>OY998255.1:70708913-72143913 GCA_963922045.1 Persicaria maculosa | reverse complement strand
AATTTTTTTTATTACCGATTTAGCAAATTGTGGGTAAAAGGTGGCTCCTAAAATTTGAAAACATATTGATACATTTTTTTTTCTTTTCCACCAAATTTTAAAGAGAGATTAGATATTAAATTCCCGTCCTATTTCTATTGTAAACGTTGAAAGACTAATGACACATGAAATCCTTCATTATAAAAAATATGTTGCAATCATGGAGGAATTTAAAAAGAAAAAATTTATAAAATAGACATTTTTTTTGAACGAATTTGCAAAATGCCCACGTTTTTTTGACAATTTAACAAAATGTCCACTATTTATACCTAATTTGATCCTAATCAGCACACACCCCAAATTGTGCCCCCGTCCATCTCTCTCGTGGTTGCTTCTTCCTTCCGATGCCTCAGAACCTCCTCCGATCTCTGTCTTCCTCCCCCGCTCTTCCTCCCGGCGTCGCCTGTTCGCGACCAAATCCGCCACCGCCTCTCGACGTGCTTCAAGGAACTCTTGCGGCCGCCCATGGTTGAATCGATGGCGGATACGGATGAATCGAAGACGAATCGAACGCAAATCGAATGAATCGACATCTGAACTTTTAGATCTGATCTTCGCATCAGATATTTGCTCTCGATCTGGACACTTTAAGCACCGATTTGCTCAACCAGGCTCGAAAACCGTCGGCGAGGAGACGGATCCGGATCTCTTCCTCCTCCTGTTGCTCCTGGGATCAGATCGAAGGTGCAATTGGACCTCGCCATGGCTGCGTGCTCTCAGTTTTCCAGATCTGGTTGAATTGGTGAAGCGAGCGAGGTCGAGAGAGGCCGGATCTCAGATCTGAGCCAAGGTCGAGCGAGCGATGTCGAGCGAGGCGGTGAGGCAAGGCGGAGCGAGGTCCAGATCTGAGCGTAGCGAAGCGGCGAGGCAGAGCGAGCGAGGCGGCGATGCGGCGCGAACACCGCTTCTCCTCCGGCGGCTGTTCAGTTTTAGAGATTTGTTGAAGATGATAATTTTTATTAAATTACAAAAAATACCCCATAAATATGATAATTAAAAAAACTATCTATATTTTATTATGTGATTCACATGTACTATATTTTTATTTTTACATTTGCACAACATAAAGTTATATTTTCACAACAAATTGTTATATGTGCACAACGTAAAGTTATTTTCGCATAACAAAAAGTGTTGAGATGGAAAAAAAAATATTACATTTTGGACAATAAAATGTAATATTTGCACAACATACGATTATATTTGCACATCGTACTCTTATATTTGCACGACAAAATTTAAAAAAAAAACTAGACTTGGGTCATATTTGCACAACTTACGGTTAAATTTGCACAACGTACTATTATATTTGCACGACAAAATGTTAAATAAAATAAAATTAAATTAAATTAAAAATTAAAAATTAAAAAAAAAACTCATGTATCGCTCACGATCTGTTTTTCGGACTGCGATCTAAATAGGAGAGAGACTGCGATCTGAATGTGAATCTCGTCGCTCGTCAATTGCGACTCGATCAGTCCATATATGTGCACAACGTAAAGTTATTTTTGCAAAACAAAAAGTTCTGAAACGAAAAAAAAAAGCGGAAAAAATTATATTTTGCACAACATACGATATAAGAGTTGCACGACTCTGTTGTAAGAGTTGCACGCCTCTGTTGTAAGAGTTGCACGACTTTGTTTTAAGAGTTGCACGACTCTGTTGTAAAAGTTGCACGACTCTTGTTTTAAGAGTTGACTGAGTTATTGGATAAGCTTAAGATGATGCAGAGTGGCGTTTCTGTCGATTTTAGTGGGGTGAATATCGACAAATCCGTTGTTAGATACTTGGTAGGTTATTTTTGCACAACAATCGAGACTTTGTGAAATTGTTCTCAACATGATCTTATTTTCTCTCAATATAATTTCATACTTTCTTAATAAATTATTGCACAACATGCTCTTATTTTTGCTCAACAATTCTTTATTTTTGCACAACAATCGAGACTTGTGAAATTGTGTCTCCTCATAATCTTATTTTTTGTAAATACAATTTTATACTTTTTTTAATAGATTATTGCACAACACGGTCTTATTTTTGCTCATCAATAGAGTAAAATTGCATAACATGGGGGATTGGTGGAAATGTGCTCAACATTATCTTTAAGAGTTGCACGACTCTGTTGTAAGAGTTGCACGACTCTGTTTTAAGAGTTGCACGACTCTGTTGTAAGAGTTGCACGACTCTGTTTTAAGAGTTGCACGACTCTGTTGTAAGAGTTGCTCATCAATAGACAATAATTGCACAACATGGGGATTGGTGAAATTTTGCTCAACATCATCTTATTTTTGCTCAACTATATGTTATTTTTACACAACAATCGAGATTTGTGAATTTATACTCAACATGATCTTATTTTATCTCAATATATTTTCATACTTTCTCAATAAAATTATTGCTCAACATGCTCTTATTTTTGCACAACATGGTCTTATTTTTTGCTCATCAATAGACAATAATTGCACAACATGAGGGATTGGTGAAATTTTGATCAGCATCATCTTATTTTTGCTCAACTATATGTTATTTTTGCACAACTATGACTCAAGTCTAGTTTTTACTCAACTATATGTTATTTTTGCTGAACTATATGTTATTTTTCCACAACTATATGTTATTTTTGCTCAGCATCATCCAAATATAAATGTAACCGTATGTTGAGCAAATATGACTCAAGTCTAGTTTTTTATTTTAATTTTTTTTAACATTTTTTCATGCAAATATAAAAGTACGATGTGCAAATAATCCAAATATAAATGTAAGTTGTGCAAATATAACATTTTATTGTGCAAAAATAAAAATAAAAATATAGATTATGAGTCACATAATAAAATATAGATAGTTTTTTTAATTTCTCATATTCATAGGGTGATTTTTGTAATAGAATATAGATATTTTTTACAATTCCCATATTTATTGGGTCATTTTTATAATTTAACAAAAAGTCTTTCTCCTTCCTCCGGAATCCTCGCGCAGATCTGGAATTGGATTCGGCTCCGCCTCCGGCTCACTCCGGCGTCGCTCGCTCACTCCGGCCTCATTCGATCTCTCCGTTGTGCCTCGCCGCCTCCGTCTCCGATCTCGCTCCTTCGCTCGCCTCCGCCTCCGATTGCAATCGAGATCCGGAATCCTCACGCAGATCTGGAATTGGATCCGGATCCGCCTCCGGCTCACTCCGGCGTCGCTCGCTCACTCCGGCCTCCTTCGATCTCGCTGCTGCGCACACAGATCCAATTGCCGCATCTCGATTGCAATCGATGAAGGAGACTGGAGGAACGATTGCAATCGATTGTCGCATCTCGATTGGTGCAGAAGAACGAGACGGGAGGAACGATTGGTGCAGAAGAACGAGACGCAAACTCCGGCGATCAGAGAAGGAGCGGCGGCGGCGACAAGGAGCGATCTGGTGGCCGAAGGTGGCATCGGAGCTCGGTGAATCTCGGCGGCGAGCGAGGAGCGTTTCTCGATTTGTCCAAAATTAGAATTTGGGGATGTTAATTAGGATCAAATTAGTATATATATAGCGGCCAATTCACTAATTTGTTCCAAAACGTGAACATTTCGCAAATTCAGTCTTATTTCGTGGCTATTTTGCAAATTGCTCCATTTAAAAATCTCTATTAGAGGGGTTTCGTAGTTGCATAGACAACTAATTTCACTTTTAATTGACAATCGAATAAAAAACTATGACACCCAAACAATCTTGTCATGTCGGCTCTATTTTGTTTTTAGTTATAAGCATAGGAGTGGTATTTCCGACACAAACGTTTAAACCAATGTGCATGGATTTCACTATACATTATATTTTGGTATTTGATTTGCCTACCAAATATGGGATAAAATTTTTATTCTCAACACGCTCCTTCATGTGCAAATCGCCTGGATATATTGAGTTGACACTTGAACATTTTTTCCCTTCTTCGTTTAGGTCAACACTCTCAATCTCTTTTTAGTTCGCCCATTTTTTGGTTTTTACGACAGATTTCTGCATCTCAATCTTCTTTAGCCTAACCCGAAGCTAGGAAACCCGACTTGTCTCCAACCTCCTCGATCTTATAAGTCATACCATGTGAAATTCCGATAAACCTCAATCGTGTTGTATAAAAACACGAGTCATGTCAACTTTATTTTATTTTTGGTTATAAGGACGTGATCCACCCTTCTAACACAAAAGATTAAGCCAATGTGTATGAACTTCAGCATCCCTTATATTTTGGTATAAAAGATGTGGGGTGAACTTTTTATTCCCGATATACGATTTCAGGTTTTTATAGTATAAAACACTTAAATCATGAATCATCCATTTCGATTAATTTTCGATAGTACATATCAAACCGACTCTTAGTTATAGAGAATTGGGATGAGAAAAATAAAATTCTAGCTCATATATTTGTTTTAAATAGAAAAAACGAATACTTTTTCTTTATAAAAGAAAGGAAAAATAACTCAAAATAATGCGAATTATCAATTTTTAACCGAAAATAATATGAACTTTAGTATTAACCAATCCATGTACGAAGTATTCCCATATTAACCCAAAACAATATATATGGTTCCTAATTTCGGCTATTTTCCGACGATTTTGCCATCCAAAATATCTTCTCTTTTAATATTTCCTACGGTTTCGCCTACCAAAATACCTTCTCCAAATTAAACAAAACAATAAGGTTCTCAATTCCGACAATTTTTGCCAGAAAAATAGCATGAATTGAGAACCATATTGTTTTGGGTTAATGTAGGCATAGTTTGTATATAGATTAGTTAAAACTAAAGTTCGTATTATTTTCGGTTAAAAATTGATACTTTGTATTATTTTGAGTTATTTTTCCAAAAAGAAAAATAGAGAACTTGAAATATTCAAAGCATGTAATAAGTAAAAAGATATACAAAATAGAGAGCTTGTTAGAGTTATAACATAAATTTATTAGATTTTAATATTTATTTTATCCATTTAACTTTTTTTAATCTAATTTATTAGAGATGATTTGCTTAAGTACGCCAATAAGATATTTCCTTTAATTTGATTTTTATTTATATATACCTGGATGATCGCTGTTAGAGAGGAAAAATGGATCATTGTTGTTAGCGTTTGATCCTTCATGAGCACATTCGTTACCTCGGTGATTCGCAAATTGATTCACAACCATTTCAAAATCTGAGAGAATAGAGGTTGATGACAAGCTATCGAACAATCAGAGGATCGTCCTCTGCTCTGATACCATGTAAATTGATCGAGAAGACAATATCAGCTCAAGAAACCATCATGAACAAGAAGGAGAAAATCTCCATTGATAGAGAAACCGATCTTGATTTGTTACCACCAAAACTCTCAACCTCACACAAGAGAGCGAGAGTTTTATTTATACAGCTAATCACATACACATTAAACGACGCCGCTTGAACCCATTATTAACCCATTAGCCTAACCCGAAGCTAGGAGACCTGAATGTCTCCAACCTCCTCGATCTGATAAGTCATACCATGTGAAATTCCGAGAAACCCCGATCGTGTTGTATAAAAACATAATTCATGTCAAGTTTATTTTATTTTTGGTTATTAGGACGTGATCCGCCCTTCTAACACAAAAGTTTAAGCCAATGTGTATGAACTTCATCATCCCTTATATTTTGGTATTTTTTTTCTAATTAAGTAAAAATTCGAGTTTAGACAAGCCTGAAACTCGATGGCCGACCAAGTCGGCAGACGGAGAACTGCCAATACAAGCAATACATAATAACACAAAACATCAGAGAAGAAAGAAAAACCCAACCAACCCATACAATTCGTCAATCATCAGAAAGTCAATGGAGCGAGATCAATGACGCGCCACGAGTGCTAAGAGCGCGAGAGAGTGCAAAGACTCACAACAGTACCGCAACCGGAAAGGGCGAATCATGAGGATGCGTGGATCGTCGACGTTGCCCCCACCTAAATGAAGGATCTTCGAAGACCACGATCCTTTGTTGATTAGATAGGACGCCCGATACTACAACCCAACACAACCACACCAAACCACCAACTCGAAATTAGAAGACGGAGCAAATACGGGTTAAAAAATAAAAGATCGATCAACCGACAGAAATGTGAGCAAAACTCCCAAAACCATTAGTACACGCCCTTTCGAGCGGGGCTTGGAGCCCTTACGAGATTATTATTATTATTATTTTTATTTTTATTTTTTTTTATTTTTTTTTATTTTTTTTTTTTTTTATTATTATTATTATTATTATTATTATTATTATTATTATTATTATTATTATTATTATTATTATTATTATTATTATTATTATTATTATTATATTAACCAATTACTATTTACAAGAAATTAGTGGGTAGCCGAGATACTATCTGGGCACCCACTCCCTTAGCGATAATAAAACTGAGTCTAGTAAAAATATAAGCAGCAGCACGAGCCCCGGCATCCTGAGATACGGAGAATTTCTGAATCCGCTTCAGCAAGGCAACCGCATCCGTATCTAACTCCCCCAACGAAGAGAAGGAGAAGGGTAGGAAACCATAACCAGCTGTCGTGCACAAATCTCGATACTTGGCACACTTACGTCGAGCAGCATCAACAACAGCACGACCAGGCACAAAGTCAGACATCCCAGACTGAGTCAAGGGGGAGGATCCCGTCAGATCGACACAAACATCCCGCCCTCTGTCCCAAGAATAAAGTAGCAAATCCGCTGGACGAAGAGGCTTATCATGCACATCAACCAAACCAATATCAACCTCCTTACCGGCAGAAATCCCAGACCTGTAGCAGATATCCAATAAGGTGTCGCGAACGAGGTTATGTCGATGTTTAATGCCCACGGAACCAGCGCAAGACACGGCATGGTCACCGTAGACATCACCATCAAAGACCCGAGAACAAGCAGGACAGGGCCTAGATACCGTGAACAACGGAACACCCAGTCGATAGCTAAGCACACTGCGATATGTCCTGCCGTTCATAGTTTGTCCCAACCCAGAAATAGGAACTGCACGCAACCAATCAGAGGAGTGAACACCCTGCTGAGACTTCCATAATGCCACCTGTCGTGGAGTCAATGAGAAAACAGAGTCTGATGTAGCAGCAACCTTCGCGAAATATATATCTGCCAGTTTCTTCATAAGTTTCGGGGCAGCGATTTCAGTAGGATCGCGTAGAAGATCAGAACCCGTGGTCTCATTAAAAGAATGACAAGCATCATCAAAAGTAGGGCCAGCAGCAATGATACCAGAAGGACGTAGAAGCTTAGCCTGCAACTCAGCAGACTGCAAACGAGACGCCAAAAAAGCATAATGTAGGACATCCCCAGCAGCATACACTCCGAGCCCACCAAAATGGAAAGGGAGGGTGGCAAGCCTCCACTGCCAATCTCCAAAACCAGGCCCAGACGCAGTGACAATACGTTCCAAGCTAGAACGGAGTGCCATATCAAAAGAAAGCTGCGCTGACCCAAAGACACGTGGGGAACAAGTACGCAAGGCAAAGTAGAGTTTAGAAATACCCGTACAAGCCCGGAGCAGGAGCAACTCGCACTGTGGGTCATCAATCCTCGCGACAGAATCCATAAGCTCTATGGTCCTAGTCACTCTCTTCGCCACAAGATCGCTGCCGAAGACTGGGCATACGCTGACAGGCCCACCCAGAACTTTGACACCGCGCGATGGCCGAGCAATAGAAGGGGGGAAAACACCAGGAAGCCGACTCCTAGGGTCTTCTGTAGGCCAAAAAACCTCGGTCTTATCCACATTAAGATGAAGACCAAAACGGGGACCATCTTCCATAATCAGATCCAAAACCTTCCCCACAACCAAAGTGTCCCCAACAATAGTGCCATCATCCAAGTACCAAGCCTGTAGACTTAGGTCAAAAGAATCTCTGATCTTGCAAACCAAGGGATGCAACACCAAGGCAAAAAGCAAAGGGCCTAAAGAGTCAAATACATTCTCGGTTTCTTATTATTATTATTATTATTATTATTATTATTATTATTATTATTATTATTATTATTATTATTATTATTATTATATAAAGAGTCAAATACATTCTCGGTTTCTTCAAACAAATAAAAACATCTTATATTTCCATTCGGACAGCTTATATTTTGGTATTTGATTTAATTTGCCCCTCCCCCCCCCCCCCCCCAAAAAAAAGGACGTGGGATGAACTTTTTATTCCCAACATACGATTTTATGTTTTTTATAGTATAAAACACTTAAATCATGAATCATCCATTTCGATTAATTTCCGATAGTACATATCAAACCGATCCTTAGTTATAGAGAATTGGGATCAATTGGCAATAAAATTCTGGCTCTAGTATTGGTTTTAAATAGAAAAAAATGAATACTTTTTCTTTATAAAAGAAAATTAGAAAACTTGAAATATTCAAAGCATGTAAATAAGTAAAAAGATATACAAAATAGAGAGCTTGTTAGAGTTATAACATAAATTTATTAAATTTTAATATTTATTTTATCCATTTAACTTTTTTTAATCAAATTTATTAGAGATACTTTGCTTAAGTACGCCAATCAGATATTTCCTTTAATTTGATTTTTATTTATATACTTGGATGATCGTTGTTAGAGAGGAACAGCGGATCGTTGCTGTTAGCGTTTAATCCTCCATGAGCACCTTCGTTACCTCGATGATTCGCAAACTCGCAGCCATTTCAAAATCTGAGAGAACAGAGGTTGATGACAAGCTATCGAACAATCAGAGGATCGTCTTCTGCTCTGATACCATGTAAACTGATCGAGAAGCCAAGATCAGCTCAGGAAACCATCATGAACAAGAAGGAGAAAATCTCCATTGATAGAGCAAGCGATCTTGGTTTGTTACAACTGAAACTCTCAACCTCACACAAGAGCGGGAGAGTTTTATTTATACAACTAATCACACACTAAACGATCGATGCCGCTTGAACCCATTATTAACACTAATTACAAGAGGTGGCCAATATTTCCTATAAGCTGTGAATGCACCCATATATGCTCATAATATTGATATGCAACAACAACAACAACAACAACTCAGTATGTATATCACACAATTAAGCAGGGTCTGGGGGTCAGGATGTACGCACTATTTCCCCGAATAAATCGAGAGAGTGTTTCTGATAGACCCAAAACAATAGACATATTAATCCCATGGTAGCATGCTAAACTGTGGAAAAGGGGCAGTGAGAAAGGCTGAAAAGAAGCAACAACAATAGGATAAAACACCCAACGTAGAACTACTAAACGTCAAAAGCCCGAAATGACATCCTCCCAGAGGCGGAACTACCTTGGGGTCAGGGATGGCCCTGGCCCCCACAATTTTTTTTTTTTTTGTAATATATGGGTAAATATATATGTAGTATTATATATAACTATATAAGTAATTATATATGATATTAATAATGAAAGAGTAAAATAATAAATAATTTAGTTGTTAAAGGATAACCACTTTAATTTAGAGATTAGAGATTCAAGTCTTTATACCTCTAGTTTGGACAAATTTTTGTATCGATGACTTTTTTAAAATTAAACATTAAACTAATATTTTATAGTTTTTTCAATGCTTTTTTATTATAAACAAAAATCATTTTTCAAGAAATTTTTAGTATACATTCAATTTTTGTTTTTACCATTTTTTTAAAGAAATTAAACATTTAAACTATAATTTTATAGTTGTTTTTTCAAAAAATTTGAAACACTTTTATTTATGATAAAAAAAATCCACATTTTTTTACTATGTCCCTTTTTTTCGATTTTTCATAAAGAAATTGCATATTTAAACTACAAATTTATTGCCTTTTTAATATTTTTAAAAAATTTTGTGCTTGATAAACAAAAAAAAATATAATGTAAAATTTCGGCCCTCTCAACACCAGGAGTCTAGTTCCGCCACTGATCCTCCAATTGTCTCTATCCAATATCAATTCTTCCGACAGGTTGAGCAGATTGATATGCAATTAATGATCTATTCTCATTTGTTTACTGCATTTGCATGGAATATTGTGGTTAAGAGTCTTAATTTAAGACATAATCATACAACCTCTTATAATTTCTGGCAATTCCTACGATCACGCCAATGGATTTGGTCATCGAGCAGGGCAAGCCCACATTATATATTATCTGTTTCCTGCAAATAATCACACCAATCAATTGAAAAATGGTTTTGAGGCGTCACTAACTTAATGATCCGATAAGTGATAACTAATCATTTATTTGGAGTTTAGGTGCGCTAATGCCTAATAGTCTAGCATAAGTCGGGTGAAATTCTATTATAAAACCAATTAATAACACTGATTTATACACTAAGTCTTACTTATTATACTCAACTTTCGATATGTGAAATTCTTTTGATTTCTTTACATCTCTCAATACTCCCGACAAGTAATTTAACTATATATGGTCTTTTTAACTTAAGTTGACACTTGAACAATAAATTTAACATCTTATTCTCTTTTCTCGAGTTTGTTTTTAGATCATGATCGAGTAGCTTAAAAGAAACGTTTCGTTTGGCAACAAAGGGTAATTCCGTAATTAACCAAAGTAAATTAGTAAACCAACAAATCAAAGGACAAGAGGATGGCCTGAAAAGTGAGGATGATACACATACACCTGGTGTATGCTGGTGTATCTTTTTTTTATGTGTTAAATTTTGTAAAATTTATCCACTACTTTTAGAATTGTAAAAATTAACCCTAAAATTTTTCTTTAAAACTTTATTATACCCATATTATAAAGAATAAATCCTAAAAATTTCAATAACCACTAATGATACTCTAAATTTTAAATCGTGAACCCTAAAAAAGTAATTTTTCAAAAAAAAAAAAATTGGTGTATGTATACACCAAGTGTATGTGTAGCCTTTTCAGGGTATGTTGCTGGGCAACTTCCGCCACGTGGCCGGATAGGTGAAGATTAAGGTTAATTGGTACTTCTGCCTTTTTTTGCTCCTTAATTAACGGCGTAGTTATTAGTTAAGCTTGACTTCTTTTAACCGTAAATGCCGTGCAGTAAATGTGACGACCGTCAGTTACGCCCCTTTAATATCTTATGGATTTGATTTCACCCTCATCTTTGCAGCTTTTAATTGTTTTTGCTCCAGCTTGTATTCAACCCAATTTGTTCCCTTGGTTTTTTTTTGATGGATCTTTGGTTTTAATCTTATTAAAAACTACCATTGTTGAATTGAGTTATTTGAGTTTGGGTCATTTTATGGTTGAGTTAAAATGTACTCCCCTCGTTTATAAATATAGGTCGTTTGACATCCTGACACGTTTTTTAAGGAGGTAAAAATTATATAAAATATTAACTTTTTTTACTATTTTTTAAAAATTATATTATACTCATTAATATTAAGTATAATATTATTTTAAAATTTTAATAAAAAAAAATTAATATTTTATATAGTTTTTAGACCCTTAAAAACGTGTTTTTTGGTCAAAAGAAGAGGCGGAGCTCTCCGTGCATTCCTTAAAAAACATGTCATAAAGTCAAACGACTTATATTTGTGTACTGAAGGAGTATAAAAAAAATTAGTTTAAATTCAAAACTTATTAATTTAAGTGGAGGTGAAGTAAAATAACAGATTTTTATTTCAATCTAGATTATGTTTGTTGGAGTCATTTTAGATTTGAGTTTTTTTTCTTATTCGGGTTCAGGTTGATTCAACTTCGGGTATTGAGGGATGAACTTGGATTAGATTTATCATAAATTTTAACAAAGCTCTTTTTTCCAATTAACTTAGATTTTTCAATTCATAAATCTCTATGGTCTACATCTAAAATGTCGGTTCACGTGTCGGAGAATCAGTTTAGATTTTTGCCTGGCAGATCTGCGGTTGAGGCTATTCACTTGTTAAGGCGACTGATCGAGATGCACAGAGACAGAAAGAAGAATCTGCATATGGCCTTTATTGATATAGAAAAGGCCTACGACAGGGTTTCGAGAGAGCTTCTTTGGAGATGTTTGTCAGAAAAGGGAGTGCTTGGGTCGTATATCAGAGTTATCAGGGATATGTATGATGATTCGCTAACAAGTGTCAGAACGTCATGTGGGGATTCAGAGTATTTTGAGGTTCGAGTGGGGCTTCACTAGGGCTCTGCGCTTAGTCCGCTCCTATTCACTTTAGTTATGGACTCACTGTCTGCTTCTCTCCAAGAGGAGTTACCTTGGTGCATGCTGTTTGCCGACGATATTGTTCTAGTGGACGTCTCCAGTTCGGAGTTGGCTCGCAGACTAGAAAATTGGAGAGAAGTGTTGGAGTCTAAGGGTTTCAGAATGAGTAGGACCAAGACCGAGTATATGAAGTTTAGCTTTGGAGAGGCCAGGGTCCCTGAGACATCCGTTCGGTTGGGGGAGGATCTTGTCCCAAGGAAGGAGCATTTCAAGTACCTTGGTTCGTACCTCCAAAGCGATGGGGGTATCGACAAGGATATTGAGCATAGAATCCAGGCTGGGTGGATGAGATGGAGGAGAGCTTCTGGGGTCCTCTGTGACAGGAAAGTCCCGGCTAAGCTGAAAGGGAAATTCTATAAAGTGGTTGTCAGGCCGACCCGGCCTGTTGTATGGCGCAGAGTGTTGGCCTAGTACTAAAGCTCAAGAACAGAAGTTGGCGGTGGCTGAGATGAGAATGCTGAGATGGATGAGTGGGCATACGAGGCTAGACAAAATCAGAAATGTGGACATTAGAAGCAAGGTTGGGGTTGTGAGTATCGTTGATAAACTTCGGGAGTCCAGATTGCGATGGTTTGGGCATGTTCGTAGGAGGCAACTTACAGCGCCTGTGCGACGGTGTGAGAGTTTGGAGCTTGAAGCTTTGTGCCGAGGAAGAGGTCGACCGAAGAAGAGCTGGATGGAGGTTATTCGACAGGATCTCAATGCGCTGAACCTCTCGGAGGATATGACTTCGGATAGGGACCTCTGGAGGAGATGCATTCGGGCGTCGGATGTCTAGAATCCCTAGGATGGGTGTTGAGTCATTCATTTTGCTTCCGTTCTACCTTTCTTCCTGCTTCCATCTGCTTTCTGTCGGTTATCTACATATCTGTTCTCTATCTTTCTGCTGGCTATTACCTATCTCCTTCTAGATGCCCTGGGACGTTGAGTTTCCTTTGCTCTATGGTTTTGGGTCTTCCGGAAACACTTTCTCGACTAGTTCGGGGAAAGAGTGCGTACATCCCGACCTCCCAGACCCCGCTTCGTTGCGGGATATACTGGGTTGTTGTTGTTGTTGTATCAATGGACCACATGGGTAATACACTATCTAAAAATATAACCTTAAAACCACAAATCGTTCATGCAAAAACACATTTTCAACCACTTAAAGAATAATTTCGCTAATCCAAACACTCCCGACCAAACACGTACCTTCAAAAGGAGTTCTTTAACTATTGAAATTTCCCAACACGTCCCCTCAAATGCAAATGCCTCATTTTTTTAGAACCTCATTAGTTCAATACATGAGATATCATAATAAGAGGTTCAAGTTGAAGAACTGACACTACATTATACACATACATTCCCATACCTAACATATAACTTTGGCAAGTATTAATTTCTTTGATAAAAATGATGCATTAATGTTACTCAAATCATATATTAATTTCTCACATCTAAACTCATCATACACAATCCATCTTGCACCTCAGCCTGAGCTAGGCTTGGTAACTAACTGCGGATCTATTTAATCCTCAACCCCCAAAAAGCACCAAAAAGTATACATAACAAACCCAACTAATAAAACAATTAAAAAAACATTTAAATAATTTTTTCAAAAAAAAAAAATTAACGGCCGTCAACTAACGGACTGGCAACCTTGCATGGGCTCGCCGGAATACTACTCCTTCCTCCGGCGACCAGCCGCTGCACGAAGCTCTCTATTCTTTGTCCGTTTGTCTCCGTCAACAACCGCTTCCCTCCAAACGACAGCGTTTCGACTGCCCTCTCCTTCAGGACCTCCTCTTCCGGTGTCCCTTCTAAACCGTTTGCCTGTACCACATCCCAAACGACGTCGTAAGAACAAAATATTTTAAATTAACTAAAATATTAATAAAAGTGTATTTTGAAATTAATATTATATTTTTACCTGAATGCGAACATAATCGGCGCGATTCCAGCAAAATGCGTTCCCCAAGAGCTGATCGACGGTGTCGGAGACGCCGTCGAGGGCGATGTCAACGACGGTGGCGGTTGAGCACTCGCCGTTACGGCCGACGGCGTTACTCCTCCTCGACGGGGAGCTGGAGGTACCGTTGCCTAGCGAGAGGACGAGGAGGTCCTCGACGCCGTTGACAGACGGGAAGTCGATCTTGTTGTGGAGGACGTGCGTAACGGCGGCCGCCGTCGGGTTGTTCATCACGAGGCCGCCGTCGATGGCGAGGCATGCGGTCTTGCCGTCGACTGAGGTCATCTCGAACGGCTTGAAGACGGACGGCGTCGCCGACGAGGCGCGGCACACCTTCCAAAGCTCGAAGTCGAGGCTGGAGGACTCCGACGCGCCGGCGCGTGAGAACACGAACGGCGCGGACGTGTGGAGGTCAAAGCACGGGACGAGGAGGGGCTTACACGTGTCCCTTAGGGTTAGTAGTTTCCCGTCGGTAGGCCTCCTGAGCGCCGCTTTCAGAGCTCTCTCGAGGCTCTTCCCGGAGAGTCCGCGGCGGCGGGGGAAAACGCCGGCGAACTTCCGTGGCTTGAACATTTCGGAGTGGTGAAGGCGGAGGTAGGCGACGGCATCGTGCGCGGAGTAGAGGGGGCGGCCGGTGCCATCGTCGGCGGCGATCATCGCGGCGTAGAGAGCGCCAATTCCGGTGCCGACGATGATGTCGAAGAAGTCAGCAATGCGCGCGTGGGGATCGGCCGTCGTGGACTGGATCTGGTGCTCAAGAGCGAGGAGAGCGGCGCCGGAGACGGCGGCGGAGGTGCGGCCTCCGTCGATAGAGAGGATGCGGGCCTTTTTGGCCGGGGTGGAGTCATAGTTGCAGAGCCACTTCTGCTCGAGCTTGGTGAAGATCTCGAAGGTCATCTGGCTAAGCTCCATTGTTGGTAGTAGTGATCGATCGAGTTACTATCGGTGAAATTGGGGGAAATTAATAGGAGTAAATGCAGAGGGAGAGGAGGTAGTAAATTCAATTGGAAGGAAAACGTGAAGGAGTAAGTTTGATCACGATTTTGGAGATGAGTGGAGGAGTGAATTTTGGGGGTTTTGCAGAGGAAGAGGTTGAAGGAGGAAGAAGGTGGAGGAGTGGTTTTATACGCGTGGGGGTGAGTGGTGGGTTTTCCACTTTCTGCGAAAGGACCCGGTTTCTGAAAATAAAATAATTAAATAAATGAACCGGGTTTATGTGAAGGGGTTTAACTGGGCCAACACGTACACAGGGGAGAGTGAGTGAGGGTAGTTACTGGCGTGCTTCGTCCCTTTTCCGTCCTTTGGAGGTGGGTGGGTGTGTGGGACCCACTCTTGTCCTTCGGCTGAGCGAGCGCGCGAGCCATCAGCTTCGAAGCTCGGCTGAGCGCTGCCGCTTGGTGGGGCCCACTACATCTTTTCTTATTTTTATACAGTATATTTTTTTGTTTGAAATTTAAAGAAACTTGATTTTTTGTTTTTTTTGGTGTGGGAGAGGAGATCTTAGGTGAAGATCTGGTGCCGGTTTGAAATTGATAATTAAATGCTAAAGGGCAAGGAAAAGTATGGTTTTCAAATTTAATGTAATGTAGTACAGTAATAAATTAACACCAATAGTTCGTCACTTACAGTTGATGGAGGGGCAGGTGGGAAAGATTTTGGTGTTTGATCAAAAACTATATACTGACCAAATCTCCAATACATCACTGAGATTTTCAATATGCAGTTGGTTAATTAATGTAAGATAAATTAGTGGATCAAATCACAATGAATCTCCTACAAATTGCAATTAAGCAACCATATACTCTTAAAATTCATTGAAATGTGATACCCATTCTGGCATTATACAAGGTTGATGGAAACTCATTCAACTCCTTTGCTATTTATATTTTGAGTACATATGTCTTTTAGGTGATTCATATTTTTATACTCCGCGGCTTCATTAATGGTTAATTTAGCTACGGAGTACTAAGTATATATACAATTTCACATTTTCCAGTTCTAACTCCTAGCAGTAATCGATATGAGACTATCCATCAACATCTCAACAGCCAACCCAACACCTAATGAACACTTAATCAAAGATCAAAGAGTTGTTTTTTAGTTTTATTTTTTAGGTTTGAAAACGTACGTACTAATGAAGTAGCCAGATCCGATATTTATGTGCACGAATACATGTGATGTGATGAGGAGCTACATAGATACTGTAGCTACGTAGGACACTCCAAATTATCAACACAAATTAAGTGAACAGCTGGATATTTGCTGTCTTACTGATCTACAGACACTGGTAAATGTAGTTTGGCACAAGGCATTGTAATATATAGCCTAGCACATAAACCGAGAAAGGTTTCATTTTAAAACCAATTGACGATAGAATGTGTAGCCCACCGACTTATATATTAGGGTTTGCTATGTTCAACTTTCGATGTGAGACTCTTTTGGTCTCATTCATATCGATCTCTCAATATACACAATGACTTAAACATTTATATTAAACGTTAAATCCTGACGAGATATACTAATAGTGATACATAAGCTAACAAAACTTTGATACCAAAAGAAAAATGCCAAAAAAAAAATAAGTTGGGAGGTTGTATTTGTACTTGTCATTTAAGTATTTTATTCTGTAAAATAAAAAATAAACAAATAAAGGGCAGGTCAACATGTGAAGATCGGCAGAGGTGAGTACATAGTGAGTGTACAATACAAGTAGACCACTTACTCTCTCACACACAACACAGTACAGTAAGAGACTCACATGAGAAAGGAGGAAGCTACCAATGCAGTGCTCCCAAATCGATGCCAGTTTTAAGGCACTTTCTCGTTGGCTTCGTCCCCTTAAATTTAGGACCTACCCTTATATTTACTGCCCCCTTTTACCTTTCCTCCATCATCCATGTGATTCTGAAGCCTCTCTATTTCCCTATATACTTGGTTATGTATTCATCTTCCCAGAGTATCTCTTACTAACACAAAAGATTAAGCAAATATGAGTCGGATTCATTTTAATGCCATTATATGTGACGTCGCTACAGTTTAAGAGTACGTTTAGGCCAATAGGCGCAACACTCAACCGTGTGCACAATGAATGCGTTTTTTCCACTAAATGTGGCCTATAGTTGGTTTGGTTGTGGGTTTTGACTTGATGATGCAAAAATTTGAAAGTAGTTGGAATAGAGCCATTAAGGCCTTAAGGGCTTCAATGAGTGACTATATGGTACTGTCATCTGATATGGAATTTGCTTCACATAAAGTTAATTGATAGTTATAATGACAAGACAACAATAGGGCTAGTGCATAGTGTGAACTATCGTCAACTTATTTGATAAAAGGATGACAATGACCATTCACGATTTTAGATTATTCTCGCGATCCTGTATTTCCCTTATATATTGTTTACACATGCGAAATTAGAAAACATAGCCCCGGTCGGGTGGCCTAGTGGTAAGGAGTAAGGGGAGGAGTAAGGAGGTCTCGGGTCCGATCCCAGCCTCCGCCTCTTTTCTTGGGTGGAAGTTCAAGGTTTACCTTGCTCTCCCTACAACTAGGTAAGTCGGGATTTACCACTGAAGGTGAGTTCCTCGTCATAAAAAAAAAGGGAAAACATATGGTAATTTCAGGTCTATTTGAAAATCTTGTACAAATTCTGATTTTAGACCTGAGCATGGGCCGGACCTATTTGAAAATCTTGGGTCAAATTCTGATTTTGGGCCAACTATCTTGTACAAACCCACCTACATGGGTGGGCCGTGTAGCCTACCGGGCGGCCCAAAGTTTATGAATTTTTTTTTATTTGTGTTTGATCCCAAAATTCACAGTATGTGTTATGTATAAGCTAAACAAATTACACAACTTTGAATCTTTAGTGTAAGTTCGTTTCAATTGAAATTTTTTTGAAAATAATTTATTTAATATGGAGTAGTATTGTATTCCTTAATTTATATGTGATTTGAATACTATTAATAATTTAGTATTTATAAAGTACTAATAGATGTACATGTATAAATTATATAATCAAATCAATATATCTAACACAGCATTTTACTATAATCTATATAAACAATATAATTAATATATATACACATTGTTGGCAAGCCGGTAGGCCCGGCCCACTTGGGCTTGACCCTTGACTATTTGAGCTAATTGTCTCCCAAGTATACAAATTTAGTCAGACGGGTTGACCCATATCTACTTAGTACTAAACTATTTACATAGAATACCAGTTAATATAGGTTTTTAAAACTCTTTCTAAATTTTTAGATTAGAGGACTTCAGCCACTTCGAGCCCATATTTGCCGCTGCTTCTTCATTGTAGGATTTGTATGGTTCTTTCTTGGACGTCTAAACTCTTCTTGATCGAACTAATTTCACACCACACAATTATTAAATTGCAAAATAATGCCATAAATATTTTTTTGTAAAAGGACAAAGAAAAGGTGCATGAAGGAAATTTCTGGAGCACCTGTGGATTTACAGGAGAAAAGAATTAGAGAGGATAGATTTTTGAAAGGGAAAGGTCCTCCCGAATGCAATTTTTACTCATCCAAATTTGATTGTTTTGATTTTGTTTATATACCAAAATCCCACTATTTCACTATCATTTGAGCTATCTACACCGACGTTTTCGATTGATTTTTCCAAAAAAATAAAAATAAATTAACCTGTCATTTTCGTTGAAGCAAAAGATTGTTTAATGCCCAGTTGGGGTGGCCTACTGGTGTGAAGGAGGGGTGGGAAGGAGATCCCGAGTTCGATCCCTGCCTCCGCCCCTTTCCATGGGATTTCCATCCAAGGTTTACCTTGCTCCTTACCAGTGGGTCGAGCCGGTCGGCGCAAGCCGGTTTACCTGATACGTGGCCCTTACCGGCTGGGTCACGTGCTCGGGGTTTGCCACCAAAGGTGGGGTCATAAAAAAAAAATTGTTTGATTCATGTCTAAAGATAGCAATAAGGGTCCAATTATTTAAAAAAATGATTGTAGGAGATTTAAAAAAAAAAAAAAATAGGGCCATTAAAAGTACCCAACTAAATAGGTAAATATCATATCTTCTGTAAAACATGTCATTTATTATTCATATGCACTATTTTAAAGGAGTAAAACTATATAAAATATTAATGTTTTAAATTATTTTTTAAGAATAACTTGATACTTAATAATACCAAGTGTGAATTTTTTTAAAAAAAATTCATATCTCATACAAATTTAACATTTTAACAGAATTGTATAAATAGTAAATGACATGTTTTATCAAACAAATTAATATATATATAAAATGCTCCAAACTAATGTTCTAGTGGTAAAATGGTGCTAGACTCTTTAAGTTATATAAAATGCTCCAAAATTACCACAAATAGATTGCAAACTTTCCAAAAGTATAATTTTGGATTACAATATGAATTTTTACATATTACTAGTGTAACTTTATTATTTATATTATCATTGCAATTTTAAATAATTTTTACATATTACTAGTATACAATAGTAAGCATGCCCGTGCTACGCACGTGACCTATTTTAAATAATTTTTTTAATTAATATATTATCATTGCAATTTGATTGCTTATAATTTTTTATCTCTAAAAGTTTTAATATGTTTATTTATCTTTAAAATTCCACAAATATATTAACTTGACTATATTTATCCTCTTACTCACTTCTACATGCAATTCAACTACTATAAGCAAAAAGAAATGATAATTGCTTTAGAAATGCATGTGTTTAGGTTTAAAACATATAAAAAAAATGTACTATAAATTTATATTTACAATGAATGTATATGCTCAAATATCATTTCTTGTACCTGGTGAATCTTCAATAGAGCTACATATTTAATAGAATAACATGAAAATATATTATAGAATTCACATAATTTTATTATAAGATCGGGTGTGAAGAAATATATGGAGCTCGATTTGATCATGCACACAACATATACATATACGTAATTACAATCATCATGCTCATCAACTCTACTTTGAAAATAGAGGGGGTAATTTACTATTTATATGTAAAAAGAAAAAAAGGGAAAAGTAAGAAAAAATAGCTAGAAAAAACAATTTACTATTTATATGTAAAAAGAAAAAAGGGAAAAGTAAGAAAAAATAGCTAGAAAAAACAATTTACTATTTATATGTAAAAAGAAAAAAGGGAAAAGTAAGAAAAATAGCTAGAAAAAACAATTTACTATTTATATGTAAAAAGAAAAAAGGGAAAAGTAAGAAAAAATAGCTAGAAAAAACAATTTACTATTTATATGTAAAAAGAAAAAAGGGAAAAGTAAGAAAAAAATAGCTAGAAAAAACAATCTATATAATACTTTAAATCAGAAAACCTTGATCACGTGTCATCTTCTCCATGATTTTAGGTAATTTAGCCAATCCCCTATTTTCTACTTTTTTATTTTTCCTCTCTCCTATATTTAATTATTATTCTCTTTAATTATTATTTTTATTCTTCCCTTTTATCTTTTTTAAATCAATCTTATTATTTCTTTTATTTCCAACATATTTTTTAACAATTGGGCTTAATTCAAAACATTGAATTAAATTTAATAATAGCTACTGTGCTTATCTCAAATTTATTTCCTTTAATTATTTTTTTCTCCTTCTTTTTATCTTTTCAAACCAATTACATTTTTATTTTTTTTATCACATTTACTATATATATTCTTAAAATAAAAGAGTTTTAGCCTATATGATATCCGTACTTTTTTTTATCTCTTTAAATCAATCTATTTTTCCTTTAATTTTAATTCTTCTTCCCTTTAAACCTATCACATTTATTTTTTCTTTTTTTTTTTAAAATATATTTACTAACTATTAGGCTTAATTCAAAACATTAAATTTAATATAATCTAATGCTTACTATTAATCTACATGTAAATATTTATATATTATAAATATCTAATCTATATATACTACTTAATATATAAGCCTTGCTGATGATATGACATAATTAACCAATAGTATCATTTTAGATAACTGTTATACCACATGACATTTAAACAGCGTTACAATAATATTATTATTTTTACTAAGTGATTTAAATATCCATATTTATATATTATACTTTTACATGATATTTTTTAAGATATTTAATTTATAAGATACATTTATGGTAAAGATTTAAATGAATTTTATATTAACTTTTATTAATATTTTATAATATTATTTTTTATATTATCAAGATTTTATTTTAAAAAATCGCGCCATGGCGCGGGAATTGTACTAGTTTACTATTTATATGTAAAAAGAAAAAAGAGAAAAGTAAGAGAAAATAGCTAGAAAAAAAAAACAATAATGTAACTCATGAGGTTTGAACCCTTGACAATCAATCAATTCAATATATAATACTAAAACAGAGACGTGGAAATCCAATGTGGCGGGCTCTGATGCGATTCGCTTACGTGTAATTTTCTGGTGCAATCTGACCTGAGTTTTTGACACGTCAATTAATGATGATCCAATATATTTAGGCCACGTTGAACAATGATTTTATCCATTTATCCACGTGTCATCCTATGTGTCTATTGATTATTATAATTAATTTTTATATCTTAAGTGGTTATAAATTCTATCATTTAAATTATTAAACTTATCAATATGAGTTGTCACAATTAATTTTTATATCTTAATTGTTTACAAAACCTATCATTTTACTATAAATTATTTTATAAATATTTTCCCTAAAAGAAATTAGATTTCACAATAATAAAATGATGGAAAATAATTTTAGATTTTTTATCTTCAAAGTATTTTTTTAAGTGCTAATTCTCTAAAGATAGAACTCATATAAAGATAGAACTCATAAATTAATATTATTTCATCTCATAAACTAAAGGGCCATACAAAATTATAAATCAATATCAGTCAATCAATATCTATAAATATATGTCTATATGATATACTAAAACAGAGGCCACTGGCGCGACCTCACGGCTACGTAATTTTTTGGATTAAATAAGCGGGATTATTTTTACTTGCGTGGCATTTTCTGGATTAAAGTGGTATTATATTTCTGAGCTACATCAATTAATAAGTCAATATTATTATGTAGAAAACTTATCCTTTTTTTTATATATATTTTTTTAATTTCATCGTTAGATATATTATTTATAAATAACGCATTACCATTTTCAAAGAAGATTTAATGTACGTGTGACTTAATAAATTGTTATCTTATCTTGGTTTGTTAAGTTTGATAACATTTTATAACTTGAATGGAACATTTTTTTTATATCAAAATGGATTAAGATAGAATTAATTCTTAGCAACAATGAGAAAAGATCGATCTATATTATAATAATCATAGTTGATAAATTGGTTGAATCATCATACGCCAGTATATATCGGCAAAATCTATCTAATATATAGTAAATATGAATTAATCGTTTAAAATGAGTGTTTAACATTTTCAACGTTAAAGTATATATATCCATATCTTAGTTGGTTATATAATCTTACAAGACATACATTTTTTGGAACTTATTAGGGGTTAATATGGGTACATACTACATAATTTATCATAGTATTAAACTATATATTAATATTTGTAAATAAGACCGTAGTTAGGCAATTGCAAGATTAAAGTATATATTCATGACACCTTTGATAGGTTTTCTATCATTAAAATAAAAAAAAATTAAAACTTTTTTTATTTAAAGAAAATAAATTGATCAATCACATTATGAAGAAATATGTGGCAACCGGTTGAAATAACACATATAACTATTAGAGGAAATGGTAGCAACTAGCCCTTGATTCGAAAATCTTTGCTGAAATAGAAGTTCTTAATCAATATATATGCTATAAAATTCATGTTAAAAAATTAGACTGTAAAATTTTCAATTCAGAAAATATCACTTGAACTCATAACTCATATTAGAATGATTTTATTTTTATAAATTATAAAGTAATCCTTATTAGTTAATTAATAAATTAATCATATATGATCAATCACCAATCTACTTTCTGATAAAAATATATATTATCCATTGAAAACAATAAGATTAAATTTGAATAATATTTTATCCAATTTTATGTTAACTTTTATAGTAACAATCTAAATTTAATATTAATATCATTTAAAAAAATAGTAAAAAAAATAACATACGAGAATATAATAGTAAAAAAAAATAACATGCCGTGCAAGAGCACGGATAACATATACTAGTTTGCACTAAAGCGTAAAAAGAAAAAAGGGAAAAGTAAGAAAAAAATAGCTAGAGAAAACAATCAATAGTGTAGGTAATGGGTTTGAACCCTTGATACTTTGCACTAAAGCTTAGTCTACAACTAGACCTGTCAAAACACAACCCGATTCGGTTGACCCGACCCGACCGCCCGGAAAATTTTTGACCCGAACCCAGAAATTTTGACCCGGAATTTTTTTTCGACCCGAACCCGAAAAACCGGAAATTTTCCGGGTCATCTGGGTTTCGATCCGGTGACCTGATTGACCCGGTAATTTTGACCCGATTGACCCGGTGACCCGGTTGATTTTTAATTAAATATAATTATTTTTTTTATATATACTTAAAATTTATTGCAAAATTATCAAATCATGATTTTTTTAATTTAAAAAGGAAAAAATTGAAAAACCCGAAATCGACCCGAAATGACCCGAAACCCGGGTTCTAGTCAACCCGGAAATACCCGGGACCCGTTTTACCCGAGACCCGAAGTGACCCGACCCGAATGACCCGTTTGACAGGTCTATCTACAACCAATGAGCTATAATAATTTCTTGTATTTTGAAGGTAATGTTAAATATATATTAGGATGATTTTTTTATAATTTAATGAGTGCAATTAATAAGGCAAAACCCAAATTTAGATAGATAGATAGATAGATGGATATATATAGATACTATAATTCATGGCGGTCCAAATAGACTCTATCTCCTCACTTGAAATCAAGCTAGCCCAATAGAAAATTTAAGGTTGTCCCAAATTAAATGAGATTAAAAACACAAAATAAATCCCTCTAAAGTCCATGGGCGGCAATATACTTTGGCCCAACCCAATTCAATCTATGAAGCCCAATAGGCCCTAATCAATACAAATGGGCCATTAGAAAGATACTCCTCCATCACAGGTTTTCGGATATTAAAACCACACCCCCTTTTTCTTAGAGACTGTTGTCTAATTTGTTTGTTTGAGAAATGACAAATGAGAAAATGAGAGGAAACTTCATCAGAGTTACGTGTTAATGTAACTTACTATCACACATCAGATAAGGTTGATGCACGTTTCTGTGTTTCACTGTACTAGACAAAATATGTACTCGTTCATATAAATAAATAAAAAAAAAGATAAATATGTCCTCCGTAGAAGGGATAATTATTTGCACTGTTTTTTGAAAAACAAAAATTCCCTGCGTGTTATTTGTTCATCCATCCAATTTGAATTGAGATTCTGTTTAAATAGATTTATACATTGATATGAGATATGTTTCGACCGGTCTTATTGATATGAGATTCTGATGAATCTCGGTGATCTTCTTCTTTGATGGGGTACTGGCGTGAGGAGTTGGGATTGGATGAGATTGAGGTGGTGTGTACGGATCGATTTCATATTAAAAAATGAACTTTCTTGAGATTCGTCTGCACTGTCCACAGGAATTCCTATTGTATCGTTGGCTAATGGTGATACCTTTTGGTATTTGTTAGGGGAAAGTCTTGTTGGGCCCGACCAGAAAGCCCAACATATAAGCCGGACCGGGGCACCATCCCAAAACCAATTGGCATTAGGTGGAGTAGCCCATCCACTTATATGTTAGGTTCAGAATCACCCCACTTCCGATGTGGGATTTACAAGTGTCCCAACAAATCCCCCTCTCACTTGTGAATCCATCACAAGTCTAGCCCGGCTGGAATTGAGACCTCCACGCAACGGGTTCGACTAACCCGTCATCGATTCAGATGTGGAGTCCATCTCAATCTTTGGTGCAACCGGCCCACCCGCCGAACCCGGCTCTGATACCAGTTTGTTAGGGGGAAATTCTTGTTAGGCCCGACCAGAAAGCCCAACATATAAGCCGGACTGGGGCACCATCCCAAAACCAATTGGCATTAGGTGGAGTAGCCCATCCACTTATATGTTAGGTTCAGAATCCTCCCACTTCCGATGTGGGATTCACAAGTGTCCCAACAAATCCCCCTCTCACTTGCGAATCCATCACAAGTCTAGCCCGGTTGGAATCGAGACCTCCACGAAACGGGTTCGACTAACCCGTCATCGATATAGATGTGGAGTCCATCTCAATCTTCGGTGCAACCGGCCCACCCGCCGAACCTGGCTCTGATACCAGTTTGTTGGGGAGAAAGTCTTGTTGGGCCCGACCAGAAAGCCCAACATATAAGCCGGACCGGGGCACCATCCCAAAACCAATTGGCGTTAGGTGGAGTAGCCCATCCACTTATATGTTAGGTTCAGAATCCTCCCACTTCCGATGTGGGATTCACAAGTGTCCCAACAAATCCCCCTCTCACTTGCGAATCCATCACAAGTCTAGCCCGGTTGGAATCGAGACCTCCACGAAACGGGTTCGACTAACCCGTCATCGATACAGATGTGGAGTCCATCTCAATCTTTGGTGCAACCGGCCCACCCGCCGAACCTGGCTCTGATACCAGTTTGTTAGGGGGAAGTCTTGTTGGGCCCGACCAGAAAGCCCAACATATAAGCCGGACCGGGGCACCATCCCAAAACCAATTGGCATTAGGTGGAGTAGCCCATCCACTTATATGTTAGGTTCAGAATCACCCCACTTCCGATGTGGGATTTACAAGTGTCCCAACAGTATTGATTGGCCTTGATCTTAGCCTATGTCCCAATGAGCTGGATTTAGATTCGTGGGTCGGATATAGGGATGACAATGGGTCGGTAGTGGGTGAACGGTCTACTTCTGTCATCCGATCCATCACCCAAAAATTTCATCCGATCGATCCATTACCCGCTTCTAGTTTCACCCACCATGTCAACCCATCATCCAACAGTTAATCAGTGAATCGAGTAAAAATTCGGGTGTATATATATACCACATCCCATTAAACTCAACCAAAAATCTAAAAAATAAATTGATGCAATCGCTTCAACAAGTAAACAAGATGATATCAAACAAACAAAATGCATCATAAATGATATCAAACAAGAGCATTTATTAATTTATATTTATATTAGTAGTAGTAATTTAGTGATTTATAATTAGTTATTTAATTAATTATTTTAAACACAAGCTACGTACAATCATACTGTAAGGCTAAATGCTAACCTGATAATATGCTATGCACTTTTCTACCTTTCATTTTGTATGATATATACTGCTTTCTTTATGAGTTTGAGATCCAATTTATGGGTATTTCAATTCCAATTCTTGAAATTGATTCTTGATGATTAAACTAATTAAGTATTTTCTCTCTTTGCAAAAAAAAAATCTCTCTTGGCCTTAATTACTGTTGGGTGCATTAATACCTGTTGCATTGGGTACAACCTCTATAGTTTTTTTCTTGCTGCACAGACTTGCATTATATACTTCTCAAAATTTTTGTATTGAAATTTGGAACTATGAAAGCATTTTTTTCTTCAAGTTTTTATAATATTTTATTATTTTTATTTGAGGGACAAGGCCCGTCCCGTCCCGTGTGGGATAAGGCCCATGTGAGATCAAAGAAAAAGGAGTGAAACTCATCCCGGTCCCATCCCGAAAAAATCAATCGGGACGGGCCTTGTCCTAGTCTCGTCCCACACCCACCCTTAGTAACTATAGTATCGGGCTACCGTTAACAGGAATGCAACGAGCAAAAGAACAAGGGAAAAGAAGGGCTATTGCTAAGTGGAGCAGACCACCTAGAACTATCTACAAACTTAATGTAGATGGTTCTGTTAACCTATCTGGCAAATGTCAGATTGGAGGAATCATCAGGGATTTCGAAGGTCAGATTGTTGATATGTTTCATCATGAAATTATGGAAGGTTCGATCATTCAGACATAGGTCTCAGCTATGCTAACAGGAATGAAACGAGCAAAATATAAGGGATTTGGGAAGATCATCATTGAAAGCGATAACCAAACTCTGGTTAGATCTGTTAACAAACAGTAACCGCCAAGATGGGAAGTAATGCGTCACCTAGAAAAAATCATCATGTTGCGATTGGATTTTGAGCTGGTAGAAGTTCGTCATATCTATCGAGAATCAAATATGGCAGCAGATTATATAGCCAGGAAAAGAATTATTTGTAATTTACAGTCTATTCCCTACTGTAATGCATAGAATTTGCACCATGATTTTTGAATGTCGATTGATCTTCCTCCCAACCTAGCTTCATGCATAGAAGAAGAAAGTGGCGGGGCTTGCTCCCCGAAGGAGCCTCCGACGCTCAAGTTAGAGTTTGTCGGCTGGCCGGAGCCTCTTAAACCCTAGTAGCTCATCTGAATATATAGTGAGGATTAGAGTTTTTTTTATTAGGATTTACCTTGTAACTCTGCAATGTCGAGCTATGGGTGCGAGGCCTCTTTCGACCTTCGGTGGATGAGGCGGCGATTGGGTGGAACCAAGACGGAGGAGGTCGGAATCAGCGGCTTCAAGGAGCATCCCGGAATCGCCTGTTGGCAGGCATCGATGGCGGGGCACCGGTTCGGATCCGCACCAAGAGAGAGATCCAAGGCGAGGGGTTGTGCCGGATCTGACCATGAACACCAAAAGAGGAGGAAAATTCGATTGGGGTTCAAATCTGCTTCCATTGCGAGGCTGTGGTGCGGCGAGGCTCGATCAAATCAAATCGACGAAGGCTTGAGATGGCTAGGAAGGTTCTAAACCGCTTCAACCTTGATCCCGACTATCGATTCCTGCACGAAAGGCTCTCCGATTTGTTCGCCAATCGCCTCAAATCGGACCTCAGAAGCATCAATTCCCACTGTTGGAATCAAGATTGGCCTCGCGGCGGTGGTGCTCAGAGGTCGATCATCGCTGCTAGGGCTTGTGGTCGAAGGCAAGAGGAGGGAGCATCAACCGCTCCATGACTCCGTCATGCCCCAGCAACCATTGAGAGATCTTTGGGAGATCCGATCTACGATCTCGTAGCTTTTGGATCGAATCCCCACGGACGGCGCCAAATGTAATGCATAGAATTTGCACCATGATTCTTGAATGTCGATTGATCTTCCTCCCAACCTAGCTTCATGCATAGAAGAAGAAAGTGGCAGGGCTTGCTCCCCGAAGGAGCCTCCGACGCTCAAGTCGGAGTTTGTCGGCTGGCCGGAGCCTCTTAAACCCTAGTAGCTCATCTGAATATATAGTGAGGATTAGAGTTTTTTATTAGGATTTACCTTGTAAGGACGATTATGTCCCTGAATCTCTTATGTAATTACTTTTGCTCTATCACCTACCATATGAATTTTTGTAAAATCATCTTCAGGATGATCTAGGAGCTTTTTTTTTTGGTGCGAAGGATGATCCAGGAGCTAAGTTACTGTATAGGTAACAGCTCTTAATGTTTGCTTAATGTAAAAAAAAAAAAACTATAGTATCGGGCATGGTTATCAACATTAGTGATTACCGCAATTGATGATTGATATGTGATACAAACTATAGTATGGAAATAATAATCGTTATTTTTTTTAGTGGTTGTCGTATTATATCAACCCTCCGCCTTAATTAACATCTTAACCTCATCACATCCTCCTTCAAAAGTCACAAACATAAGGAGGCTTGGAGTTGCAGTGTGTTTGCTAGTTGGCAACTGGCTACTTTGATTTTATTAGAAGCATCTTTTAGTGGAGGGCGAGACATAACGACAAAAGGTGCTGCATCCTCACTGACCCGATCGATCCTTCATTTTTTTTTAACAAAACTTGTCAGGTAATAGGCAAAGTTTGATCTACAGCAACCAATAAATTCCTTTTCCCGAAATGGTAATTTTCAGTCCAAACTGATTCAACTGCTTAGAATAAAGATGTACTGCCTCAAAGGTTCATGGGTACGTCCGTATGTTCCAATTGGGTCCTTTGAATCGGGTTAATTTTGATTCAAGATATCGGATTGGATCATTTAGCGAATTGGATTTAGTTCAAGCGATATACTCTTAATTAATTATTCATTGTGTTTGATTTGGAATTTGATTCGACGATGACGGGATTCAATAATCCAATTATCAACGTCCATAAAATGTGTGAATGGGTAAGTGGTAAGTAATGGTGACGGGTGGAATGTTTTTTATTTTTATTTTTTTGATTAGGAAAGAATTCGGTTAGGGTTAACCTAACCGATAGCATCCTGACGGATGAGGTCTAGAAGACCTGAATCGCACAAGACATCGTCCCCGAGGAATGAGCGACAAAGGTGTGCAACCTTATCCGCCACTCTATTCCTACAACGGGGCACATGAGAGAAAGAAACATCTCTCAGATTTTGTAGCATGAGTTTAATGTCAGACATAATTAGTTCAATTTCCCATGGGCAAGAACTGTTAACCTTCATATGATTAATGATTATTAGCGAACCCCCTTCTATACGAATCCTTGGGATGTGTAGGTCGAGGCATTTTAAAACTCCGTGTTTAAGAGCTAAAGCTTCTGTCATAATTGGGGATGGAATCCCAACCTTTTCATATCCAATATGAACTGGGCAGCCATTCCAGTCCCGAATAATGAACCCTACTGTGCTGTCTCCATTAGATAGGGTGGAACCATCGAAATTCAACTTAAGAACACCAAAGGGTGGTTTGTTCCAAGATGATTTTTTGTTACTTTTGTTTATGGGGTGAGTCTGTGTAGTTGTTTGATGGCTTATGTTGGCTTTATTTGTCACGTGCGGGTGTAACACCTCTTCCTCAGAAGAACACCATGTTTTGATAGTATTTTGGATTCTTATTTGCATTGACGCCGTTGTTGGGGCAGCTTCATTTCTGAAGATCATATTATTAGGTAGATTCCATGTAGACCACCAGGTAAAGGCAAGACGTTGTAAATCTTGAGATTTCAGGGCTGATCCTAGTGTGTTAAGGACTTCCTTAAAATTCGCGGCCCCGGATGTGATGCGGAAGATGCGTTTTACCAAATCAGCATCGATGATGGATTTGATAGAGTGAAACGGGCAATCCAAAAAAATATGGATGGTGTCTTCATCAGCGTGGTTACAGAGGGTACATGTTGAAGGAATGGAGACCCCTTTTTGACTAAGCCGTACTTTTGTCGGGAGACCATTGTTATGTAGTTTCCAAAGAAAGTTTTTAGCTTTTGGTGGGACGTCAAGTTTCCATATCCAGTAGTTTGCGTCATTGGATTGTTGATGGTGACTTGTAGCTAGTTTGTATGCACCAGTGGACAGTGGTTGTGAACCAACCATTCTTATCTGGCCACCAATATAGTCTATTCTCAAAGCAGTTTAAAGGAAGTGGGATACTCATGATCTCTCTAACCCTCGCCAGTGGTAGGTTTTACATCAGTTTTTCTTCCCACCATTTCCCCCCCCATAATGTAATCACAAACCATTTCATCTAGGTTGCGAGAGGGGTGATTACCGATAGTGTTAATCAATGGTTCTAGGGAGACCCGGTTATCAGTCCAAAATTTGATAGATTTACCATTTCCTACCGACCAGATTAAACCTTTTTTAAATCTACTTATGAGAGGGGTAAGCTTGGACCATTGCCATGAAGCTCCACCCCTCCTTTCATATGAAAGAATATGCGTTGTTTTAATATATTTATATTGGATGATTTGCACCCAAGGTTGGACGGTTCGGCAAGAATTTTCCAGAGGAGTTTCATTTGGAGGGCTTCATTCATGAATTGTGTTTTACGAATGCCTAGACCACCTTTGCTCTTCGTTCTACATACTTTATCCCACCCAATTAAAGGTCTATGTTGTGCATCTTTATTCCAGAAAAATGTGCGATTAATTTGGTCGAGATCCTTATGAATCGAGGAGGGGAGCATAAAATTTTGCATGATATATAACGGTTTGGAAGCCAGGTTTGACGCAATTAAAGTAGCCCGTCCTTGCTGAGAAAGGGTGTTCACCCTCCATTTACTAAGCTGGTCCTTAGCCTTGCCAATCACTTCCTCGAATGTTTCTTTATTGACCCTACCATTAATGATAGGGCAACCTAAGTACTTTTCCAGATATTTTTCATTGGATATACCTAGGGTACTTTGAATTTCGGCGATGCGGGAACGAGCGATACCCACGCGGTTTGAAAGGCAGATTTTTAGAAGTTCACTTTTTGCCCAGAGATTTTGCAGTAACTATCAATAATATTTTTTTTTTATCATTTTACAAGCAGTAGCAGATCCTTTAGAGAATATTATAATATCATCTGCAAAGGCCAGAAAGGGGATATGTGGCCCGTCAATCCCAAAGCGAAAACCGATAGGAGATCGAGAAGCCGTTGAAGAGTAAGAGAGTTTTCTAGCCAACAGCTCGGAGCCCAAAATGAAGAGAAATGGTGAGAGGGGGTCTCCCTGACGGAGCCCCCTAGATGGTTGGAAGATTTCCGTCGGTCCATTGTTAACAAGTACCGAGAAAGACACAGTCGAGATGCACTCTGATATCCAATTAACAAAAGTGGGGTGGCTAACCCTTGTTGAGTTTTGACTGCGTCCGAGCTCAAAAAGTGGCTAAAGCTTCCTGATGTATGATCCTTTGGATCCCCCCATTCTTTCATTAATATTTACATAAACCTCCCCTCACCCGGACTTAGTGCCGGGGGGGTTGGCTTCCTCGAAAAAAAAAAAAAAGTGGGGTGGAATCCAAATTTAGTCATAACCTTTTTAGTAAAGCCCCAGTCGACCCTATCATAAGCTTTTTCCATGTCAAGCTTAATCGCAAGCCATCCCTCTTTACCTCAGCGCTGTCTGAAATAGTGAAAAATTTCATGTGCAATTAGAATATTATCCTGGACAGCCCTATCGGATACGAAAGCCCCTTGAAGAGGATGGATGAGCTTGCCAATGACCTTCTTAAGCCTCTTAACAAGGATTTTACAGATAATTTTGTAAATAGTAGAGCAAAGGCTAATGGGACGATAATGTGCAGTCATAGTGGGATTATCGCATTTGGGAAGTAAGGAAATGAAAGTATGGCTGATTTGTTTTAAAATTTTCCCTGATAAGAAAAAACTTTTCACGGCGCGGATGACAGACACCCCTACGATGCTCCAACAATGTTTATAAAATTCTGCAGTCATCCCATCCAGGCCTGGTGATTTGTTGTTACCCAGAGCAAAAACTGCTTGTTTAATCTCACCATTTGATGGGATCTGAATGAGCAAAGAATTGTCTTCAACTGTAACTTCTTGAGAGACAAGGTGCAGAAATTCCTCCAGGAGAGGACCGGAAAGGGTTTCATGTTTGAAACGTAATTCAAAATCATGCCTAATTTCTTTTTTGATGTTGTCATCCCCCACAATGAGAGTCCCATCTGTTGCAGTAATAGATCTAATAATCTTACGATTGCGCCGTCCTGTAGCTACTTTGTAGAAGTATCTAGTGTTTGAGTAAGATAGTTTGAGGTGCCTAGATTTAGCTCTCTGATACCAAAACTGCTTTTGGAAGGCCATGAGCTTATCTTTTTTCTTTAACAGATTTAGTTCTTTTTGAATAAGAATAGGATCAAGATCTGGGAGAAGCTGGGATTGAATGTTAATCAGGCTATCATCGACCTCCTGTAGTTGCCTGAAGATATTCCCAAAAGTTTTTTTGTTCTAGTCTTTTGCTTTACTTTTAAGAAGCCTAGTTTTATACACGAGTTGAAACATGTTAGATCCGGTAACAGATGCACGCCAGGTTTGTTTGACGATGTTTTTAAAATCGTTTCTTTGCAACCATATATTTTCAAATTTGAATGGTGGGACTTGATATTGTATGTTTTTGTTAAGATCAATGGTAATCGGGCAGTGATCGGAAGAGGAGAAAGCCCCATTTTTTGCTCTGATGTCAGGGAAATTTTGTAGGATTTGAAGCTGGACGAGAACCCGATCCAACTTTTCGTAAATATTCCCGTCCCTAGTTTGTTTTTTCCTCCAGGTAAATGAGTTACCGTAAGTGGGGATGTCAATAAGTTGACATTCATTTTTAAAATCCGAAAGTTGCCGAAAACGGTTTAGGCAGGGATCTGCACCGCCCATTTTATCACTCGAACTACTAACTTCATTTAAGTCTCCCAAGACAATGCAAGGGAGGCTAGAGCTAAGCACTATATCCGTAAGGGCTCTCCAAAAAGCATCCTTGTCCCTAGGATGAGGAGGAGCATAGACGCAAAGTATAATAATAGAGAAATTCTCTTTGATGTTGTGATATTTGATGCCTATGATCCGAGGGAGGTGGATGATAATTGAAACGGTTTCATGAAGAAGTTAGTGGGCCTTCCATATAATGCTGAGACCCCCCGATCTACCGATGGCAGGTGACCACACTGCGTTGTCAAACCCGGCAGCCCCCCATGTTTTATCACTGGGGATGTTGCTAGTCTTAGTTTCTGCGAGCGCAAGGAATTGAATAGACTCATTTTTACACAATGAGTTAATGCTGAATGTAATTCAAGAAAGCGCGTTATTAAATGAAATGCCATTACCGTATTTTTCTTTTCTTCCTTTCCCCTCATAGTGAAAGACACGATCACCAGATGTAGCCTTCCTTAATAGATTTATGGAAGGTTCGATCATTCAGACTAGTGTTGTTAATATGCCTTGAATTGAGCTTATTATTTGTTTTGGGTTTATGTCAATTGTCTGACTAGGGTTTCATGAGGCACTATATATACTCATGAAACCTAACAATTTATAACCTAGTTTCTTGTTTGCCTCCATAATAAAGATCTCTATTTCTCTGCATGACTGCCTGTGGACGTAGGTAACACACCGTTGCCGAACCACGTTAAATCTCTGTGTTGTTCTTCGCTATTTTCGTTCTCGTTACAACAAACTAGTATCAGAGCTTTGGTTGTTGATTTCCACCGAGAATGCTGTCTGGTTCAGTGTTGAAGATCGACAAGTTTACTGGAAGAAATTCTTTCAGTATGTGGCAGATCAAGATGCGGGCTTTGCTGAAGCAGCAAGGTTTATGGGCACCGTTAACCGCCGACAAGAAGGGGGCAGATACAACCACCGCTCAGTATAATCTTCTAGAGGAGAAGGCTCATTCGACGATTATGTTGTGTCTTGCGGACGATGTCATAACAGAAGTTGCTGATCAGGAAACCGCAAGCAAGCTGTGGCTGAAGTTAGAGAGTTTATACATGACAAAGTCTCTGATGAACAAGTTGCTTCTGAAACAACGGTTGTTCGGGCTGCTTATGCAGGAAGGTACAAAACTCAGAGATCATCTTGATCAACTTAACACTCCATTACTTGAATTGCGTAATATTGATGTTAAGGTGGAGGACGAAGATGCTGCCCTAATTCTGCTGGTATCCCTACCCCCCACATACGAGAACTTCGTTCAGTCGTTCGTCGTTGGGAAGGATATCATCACGCTGGAGAAGATGTTAGATCATCGCTTCACAGCAAAGAGTTGCGTCTGAAGGCAACCGCGTCGGTTACGGACAATCGGGCTTCCGGGCTTGTGGCAAACGGAGGCAAAACTGATGGTAGAAAGGGCAATAAGAAGAAGCATCGACAAGATCGGAAATCAGGCCATAAACCAAACGATGTTTGTAACTACTGCAAGGAGAAAGGTCATTAGAAGAATGACTGTCCTAAGAAGAGGCAACAAGAGCAGAAATCTGGATCTGCAACAGTAGTTCATGGTAGAAATACTTCTGAGGAAGATATTGTTCTACTAGCAGGTAATCGCACAGATCATGATGAGTGATTTCTTGACTCAGGTGCGTCTTGTCACGTATGTCCTAGAAGAGAGTTGTTTACAACATATAGATGTGTAGACAAGGGCAATTTTATATGGGAAACGGTATCATCTGCAAGGTTGTTGGGATCGGCTCAATCAGGCTTCGGACAAACGATGGGAAGTTTCGCACATTGGAGGAAGTCAAACATGTGCCATCTATGACGAAGAATCTGATATCCCTAACCGTGTTAGACGTCAAGGGTTTCAGATACACGGGTTATGGTGGAAAGTTGCGCGTGTTTAAAGGCTCTAATATGGTTTTGCATGGAGTCAAGCAGGGAAAGGGAACTATGTATGCCCTACAAGGTTCAGCAGTCACAGGTGCTGCAGATGTTGTTTCAGTCAAGGTTAGGGAGACTGTTGCTGAGGAGGTGGAGTTGAACTTCACTCCACCAGAGACTCATGCCCCTGAGTTGGTCACTGAGCAATCATCACAGACGGGTACTACTTAGTCAGATACTAGTGAGACAAAGAATATACCACTAGACACAGGAACATGTGGAGTTGTACATCGGAGTATTGCTCTAAATCAACCAAGAGGGGTTGACATCAAGGGGCCTGCGAGATACATGTCTAATGATCTGGTGGGATATGCTTTGCATGTGGCCGAGGAGGGGGGGATGGGGTTCCATCCAACTACAAGGTTGTTGTTTGTGGAGGTGAGTCAGTACACTGGCAAGCTAAGAAGAGAATCAAAGTGAAGGAGGTGAGAATATCTGATAATCATGCTCATATGTTCACCAAGCCAGTTCCGGAGAGCAAGTTCCAACACTGTTTGGACTTGTTTAATATCACCAATTGTTGAGCGGCCCTGCGGGGCAATCTGAGTCCTCCCGTGAGGACAAATATGAGGCAGAGAAATGTCTGGCACTTGTCATGGTGCATCTGTTTCTAAGAGGAGATTCTGATACATCCGGCATTGAAGCGCATATGGTACATCTGGCATGGCATTGCTTTTGGTACGTCTGGCGCTGCAATGCGGTTGGTACATCTGAGGAGATTCAAGTCAAGGTAGATATTTGTTAATATGCCTTGAATTGAGCTTATTATTTGTTTTGGGTTTAGGCCCATTGTTTGACTAGGGTTTCATGAGGCACTATATATACTCATGAAACCTAACAATTTGTAACCTAGTTTCTTGTTTGCCTCCATAATAAAGATCCTTATTTCTCTGCCCGTGGATGTAGGTAGCACACCATTGCCGAACCACGTTAAATCTATGTGTTGTTCTTCGCTATTTTCGTTCTCATTACAACAGGTGTTACTTCAGCAGTGCAAGGGGAGACTAGTGGACAAATTTAGGTTGATTTTTGAAGCTAATGCAATAAACAAGCTTAAATCTAGTGATCAATTTAGACACGCAGACCAGTATAAGAGGGATTTTAAGAAAGCTAAGTTTCATCGAAAGTGTGATCACTGTGGAGAGAAAGGTCACACAAAGAAATACTGTTTTAAGCTAATTGGTTATCCAGAATGGTTCAAAGGGCCAAAAGATGAGGATAGGTCGAGGCCCCAAGGGAAATTTGCTGCTCAAATGGAAAGTGATTAGTTTGATAACTCATTTGATGCCGGATATTCAGAGGTTAAGCCGGATCAAGCTATGGTCCATGTTGTTTTTTAGGAAATTATGAAGATGATGAAAGGCAAAGCGCCAATTGAATCTGCTGATAGTTCTACGAATCAGGTCATGGTTCATTTTGCAGGTACTTTAAGCATGCCCTTTCTCATTGGTATTAATAAAGCTAAAAATGATATTTGGATAGTGGATTATGGAGCCACTGATCATATTGCATTTGATAATGCTATTTTTATTTAGATTCATTGCTTATGTTCTACTATCAATCTTGGTTTACCTAATGGAACATGTATTGCTGTGAAACAATATGGGTCTGTGATATTGAGAAGTGATTTGGTGCTGCATAATGTTCTGCTAGTACCTCAATTCAGACACAATCTGTTATCTGTGTCAAAAATTGTTCATGCTCAGAAAATGAGGGTGAGTTTTGATGATATTTCTTGTTGATACAGGATCTTACAACTATAGGAGATGATGCGGATCAAGGTGGCCTTCTGTGGGTCAAACAATGATCTTGATCCAGGCGAGCTCTCAAGACCGACTCAAGGGCTATTGATGGCGAAGAATGTCATCCTCAAAAGGAGGAAGAAGTCTCCACCATGGAACAAGGTTCAAAGGAGCAAGGTGATCTAATGTTCAAGTTTGAGTTCGTTCTTAATGGGTTGACAGCATATCGACGTCTCGGTAAAATGGGTCGTTCAGAGTCCATATTTATCGGATGAGGTCATACCATACCTTGTTGGAACGAGGACGAAAAGATATACAACTTTGCTGTTGAAGGTTTCTCCATAATCGACCTCGAAAATGGCCGAAATTCATCATCTTTACAGCTGTCCCTGTTTGGACGAATTTCTAGATGATTATTTAATTATTTTCGAATTTATTTGATTAAATTAGATTTAATTATTTTATGAATTTAGGAAAATAATGTGTAAATAATTATATCTCTTCTAGATATAATTCTTTTCCACCAAGTTGTTAATTTTCTATCCTTAGTTAATTTTACTTATCTTAGGAAAGATTTACATATCTTTAGATTATTTGATTTATCTTTAATTACCAAAACTCTATCTTTTGCACAAGATAGAATTGGTCTATTGTCTATTTAAACTCATGTTTTACCTTCAATACAAATTAGATTGGAAATTATATTGAGGAACCTTTTTTAGGATTAAAAGGTTCTTCAATCCTCCAATCCAAAAGCCTTCGCAATCAATTTATGTTCTTGTTCATCCGATACCAAATCAAGATCCAAACACAATCCCAAACCACACACAAAGGAGAAACCCATCCTGAGAAACCGTCGCTGGTATAAGAGCCGTAGGTTTCGCAAATTCTTGTTTTTTTTCTTGATGTTATTTACGATTTGATTCAATGGTTGACGTTATCTGGGGCGATTGGGATGATGATCCCGATCCATGGGCTGCACAACAACAACGTCGCCGAGAGTTGCAGAGACGAGCTTTGCAACAACAACAAGCTTTAGAGCGACAACGAGAGGCACAAAGGCGCCGCCTTTGGCTTCAACGGCAAGCGGAAATCGAAGAGGAGAGGTGTCGACAACAACGTCGCCGTCAGATTTGGCTTCTCCAACAACGAGAGGCTGAGGAGGCACGACGACGAGAGGAGGAGGAACGTCGGCGAGAGAAAGAGGCACAATTTCAAGCGAAGCTCAAGGAGGACTTGAAGGAATTGGAGAAGGCCATGTTGGATCGCATTCGTCAAGCTTTTGTTTCAGCCTTCACCCCTGCTCCAGCGGTTATAGTTTCCTCAACCGACGATGAGGTTATTGAGCCTAAGGAGCCTATAGTTGAATTCGTTGCCCCGGATTCAGCACAACGCGACGACTTTGTTTCGCAGATTCCTGTTGACTCCGACCTCGGAATTGAGTCAACTCAGTCTTGTTGCGAAGCTGACTCGACGAGCTTTCCAACGGTGGGTCACACGCTGCAAGATTCCTCCGGGAAGGCATCCGAATCTGATCTGCAAGCTGGCTGTAATTTTAAGCAAGATCGCGCTTTTAGATTAGCAATTGGTCGGCCTAGCCGATTGCTATACATCAGGAGAGTTGTAGCTACAGGCAAGGAGGATAAGGGATTGTACTTGTTGAAAGCTCACGGGCTAGAAGTGAAGCATGAGAGTGAAGATAGTTCTCTAAGACTTGTCAATGTTTACTTCATGCCAGACTTGGTCATATGTCTTTTTCCAAAATGGAATATATTATGGATTGTAAGATGGATGGTTTGAAAGACAGTCCTTGTCATACATGTGCTATGACTAAGCATCATAGATTATAGTTTTCTAAAAGTGACTCACAAGCTGAGTCTCCATTTTAGCTAGTTCACTTGGATGTTTGGGACCCTTACATGACTTTTTTCTATGTGTGGAACCCGATATTTTCTTACTTTGATGGATGATCATACACGTACAACTTGGATTTATTTGATCCATGATAAAGCTCAGGTTTTGAGAATTATTACAGGATTTCTTAATAGTTAATATGGTTGAGACACAATTTCAAGCGTTTGTTAAATGCATTAGAACAGACAACGATACCGAATTCACTCAGAAAGGGTGTGTGGAGTTACTTGATGACAGAGGTATTCTGCATCAACGATCAGCTCTAGGAGTTCATGAACAAAATGGCCGTGTTGAGAGGAAACATAGGCATCTAATTGAGATGCCAGAGCTATTAGATTACATGTTGTTTTGCCAATCAGGTTTTGGATATTCTGTACCCTCAGGTTCTGTTTGCAAATTGACTCGATCCTTATATGGCCTCAAGCAAGCTAGTCGCCAATGGAATCATGAACTCACAAGGTTGTACGTTTGACGGTTCACCGTCTGCCGATTTTGTCGGCTTCTCGATGAGTCAGACTTGTCTGACCTTCGAATTTTTGCCTAATAAAAAAAATGAACTCACAAGGTTCATGATCATTACGTATTGGGTTCACTCAATTTGCTCATGATTATTCTCTTTTCACTAAGATCCAAGGGAAGTTTATGACAATTGCTCTTGTATTTGTTGATGACATGCTCATCATGGGAAACTCAATTGCTCTTGTATTTGTTGATGATATTGCTTTCACTAAGAATGCTTTACACAAGGCATACGCAATCAAGGATTTGAGAGTGACTAGATATTTCTTGGGCATGGAAATATCTCGGTCTTCATCTGGTATTTTGTTGAATCAGCGGAAATAAATTCTAGACATTCTGAAGGACACCAAGATGGAAGGCTGCAAGGTTGCTGATTTCCCTATGCAGCATGGACTCAAACTTTCATCTTTTGATGGAGAACCTCTTCCCAATCCCGAAGATTACAAAAGATTAGTTGGTCGACTTTTATACCTTACATTGACTCATCGTGACATTTCCTTTACAGATCAGCAGTTGAGTCAATATCCGCAAGATCCATTGATACCTCATTGGAATGCTGCTATGTACCTTCTTTGTTACCTCAAAGGCAGCTTCCACACAACTCTTTCTTACTTGAGTTCCTCCTCTTTAACTCTGACTGCTTACCGTGATGCCGATTGGGGAAATTGTGTTGATACATGCCGATCATTGTCAACTTATTGTGTTTTATTGGGTTCATCGTCTCCTGGACGACTAAGAAATAGACAACCATGAGAGTGAGTATAGGAGCATGTCAACTGCTGCCAGCGAATTGGTTTGATTAGAAGGCCTCCTATCATACCTTGGAATCAAGGTGGAATGTCCTATTACCCTGTTTTGTGATAATAGAGCTGCTCATCAACTAGTCATCAACCCGATTTTTCATAAACGCACGAAGCACGTTCGGATTGACTGTCACTTCATCTAGGAAATGGTTTTGCAAGGCTTCATTCGCACTCCTCATGTTTCATCTTCCTTCCAGATTCCCGACATTCTAACTAAAGCACTTGGGGCACATCAACATCAGTTTCTTAGGTCCAAGCTGGGCCTCGTTAGCCACAAGCATCGTTATCCCTGTGGCTGGTCCAGCTTGAGGGGGTATGTAAGACTATAGCACATTATATGATCAGATTGTATAGCATATAGTCGAGAGGTATTTTAGTCTTTTTGGTAGCATCTTCTGGTCGGCGGTTAAAACTTAAAACTACCAAAATGGCACCGCTTTCAGTTGTAACTGAGTTTATGGATCTCAGTTCTTGTTCTCTCTAATGGAGTTTTTCCCACATTCTTCATTACTTGGTTTTCATTGATCTCTGATTGTTTACAAGTGTTCAAAGTATTAAATGAGGAAATAATATTGTATTGTTAGTCTCTTTAGAAAAATATACAGTAAAATACTACGTATTTAAATGACACTTCAAAATATTTGTAAAGGGCAAGAATTAGATAAATCAAAATTGACAAGACCGAGGAAAAATAAACCTTCCATTGGTTCCACACCATTGCCAGTGGACATTGAATTGTGAACATAGCATAAATGAAAGGTGAGCATGGTTTCAATTAATGCACTCATCCTATTCATTCTCCCTTGTTATTAATCCTCTAAAAACAATCGGTAAAGTGCACAAAATAAATGAAGGGTAGTTTTTATGTAAAGATTAACTAAATACAGTAAGAGACCTAGCAAAACAGGAAAAAATGTTTTCGTATTTTCAGCAATCAACTCTACAAAGTACACCACTTTAGTAAAGAAACCCATACTATGCCAACAAAAAAAACACGAATCTACAGAACTGTATCAATCAAGCCAGCGGTAGAATTTTCCTTTCTTTTTATACAGTAAAAATTACAGGAAAGAAGTTGGACAGGTGGCCCCACCGCCACCAGTCCCCGCCATCACCCTTCACCATTCCCATCTCTGAGCTTGAAAAAGTTAGTAGTAATTGAGCGTGTAACAGGCCAACAAACAAGGGAGGAGGAAGGGAGTGTCTCTCTTTCTCTCTCTCCCCACCCCCCTGTTTGATTTTGAATATTCCGTCAGTCACACAAGTCAGAAGTCAGACCCCACCTTTCCCCCAAACCCCACTGTTCTTGTTTTCTTGTTTTTAATATTTTTGGGGGTTTTTTGAATTGAGGGTTTTTTGGCACCTTCGCTGGGGGAATAAAATCAATAAACAAAAGAGGCGCGCAATCAAAGTCAAGGGTTAGGAGGTGGGATTGTGTGTATGTGTGTGGATGCAAGCAAGAGAGAGATTGAGATTGAGATCTCTGAAACCATGGAGACTGATGAACATGCCCTAATAAGACAAACCCATCCCCCCCTTCTTTCTCTTTTTCATCATTATCTACTTATTAATTGCTTCTTTCAATTCAACTCCTCCCACTCCCCCCCTCCCCCTCTTTCTTCCTCCTCCTTCCTTCCTCAGTAAGAGATTGACTAGAAATCAGCCACACCAATGGAGAGAGCCAGGGATTCAATCCGGGCGAGCTGTTCATCTCCTTTCACCCCATCACCATCCCCTGGGTTGCCCTTCAAAAGAAGACCCTCTTGCCTTCCCAATGGTTTCCAATCTCCATTCCCATCTCTGCCTTCTTTTTTCTTTCTGTTTTGTTCTCTTCATCATTGTGTTTTTGTTTTGTTTTTGTGGTGTGGATGAAGATGGGCAGGTGGGTTTGTTGAGTGATGCAGTGACAGTTCCGGACAGAGCTGCCAGGAAGGAGATAGAAAGGCAGAGATTGAGAAAGCTCCTGAATCAGGGAAAGAAGAAACGACGTCGTCTTAATGGAGATAGGCTTGCCATTTCTTCTAGAAATGGAGGTGGAACGACGCCGTCTAGTCACCGCCATAGCAGGGAACCTGAGTTGAACCCTTCTGGACTGCCTCCGCTCTATGTTGATGTTCCCAGAAAATCCAGATCTGGTACTGAAAAAATTCTGGGATTTCTTTCTCCTTTTCTTTTCCCACTGGGACTTTAATTTTGGGAATTTTCATGTTCTGATTTGAGTTGCTAATTTGCTATTCAGTGGGTAACAGAAGAAAAGGCAACTCATGGGTCAGTTCTTAATTTCTTGTGCTTTCAATCTGTCTCTAGTGTTTGTGAGAATTTGAAGGTGTTTGTTTAGTTTGCTGATGTGAAGATTTATTTGCAGATGTCAATTGGATTTGATCCCCAGGTTCAGCAGCCCACACAGTCAGCATCAACTGGTGTAGCAAAATCTTCCTCTTCATCAGTCCAAAATGAGATTGAGATTGAATTTGAGATTGCTGAGGTTTTGTATGGCCTGAAGAAGCAAGTTTCTTCATCAGATGAGCCCCTGATTGATGGTGGGTGGAAGGCGAAGTCGACGATGATTACTATCAGTTCACTCATCTCTTCTGGTGGTTACAATACTCATTTGTTGATTCTGTTTCTGCAGACTTGGAGGAGGAGAACCAACCAGTCTCAGTTCAAGGTTGCAGTGTTGATACGGCGAAAGACGAATCCATCTCAATGGATCCTAAACTGGGAATCTACAATGAAGATAACGCTGTTCTTAAGCAGGAAGCATCCACAGCTGAAGAGGGATCCCTCCCTTGTTCAAACCTGGCCAGCGGCGGCGGCAATTTAACATCGGAAGTGTAAGCATTTCGAAGTTTTGCTACTTTTATTTGTTCAGCAATGGAGGTCTAAGACATGTCCTTTTTATTGTCTCACCCAGGATACATACCTCCATGAAGGAAACCAAGAACAAGCAGCCAGAAAAGTTTGTAATTGATCTGAACGTAAGTAATCTTTTCCTGAGCTTGTTTCTAGCCTTATAGCTGTTTTGATCAACAGAACAAACCTTAAGTTTAACTCGCTTCGTACAGGAACCACCTCCTATGGATTCATCACTGGAAGGGGATGGAGTGGAGAGACCGAATTCGGATCCTAAAGTTGAAATCAAGGAGGAAGTGGTGGGTAGTTTATTGAATTCCTTATGATTTCTATTAGAAATTGGCATTGTGTTGATTCGGATACAATATGCTTTCCAGCAGAAATCAGTGACTGAGATGCAGCTGCCTCGGAAAATGGAGATAAAGGATGAAATGTGGGACCTTGATCGAGGAAGCCAGGATGATACCGGGAATGAATCAAAGCAACCGTTTCAGAAACCGCAGAAGACTTACTCCAGACCTTCGCATCCAATTCATATGCCCCTCCGAACTGGTCATATGATGGTGAGTTTTTATCCTTTTACTATTGAATCTGAATCGTTTTCGTTAAACTGTTCTTGTAGGCCGAGTGTATGAACTTCGGTTTGTTTGCTCTTCTTTTCTCTGTGGAAGGCTGGCCCTTTGATCTTCCCTCTAAGCCAGAATCAGACTCTGATAGCCAATCAACCCCGGCTCTCTGTAAGTGCTTCCTCAACTGGGAATGTGAGACTAAGCTATCCCACCGGAGCTCCTTTCTTGTCGGGAAAGGGAATGCATTCCAGCGGAGGAAAGAATGCTCAACCGGTGTCTTTCTTGAATCGGCAGTTGCATTCTTCACAGACACTTGATCCAATACAAATACAGCAGCAAAAGCAACATCCTTTTACAACACAGATAATTTCATCTAGCAGCCAAAGAAATGTGACCCGGCAAAATCTGTATCCTCTTCATTCACCAAATGTAGCAGCAATGCCATCTGCAGCAAGTAGTGGTGGCTGTCAATGGAGGTATGCAGGAAAGCATGACCTGAAGAATGAAGAGATGCGCAATTCAACACCTTCCTTTTCATTTGCATCCTCTACCCAACGCTCTTCAACGGATCCAGCTGGTCTGGCTCTTAACTTCTCAGTGGCTCAAAGTCCTGTGGTTTCTCAAGGCTTCTTGGATAGACCGAACTTGGGTTCTCAACTCCTGCCTGCTGATCATCGAATGCAACATAGAAATTCTGAGATGATTCAGAGGATGAATCAAGCTGATTCCATACTCGCTGTGGGGAACTCTCCTTTTCTAGGACAAAGTGGTTTTATTTTGAAATCATGTTCCGCCGTCTCACCAGCATCTATGGGGGGCAAGGTTTTCGATACTTCAGTAACAACTCAAAACTGTAAGCTGGCCTTTGCAAAGCAGAATGCATTATCAGCTAGAATCCACCTGAGCAATAGCAATCCTCTTGGTGCTTCTCGAGACAAGCCCATGTCAGTTTGGTTGCAGAATCAGCAACAGCAGATACTGCAAACCATGGATACTTCTCAACTGAAAGCAGTACAAACTGTCAATAGCCAACACCAACCTCCTTTTGCTACTACACGTTCAAATGATTTCTCCATCTTCTCAGGGAACCTCTATGACAAATCATCGCACTCCTTGCGGCAATAGTCCTAACCTAGACGACTAGACGTAGCTCAAACACATCGTTCTTGTTCTTTCAGTGATTTACATTAATGGGCTGCCTTAATTCTTTTGTTTTTTTGTTGTTGTAGTTTGAGGTTGTGGGTGTGCTGCAGTATCAGAAGAATTTTTGTTTACCAAAGCAAGGAGGGGCGCAGGGGATTAGAACTTAGGAACACTGACATTAAGTTCAATTCTATGTTCTTGTTGCACAATGTATACAAGTCTAGTTTGCAGTTTTTTGACAACTCTTCCTCAAATGCTGAATGTTTTTAGTAACCTTTTTGTTTACATTAATATCTTCAAGAAGCTTGCATCTTATTTCTTACTGTATATTGTTCTCCATTTGCAAGGTGTGTTGCAGCCTTAATGTTCCTCACTATTGCCATCATTGGAACAATTTGCAAGTAAAGGAATCTTGATGCTTTTGATTACAAAATGAAAATTACATAAATTGACAATAAATTAATGGCTCATTTGCGTTCTTTTTCTTCTTTTCACCTTTTCACCCTCACTTTCGAGTAAAGGTCGGTAGGAATTATGCAGCAATAGAGCAGTTCAGAATCCTCACTCTGAATCCTGTGTCCTAAACACTTTGTCTTAAAATTACCAAAAAAGTGAAAGACTAGTACTTTATGTGTAATTGGACAAAGTTTGGAATAGAGGATCCTCTAGTCCGTTTTCATGTTCCAATGGATTTTTTCTGCAAAAAATGCCACTATGCTTGTACTATTTTATTTTCATAATTTTCCACCAATGATTAAGAGCAAACCCTCTACGAAGTGGAGCAACAAAAGTAGACTAAGGACCTCTATGGCTCTATGGATTAGAGAGTAAGCTTGTAAGTTTTGTCAAATACATTTTCGTGGACAATTTGTTCTCTTAAACCACTAATAACACATCAATAAATAATTCCTATACTTTCGCTTTTTCAACAAGGCTCCATGTGGTAGAATTTAAAGAAGGCATCTTACAATTTACTGTCTATTTAAATACCCTCAAATTTGCATTTCCCTTGTTTGATTACATGGAAAACATCACTTACAGCAACAAATTTTCCATCAAAATGTTCTACAATAATCTACACCCAACAAAACGAAACCTAAAAGTAACAATATTGTATAACAGGTAGATACGCCAAAAGTATCCAATTATTGATTCACAATCATATATGAAGGTTACTAACTCAGATATTAAAATGCAACAATACTAAATTGGAAGCCTGTGATGTTCACTGTTTCTCAGTAACATTTACGACAAAACAACAGACCTGACAGTTTGAATGCATGACGAAAAGGAGGCACCTTAGTAATGGATTTTCACGTCTTACTTCTCAAGGAAAGTCGCCAATTGGTTGGTGACATCTTCTTTGGCTTTATGATCAAAAGGATCATCTCCAATATATAAATCCATAACTGATTTACAAAGAAGCTGGCTCTGGATGCACCCTACTTCTTTTCCATCAACTGTAAAATCCAGAAAATGTATGTTAGTGTGCGTATATGGTATAAGAATAGGAGGATAGGAAATTCATTCATTCAACAGTCATCCACAAGCACCTACACTATACACATTGATATTTACTGTCTCCGTCAAACTACATTCCTAGCAAAAAGAGGTTGTGATCACTTACTTTTTGTGCGAAGGTTATGGCCCTTCTCTCTACAGAGTTCTATCACTGATCCACGAGGAATCTTGTACTCATCTTTGAACAGAGAAGTGAAACTGTAAAAGAGCATGATTTAGTTGGTTCTACTAAGTTTAAGTACAAGGTTGATCTCAAGGTTCAAAACTCTAAACAAACCAGATATTATTACAGTAGCAACATACACTTAGAAAATAAATATGCAGGAAGAACATAGTTATAAAAAGCATCCTTACCACTTCCTTTCACTTATCCAACGTAAGGAAGAAAACTGAAATTTTACAATGGCAGGTAAAAGAAATTTAAAGTAAACAAAAACTTAAGAAACTTCTCAAGTGAAAAGAAAAGATTGGTGATATACTTGTTTATAAAGCAAGATATATTACATTAGCACTAAGAGGAATCATAGTTACAAAGATCAAAAGCTCCAATGAATTCATGCAGCAAAACAAATGAGACTGTTATTTGCATCCAATCAGACTTACAAAAGCACACACATAGGCTCCTTGTACTAGCTGAAACTGAAATTTATGAAGCCTGTGGAGCTAATTAAATTGCAACTGAAATGTTATCGGATGTTGAAAACTAATCGTTTACCTCTGCAGCAATTCTTTGTTACCAGGGCCCCCGAACTTTTGGAGCCTACTTCCAACAGACTCTTCGAAAGCACTGCGTACAGAGCGTATACTCAACCTTCCATAGACTATTTGTAGCCTCACAGTCATGCTAATATCAGCTTCCAAGAGACCTTTGCTCAAATCCTCTTTTGCAGAAAGTTTTTCATATTTCTCATCAAGACACTCTTTAACATCACTGTCATCAGCATATACACCTGATAAATGCAACGTTAAGTATCTGAAAGAACAACGCATACGCTATCAATGAAAAAAAAACCCGGATATCTTGCAAAATGTGCATGGAAATAGCAGTTGAACAAATACACGCCAAATTTAATTGCCTGAACCTCTAACCTCTAGCGTAGGATGCCTGTGGCCGAAAGAAAGAGGGAAAAGGTATAAATAAATAAATAAAATCAAAGTTTTTCTCCCTTTGTCTGGATACCACAGTCAGCAATCAACAATAGGTGATCACTCTACCTCTTTGTCTGGATACCACAGTGAGCAATCTTTTGCCAAGTATGAAGTTGGCGTGTTTTCAGTGAATGTTTCCTTGTTATGGAGGTATGGCAAGTAAAAGCTTGAATTAAGATGCAGTTTATTAACTGCAACAGTTTCCACTACCGCTAATAGTCTAGCACACTCTTTGTTGTTACCTCCCATACGAAACTTAATAATATGCCACTTCTACGAATAGCTCGAAAATAAGAAAAATTAATCTTTATGTAGGAATTGATGTTCTTCCTGTGGCTCTTTAGCGTGAACATTTTCAACCTTCTCTCTTTTGAATTCAGATGCCTAATCAATAGAGAGTACGAACAATCATTTTTGCCTGGTCATTTACAGGCTATATTAACGAGTTTGTCATTCACAGATGGTGTACCTGCTGCCCCTGGGGAGGGTTTCCAGAATTATCACAGAAGATTGTAAACAGATTCCACAATTTCAATTTCAAAATCCAATATCCATAGATATCTATGCTGATTTGCAACCATTAGTAACTCTGATTAAGCATGGCCCCAAAACAGCTCAGAAAAGCACTACTGATCCCAATTCCCAAATTTTACCTAGCTAACCTCCTTCCTGAAAACCGAGCTAGCTGTTAGTTCGGCACTGCAGTGAATTCACTCAAAGCTCATGATCAAATGCAAAATAAAATAAGCATCATAAAATGAATTCACATTCGGAACATCAGCACGAGTTCAATTTCGAACAATCAACACAACTTGCGCAACGAAACAAACCTCAATTCAATCACAGCAGAGATCAAAAATTTTACAGCGTCGGAAGAAGAAGTGCATTAATTACCAAAGGCGTAGACATCGATGTTCTTCAGACCAAAAAGGCTCTTCCTCCGGAGACCAACTCCGAGCAATCTCTGCGAATCGTTGATGATCGAAGGGAATGACGCTCCAGTTTTGGACTCAATTACCGAAGGAGAGGAACTGGAGCTGTCGGAGAGAGAGGCAGAAGCCCACAATGGGGAGGATCTGCTGTGAGCGACACTATCGAGGATGAAGCTAAATGCTTTCTTGCCAAATTTGCCATTTTGGTTAGCTGCAACTACAGCCGCTCCAGTGGCGATGGTAGCAGCGGCGATGGTGTAGCCGGCGGTGAAGGGAGAGATGAAGCGACGGGCGGAGGAGTTGGCTGGTGGTTGAGAAAATGCGAAGGGGAAGCGCATTGACACCATTGTTGTCGCTCCCGAGTGAGTGAGCATAAGATGATAGAGTCGGTTTCGTAAACACCAGAGGCAATTTAGGGATTTGCAATCAATTTATTTTATTTTATTTAAAATAATAGTAGTGGGTTGTTCTATATACTCGATTTCCCCATCTCATACTGTACAATACAAGTATCCATTATTCCTAAACATAATTATTATTTTAAAACCCATTTTAGCAACCCCTATCCCTAGGAATATACACCAAGATAAATTGTATTGAAAATGGAGGAAAAATAGATGGTTTTCGACCTCTTCCGCCATTGAGATGCTCAATGACGTTAAAAACCATACTAAGTCCGATATGAGATGGATCTGGAACATGGATAATCCACCAAAAGAAAAATATATGGAAAATCACCAAGAATGGCATCCCTACATCGGCTATATTGGCCTCTCGTGGTGTGGGTATTCCGACTATCTGTACACTTTGTGGTTCAAATTACGAGGACATTCCCCATCTACTCTGGGATTGTCCAATCACCAAAAACAATATCAACAAGTTTGACTCCACCTTGATACCCATTTTAAACAAAAACTTTATCCTAAACCTACCCTTAAACACCACCATTAAAAACATAAAAGAAAAAATAGGAACTACTCAATTCAGTAAGCTTATGATGACCTGGTGGAGTATCTGGTACTTCCGTAACAAAGCATTATTTGACAATCTCAAACCAGACCCTAAAAGTATTGTATCCTTTATTCATGAGCAAAGTTTTCTATGGACGGACTCCAAACAGAATGATGATATACACCAACCGATCTGCCAAACAAGAAATCAAAACTAAGACGCAAGGTTAAATGGGAGAAGCCGACCTTCTGAAGACTTCATTAAACTGAACTTTGATGGAGCCCTTTCTGCTTCTTCCAAGGGCTCCTACGACTTCATCATACAAGACGTCCATGGGTCTCCTCTCTTATTGGGTTCGGGACACTCTTCTTTGCCCTCTGTCTCGGGTTCTGAAGGAGTGGAGGGTTTGGCCTCTCGAAAGGTATCAATGCATCAATAGATCTAGGGACTACCAAACTCATTATAGAAGGTGACAACATCATTGTTATTAACAACCTAAAGGGTATCTAGAAGCCTACGGGAGACTCGGAAATGATCATCTCTGACAGTCTACTCTCCCTTGGTTAGTTCCAGGCTACTCATATTTGTCATGTTCATAGGGAAGCCAACCGAGCTACTGATCGTCTCTTGCATCTTGATTTTGACTTCGTCGGTGCTGAACCTCCTGATGATGCGATGCTTCTTAATTTCATCCATTTGGATATACTTGGTATCTGATACTCCGTCTTTTGTTTCCAACTTCTTTCCGGTTAAAAAAAAACATAATTATTATTTGGCGGATTTGCAAGGATTTTTTTTTAAACTTATAAAATACCATAATATAGAACTGTAGAAATTGAAAAACTATGCTCGTTACTTTATATAAGGTTTATTAATTACTTTATAGGATTTGGAATTCTAAGCCAACTCACATTCATATAGAAGAAAATGTTTGACGGTAGCCACATTTTTCCAAGAATAGCTTTTGCGGGTTCATTATACGGGATTATCTTAGTAACCCAATTGTGGAGGAGCACAACTTGCACTGAAGAATGCTCTAGAGGCGAAAGCAATGGCTCTCAAGCTCGGCATTATGATCAATGCCTTCAAGGTAAAGGAGATGGAAATTTCTCGTTTCCTTATTGAAGAAGACGGTTTGGTGGTGATCAATGCCCTCAAGGGGTGCTGAGTCCTTGGCAGATTGAGATTATTATCTCTGACATCCTTCTCATTCTTCTGCGATTCGAGGTTATTGGAATCTTTTATATCTTTCAGGAGGTCAACAGATGCACGAATCGTATTACTTGTATCTTCCAATCCGTTGCCACAATGTCACCTCTTTAGGATAAGAGATCTTCACATTTGCCTTCGAAATAATGCCATTGGATTGTGGTCTAAGAGGGCCTAACCACATCCAAATCATTACCTATATCAAAAAAAAAAAAAAATGTAAACATGCCAAATTGCCCATTTATTTTCATTTTAACAAAATACTCTCTTTGTTTCATAATAAGTATCGTTTGTCTATTAGTGCACGCTTTTTAAGGAGGTAAAAACTCTATAAAATATTATTAGAGAATTACTACTAAATACTCCACTTTCATATTTTGTTTGCAAAAATACCTAAGTTTGAAAACAATTGCATCAATATATGAAAATTTGCAAAAATACCTTATTTAATTATCAAAACTACCTACCACCCCAAAAATCAGGATTAAAAAAGTTAAATATTTTTTTTGGTATTTTTCATTTTTCTTATATTTTTAAATCAGGAGTATTAAATTATTAAATAATAAAAAAATCTGAAATTAAAAAATAAATAAAAATTTCTCAATTCCAATCCCTAACAGCCCCAATCCCTAACAGAACCCCCGACCGACCCTATCCCTAACAGAGCCCCCGACCGATCCAATCCCAATCTCTAACAGAACACACAAGAGCCACCCCACCGTTGCTGCGCTCACACTCCGGTGCCTCTGACCGACCCAATCCCAATCCCTAACTAGAACACACAAGAGCAGCCCAACCGCCGCTGCCCTCACCCTCCGTCGCTGCACTCACACTCCGGCGCAATCAGTTTCCGGCTCCATTGTTGGCCTCTATTGTCTTAACCCGTGCTCGACCCCAAGAGCAGCCTGATAGGGAGCAACCAAGAGGCTTTATGTTGGATTCAACAGCGAAGTGCGTAACTTGAAGAGCATAGTCGACAAAGAGAACGCCTTCGGAGTCCACCTTGTCAAGAAGACGACTGACAGAGAGATCTGGAAGTTCTTCCTCAAATGAAGTATTAGGCTGGTGGAACCAAACTTGTCTTGATTAGAAACTCTCTCGAGTCTCGACTTCCCAAAGGCAAAAACAAAAGAAGAAAACAAAAATGTTATTCATTCTTTGATAGATATTTGTGTTACATGTAGCACTTAAAGTCGCAAATATCATCTTCATTGTTGGTTATTTTAAGTTTTTGTTTATGCTTTACAGATTGCAAACATCAGCATTGAACATTTTCTCTTAAGTGATCATTAGAATCAACCATGAGAAGTTTATAGTCTTTGCCTTGGTTATGTTGAACATTAGAATCAACTTTTGTTGTTTCATTGAGAACGTACATTATTCAGTGATCAACATAGTTCTTTCGTATTTTTCATTCCTAAGGTCCTTTAAACTCCCTACATACAACTCCTTCCGATATGCTTAAAGACTCTGATTTACATGATTATATCCAAAACTTGTGTTTCATGGGCTGCAGTGTTATCTATTCGTTATGTGTAGATCATCATTAGTTGAAATGCTCTACTCCGTATTGATTTGAATCGTGCTTGGGCAACATAGATGATTGTGTCATGATGGTTTTAATTTCTATATGCTTTAGTCTATATTATTGGATATAAAATGTTAATGGTGGATGGTTTGATTACAGGTGACAACCGACTAACTTTCTATGGCTATTACAAGAGGAGGAAAGGCGGCGAAATCAAGTCATTCGGGGGCAAAGGGTAAAAGGAAGATGATCCTTGAGTGAGATGACTCAAATGGCATGGAAGATGTGAGTACTAGTACAATCAAGTTGAAACCTAAAACATCTACTCCTCAAACAGAAGTGCAAGTTATTACAACTCATCTTTAATATAGTTGAAATTATTTCTTAAAGTTATTTAGTTAGTCTATGCATGTTCGGATGTGGTGCCAGATGATATAGTCCATGAAAAATCTGAGTACTGGGATCCAAACCCTCACGTAGGGATTTTCGGACTAGCTGTTGAGGCCATCCCTCACAGTACGTGGAGGTGCAAGCACTGACGGAGGATCAGAGTCGGTGTTGGAGGAAAAAGCCTTCTTCCAAGATATGGAGAATCTGGATAAGCCTCAGCACCCTTGAGAGGCAACAACAATAGATGACTACAATAAGTCTGTAAAATTGTCCAAGTCTATATATGAGTTGTGTTTGTAGGATAAACCAATGCCTTTATGATTAACAAGGAATTGGACTTTTGAAATGTGTTGTTCTTTCTCCAGTTCTTCGTTCCATTTGTTATCTAAAATATTTATAGGAGTTTCAAATCTTTCTCATTATCTTTCCTTAACTTTGACTATCAAAGCTGTTTGGTTTAACTAAAGTTGATGCTTACAAAGTTTCAATATTGGTCAAGGGGAGTTAATTAAGAGCTGCAAAATCTTAGTTATGAATCACAACCTCACAATTTTTAATCTTTTATAGGACATGTTCCACCAATTGATTAACTATGTGCATACCTTCAATTCGAATTATTAGATTAGAGTCTCTTCTCAGGGCCATTAGTGCAGCTTGTAGCATCTCTCTGGCCTTCCTATCAGGAGAACATCCAGCAAAGCCTCTTACTTTCGCGTTAGTTTGAACAAAGATTTAAGAACATAAAAGTTTAGGTTTTGTTAGAGGCGGGGGTGGGTAATTTATATTGGAAGGAATATTTAGTAGGAGGCGACAATTAAGCGGTTAGGGTGAATAATCTAGTTGTTATGATTTAGGTCAAAACCGTATCTTTACTTAATCTCCCGCCGATTTTTGATCATATCTTGTCAATGTGCCTATTTGGGATTGTCAAGGAAAATATTCATCTTGTCAATGTGATAATATTATGGTTTCAAGATATATATTGACGATCCTTTTGTAAATATGGTTAATAATCCTGCAGATATGATTGACCGTATCTTCAGTGATTCTCTCCCCGATTATAGCTTCAATCTTGTCAAAGTAAACCTGCAGCTTTGTCACTATGAACATTAAACCTGTCGTTGTGAACAAATAACTTTGTCATCTTGGACAAGCCTTTAATTTCTAGTTACGATATGGATAAAATTGTATCTTTATTGTCTTACCTATTATAGACTTCATCCTGTCATTATTAATTATCCGGTTTGTCATAAACAACCTATATCCTGTCAAAAACAAATTTTATTTTATTCCTGTCACTATTAATTCTCTTACTAAGGCATGATTTTCATCCGGCTAGTTTTATTTTTAAATTTCTGAGAAAAAATATTAAAAACATCATTTTAATATATATATATAATTTTTAATATATTTTTTTACTTTTTTTTTAATTCATAATTCTTCTTTTAATGATTTTTATATTTAAATTTAGAGGTAAAATAAGTCATTATTTTTATCACAAATGAACTATTTTTTAGCACAAATGACCCACCTATTTTATTTTTGCTATTCTCATAAAACGGGTATGCTTTTGCAAACTGAACACCGATTTGGTGTATTTCTACAAATCGGCCAATATTATTTTTTTAATCAATTTGTTTATCAATTTCATACTTATTAATAATAAGTATGAAATTGTTAAATAATTTGATTAAAAAATAATATTTTATAGATTTTTTACTTCCTTAAAAAACGTGCATAAAAGTGAAACGACATTTATTTTGAAACGGAGGGAGTATCAAAGACGTTAAGTAAATCCAACACGTAAGCCCGACAAGATCTCTCTCACACACACACACACACACACACACACACACACACACACACACACACACACACACACACACACACACACACACACACACACACACACACACACACACACACACACACACACACACACACACACACACACACACACACACACACACACACACACACACACACACACACACACACACACACACACACACACACACACACACACACACACACACACACACACACACACACACACACACACACACACACACACACACACACACACACACACACACACACACACACACACACACACACACACACACACGCTTAATTTTACTATTTTTCAATCGGATTTTCTATCCAATGTCGAGCAACCCCAAAATCATCTCTAAAATAGAGGAAAATGGAAATTTTGGAGAAAAATGAGTGTTTTTTTGCTCCTACAGCTCTTGTATATACATCAGCAAAATAGAGAAGTTTAGAGAGATACTACATTTTTCTCTATATTTACAGCAAAACAAACTCACCCTAAACATTAATTGTTTTGGGAGATAGAGGAAAAAATTTAATGCTCCACCATCTCTTTTTTGGTAGGATCCACCATTTTGGGGAGAGAGGGGAAAATATTAATTGTTTTGGGAGAGAGAGTGAATTTAAAAACATTACAGTAATTGTTTTGGGAGAGAAGGGAAATTTTTGTATTTATTATATTACATAATTAATGTAGAAATCTGTATAATAGAGAATCTGTTTGAGCTTGAGTGTAAATTTTTTAAATATTTTGATATTTTGATCTCTATTTTAGAGATTTTTTACAAAACTGGTTGGGCTTGCTCTAAGAAGTTAAATTGAGAAATATTTTCCCTAGATACAACCGGTTTAACCATTTTTAAATTATATTATGGGGTTCACCTATTTCATTTTAGGGTTTTCTTTCCTAATAAAGGATTTTTATTCTATGTCCTTATCGCATACAATATAGACAAATCGTTTTTCAATATATGACAAAATTTGTTTGTTTACAATGCAACACAAAACATACTTTCTAAAATCATATAAAAACATGCAGGGAAAAGTAATTTACATACATTTGAAAACCAAACAACACTTGCGTTCGGTTCAGGCGTGGTATGGTTCTACGTTTTGTGTGACTGGACTTTCTTTTCCATGTGATGGGGTTCTGGCAGTCGGAGTCGGGATAGGCTGGGGTCGTGGTAGTGTGTATCGAGGCGTCTCCTTTCTCCAGAAGAATGGTTCCTTGGAGGTTTGTCTTCACTGCCCACAGGTGACTCCTGATGTACCGCGGGCCTACGGTGATGCTTAAGTGTAGTGCTTGGCTTCGTCCTTCGTCTACGTTTTCTCGTCTTGTTCGGTTTAGTTGTGTTTTGTTTCGCTTTGTAGGGCGTTGTTGCATGTATGTTGCACCACCTTTGTATTTTTTTTTGTCTTTGACGGTTCGCCGTCTGCCGACTCTTATATATCGGCCTCTTGAGTGTTCGGGCCTATCTGGTCCTCGAATTATTTTCTTATAAAAAAAAACAGTTAAAGATGAGGATAAGAAGAAGGTGAATTAATAATTAATTTCCAGTGTGTATAAATATCAATCCCTATCAAATTGCAAGAATCTCTCACCCCTCTCTCCAAACAATCAAACATGGTTGCTCAGTCCACTCTAATCCCAACCTCTATCCTCCCTTCCAGCTTCATCACCACTTGTTCATCTCATTCTCCTATCAGTTCATCAAGTAATTAAGCCACATCCCTTCAACTAGTTTGATCATGATATTAATCTAGCTAACTCACATATATATTGCATATATGGGCTGCAGGTTTTCAAGGAATCAAGGTGACTAGTTTGATCAGGTGTGACTATGCCACACCTGATCCTCTAGGCACTCAACAAGGCTGTGGCGGCGGCGGCGGCGGTGCAGGTGGCAGTACTAGTAGGATTAAGATCACTCCTCCCCATGGAATCACCCATGACAAAAACAAGAATAGGCAGACAAGCTTTGATGGCTATGAAAATGTTGTACACCAGCAGTTGACACTTGGAGGATATGCACAATTCATCAACACTAGTAATGGTCATCTGCCCTTCATCCACTGGCCTCATCACCATCATCTTCATGAGGTTGCCCAAGTTTAACCCCCACCCCCTTTATTTATTTTTTTTATACAGAAAAATATTCGACAAATCAAGTCGAGAAGCCGATGAACCGACAGACAGACTAACAGTCATAATACAATACAAGAAAACAAACAAAAATACAGGCAACACCCTACAAGAAGTGAAATCTATATATAAACCTAACCCCCACCCCCTTTATATATATAAAGCAATATATATCTCTCCTATCTTGATTAATATATTTTCTTGATCAGCACATTGTGTAAAACAGACTCAGAAATTGAAGTGATGAATTTATGTTTATGTAGGGGGGTAGTTTAGAGCGGATCAAGGATCGAGTCGAGAGGATAAAGTCGATGTTAGCATCGATGGACGACGGGGAGATAACGGTGTTACCCTACGACACCGCGTGGGTGGCGCTGGTGGAGGACACCGAAGGCGGTGCTGAGTCGAAGAAGCCTCGGTTCCCGGAGAGCCTGGAATGGATTTGCAACAACCAATTGAGAGACGGATCATGGGGCGACGAGCACATCTTTCAAGCCCATGATCGGATCCTTAATACATTAGCTTGCGTTATCGCTCTTACTCGGTGGAATGTTCATCCCCACCAATGCCATAGAGGTAAATTAATCACTTAATTTACTCGATCATCAAGTACGTACGTATTAGAAGAGATTAATTTACTAGTGTAGTATAAAATTATTTTAATCTTTATTTTTATTATTAAAAAAGCTTTTAAAAATTATATATTTATGTTCAAAACATTTATCTATATATGTTTATAAACTTTTTTTTAAAAAATTTTATTTTGCAAAATATTATCTTTTTAATTTTTAAAAAATTTTAATACATGATTTTTCAAAATAAAAATAAAGGCTAAAATAATTTTTTTTTTGTTTTCAACAGCTGAGACGCATCCCGCGATTTATATATTTTCCGCGATTTACTTATTGATTAATTAATAGTATGGATGAATTAATTTGAAGGAATGGAATTCATAAGGAAAAATGGGAGGAAGTTAGGGGAAGAGAAAGAGGAGCAGATGCCGATAGGGTTCGAGGTTGCTTTCCCTTCCCTAATTGAAATGGCAAGAGGGCTTGGCATCCATCTCCTTCTTCATTCTCGACTTCTCCAACATATTTATGCCAAAAGAAGTTTAAAACTCTCCAGGTTTAATTTTAATTCCATATATATATATGCTTTATTTTTTTAATGAAATATGAGAACAAATATTACCCCGTATGATTTAATTATATCATTTTTTATGATAAAAATTTATATTAGTAATTTATTTATACCAAAAAGAACTAGTATATATATGAATTAAAATACTTATCCTCTATCAATTAAACTACACTACATCCGTTCTAAAATATAACTTATCGTTTTGACTTTTTGACATGTTTTTTAAAAAGGTAAAAAAATATATATATATATAAAATATCATTTTTTTATTAATTTCAAATTATTATTTCCTTAAAAAATGTTTCAATAAAATGAAATCAAACGACATGTATTTTAGGATGGATGTATTTTAGGATGGATGTAGTGCAATTAAAATAATCAAATACTGATATTTTTTTAAAAAAAAATACTACTATTTGTACCCTTATTTTATTTATTTTGGGTCTGAAAATTCAAGTTCCAATCCCATATAATTGTGCCTTTTACTTTACCACAATCCCATATACTGTATGATATGAATCATGATATATGCATGCAGCCTTATCTATTTGCCGACGTCCTGGAATTTAATTTGGATAACATTATCTCACTTATATAATTGAGTTTTTCCCCCAAACGAGTAATTCAACTCAAGTATATAAGTGGAATTATTTACCGCCTTGGAATGACTACGTCATCCACCTATAATCCGTCCAATTTATGTTTCCTTTTTTTTTTTTACCCTCTAAATTAGGGCTGGAAATAACCTACGAGTATCCGATTCATCCGCTCCACTTGCATTAATATTGTGGGTGAAAAGCCGCAATAAAGTGGGTGATGGGTACGTAGTGCGGGTGTGAGTGAGGAGGAGGATGGATTTTGGGTAAAGATTTTTCACCCATTATCTGCCCCAATAGTTCACCGATTAACCCACCATGCATACCCACATTAAACCTTGAATATATGTGTGTTTACTAATTTACCCTTTCCATATAAAGCTTCTAAAATCTAAACCCTAATCTTGAGTCTAGAGTAACATGTGTTATTGTGATATATGACACGTATTTGACTTCCACGAACTCATATTTTTAGTATTTAAGCTTTCATTCATCTTTCAATTTTATTAAAAAAAATTAAAACAACATTTATTTCACCCATTGGATACCTGTCCCACCCGTATCACCCGCACGGATCGGATGAAGGTGAAAAGGTTTATGGACGATGGATGGAGCGGGTGAAACTATTTACACGCGGAGCAGGTGATGGATTAATGGCTTCATCCACCCATAACCCGTCCCATTTCCACCCCTACTTACATGTGTATAGGTTGAGACAATACCAATATATATAGATATAGAAAGTGGGTTTATGAACTCATAATGTGTGTGTGAATGGGATGCTGCATATATAGGATACCACTGGAGATGGTGCATAGGAAGCCAACAACATTGCTGCATAGCCTTGAAGGAATGTCAGGGTTGGATTGGGACAAACTCCTCAAATTACAAAGCAAAGATGGTTCCTTCTTGTTCTCTCCCTCTTCCACTGCATTTGCACTCATGAAGACCAACAACTTTAACTGCTTCTCATACTTACAAAAAACTCTTCAAAAGTTCAATGGAGGAGGTATATTACTACTCTAATTAATCAATTAATTGGCCAATAAGTATACTTAATTATGTTATTAATTAGGTCGATCATTACTATAATTGACTGATTAATTAAATCCAACTATAAAATTGATACATATATGATATGTGAATGTATTCATCCAGTGCCCAATGTCTACCCTGTCGACTTGTTCGAACACATTTGGGTCGTTGATCGACTCCAACGACTTGGGATCAGTCGATTTTTCGAGACTGGGATCAAGGCCTGCATGGATTATGTCTATAGGTAAGTAAGTAATTAAGCAATTCAGTAATTAAACTTGATTGTTTAATTGTTCTTATATGTTTATATATAGTGATTAATTTGGTTAATTTTGGATCAGGAATTGGAGTGAAAAGGGAATAGGTTGGGCAAGGAACTCAGAAGTGCAGGACATTGATGACACTGCTATGGGCTTCAGACTTCTTCGGTTACATGGCTATCATGTTTCTGCAGGTGATACATATATATTATATAATCTCATTAAATTAATTATTTTTAAAGAGTAATTAACTCGGAAAAATATATATGACCATTGTGGTTTGGCATATGCCCATTTACCTTCTATCATAAAAGTTTGACTGGAATTGGTCCCTAGTTCGAACCCCAGATATGGCCGCTCTTTATTTACAAATTCAATGAATTTGTCATATACAATGTACAGATGTGTTCAAGAATTTCAAGAAAGACAAAGAGTTCATCTGCTTCGCGGGGCAATCCACGCAGGCTGTGACCGGAATGTTCAACCTGTATAGGGCTTCTCAGGTGCAGTATCCGGGTGAAACGATCCTGGAGGAAGCCAGGGACTTCTCCTCAATGTACTTGAGAGAAAAGCAAGCTTCAAACCAACTTCTTGATAAGTGGATCATACAAAAGGACCTACCTGGCGAGGTATGTAATTAAGGCTTTCGTCAACCCTAATTAATGAATTAATCTTTTTTGATACATATTGAAACTATAGGGTTCCCCCCCTAAGCTCGGCTTAGTTGGGCTTGTGGATAGACAGGTAGAGTCCCATATTGTGTTGGGCTTGTGGATAGACAGGTAGAGTTCCATATTGAAAAAACAAGGTGAAAACCAAACTAAAATATAAAGAAGAGAGAAGTCTCTACACAATGAGTTAAGCTTTTGTGTAAAGTGATGGATCCAACCTTTTAACTAAAAAACAAAATAAATCCGATCCGACCGGAGTTTCTCGGTTTTTCACAAAATCGTTCCCAATTTGACATATTTAACCTATGGCTTGAGGACATATATATCACAAAATTGAAAGCTAGCTAGCTAGTAGCTAGTAGGTGTGTGACAAGAGACCACTAGCAATTGGCTTCATCTCTAGGGCACAAAGGCTACTTATTTTATTTAGCAAGATTTGTTAATCTTTTAAAGCTAGATATCCTTTTTTACCTTTTAATTTTCTTTGTTGTCCATATATTTGATACTCTTTTGTTGATTGGTGTGTAACATATACTAAGTATGCTATTATTAGTAATGGCCTATGTCGCCTTTATCCATATCAATCTATCATTTTATGCAATTTCGCATACCCACTTTTTGTTGTGTGTGCTTGGCTTAGTGCTGTTATGTTTTGACTAGAGTCCGAATCCTCGCTTTTTTCTCTTATGCCTTTGTTTTGATTGTATCATGACGGTTAATCTGTCTGTCAATTCTTTCGGCTTCTCGACTTACCTGACATGGGTGGTATCAGGTATTTCGAATTCACATTTTTTCTATATAATGTTTTGATTGACTAGGTGGGTTATGCACTAGACCTGCCATGGTATGCTAGCTTACCTCGAATCGAAACCCGAATCTACATTGAACAGTATGGTGGCGACGACGATGTTTGGATAGGCAAAACTCTATATAGGTAACTCTTTTTTCGGTTAAGATAACTCGAGATATAACCGGAAGAGAAATCTCGAACCCGTGACTTAAAAATGTTGATTTGTAGGATGCCTTATGTCAACAACAACATCTACCTTGAGCTTGCAAAATTAGACTACAATACTTGTCAGGCAGTTCACTTGCTAGAATGGGAGAGTGTTAGAAGGTGGTATACTGATTATAATCTTAACGAGTTCGGGCTGAGCCGAGGGGAGCTCCTTCGACTATACTTCGTATCTGCAGCAAGCATATTCGAGCCAGAGAGGTCGAACGAGAGGTTGGCATGGGCCAAGACCTCGGCCATGGTCACCGCGATTGCAGGCTATTTTGGTAGGCAAAGTGAGGCTTCCTATGAGCAAAGAAGACTATTTGCTGAAGATTTCTTGATGTTTTATAGCAGCTATGGGTTTTCCAGCATTGAAAGGTATGAACTTTAATTACCTTAATTCACTCAAGACATGTTTTTTTTACTTGAGCAGATCGGTGTACCACAAAATTATTTAAGGTATAATTTTACTTTAAAATTTATATCTGTATTTCATACACTTATATTTACAAGTTTATAAAAATTTATTATGAAAAAAATAAAGAATGACTATATTAGTTTATATTTTTTAAATAAATCTTTTCATGATAAAAATTTATAAACATGTAAATATAAGTGTATAAAATATAAATATATTTTATTTTTTAAAATAATTTTATACCCTAAATAATTTTATGATTCACCGAGTGGTACACCAATGTGTTATATTCCCGAGAAAAATACCTTGGAATTGGAATAAAATCATAAGGCATTTTAGGGGGTAAAGGCCATAAAAAGAAACAAAAATACATTTGACATGCATGCATATATGGATACAAACAATGGACTTGGGGACTTGTTATAGGATTTTTTTTTTTACACAACCATTCTTAACTATGAGTCTATGACTCATCAATTGACACTTGACTCACTGCATGCAATTTGATAAGAAGCACAGTTTATCTCAAAAATAGCTGGAGTATGCAACATTTGCTAGCTAGTCAATCACAACATGTGGTTTTCAATAAAACATAATTTAACAATAAAATGAATGAATAATGTGTTATATTTATATGAATATTTTTTTTATTAGTACGGGTATATGAATATATTAGGTTGCTTGAATATGAATATCATCAGACATAGACCCAGATGTAGGATGGGGTCCGCTCCAGCCTTTCTCATTTTTACAAAAATAAAATAATAGGTAAAAAATAAGAAAAATAAAAAGATATTTATTTATTTATTTATTTAAGGGTTTTGTTAATAAAAATTACAATATGAGAAATTTTTTGCCTATCTTGCCAACCCAAATTTTAATTTCTGGTTCTGTACCTAATATAATGTAAATATGAGTATATCAATATGCATGATATTATTTATACTTGAAATGGTAAATATAATGATATGATTTATACTCATATTACATAAAATGAATAACATCATATTCGTATTCATATACAACAATATTCATATCCACATACCTAATATTCATACTAATATAACACAATATTCATTCGTTTCACCGTATTTTCTGTTTAACTACTTTTACCTCTAAATTGATCCATTTGCAATCAATGTTTGCTCAAAAAAATCCCAAAAATTAATCATGAATTGGTATTTTAAAGATTAATCTTGAATAATTGAGAAGAGTAATACCAAAAATAAGGTGCTTATTAGTTATTTGTACCGATGAAGTGTTCATTTGCATTGATAAGTGTTAGTAGTCAAAGTTGTGCATATATAGTTTTGGTGACAGGAGAGGACAAGGGCTGATGGGTCCACTGCTGAGCACGCTACACCAGCTCTCGTTCGACGCAATGGTGACACGCGGTGTAGACATTCGCCACCATCTGCGCCACGCAGTGAGTCTTTTACAATAAGTTTACTACTAGACCAATGTTTAATGTCTCAAGGCCTTTGTTGTAAAACCCGACGACAATGCCTTGCAGTGGGGGAAATGGATGCTGGCATGGGCAGAGGACGGGGATCGGTACAAATGCGAGGCAGAACTGGTGGCGCGGACAATCCAGGCGTGCAGCAGCAAGGATTGTTGTTTGGAAGCTGCAGAAGAAGATCACTTTGGTTACAATCTCCTCTTGGACACTACAAATAGTATCTGTCATCAGCTTGGACTATACACAACCCTCCAAGCTTGTACACAAAACAATCCACAGGTATTCATTAATTTATATGTACACAATTTTGAGTTATTAATTTGAACTTTTCTTTTACCAATAAGTTTTGGGTCTTTTGTACCTTAATTAAGGTCGGATATGAGATTTGAAATTTCTGGGACTGGATATAAAAATGGGGTCCTTTATTTCTTTTATTTTTCGGAAAAAAAAATCTTATCATTTTGTTCTTTTATTTTATTTTTTTAGCTTTTTTTTTATAAAGAAACCTTAATATGGGTGGTTTTAAATAACTTTTTTATTTGTGATTTTGGGTAATTATTCTTTTAGAAATGGTTTGTGAAAATCTAAATTTATGTTTATTGTAGAAGAGAAAGGGAGATGAAATATGAAGATTTTTTTTTCACAACCAATTTATTGGTGGCTTTTATTAAATGAAATTTTAGAGGGAAAATGAAAAAAAAAATAGTAAAGGAAATTGAACTCCAATGGGAAAAAAATGAGGTTCTTAATCAGTGAACTATAATGATTTTAGTTAACTTTACTAAAAAAAATAATCATATACCTAAAAACTAAAAAATTTGACCCTCTTTAAATTTTGGGCTCGAGACATGCATAGACCTATATATTTAGCCCCCCTTTAGATTTGGCCCTGATATAATTACACCTATCAGTTTATGAATTTTCTAACTTATGGAGAAAAATACTCCTAGATTATTTAGATTTTTTTTAAGATTTAAAATAAGGTTTAGAAAACCTGTTTTAAGAGATAATAAGGTACTATCAAACAACAAAACATTCCAAGCACTTTATCTGATGGGACCACAAATGAGACCTTAGCAAATGACATGATAATGAAAATTGACAAATGATGAAATAAAAAGAAAAGCATGCAATAAAATTACTTTTTTAGTGTGACATGTATAATATATATGTTCCTTAATTTCTATGGAATCTAAACTGGTGTGATGTAGGAGGCAAAAGAACAAGATAAAGAGGGTGGGGGCAAGGGTAAACAAATATTGCTTTGTGAGGTGAATTCAAACATGCAAAAGCTGATGGAGTTGGTGCTTTCAAGTTATAGTGAGATTGATCACAACATCAGGCAAAGCTTTTTGGTGGTTGCAAGGAGTTACTACTACTCAGCTTATTGTTCACCCAAGACCTTCAATGCACATCTAGCAAAAGTGTTGTTTGAAAGAGTTGATTGATGTTTCCTTGACATTAATTTACCTTGTAGTTTAAGTGCTTGATTTTGTCTCTATTGGGATCCTATGGATCAACTATAGTTGAGTCTGGGTAAGCAAAGCTTCCTACCAGAAGCTCGTAAGTTCGGGGCCTCTGTGTAAATGGAATGGCACATTCGTGGGTTTGGATCCAAAAAAACCTCTAGCCTCGTACAAGGGCGGATCCTTTAAGAGGCCAAAAGGGGCAACCGCCTCCCTATGCAGAGAGTTTTTATTTATTAATATATATGTTTCTCTTATTGAGAGCTTCGATCTGATATGTAATAAGCTGCATTATGTCACTTAAGCAAAAAGTTATAAATGTTTGAAGAATGAAGATTGAACATGTGGCATTTGCGAGCCTTCAGATACCATTTACTAAATCGAGATGACTATTTGGTTGGAACAACTTTTTTTTTTGTATCGTGGAGGTTCCGAGGTTATCGACTAATCCTTAACGGGTTGAGCACTAGCGTGCAAAGCACTCGAGCTGAAAAGTCAAGCGGCAAGCAGCAAGACAAACTCAAACCTATGCCAAGGTAAACTAAGATATGAATACCCACTATACACCTCACTCTCACCACTAGAGCAAGAGATCATTAGTTCAGCATGACAACTAGATGATTAACCAATTTTAATTCGAGTTTGTTTCAGGTTCAGGTCATGCCAAATTTGGGTCGTTTTGGTTATTGGCTTGAATCAGTTTTCGGGTCACTAGTTGCTTTGAAAGTTTAGTTTGAGTCAAACTTCTCGGGTCGGGTCTTGTCAGCTCTACATGTCGGCAATTCCCAAAAGAAGAATAAACGGCCCAAAAGCATCCACCCAAAATGAACAAAAAGCAAAGTTCGAGCACCTTCTTTAGCACATCATACAACAGAAAGTTGAGCAAGATCACGAGACAATGAAAGGAAGAAACAGCACTCAAAAGCCACTGATTTGCACTCAAAAGGCACTTGCAAAGACAACTACAACCAATAATTTGCTTAAATTTCAAACTAAAAGGCATTACCGCATTAAGTAATCAGATTTTACCCGATTAAGAAGAGGCAAGAAGCATCTATGATCAACAGCAAAAGCATCTTTCTTTTCCTCCATCTTATCAGCCTCCTGCTCCTTCTTCGGCTTAAACAACAACTTGCGGCGTCGCTGTCTTCTTCCTGTGCTTGTATTGGCCTACACATTTTGTCTACTCCACAACATCTGTCATTTGATCATTTCATCCTGTTGCAGTGCCGCTGTCTTCTTCGCATGCTTGTATTGCTCTACACATCATGTCTCCTCAAGAACAACTGTCATTTGATCATTCAGCCTGTTTCTGTATGCAGCACAACATTCCACTGCATTGACTAAGCTCAATTACCATGGATAGATATTAATCTCCCAAAAACTTTGGTGTACCAAATAAGCATTTGTCATAGTACATGAGGATAATACAGAAGTTTCTGGTACAATGACTGGCAAAATAGGATGAAATTGAAAACAATGGGAAATTGACACACTTATACTTTCATCATCTACTGAAGACATGAATGAGAATTCTGAAATGTAAAATGCTACTTATGGAGCCTGAATAAAATCAGCTCAAAATACATGAGGCAACCCCTTGAATATTGCAGACACTGCGGACCAAATGTCAAGCAATTTATTCCTTCTTTGTATTTCACAACAACATTAAGCTCCATAGTTCAGATGGAAAATACGCTGCCTGTAGGCTGAAGGACGTTAAAAATAAAGGATTGATTGCCAATGTTGTCTAATCGAACTCCAACTCATCTGGCGTTATAGGCCTTTTCAGAGGAATGACAGACTTCTTCTCAACATCTCGTGATAATGCTTTCCTCATATCTGAATGCAGACAAGCGATAAATAAGAGTAATACATGGTTTGCACACAAAGAAATAACTACTTTACGGATGAAGACTTACCTAAACCATCTTCTTCCCCGGAGTAGTAACGAAGCACCCGCCTATAAACTACATAGCCAAGCTGAGAAAGCACAACAGGTGTTTACATGAGAATCACCATGATATTCAAGATATGACTAGTTGGCAAATGGCAATAAACAGCTAGGCCATCCTTGAAAAACACCAGATTTGAAGTGTGTATATTGTTTATGTTGATTAGTGTGCAAAAAGTGTGAAACCCTGCAAAGGCTTCAATATTGGAATCAAACAGCGCAAAAGAGAGATGAACAATAAAATTGATGGATCTATTTTGGCTAAAAAAAAAAGGTTCTTCCTTCTGATGTCTCAATGACAAAAAAAAAGGGCCCAAAAGGTTTGATTAGTATGAAGCTAGTTCTGTGCAGTTCATTTGTGCAAATGACTTGGAAACAAAAGCCCATCACTGTATAATCATACTTTCCCAAGTGAGAAATGTTAAATATACTTCATGAAGTTTCAATCCTAACAAATCTCAAAAGGCATGAGGTGTTTATAGTTAAAGAGTGCAAACGGCACCAGGCGCAAAGCTTGCACCATGCTGAGCCTTAAAGGAACATGATCAATACTGAAAACCATATTTTACTCAAGCACACGACTACTGAAACCCGTAACAGACCAAGGTAGAGTTGGCAATTTACAAACAAGCAACAGAAGTAGAATTTTAGGAATAATTATTCACTGCACATCGCAAATTCATACAGCAACACAAATTTAAAGTCATAAATAAAGAGGTTAAGAGGGATGCCAGTATCACTTTCGAAAACGTGCAATGAGCCATTAGTAGTTATGAATACTATCCTCAATAGACTTTGGTTGTAACTTACAAGCATGCCTATATACTGTAGACTCTTCTCATTTGTTAGCCTTACTAGGACTAAAAATAACTCTTTAGTTATAACCCACAGGAAAATACAACAATTCTGATTATTAAATATAGAGAAAAGGTGTATGAAATCCATTAAAGCTTCTCTAATGGCATAAGAAAGAGATTATAATAAAGAAGAGTTGAAAAAATGCATTACATAGGGCTAACCCACAGATAGATACTGCAACGAGAAAAGGTTGAAAGCGTTAGAGATTAATGACCACCACAGAAGGTTACATCATTTTCACAGACCATAAGCAGGAAAAAAAAAACGAACAATGGAAAACTAGGATCACTACCTTTTCATACATCTTTATTGCTGGTATATTTGATGCTCTGACAAAAAGATCCACGAAGTATGCCTTGTCACTGAAAGAAATAGAAGCTTCCATATAAACCACGAGAAATATCAACAGGAACAGGTGAGTATTAAAAGGCAGAAAAACAGCTCCAAGGAAATGGATCCAGCAAAGATAGGCCATATGAAAAATTGCTTTAGCAGATAATGGACACATGGGTCCAAGAAAAATTTCAACTAGTTGTCATGCAATTCAGTGGACATAGGACTAAGATTAGAAAGGAAACAAATAAAAAACTTGAAATCTTCACAGCCATCTTTATTGGGCTCAGAATACAATAAACACTACAACAACATCAACGCAATATACCCCGCACATAATGATCACAATTTCAAGCTTAACCTAGAGGTCCTTGCTATTTAGAACTTACATCGTATCACTGATCTCCTCCAAGAGATGCATCAATTTCTTGGCCAATTGTTGGCGACGATATTCTGGTGCAACAGTCACAGCAGTAACATGGCCATGCCATGACTCACCCTGACCCTCGACTTTTCCCATAACTGAATAAAAACATAACATATTAGAACAATATATCCTTTCACTTGTGTGCAATTTGAAAAAGAAATCAAAAATGCAAACTTGTAGCATTTACCCTCTGCAATGCAAACAGAAAATACACAGCAGCCATGCAATTTCAATCAATCTAGTCTAGAGTGTCCATCAAACCAAGCATCATCCTTGGACAGCTAATTCACCCATGCGCGTTTGTTATGTATATATACACACACCTCATTTTGCTCAAAAAATATTGTTCCACTAGTAAGAAAAATAAATTAACCATAACTTTGTATTTATAGAAAGAAAAAGTTTTCTGTTAAGTATGTATATGCCAGCTGCTGCTAGTAACTCTTTCCATTCATTTGAACAACTAGGGAGCAACAAAACATGACTACCTTTTTTCAATTTTTGTAGCTTAGTTAAATCCTAAAAAATACAAACAACCTTTTTACAAACATTTCTTTATCACCTGTACCAGTGTAGCTACGACCACTCCATATGTGAGTTCAGAACTCAGAAGAATACGCTTGCTCTTAATGAGAAACAAAGGGCATCCAAACATAGCAGAGGGAAAAAAGCAGCACGAGTAACGAGGCATATAAAAGGAACGATTTGAAACCCCAGTCAGCAGAAGCAACTGATACGGTAATACCCCAGTCATGTATTTTTATGAACAAATTCTTTATTCTAGAATGAAATGCTCAGTCTTTCCTTCAGCACAAAGACGGATCACTTTCAAATTCTGTAAGAACAACACTGCTAACATCCTGATGGTGAAGTGAAATTTACATGCTACAGTAAATAAATGAATAAATTGGTGTCCCTTCTAAACTATCTAGCCACCCAACATCATTCAGACAAACTTCCAATTCTTCCCCATCTTTTTGGGCAGTTTTGATTAAGATAAAGCAAGGATGCACATCAAGAGATAAAATCTTATAATCACAGTGTAATTCTATACTAAAACTCAATGACTGAGCAATAAATAAGCTGAAAGATGACCCACTTACTGTATCCCATAATCTGATTGCCAGGAGCTTCAGCGACGTGGAAATAATCAGGCCACCGCGCCAAATAAGTCATATAGAATGACATGTTGAACTGCTCCTCCCCAAAAAAAATCAAATCAAATTAAAGAGGAAAGCCCTTAATCATAGAAAACAAAATCCAGCCCTAAGAAAAGGAGGAGGAAATGGAGGGGAATTACTCACAGTTTCAGTGAGATGATCCAGATTTACAGAAGCGAATCGTAGAAGATCATTACAACAAAACCTGCGAATTGTTGTCATATCTTCTCTCTTTGTTCTGGTCTGCACAATTCAATCAAGAACGCATAAAACTGTTATGAATTGGAAGGTAGCCTCTCTCGACCTAATGGAACCCTAGTTCTTCCAAATTAAACTCTTATTTTTCAAATTACAACAATTAAACATAGGGAGACATTAACCGCATAGTTTTGTCCAAAATTTACCCTCGTCTAAACTATACTACCGAACAGCGAATCAGAATTTGCGATAGCATGAGGAACAAGAGCAATCATCCATAGCCCACAGGCAACATAAAATTAGGAATTGGTCAATGTTGAATCAAATCAACAACAATTCGAAAGAAACAGCGAACACCTGAATTCGGATCAATGAAATCCACAATCGAAATCAGGAAAACCTTATTGGATTTGCCGATTCGAAATTCTTTCCTAACCCTAATTCAAATTCCTGAGAGATAACAACAAGCCCACTTACTGGTAGGGGGTAACTAAGCGGAAAGGCGGCGGACAGGCGGCGAGCAGGGGCGACGGAGGGATATGGGAGAAGACAACAACTAGTCCGTACCACACCGCAGAACGAATCGACAAATACTGCTTTAGGGCGTGTTTGGAAGTGCTTGTTAAAGCGATGTGCGGAATATTACAAATCTACCTTAAGATTAAAAGTTACAGGAGTTTGTTATACCAATCAAAATTTTACCCATTTAATATTTTAATCTATTCATAAAAATTAAAATGTTAGATTTTTATAAAGAATTTCATTTAAATTATAATATTAACCTAATATTTGATAATTGATATGTCAAACATATCCCTACTAAAAATAATGATTGAATGAAGGGTACATTGATCCAAATAATACTTCCTCCAAGTATAGTACGGAGTATCAATTAAAAAAAAAACAACAGAAAAGAAAAAAAACCCTAGGGCGTGAGGCGATTCCGGCGATTGCTTCCTGGCAGTTTCCGACTCGTCTCCTCTCTCTCCGGTCTAGGGCTGTGAGAGCTAGGTATTCCCTCGCCGGCACCGTGCGAGATTCACCGTGGTTCAGGGCGCGCACAAGGTTTTGGATTCGAAGGGTTTGCACTGGTCTTCGTAAGGGCTGCAGGATGGGGAGCAAGGGGAAAGGGATCCATCCGACGGAGGAAGAAGCAGTAGTCATTGAGGGGGATAAAGCGATCGGTGAGGAGGTGTCAGTACACGCTAAGATGTCGCTTATCGGAACGGTTTTGTCAAGTAGGGCTCCCAATGCACAAGCACTGAAGGCGACTATGAAGGGAGCATGGCGTGTCAGGCAAGGATTCATTTTTCGAGAGATAAAGGAGAACCTTTTCAGTTTTCAATTCAGTACAGCGGAGGATAAAGAAAGGGTGATCAACGGCGGCCCATGGTCTTTCGACAGGGCGCTGCTGGTCTTAAAGGAGCCGGGACTGGAACAGACGTCGGCAATTAGCTTCACAAAGAGTGCATTTTGGATTCGGGTGTACGACCTACCACTTGCGGCGTACACAAAAACTATGGCAGAGGCAATAGGACAAGTTTTCGGAGGGATTGTGGAACTGGATAAGGACGATCTAATGTCGTGTAGTAGATTTCTCCGAATGAAAGTGATGATCGATCTCCAGAAACCGCTGCGCAGAGGGATGATGATCACATTTGGAGGTAAGCGGATATGGGTTGAGATTAAGTATGAACGTCTTCCTAACTTCTGCTATACGTGTGGACGACTGGGACATACGGAGATGGAATGTGTGATCACGGAAGGAGAGCAGTACAAAGGAGAGTATGGGGATTGGATGAGGGCTTCACCGATCAAAGTTATTAGGGAGAAAAGCAGTGTTGATAGGGAGGAAGAGCGAAGAGTGCTTGATAAGGTGAGAGGGCGAGTGCCAATCGTCGGAGAAGCTGAGAATAGGGTGGGGAGGAGGAAGACGCTGATAGAGATACTTGAGGAGGAAGAGGCGGAGGATATGGAGAATGATAAAGAGGAGAGGGAGTTGGGAGGAGAGGGTGCTGAGGTTATGAAAAGAGTGAGTCAAGTCACACTAGTGGAGGAAGTAGTGAAGAGTGGGGATAGGAGTAGCTCAGACAAGGGAAAGAGGGAGGAGACGGTCAAGGATGTGAGTCTGGAGAGGGTGAATACAAAAAATAAAGAGGGAGGAGGAAGCAAGGCTAAAGGAGGATGGAAGAGAGCTGCTAGAAGTGGCATCGCGGTAGGGGCTAGTGGAAATGAACTGGGGATCTCGGGAACTAAGAGGAAGGGGGGCGAGATCAGTGAGGAGGGTTTGACGGGGGGGTCTGGAAGATAATATGAGGGATGTTGAAGGGGATCGAACCAAGAAAGTGAGGATCGAGGAAAACCTAAATCACCAAACTATATCGGCCGGGGAGTTTATCCCCCGCCGGGAGCCATGAATTGCATAAGCTATAACTGTCGAGGATTGGGGGAGGCCCGTGCAGTTAAGAAACTTACTATGATGGTAAGTAGAGAGGCCCCGAAGGTTCTCTTTCTCATGGAAACAAAGAGTGGGAGGGAGAGAATGGAGGAAATAAGGGTGAGACTTGGATTTCATGGGATGTTTGTTGTGAATAGTATGGGGAGGTCGGGGGGTTTGGCGCTATTCTGGGAGGAGGATTGGGATGTGACTATCAACTCGTACACCCAACACCATATCGATGCAAAGGTCAAAATGGGGGACGGAAGGTGTTGGAGAGTGACTGGATTGTATGGTTGGCCAGAAAGTCATAATAAGCGCCATACTTTGGGACTGTTAAGGAGGCTACATGAGGATGCCATGGCACCTTGGTTATGTATGGGTGACTTCAATTTATTTACGACCTTGGCGGATAAGCAAGGGGGTCGGCCTCCTAACGTGGATGAGTTGATTGAGTTCAGAGAGACGATTGAGGCGTGCGAGTTTCGCGATATACCGTTCTCTGAAAGTCGCTTCACCTAGGACAACAAAAGGGAGGGTGAAGCGTTCATTCAAGAACGGTTAGATATGGCCTTTGGCAATGAAAGATTGCTGGAAATGTTCTCGGTTGTGAGGGTTAAACACTTAGAGAGGTGCCATTCGGATCATGCTCCAATAAAAGTCTGTTTACAAGGATTGGAGGCAGATAACAACAACAAGGGAGATCGGCCTTTCAGGTTTGAAGCCATGTGGCTCATTGAGGAAGATAGTATGGAAGTAATTTTGAATGCCTGGACGAATCCGGGGAGCTCCTTTGCAGTGCCAGGAATAGGGGGAAAAATTGAGAGGTGTGCTGGTGATTTATATGATTGGGACAAAGTTTGGTTCGGCAATTTGAGGGAGGAGTTGAGGAAAATCAGAAAGAAATTGGCCGAGCTTAGCAATAAGGGCATGACGGGGCACATGGTCAGGGAGAGGAGAGAGCTGGAAACGAGGGAGAGGGTACTTATGGACAGAGAGGAAATCATGTGGTTCCAAAGAGCAAGGGCGAATGAGTTTCGTTGCGGAGACAGAAACACAAGCTTTTTTCATAAGAAGGCTTCTGGAAGGAACAAAAGGAATAGGGTCCGGAAGCTTGTTGGGGATGACGGTAGGGACGAATATAGTTGGACGGGGAAAGCATCGATAGCAGTCGATTACTTTTGCAAACTCTTCGAATCTGAGGCCTCGGCAAACCCTGACACGGCTACTCAAGGAATCGAGCCCCTCGTGACGGCGGAGGATAACCATGAGCTGACACGTCCCTTCACTGCAGGAGAGGTAAAATCTGCCCTCTTTTCAATGCATCCCACAAAAGCTCCGGGGCCGAATGGCATGCCTGCACTTTTCTTTCAAAAGTGTTGGCATATCGTCGGACCCGATGTCACAAAGTTTGTTCTTGATTGTCTGAATGGGCAGCCGAATCCGGAAGGATTGAATCACACATTTATAACTTTAATCCCTAAGGTGTCGGACCCATGCAGAATGAAGGACTTGAGACCTATTAGTTTATGTAACGTTTTATATAAGATCATTTCCAAAGTACTAACCAATAGGTTGAAGACGGTCCTTGCAAAGTTGGTAGTTCCCAGCCAGAGTGCTTTTGTACCGGGTAGACTCATCACGGACAACGTCCTCTCTGCGTTCGAAGTGTTCCATTACATGAAGACAAGGAGGGGAAAGAAGGGGTATATGGCCATGAAGCTGGATATGGCGAAGGCATATGACCGAGTCGAGTGGGGCTTCCTAGAGCACTGCATGAGGCGATTTGGGTTTGAGGAGAGATGGATCGAGCTGATCATGGGGTGTGTGACGTCGGTGTCATTCTCGGTCTTGGTGGAGGGAGCGCCAACGCGGAGCTTCAAGCCAGGCAGAGGGTTGCGGCAAGGCGATCCGCTATCTCCCTATCTTTTCCTCTTGTGTGCGGAAGGGCTTTCTGGCATGCTTCGAGTTGCGGAGACCCACAATCAGCTTGAAGGGATTCGCATCTCGCCCAGGGCACCATCGATCTCTCACTTATTTTTTGCTGATGACTGTGTTTTGTTTTTGCGAGCTTCCTGCCAACAGAGCGAGAAAGTGATGAACATCCTTCATACTTATGGAGCGGCGTCAGGTCAGCAGGTGAATTTCTCCAAATCAGAACTTTCTTTCAGCAAGAATGTTAGCGAAGAGCTGAGATGTGCCATTCAGAGATCAACGAATATTAGGGAGGTGTCCAAACATGACAAGTACTTGGGGCTGCCAACCATGGTCGGAAGATCGAAAAAGGTAATTTTCCAGCAATTGAAGGAGCGGGTTTGGAAGAAGATGAAAGGATGGAAAGAGAAGACGTTATCGAGAGCAGGAAAGGAGGTTTTGATTAAGTCCGTTGCGCAGGCTATACCAACCTACACAATGTCGTGCTTCAGGATCCCGGACGGGCTGTGCAATGAATTGGAGATGTTGATGAGTAATTTTTGGTGGGGTGAGAAGGAAGGCAAGCGAAGCACGCATTGGATGAGTTGGAAGCGTATGTGTAAGCCAAAGTGTGACGGAGGCATGGGATTTAGGAACCTTGAATGCTTCAATTTGGCAATGCTTGCTCGGCAGGCGTGGAGATTGATCCAGGAACCTGAGTCACTGCTTGCACGGCTGCTCAAGGCCAAGTACTACCCTCGGGTGTCCTTAATGGAGGCGCCAGTTTGTTATCAGCCGAGCTATACATGGCGTAGCCTGTTAGCGGGCCGTGATATGCTGAAGGAGGGTCTGACCTGGTGCATTGGTAACGGGTCGGGAGTGAGCGTATGGGAGGACAGATGGCTCCCGGATACAGCAAGTGGACGAGTACTAGGTAACTTCCACGGAGGAGATGCTGATATGAAGGTGATTGACCTGATAGACTGGGAATTGGAGAGATGGGACGAGGCAGAAGTTAGACGGCTGTTCTTGCCAGTGGATGCGGAGAAGGTGCTGAGAATCCGATTGAGCAAGGTGGATGTGAGTGATAGGCTGATTTGGAGGTTCACAAAGGATGGTTTGTTCTCGGTGCGATCGGCATATCATATGATCAAGAGCCTAAAAGAGGAGGGGAGTGGGGGAGTCGGGCAATCAGACTCGAGCGTGACTCAGAAGACGTGGAAGGCTCTTTGGAAGTTGAAGATGATGCCAAAAATCACCTCCTTTGTGTGGAGAGCGGCTCGAGAAATATTGCCTTGCAAGGGCAATCTATACAGGAGAAAGATGGTAGCGGATCCTCTCTGTGAAATCTGTGGCCGTATGGAGACAGGCTTTCATGCGCTCTTTGAATGCCCTCATGTTCGTGCTCTATGGCGACTCTTACCAGCTTTGGAAAAACACTGGAGTGTGGGGAATTCGGTATACGAGGTCTTCATGCTAGTGTTCACCAAAGGCAATGAGGAGGAGAGACGCTTGTGGTCGATGCTGCTTTGGCAGACATGGGAGGCAAGGAATAGGTGGATTTTTGAAAGGAAGAGGAAGGAGCCGAAGGAGCTGCTTGCAAATGTCCAGCAACTGCTGGGAGAGTTCCTTAGCTACAATGACCCATCGGCACCAGTTAAGGCTGCAGCACCAAAGCCGGGGGGCGAGAAATGGAGCAAGCCGGCGTCGGGGATGATCAAAATCAATTGCGACGCTTCTATTTCGGCGGACGGCAGTGCAGGCATCGGTTTCGTAGTGCGAAATGATAGGGGAGATTTTGTGTTTGCAGGACACAAGGGCGTACAACCTTCCGAGGACATCGAGCTAGTTGAAGCTGAGAGCGTGGTGTGGGCGCTTGGTAGAGCTAAGGAAAGGGGCTACAGGCGGGCACAGGTGGAGTCAGATTGCTTGTGCTTAATCTCTAAACTCAATGGAAGCTATAGTGGAATGGGAGCACTGCGGCACATAATAGAGAACATAAAGCAGCTGGCTGGAGCCTTTGAGACAATTCTGTGGACGCATGTGCGGAGAAAAGGAAACTATGTTGCACACGAATTGGCCAAAGTTAGACCCATTCCCGACACTTTATTTTTTGATATTTCTGGTTTACCTCAATTTGTATTGGACAAGCTTTGGGGAGATGCTGAATAAAATTTGATTGACTTGATCTCAAAAAAAAAAAAATCAATTAAAAAAAAATCAACCCTTAAAAGAGTGTTTTAATTGATTTTTTCAATAAGGAAATAATTTTAAAATTACTCAATTATAAAATTGTTAACAACAATATTTATTTGGACTAGAATCACCGGTTTATAATAAATCAGAAGAATCAAGAGGAGGATGAGAGATTGTATTCCATTGTGTCTCCTAGTGAATCCACCAAATACAATATATATATATATAGAAGTAATTCCTTGGTCTCCAAGGATAAGATCTTATCTAAAAAGTAAAGTTCTATCTAAGTAAATATACATATATCTTGTACATCCATATATAATAATATTATAACACTCCCCCTTGGATGTACAATCTTTATTCCGCTGACTGCCTCGTTAAAAACCTAGCTAGGAAAACCCAATGTGACAAAACCATAGCTTAGGGAAAAAGAGTGCAGCCTTCTTTGTACGCTGTTGTTGTTCTGCCTCATTAAAAACCTTGACAGGAAAACCCAGTGGGATAAAACCTGATCGAAGGAAAAAAGAGTGCAGTGTGTGTATACTCCCCTTGAATTCAACATCCTCCTCGAAGTCTCCTCATTCCTTTTAATGTCGCCGTCTTCATGAGCTCATGGTCGAATCTCAACATTGTCTTTGATGTGTATAACTGGAATGTCTTCGTGATTGACTTTGACGTGCCTGAGTTACATGTATTGGTGTTGAGCTGCTTTGGATGCACAAGTATAAGGTACTTCAGGACCTAGTGTGCGTTTAATTGTTGATATGGGGATCTGATGTATTAAATGGTGCTTAAGTTGCCTCGTTAAAAACCTTACCTTGGAAAAACCCAGTGGGATAAAAACCAAGATTAAGGAAAAGAGTACAACTTTGTATGGTACTTCGGGAGCTAATAAAATGTCACCACTTTCACAATTATAGGTAATTCAACTACTCTAATAAGAATCTTTAACCAACTGCATCTGACATGACTTTGATAATAATGCTTCAGACATTTTCAATCGATTATTTCCATTTATATGGGTACGCACCTACAATGTCCTTCATTTACATTTGGAGTCAAAATTATATTCACTCCTAATGAATCCATTCTCATGTAACCTTTAATAGGCTTTTGTGCAATCAATTTGGCTTTATATTTTCCTTTGTACAAACACCCATTTAAACCAATTGATACTACACTTTTCAATGTTGGAGCTACAGGTCCAAAAACTTCATGCTTAAATAATCCATCTTGGCATGAATTATTTCTTTGTAGATTTTGGGATATACCATGTATCCTTGTGAGGGGAGCTGCCTCGTTAAAAACCTTGCTTTGGAAAAACCCAAATGGGACAAAAACCAAAGCTAAGGAAAAGAGTACAACTTTTCTCCCCCTCAATCATCAATTCTAACACTGTCAACATTCATAAAATCTCTTCAGGAGTTTTATACTAGTGGACATATCACTATTGTTTGAAGTTATTACTAGAACTTTGATTTGAATCATGCTATCTTTTGCATTTACTAATGCCTTTACTAGCCTGTTTGCTAACTTTCGGTTCACTTCTCTTCCATGCAACATATTACTTCTTGATCTCCTTTTCCTCTCCCCCTAAATACCGAGTATTTTATCATTTGTGATAAACTCTAGGTATTTGATTATCTATAGGGACTCAATCCTCCATATACATCAACTTTCCTGATTTACAACAGCTTAGTGTAATCTGGGGAGATTTCAGTGCTTATACTGAACATGTATATACCAAACTCTCTACTGGAGATAAATCACAAGAAGGAGAATTTACTCTATTGTTGACCGAAATCGAATCAAGCTCTTGATATTCATGCCTGCTTATTAACTATTATTGATGACTCTACTGGGTCATTCCATGCGTTAGTATTATCCTAAATGATAATCTCATACGTAACGACTTCACTTGGTCGATTTAATCACCAGCTTCTCAATGCTCAACATATCAATTTCATTGATAACATTTCCATATCACATCCATATTGTCAACATGGGTAATCTATTTATTATGTTGGATCCCTCTTTTGACATCCTCAACTAGGGAAAACCACTGCTTCTGTCAATTATTAGTCCTCCATTGCCTTTTATGATCCCAATCTATCTATCATCACTCCTTCACCTAGAGTGCTTTGACGCTCTTCTAGAGCCATTTTCTCATATGAGTTTATTGCTTGATTATATCTACAAACACTCATTAGATATTTCATCATGAAAACTTCAGGTTTTCCATATCATCAGATACCAAGCTCTGAATCATTCTAACATTTTCATGCGATGATTCATTCACAGTTTGGGAGAATACAAATCCAAATTAGGCAAACCATCATCCTTGACTTGTTCTTCCACATTCTCCTTGATGTGGGAGTCGACTCATACATGATTATCTATAATCATTTTCAAAATTATGACCAATATCCTAACAACGGTCGCGCGCACCGTATCCTCTTTATGTCCTCTGCTAGAGGTAACAATATATTGCATCTGGCAATAAGAGAGGTTGTTATGAACCATAGGTCATTTAGCTAGCTATTTATTTGAGTTCTACCATACCCAAGTAGATTAAGAACAAGATCTCAAAATATAGAGTCTTCGGGCTCTCATGAACTAATTTTATCAATTTCACACAATTTAACAAGGATGTGCTTCAAACTCTTCTCCCAAATCATCATTTGTTGAATAAAATTGGCATTATCTACCCATAATTATTTCTTCAAGAAACATTTCCAATGCATATTCATATACATAAAATGCAAATGCAAATCAAATAGATAAAATAATGATTCCATGTACCTTAAAATAGCCAAATTGAACTAATAATAAACCAAAAATGGCAAAGTTTACATAATCAAAGGTGTTGGATCATTTTAGCTAATCATTCAATAGATAGCTTTTATTAACACTGATGACATAAATAATCCTTATCAATATAAAATCACATACGTTTATGGCATAAAAACTCCCAACAAGTTGTTTCTTCTGGAAACAGTTTGAGTTTTGAATTACAAAAAAGTAAATTGAGATATATACACCTCACAAGTGAATAACAAAAGTAATCTCAATAAAAATAAATAATGCCAACTTCCGGTGACAAGGAATCAAACAAGTTTAACCACTTCAGGAGTTTATATTTCAACTTCTATGAAACAAATCATATATGTAATAAGTTACAAGTACAAAATGGAATAAAAAATATCATCCTAGCTCATCACTACAAAGATGAGACTAATATTTTAATCGATGCATGATGCCGTTATTCATTTATCAACTTATCAATGTATCAATTCATTCAAATATATCCTTTATCATTATATATATCCGTTCAATATATGGTCAATTTACTCAATAGCCATATCTATATGCATCGTCAACCACCAATCATACATGATTTATCAATGCTCTAAATTCTTATATATCAAAGCATATTAGCACTATGACATGATTTATGATATAAAATCTATATGTGCAATCAATAACGTCATATTGCAATTAACAACTAAATGGTAATCCATATTTAATGTACGAGGTGAAATCATAACACACATATATAATCACTTATGATCAAGAGGCACAAAAATCATAACTAAAATATATGATGTTTAGGCTTACCTGACCCCAAGCTCGATTGCATATACCAATATTGAGAAATCAGTCCAACTCCATCACGAGCCTTAAAGTCGAGCCTAACACAGATAGACTCACTACCAAGTAGAGTTCAATCTTCTAAGGTTCGCCTCCTTTTACCATGATATGCTAGTGTGGATCCGTGGACAAACCACTCACATGACACCATCCATCACCAGATCAAAATATTAAGAAATTATAATCAGGGTTTATTTGAAAACACATATCATATAACATAATTCTATCCATTCTTATGTACCATGCCTTAAACCTTTTGACATTATAATTAATCAACAAGGAAAAACAATGTACCTCTTATGTGAGCAACACGTATATAATCACATTCCAAAATGAATTTACAATATTATCAAAATGTCTTATTTTGATTAACTTTCCAATTGGCGATAATCTATCTTTATTCACTATCTACTTCGAGAGATATGAATTTTCATCTTCTTCAGGAGATGATGAACAAAACAAAATAATACTCCCTCCGTCCAAAAATACATGACCTTTTACTATTCATGCACGCTTTTTTAGGAGCTAAAAACTATATAAAATATTAACTTTTTTATTAATTTTTTTTAATAATTACAAACTTATTATCAATAAGTTTGTAATTATTAAAAAAATTAATAAAAAAGTTAATATTTATATAGTTTTTACCTTCTTAAAAAAGCGTGCGTGAATAGTAAAGGCAATGTATTTTTGGACGGAGGTAGTAATCATTACTCATCGCTACATGGGTGATACTTATTGTTTCATCACTACGGGGATGAAATTTATCAAACACATCAAGTGATTCATAATATCAATTTCTTTTACTTTCATCCACTTCGAGGGATTAATATTTTCTACTTCGGGAGGTCAATTAAATTATTTATAAACAAAATAATAAATTAGAAAAATAAAATTTCACTTATCTCCACTTACCTCCACGATGGCGCACTTTGGGATTAATATAATTTATGTATACATCCTCTTCGGGGGATGTGTTTATCTACTTCACTCGCTAAATCTCATCGCTTCTGGGAAGAGATTTTCCACTCATCGGAACCTTCATTAGGGACAAAACTTGTAACCTTGAAAGTGTGGTTCTTTTCTGTAATTACCAGACAAATGTGGGCCAATCTCGAAATTTCTAAATATACCGGGCTGGTTTTGTAATTGTTCTAAATTTGGAAGAATATTTCATCGTCTTCATCGCTGAAATATGACGAGAACAGCGGCTGCGCGCGACTCCGGGCGGCATCCGCGGTCACTTTGGGCAACCGACGATGAAGGTGGCATATGGCTCGGCAACAAGCGATCGACCCGCCTCGATCCCAACGACAACGAGGAATCCCCAAAGGCGCGATGGTGGTTCATGGGAGGCATCGAACCTCGGCTACGGAAACGAAAAAGGTGTGTGTCCCCGTCCAGAGGCACAAATCGAGAGCGGTCTATGTAGTAAGTCCAATAAGCTCTCCTGCCAAATCCACGCTTTGAAACGGCGGCCAAAAACCGGATCAACGTAAAAGAGCAAACCCTCGTGCTGATAACGTATAATAAATCAGAAGAATCAAGAGGAGGATGAGAGATTGTATTCCATTGTGTCTCCTGGTGAATCCACCAAATACAATATATATATAGAAGTAATTCCTTGGTCTCCAAGGATAAGATCTTATCTAAAAGGTAAAGTTCTATCTAAGTAAATATACATATATCTTGTACATCCATATATAATAATATTATAACACAGTTCTAGTTTTGATATAAAAAAGAATGTGTCTCGCTCATTGGGCTTTCTATAACTTGTAAGGGCCCGTTTGGTTCAAGCTAGGGAAAAGAAAGGGATTCATTACCTTTATGGGAAGGGAAAGGAAATTATTAGTGTTTGATTGTGTTTTTGTTTGGTTGACTTATAAGATGAATTATTGAATTCCCTATTGTCTTTGTAAATGTTTGGTTGAATTGATTTAGGAAAGGGATATGTTTAATCATATCATAAATCCTAATGTTTGTCGTTTTTAATTTGTAACAAGTAATGATCATCAACACTAACTTGGAGATCTATAAAAGTTCAGTTTTGAATATTTTTTTTTGCTATAAATTATAATTGGAATCAATTGAAGGTGAAATTAGGGCTAAGGACTCACCGAACGAGATTGAAGATGGACGAACGACACCAAGGTAAGGACGACGAGCGAGACAGAGATCGGAGGGGCGGTGGTGCAGTCGACGAGCGTGACAGAGATCGGAGTAGCTTTCGGTCGGTGAGACAGAGATCGGATTCGGTCGGCGAGACAGAGATCGGAGGGACGATGGTGTTGGCCTGTTGGGGAGAGCGACTGAGAGACGACATGCAAAACCCCAAAAAAATCGAGGGTAACAAACTGGGCCGAACTGTTTGAGGCCTAAAACACTTTGTTACCTTTGAGGCCTTGAAACAAACATTTTTTTATAGCCTAACACTAATAAAGTGTTTGTTTGGATTTTTTTTAATGAACCAAACGGGCCCTAAAATTCAAATTACCACGAAATAGAGGAGAATAAGATGAATATCCGAGACAACTATCGAAATCTCTCACAATCAATTTCATATTTCTTTTAACTGAATTGATACACGTAGTTATATCTCACATTCCCACTCCCTCTATGATTGATTGGATGGCCAAGTGGAGTAGGAGATTTTACGGAGAGACAGAGGGAGGGTTGACTACTTCACTGTGTTATAGTGTATACTACTCTACTCCTTATGTGATGTGACTGGATGGCCAAGCGGAGTAGGAGATTTTACAGATAGATGGATGGAGGGCTGACTACTTCATTGTCTATAGTGTATACTACTCCACTCCCTCTGTGATGTCACCAGGATGGCCAAGTGGAGTAGAAAATTTTACGGAGAGACAGAGGGAGGACGGACTACTTCACTGTGTATACTACTCCACTCCCTATGTGATGTGATTGGATGCCCAAGTGGAGTAGGATATTTTAACAATCTAAAAAAATGTTCGAATATTTTAATATAATTATTTAGGAATGACATGTGTGTTCACAACAAAGCCCATGTATTTTGGAAGGGATGTAGTACCTTTCTTTATCCTCATAAGAGCACTTTTAACCATGACTATTCAAGATGCTAATTTGTAAAAAAATTAATAAAAAATTATCAATATGGATGTTTGGATGCTTGAGGGATGCTAAAGTTGCATCGATGCTAATTTGCTCAGCCATCATTTCATTCATTGCCTCAACAAAAGGGGGGGACATGTGTCATGATCTCATTGGCAGTGGGAAGGAACGACTGAGATCGAAGCGATTCAATGGTTGAGATTTAATTTGGCACATTTTAATTACATTCAAATAATGTCATTTTCGCTATTTAAAATGTAATTTTTTTTAAAAAAAAATTACCATAATACTAGATTCATTTTTCTCTACACGTAGACATCAATTTTGAACATGTTTCGACATATTTAAAAAAATAAAAATTTCTTTGGATATAATTATATTGTAATTTTTCTCGGTAAATTGGATCTTATTCATTTTATAAAAGACGGAATTTTTATAATTAAATTTTAGGAAGTAAATACTAATATAATATTAAAATAATATTATAAACATGTTGGAAATATTTGGAACAGAGGGGTATATTCGTAAATTGAATTGGTTAAAAAAAGATGGGTTATGAGATGCTATTGTTAAAGTGTAAAAAGTAAAGAAGAGATGCTATGTTGATATGACGGAAAGAGATGAATAAAAAAATAGTATTTTTAGTATTTTTAATAGTAACTAATAAATATTAGGTAATAGAGTAATATAGGGCCTTGAAATGAGTTAAATATACTGTACGGAGTATTATGCTATATAAAATGATTTAATTGATTTTGTATATAAATAAATGCGAAATAAGTGTAAAAAAATAAGTTGATCGACTGCAGCACACGTGCAAAGCTGAAGATGCAGTACCAGTCGTTCGCACGTGCCGCCGGGCCAAAAGAGGAAAAAGGGAACCCCAAACCATACCTCCTCCGTAGCAGAAGACGCTCGTTAGCTCTCCCTCTCTCTCTCCTCTGCCATCCACCCACTATGGATGACGAGGGAGCTTCTTCCTCTGTTGCTTCCATGGCCAACAAGCGCCCTTGCTGCTCCCTTCTCCCACCGGCGACCTCCTCGTCGGACAATCTCTCTCCTCCACCCCCCACTCACTCTCCGCCGGACCTCTCCAAGGAATCTCTCCTCGACAGCTTCGTTTCCTCCTCTTTCCCCCTCGACGCCTCCGTCGAGAATATTCTCGAATCTATGCCCTCCGATTTCGATAAGAGCTTCTTCATCGATCGCGCTCTCTCCCGCGTGTCAGCCCTGGCGGAGGCCGTCAATCGATACGCCAGGAAGATGGCCTCCAGGCATAACTCTCAAGCTTGGGCTCTTCCGCCTGATCTCACCATCAAGGTATGTTGATTTGTTCCAGATTTCTCATCTGATTGTCGTTTTTTTATTTTTAGGTTTCGCTGATCGGAAATGATGCTTTTCTGATGCGGCTGCCTCTTATTCGATTACATTGTTTATTCTTCATTTTTTTAATTGATTTTTAAAAATTCAGTTTGAATTGAATTGGCTATGTTGTCTTTGATTTACCACGTATTACTCTGAAAAATCTGTAATTTGATGATACTGTTAGATCCAATTAAAAAGAGAAATTGGTCCGTTTGATGTATTCTACCGATCAGTATGAGATACCGATCCGTGTTGCTGTTTCTCTTCACTGTAGTAACCCTCAGAAATAACTTTCCTTTTGGTTGATTGAGAAGCTGAGTCTGGCTTCCAAGCTGCAATGGATCTGAGATCCAGCAGCTGTTCCAATATCATATTGGAACAGCTGCTGGATCTGAGGAAGAGGGTTGCATATTGGCAATATGCAACCCTCTTCCTCCATGCCCAGTCTCTAAATTTTGTTATAATTAAAAGTAGTAATAACTAGTAAGAAGACCTGCTATATTGAATAGATCTAGTCTCCATAGAGTCTGTAAAGCCCAAAGATATTTATTGGCACAGCATTATTCAATGTGTATAAGTCCTAGAGTCTCACAGCTTTCTTGCTGAGGATGGGCATACAAAGGACCAAGAGACATGTCGCTTCTTCAAATTGTGAAAATTTCCTAGCCACAAAAGCTACTAAGCATAGCAAGGGCCATTTGGTTTCTGAGTCACCGGATTCTTGTGAAGATCAAAGTTCTCACCTTATCAGTAGACATATCTGTTTATTACAGGTGGTTGTAATGTTAAAACCTATCTGATCATACAAGGGATGTGGCTTTTTGGGAATTCCCTCTGGCTATTTTCCCGTCAACCAGTGTTGGCTCGAAACGGAGAACTCAATGAGAAGACATTGTGGTGAGCTCTGTCAAAGTCCCAAAAGAAACCTCAGTCAGCTAATTTTGTTGAAGACTAGATATAACTGCAAAGTAGCAGAAGAAATTATAGACTATAGATAATCTGGGTTGAGAGTTGAGACTCCTTTGCTGAAACAAAGTTGTCAGAGAGCACAATATGTCCGAACTTTTATTGCAATTGGGATGCTATCTGTACACTGCTTCTCCAATCTCCACCATACCTTTAAAGTATGCTGATACTTGATTTACCATTTGTTTTCCTACAGCTTAATCACCTTAAGGTCGGACTGGGTATATTGGTGAAGTGTAAGGAGATTTACTTTGTTTTTAAAATGAGTTTTCTACTTCTGCAGGTATTTTCAATGCTTGATACACAAAGCCTCTGTTATGCCGCAGCTACTTGTACAGTGTTCCACAAGTGTGCATTGGATCCTTTGTGCTATGTTGATGTTGACTTGAGGACAGTTGTGCCAAAGGTCAATAATGCTGTTGTGTCCACAATGATACAACGAGCAGGAAAAGTATTAAGGTGAGATTCTTATTAACGAAGATGTCTACTTTTGTTATTACCTTCCAGGTTCTGAATAGTAACTGTTTTATGTCTTTACTTTTTATCAATCATCTAGCATAAGTCCTGTGACAATCTAATCAGTGGTTGCCATTTGCCAGTTATAAGATTCCATCATGTTTCACTGTTGTGTCAACCTGTAGGCAACGTGTTCTGTTTCTTCATATAGTCCTGATACCCTTTACAGATTTTGGATAGGTGGTCATGCCAGTTCAATGATGCTATCAACACCACACGTGTTAGTTGTTACACTGCAATTTCTGCCAATAATTATTTTTTAGTTTTCCATATGTTTTTAGTAAAATTTTTGATGAAAGAAAGATTAGTTGAAAATACGCAGCTTCAGTTTTGCTGACTCTTGCTTGTACACTGTTTTTCTGTATGAGGTGTTTCACGTAAAAAGGAAATCTTGTGATCCAATGTGATGCTGAAGACAGTTTTGATGCTCATAGTGCAATGTCTGAATTTTTCCCCTAGCATAATCAGTGCAGAGTAGGGTGTCTTGCTTTTGTTCGCTCTGAACTTTGATCACCAAGATCTTTTGGATACTTCTGATCATGATGATGCTTGATGAAATTAGGTGTTTGTCAATGCTGGGTTTTATCCTTCTCGGGAGTCTTCTAGTATCTTAATTGTTGTGTTCACATTTTACTACATTCCACCTTTCAAGTCCCTAAACTATTAAATATCTCTCTTCTTTTTTGTGTTGCTCTCTGTTATATGATTGTGAATATCAGATCGATGTTTCTAATTCCTAAACTAGTTAAACTTCTTTCATTTTCAGGTCTCTTAAACTTGGTATTATACCAGGCCCAAGAACGCCATTTGGATCTTCTCAACCATTAGTTTATACAATTCGGAATGCTGTAGAAGCATCTAGCTTTTCATGGAATGACAAAAGGTCCAGACAAGGGAAAGAGACAGCGATTCTTACAAGATCCTGCTTGAACTCATTGATAGGCGACAGTTCTGCTTCCGGGTATCAGAAATACATTGTTTGGAGTAGGTTTTCTTTAAATAAGCATTTGATTTATTCTTTTCTTGATGTTTTTAGCATGTTGTATTGATAGGTTGCTCTTAAGGTTGCATCTTTACAACATTGAGAGATTGGATAGTTCTGCATTGTGTGCAGCCTTATCAGCTTGCCCATCTCTGATTGACCTGGAAATTGTTGGCCTGTAAGTCTTCTGTGTTCAATGTTCATAAATAGGCAGGCTGTGGACACATTATTTTTTAATTTAATTTGTATTCTTTTTAACTTTAAGAAAATTTAATTGTCATGTTGATACAGCATTAAAAAGTCATTTTCCATGTGCTTTATGAGATTTCAATTTTGTTATTACAATCACTTTTTGTAAGTTGCAATGCTGGTTCTTTGTATTGTTTTGTTTCTTAAGTATGTTGGCTAAAATTAAGTTCTGTTCTGCAGTCTTATTGAACTGAGGCATACACTGGAGTCAGTGAGTACTAGCTGTCACGTGTTGGAGCGCTTGTCCTTTGAATCGTCCAAAGCAGGTGCTAAATCTCTTTCCATGTTGAATTTGTTTTCTTAGTGGATTTAGTGATGTGACTCACAAACTCTTTCTCTATGTAGGCAGAGACGATAGCTTAAAATCTTCAACATGTGTTGATTTTGTAAACAACTGTCCTAGTTTAAATTCGTTGGCCCTCAGAGGATTTAAGTTACACGACCATAAAGTCCGAATACTTGTTAAGGTATGATGCTGAATACTCAAAAGTTTTGTCAATAATCCAGCATACTGAGCAATGCTATGAGACCATCTAATGTGATGACTCTGTTTATAGATTTTGTCAATATTTATATTATTATTATGAGTAGATACATGAACTAAGCATTCTTTAACTTGTTGAACGAAAATGTAAGGAATTGTAATAGTGATATATCATTCCTTGAAAACCTCTCACATGCCATCGGAGTAATGACGATCACCTACATCACTTGTGCCTCACTAAGTGATGCACCAAGTGATGTAGATGATCCACACCACCACTGGAGGCATGACATCTTGCTGGGAGAGTAAGTGTCATGCCATCAAGTGTCTTTTACCGACAAATTTCTCATGGCCATTTGTACACAATTCATAGAATTCACAACATGCCTGAATATGGAAGGTTGTGCTTGGCCCCAAGTTGTAGGTTTTAACTTTTACTTTAAACAAGTGCATATAACCCACTTCCATTCAAGTACTTTCATCTTTCCATTTGCATATGACAACCTAATCATTCAAAATTGGTTCAATTGTAGTATGCCAGAAATGGGATGAAATATAGCAGTATCCTGACACAGTAACTTATTATGAGTTTTTTCATCTATATTCTTAGTATGTGCTATAAGTATAACTATGTTTTTTTTTAGTATTATTATCCTTGTCCTTGTCACCCTCCCTTCCACTCTGCTATTTGACCGCCACAAACACCAGATCCTATTAGTGGCCAACCTGATCCATCCACCCCCCAACCCCACCCACCCCCACCCACACCCACACCCACACACAAATGGCGCTTCCTTTCTCTCATCCCTCATCTCCATACATTGATCCCCAGTCCTCTATTTTGACGGCACTGTTTTTTCTAATCTTCTAGTACATTGGCTGCAAGTAAGCATAGGATACAAATTTGACTTCGATTGTTTATGCAGGGATTTCATAAGTTGAAGCATGTTGATTTTTCAACATCATACTCAATTACTGGTTCCTTTTTAAAGTAAGATGTAAATCCTTTTGAGTTGTTTCTTATTCCTCACTTCTATGAATACTTGAAAACAAAAGAGAATACGGGGTAAATTTTGATCATCCGCATGGTTCGATGCTATCAGGAATATTGGGTGCAATGGTTGTGTTATGGAGTCCTTAATTTTACGCGACTGCTTGCATCTTAAAGAGGTGAACTTTGCACAATTACCAAGTTCACTTTTCACAATCCTCTTTTCTTATCTCAGTAATAGACACTGAAGCTCTTGATTTTGTTCACAGATTGATGTTGATCGGTTTTTGACATCTATCATTGCGGGAGACTTCAAGTTACTCAAACACATTGTGGGTGCAAAACATTTCAATTATTTTAGTTTTTGATCTTCCATTTTCCTCTTTGAAAATATGAGGCCAAACTGAGTTTTTGCCAATCTTACAATATGCAGGATATATCCAATAAGGAAGGTCTTGCATCAGAACGTGATTGGTACAAGAGGTGCTACAACCCCTGGTAAGCAGGCAGCGAGGAGCTTCGTCGCATAAAGCAGCCTTATGTCCTAGAAAATGTGCTCATATATCTATCCACCTTTCCTTGCAGCAGTTGCATTCCTCTCAAACAGCTGTCTGAAGCGAGGCCCGATATTCGTTTGGTGGCAGAGTTTCCACCGGAAGGAAGGTTGGAATTTTTTTTCCCCTTAATCCGAGTTTCGGTATTTCACAAATAACCCATAATGACCATTATCCTGAACTCCAATTTGGTTTGCAGTTTCCTTGAGCTCGAAAACATGATTGACAGTGATGAGAATAGCGATATCAGTCTTCCGTCTGAGTTGAGCAGCCATTCTTCAGATTCCTTGTTTATGGGTTTATCAGAAGGCAGCTACAACAGTGATCACGGCAGCGGAAACGAGGATGGCCAACAAGATGCAGGTTATGTCATGTATGAGGAGAGTTCAGACGAAGTAGATTTCCTGGCGCATTAGAGGCATCAGGGATGGCAGCGACACCCCCAAATTTGTGTCCCTGCCCTGACAAATTTGGCAATGAAATCTTTTATTGTTGTTTGTATCAGACTATCCCCAGTTGATTGTCACTGCTAGTGCTGTCTGAACTCTCAATCTGTCTGAACTTTGACGCAGCTTCAGTTAACATATACCATTTGCACCTGGTCAAAGTTCTTCAATGTACAAGAAGTGCAACCAGTAACCACCAGTGTATTGAGGCCCCATTTTTAACATAAAAGTTGCACAATGGCCAAATTTTTTTGCTGGTAAAATTAGAAAAGAGATCATTGGCTTTGAAAGATTTAACAGTTTTTCGAGTACACAAACAGAGCAACACCAAGAAGCAGCAGCTTCAATGCTCTTGTTTCCTTTCCCATATTTGGCTTCTAAAAGATAGAAGAACTAACTACAGAGACTAACTTTGGTTGGCTCTAAAACTACTGGAATTTACTGCATACTTGCAATATCAACACAACAGGCGACAAAAGGCCTCTGCGCTCTTCCGCTGTGCTGTGCTTTCGGAGAGCAATATGAACTTGAAGAGAACTTGATGGGTCATGCATCAAGATTTCAGGGCTGAAGAGGGCAACCTCCATCTAGAGAGATCCGTCTGTCTGTCTGTTAGCAGATGATTAATCAGATTCACTTTCCATGTTCTCCAGGCCTTTCAGTCCTCTACGCTTTGGCTGCGAGTGAAAGAACAAATCCCAATCGCTTTAGTAGATTGCATCAAATAAAGAGGCCAACGGGCATTGTATGGAAAAGATGGCAAGTAAATTAAGCTATAATACACAAGTTATACTAAAACTGGAACCGCCAAAACGTATGGCGGATAACTCTATTCACCTGAAGCTCTCGGAATGGCGTTTTCATAGTCAAAAATTGAACATAAAAGGAAGTTATCACGACACAAATACCCAAAGGAGCCTTGCAAGTCTAAGAAGGGAAACCGGAAACCAAAGGAAATAGCAACACGCTAACGAAACAGCCAACGTGTTAAATCCGAGCTCCAACAACACCCTCATGCTAAAAACCAAAGCTCATGGATTTTCGAAAGAACGAGTTTACCAAATTCTTTTGCTTGAAAACCAATCCAATCACTTGAATCTCGTTTTATCCCTATGAATTCGATGACTATGAGCCTAAAAAAGAGTCAAGAACTCGTAATTAACCATCATCAAAGAGATTAGAGGTTCCATTTACGGCTCCTAGTTTTGGACCATGAATTTGCTATTCCTGTGATATTCATTCATAAGTTGCAACGTTTTCGGGCGACAAAACGCTGAGTTTCGTTGCAAAGAAGAACACTTTTAAAATGCAACCCACTAAAAGAATATTTTTTTAAAAACAAAACAAAACAAAGAATCAGCCATAGAATAGGGAAAACTTGGACTTATTCCACGCATTATCTTCTAGATTATTTTGTTAAAAAAATACAGTAATTAATAAAGACTAAAAAAGTAAAACCAGTAAAAATCCAGTTTTAACTTTAAACATCTTAGATAACATAGTAATTTAGAAAGGGTGGGGGCAAAAATGTAAAATATTTGAAAGGGTGCGTCATTTTGTGAAATTCTAAAAAAGAAAGAGCTCGAGCGTTACAAATAAGAAAGCCTCGAGGGAGCGCCCCAAAACACGCACGGGGCCCACCCCAACCTCACATAAATTAACTTTTTTTTTAAACCTATAAAAACCTATTTAGAAAATTCCCAATTTCTTTTTCCAACAACCAAAAAAAAAATATCATAAATTCATAATTCGAAAAATTAATAAAATAATGAATGAAAGGGAAAATGCAAGGAAAGAGCAAATAACAAACCTTCTTCACACTCTTTCTCTCCCTGACTTCATACCTTGCCCTTGACAAGTCCGAAAGGAACGTCCCTGGAAAGCAATACTACCAAATATAACCACAAATAAATCCTTGATTAATATCTTTAACTAAGTTTTTAAAACGATGATTAAGTACATTAAATTGGGGGATTCAAGATTCAAAACCTGGAGGACTCTATCAATGGCTTTGGACCTTTTCTTGGGTCTATGAGGGAGCTTAGTGCCCTTCATCGCGAAGAAGTCGTCCTCCTTCTCCTTCCGCGACAATGCAATGTAGATCCTCGGCCACTCCACCACCGCGTCCCCATTGCCCTTGGCGTCCTCCTCGCCCCGTAAGGGGGAGGTGAGGTGGTTGTGGTGACCGTTTGGGTGCTCTGATTGTGACATTGAGTCAGTTGACTTGTCTTTCCTCATTGACCCACCACCACCGCCTTTTGGCGGTGGTGGTGGATGATGATGGTGGTGGTGAGGCAGCTTTTTTGAGTCGGTTTTCTCCGCGGTGGAGTGGGATCTCTTCCCCAAGGAGGATCTTGGGACCGATCGGCTCCCGCCATTGCTCTTCGCCGGGGTTGGGGATCCGTTGGTGGCACCGCCTGCGCCCATCCTGTCTTCCAACTTTCTGATTTAAACACACAAGTAATGAGATCAACAACTTTGATAAATCTATTGCAAAAACCCTAATTTGAAGAATTGGGGAAGAAGAGCAAAAGACATGGATTGTAATGAACACCAAGTGAGGGAATGTGTGCTACTAATAGTAGCTCTTCTGGGGGGTTGAAAAGGGCATTGGGGTAAATAATCAATGGACCAAAAAAGGTTCCATGGAAACATCAAAGCTTTTCTTGGGTTAGATCCAGAAAGGAACCAGTCCAAATTGGAAGATAAAGCACCCCCACAAGGCCACAACCTATTGGATATTGCTAATTATCAAATCAAAAAATATGCTAGAAATTGAAATTTAATTAAATATATAACACAAATTACTCACAGGGAAATTTTGATTATATGGTTCCAAATTGCAGGCAGCAACTCTTTGATTTCACAGTTCCTCCAAAAAACACAGAGACCCCAAAAGGTGGCCAAGGTGAATAAAAGGGAAATTATTGTTTTGGGGATAATTGGGAAATATAAAAAGGGAAATTAAAGAGATAATTGAGATTGAGACTACCCAGTCACCCACGAACCTGACCCGAACCCGAACCGAACCCCAAACCTAAAGCCAAGCTCCAAACCAACTAAAAATGAACAGAAAAAAAAGGGGGGAAGCATCATTGATGATGAATTTGGGGGAAATTTCAATCGGTGGTGAAGAATGAAGATCAAAATTCAAAACCAAACCCGGAAGTGAGAAAAGATGCGATCTTGAGATGATTGATGATGGGTTACCTGGGAGAAGGGTCCTTGGAATAGAGAGCGCCATTGCAGGTCGGTCTAAGCTTTCCTGAACCTCTGCTACCGGCGCCAGACGCCGCTGGAGGCGGCCGCGGAGGATGCATTGAGATCCCCGCGGAGAACTTATCAGCCACCGTTCTCTTCGATCTCTTCCGCTGACCCCATTGAAGAAGCACGTCTCCACCACCGCCGTTCTGAATAGGGTTCTGACCAGGTGTGGTCTCGTGCGTCTGAAGTGTTTTGATCTGGGATTCATGGGGCTTCTGCGGCTGTGGTTGCGGAGGATTTAAAGTCACAGTCTTTAACACCGGATCCGACGAATTTACACTGGTTTGGTCTTGAGGTTTTGGTGGCAATCCATTCCGTTCAAACCCGTTACTTCTGCCATTGTTAGTGGCCTCCGCGGCGGTTCCGTGGTGGCTGTGGGAGGTGGACTTCCTCACCGCCGATGGAAGGGGCGGGAGAGCTTCAGAATGAACAGCTCCAGATTGGTACCTGCGCATCCACCGAGCAATTTGCAACCTCATGAGGACGAAATTTTGCAGAAAACCAAAACTCAAGAAATAGAAATTGGGGGCTCTGGGGATTGTTATATGATAATGGATTGAGAGATCTGCATTTTCCTTGTATAGTTGGCGAAGATCTCCGCCCCAAATCAGGAGAAGAGGAAAAAGCGCTTGTCATTTTTCCCCTCAATTCCTTGCTTTCTTTACAGGAGGGAATTGGGGATGAAGACAATGAATACCAGAAAAAGGGAAGAAACAAACCCCATGAGAGCTTTAATACAGTGGAAGATGAAACGTATGAATATACACAAATGTAAGGAGGAAGTAATTCAACAGTTACAAGAACAAGCAATCGCCTTTGGTGATAAGATTTAAGAGTTTGGTGTCTCAAAATGTAAAAAAGCCAAAAGCTTTCAAGGTCACACATAAACACAAACACCAGTCGTGTAATCTTAGCAGATCTCATGGATGAGTGAATGAGTGATCCATAATCCAGGAAAAAAGTAATCTTTTCTCAGTTACCCCTGATTGATTCAAATCCATAAACACAACCAGGAAAAAATGTTGGATTCATAGCAGAAAAAGAGGGTGAGACATACATGTTAGGGTAAAAAAAAACACCCAGAAAGACTCAATTCTTTTCTCTCTATATCTTCTTTGGTGTAATTGATGGGGGTATAACAGCAAATTGGGCGGTACAAAACTGTATCTTCTTCAACCAGCGGCTGTTCAACAAGTGGATAGAGTATAGAATCCAAAGAGGTTGGAGTGAAATCTTCAGAAAACAGGTGTCAGGAGCTCTTCAAAACTCAACCATTCTCCAAACTGATTCATTGATTGTTCAGAGGCTGGAAACGAGAAAGGGTTTCTGGGTGCGGGAAATTGGATGTCAATGGCGGATTCAGGAGGGAGAAAGGTCAGAAATTTCTGTATCTGAAAGGAGATGAAGAAGGAAGAGGAAGAAGATGAAAGAGGAGAGAGCAACTGTGAATTCAATGGCATTTGAGAAAATGGGGAAATCGGTAATGTATGTGACGAAAGAGGCGAGCACAAGCGGAGTGGTTTATTTAGTTTTTTCTTTTTATTTTTTTATTATTTTTGACGAAAGTGATCGTCTCTTTTGTATCAAATTCCAATAGTACCCCTCTACCAGTTACGTTTTCACAGTTTTGCCCTCGTCCTGATCTGACCCATAGTTCGGCCCAAGCCAAGTTCACAACTTGCATTCCCGTTGATGCAATCCGAGTGCGACTGACTGAATAGTGAATATACACATCCATGGAGACTTGAGACTTGAGAGGGGAAGGCCCATTCCCTCCACTCCCTTTGAAGGTAGTTATCATTTATCAACTGTGGTCAGGGGCGAATCCCGAATTTTTTTGGGGGTGGGCATAATTTTTAATGAATAATTTTTATATTATTTTTATTAGAAATATTTTTTTAAAAAAAATATATGGAGAGAATATCTTAAATTTGTAAGAAAAATTATAATTATTTAATTGTAAAATACCAAATAAATTGTAAGAATTTTAAAATAATGGAAAATGGATTAAGGAAAAAATAAATGGAAAAATGTGTGTAATGGGATTTGAACAAGGGTTGATAGAATTCTATCTAAAATGGGATGGGCTTAAGCACTAAGCCACTAAAGATACTTGTATTTTACCCTTCAATTTTTTTACCTAACACATATATTCTGATATTTTTTTTCCGGATCGGGTTGGGCGACGGCTCGGTGTCGCCCACCCTTGAATCCGCCATTGATTGTGGCCAAACACAGAAACAAAAATTAAAGTTTGGGTTAGTTGGATATGCTAAATTTTACATATACACATAATTTTCATTAACAAAACTCTTACTATAATAAACAAATACATAATTTTTTTTACCTATTTTTTAATTTGTAAAAAAATGAGGCGGGATGGAGTGGACCTCAGCTCGCCCCACGCCTGACCATGATTGTGGTCTTAGACCATTCATAATGGTTTTGTATAAAATGTACACATTTGCACAAGATGTGTAAAAATACACCTCACTTTTTAGTAATTTGCTCAATTGGTGAAATGTGAGCATCATTTAAATAAAATTTATTTAAAACAAAAAAATAAAAGCATAAAAAATAAACCAATGAAATTGTCTTGTTTTTTGTAAAAGTTTTCGCAAATGGGGGGATGATGTGCTCAAATTTGTACATCACATGCTCAAATGTGTACACTTGCATACACTCAAAACCACCAATGGAGCTAGAAAATGTCTAAAAAAATAGACATTTACACATTTGCTGATTTGCACACAAACATTGTGGATGGTCTTATCTTATGGGATAAATTGTGAAAAGTATATTTAACATTAGGGCTGGGGAAATTTCCCACGAAAACCGTACCAACACGTACCAACCGAACTAATTAAATTGGTAACCAATTGTCAAAAGTCGGTACGGTAATGGTAATCGAAATGGAAAAGTTGGGATTACCATTACCAACCGATTTGCAATTGGTTGGTACGGTAATTACCAACCAACTACTACCAATATACATTTAGGTATTTTTTTAATTATATTTTAATTGTTTTAAGATTACATTAAGTTGAAGTATTTTTTTGGGTTATAAGACTTGTTGTTTGTTATTGTTGTTTATTATTCAAGTTAATAAGTACTTCGTATTTCCTATTTCTTTTTTATTTGTTATTTTATTTTTGGTACTAGTATTACCTATTAACTTGATTTCTTTTTATATTTGTCCTTTTTATAAATTGTTTTTAATCAAGGGAGGAATACTAGCTCGGCTTCGGTTCAGTCTAAAACCTAAATTTTATTCAGAAGCTAGTGGACATGTTATTTTGAATCTTATCGAGACAATTTAAGTCTTTATACTGCTTTTGTGCTTAAATGTATGAACAATTTACGTATTTATGTTGTAGCTACTTATAAATCTTAAATTTTATTTAAGTTGTATTGTCTTTGATTATTTTTATGCTTTTTTCATCAACACCCAAAACATGGTAAAATACCATTACCAACACGTACCAACCAACTTAATTGGTAACCAATTAAGTTGGTACAACCCCTTCGGTGGTTGGTAATGGTTTGGATTTTAGGATTACCAATTATAATTGGTTGGTACATGGTAACGACAAAAACTAATTGGTATTGTACCAATTCCACCCCTATTTAACATTTTTTTTTTTTTTTTTTTTTTTGATGATCAGGTAATAGTTCGGGTGGAGTAATCCTACCCGATAGCATCCTTGCGGATGAGATCTTGGAGACCTATATCAGTGTAAATGTCGAGGCCCCTGGCAGAGCGGCAAAGGTGTGCAACCTTATCAGCCACTCTGTTGCCATTTCGGGGCACGTGAGAGAAGGAGACTTCTCTCACACTCGACAACAATGTTTTAATATCGGACATCACCAATTCTATTTCCCATGGGCATGTGAAGTTTCTTTTTAAATGATTTATGATTATAAGGGAGTCCCCTTCAATTTGTAACTTCTCTATTCCCAATGCACGAGTTTGGATAATTCCATGTCTTAATGCCAAGGCCTCCGCTTTCAGCGGGGTCTGGTTGCCAATTCTGTCGTAGCCAATGTGGATCGTTCTACCCTCCCAATCTCTAATGATGTAGCCAATTGAGCTATCGTTATTATCAAGTGTAGATCCATCGAAGTTTAATTTAAACGTACCAACAGGTGGTTTTCTCCACTTAGCAGCTTTTTGCCGTAGTTTTGACTGTGTGTGATTGATAGCATTATTCTCTCGAGTACATTGTATATCATCTTCATTTTCATGCATGGAGGTTTTCTTCCAATTTTCCAAGTGAGTTGCAATGATGTGTTTAACAGTTTTCCGATTCGGAATGGTTTCGTTTCTAAAGATTGTTTGATTTCTAATATACCATATTGTCCACCAGGTTACCGCTACTCTCTCCTTTTCAGATTTTGTAAGAGTGCTTCCAATTAATGACAAGATAGGGGAGAAATCTCTTGAATTTGTAATCAAGTTGATTATAGCCTGATTTGTGCCCACTGACAATGGGAGATGGAAATTAGAGAACTGACATTCCACAAAAAGATGTGTTTCATCTTCAATAGCACTGTTACAGAGTACACAAGTTGTTGGTACGGAAACCCCTTTTTGGGATAGACGGGTAGCCGTTGGAATACCATTCTGTCTTAGTTTCCAAAGGAAGTTCTTTATTTTTGGTGTTGTGTCAATTTTCCAAGTCCAGGAATTACTATCCTCATTCTGGTTGTTTGTTTTTGTGATCAATTTGTAGGCACTAGCAGTTGTAAACCATCCTTCCCTATCCGGCCACCAATATAGTCTGTCATCAAATGTATTCTTAAGGAGGGGGATATCCAATATTTCTTTTGCTAAACTTTGTGGGATAGTGTTATATAATTTTTCCTCCCACCATTTTCCTCCTAGTATATAGTCGCTCACTGTTTCGTTATCATTTCGAATGGTAGGACACTCGTCCCTTTTGATTATTGGCGAAGTTGTAAGCCAGTTATCGGTCCAGAATTTAATAGATTTACCATTGCCCACCGACCAGATTAAACCATTTTTAAATTTTTCTATAAGAGGAGTTAGTTTCGACCATTGCCAAGAAGCACCCCCACTTTTCTTGTAATTTAATATATGTGTTGTTTTCAAATACTTGTACTGAATTAGTTTTACCCATATATTTTCTGGTTCTGCAAGGATTTTCCAGAGGAGTTTCATTTGGAGTGCCTCATTCATATCCTTTGATTTTCGAATACCTAAACCTCCCTTTCCTTTTGGTCTACAGATTTTATCCCAGCTTATCAGAGGTTTGTATTGTAGATCTTTATTCCAGAAGAAACATCTATTTACTTGATCTAGTTCCTTATGGATTGTGCTAGGAAGCATGAAGCTCTGCATTGTATATAAGGGTTTTGATGCCAGGTTTGTGCCAATAAGAACAGCACGACCCTGCTGTGAAAGGGCATTAGCACGCCATTTACTAAGTTGCTCTTTTGATTTACAAACGATTTCCTCGAAGGTTTGTCTATTTACTCTCCCGTTGACAATAGGACAACCAAGGTATTTTTCAATCGTTGTTAAATTTGATATGCACAGGCATCTTTCAAGTTCATCGATTCTGGATCTGGGGATTCCTTTCGTAGTTTGGAAAGCAGATTTGTGGTAGTTAACTTTTTGGCCTGAAATGCTGCAATATTCATCGATAATTGATTTGACTTTTACGCAAGCCGAAGTGTTACCCTTGGTGAAGATAATAATATCATCAGCGAAGGCAAGGAAAGGGATACTCAATCCGTCCTTCCCGAATTTGAAACCAATAGGGCCATTCCTCGAGTTTGCTTCATGTGAGAGTTTTCTTGCTAAAACCTCTGCCCCCAAAATGAAGAGAAACGGGGATAGAGGGTCTCCTTGTCGAAGACCTCTAGTTGGTCTGAATAACTCTGTTGGGCCATTATTGACGAGTACAGAGAAAGACACTGTAGATATACATTCCATAATCCATTTAATAAAAGTCGGGTGGAAGCCGAATTTTTCCAATACCGCCCTTGTAAAATTCCAATCTACTCTATCATAAGCTTTCTCCATATCAAGCTTTATTGCCATCCACCCCTCTTTACCTTTTCTATTACGAAATGAATGGAAAATTTCATGGGCTATAAGAATGTTGTCCTGTATAGCCCTATCCGACACAAATGCTCCTTGCAAAGGGTGGATAAGTTTACCAATTACATTTTTCAGTCTCTTTGTTAGAATTTTAGAAATGATTTTATAGATTGTGGAGCATAAGCTGATTGGTCTGTAATGTGTAGTCATAGAGGGATTATCGCATTTTGGTAGAAGTGAAATAAATGTATGGTTTATTTGACGAAGAATTCTTCCAGAAAGAAAGAATCCTTTAACCGCTTTGATGATCGATCCTCCGACAATGTCCCAGTATTTTTTGTAAAATTCTGCTGTCATTCCATCAGGGCCTGGTGATTTATTATTGCCGAGGCTAAACACTGCCTTTTTTATTTCCCCATTGCTCGGATGCTTGGTAAGATAATTATTTTCCTCGTTGGTTATAGTTGGGGTGACAAGATTTAGGTACTCTCTTAAGAGATTTTCATTTATTCTTTCCTGTTTGAACCTCTTCTCGAAGTCTCTATGAATTTCATTTTTAATATTTTCATCACCCTCGATATACGTGCCTTCGCTTGAAGTAATTGATCGAATGATTTTTCTGTTCCTTCTGCCAGTTGCTACTTTATGGAAATAGGCGGTGTTTGAATCTGTCAGTTTTAGATGTTTCGTTTTGGCTCTTTGGTTCCAATACTTTTTCTGAAACAGAAGAAGCTTCTCTTTCTTTTGTAGGAGATTTCTTTCTTTGGCTCTATAATCCACCCAATTTAGATGAGTCATTAGTGGTTGTATCTCCAGCAGGCTGCTTTCAACTTCCTGGAGTTGTCGGAAGATATTTCCGAATGTTTTCTTATTCCACTCCTTTGCTTTTTGTTTAAGCAATTTAGTTTTGTACATAACTTGAAACATAGCAGAACCTGTACACGATGCTCGCCAGGCTTGTTTAACAATATTGCGGAAATCCTTCCTTTGTAACCAAATATTCTCGAACTTAAACGGAGGTGGTTTATGAATTACACCGTTATCAAAGTTTATTGTGATGGGACAATGATCTGATGAGGAAAACGCTCCATTTTTTGTTATTAGTTGTGGAAAAAATTGGAGAATTTGATGTTGAACAAGTACTCTATCCAGCTTCTCAATAATATTGTCATCCCCCTCAGGTTTTTTCCTCCAAGTGAAGTGGTTCCCCATAGTTGGTAGATCAACCATAAAGCATTCGCTTTTGAAATTAGCAAGTCTTTGAAATCTATGAGTGTTGATTTCTGCCCCACCAATCTTGTCCGAGCTACAATAAATTTCGTTAAGATCCCCCATCACAATACACGGAAGGGTTGAGCTGGTGACTAATTCAGTCAACGTACTCCAAAATTCTTCTTTTTCCCTAAACCCCGGAGGGGCATAAACAAGGAAGAGGATCAGGGAAAAGTTACTTTTCGAGCTTTTGTATCTAACACCAATTATTCTAGGGAGGTGGATTTCTATCGATATTGACTCATTGAATAGGTGGTTTGCCTTCCAAAGGATACACAGTCCACCGGATTTGCCTTGAGCAGGTGACCAAATTGCGTTATCAAAACCAGCATTCTTCCATACGGTTTCGTTCGGAATATTTTCAGCTTTCGTCTCCGCTAGAGCAAGTAATTGAATATGATCATTTTTACACCATGTATCGATATCGGTCCAAAATGTTGTTTTTCCTATACCTCTACAATTCCAATAGCTGACTTTCATAGATAGCCCTTTTTGTCGTGGGAGCAGGGACGGTAGCCTCTCCCACATAGTTTTTTCCTACAGAGATTGTATGCAATTGTTAGGATTATAATTACTATACTCACTTTGATCACGTGTAAATAATTTACGTAGTGATCTATTTTGAGTGCGCTAATGTGGTTGCGGCTACAACTTCTATACAGTAGAGATATCTTATATAATTGAGATTTATTAGTTTGAAATGGCAGACCTATACTATTCCAAACGAGGGTGTAGTGATCACTTAAAAGGATAGTTTTTAATCTATTGTTATTCTTTTCTATGCGATTAGTTGAATCCACCAGTATTCTAGGTTTAAAAATTGACAAGTCCCTCAAAGTTTGATTAATAGAACTCATATCCACACGGTAATTGAAATTGTACTTAGTCCAAAAACTCAAATTCACCTTTGTTAACTTGAAAATAATCAAAATACTGGTTTTATTTTTGTTAATATGTGCTAGACTATATGCGTTGCCCAAATATGGGGAGTAAACAAAGGGGCTTTGTTGATTTTCATATTTGCCAGCACTAATGACAAACGTTACACTCTTTATGTGATTTTTGGTTTCCCCTCTTTTATGTTTGACTTTGGTCAAAGCATGTTTTCCTAATCCCATTACCGGAGGGTGGGCAGCTGAAATTTTGAAAAGCCTTACATTAAGCCATGCCTTCAAATTTCTAATAATCCTGCTATAAACTATAAAACACAGAACATTGACCCCACTCATTTTTGTGACCAGAGCTGCCTGGACAGAATTGTGACAGAAGACGCAAATCTTTGAGACAAGCCACTCAGTTTCACTTGTCAAGATGTGCGTAAAAAGATGCTCAATACCTAGATTAGACCACATACAAAGTTCATCTAAACCAAGGTCAAGTTCGATTTCACCAATGATAATTGATTCATCAACAAAAATGGACACGAGATGAATCAAAAAAGACGTTGTCAAGTATGCAAGCCAAGTTTTAATTATAACAAACTGCAAAAGCTTACAAACAAGAACATCCATTACAAATATTTTTACCCACATGTACCTGATTTCCTTCTTGATTACTTTAGTTTCATCACCAATGATAGGTGTCAATGGGGAGAAAGATTTCAGAACAGCAATGATTTCTTGAATTCTACCATGTAGAGCAAAGAGTTTCTCCTTGCCAATGATTCTCATTCTAGATTTCTTCTCATCTTTGCCTCTCGGTTTCTCCATCACTGCATCAATAGGACACTCGAACCCCTCAGGCGGAGAGCCATCGGAGCATGGTTTAGAGCCCTTTCGGGATTTGGTTTTAGGGGAAACTGACAAGTCAGCCCCCATGGTTGTCATCAGGCCCTTTCGGGGGGTGGGCTGTGTAGAGATGAAAGCATCCTCCACACAGATTTTTATTTCTAAAGTTTTCATGAACGGATTCGTACAAAAAAAGGATGAAAGATTGCAATTAGAGAGATCTAAGGATTTCATGAAAGGTGTAGTGTCATTAAGTAGAATCAATAGCAAGATTATCTGAACGAACCTGGCCGCGACGGTAGAAGCCACGTAAGTGCAGTCGGGAAACAAGGACCCGAGATGACCAATGCATGATAAACATGGTTTGTGGTCAACCGGCCACACAAAACCAAACGGCGAAGGAGAGACCACCAGCAGGCCACCACAAAAATGATAGACTTGAAAAGGAATAAATGCTAACACTTGAGGGTCACTACGACAGGTATGTAACTCAATTAGCGAGCTCGTTGTTAGACCATGAATCAAATGAAAATGCACTATAGAACAGTATCCAAGAAAACATATTTTTACCCAAATGTCCATAGGTTTCCAAGGATTCAATCCTAATGCATAAACTGCAAAAGCAGTCTCTCCTCCATCCAAAGGCACCGAACCCTTTAGCAAAGAAAACCTCATGTAAAAGGGGCATTCAAGCACCAGGTTGTCTACAAGGAGGGGATTTCTCCTCAATAGAAACAGATCGACCAAATATATGCTTTCTTCATTACAAGAATTTACAACCACAAACAATGTAACTTCAGAATCCGTTTTACCCCTACATTTTTTAGACCACAGAAGGTAGTCAAACAGGATAATGAATCTACCACCCAGTTGAAATAGAGTAGTGTTTTTTCTCAAGCGATGGTCATCAAGTCTAGTCCAATAAAGGGAATAGCTAGAGAAATTGTGTGTGAAGATGTTACACAAATGCAAGCAAACCAAAGAACAATGAGGATCACTGATCAGTTGCTTGCAAACATTTTCCAGGCCCTTTGAAGGGATGTGGGTGTGACTAGAAGTCACTGTTTTTTCAAAGCCCTTTCGGGGGGTAGGGGGTGAAGAGGAATACACCTCTAACACCAGGTTTTCCATACACCAGTAGAAGGTGATTTTTTGTGCTACAGGAAGCGAGTGAGTCAGATCAAAGGTAAGACTAGAGGATTTCATGAAAATTATAATCCAATTAAGAAATCTTAAATATGAGGGTGTTTTAACGAACCTTATCAGGAGCAAAGCGACCACATTTGTAGACATGGGGGAAGAAAACCCATTTTGTCCAGGGCTAGAGAAGTCAGGTTTGTGGTCCTCCGACCACCGAAGACCACCAGTCAGACCGAGACAGCCACCCCACTGAACACTCCTCCGGGAACACGCGGGACAGTCCCAACACCACCAGTGACGAGACTTCTTCCACCTCTTCATAGAATTTACCCAGATTGGGTCAAATCTCAACCAAACATTCACCATCTCGCTAGAAATTTGGCCAATAAACCTCCTCTTCCACGAACACTTCTTCTTTCTGACCCTTTTTTTCGGAAATTTAGAGCTATTCTGCCTAAGGGAGATGCAGCCGAAGATGGTTTCTTCAAGAGCGAAAGGGCCGAGATTAAGGGAAGAGACAGCAAAATCGCCTCTCGATTCACCAATCGGGGGAAGAAGCCAGCACCAAAGTGCCAGAATCTCGCTGGGAGAGGGTTTAGGATGAGGATTTGGCCAAGAAATCTGAGGATTTCGGTTCTTCGGAGCGAGGGTTTGATAGGGAGTTTTGAGGGAGAAGTTGGGGGCGCGTGGAGCGCGTTCTTCACAATCCATTTTTCTTTAAATTACCCTATTTAACATTGTTATAAGACCATCTCTCAACAACTTCCCTAAAATTTCCTTAAAATAGGGAAACAAAATACATATTATTTAAATTATTTTTGTTTTAACTCCAACCACTTCCCCATTTCAAATACTTAAAGCAACCCCAACAGATTCATCATCTTGATTTTTTGGAGAATATTTGGATGATTTTTGGTCCAACAGTTTCCCCATTACATTCTCCAAAATAGAGAATGGAGAAAAAATATGGAGATCATTCACTAAATTTTGAGAAAACTTTGCATATTTTGGGGAAACTCTATAATGGAGAAGCGGTTAGAATTGGACCACAAAATATTTAGAATATTTAACTTCTAATTCTCTATTTTGGAGATTGTTTTAGATGAGATGTTGGACATACTCTTAGAGAATCATTTGGTTTGAAAAATATTGCAGATTTAGGGAATTCTCTCTATTTTTTCGTCTGCATCTCCATTTTGGAAAATGTTATGAGAAATCTATTTGACCAAAAACTATTTTAAAATTTTTCAAATACTCAAAAATCCTCAAAATGGAAAAATGGTTGAAGATGGCCTGATACTCTATAGTATCTTAATCAACTATTAGCGAGATGAGATGCTTGGTTCCTTAAGTAAACATAAGATTCAAATCATGACGTTATCAAATGATCGAGTGATTAGTTTAGATGGTTGTTTCGTATTTCCATTTGAATCTCTACACTAGTAAAATCCTAATTAGGTTGATAGCGAATGAGTTACGTACGTTACATGAATTATAAGATAAATAAAAAAAATTTGTTGTCAATGATATTATTATGTATTACTCTTCTCGTTATTGTTGTTAGTTTCACAAGTAGGGATGGCAATTTCACCCGCACCCGATGGATATCCGTTTCACCCGATCCGAAAAAGTGGGTGAAAATCCGAAATAAAGTGGATTTGAAATGGGTGATGGGTGAACGGGTGATGGGTCGGGTCGGATCCGGGTGATCAGACATTCCGCACCCGTCACCCGACCCATCACCCGACCCGTCACCCGACTTATATTAAGTAATTATATTTTATATGTGAAGTTACCAATTAATATACTCCTAAACCCTAATTCAAGATACCTATCAAACGGTTAAAATGGAAATATCTTGTTATAAAGTAAGTTATGCAATATTTATTTGAAGATATGCAATGCGATTGACTCCTAATTATAATGGAAACGTGAATGCAATGGGATCCTAATTAATGTTTATTCGTCGATGTGTTCGACGTATGTTTTTCAATAATTTTTTTTGATGAATTTGATTTCTTGTATTTCACCCGAATTATCACCCGATCCACCCGATCACCCGGTGGATGATAGGTGGACGGGGCGGGTGAAATATTTGGTGGGTGATGGGTCGGGTAGGGTGAAGGGTTTTGGGTGGTGGATCGGGTGACGGAAGTAGATCATCCACCCATCACCCGACCCATTGCCATTCACAACTTTTAAAGTTCAACTTATTTGCCACAACAGTAGGGTGAGTTTATTTCCTTTCTTTTGAAGACAACAAACTCAATTAATTAATAATACATTTTGTATAGGCCAAATGTAATGTTTTTATCCCCTCTAAATCTCCTAACATATGCATTGAACCTATTGAGATACTAAGTAGCCTATTGTATTTATATGTCTAAAACTTAAGTCCCAAGTACTTTTTTTTTTTTATGAATATCTTTTATCTCTTCCATAGATAGAGTTTTGTAAATACTATATATTGCATCTATGATTCAATGAAAAAAGAAGGAAGTTTTCTTAAATATCTCTCAGCCAACTTTCAAATGATATCATTATCTAAACACAATCCTAAATCAATTTTTTTTTCAAACCCTAATCTAGCACCCATCTCCTAGCTATGGTTGACCCCAGTCCATAGTACATAGGATATGACAGACGAACTGACAGTCATCTTACATATAACATAAAATGAAACCAAATGAAAAAATAGAAAAGTTAATGATTTGAACACCATATGCGAGCATAAAATCAATCCGAATGGCATACAATGAGTTCGACAAAGACTAAGGATTAGATTGCGAATAGCGAGAATATGAAGTTAATAAACTTTTATGGCATCTCACCGTTGGGGAGACAAGAGCAAAAACCCACCAAAAGAAAGATACATCTCTTGGGGAAATGTGTATATATCAATGACATTCTTCATCTAGATGAGAGATATATCTTCACAAGCCACACACTACCAGTTTTTCACAATCAACTAAATCAACAGACTGAACAGAGTGTATGAGAGTAACAAGACTCCAACTTTATCTGAAACTATACTCATGAATAATCAATGAAAAGGTTCAATGTCACCAAATGTCGGTGACATTGGTGTCAGAGTGAATAATCCCCGTTGGGGTTGTCTTCGTTATCATTAGAATATATATATATATATATATATATATATATATATATATATATATATATATATATATATATATATATATATATATATATATATATAGGAGTACAAGATAGTTAACCCTAATTACAAATGGGTAATTGGGTCTATACATATATATTCTATCTAACATACCCCTCAGTCGAAACATGAGGACAGCGAATAGCAGGGCCGTGCCGTTGTTCTGAGGGGCCCTGTTCCGAGGATGTAATGTCACTTTCCAAACACTGTCGAAGACAATGTGCGGGTAAAGCTTGACAATTTCGGAGCTTTAAGATCGCCTGCCGAGCACAACACACAATCAATAAATTACAATTCACACAGAAGATAAATGTTGAAACAAAATCTCTTATTGAATCCCTAATTTAATGAAATTTCGGACTGGAGATGAAATTCAATCTCTTATTGAATCCCTAATTTCAAACAAAATTGAATCCCTAATAAAACAAAATTGAAATATGAGAAACTGGAGATGGAATTTCAAACAAATTGAATCCCTAATTGAAGATGAAATTTCGGACAAATTTGGGGGAATATATGAGAAGCGAAATTGAATGTTAATTCACTAGATAAACAAAGTCACAGACCTGGAAGAATTGAAGGTTGTGGATGAATGGAAGAAGACGCCCAAATTTATAATTGGAGCCACTTTTATATTCCCGTTGGGATTTCTCAATGAAAATCTTTGGAAAATCAACCGAATCGCATGATTTTGCGGTTGCCATTAGTGAGGGATTGAAATTTGGGATATTGGGAGTTGGAGGGAAGGTGAATCGTCGCCGAATTTACAGACAAATTTTAAGGGGATGAAGTTTGGAGGTCCAAGGAGAGAGAGAGACGTTCGTCTCGTGTGCTGCGTTTTCTACTTTTCTCCCCGTATTCAATTCAATGACAGTACTGGTGAGGGTTCTTCGGAATTTTTTTTTACATAGGTAGTATAATAAAAAAAAATATGGGCCCCCAAAATTTTGGGGGCTCTGTGCTGATGGGCCTTTTGCACATGCCTAATAACGGCCCTGGCGAATAGTGAGTCTGGATCTAAAATCAAGAAATAAATGGCGAGGCAATCCCTTGCTGAAGATGTCTGCATATTGGTATGGGGAGAGGACATGTAGGACACGCACATGTCCCATAGCTACCTTCTCACAAACAAAGTGGATGTCAATCTCCACATGCTTGGTTCTCTGATGGTGAACCGGGTTGTGAGCAAGGTAAGTAGCGCTGTAATTTTCTGTATACACAACAAACGCTTGACTGAGCGGACAGTGGAGCTCAAGCAATAGGTTGCGAAGCCAGGCACATTCAGCGACAAAATTGGCAACACCGCGATATTTCGCTTCAGCACTAGAGCGAGAAACCACATGTTGGCGCTTAGAAGACCAAGAGACTAGAGAGTCGTTGAGGAACACACAATATCTTGACGTAGACCGTCTGGTGTCCGGACAACGAGCATCTGTGTAAGCAACCATGGAGAGAGGTGAAGCTGATGGGGTAATAGTGATGCCAAGAGAAGTAGTACCCTGAACATACCTGATAATGTGCTTAAGAGCAGCAAAGTGAGACTCTCTGGGGTCATGCATAAATAGACAGACTTGCTAAACAACATAACTAATATCAGGACGAGTAAATGTCAAGTACTGTAAAGCACCAGCAAGGCTACGATACAAAGTCGGATCAGACACAGGTGGACCCGCAGCTTGGGCCAGTTTGGCAGTGGTCTCAATAGGCGTTGCAGCAGGCTTACAGTTAGCCATGTTAGCCTTGGCAATAATCTCCTTGGCATATTTATCCTGTGAGAGAAACAAACCAGATGCAGAGACTCCCAAAAAGAAGCAGAGAGGCCCGAGACGAGACATAGCAAACTCCTTGCAGAGTTGAGTAATAATGGCAGCTCGAAGAGTCTCTGAAGATGCAGTAAGGATGATATCATCGACATATAACAACAAATAAACAATCTGATTACCTCGGCAAAAGACAAACAAGGAGGAGTCGCTCTTGCTACTGATGAAGCCAAGCATGTGCAGGTAAGTAGCAAAGCGAAGATACCACGCCCGAGGTGCCTGTTTAAGGCCATACAGAGACTTCTGCAAGAGATAAACATGGCCTGGTTTGGTTCTGTCAGCAAAACCATATGGCTGGAACATGTACACTGTCTCATGCATTCAGGTGACCATGAAGAAATGTGTTCTTGACATCAAGCTGATGAATAGGTCAATCCTTGGAGACAACGAGATGCAAGATAGTGCGGATGGTAGCTGGTTTCACAACCGGACTAAAAGTGTCATCACAATCGACCCCCACCTGCTGAGAGTTCCCATTGGCGACGAGTCGCGCCTTATAGCGCTCAAGAGATCCATCAGAGCGAAACTTGTGCCGAAAGAGCCACATGCACCGCACAATGTTGGCCCTAGGAGGCCGAGGGACCAAGACCCAAGTGTTGTTGCTAGAAAGAGCCATGTACTCATCGAGCATGGCAGCATTCCAATTTGGGTCTAAGGCGATTGTTTTTTAGGAGGTAGGGATGGGCGATAGGTGAGAAACGGAGAGGTCAAAAATCTATTTGGGGCGAACGATGCCACTCATGCTCCGAGTTTGGATCTGGTTGACCGGCTGTGTGGGGTTCGGTGGCAGGGTAGTGGCTGCAGCTGACGGGACAGAGGCACGAGGTGATGGGACAGGGGCCACAGGAGGCTGGACGGGGGCAGGATAGGTTGCGGTAGGGGAGGGTTGGGTGCCCTGGCCGAAGATGTAATAGCATTCGGAGAGGAAGAGGGATATAGTTGATGAAGGAGGTGGGGGTGTAGGGTAGTCATCAGAAGGGAGCGGGTTGTTTGGGGATGTAGGGGGACTAGAAAATGGGAATGTGGTTTCATCAAATGTGACATGGCGAGAGAAGATGACACGTTTGGTAATGGGATCAAAACACCGCGGCCTATACCCTCTATGATTGGAGGGGTAGCCGAGGAAAACACAAGATTTGGATCGAGGAGCAAGTTTATGAGGGACAACAGATGCTTGATTGGGGTAAAACCGACAACCAAACACACGGAGGTGGTCGTATTTAGGAGTGACTCGGAATAATATCTCAACAGGGCACCAATTCTGGATGGTTGTGGAAGGAGTGATGTTGATAAGATAACATGTCGATTCAATAGCATATGACCAATACTACAGGGGACATGCCCATGGATAAGGAGAGTCCTCATGTAAGTGGTAAAGGTGCGAATGCTCCGTTCGGCTTTCCCATTCTGGGAGGAGGTGTAAGGATAAGAGAAGCGGAGGAATTGAATGACATGAGTAGCGAAGAAGGATGCAAGAGCATTGTTGTTAAACTCACCGCCTATGTCACATTGAAAGGATTTAATGGGGAGGTTGAATTGGGTGCGGACCCAGCTATGGAAGGTCATAAGGTGTGTAACAACTTCAGCTTTGTACTTTAGAGAAAACACCCAAAAATAATGAGAGAATGCATCAACAAGAACAAGTGCATAGCAGAAACTATCATGACTGATAATAGGAGATGTCCATAGATCACCATGAATGATGTCAAATGGAGCGTGCACCTGAGTATAAGGCGTGGAAAAGGGCAATCTAGTGTGTTTGCCAAGCTGGCACGCTGGGCAACTAGTGGAGGGAGGGGCTTTATTGCAAGGAATAAGCCTGGATCTGAGAGACTCGAAAGTCGGAGAGCCCGGATGACCAAGACGGGCGTTCCAGAGAGATGTCGAAAGGGCAACTGCTGATAGATTGTTTGCTGCATGGGAGGTGACAGGATGAATGTTATTGGTGACAGGATATAGGTCTCCAGCGCTATTACATCTCATGAGCGGAGCCCCAGTTTTGAAATCTTTGACAGCAAACCCAAAGCGGTCAAACTCAATGGAGATATTATTGTCTGTGGTGAGGCGACGGATGGACACAAGGTTCTTTGTTAAGCCGGGGGAGACGAGGATGTTGTTAAGGCTTAGGTCGGTGGTAGGGGTCGGTAATGTAGTTTGCCCAAGACCCAAGGTAGGAATGTGTTCACCATTGCCAGCAATAATGGATGTAGAAAGGCTCTTAGAAGCAGGGACAGAAATTATACCTGGGTTGTGCGATATGTGCGCAGTGGCTCCGCTATCCATGTACCAATTCAAATCGGCAGTTGACGCTCCTGCATGTGTCATGATGGCTGGCTACCTGTGTCGGGATGAGGACGATGACCTGCTGCTAGGGCTTGGTGCAGATGGTGCGGAGAGGGCCCGAGGAGTCCCTGCTGGCTCGAATATGGCCGCGTTGGAGAGGCGTACGGGGGAGGCGGAAGGGTATATGTCGGGTAGCCCTGGGGAAGGGCTCCAATAGGGGAATACCCCCTCTGTAAATGACTTGAAGGGGCGATAACCTCGATGAGAGACTGGTGTGGATTGTAGAAAGCCATAATCGTCGTCGATCGGAAAGTGGTTTTTTTTAGAGGAAATCTGAAAATATAGAAATTAGGGGGAGGGTATATCGGTTTTGTGAATTTTTCTGAGGCGGACGGGATGCTGTTGTGGCGTTTGGACTGTTGGAGGCCGGAGGTGGCAGATCTGGCTGCGTGGTGGTCGGATCTGGGAGAAGTTGTGGCGGCGGGGGTGTTTTTGGTGACCTACGAGCGAAGGAGGAGGACATCGAAGGGGGGGGGGGGCTCGGATCTGGGTTGCAGGTGGCCGACGAGGGGGGGCTCGGATCTGTTGTGTGGTGGCCGGAGGGAGACAGGTCGAGAGCAAGAGGAGCGAGGGTTGGGTTATGCGAGAAGGAGAGTCGAGAGGGAGAGCAGTGGGGCGAAGAGAGGAAGGGGATGATCGACGTCGGTTTGTAGGAGATCGATGACCGGTGACCGGCGGCAGTAGGGATGAGGTGGGGAAGAGATCGAAAACAAAATTTAGGGTTAATTTAGATGAAACCCTAGAGGTTCAGATATCATGTCAGAGTGAATAATTCCCGTTGGGATTGCATTCACTACCATTAGAATATATATAGGAGTACAAAATATTTAACCATAATTACAAATGGATAGTTGGATCTATACATATATATATTCTATCTAACAATTGGGGAGAAGCTCCCTAACACATCCCGCCGCATAACTAAATGCCTTGTATAATTTGAAATATTTAAAGGCCGATTTGCAGAAATACACCGATTCAGTGTTCGGTTTACAAAAGTATACCCATTTTCTGAGAATAGCAAAAATAGGATGCATGGGTCATTTGTGCTAAAAAATAGGTTATTTGTGCTAAAAAATAATGGCTGATTTTACCTTTGAATTTAAATGTAAAAATCATTAAAAGGAGAATTATAAATTAAAAGAAAAGTAAAATAAATATATAAAAAATGAAATATATATTAAAAAAATATTTTAAATATTTTTTCTCAAAAATTTAAAGCACAACCGGCCGAAGAAATCATCAACGCTTGGGGGCATTTCGCCACAGATTTGTCGAAGACTGCGAGCATTTTCACTCCTTTGCTTCAGCGATGACAGAGCAAGAAGAAGAATGATGAATGGACAAGGAAGGTCGGTATACAATCACCTTTCACCAATCAGCGACTGATACGTTTGCGTCTGCAGCAATTCCACAAACTGGAGTATATATTTAACAAACAAGTTGAGTTTAGTGGCTACCGAGGGAATTTTGTAAATGGTTGGTTATCCGCAGCAGAGGCAAAATCCTGTGTGTTTGTGTTTTGATGTTTACAGCAACTCAATAGAAAACACAAACAAAATAAATAGTAGTGTGCGCTCATTGCTAATTCATGCAAAAGGAGTACACTTGAAGTTCAAGTCTTGAACCAAGTTGATCAAACCTCAGACCATCATCAGTTCAACTACCATCTGACGACTCCAGGGAACCCAGATTCAAAATGCCAAAGAACATGAATCCAAATTAAACCGTAACTAAATCAAAATTGAAAACTTTTTCACTATACATCTTTGATTACACACTGCCCCTAATCCCCTCCCATCCCATTCCTAACAAAAGAGAAACCCCTCTCTATTTACAATAAATGAACAGAAAAATAAATGACAGCACTTTGCCATGTGCTGCAAAACCCAGAGGTTGCATCTTCTACCCAGTTTTTGGTCCAAATCACTAATGCTCTATATGGCCTTAAATTCAAGCCATCTTCAAGTTCTATAGCCACGACAGCCCAGTTGCGCTGCATTACCATTCCCCCCTAAGGGTGAACAAATAACTCTTGAAGGGGTTCCGATTCAGAAGCTGGGAAGTATTGGTGAAATTAGAAGGAAGCTGGGAATGAAATCAGAAGGAATTAAGCTGGGAAGTATTAGTGACCGCAAGGCAGTCACCATTGATGCTCCAGATAGCTAGCAAGACCCCAGCAGCTGTTAAAACTTCACCAGTTAAGTCATTCACAATTTCACATAGACAACAGATACTGGTGTTGGAAACTTAGGGAGCTGCCTCACAAACGCTAAGGAGCTCAAGTCCCAGAAGATAACAGTACAATCATCTGAACTGCTAACAAGAAGCATGTATGGTTGGCATACATAAAGGCATGAAACCTTCACAGTGTGAGCAGAAAGTACCTTCTCAAGTTGCAGGAGGCGTAGCCCACAGGGTCCATGTGTCCTGATTCTCCAAACAGAAACCAGGCCTTCATCCCCTCCCATCACAATAATCTGACCGTCATATATGGCTTATACCAGCACACTGTATCTGATTGCCTCCATGAAGATTCTCATGAGTTGACGAGAGTTTATCCTGATCATAGCTCATAAACCGCAAGCTAAGGTCTGGAAAACTCCATTTCACATATTTTGTATAAGTTCTTGGTTTAAGCAAGCAATTTGACCTTGCTACAAGAATTTTATCATTAAGAGTAACAATCTGAACTATCGAAGAGGGGTTTTTCTTTATTTCATGCGGAACCAGATAGCTTGAATACTTGAGTGGGTTAGGAGAGCGCTTTATGTCAGACTGCCTCTTCACATGAGGTTTGAGGAATAACTGCTTGGGTGTCTGTCTGCCCAAACTGATTAATTTGTGCTAGAATAGAAGCTTTCATAGCAGGATCTGTGACAGAATCAATATCCACATTCCCCTCATAGTATAATGATAGAAAACATTCACAGCTTCCTCTGCCGCCTAACAATTACACAAGGAGCATAAAGTTAGGACTTAGGAGAGAGAATTATAGCGAACTCTACTGGTATGTGACTCGTCATGGCGATAATGTTTTCGATAAATTCGAACAACAATAGCCATAATTTCTAGACAGATTTGAATGGAAAAATTAAGCATATGTATAAACTAGAAAGAGGAGCCAACAACCAATTCAGAACAAAGTGTGTAGAGAGAGGTCGAGGAGACTTACCGAGGTTGCTATGCAGGGCACCAACGAGTTACAACTCTGGCACCGGAGCTGGAGACTGATTGTGCTGGAGTGTTAGCGCAATGACGGAGGGTGAGGCCAGCGACGGAGCCGGAGACTTAATGCGGGCTAAGGTCGCAGCGCCTGAGACTTAGGATTGGGATTGAGATTTTTTTTTTAATTCTAGATTTTTTTATTATTTAATATAATTTAAAAATATAAGAAAAATGATAAATAAAAAAATATTTAATCTTTTTTTTTTCCTGATTTTTTGGGGTGGTAGGTAATTTTGATAATTAAATAAGATATTTTTGTAAATTTTCATATATTGATGCAATTATTTTCAAACCTAGGTATTTTTGCAAATCAAATATCAAAATGGGGTATTTACTAATAATTCCCCATATTTTAAATACCAATTTGGCATGTTATTCGAATGACGAGTATCCCCTCAAAAAAAGAAAAAGAATGACGAGTATGATGAACATGCAATTGAAATCTAATCCACTCGCCACAACACTCAATTTTCTATCCTCTTGTTGTCTATCCATTCCTTTCTATCTCGTTCACTTCCTCCCATATAAGTTATACCCATTTCTCACGTCAACAATGATATGTATGATAAATATTTTTCTTATTTTACATGACAATGATAAAATATTTGTTTCACTTATTCAGGGATAAAATATTTGTTTCATCCTATTGAATAGAGTAAACAAAGATTTGGAAAGGGACGTTGAATTCAAAGTATCTATTTATAATCTACTGAAACAGATAAATAGTCTTTTTAGTGCAATTTGTTCATGTGTTGTTTTCTGCTACAAACTGATTTGTGTTTTTAGACACATCAATTAATGATGATCTAATATATTTAAGCCACATTAGATAACGATTTCATCTATTTTATCCATGTGTTATCCTATATATCCATCTCATATCTAAAGTGATTACAAAATCTATCATTTTACTATGAGTTATTTTATAAATATTATATCTTGAATTATTTTATCTCTAGTTTATTATTTTTTCCATGAGTTATTTTATAAACATTATAACTTGAATTATTTTATATTTAGGCATTAATATTGATTGTTTTAGTTCATTATATCTAAATATCTAATAATAAGATTTCATTATTAATTAATTATCTATTGAACAATAAAATCTCATCATCAAAATATTTATAATAATTCTCAACCTCGTATCTTAAGTCGTTACAAAACATATTGTATTTTTTAGCACAATTAAAATTATTTTACTTTGAGTTTTTTTTTCATGTTATTTTTATACTTTAAGTTCATTTATGATTGCTTGAAAAATTCTATTAAAAAATTTATTTTAATATTCACATAAAATTTAATACAAATAATTTTGATATAATAAAAACACGGAGTATAATTTATTAACAAAAACACGCGTTACAAATAACAAGTGGTGTTGTGTCAGAAGCACTTGCCCGAAGGCTTCGTCTGCCAAAGACAAATGAGTTAGACATTTCCCGCATTATGGTAGAAGGTGACTATTTTGTGGTTATAAATGCTCTTAATTGCAGTTGGTAATGCCTTGGGAGATCGAAGTCATTCTCTCTGACATTCGTCATGTGCTCCTCCAATTCGAGGTCGCTTCAATTTCCCATATCTTCTAGGAAATCAACCGGAGCGCGGACCGTGTTGCGCACCTTGATAGATTCACTTCTTGATAGGGAACTTGACATATACATCCGCACCGCATGGATGACATTGGTTATTGGACTAATCCACATAGAGAACTTGACATATACACCCGCAATGATGCCATTGTTGTTGGACTAGCATGATTAGAGCATCTGTATTCATGGGGTTCAACCTCCCCCATCCCCCTCTCTCTCTCTTCTTAAAAGGTAAACCCATGAATGTGGCATTCACCCTAGTGTAATGGGGAGGGGTTACCCTAGTGTAATGGGGTAAACTCATCCCATTTCCCATCTCATTTTTTATATAAAAAAATCACTTTATCCATTTTGTTTTTTTGTTTATTGAATTAATTAATTTTTGATTGGTAGAGAACTGTGGTGGGGTATAAAAAAGGTTAAAAAATAAGTAATGAGGTAAACTTATGAGTGTGGGGAAAATCTTAAAAGTAGAGGTAGAAATATTGAAAAATGAGGTGTCGAAATATTACGAGAAGAGATAAAAAAATTTGGGAGTGGGTTTGCCTCATGAGTGCGGATGCTCTTAGCCTCTTTGAAATTTTTACCTGTATATTAAAAAAAAAAAGTTGTGTGTGATTTTGAAAATTAGGATTTAGGGGTGATTTAGGGGAGTTCATTTTGTTTCTTGATAAATTTAGTAATTTACCCTTCCTCTTTCTTGACACCCTTCCAATGTCGTAGAACTGAGAGAATCCACAAATTCGGCCGTGTTAACTTCCCACTCGACGGTTCAAGCATACTCCGTTGCCCCCGTTGCCGCCGCCCTCGCTGTGCTCCTTTGCTACATACACCGCAGACGCAGGTACTCAATTCGACTCTCTCTCTCACACACACATCATTCGCAGACAGGAGACACCAGACCGATCTCAATGGATATATGTATAAATATTGGAGCTTGCGTGAACATCGTTTGTCCGACATAATTGTTGGTTTTATCATGTTTGAATTTGTTGTTTATTAGTTTGCTTCAGATTGAGGGTTTGGGATTTAGGGTTTGGTTAATTTGGGATTTAGGGTTTCTTTTCCTTGGTTGAAGGAGATTGCCGGGCCTAAAAGATCTCGCCTTTCCTTCGGGGTGATTCTAACCAATATTTTTTTGGGGATTTTGTACCACCCTGGAAGTGGTTCCTGAACTCATACTTGAGATGGATACTCCAATTCACTGTGCAGATAGATTAGGAATTATTCAAATTTCCAAGCTACTGATAGTCATATAAAATTAGAACTGAAGAGACCTGTTATTCTACTTGCATTTGACATCTAGGCAGTTGAGAACTGGAAGGGTTTCATTCGTTATCAGTTGCAATTTATATTGAAACAACCTCAACTTTGGGGTAGGTTGCGATTTCAATCTCAAATGGCAGCATTTTTGTCGAGATTCGGGGTTAATGGTTATTAGGGAACTAATTTTGTGGTGTAATCTTTGTAGCAACGAATATAATGAAACAGTCAAAGGATCCATTTGAAGCGGCGTTTGAGGAACAAGAGGAATCACCACCAGCTTCACCAGTTGAACCGAATGATACTGAAGCACAAATTCCTGCTTCATCATCTGCTCAAAATGAAAAAGATACAGCTGGAAAGGAATTGATTACTCATCAGGGCATGGCATCGACTTCAGCAGCTCCAACTGGTTCTGCTAGGAATATGCGAGTGTCGAATAATAAGAACAAGGAAGATGATGAGGAAGAAGAAGAGGAAAACATGGATATGGAGCTCAAGGTACCATCTAGCTCTGATCCTGATAAAATGGCCCAGATGCAGTAAGTCCTCAATGAAACTTCCCTGCTTTCTTGAACTTTTTACGCGTATTGTTGTTATAGTTATTACTATGAAGCATAACTAGTGTCCACTGTCCTTTTTGTAAGATTATGCCCCTTTTTTTCTGTTACCCAGCCGAGGCGTGAATAGGCAGTTCCATTTTTCGATTTCGTTCTGATTTGGCATAAATAATTAGATGATTTCATTTTGATAAAAATTGGGGAGCTAAGCTTAACCCATAAGCACATTCTCCACTTCTGCAGGGCCATTCTATCACAGTTTACAGAGGGACAAATGAGTAGATATGAATCCTTCCGCCGATCTGGTTTCCAAAAGTCCACCATGAAAAGGGTATTCTCTTTTAACAAAAAATATTGCTTTACCTTGCCATAAAATTGCTTATTGGTGTTCCTTAACTTGCTGATTGCTTATATTCTCATCTCTTGTTTTCCTGCAAGTGTAGTTACTTGCGAGCATAACTGGCAGTCAGAAAATTTCTGTACCAATGACTATTGCGGTTTCAGGAATTGCAAAGATGTTTGTTGGTGAGCTTGTTGAAACAGGTAACCCAGTCTTTGTTTTTTGTCATCTGTATAACAAGACATTATGAAACTGTGCCACTGAACTCATAAGCCACAACTTAGCCATTTAGCTTCATATTGTGATATATGAATGTTGGCTGAATAGTAAGTATTTGACAGCTAAAGGAGTCATGACAGAGAGGAATGACTCTGGCCCAATCCGCCCTTGCCACATCCGAGAAGCATATAGAAGACTGAAGCTTGAAGGTAAAGTTCCAAGAAGATCGGTTTCAAGACTCTTCCGGTAGCTCACTTTTGCTTCCTCGTGTTTATCATGTATTCAAATCATGCTATGAGTGTGCATGGTGGATTGGCTTGACTGTTATTCAATGTCTTGAAACGCAAAGTTTTAGCTTAACAGCCTGCATTCGACATCAACCTCTAGTTCTTCGTCACCACCTCTAGGTCCCCCATTGATCTTACCAGGCTTTGTAGTTGCTTTTTTTTTTTTTTTTTTTTCTTTCTAATTTTATCTCAGTTAGCTTCAACTGAATTCCATAGAAAAAATATATGCATTCTAGATGGTGGTGGACTGGTGGTGGAGGTGTAATGGTGTTTGGTGAGCAACTGAGCATCAATGTAAATTATGATGCCCCAGCTTGTGGACATTGTATGTGTGGATGGATATTATATGTCCATCATCAAATTTTGTGGAAACCCTACATATTTTATTTGAGGGAAATCTATGTTGATTTGAGATAGTAGGAAGATAGTGTATGTTGGAACACAACAATTTTTTTTTTAAAGAATAAGAAAATACAAAAAACAAAGGGAATATTACTGTAGCTTTTATAAGAAATCAGCACATCAAATCAAATGAATAGCAGTACAAAATCAATTTTGGGAATTTTGATTGCTCCCTTCATTAATCATCATTACAAATTGAAGCAAACATAGGAAAATGACACCCACAATTTGTCATCACCAACACAACAATCTATAGAACACCAGGGAAATCAAAGTGTTTTGGCATTCACATTGACAAATAAAACAATGTGCAGAGAGTAAAAATATACTGTAAATCCCAAATGTGTTTCTATCGCAATCCACTTAATTTGTCACAAAACATAAAAACATCCCCCCAAAAAATTAAGAAGCAAACAGAAAACATATGCACACTCAATGAGCTTTGTTTCTTCATTTAGCCTCCTTTGGTGGCTCCTCTGTTTTCACCGCCTCCACCTTGGCTGGAGTTTCCTTGGTAGCCTCAACCGGGGCTGGGGCTGGGGTCGGGGCAGGGGTCTCAACCGGGGCCTCTACCTTCACGGGCTCAGCCACGACCACTTTCTCAACCACGACCTCCTTGGCCTCTACCTCGGTGGTTGTGGTAGTGGTGGCAGGTGGTGCTTCGGTGGTGGTCTCGGCAGGTGGTGGGATTTCAATTTCCCTAGTTGTTGTAGTAGTGGTTACTTCCTCGGTCACAATGAATGTGGACACCTTTTCAAAGATGAATTGGACAGGGCCATGGACCAGAGCTGGTCCACATTTGCTGGTCGCTTCACTAACTGCCTTCGAGCCGGGGAAATCTATACGATCATCACAAAGAGCAACATATAAATGAATGCAAACAAACGAATTATCAAGTCTTTTTCCGTGCATCTCAACTTGTTCAACAATCAGCACATCGCGTCAAACAAACCCTCAGGTAGTATATGTACCTATATCGGCAAGCTCGGTCAGGAACTGTTGCACTTTAACTGAGTGCCTCTTGAGGTTAGACACTTTGGGTTCCTTGATCAAAGTCTGCATACACAATCCAACATTTTAATACAACAGTAATTACTAACAATTAAAAAAAAAATACAATGGATATATATAGTCACCTTGAGTTCAGCTGAAGAGGCTTCATAAATCCCTATGACTTTAGGCTTAAGCTCTTCCTTTTTCTCTTCAAACTCCTTGTCTGTTTCCTCCTGATCACATAAAAAAACACAATCACAGTTTATATCAGGACACACCCTTTTTTCCGACTACGCTGAGAAAGTGTTTAAATCAACTTAAACAGACAAGAACAAACACAGCAGACAAAAAGACACGACGAAGTAAGGAAGAAAGACGAAAAACGAGAGATGGGTAAGGTAGATTGAAGAAAAGACCTTTGATTCTTCAAAGGATTTGAGGAAGGCATCAGCAGCAACCTTCTTGGGGCCACCTGCCAATAGCAGTTTGAACTTAGGAACAACCTTGTTCTTCCACACATCCATTTCTTACAACTCTCTCTTTGAATCTCTCAACAAAACTCTCTTTAACTTAATGTAGAGCACAACACAAACTCTCCAATCACAAGAGACTTGATTTTGGTTGGGTTGAGTCTGTTAGGGGCAAATATATATATATATACTACTACTAGGATTTTTGGGTATATGCTGTGCTGCCAAACAGCACCTTCTGTTTTGCATTATTTACTAAAATACCATCTTACATAATTAGTACTCTACATTTTTATTTCCTGATAAAAGTTTCATTTGTGTCCCTTAATTAAGGGTTCATTCCATTTTTGTTCCTCAACGTTTACCTTTATTTTAGTTTGAAGCTTGACTTTTTGTGATGCTTTTTCGTGTTTTATTTTACTGTCCAACTTTTTTTTCTTCTTATTTTATTTTATTTCTAAACTTTAAATCATGTTTTTTTAGTGTTAAAGGGCTAAAATAACAAAAAGAAAATGTTAGAAAATATTTTGAACATTGTAAAAGATTAGGTAGGGATATATCAAACTAAATTTAAGATACGAATTTGTGGACCAATATTAGAATTTATAAAAATTTATTTCAAAACATAACATTTTATAGTTTTCATCGTATAAAAAATTGTGTATGAATAATAAATACCAGTACTACTTTTTTCTGAACGAAGAAAGTATAGTTTTTATTATTTAAAAAAACGTATCTAGATAGTAAAAGTTAATTTAAAGAAAACAATAACTAAATTAAAGAGAATATTCTTCTAAATAGACTACTTAACTTATTCCTAATATTAAAAAATTGAAATAATAATTATCAAATGTACTATATTATTTCATTAGCACTTGGTTGTCATTATGTATGTGAGAGTGACATGTGTAATGAATCTATACACAGTTAATGTGCACAATTGTCTTTCAAGAATCTACAAAAATCCAATACAGCATAACCTGATTTTGATGTATATTTTTATTTTATCAGATCATGTTACCAATCAGTTTTAATTAACATAAATAATAATATAACATGCTCTCCATTACTCTGTGAGTTCTAAATTATTCATCTGTTTATCAATATTTTATCTTTAATATTCTGTATTTTAAAGTCAATAGTTCATATAATTTGCATGATGGAATAATTAGGCATAATCATTCATGAATTTCCCTGGAAAACCCCTCTAATTAACGTTAATTTTCCCCGGCCAACTGGATTTTTAAAATCGTTTGGTGTATTTGAGCAATTTCTAATTATCTTTCAGGCTTTCCAGCTATTTTTGTAAGGGGAATATAGAATATCTGTTAATTATATACTTATCCTACAATGACAGTCCATGTCTGATCAAATATAATTAGAGTAAATTACACAAAACCCTCTATAATTTGGATTTTATTTTTTTTAATACAAAACCGTCTATAAATTAGAACATTATATAAATTAACAGTAAGTAAATTATCCCGTTTGCTTGATTTCATTATTTTCAAATTGTAATTTTCTGAGATATTATCATAAATTTTAGTGTTTGTATGTTTCTTTCTTAAAAAAATATAATAATCTAATAATTGCAGTAAGTTAAACTTCTTATAAAATCATATGAATCACACCTCATTGTACCACACACAAAAAATTGGAAAAGCCACCCATGGTACCTTCAAATTAAATTTCGATGAATAGACACGAATCACACGATCGATCCGAGACAGTTCTATAAGGTTTATCATACGTGACTGGGTTGACCAACCAATCCACATTAGCTATAAAAAGATCGAACTTTAGACACTAATTAAAGCTAGCAGAGGTAATAGCCCTACGAGAAGGGCTAATAGTTGCAAATAGACTTAATCAATATACAAAAACTCCATATCAAGGGCGACTCCCAGATCATTATAAATCACCTACATAGCAAAACTCGTTGCTTTTGGAAAGTGGAGCTACTACTGTTTGATATCAAAATCCTTCAACCACATGTGAGAGATATTTCGCTCTCTCCCGTGTCCAAAACTAGCAACGCAATAACGGATACGATTGTACACTTTTATCACTCAGATAAAGGGTCACAGATTATCAACGATCCAAGTCTACATCTCCTCATTCGAAAGAATGCTAGCTATTGGATAGTTTTCCCTCCCCAAAATCTTTCCTTATAAAAAAGAAGTAGAAAGAATTACACCTTCTCATGATAAGCTAGGTAGGTAAGATTTCCTCATGTGATTTGTAGCTAATCATTTAACTAATCTCTCATATTGAACCAACAATGAAAAATGTACATATATTCAATTAATTTGAACCAATCATAAATTTTAAATCATTGAGAATAATATTTCCTACTGATTGAACTTCCCATATTCAATCAAGTGAGGGGTTAATTAAGACTTTAGTTTAAATTATTTTATGCTTCAAAATATGAAATAATCCCGGATAAAAAAAGAAAAAGAAAGGAAAAGAAATAATAATCTTATTTTAGATAATTCATTTTATGACTTGTTTGACTTTGATAAATAAAATTATTTTTAAGATTAAAAAGGGTAATGGTATGGAATTAAAATGAAGCCAAAATTTTAAGGATAGTTTTTTATTTCAGAAGTTATGAGTAGTGTGGGCCGTGAGGTGTGACGATTGATGAGAATCCAGCAAATTATGGATGTTTTGTGTAATTTATGACAATAAGAGGGGAGATAAAAGGGTAGAAGAGGAATTAAAGTAGAGAGTTGACAGCTGGCAGACACGTAGGATATGTAGTCCTGGGCCCACAAGCCGAACACCGAACGTCTGTGGTTTCATGCTTTACTAGTGGGCTTCCATCACTTTGTTTGTACAAAGCAAATGACCATTCCACCCTTCACTTTTTGTTGGGGATGAAAGATCAACCTTTTTCAAATTTCTCAAATATTGTGATTTCGTCCATCATCTTTTTCCTTATCCAGTTTGGATTAGATCGGCTTGGTCTTGTTTTATTTGTAGAGTGTGTTTATATGCTTCTGCACCATCATATATTGTTTTATGCTACTGTTTTTAGACGATAACCTCGTTCTCTAGTGTGTACCTCTCCTCTTGTGAGAGATTAAGAATTCAAATTCCATTTATTGAATAATGCAAGAAATAAAAATAGGTACTTAAACTTGGTATTACATTACAACTACTCAACTAGGCTCTAGTCTCGAATTAGGCCTTAAGACACATTGTGAATCCTATTTGAATACATGTTACCCTAATTCGCTTCCCATCAATTTTTGTGCGATGAATGCAGAGTAAGTTCACTAAATATATACTCCGTATATATGAACAAACTAAGGCCCTAAATAATATGATCGACTTACGAGTAGGATGATTCACCAAGAATTCAAAATGAATCAATAAACAAAAGATCGATCAATGAACATGAAACTTCTTCAATTAATCTTAAACTGTCTTCTTTGGTTTCTCAAATGGTTTTAAATAGGTCTACCAAACCAAATCAAAGGGCTAACCCTAGCTAGGCTAGAGCCAACCGTGCACAGTACAGTACTCGTGTGGTAATTTGCACGTAAGTTGCATTGCATGCTTGCACAACGATTACAGAGATGGGTCCATTTTTATTGACTTTAGGGTTGAATCTAACAAAGTCGAAGCATAAGAATTATAGATCTTTAAATTATCATCTTTTCAATGAGCATAAGTACTGCTTTTCTATATAAATTTTATCAACTTCGAACAACTCATTTTACCAGGATGTTAGAAGTTTCAACGTACACTTCCTAAAACCCTTTTGAAGATCCAGACTCATCTCTCCTTAACGTCATCAACATGTCTTGATTCTTGAAGCTGACACTTTCTTGTCTTTGCTACTATGTCAAACTCGAATTAAATCTTATAGAACCTCATGAGGAAAGTGTTTGCCACAATAATGCCACACTTCAATCTATATATATAATTGTCATATCCGTCTCAAAACATTTATCATTTTACTTATCTAATGACCTTAAGGAAACCTATTAAGCCAGTGGCAGATCTCAGGGCCGTCCAATGGATTCCGGAGGCCCTGTGCCAAACTTAAAATAAGATAGTAGTATAGTTAAATTTTTAGATGAAGTTTGATAGTACATTGATGATAAAAATGTAGAAGGTATGTATAATTTCAGCAAATTTAACTTCAAAAAACTTCTTTTTACATATGCAACAATAACGAAAAGAGTCAACAAGATCAAATATAATCATTCATGACTAATAATTTAAAATTATTACTCCCCCTCGTCCGAAAATACATGTATTTTGACTTCATTTTTTTAGGAGTTAAAAGCTATTATAAAATATTAATTTTTTTTAATAATGAAAAACTTATTCCTAATAAGTTTGTAGTTATTAAAAAATTAAAAATTAATATTTTATATAGTTTTTATCTCCTAAAAAATGTATTAAAAATAAAAAGACATTTATTTCCAAACGAAGGTAGTATTAAATACCAATAAAGTATATTGACGTACATTTGATACATGTTTTAAAAGAAAACAAAAGTTCAAATAGATTTGCCTCAAAAAAAGTTAAAAATAGATTATTGAGTGTATAAATTAACCTCAAAATATAAACAAATTACAACATAATAGGGTGTTGAGTTAGTAGGAGTTGAAACCTCTTGAAGCATTATTTAAACTAACGAGTATATAACATGTTTTAAAAGAAAAATCAAATAAATCAAAATGGAGAATATTTTAAATAAATTGTGCAAATAAATTACTAATTAAAAAAAACAATCTTGTTTTTAAAAAGAAACCAGCAACAAGCCAAAAAAAAGTGGGAGAAAAGGCCCATAAGAGCATCTCCCATGGTAAGCCAAAAAATTGGTTTTGGCCTAATTTTACTCCCACCCTAGGCCAAAACTCATTTTAGCCTTTTTGTTTTTGGCCTATTTCCAAAACAAAGGCTAAATTTGGCTTCCTCTTTTGGAAGGCCAAAAGCAATTTATTTATTTATTGATTTATTTTAAGTGTTTAATATTTATGTAAATCTATAAATAATACAATTATAAATCTATATATTATATAGTTATGATTTTTAATTAAAAATAAAAGTTGTAGTATTGTAAAGATATTTATGAGTTATTCGATATAAATATAATATTTGACATGTTTAAATTATCACTTCATAAATAATATTTTTAGAAGATGACATTAATCTTTTTTAATATAGATTCATAAAAATTATAATAAAAAATAAATATTATGTTGCTTAATGTATTAAAGATATAATCAAGTGACGGAAATAAGATGTAAAAGTTCTAAATTATATTAGTATTTATAAGAAATTTAGCCAGCCAAAATTGGCCTACGGTGGGAACAACAAAGTCGTATTATAGGCAAAAAAAAGAATATTCTATAGAATATTATCTTTTGATAGGCTATTTCCCCTAGCCATTATGACTTACGGAGTAAGATGCTCTAAGGGCCTCCACAAAAAAAAAAAAAAGGCCACAATCCTTCAAGGAAAAAATTGAATGAACTGTTGCTCCCTGGAATCGAACTCGCGGTGAGGTAAAAAAGGCTTCGTTGCTAGCGCATCATCTACCACTGTGCCAGCATAACAATATGTCTAATTTAGTAAAACACTAATGATATACTAATATTATTTAAATGAGGCCCCGTAAAATCGGAGGCCATGTGCGATCGCCCATCTTGCACATGCCCAGGGTCGGCCCTGGCAGATCTGCGGGTGGGGCTCGGGGTGGTTGAAACCCCCCGCTGGCCAAAATAAGGGTATATAATTTTTATATATCTGTTCATTTAATAATATATAAAAGTGAAATTGAATAAAATTACAAAGATAAACTAGCTCAGCGGATAGGACACGAGGTGAGTTAAATTGGGAGCGGGGCATCTCAGGTTCAAATCCCAGCACTTCCCTTTTGTTACCTGCTTTTTTTTTTAACACCGAGCCAACGACAGAGCGAGCAAGCCATCTGAGCCGCCGACCGCCGCTGCCGCCTCAACCTCCGGCAGACTCGCTGGCGCCGCTACCATCTCCATCTCCGGAAGAACGTGTGAAGGGGAAGCCTTCTCTTAGGCGGCGAGACGCACTCGACACTCCGGTTTTGAAAATCGAATCGCTGCCGCCTCAACCTCCGGCAGACTCGCTGGCGCCGCTACCATCTCCACCTCTGGCCGAATGTGTGAAGGGGAAGCCTTCTCTTAGGCGGCGAGACGCACTCGGCACTCCGGTTTTGAAAATCGAATCGAAACAATCCTTCAATCTAAACATCGAAAGGTAAGTTATTTTTCTTCTCTTTCTTTTAATTTGATTGTTTTTAAGTTGAATAGATTGACTGAATCAGTTTTGATTAGAATTTGTGGAGTTGGGATTTAAGGAATGAGAATCAATTTGGAGATTTTCGATTAGGGTTTGTGATTTGTGAGAAATAAATTTGTGTCTTTGTGATTTGAAAATTAAAATTGTGGTTTTTGTTTGTGGTGAATAGATTTGTGAATTTGTTGTTTGTAATTCGGAATCGTGGTTTGTGATTATGATTGTGATTGTGAGAATGAATTTGTGAATTTGTTACTTTACTATGAATAACCACCATTAGAATTTTGCACATAATTTCAGTGTTGGTAAGTCAGAAGCTTGTGCTTCTGGGAGCCGTGGTTCTGCGTATTTCAAAAAATTAATTAAATGATATTGTAGTTTAGCCGTAAAATTTTGAAGTTCAGGGTTACATTACAAATTTACAGTTGGTAATGTAGGTTACTGAATCCGAAAAACAGTATAGTGTCATTTTGAGTGCCATTCAACAAATAAACATGACTAAATGTGTCAAGGGCGTATATAGGTACAATCCTAAACTCGAATATTTCAAACAATCATTTTTCAGGAAAAAAAAAATTCAACCTCCTTACAAAAATTCCTGGATCCGCCACTGCATATAACCAACGTAAATATAATTTCATACTATTAATCAAATCGATAGTTTATACTAGTCCATTCCCCGTGCTATGCACGGGTTTAATGTCAAAATATTATAAAATTATAATAATTATTTTCAAATTTAATTTTAAAAAATATTATCCTTCAAAAAGAAATAATATATATTTATCTACAAACAAAATTGATAATCTAGATATTATAATAATTTTTATATAATTTAATAAAAATAAATAAAAATTTATTTGAATAGCAATAAAGGAAGTTGTTTTTAATGATCCCAAATTGATTAACCATCGTAATTTCAAACAAAATCAAGACAAATCTTATAGGTAAAAGATTAATCATCACCCGTGCACTGCACGAATATATTAAAAGATTTGAATTAACTATTAAATAAAACATTATGTATAATTATAAAATAAAAACAAAACCAAATGTTAATATTAAAAAATTATTGTACTAAAATCCAACATAAATAAATTCATAAAGTTACATGATTATGTAAAATCTTAGAGTCTTGAATGCAATGATATGCATCAATCCATAAAAAAAAATGTAAATATGAAAAACCCTACTCAAAAAGAAAAAATAACTATGAATAAGATGAGAAAATACAACAAATAAATAGCAATTAATAGAGAAAGATGAGCATAAAGGAATAAAAGAAATATCATATTAGTGTAAATTATGAAAAACTTCTTTGACAACATTAGTTGTTGTGTTCATGAATTGGCCATCTTTGTCACAAATTAAAATCTTCAACCCCTTCCTTGATGTCACTCTAGCTATTGCACCGACATATGAAAGTGATTGCCCATGACTCTTGTTGATTGTCATGACAAAGCACACAAACACAGGAAATTGCCTTCTTTTAAGCTTTTTTAGTAAAATGAGTATTTGAAAGAGTAAGCACCATATGCGAGGGATAAAAACCAATCAACCAATATTGCAACCTCATATGATCTTTGCTTGGATAATGGGCTTTCCAAGGTGGGTGGTTATAAGCCTAGTACCACTGCAAAACCCAGCTGATTGGCCAATATTTCTAAGTAACATGATGGGAACACCGACCTTAAGTTTCAAGTTGTAATTTAGGAGATCAGAACATTTAATACTATTCAACTAATCGGGAAGCGAAGGAGGGAGGTGTAATCATCACCAAGTTGAATTGCATCTGCTATATGCATTAGAATCTGAGCTCAAATACCCTTTTGATGACCCAACACAATAGATAATAAATAATCATTCACCCGGTCAACAATCATGAGTGGGGACAATAATACCATGTTATATATTGGAAGTATTCATCACTTGATAAATTCAACATGAGTGACGGGTAAGTAAATCCCACAATCGATACAATAGGATGAGTGACATTTGATATAAGTAGATTAGGTGAAATTTCAATAGATGCTTGTTTGTCTTTAGGAATACCTACGGTACCATCGATCTCCAACTCTCAATATTCATTCTGTAAATCTCCTGAGAGTTGCTCGTGTGCAAGAGATGAACAACAATGATGAAGTCTCATGTTTTTGGTCAATGTCAAAATTTTGCAACAATTCTACAAATTAGAAGAATTATTGATGAAGAGACAATATCTTCTCTACTCGCTCCAAATATTACGGGCAAAATTTGGTAGAAATCACACCAAATACAACTACCTTTCCACCAAATGGTTGGTCCAGACTTTGATCATTATGGAATTTATGAATATCTCTGAAGGTGTTATCAAGTGCTTCATAGGCATAGTTACTAATTATTGGCACCTCATCCCAAATTATAAGCTTCGCTTGTGCAATAAGTTAAGCAATTAACTACCTGTGAAGAGAGAAAAATATTTATTAGTAGGTTATATTATTAAAGTGATCGAATAATATTAAAAAAAGAAGATACAATGGGCTGGAAAAATGGAAGAAATTTATAATAGAGCACAAGAATGCAACATAAACACTTGGATATAAAAAGGTGTGCGTGTGGATGATGTTAAAATCGGGATTCTGGATTGGATCGATAAAAAGGTGTAAGGATCAGATTATAGAATCGATTCGTAGAATCGTAAGATCCCACCGCATAATGAATTTTTTAAAAAATGAAGTTAATATGTTTCATATTAGACAAATATTATTTTAAATCATAAAAAAAACACCCATAAATATTGTAAATTTTTTAAAATAAACTAAATATAATATAGACTAACCAAATATATCGAAAATTTCTTAGATTCCAAGTGTAAATATGAGAAATTCATTATAATAGATATTTTATAGGATCGTTAGAATCGTAACAAAGGGTCGGGATTATTTTTTCATTTTTAGATCGTAGGATTGTTGGAATTGTAGGATCGAATTGGGTAACAACATATTACGTGTATTCACAATACATGTTTGAGTATAAAGATTAAAAATAAATTCAATGATAAATAAACACTAAATTGATACATGCATTACTTATTAGATTACAGTCGAAATACGTACTTAATGTAACATCTTATTTTTTTTTTGATGAAAAATGATCTATTTATTCAACAAACAAGTCAGTGAAAACAATATCCTGCAGATTTGAAGGGAAATCAAGTTCAGAAAAAAGAGCAAAGGGTGCCTCTGGGCGCATCTGTGCAAGCCAATGAGCTGCCTGGTTGCACTCCCTCCGAACCAGGCTCCATTTGCAGCATTGAAATTGTCGCGCCAAGTTCCTTGCCATGAGTCCCAGCCTGCCCACAACCCCCCTAAAGAGGTTCTGCCTTGCACCAGGTCCACTGCTTGAGCACAATCGGACTCTATGATGATAGTCGAGACTCCCTGCGTCCTTGCCCATTGCAATGCTCTCACCATAGCTTCAAGTTCAGCAGCTAAAGGCTCCGTCCCTCTCTGTATTCTCTCCGCTACTGCCCACCTCACCACCCCACAGGCGTCCCGGGCGATAAATCCCACCCCACAACCTTTTGTAGCCTCCGAAGATGCGTCACAGTTCACCTTTACACAACCATGGTCTGGTGGACACCATCGAGCAGCCACTCTCCGAGCCTCAGATTGTTGACCATGTACTTGCCCGCCAACCTCACCTCCTTTATGCCGAGCCGATCTCTCCAATGCAGAATCGACGATGTGCTCTGCAGGTGTTTGGATTCCCTCAAAGCACCGCTTGTTCCAGGCGAGCCATATTCCTTCCACGACATAGGCCCAGAGACAACATAGATCCATGTCTTTCCCCTTCAGCATTAGCTCCACCCACCTTTCAAAATTGAATGCTTTTTTGCCAATTCGTTTGATCTCCGGAAGGATGTTCCAAACCTTACGAGCGAGTTCACACTCCCAAATGACATGCCAAATAGATTCCTCCTTTCCGCACCACTCGCACCAAGGTTCCAGGTTGACTCCTCTTCTTGCAAGGGCACTGCGACATGGAAGAATTCCCCTGAAACATCTTATTGATAGTGAAGAATTGCACAAATATATATACCCACTATAATATATAGATATATTATTAACGGCAAAAATAAAATAAGATATATAGATTTATGCTTAACAAACTTACCATATAAAATATACTTCTTTCATTAAGGTCCAAACCAAATCAACAATATATATAACAGTACACAAATTATTTGATTACTATATATATAATAGTATACAATTAAAATAGTATACAATTATGATATGATTACCATAAATAAGAAAATGAATATTAAAATAAATAAATTAAAAGTAGGTGGAAAATAATATACATGTGGCATAATGTGATTAGTTAAAAAAAGGCGGGAAATTTTTTAACCAGAAGCTGACACGTGGCAGTGCAGCTTCTGCTTTAGTATTGTTTAGGATAATTTTTGCAATCTTTAAGAGCATATTGACTTATTGAAGGTGAAATTGGCAAATATAAAATTTTGAGTTGGGAAAGTGGACACCTGTCAACATTTGGTTGGTTGAATTTGTTCAGTTTTGGGCTTCTCTAATGGACTTAGAGCATGAACAATAGAGGGCCAAGAGGCCCTTAGAGCATGCCAAATTAGCAAAAAGAAAAAAGAAAAAGGAGAAAGGGGTAAGGGCCCGGAAATTAGTCCCTTAAAATGGAGTCCGGGAAAGGAGGCCCCAATGCACTCGCTCCGAGGAGGAAATGCTGCAGCTTCCAACAGCCCAAGAGGTGAAACGCATCATCTTTCCATTGCGTGACAAGTGGTCCAATTATGTGGCGCCACATCTACCGGTTTAAAATCAAAATTTATAAATGCAATTTCCGTCATATTCTATAATTAAAAAATAAAATAAAAATTATATTCAAGTGTGAATTAATTTTATCTACTCATAGACACCCATTTTGCATATGTTAATTTTGAAAAAAAAATTTACCCCAACAATATCGATAATAACAATAACGATAATAATAATAATAATAATTTAGTAATTGACAAAGGTAAATAGTAAAAAGTAACTTTAAGGGTTCGAGGGTGGGGCTCTCGGATGAGGGTGTAAATAATAAAAAGATGGAGTTGGGCCCTTAAACTGATGTGGCAGAAGAAAAGTAAGTTAAGGGTCCGGGTCTTGGTCCCTCCACTGCGCATGCTTTAAGTTAGCCCACGAGCTTTCTAGTGCTAGAAGTAGAAACCCTCAAGTCTCTTTGCCCCGACAATTGCAAGATCCCGACGGCGTCCACCTCGCAGAGATTTTCCGGCGCCGGAACTAGACTACTCCACGCTCGCATCTCTCTCCCCCTTAGTCCGCAGTCGACTGCCTCCTCGGTCCTACGGCGGCCACCTTCTTTGGTAAGAACTCAATTCCTCTATCTCTCTCCTTGGTCCTCCACTGCTACTCACACAATCCGATCGTGGTCTATACAAGTATAAAATAGAATTATGAGTAATTTTGATGAGATCGATTAGCTTGTGTTCAATTGAGAAGCACTTGCTTGACGCGCTTTTCAGTACTGTTTAATTGTCCCTTGAAAGTTGAAGCCATTGATTCTCTCTCGCAGACATTCATGATTGATAAATTATCTCCCTAATGATCCTGCTAAGCATAAGCATGGGCGGGCCAGCTGCCATAAAATCCGCGATCATCGAAATCGGTGTTACAATTTCTCATTTGCATAACCTTTAAGCAGCACAATTTGGTTGTTTTTGGACTGTTAGGTAGAAACGCTCCAGTTTTGGTGTTGCACGATATCTGTTTGTGTTTATCCCTGACAGAAGCAAATGCATACTTTATGCCTTTGAGTATCCTGAATTTGTGCTTATTTGTCAAATGCATATTGGAGTTTGTCACCCTCGATTGATTATGTGAGAAAATGTTTTGGGCATTGAAACATGAGTTCAGATACTTGATTAACTAAATCTACTTCATTGCTTACTTTTTCTATCATTGGCCAATTCATCATTGAATAGAAGTTCATGTTTCATCGCACATTTCTCTCCTTCTAACGATTGAAGCTTATGCAGTTGATTGATCTTTCACCTAGGTGTAGCTAGCTGGCTTACACTTCAGGTGCTGTTGATATTTGCATAGATTATGAAATACTTTCAAGCATGAGATATCATTTCAGTCCTGCTTGTTTAGGCAAAGGTATATTTGAGGCTTTTGAATTACCTTTCTCATGCTTACTTGATTCTTCTTTTTCCTTCCCAAGTTCAAAGCTTGGATTCTCCATGCTTGATTATTTTTTCTCCTTTGAACGGAACTCCATGCTTGTATATCTTCTTGTTTTTTCCAAGCTTGTTTGGCAGAAACAGCCATGGGCCATCAAATTTGGCAAAATGCACCAAGTTTTGGTTAATTTTCACTTCCAAATACAAATTGGTGCGTCAGCAAACCTGGATACTTGGTAGATTCGTAAAATGAGACTAATTCTGGATCAACTCTTGGCCATCTGTTTCTCTTACGTGCTGAAACTTCTTATGGAATACTTGCAGCTAAAACGGACAAGCAACTAAACATGAGCAGATCACCGTTTTTGCATTCCAATTTCTTTTCGTCTCTCAAACAGGTATGTGAAAATTCATAAGATTAATCACTCCCTCTCCATTTGAACTTGGTTGTGTTAGCGCTGTTTTCTTATGATTTCAATCAGGCTGAGAAGAGATTGAAGCTTGAGAATCCTTCTTCAACAAATGATCCCACATCAGTACCTTCAACGTCGCCACTACCAGTACTGCCAGTCCAGCCATCATCTTCATCATACGCACAAGGCCTCACGATGACAGAATCCCTCAGCTCTCCCATATACATCCTCAACTGGGAGCAACAAGCAAAGCAGTCATCAACTCTTGATGATAGTGAACTTCCTTGTGAGTTTCTGTCAGTGTCCCATGAATTCTCAACAACCCAAGATGATCCTATTCCTCAGCCACAGTCCCCAGAAAACCAACCAGATATCTATGAACCTGAGAATGACAGCGATGACATCCAGTTGTTGATGCAACTTTTACACTTGCCAAATTTCAGAGAGGATCCAATCAAAAGTGAAGATCCAACAGGGATTGGACGTAATGAGGATGAAAATCATTGTTGTGATGATGAGTTCTATGCTAAGGTCGTCGGTATGAAGGGGCCAAGGGAAGTGGAGAGGTTGCAGGGTTGGATTAGGCATTTAGATAATGGCGGTGGTGAAAAGACATCAGAACCTCTAAGATTGGCTCACTTACTCTTGGCTATGGCTGCTTCTGTTTCGGAGGGGGATGGTACTAGAGGGCTTGAATTTCCTTCAACCATACAAGATTTCTTGCTGAATCATCCACCAAGCGACTGAGAAAAGAGTCAGAAAGAAATCAAGAGTGTTAACAATTTAACATGGTGTGACCATAAACCAGTCATTGCATAGAAGTTTCAAATATACCAGTGACTATTACATGATGGAAAACAAAATAGGCCCAATGGGCCACACATTTTGTTGCAGAGCGTAAGAATTGGGCCTAATGGGCCGGAAGCCACATTTCGCACTTGGAAACTCTCTCTTCTTTGAATTTTTTTTCGATATAGCAAAAAAAGGGAAAAATATTTGTACAATAGCCAAAATCCCAAAGTATTTAGCGATTTAACCAAAACAGGGACTTTACCCAAGATTTTTTAAAAAATTAATAAAATAGGTAAGTCGCTGTTTGTAACAGCGACTTACCTATATATATATTTTTTTAATTTTAGGTTAAAAAAAAATAATTTTAGCTAGAAATTAAAAAAAAATAAAAATTGGGAGAGTCGCTGTTTGAAACAGCGACTCTCCATTTTTAATTAATTTTCCAAACGTTGAAGCAGGGATCCGGAGAGATGAAGCAGCGGGGAGAGGTCGGAGAGCCGGAGGCCATAGAATCCGCATCTGGAGGCCGGAGATGCCGCATCTGGAGACGATTCAACCTAGGGTTTGAGATAGGAGCGAGCGTTCCGAGCTCCCCCGTCCCTCCCGTTCGAGCACAGCCTTCCTCCGCCTCGACCGCAACCGGCTCACCGGCCCCCGCCTCGACTTCCTCCACCGCCACCGGGAAGGCCTCTCCGACCTCTCCTTTTTCGCGAGAAACAACCGCCGCCGGGAACAGCTCTGAGGAAGCCGAATTGGGATCCCGCTTCTTCATGTGGACTCTCCCCTCCGTCAATCCGGCTCTCCCCTCCGTCAATCCGGCCCATGTGGACTCTACGCGGCACTCCCCTCCGTCAATCAGGCTAGCCTTCCTCGCTTGCTCTTCCAGATCCGGCCGGTGGACTCGACGGTAGAGCTTCCTCGCCTCCTCGATTACTCTTCCAGATCTGGCCGGTGGATTCGACGGTGGACTCGTCTCCTGCTCTATCTCCAATTCGACGGTGGACTTGCCTTCCTCGCCTTCGGATTGCTGTATATCAACTGGTTGGGAAAAAAATGAAAGAAGGGAGAGTCGCTGTTTGAAACAGCGACTCTCCCCAATATGCTTTTTTTTTTTAATTTTTATTTGTTTTTCAATTTAAAATGATTTTTATATAAAAAAAATAGGTAAGTCGTTGTTTCAAACAGCGACTTACCTATTATTTATATATTTTTTTTAATTTCGTGGTAAAGTTTTCAAACCGCGACTTTACCCCACTTTGGCTAATTTCCTAAATTCTTTCATATTTTGGCTATTTCCCGAATATCTTTTTGATTTTTGGCTATTTTGAAAAAAAATTCCTCTTCTTTCTTGAATCTCTGCTCGGTGATGAGCTTCCAACGTTTGCAGCTGCAAGCGGCGTCGTCTGCATCGCCACCGTCTACCTCACTCCGTGCTAACCCTAGCGTGCCCTAGCTGGTGGCTGAATTGCGAGATCAAAACGCGGCGAAGATTTTGCTTTTGCCGCCTCTCCACCGCCATCTCGGCGGATCGCGTGCTTATTTTCTGTTACGGATCCTGGAAGTGAAGGTCCTCAAGGGAATCGAGTCGCCGTAGACGGGGCTGAGCCGGATGAAGATCTCGATGAAGCAATTACGATTAGGTTCGTTAATCTTTCTATAATTCGTGCTGGTTATTTATAATTCGACACATAGTTCGTCGTCGTCGGAGTGCAATCATTTGTCGACATTGAAACGCTAATCGACACTAGGGCTTGCTTTTTGGCCAAGTATGCAATGTTGCTTACCTGATTTGAAAAACAGTTCTCTTCTGAACGGTGGAAATATACAATGAATTTCAGTTTATATTTATAATTATGTACTCGAGTTCTTCTATGGAGTTGAAGTTCACTGATACTGTGATGGATCCTCTATCAGCTGCTAAGAGACTTGACATTGGATGGGAACAGTAGCTGAATTTGACTAGAAAATAACAGCTGATATCTGTTGAATTTAGTTATCTGTTGTTCTAACTCTCCAAGAGTAGTACACATTCTGGTAAATAAGTAAGGGTTTGTGTTCGTTGTTGATTTCTTATAAGGAGCATATGTGTTGTTAAGGAGTTCATAATGTATAAGCTGATGTACTGAATAAACCCTAATTAAATATTTGGATGGTTACTTTTGAAATTGTTCTTTCACAACACACAAAGTCACACGGAATCATTCATGTGAAGAAAAAACTGTAGCTTAACAAAGAATTTCCTGTAACATGTTTTAAATCGTTGATGGATATAATGTGGAATGAACAACAGATCACAACTTAGCAGAATGAGAAGAAAGAAGTAATAGCAAGTTTCTAATACGGAGTACATGTTTTAGCCTGATCCCGATGTAATACGAATGCTTTAACCTTTATTTTTCCCCTTATATGCTATGCTAACCCTGTCTCTTGATGTTAGGGATGGTTTGTTGCATTCTAAATACTTCATTGCCATTACAAAATTTGCAAGTAGCAACTTTCCTGAGGATAGGCATATGCATCATTAAGCAATAACCACAGTGGAAAGACGATTTCTACTGAACATAAATTTTGATAAACTGCACAAGTAGGTAAATGCTATTGTTGCCTCTGCTTTTCAATTTCTTCACTTGCGCTGCATTTCTGAATGTTTAGAATGGTTCCAACAGATGCATATTTATATTGATCAATCATCAGTATGTAGTTTGCCATGCTGATTTCAGAATCTCCATATAATCTATTAGCCGTTGTTTAAAGAAAGGACGGTTGTCGTGCTAGCACATAGCCTGTCATATTTAATTATATATACATCTATGATAACGTAGTCAACTTTTATTTATGCAGTTTCACGCCCGGCCTTACTGATATTTCAGTTTGACTCGGGCAAGTTATTCCCGGGCATGACATGGAAATCACTACTCAGATCGTTCAAGGAGTTGCTTTGCACGTTCTTGCTGTTAGTCTCTTATTTGCTGCTGTTATTAAATGGCAGGAAACTCTCATTCCATCTTGACAGTTAGCCAAATCTCACCAACACACCATGCCTTCAGCACCAGACTTTGAGACCCCTGTCAAGAATGAGCTTGCCCGTGAGTCCAGTGGGAGCTTCAGTGACGGGGATGACATCTTCATGACCATCGACACCCGAGATGGGAATGACTTCGTGGCTATTGAACAGCCGCGGCCTCTCGGGAGAAAGGAGAGCTTGCAGGAGAGGCAGATTTCAGTCGATCCGATCTCAGTTAGAGGCCCTATGGTCAGGCAAGCCAGCTTCACGCTGGTATCACCACAACATCCAGCAGCCCGGCCTCCTGGACGGACCCTCACCTTGCCCAGCCCGCCACCGAAGCTCAAGTTTGTCAGCACCAGCCTTCCTAGCTCGACGTCCTCGTCTCCTCGTTCGGGGTCTTCTTCTTTGCTGAAGAAGATCTGGAAGAACCAGAACGACGGGTCCCCTCGGCCCACCAGCAATCTCTCCCGGCAGCATTCGTCGATGGATGATTCTGATCTTGCTCTGCAGCAGAGCAGATCGACTAGTGATGGAGGAGCGAGCACTCCCTCCGACGAATTCGAATTTGATCTCATGGTGGATAGGCCGAGCCCGAAAGCACCATCAATGTATGATCAAGCGACTAAGGCAGACACTCATCATGATCGGGAGGATGATGGATTCAAATGCGGGAAGCTGTGCCTGTTCTTGCCTAGAGGAAAGGGAAAGCCGGTGAAGGCGTCGTCAAGCTCGGTCTCGCCTTTACCTCCGCGAGCATCGAAGTCGATGGACCCCCAGGCGATATCAAGAACGGTGTCGTTGGAGAGATTCGATTGCGAGTCGGTCTCGAATGAGGCCGAGAGGGAGCCGACGAATCTGTTCTTCGATCTTCCGCTGGAGCTGATCCGATGCAGCGTGAGCGATATGCAGTCGCCGGTGACAGCTGCATTCTTGTTCGACAAAGATGACAAGCTGGACAAGGAGCCGAAAGGGGTGCTGAAGAACACGTCGGGGAGCCCCCAAGACCGGAAGTCCAAGTCGCGGGACTCGACCCGACGGCACGTTCGGTTCTCGACGTCGTCCCCGACTACGCACCCGTCGTCTCCTACGTGCGTGACGCCTCGGTTGATGAAAGCGAGAGACGACTTCAGTGCTTTCTTGGAAGCTCAAAGCACTTGAAGTTGTTGACTTGTTGAGGTTCAATTGGCATACGCCAATCAAGACTTTTTTGTGTGTGGTTTATTTTGGGTTCCAATCCAAAGGGTTGCAGGGAAATGCAAGTCCACGCGTAGGTGGACTTAGCTGGTTTGATATGGATGCCAAACTGGCAGACCCATTAGGATGTAACACACCATGTCTAGATGATGAACCAGATGAACTTTCTGCATAAATTGCGGCTAAATTTGTGTGTGAATGCTCAATTTACGATTGATTGTGCTAACTCATCGAGCAGGTTAGACTATCCACAATGGTTTTGTCTATAATGTATACATTTGTAAGGTGTATAAAAATATATCTTACTCTTTGATATTTTGCTCCAATAGTCAAATGTGTATTTTTTACACACCATTCAAATACAATTAATTTAAAACAAAAAAAATCATAAAAAACACACCAATAAAATTGTCTTGCTTTTTGAAAAAGTTTTTGCACATGGAGGAGTTGAGGTACTCAAATTTGCACATTACATGTGCACACCCCAAAAGTAACCAATGGAGCTAAAAAATGTCAAAAAAATACACATTTAGACATTTGTACATAACCATTGGAGTTAGTCTTATGCGCATGTCAAATGGTCCCCAAATGCACGGTCATTCACCAAATTGACAGACATTTTACCAACACTGACTTCCCATATCAGCAAACTTTTTTCAGGCCAAAAAGATTTGTAAACACCGAAAGCCGATGATAATGCAAGAGGTTATGTATTCTAACCTCATTGTTTACTTTTTATTCTTATCATAAATGTCAATTTTAAAATAAAATTTTATAGTATTTTTTTTTCATAAGAGAGTAAATCTAGATATTAATTATTTTCTTAAATGGTTTAGATTACTTAGAAATCTAAATTTACTCATAAAGTTAAAGAATAATTTCATGAGATTCCATTATCCCCTCTAATGCTACAAAGTTAAAGAAGTAATGGGGGAAAACATGATCTGGTATAAAGATTGTAAAATCCAATGGGTGTTGTCAAGGTAAAATCTATGGATAGTTGCCACAAATCCAACAATGCAAACTTTGGAATTAACTTATGAACACCAGGAAGGCACCTATTCATACTCACAAGTTGCTATATCAAGTATGCAAGTAATTAAAGATTGTACAATTTGTACTAGTGTAACTAGTGTTGTTTATGTTTTTTTCCCAGCTGCCAAACAATTTTGTACTCTATGGGAGTGTACAAATCACCCGGCAACTGTAATTGTAAATGTAATACTGTATGTTTTACTACTACTTTAGGGAAAGAGCATGTGGTACCTAATACGGGGTAAGGCCATTTTTATCGGCCTTGTACTTTACAAGGATACTAGGGGTTAAATTATTAAAATATTGGAACAGTGGTGAAGTAAGACTGTAAGAGGGTTTGAGCTTTTTTAATTTCCGGATCAATTTGTGTAAAACGACGTCGCAGAGGAAGCTAGCTGGGTGAAACGCTGCAATGCATCATGGTCAAAGCTGATGCAAATTTGGAGCAAGGGGACACTTGTCGAGAGCTAGTTGGTGCACAGAGGGAGACACTTGCATGGATGCCACGTGGCGGAAAGTGGATGGCTACGATTTCTTTACCGTGTGAATATATTTGAGATGGTTAAATTAATATTTTGGTATTAAAAATATAAAAATAAAATAAAATAAAATTACCACTATACTAGTTCATTTTTATCAAAATGTAGATATCAATTTCGAATATATTTTTTTGTAAAAAATATTTCTCTTTTATTATAAATATGGTTGACTATAGTTAGTACTATTTATTTTATAAATAATGTTAATTTAATGTTAATATTTTAATAATAAAAAATAAATATAATAATATAATCGAGAATTGAAATAATTGCTGAAGAAGGGTATATTTGTAAATTGAGTTGTTATGAAAAGATGGATTTTGGGATACTAGAGATGCTATTGATAAAGTGGGAAAAATGAGAATGATATGCTAGGATGATGTGGCGGAAAGAGAAGAATAAAATATTACTAGTATTCTAGTATACCTAGTATCTCTTGATAAACATGACCTTAGTACTATAGAGTGCAAATAGGTAAGTTAAAAAAAGGTGTTGTTAGATACACCGTAAATCCCTTATCAAAAGTGCACGTCGAAATTAACGTGCATGTCTTTTCAATTAATTAGCATGTAAAAAAATTAATTAACTCACCTCAACCCTGCATATCAATTCCGACGGATAGAATTTGATTGTATTTAGTTTACCCGGAAGAAAAAAAAAAAGGTATGAATTGCCACCAATCACGTGGGGTCCACCCTTTTAGACCCATCTTTGTCGCATGTCGGTCATCCAGATTTCAGAACCCGAATCCCAATTTAAGGGGAAATTACACTAAATCACCCTCCCAATGAGTTTTTTCATAAGAGCATCTAACCTATTAGGCTAGGATACTAAATACTAATGGTGTTTTGGCCCATCATAAATATAAATATAATTGATCCCTATATTAAAAACTATATATAACATTACATTACATTACATAGGTGCATTTCAAAGGATCAACCCTAGGGAGTTTATCCCTTTTGGATGTTACTAAGAAGTAAAATCAAAGAAGATTATATATGGAGGGGCATCCTATATATATAATCAAAGAAGATTATATATGGAAGAAAAATACAATGATCTATAAGAGAATTAGCAACTCTATTAATTTCACGGTTTCTACACAAAACACTTTAATAAAAATCCACTAGCCTATGTAATAGATAGTCACTTACTTATTCATTTGATCCACCACAAATGTTGAATCACGTTATATCTTAAAGAAACCTTAATATAAAATACTCCGGATATAATATTTATTTTAAAAAAATACTCCATCCGTTAATTAAAACATAATATTTTACTATTCATGTACATTTTTTAGGTGTTAAAAACTATATAAAATATAAACTTTTTAAATAATTTTTTTAAATAATTTTATACTTATCCCTATTAAATTTGGATTTATTAAAAAACTGTAAAAAAATTGATATTTTATATAGTTTTTATCATTTTAAAAAAATATACATAAATAGCAAACAAAATGTTTTAATTAACATATGGAGTGATAATTTACGAATAAAGTGTCAATTCAAATTTTTTTTTTTATAATTTACATCCTCTCAACGTAATTGCCCAATTGGACAAATGGTAATGGTATGTCCACCTTGACCCTCAAACCTGCTTTGAGCATATACTGAGGCTGTTATATATAATTTTAAAATTTATGGATAGTTTGTGTAAAAACCATAAATTTGAAGGGTAGTTTGATGTAATTTACTGTTACATTCCCCTCTCTCAGCTTCTGGTACAGATTGTACAGTAAACACATACACAGCGACACCTGTCGCCTTCTTCACTTTCCACCTCCATCGCGTTCACCTCTTCACCTCCTTCCACCCCTCTCTCTCTCTCATTCAATTCCAATTCCTTGTCCGGTAACGAATTCCACACCCACCGACTCCCAATCATGAGGAAGGACTCCCCTCCTCCCTCCGCCGCTTTCCCCGCCGGCCGCCTCCTCCTCTTCTCCGACCCCAAACCCCTCCTCGCCACCCTCCTCTCCTTCACCCTCCTCGCCGCCCTCTGGAACCTCCGCCCTTACTCCCTCAACCTCTTTACCTCCTGCAACTGCTTCCCCTCCACTCACACCACCGCCTCTCTCTCCTCCCCGCTCACCCTCACCGCCACTCCCCACCTCGCACGCCGCCGCACCCCCAATGCCGACCCCAACAAGCGCCAATTCGCCGCCCACGGCAACGCCGCCGCCCTGTTTGTCCAATTCGGCGCCTACCGCGGCGGCCCCGCCACCTTCGCCGTCGTCGGCCTCGCCTCCAAGCCCCTCCACGTCTTCGGCCACCCCTGGTACAAGTGCGAGTGGCTCTCCTCCAACGGTACCTCAGTCAAATCGAAAGCCTACAAGCTCCTCCCCGATTGGGGCTACGGCCGCGTCTACACCGTCGTCGTCGTCAACTGCACCTTCCCCTCTAACCCCAACTCCGACAACTCCGGCGGCAAGCTCCTCCTCCACGCCTTCTACTCCCTCCATAACCCTCGGAAATTCGAGAAATTCGTCGCCTTTGTTGAGCCTCCCGGTTCCTATAACGAATCCCAATTCAAACCCCCTCACCCCTACGATTACCTCTACTGCGGTTCCTCCCTTTACGGAACCCTAAATCCCGCCAGAGTCCGGGAATGGCTTGCTTACCACGCCTGGTTCTTCGGTTCGAGGTCGCATTTCGTCTTCCACGACGCCGGCGGGGTGTCGCCGGAGGTCAGGGCGGTTCTCGATCCGTGGGTGAGGGCGGGCCGGGTCACGGTTCATGACATTCGGGATCAGGATCAGTTTGACGGTTACTACTATAACCAGTTCCTGGTGGTGAATGATTGCTTGCACAGATACAGATTCATGGCGAATTGGACGTTTTTCTTTGATGTGGATGAGTACATTTACTTGCCGGAGAAAGACTGTAGCTTGGAATCGGTTCTTAAGGAGTTCGAGCATTACACGCAGTTCACAATTGAGCAAAATCCGATGTCGAGTGAGCTCTGCTTGAATGATTCCACCCAGGATTACTCCAGGTACATTCTAAAGATTCGACCTTTTTGACTATTTACTTCATAATGTGCATCTGAATTCTGAATTTGATTATGAATTTCAGTTCTTGAATGAGTTTGAGTTCTGTTGCATTTGCAGATATGAAATTATAATTTGCATAAGAAAAGATGATAATGGGAATTTGATAAAAGAATTAAATCCATGAAGGAAAGATGAGTAATTTGCAAATGAATGAAAATGTAGGCAATGGGGAATCGAGAAGCTAATGTTCCGGGACTCGAGGGAGAAGATCAGGAAGGACCGGAAGTACGCGATCCAAGCGAAGAACGCATACGCAACCGGAGTCCACATGTCGGAGAACGTCAAAGGGAAGACCCTCCACAAGACCGAGAGCAAGATCCGGTACTACCATTACCACAACTCCATCCAGATGCAAGGAGAGCCTTGCAGGATCTTCCTCCCACCCACCGCGAAGCAAGCCATTACGTGGCACGATAAGCTCCCCTATGTCTACGACGACAGGATGAAGAAGCTGGCCGACACCGTTAAGCAGTTCGAGCGTCGGATCCTCAGCGTCGGCCCTCAGAAGTCTACATAGTGTGAATTGAATGGGTGGTTAAAACTTAACAAGAGCCTTTGTAGGGTACCCTACAAATACATAAGTGTGAATATGTGATTGAAGGAAGAGAAGGGCCTACAAATTAAAGCAAATGGAGTATGAAGTGAGAGAGTGAAATGGATTTGTTTGGGGCTCAGTTTGATTGTGTTTGGATTGTTGAGTGAGTGTGGGTGGTTGGAGCTTGGACAAGATGGACAGTTCTAGTCCTATTAATGGTGTGGGATTGTTGTTGTAGTAGATAAGTATGATTAGTATATAGAGTTTATATATAGAGAATTAGCCAAGCTGAATCTTTACTCTTTTTTTTTTTGTGTTAAACTTGTTAGCATGAATTATAAACATCAACTACAGTATTTTTGCCTTAACTCATACCAACTATAGGGATGTTGTACAAGCCGAGTAGCTTGAGATCGGATTCAAAGTCAAGGCTTGAGATCGGATTCAAAGCTTGACTTGGTTCGATTCAATCTCAAATAGTTTGAATTTTGTAAAATTTATATAAAAAAAATTTAAGTTACTATTTTATGAACAATTAATAATTGAAAAAAAACTCAGTTTAAACTCCTTTATTTACTAAGTCGAGTATGAAGTCCAAGTCTAAATCTTGACTTGTTTGACATGAATAACAATGTTGAAGTACTCTACTAACAATTTTGTTTATTTTGGTCTAACCTTATTACCTAACAAAGTAACCAAAAAATCTTAGAAAATAATGAAAACTAACATTTTTTTCTGTTCTTGCATCTCCCAACCATTCATCTCTTTCTGGAGATTGCAAACCATAACACAAGAGGGGTATAAGCAAGTACTCAACCCAGTTGCCAACATTATAATCCTCATTTGGCAACAGTGAGAGATCGTCACCAATTGTGTGCAATATGAGATCCTTTAATTTCATTCTTTGGTATGAGACAGAAACAAGTCGCCACATCCGAAGTTCTTCGCCCCAGGCTCAGAAGAACGTTGAATCCGCTCACTGCAGAGAGCACGCTGGAGCATCTTCTAAGTCGAAGCTCTGCTCACTGCAGAGAGCACCCTTTGCTGAAAAGAAATTACGATTAGTCTGGAAAACAAAACCAGTGTGACCGATCTTGATTTTAAGTGTTGACTACGTATAAACTTACAAGATCTTGGTTTCAATGGATAAGGTTGAACCACAACCATTTGTAACTGACCAAGCTGTTGACGGCGTAGAAGGCAACCGGGAGCCTCTCTAAAGACGGAGTTTCGATCATTAGATGAATGAGTTTGTGGACAGTCGAAGAGCAATAAATACTCAAGGTTGTTGAGATGAATCGGCGGCAGGACCACTTTCTTCAGCCTGATGCAACTGTGAATCTGTAGACGCTGAAGACACGTAAGAGATTCCAGGGCTACTATCTCTACATCGAAGCCTGAAAAGGCATACCTGAAAACCCCAATATGGCAATATTGAAGATGATCAACAAACAACTATATGGTACCAATGGAATATGAACTTGAGCAACTTTTCACTCTAATCTCACCTCATATGCAACTACAAAAGCCAAAAGGCATGGGTTCGAACCAGGGACCTATGGGTACTACCATAAGTCCTTTTCAGTGAGACATTCTGGAATGGTTATGTTTTAGAGAAACCTTTAAAAGGTGTTTTGGATTATATTTTGGTGATGTAAGGAATCTGAATGTATCTTACAGTATATCAATTTAGCTTTTTTGGTTATTAATAAACTTACATGAGAGTTTCATGATATAGAGTTTATATAGAATTAGCCAAGCTTAATCGTTGCTTATAGCTTCTGATTTGGAGGTCTTCACTGGGATTTTCTGGCATGTCTTGTAGTTTGTAGTCGTTGGCTTGTTGTTCACAAACCTCCACAAGTAGTTGCTGAATCACCCAAACTCCCTTTTTATCTGTCATTAAAACCAGTGATCAGAACCAAAGCGCACACTTGCATAATTTGCATTCATAGTATTATGACAGTTGAGATGTTAGCATCACACATCCATTTTGTTAGACGAGTTCTTGTTTGTGCCGACTTTATCGGTTTTAGGACCAGAAAAAGATGGGTCAAATTTATGCAATTAAGATCATCTTGATCTTATACAGCTGAAATTTACCTTAAGGATATGGTTGGCATTGTCAACAGCACCTCTGACTTGGCACAGCTCCATATCATAGCCATGGCTGAGTGATGTAACCTTCCTCTCCCCAAAACATGCTACTATCCCTACATCGAATCCCAAAAAGGCATCCTTGGAAACCCCAATGAGGATGATCAACAAACAAATATATGGTGCGAATGGAATATGAAATTTAGCATCTTTTAACTCTAATCTCACCTCAAAAGTGCCCTTTTCTTAAGGACCGATGCCCAAATATCTGATCCGACTCTTCATCTTGAAAATTATCCCGATAAGTTGTGTAACTCTGTTTATTTGGTGTAACATGTGTATAGTAATTAACCAAAACATCTTAGAAAATAATGAAAAGTTGGCATTTGTTAAAACATCCGTTCAATCTCAGGAGTTTGCAGTTAAGATATAAAAAAAATACACATGTCAGTTGCGGCCATTTTGATGGAACATCGCTGTATAATCCTTACTTGAAGCTGGGTGGTGTGGAGTGGAGTATCCGCCTACCACTAACAAACAAATCATTTGGCAACGTACAGTGAGAGAATGTTATCTAGCTTATCAGTGAAAAGTGGTAATGGTAAGGAATGAACATATATATAATATGACATACCTACGATTGAGCAAGATGATCGATATCCTTTGGAATGAGCAGGCTGAGCAAATTGCTGAGCAGAGCACTTTGCTATATTCCATACTCCCTTTTGCTGGAAAGTAATTACGTATTTAAGTCCGGAAAACAAAACCAACTTGTACAATCGATCTTGATTGTAATTAGTATGTGCAGTCATTATGCGTATTTAAGTGTTGACTATGTATAAACTTACCGGATCTCAATTTGTAACTGACCAAGCTGTTGACGGCGTAGAAGGCAATCCGGGAGCCTCACCGAAGATGGAGGTCCATCGATCTCTAGATAAATGAGTTTGTGGAGGGAATACCAATCCACACCCCTTTTCTTTTCTTCCCACAACTCCAACTCTGGACAATCGATGAGTGTTAAATACTTGAGGTTGTTGAGATGAAGCGGCGGCAGGTCCACTTTCTTTAGCTTGATGCAATTACGAATATTTAGATGCTGAAGACGCGTAAGAGATTTGCCTGGAAAACTCTCCAGCCAATCAAAGGAATGGATTGATACATGTTCAAGGCATGAAGTTGATATAGTAAGAGAAGGGGAAGAGGTGTGATCACTTATTGGCAGCAACTGCAACTCTTTTATCTGTTTTGCAGCGAATTTGACGTACATGGTTCGAAGGTGTGGACATCGTGGCATGGACTTGAGCTCTGGACATTTATAAATGTTTATTTTTGCAAGGTTCGGAAACGAAGGCAGCTGATGAGGAGGAGTTGTACATGTGGAAGAAGAATACTGCTCTACTTTTCTTGACCATCCCTTCAATTTTGGCAATGTGTGTAACTCAAGTTTCTCCAAATTTGGGATGAATAATGCATTAGAACCAGCTTCCTCGTCTTCTATGTATTCCAACTCATACAGGATGCCAAGGTGAAGGTGTTTTATATGTGGGATGTGCCTAAAGGGTGGGAGACACTTTACACTTGAGCAACGATTCAAATATAGAGAGGAAAGTTTAGGTAGCAAGGAAGGAGTAGCTGGCATCCCATTGCCCCAATGTGGTATTCTTGTGCCTTGATACTCCTTAATATAAAGCTCTTCTAGAGTTAGAGGTGGCTGACAACATTCAACTCCCCAATCTTCTACGTCCTTATCAAAGCAGATCATTAACTGTCCTCTAAGGTTCAGTTTATGCAACTCATCAAGCTTCAACCTCGGACCGCCACCTATCCCTTTATCCACTCTGAACTCATCCAAGTGTTGAGCAAAAGCCAATTCCTTGAACCCAGACGGTAAATGCTTCAAACTCACACAATCTTCATTGTGCAAATGCCTAAGATTGATCAAATTTCTAAAATTACCAGGCCAAACCTCTAGGCTCCTACAGTAGCTTATGTTTAGCGTACACAAATTCACCAACTTTGTGATAGAATCAGGAAGTTTCTTGAAGTCATTGCCAGAAATATCAAGATATCTCAAGTGCTTTAGCTCCCCAATAGAACTAGGAACAATTTCAATTCGCAGTGTATGCAAACTCAATGCACGCAAGGACTTCAGATTCTCGAATTGATTTCCTAGAACCAGTCTAGATCCTGATGATCGATCAGGAAAGAGCAACAATGAGCGTAGTCGGTTGTCACTTTGCAAAGGTTTCGGAAGAAGCGATGAATCATCTACAACATATCCAACACTCACATGTCGGGGTCCACTGGTTTTATTGGATGATGCAGTCAACGTAAGGCATTCCTCTCCAGCCACATGTATTGCCAAGTCATGAATTAAATCATGCATTTTGTAATACGAAAATACCTTTTGGATAAAAGACCTCCTAACCAAATCCATGAAATATGAATGGCCTATGTTCTCAACCGTTTGATCCTCATTGTTTGGGTTGATATATCCTTGGGCAATCCAAAGTTCTATCAACTTCTCTTTCTTAAATTCATAATCTTTTGGAAAGAGGGAACAATAAGCAAAACAAGGCTTCAAGTTTGACCGTAAATGTTGATAGCTCAATTTTAGCACCGGCATGATACGATCCACGTGGCTTTGTCCTAGCTGTGGGAGCTCCTCATCCCTGATTGACTCCCATTCTTGAACGGTATTCTTTTCAAATAGAAGGCTCGCTATGCAGTTTATGGCTAATGGAAGGTTTGCACACTTCTTTACAATCTCCTTTCCAAGATCAGTCCATGTTGAGTCCTCCTCTTGCTCTGGAGTAAAGCTGACTACCCTTTTGAATAGATCCCATGAGTCCTCTTCTGATAAACCTTCTAAAATATGAGTTCTCAAAGCACCAATAGCTCTTGCAACCGATTCAGATCTCGTACTCACAATTATCTTGCTCCCCTTCGCACCACTGCTTAAAAAACTCAACCGATTTTGCCACCTACCGCGATGATCATCCCACACATCATCTAGGACAAGCAAGAATTTCGTACCCTCTATTGACTTTTTAATCTTTGCCGGCAGATCTCTTGTAGAGTGAAGTTTTTCATCACTAATAGACTGATAGATTTTCCGATTGATTTCTGCATCATCAGATGTATCAGAAATGCACGCAAACCATCTCTTTTCGAAACTCCTTTCAACCTCTTCATGATTGTAAACTAGTTGGGTAAGTGTTGTTTTCCCCATTCCACCTATCCCAACTATGGCAATCACTTGAACATCTTGCTGGGCATCACCTGACTGATCATGTAAGAGCCAATCTAGAATGACTTTCTTGTCCTTATCTCTACCAACAACATTCTTCGGATCTACAAAACTCCCAGGATCTTGCTCCTTCCTCAAGCCACCACCTATCGGATTCTCGTATCGACACTCCACAAAGTTAAAGTCCCTCATGTCATTGGAGATCGTTAGCAAACGCTTCCTAATATTCTTAACTCTCTTTGCAATATCATTATTGGAGAACAATGGGTTCAACCGAGAGAAATTAAGCCGTACCTTTTTCACCAGCTGATTGCTTCCCTTGACAGGGCGCCTAAGCAGATCATCGGTGGCAACCTCGTCGAAGAGATCGTCAGCATCGTAGAGCACATCCTTGACCCCCTTGATCCACTCCTTGACAGCAGCAGAGTCATCTTGCTTCTTCTCAGCATCAAGAAGCACGGCTTGGATCGTAGCGATGCTGCTCTTGAGCTCATCGAGCTCCTCCCGCGCGTTCTTGACGGAACAAGCCCTTTCATAGGCCTTGTCAAATGAAGGAGGGGCAACAGTGGAAAGGATCTTGGTGGCAATCGTGAACAAAGCTGCTTCAGCCATTCTAGCTTGGACTCTCTCTCTCTATCTCTGTGTATTTTCTTTCAGAGTAAATTACCCCTTGTTAGGCATCACCTTCAGTTTGATGGAGCACCTTAATTATCAAAATAAAAATCTCCCAGTACACCAATCAACGTGATTCATTGACTGCAGCTGTCGGGAACCTTATCTTGTGATTTGGTCAAAATTGCACTACGGATTTTTCCATGTTTGCTCAATCTGTTTCTATAGTGAAAAAGCCTACCTAGTAGCTACCCAAAGGTCCAGGTTCGATTTCATTGATGAAAAGGGGACCATTAATCCATCATAATTAATATGCACTGCCCTCCTTCTTGAGGCTTTACTTTTGTTTTTATCCTTACACAGTACATCGATCACTGTAAATTTCCTTATGCTGATCAAGCTAAGATACGGAGAAGAAGCAACAAACTTATGGTAAGCGATAAAAACTCAAGGTTGTTGAGATGAAGTGGCGGCAGGTCCACTTTCAGCTTGATGCAAACATCTGGTGTCCCTTCTCAGAGTCGGACACCAGATGTTTCTCATCAGTGACTGCATAGATGCGGTGACCGAGCACCTAGTGAGACGTTATATAACCTGTGTCTTCAACCGTCGACAACTCTAACCAGCTGTCATGGTCACGGTTGAGAACCTCATGGGACGAGACCCAACCATTACGAAGGAAAATAGGTTCTAACTGATAAGAATATCCATTTGATATCACTCATACCCACATTTGTGTTTGATATAAATTCATGTCAGCTATTTGGTATCAATTTGATGCTAATGAATCTTTGCCTCTCAGTTTCCACATAAATAGTTGTCCTTGGCACCTTATTTTACACAAGGGTACATAGATTAAAACTGATGTTGAACACATACACGACGACGCGATACTCAAGCCGGTGCCTCAGCAGTAGAAGTGTACTTATGGATGATATCAACTGCATCTCCAACTCGAATCAGCCTCCCATTTCCACCAGCCATGGATTCCTCGCAAACCAAGTGCTGCCCAAAGTAAACCTGCACTCCCAAAGTTTCATTTCAGCCAGCTGTTTTCCGAAACTCAGTTAATTGATTCATCTGTGGAGGTCTAGTGTAGAAATAAGCTCACCTCTCCTTGCTTGTTCCGGTTCGGACGCAAGATTTTGCCTGACCTGTGTGTCTTGAGGACTTGAGCCACTTCAGGGTTAGCATCCCCGGTATCTTGGTTGATTGTAGGCACCTGAAACGAACAAGATTGCAGACATCTGAAATGATGTTTTTTGCTATTCTAAGTGATGTTTGGAGAGCTTTTCTTAACCTTGCAGCGGTTGCACAACTTAACGCCATAGAAGGTGGTCTCGTTGATTTTGATTTCCTTCCAGACATCCTCCTCGAATGGTCCACCACCTGCGACAACAATGCTGTGACATCCGAAAAGAAGAACCTCAGAATCATATATTATAGGATGTAAAGGGCATAATAGAGGATCAATGTTGCGGATTACTTGGGTCTAAAACGGTTCATTGGCACCGGGAATGGCATGAGCTCGTTCAGTGCATCTATTGATTCCTACACACAACAGCAGAACAAGATCACCCATTTGAGATACCGTCCAAGCAGAGAGAGAGAGAGAAATTGCAAGTCCTGTCTGATTCAATGGTTGACGAACCTGGGATGCGAGCAAGAACGGATACAAGTCTGGAAACATGATGCTATATCCAGGAGCGAAATCAGGATCAGTCTCTCTACTTGCTCTAGCTGCAATAAAGCATCACGCCAAGCAGTTGATCTATCAGTTGAAGTAGAAGGGAAATTGCACAATATCAGGGAGCCACTTTCCATCAGATTCTCTATTTAAAACTCATGATTTTTCTTATTTAATAGAAAACTATATGATATTATTATTATTATATTTAAATCAAGTATATAATAAAGGTATTTCATATAAGGAAACAGGTCCAATGTACTTATGGTGTAAAATATGAGCAAACAGATTATTCTTACATAACAACTAGATCGTTCGTCTTAATTTCTTACAAGTTTTCATTCATATCTAACTCGTTGATCTTCTTGACCTTAAGCTCCAAATTTGTTCACAGTTTCCATCATAAAAAGTGTTTATGTCAGATCCAAACCTTATGTATAATATTTCATAAATGTTATATTATAAAACAAATTTTAAAAGTGAGAAAAAATTATGTAAAAACTAAAGAAAAGCGGAGATGTGGGCGGTGAGGGGCCAAGGCGGGGCCATTATCCCCGTCCCAATGGAAGGAATCAGTTTGGCCCCAATCTCCGTCTCCATCCCTGTATAATTTCCTAATTCTCGCCCCTACGACGGGAATCGAGGAATCCTGCCCCGTTGCCATCCCTTTGTATTGAGTCAATTTGATCGAATGATGTAGAGTGCTCACCAGCATCAAAGCGCACCAGGCGCGAAGCTTTACCGAGGAAGCTCGAGAACCACTCAGCTGCCTCGTCTCCTTCATCCAAGGCCGAGCCAGTCCAGTACCATACACCGACACCATCCACCCTACTCCCCGGGTTGCTCAATGGGACCTTGAGCTCGCTCATCCCAGGCGCACGAACCACTGCATAATCAACACAGGGGGCAGTTCTATGAACCACGATGCCCAATTTGGTCAACATAGAGAGGTTTGATGGTGCAATCAACTGTTCAATTTACCCAAGTAAGAGGAGTCTGTAGGCTCCCATGCCTCAGCAAATGCCTCATTTGGCAGCTCAGCTTCCACAAGAGCGAGCTTCGGCTCCACCCTCTGAGTGTACATCCTCCCATTCGGATTGATGATCAACCATTGCCGGTCCCATCGAAACCCTACACAGAGTTGGAATACGATATCAAACGGGCCTGTTGTCAATTTTGCAAGTTGAAATTCGCATAAAGACATGATTTTTACTGAGAAGGAAAAAAAGCGGATAGATGTTAGGTCAATTTCAATGGCAGAAACACTGAAATTGATGAATTGAGAGAGGGGGTGTACCGGTGGAAGAGATAGGAGCATGGGAAACGGAAAGTCCACGGCAGGATTTGATCGGGTAAACTACAATCGCAGTCACTTCCGGCGAGGAATCCCCCATCTCTCCGTCAATCGCCCCAACAGTCGGGAAGGAGTTGATCGTGCAGGTATGCTTGTACAGTTGTACTTTTGGGGGTTTTCTTGACAAGGGAAAGCTTCCCAATTACACTTTTGACTGATTCCGGATTCAAGTTAACGTGAGATTGGGGCAAACGACTTTCAACGAACCAACAAATCAACATGTCATTCTCTAATTCTCTAATCTCTATTGGAGATAAATTCATAGTTATAAATATGGGTTAAATCAGTTTTGTAAAGGGTGTAAGATAATTAGTACATGTATGGAATAATCTAGGGGACTTGTATTGTGTGTAGTTCGGTGAATAGAGATCGCCCTATAAGGCTGGTACTTAGGGCTGTTATATAAACTAAATAGTTCGAGATCGGCTCAGGATCGGTTCGAAAAAAAACTCGATTCGAGCTCTTTAAGTTATCTAAATAAGTCGAGTTTGAACATGATTTTGACCTCGGTTGAAAGTTCGGTTCATTCGATTTAAACTCAATTAGTTTGATTTTTATGAAATTTCTAAAATTTTCTTTTAAGTTAAGACTCCATCCGTTCGGCAAAACTTGTCATTTTAGGGCCCGTTTGGTATCCATATACGTATATCGGATATCAGATATGGGTATAGGTGATATCTGATATACTGATTTCAGGGTATGATTATCAAATCTGATATCCCTCTTTTTTTCTTTTTTTTTTTACGAAACCATACTCTCTAATAGTTGAAGAGACAGAGCCTGAAATCTCTTCAATTGAAGAGATGGAGCCTGAAATCCCTTCACCACCGTCGTTCTGACTAGGGTTCTGACCAGGGCCCCGTCTCCTGGGTAGTCTGCTACAGCTCCATCTCCACCACCGCCATGGCCCATTCTGATTAGGGTTCTGACCAGTTGTGGTCTCGTGCGTGAAGTGTTTTGATCTGGGATTCATGGGGATTTTGTAGCTGTGGTTGCGGCGGTTCCGTGGTGGCTGTGGGAGGTGAACTTCCTCACCGCCGATGGAAGGGCGCTGGCGGAGAAGAGAGGAGGAGCGATGAAGAGAAAGCGTTCAAGGAGAGGCGAAGAAGAAGAAAACGATATGAACTGATATCCCCAATATTTTTGGTATATCAGATTGGGCCAAAATACAAAGAAATGGGTATATGGGTATATGATATCCATATACCCATTTACCAAACACAAGATATGACATTAATAATAAATTTAGATTTTTTTGCTCTTCTTAAACAATGAACGAAGAAAGAGACAGAGAGAAACCACCAATCGGAACCCCACCATCCCGGCAGCCTCCTCCGGCCATGGCGTCTACTGAGCAAGCAGTCCATCCACAATCGCAACTAGGAGCGATAGGGCCAATTGGTACACAAGATGTACGAAGCAGTGAGTTTCCCTCACTCGAAGAGGTACTCAAGGGAGGATCCAATCAACCCAAGAGTTTCAAAGACAAGCTAATTGGAGGTCAGAGTGACAGTCATGCGATCATTAGGGACATCCATGCCTTTCAGGAGAATGATCCTGATTTCATGGCAATGGATGACGCGCCACCTGAGAAAGACGATCCGTTGTGTCCGACGATCAGCCTTAACAAAAGGGAGAAGGAGGAACTCTGGAAGCCTTGGCGTGATACCTTAATTATCAAAATGTTTGATAAGGGACCGGGGTATATGCAACTGCACAGGCGATTATCGCAGAAATGGGGTTTAACGGCACCTTTCTCTTTGATTGACCTTGGTAATGATTTTTTCATTGCAAGGTTCTCAAATCAAGCTGATTATGATCACGTCTTACTGGAAGGGCCATGGATGATTGGCGACAATTATCTCACAATTCGACGCTGGGTGCCAAGGTTTGATGCAAGTGCTGAAAAGATAACGAAATTAACTGTGTGGGTAAGGATCCCATGTCTGCATATAGAATATTTTGATCCAAGGTTCCTCAGGTTGGTGGGCCAGAAGATTGGTAAGGTGCTCCGTATCGACAGTACTACTGCCTCGGCAGAGAGGGGGCAGTTTGCGAGACTCAGTGTAGAGATCGATCTGACCAAACCTCTACTGTCTAAGTTTCGTTTGGATGGAAAGGTGTGGCCGATTCAATATGAGGGACTGAGGATGGTATGCTTCAGTTGTGGGAGAGTGGGACATAACGCTGAGGATTGTGGCAAAAACAAAGCAGAAGAGCATTCGGCTGCAGAAGAATCGGCTGGAGTTAGACCAGGTCAGTCAAAGCCCACTGATGATCGCTATGGCGGTTGGATGCAGGCAAGGAAACCACAAAACAGACGCCAGGTTCAGACAAACCAACACCAGGGGAATGGGGGTGGAAACGACGCACCGTCGGGAAGCCGTGAAAGGGACAAGGGCAAAGCGCTGGTGGGCGGAGGTCGCCGGGAAACAGAGAGTCCGAGCAACAGGGGGGCTGCTGAGAAAGGTTTAGCGGGATTTGCGGGATCCTCTAGATTTGCCGCCCTCGAAAATCTCGGAGAAAATCAGCAGGATCAGAGTGAGGGTCAAGAAAATCAAGGGGCAGTTATTGAAGATAAGATCCTGCAAGAAAATAGAAATGGAAACAACAACGTCAATATCCCAAAGACTAACTTAGCTGATAAGCAACAAGGGGGCAAGGAAAACAGGCCCAGAAACGCGAAAGGCAATGGATCGAATGGAAAAAGCCCAATCACAAAGCCCGGACTTTCAATCAAGAAGTCTACTGTCACCAAAAAAAAATCTGGCAACCATAAGCTAGTCGTCCCTAACAAATTGGTGGATTCGGCAGAGGATGGACAAGTGCAGATCGTTGAAGTGAAAATCAAAGCTAATCAGAGGACCAACCCACGCCCTCAAACAGTCCACAATTACGCCCCTACAGGTCAACCCCGAGTCCACTTTACATACCCCCCTACTCTTAACCAAAAGAACCCCAACGTCATCGCTGGTAACAGCCTACAGACGCAGACGCAGGAGAATGAATCAACCCATCCCAGTGGTGGAGGTTCCAGTTCGGGACCAAACTTTTTTCTCAATGTCAAACCTCCAGACCGGACCTTTCTTGATTCACTACCTACCAATAGCGAATCGGGAGCTCCTGGATTTCCAACCGATAGCCGGAATGGATCAGCCAATCCGATGCCGGGCGTCCCTGCCCCCAACTCTGTTTGAGACGATTAGTCGTCTCGATGAAGCAGCCTTCGCTTTTGCGGAAGCGATGAACATGCCGGGAGATTCTGTCTTTAGGGCTCTAAACAACACCCTGTTGTTAATGGATAGTCTAAAGGTTATTGCTTGGAACACTAGTGGGGCGGGTAGCAATGCCTTCCTTGCGGCGCTAAGAGATTTGATCAGGAGATACGATCCCCAAGTCTTGGTTTTGGTGGAACCGCGGATAAGTGGGGAAACAACGGACAGAGTATGCCGAAGAATTGGATTTGATGGACTGCTTAGAATGGAGGCAGTGGGATTTGCAGAAGGAATTTGGCTCTTATGGCGAACGAACGTGGTGGATGCCTATCCTTTGGTCCAACATCCACAACACATCACAGTTGAAATTAGAAGAAACGGCGAGATACCGTGTATATCCTATCAGCTGTGTATGCTGCTCCTGCAAGGGCTCGTCGGATGGATTTGTGGCGAAGCCTCTTGGATTTTGCTAGTTCTAACGAAAAACCATGGATGCTAGTGGGGGATTTTAATGCGACGATGAATCCTTTGGAACGATCGCCACAGGCGTCGGTGGGATCGAACAGAGCTTCCCAACAGTTTAGAGAATGGGCAGAATCGTTACAATTGCTTGATCTTGGCTTTTCGGGACCGCCTTTCACATGGTGGAGGGGTACCCAGGAGGAAAATCGAGTGATGGCCAGGTTAGATAGAGCACTATGTTGCCCGGATTGGAGAGTGAGGTTTCAGGAGGCTTCGGTGACGCATCTGATTGCTTCATACTCTGATCACGCACCTATTCTAGTGGATTTGAAGCCGAAGGCTACTGGACAGAACGTGAATAGGCCGTTTCGCTTTCAGTCAGCATGGTTACTTCATGACCAATTTAGAGATTTCCTAACAGAGAAGTGGAATAGAGATGATGAAACGTGTGATGCGCTCAAAGCTTTGGAGGGTGACCTGCGGACTTGGAATAAAGAGACCTTTGGTAACATCTTCAAGAGAAAGAAGATACTTATGAGGAGAATCGAAGGAGTAAGGCATAAATTGGCGGAACGAATCTGCAACCACTATTTGAGTATGGAAGAAAGGCTATCGAAGGAGCTCGAGGAGGTCCTAGTGCAAGAGCAACAACTGTGGTACCAGAAATCTCGTAACAACTTCTTGTTGAATGGAGATAGAAACACCCGCTACTACCATCTCTCAACTATTGTCCGACGTCGAGCAAACAAAATTCGGAGCCTGCAGAATGAGGAGGGAGTTTGGATTGACGACGCAGATGAATTGAGAAATATGGTGGTCAATTTCTTTGTTGCGTTATACAAGGCAGAGGAGGAAGCCCCGAATCCAGTCATCCTTGACAGTCGACATACCTTCCCAGAGATTGATGAGGAGAATCTGTCGGCTATTGAAGCTCAGTTTCGGGGAGAGGAAGTCTGGACTGCCCTCAATCAGATGAGCCCCCACAAAGCGCCGGGACCGGACGGGTTCCCAGCCGTCTTCTACCAGAAAAATTGGTCGACGGTGGGGGGACAGGTCAAAGACACGGTCTTGACGCTATTGAATCACAATCAAGCACCGGCGAGATTATGCGATGCACTTATGGTGCTTATACCCAAAGTTCAGAACCCCTCAAAGACTCAACAGATGCGGCCGATATCACTTCTCAATGTGGTTTTTAAAATCGCAACGAAGATGATAGTAAATCGTATAAAGCCTATTCTGCCGGATTTGATATCACCCACTCAAGCGAGCTTTATTCCGGGGTGCCAAATCATTGATAATGTAGTAGTTGTGCAGGAAGTTCTTCACTCCATGGCGGAACGACGAAGAAGGAAATGGATGATCATCAAAGTGGATTTAGAAAAAGCTTATGATCGTATCGATTGGGCTTTTCTGCGTGCGACTCTTGTACGAGCACAGCTGCCGCCGGACCTAATTCGAGTAATCATGACTTGCCAATCGATGGGTCGTTCTGAGGTTCTTTGGAATGGAGAGCGAGCGGGAAACTTCCAACCTTCGAGGGGAATCCGTCAAGGGGACCCTTTGTCTCCTTATCTTTTTGTTATGTGTATGGAGTACCTTTCCCATATCATACAAGACAAGGTAGACGACGGGAGTTGGAAACCGATCAGATTAGGGGGAGTGGAGCTGTCGCACCTTTTCTTCGCGGACGATCTTGTGCTTTTTGGGGAAGCAACTCCGGAGCAAGGAAGAGTTGTCAAGAGATGCCTTGAGAAATTTTGCGGGGCGTCGGGTGAACGAGTTAGCTATGCAAAGAGCTCAGTTTTGTTCTCGCGAAATGTGACAGCGACGGTGAAAGGGCAGATTAGCGAGGAGCTGCAGATGCCAATTTCGGTTGAGTTTGGCACTTACCTAGGCGTATCAACGGCGTGTGGGAGATTGACAAGTGATCGGTTCAATTCCCTACTCGAGAAAATTTCTACGAAGCTGAGGGGTTGGAAAACAAGAACACTATCCATGGCGGGAAGGATAACTATGGCCAAGTCAGTGCTCACGAGCTTACCTCTCTATGCAATGCAGTCCGCATACCTTCCTAGGAGAGTTTGTGATGAGATCGACAGGGTGGTTAGGGGATTCATATGGGGATCTTCGGCTGAACAGAGACGGGTTCACTTACTACGGAAGGAAACCCTGCATACCTCAGTGTCGGAGGGTGGGTTGGGCATACGATCGATGAGGGAGTCCAATCAAGCAATTCTGGCTAAGCTTGGTTGGAGGCTCCTAAAGGAACCAGCTTCACTATGGAGCAGACTGATCAGGGGGAAGTACTGCAGTGGGCGAGCTGATGTCGATATGTTCGTGCGTAGAAATAGTTGCTCGAACCAATGGACGGGGATGGTACATGGTGCGAAGATCTTGACGCCGGGGCTTCGTACTAGCATCGGCAACGGGGCGACAACCCTATTCTGGCTTCACCCTTGGTTGAGGGCAGACACACTAGAGGATTTGGCCTGCCAGGAGATTCCAGACAACATTATAGGAGCTACGGTGGGAGAGTTGTGGGGCAACGGAGGATGGGATTGGAATGCTCTTGGCCCCCTGCTGAATGATGAAGACAAGGAAAGACTAAATGCTGTGTGTGTAAGCGAAAGCCCAGATGCGACGGACAAATTATTTTGGGGATATACTAATTCGGGAGACTTCACAACAGGCTCGGCCATCCGATTACGCAGGGGCGAAACCGAATTGGGACAGCAACAGGGATGGAGAAACATCTGGCAAACTCCCGCCCAGCAGAGGACTCGCATGTTTGCCTACCTGGTGGCACATGATGCGGTCTTATCCAACGCTAACAGGCAGAGACGTCACATGTCGAATTACTCGGCATGTCCGAGATGTGGGGAAGTCGAAACCACCATCCACCTCCTGCGAGATTGTGCACCTGTGAAATCGGCGTGGCTGCGAGTGGCCGGAAATCAGGCCCCTCCTGGCCTGTTTGGCGAATTGGAGACGAAGGCTTGGATCTTCCGTAATGTGGAGAGGAAGGATAGGTGGAGTTCACTCTTTGTGACGATGCTATGGCTAATATGGAAGACGAGGAATGAATTGGTCTTCGAAGGGAAGGACAATATCCAGGGCGTGAACAGAAGAGCATGGATGACGATTTCAGCCTATACTCATGTGCAGGAGAAGACCAGGAAGGCACACCAGCGGCAAGCGGAGAACATCGACATCCCTTTGATGTGGACACCTCCGGATGCAGGTTGGGTCAAATTGAACACCAATGGTGCTTCGAGAGGTAACCCGGGGCAGTCGGGAGGAGGCGGAATACTGCGAGATGCGGATGGAAGGTTTGTGAGAGCGTTTGCGATGCGCTGTGGGTTTTGCGGAGCTCTTGAATCGGAACTCAAGGCTGCCTACCAGGGGCTGAGGCTAGCAAAAGACTTGGGAATTCAGAAGTTGATCCTGGAGATGGACTGTGCACAAGCTTGCACAATTTTAGGCCATGAGAAAGCTGGCTATGCACACCACAATCTGGTCTTGCAATGTGTGAAGCTATTACGGGAGCAGAACTGGGAAGTGAGGATTAGCCAGGTCCGACGGCAAGCGAACAAAGAGGCAGACTACCTAGCAAATAAGGGAATTGGTTTGAATGAAGACTTTTTAGTTTTCAATTCATTAGCTGATTGTTTACAGCAACAGCTCCCCACTTGTATTCAACTATCTAACTAAGCTTAATAAAAGTATGGGGCATTAGCCCCCTTTCTAGACCAAAAAAAAAAAAAAAAAAAAAAAGATATGGGTATGGATGATATACCCATACCTGATATACGTATATGGGTACCAAATACAAGGAAGTGTTATTTTTGTGAATTTTTTTTTCAAAATAGTCAAAAAAAGGAAAAAAATTTGCGAAATAGCCAAAAGATGAAAGTATTTTGGGAATTAGCCAAACCAGAGCTAAGTCGCTGTTTTAAACAGCGACTCTAGCCCAAATTAAAAAAATAAAAAATAAAATAATAGAGTCGCTGTTTATAACAGCGACTTATATATATTTTTTATTTTTTTTGAATTTATAACTATTTATTTAATTAAAACGAATAAAATAAAAAAAATTACACATATAGCAAAGTCGCTGTCGTAAACAACGACTTTGCCTTTTTAAAAAAAAATAGCGAAAATGAGAGTGTGAGGAGAGACCTTTATTGTGGGCTCGGCACCTTGCCCCACATTCCCCACACTCTCATCTCTCCTCTCAGAGCAGCTACATTGGGGGTTTGTAAACCCTCAATATGTAAAAAAAAATATTAAAATATCAAAAGATGGGTGGGTATGTATAAAGAACGATGGGACATGTGTGGAAGTAGAGAATGCTTAAACACACCCACCACTCGCGCGCAATACAACACAAGCCTTAGGAAGGGGATCATAATTAAAAAAAATGGAATAAAATGAAAAAGGTGGGAAGAATCACATTTTACTCAATTAATTTTCATGGCACATAGTGCCACATATACGTTTGGAAGTTTGCATGTGAACTTCAAGGTTAAATTTCTCTTATTTGGAATGTAGTTTGCATGTGAACTTCAAGTTAGGCTGACTTTTTTATTTTTTTTTAAAGTTTGGAAGTTGTAGATATGCATAATTTATTTTTCTTAATCTATAGACACCAATATTATTAGGTTAAATTTTTTTTAATTTATGTAAATTGTAGATATATATAATTATTCACCCACTTTTAATAATTTTGTAGATTTAAAAAATAAAATTAAAAATGGAGAAATTTCCTATAAAAAGGGGGAGGTGGGCAAATGCATGAACCATCTTCATTTCTCTACCCTCATACAAAACTTTTGTATTCTTGAGCATATGGATCCCAATCACCCACAACGTCCTCAAACTCCCATCCAATTTCCTTTGATTTTTCTTGATTTGTCATAAAATCCAACAACTTATCAAGATTACCAATTCATTCAACCCAATATGAATGTCCCACCACCTTCAAACTTTCAAGCTTACCAGAATCCATCGTCTCATTTCCAAGCTTACCAAAATCCACATTCTCTAATGTTTACATCTCATTCTTCCAATACTCAAGGATCTACTGGTAGCACATCCGAAATGCACCGATGGGGCACATCAGAAGAAATACCATGCCTTGACAACATACAACCCAATCTCGAAGAGGGTGATGCCACTCGTCGACAAATATCCACCCGGGGAAGGGCTCGTGGAAGAGGAGGAAGAGCCACCCGTGGTAGAGGTGTAAGAACCTCCACTGGTGAACGAGTGAAGTGGTCACAGGGCGAAGAATTGTTGCTGGTTAGTGCATGGATCAATGTTAGCACAGATCCTATTGTAACCACTAATTCCACGCTTACAACATTTTGGGAGCGAGTTGTAGAATACTACAACATGCACAGAGGGGATGCCGTTGAAAGGATTTCATCAACATGCAAATCGAGGTGGCATAGAATATCCCCAGATGTTTCAAAATTTGTGGGAGCATATGAGCAAGCCTCAAATTTGCAATCTAGTGGTCAAGGTCAAGCTGATGTGCTCAAAAGGCACATGAAATCTTCAACGAGGATATGAGGTACGACTTTGTGTTTGAGCATTGTTGGCGTGAGTTAAGGAATGAACCAAAATGGAGAAGTTTGTACAAGGCGTCATCGGAAAGTGCTGGAGGAAGCTCAAAACGATCGAAGACCAACGAAGATGGATCTTACTCAACAAGTGATGGATCAGGTACCCCTACAAGTGCTCCAGCTCGACCCATTGGACAGAAGGCTGCAAAGGCCGCATTGTCTAAAGGAAAGAAAGTGGTTTGAAGCTCCAGTCACCCTTCAGAGGAAATCGGTGAAGTTTACAACAAGCTCATGGAAAAAAGAGATGCAGGCATCAAGGCAAAGAGTGATGACATTGGCAAACAAGTGAAGATTGCAAGTGACTATTTGCGTGCAAACAACATGAACGCGTTGTCTATTTTGATGGCAAAACCCGAGCTCACCCCAGATGAAGAGATGATTAAGAAATTCCTAGTTGTTGAGTTGTTTCCGAACAATGGATGATTTATATGGCCTTTGATGTTGCCAAACGTAAGAATAGTTTCCGTTCATCTATGTTGCCTAAGTGAAGACTATCTTCACATGTTATATGTAATGTTTCTTTCATGTTGCAAGTTATATGTAATGTTTCATCTATGTTGTAAGTTATTTTAAGTTGTTGAGTACTTCACATGTAATGTTTCTTTTATGTTTTAATATTTGTATTTGGTTTGAAGTTAATTCCAAGCCACAGTTTGTATTATCACATCATCCCCTATTTCGAGAGGAATTTCTGCAAACAACAGGCGAAAGAGGAAAAAATGAGCTTGATTACTATCCTTTGCGTGTACACATTTCAAGTTCTGATGATGTAGTCATATTTAATTTGAAAGGCCACATATTGTCAAGTCATCTACCTTGGGCAGTGGAATCTCTGCAAACAACAGGGGAAGGAGGAAAAATGAGCTTGATTACTATCCTATGTGTGTTCACATTTGAAGTTCTGATTATGTATTCGTATTCAATTCGACCGGCCACGTCTTGTCAATTCATCCAACTTTGGCAGTGGAATCTCTGCAAACAATAGTATTTATATTCAATTTAAGTTGATGACTTTCATTTGAATTATTACAAATGAAATTCAATTTTTATATTATAAAATTTGAAATATCAAGGATCTATATATATTGACACAAATTACACAATGAAGACATCAAACAGTCACTCCTCTTCAATTTCACAACATACCTTCACCATCAAACACTATCTTACCCCTATGGAGCCACACAAACCGTCGTTTGATTTTCTTAAGCCTTGTTCTGGTTCATCCTCTGATGAGCTTGATGACCAGATTGATCAAACCCTTTTGGAATGGATGTCTCATTCCAACCAACAATCAACAAGAGATGAAGGGCAAAGTTCCAGGCCACGTCGACGTGCTTATATAGAAAGGGATCGTGAAAAGGGTCATGAACGCTTATTCAAAGATTATTTCTCAGAAGATCCACCATCAGTGTAGCCAACATCTATGTTTAGAAGACGGTTCAGAATGCGTAAATCATTATTCTTACGCATTGTCACCCGATTATCAAATGAGATGGAGTATTTCCAACAAAGGCGGGATGCTACAGGTAGAATGGGCCTTTCAGCTTTACAAAAATGCACTGCAGCCATACGAATGTTGGCCTATGGGGTGGGTGCAGATACTGTTGATGAGTATCTACGCCTTGGATAAAGTACAGCCAGACGGTGCTTGTCCAACTTCGTGGAGGGCATCATTTATGCATTCGGTGAGAAGTACCTCCGAAGGCCAACCGAATCAGACATGCAACGCTTGCTATATGTAGGGGAGATGCGAGGATTTTCTGGTATGATTGGTAGCATCGATTGTATACACTGGGAATGGAAAAATTGCCCTACGGCTTGGGCAGGCCAATTCGCAGGGAAAGGAGGGAAACCAACTATTGTGTTAGAGGCGGTGGCTTCATACGATTTATGGATTTGACATGCATTTTTCGGAACACCAGGTACATGTAATGATATCAATATTCTTGATCGTTCCCCGGTATTTGATGATGTGTTACAAGGGTTATCTCCACCTGTAAATTTTGTTGTTAATGACCATGAGTATAGCACGAGTTATTATCTAGCTGATGGGATTTATCCACCATGGGCAACTTTCATACCGTCAATCACTCTTCCACAAGGGGATAAAGCTAAGTTATTTGTTCGACTTCAAGAGGCGACTCGCAAAGATGTGGAGCGAGCTTTTGGAGTATTACAAGCTCGATTTGCCATAATCAAGAACCCAGCTCTTGCCTGGGATCTTACTTTTATTGGGAAGATAATGAGAGCATGTATTATTTTGCACAACATGATAGTGGAGGATGAACGAGAAACATATAGTCTTAATTATGATTTCTCTCAATTTAAGCATGCAGATGATAATGACGCATCGTACTCTACTAGCTAGCCGACCTATCCCAATGGAGAAGTATCTGCAGAATAGAATGCGACTTCGAAACAGGAACACCCACTATCAACTAAAAGAAGATTTGGTTGAACACATATGGCAAAAATTCGGACATGCTAATGTTTAAAACTTTGTAATTTCATGTATGTTTTCATTTATCGTTTTCATTTGTCGAGTTGTATTTCTTTTCTTTTCGTCTCATATGTTGTTGTCTTTACTTCAAGTGCTATGTATTTCGATGTTTCCAACTTGCAATGAAGTTTTCGAGCATCTCATTTTCACTACATTTGTGGAAGGGAATTCATATTTTATGATTTTATGCAAAAAAAATTCTCAAATATATAATTATTTAATTTATTAATAACAAACGTTATTAATTATATAATTATCGATCTACATTTAAATTTTTATTATTATAAAATATAAACTTTTATGACGGATGAATAAAAAAAATTAAGGAACCGTAGCGGGTTCTAGAGATGTGAATGTAAAAATGTAATGAGTTGTTAAAATAATATAGAAGAGAGAGAAAAGTAAAAAGTGGAGTTAAGGAACCCTAGTGGGTTCCAGGGATGTTCATGCTCTCACACCCTTTCTCTCACCTGACAAACCCCTCCCTAACTGCTCCCTCATCTCCCCTCTCACTCCCTTTCTTTCACCTTTGACAAAATGACAAGTGACAACTCCTCCCCCCGTCAGGCTTTTATTACGTCGCTCCCTCCCACTTTCTAGCCTTTTTTTAAAAAAAAATAAAGCAAAGTCAGCGCGAATGTTCAAGACTTAGAGCATCAGCACTCATGGGGTAACCTCATCCATCTCTCTCTTCGTAATATTCCAACACCTCATTTTCTACTAACTCTACCCCATCCTTTAAAAATTCTAACTTTTAACTCACATTCATAAGTTTACCCCATCCCTATTTTTTAAACCTTATTTATACCTCACTACATATTTTTAACCAATCAAAACTTATTCTACTTAATTAAAAAAGATATAATCCACTTTTATTTTTTACCCCTTCCCCTTCCATGAAATGGGGTTAATCCCACACCCATCATCTACCTTATAGGAGGAGAGAGAGGGGTATGGGGTTGATGAAAACCAATTGATAATGATGCTCTTAGCCTGAGCGCTATATGTATAATTTTTTTATACTTTATTATTTTTAATTAAATAAATAGTTATAAATTAAAAAAAATAAAAAATATATATAAGTCGCTGTTATAAACAGCGACTCTATTATTTATTATTATATTTTTAAATTTGGGCTAGAGTCGCTGTTTAAAACAGGGACTTAGCCCTAGTTTGGCTAAATCCCAAAATATTTTCATCTTTTGGCTATTTCGCAAATTTTTTTTAGTTTTTTGGCTATTTTGAAAAAAAATTCTATTTTTGTTCAAAAAAAACTTGTCATTGTAGGTATTTTGCCCTTCACTTTACAAAAATGTCCTTGATATGATTAACGGTTTTTAGTTGTAGTTTTCGATAAAGTAAAAAAGAAGAGTAATAATTGAAGATAAATTAGTACATTTGTTAATTGTGCCTTAAAATTTGTGAAAAAAGCTAAAATGACAAGTTTTGTTGAACGGAGGGTATAGTATTACTATACTGTAACCAAGTAGAACGGTTTAAAGCTAAAAAAGAACTCGGCTCGAGCTAGTTTATTTCCTAAACAAGCCAAACTTGATCAAAAAAATAAACTCGTTTAAAAATTGGGTTCAGCGGTTCAGCCTGACTCGAGCTCATTTAACAACTAAACCAAGCTTGAACATGCTAAGATCGGCTCCTTCGACTCGAATAACGCCCCTATCTCTACCTGCATATAGGTTTAGTTTAGCCGTTTAGGTGTATCGAGTCGAAGAGAGTGGGATTAGAGCATCTTCAACCTAAGCCCTATTTTTAAAATAAAAATAAAGAATTTGAAGAAAATCCAAGAAAACGACACAGCTAGCAATTAAGTGGTCCATGATCATGGCCTTATTTTACAGAAAACGTAATAAGAGGAGGAGAAAAGTAAATAAGCATAAGTTGGGTGTCTCAATAATTCTACTCGGCGAGACTAGACTCCAACCGGTGCCTCAGCAGTTGAAGTGTACTTCTGGATGACATGAACCGGATCTCCCACTTCAATCAGCATCCCTTTTCCACCAGCAATGGAGTCCTTGCAAACCATGTTCTGCCCAAAGTAAACCTGCACCCCCAAAGTTTCAACTAGTTAATCATCAACCTGCATATTCGTTTCAACAGCGCAATTTCGTGAAGCTCGGAAAAATTAACTATTAGATTGAGGGAGACAGCAGAATGCACACCTCTCCTTGCTTGTTCTTGTTCGGACGTAAAAGTTTGCCTGATCTGTGTGTCTTGAGGACTTCACGTACTTCAGGGTTAGCAACCCCGGTTTCTTGGTTGATTGTAGGCACCTGAAATGAACCAGTATCATGATTGAGCTACAATGGCGAGTAAGCAAGTGGCGACGCTTTGTGTATAGAACAAAAGGGCTTTTCTTTAACCTTGCAACGGGCACACAACTTAACGCCATTGAAGGTGAACTTGTTGATTTTGATTTCCTTCCACAGATCCTCCTCGAATGGTTCGCCCCCTTTGACAACAATGCTGTAACATCAAAATTGAATGAATTGATTTGCATTCGTCATGAAGCAGATCGATGCAGCAAAACTAAAGAGTGGATTACTTGGCTCTAAATCGGTTCATTGATACTGGAAATGGCATAAGCTTGTTCAGTGCATCTATTGAGTCCTGCACAAAACAACAGAACAAGATCACCCATCTGAGATACCTTCCAAATGAAAAATCGAGTTGACGAACCTGGGAGGCAAGCAAGAACGGGGTCTCGTCGGAAAACATGATGCTGTGTCCATGAGCATATGCAGGTTCAGTCTCTCTAGTCACTCCAGCTGCAAGCAATTGATCTATAAGTTGGAAATAACTGAAAAACGATAGGCAAAATCGAGGTTTCAGAAGCAACTACTGAGCAATTCGATCAATTTGGAGTAACTTACCGGCATCAAAGCGCACCAGACGCGCAGCTTTACCAAGGTAGCTCGAGAACCACCGAGCTGCCTCGTCTCCTTCGTCCAAGGCCGGTCCAGTCCAGTCCCATACACCAACCCCATCCACCTTAATCCCCGAGCTGCTCAAAGGAACCTTGAGCGCGCTCATCCCAGGCGCACGAACCACTGCATAGTCAACACAGGGTCAGTTGTGAACTACGTACGTTGTTGCGAGATAGAGAGGTCCAATGGCGCAAATTAACGGTTGAATTTACCCAAGTAAGAGGAGCTCGAAGGCTCCCAGGCCTCAGCGAAGGCCTCCTTTGGCAGCTCAGTTTCCACAAGAGCGAGCTTCGGCTCCACACTTTGAGTGCACAGCCTCCCTTTCGAGTTGATAATCAGCCATTGTCGGTCCCATCGAAACCCTAGAGAGTTGGAAAATACGCTAAAATACTATCAAATCAAAGCTTTTCTATCAAATTCAACTTCAACAAACACTTTTACAGGTCGAATTTCGCAAAAAACTGTACCACGCACTAATGCACCATGAATTTGTACCAAGGAAATAAAAAGAAACGATTTTTATCGAAAACAAACGCAAGTTAGGTCATTTCAAATGCCGGAAACTGATGAATTGGGGGTGTACCGGTTGGACAGATAGGAACACGGGAAACGGAGATTCCACGGCAGGACTTGATGGGGTAAACTACAATCGCCGTCACCTTGGCCGAGCAGTCGCCCATCTCTCACACTCTGTAAATTACACTAACAGAGTCAATGGTGTTGATTTATAAGGGAAATAGGGAATCTAACAACCTCCAAATCACTGTATCATATCCCCTTCCCACTCCACTCCAGACGGTGATCATGTTTTCAACGTTATCTAATGTGTCAGTGTCATTTGTCACTTTGTCTGCCAGCCCCCAATGATTTACCAAATTTACAGTTCATCTGCATCCTTTTTTTAGATTTTAGCCTTTGTTCTAAACCATTTGTAAAATTACCCTTCTTTACAGAATCTCCCATGGTAAACCAAAAAATGGGTTTTAGCCTAATTTTATTCCCACCTTAGATCAAAACTCATTTTATCCTTTTTATTTTTGGCCTATTTCCAAAACAAAGGCTAAATTTGGCTTCCTCTTTTGAAAGGGCAAATGTTATTTATTTATTTATTTTTAAATGTTTAATATTTATGTAAATCTATAAATAATACAATTATAATTCTATACATTATATCTTTATGTTTTTTATTTAAAAAATAAAAGTTGTAGTATTGTAGAGATATTCAAGAGTTATTCGATATGAATATAATATTTGACATATTTAAATTATCATTGCATAAATAATATTTTTAGAAAATAACATTAATCTTTTTTATTATAGATTCATCAAAATTATAATAAAAAATAAATATTATGTTGCTTAATGTACTAAAGATAGAATCGGGTGACGGAAATGAGATGTGGAAGTTCTAAATTATATTAGTATTTATAGAAAATTTAGCCTGCCAAAATTGACATACGGTGGGAGCAATATAATTGTATAATAGGTTAAAAGAGAATATTCTATAGAGCCAAATAAGCTGAATATTTTTTTTTGAATTTGCTCAACCCGAAGCATTTAAACGAAGTCGTTTTGATATTAATTTGTATAGGAGTGGTTTGTTAGTTGTTTTGTAGTATAAATTAGACAAGTTGTGCTTTCAGTTGTAACAGAATTACACACTTCAATCAAAGGGAGAAAACCCTCTTAGGCTCCCATGTTCAGACTTCATCTTCTTCCTCGACATTTTCCTTCATTTTCGATTTACAAAAGCTTGAATCTCATTCAAGTTTACATATTGTGTGTAGTTCGGTGAATAGAGATCGCCATAGAAGGCCTGCATATGGCCTGCATATAGCTAGGTGTGTATCGAATGGGCGAGAGTGCATCTTCAACCTAAGCTCTATTTTAAATAAAAATAAAGAATTTGAAGAAATTTCATATAAAATGTAAAATAGAGATTTTTAAAGAGAGATATTTTTCCTCTATATTTTCAGCAAACAAAAAATCTCTAAAGATTAGTTATTATATAATAAAATTCACTTTAAATAAAGAAAAAATTTGATAAATTATACCATTTGGAACTTTTAATTAAGTAATTAACCTTTTTTAATTTTTTATTGGCCGTTCTAATCCAACTTCAATATTTTTGAGCGTACTAATCTCCTTCTTCCTCTGTTCCTCATTCCCCTCGTTCGCTCCGCCTCTCATTCTCGCCGCCCTTCGTTCGTGCTCCTTCCGCACCGATGGAAGCTCATCACTTCCGGCGGCGAGACCGGCATCGTCCAGGTCTTCTTCATCCTCCATCCAACCGATCTCTTCGGGTTCCTCTGGCCGACGATTCGGTCTGTCGTTCTTCAATCCGTCTTCGGTGTCTTCCTTCTCCTTCATCCTCCATTCTTCAGTAGTCTCTGGTTAGGTTTTTGATTATGGATGAAATTGTCCCCAAATTCGTGCAATTGATTGCAATTGCTTCCAATTTCTTCTTGTTTACTGTAAATATCTTGCTGCGGCATTCGTTGATGTCAAAATTACTGTCATCTTTGTGTATTTGTAGGGTTTCGAATTTTGATTACATTTGTCCCCAATTTCTAGGGTTTTGATGTTGGATGAAATTGTATCCAATTTTGTGCAATTGCTCACATTTGCTTCCATTTTCTTCCCTTTTCATGTAACCATCTGGGGAATTAGGGTTTGTAGTTTTTTAGCTTGCGTATTTGCTAAATCCGTGCTTGCTTCGAGCTCTCGGCATCAATCGAGGTATGTAACTGGATTTCGTGTTGTGAATTGCTTCTTTTTTGCCTGCTGTGTGAACAGATTTTAGGTGATTTGGCCATGTTTGGTTGTAAAGGTTCATCCTTTGTTATTTTTAGGGTTAATTTCCCCTGAGAATTTGGTTGAATTGTTATTTGGTTGAATTTAGTTTTCCCAATTAGCGTACATTTTGCTTAATTTTGTACGAATCCACCTTGCCTAGGATATAGAATGAACTTCGTTTTCAGCAATTGAAGCGTCATCAATCGTTGTTGCTTGGCCTGTCATCAATCGTTGTTGCCTGTGGCCTGCAAGAGATGTTATTAGTTGTTCATGTTCTGTTTTTTTTACGCTTGAGGGTATAAATCAAATTGGAACTGTAAATGATTGTTTGATCACTTTTCTCTTTTCATGAATAGGTATCAAGTTTTTCCTTTCTAAATCTAATTGCTGAAATTGGGAAAGGAACTTTGCTACATCTTCCACTCTTGAGATGTTATTAGTTGTTCATGTTCTGATGTGTTTGTGATTTCTGGTTCTTCTCTTACGTTGATTTGGAATGCTTGATCTTGAATGAAAACTAATTATTTGTGGTTTGTGGTATGAGAAATGATGGAAATTAACATCTGTGAACAATGATTAGTGGAGATTTTGTGAATTTCAACAGTCAGTGTGGAGATCATGAATTAAAACTTATTGTTTTTTTGTTGTTTTATGAGTTGTATACTTCAGTTGGATCTTAGTGTTTAGCTTCTTGTTATTCAGGGAATTGTTTGTTATTCATGTATAAGATGTGTCATACTTGGAGGTCCCTGTAAATCCATGATCAGCCCGTAATCCATAGCTATAGGTGTTGATTGACCTCCTCAAATGCTGCTGGAATTCAAGGGCTCTATCCCCTATGAAGCAATGGGAGAACTTATATAGTCACTTGGTGCTCAATGTCAAATTGTGAGGTTATTTGTGGTTCTTGGTATCATTGATGCTACTGAATAGTGAGTGCTACAACTTTCAAAGACTTGGGACATGTGTGTAAGGTAAAGAATGGTGTTATTTCAAACATGAAGTAGTGGGAAACTTTGGAAGACAAATTTTGATGCCACCGTGATCATCCATGAGGCCATGACATCATCATCAATAGGAAAGACACAAGTATATTTTTTTTCTTTCTTTTCTTTAATTTCCAATTACAGTCTTAATTGTTGTTGTAATGACTCTCAAGCAAGCTTCTTTGTAGTACATACCTCTCAATTAGATGTCTTTTTCATTAGCTACTGTTGAGTTTACATTCGTTAAGCTTTGAGTGCAAAGCTTTGTAAGGGGGAGCAATGTCATGTATTTCATGTATAAGGGTATGTGGAATCAATGAAAACGTACACAAATATATTATTAAAGTTTTTTTTAATAAAAAATGTCATTGATATACAATCGCCTAGATTAAAAAAGTGACATCAAACAAATAAATTAGAAAAGTAGCATCAAACCATTTAGAAAAGTGGTAAAAAAAATTGTCCTCAACGTTTAAAAAAAGTGGCATTAAAAACGTGTCATCAAACCATTTAATTCGAAAATTGGCATCAAACAATGTCATCACAAATGATTGAGATTGATGAAGTGTAATCACAAATGTCATCAATGAATAAAAGTCATTAATATAAGATGTCATCAATGAAGTTTAATCACTCACATTTTATGCATGCCCTTGTGTCGAATTTTTTTTCAAAATATTCAAGAAAAAATAAATATTTGCGGATAAATTCACGAAATCAAACTATTTACATAAATATTCAAAAGTTGCAGGATTTTCAGAGAGAAACGCGGTCTCAGACCGCGTTTCATTCACAATGAGTAAAATCTGGGGTGTAAAAAAAAGCAAACAAAAAAAACGCGGTTTCAAACTGCGTTTTATAGTTAATTTATGATAAAACGCGGTATGAAACCGCGTTTTACCCTAATTTGTATTTTTAAATTAAAAATAAATATATTTTAAAAAAAACGAATGAATGAAACGCGGCTTTATGCCGCGTTTCATTCGTGAAAGCAGGTCGTCTTCTACAGGCTACATCTTGAACTCTTGAAGGGTTGAAGGTCATCCTCCATGGCTCCATCGCCATCGTCACCGTCACCTCCGCCAATGAAACCCGCCCCCAACGCCGCCAAGGAAACCGCAGTCCGCCTCCTATTCTCCCTTCTCTGCTTCCTCTTCCACCTCGCCCCATCAATTCCTACCCCGACTGCCTCCGCTGGCCTCTCCATCGCTGGGTACGAGCCCTATTCGAGATCTGCGCCGGTGAAGGTGCCGATCTGAACGGATAGCAGTTGGATCGGGAAGGGACGCCGGTGAAGGTTGCGTCCGTTGCCTCCATCGCCATCGTCGCCGGGCACGACCACAATTCCACCACCAGGTACCGTCGGTGTTTCCAAAGGCATTGGCAGTGGTCGAGTGAAGGCGGTGGTTGTGGTCGATCGGGAAGGAAGAGGCTCCTGGCTCCGGGATCTCAGCGGTGGACGAAGCACCTGGTTCCTGGCGGTCGCCGCTCCGGGCTCCGGGCTCTGGCTCCCGGCCTCCCCTGCACTTTCCCCTTCTTCTGTCCCTTTTTTTAACTGTATAACGTAAAACGCGGATTAAAGCCGCGTTTTACCTATTAATTTCATTTTTTTTAATTTGAAAATATAGAATGATAAAGACGCGATTTTAAACCGCGTTTTATCCATAATGGATTATAAAACACGGTTTTAAACCTCGTTTTTCTCACAACTTTACATTTAACCAAAATTTTCTGGGTGGAGATATTACTTCCAAATAAAACGCGGATTGAGACCGCGTTTCTCTGGAAAACCTGCAACTTTTGAATATTTATGTAAATACTTTGATTTCGTGAATTCATCCGTAAATATTTATTTTTTCTTGAATATTTTGAAAAAAAATTCCCTTGTGTCATCAATTGTATATAAATGTAATATAAATGTCACCAAAAATGATTGCATCAATGAAGTGTAATCACAAATGTGTCATCAGTGAAAAAAAGTAGAATCAATAACAATATATCGATATACAATTGATTAATTAAAAAAGTGTCATCAAGGTTTGTAAAAAATGTCATTAAAAAAGTGGCATCAAAGCGAAAATAAAATGTAATAATAAAATGGAATCAAAACGATAAAAAAATGGCATCAAAAAAAATCCACATGAGTTGGTCAACGTTGACCGGTCAATGGTCAACGGTTTGACCAGTCATTGGTCAAACAGTTGACCATTGACTTTAATACCTCATTTGGGGAATGGACTACCTAATCTAATTAAATAAGTTTATTATCTAATTAGCTAATTGAAAGTTCTAAATAGCCTAGTTAACTAAATCACCCTTAAATAAATAATATTTATAAAAGAGGGAATGATAGTAAATGACCCTTGCCCCGGTTTGGTTTGCAGGCTTAAATCACTACCCGGTTCAATTTGCAAGGGTTAGACTGTTGGGCCAAGTGGCCCATGAAGGGTCCAGCCCAAAGTGAACCTTGATTGCTTCTTTGATAAGACAAAAGGCAATATGTTTTGCCTTTGTCTTGCTGAGCACGAGCGAGCAAGGAAGCTCCAAGGAGTGCCGCAGTAGCAACCAAAGAAGAGGAGAGAGAAAGAAAAGAGAGAGGAGGGAGAAAGGAGAGAAAGGTAAGAGATTCGAGCGGGTGTTTCGTCTCTTGACCCGGTGATCCGTCTTCATCCTTCGGCAAGTCAACAACAGAAGTTTGTTGATAGGTATTTTCTCCTCCTGGAAATCTAATCTGATTACAAGTGTTTAGCTAGGTTTTTAGAGAGGAATCCTTTCTAGATCCAGGTTGTATTTAGATTGGTGTTTGAGATCTCCATGTTTATTAGTCTCGGGTTGAGACTGGATTGTTAAATACTTGTATTGACCTATTGATTAGTGGATTGGTTGCTCTCGCGGGTGGAAGGTGGGTTTTTTGATCCTCTGGTTAGAGAGGGTTTTTCCCACGTAAATCTTGTGTCAATATTTGTGCTTTTATCTGTGTTTGTGGTTGCTTGGTTGTTTGGTTTCCGGATTGGATATTATCGGTTGGTCGTGGTTTGCTGGTTGATTGTTGTTGGTTCTCTTATTACCCGAATTCGCTTCCGGGTGCGGCTAGAAAGTGGTTTCTAGCCCCAACATAGACTCCCCCCTTTAAAAAATCGCAAGGCAGCCGGTTGAAAGAAAGGGGTTGAAACCGGTGTTTGGGGGTAATTAAAGAAGGGAGAGAGCAAGCGTGGGAGGGAGGAGGAGAGAGAGGGCAGTTTTTTAAAAACATGTCACTTCTAACTGTGTGTAAAACAGAGAGGAGGGAGGGCAATAGGCACGAAACCGCCATTCGAGATACGAGTAAGGAGAAGAAGAAGCCCAAGGAAGAAGACGAACTTGGGAGTAAGGAGGAGAAGATGTCGGCGGTTTGCAAGCAAGTAAACCCGACAACGTGTAGAAGACCACCCCGACAGCGTTTAGAAGAGAGGGACCGACGGTTTTCAAGTAAGTAAACCCTAACTCTACCGATTTAGTACCGATTGCAGAAATTGAAAGGAGGATGGACCAATTGAAGAACCTAATTTGTTTGCCATGGTTTGCAATTGGATGAAAGAACGGGTGGAATATCCGCCCTTGTCATGTGGGATGTAACCGGCGTCAAGTATGAAAATAATGGGTGGAAATGTGGGAACGAGGGGTGTTCGCGACGGGGAGAGAAGGGAAGTACCATTGCCGTGATGATATGGTTAAGGCCATGAATGGGGAAGCAAATTAGGGGAAATCGACACATGTATTGTGTGAATTTTGGGAAATTGGTGAAATTGGGGAAATTGGGGGAATCGGGGAAATTTGTGAGATTGGGGAAATTGGATAGATTATTATAGATAGAGGGAAATTGGGGAACGTTTATGTGGGTTAAAAAATTTCAGGAACAAGTTATTGAATGTAAATGCTGTTACATTCTATCATGTCATGTTTTGAATATTTAGTTGGCATGTTTAATAGGTTTCCTGTCATGTTAATATGCAAACTTGTGCGACGTATATTTTTTGGAAGTTATAAAATGGTTACAATGCTCAAGTGATAAGTATATGGTAAGATATGGTGAGGCTAGAAATTTACTTGGAGTGTGATAAGTATAGGGTAAGATATGGTTTCTGTCATGTTATAATGGTCAGATGACATGTTATATGAACTTACCGTCATGTGCATTGTGACTGGTGTGATGATAATGAGAAAATGTTTGCAGAATGCTAAAGTATTGCTCCCCAACCTGCAGGGTATCAAACAAGAACATGGGTGATCCAGGAGAAAGAAGGATTACACAGACACCGACAATAGGCGAGGTATGGTTTACATAGTGTCGATCAAGGGTAGGGTGTTTTACAGATGAGTGGCTCTAACATTCCACCCCACCGTGCAGGTGATATATGCTATCCCCGAGGACCGGCATTTCAAGTGTAGGTGCAATCAATACGCCCGGCCCCATGTCCTTTTAAAGCTCGACCTGTAACTGACCACCTCAGACTAGAACCGTCTGTGTGAAAGCCAATTTGGCGGCATTGCGAGGTTTGGTGCCAAAGTCGAGTTCTCAGCACAGCTAGTCCACTACGTCCTGCAACGGCAGCTGCGGTCGAAAAAAGAGTATGAAACCTGGTACATGATCCAGGGGACCATAGTCCGGTTCTCCATCGCGGAGTTCGTGCTAGTGACCGGACTGAAGTGCTCGTCAAACATGCTGCGGACCGTGGACACTGAGGCGGACAAGGCTGCCTACTTAGAGTTCTTAGGGGTGGAGAAGATGAGGATGGAGGACTTCGAGTTGGAGTACAAAGTGGCGATGAAGTCCGAGCGTTCCCCCGCCAAGCGCTTTAAGTTCGCGCTCATAATGCTAGTGGAGGCGGTGCTCTTTGCGAAGGAACCCCGCAACTATATTCAAGGGTGGGTTGTGAACATGGTGTCTGACACTGAGGCGTTCTTGCGTTACCCATGGGGGCGACTGTGCTACGAACGAACCCACGAGTTTCTCTACCGGGCTGTTGAGCGCAAGCTCCAGCACGGGGTCAGCGGCTCTCGCCCGTCGTACTTGTTAGCCGGTTTCCCCCTTGCATTCCAGGTATGTAAAGGAAGGTCACATGACAAATAGTGATTTATACTGGACACTGACTCATTGTAACTGGACATAGGCACTGTGCATTGTAAAATGCAAAGTGAACACGATTATATGCAAAGTGTCGACATGTCATCACCTGGGTTTTTTTTTTGTAGTTGTGGGTGAACGAGGCTCTGCGCCCAGTTGCAAGACAATTTGCTGACACCAACGACGACATACTCTACCCTCGGTGCCTGCGGTATAAGTCGAAAGAGCACAATATCATGTACGATTCTCTTGCCTCCCTCATCCAGCAGTCGAAGGACGAGCTGGGCATGTTCGACGAGGTTGACGCTGTTCGGACAGTCCTCCTCCCGGATGTCGAGGAGGTGCGGAAGGGGGTTGTCCTTGGCGCCATCTTCGTGACAGAGAAGCCGGATAAGTTCTTCGACGACCTCGTGGAGGAGTTTAAAGCGAAACATGGGCCGAGCACGACGGAAGCATCCGGGTCAAGCACGCGGGGTGAGGGAAGTACGACGGCTACCCAAGTGGATGTGTCAAGGATTTTGTCTAAGATGGATGATCTGGGGAGGAGCATAATTGCAACGTTTAACGAGAGGATGCAAAGGGTTGAGGCGGCGATGCAGGAGTTGAGAAGGGAGGTGAGGGGGAAGAAGCGAGGCGAGGATGAGGTGACACACTCGTAGGACAGACATGGAACCCATGGGGAGGACACCGAACATGTTGAGGTGCAGTCGAATGAGGTAAGATGTTCAATTTGTCATGTCAGTATCCATAACCGTCATGTATAAGAATATAGGCGTCATGGTAACGCCATTCGCATATTTGCGTAGGGTGAGGAAACTGTTCAGGAAATGGGCCAGAAATTGGGTACCGATGCAGATGGAGAAAAAACCACCAAGACAACCTCTGAGGTAAGTACTCTAACTGAAACCGTGATGTAAGTTTTGTGAATGACGGTGACACGAATTCATTATCTGAAAGAGATGGGTAAGAATAAGGGCCCAGGCCATGGGGACACCGAAATGGAGAAGGATGCTGACCCACAAGAACCCCCCAAAGAAACACCCATCACATAAGTAAGTCATCCCTGTCGTACTGCGATGTCAGTGTTGACAATGGTGTCGACACTAAGTTCATTCGCATATTTGCGTAGGGTGAGGAAGTGTTGAAGGAAAAGGGTCAGACTGATAGCACAGGGCAAGGGGAAATGGTAAGAGCGACCGGTATTGAGCCAGGAGCAGCCACCACCGTCACAAACGCTGAGGTAAGCCATCTGACGCCCAGTGTCATGTGAAGTCCGTTAGTTGTCATGTCAACACACGTTTGTTGTCATGTATTAGGACCGGGCTAATGTGGATGAGGTGTTAGCTGAGGGCTCTAAGACTGAGGCGAAAGGGCCTAGGGCCACGGCAACCATCTCTGAGCCAGATGCACCCACCACACAGACAACCCCTGAGGTAGGTCGTGTTAATGTTACTGTCATGTGATGTGACGTATCTGTCATGTTATTTTAAGTTTGTGTCATGTGTACCAACATAGGAGGCGCATGATGAGTCCGTCGTTCCCCTTCAGCGTAAGGGGGGAAGGGTGAGGAGAGCGTCTGCGACGTTCGATTGGCACGAAGTCATTCAGCCGGTGAAGAAGTCGCGTGTCGAGAAGGGGAACAAGGAAAAGGAGGGGGTTGACGAAGGGGGTGAAGAAGTCACGGGCCGCCAAGGGGAAGAAGGTCATTGTGGGGGTTGACGCCGTGGCCTTCGGCCTGACGACCAGGGCCGACGTCGACGCCTTCTCCATGTGGTTGACCAGCGACGAGGCCGAAGGGACTGACCCCGCACGTACAATGATGGGCACCCTCCTCCAGAGGTAATTCTTCGGGGACCTGAAAACGCCAAAGCATATGGTGGGCTCAGAGGTAATGTCCGCCCACCCGTGCTCTGATAACATGACAATTTTGTTGTTGACTGGACACATGTTCCTTGTTTGCAGCATATCGACCAAGCATGCGGCATCCTCCGAAAGGAGGTAGCCAGCGAGTCGAAGTACGCAGGCGTCGCAGTCATCGACCTATACTTCGGGGTACTGCTGCAGCGACATACCGGCATGAACGTCGACGAGGAGTTGGAGTACTACTTCAGCGGTATGTTGCCTGAGCGGTGTTCGAAGCCTTGGGCCAGCGTCGACCACGTGTTGGCCCCCTGAAATATGAAGGACAACCACTGGGTTGCGCTGGAGATCGACCTGGCGGAGTGGACTGTCCGTGTGTATGATCCGGACACTCGTCTGACTCCTGAGCGACATTTTCCCGGCCTTCTGAAGCCCATCACGCACACCCTGCCCCCGCTGATGAATGTCCACCAAGAGATGCACGCCATGCATGCAGGGAAATTGCCCCAGCCGTTCAAGTACAACCGTGTGAAGGGGATCCCTCAGAACAAGCAATTGTAAGTCGCCGTTGTCCATCTTTTGCATTATAGTGTAATTGCAGCGAATTTGGTTTGACACATTTACTTTTTGTGACGCAGAGGAGATTCCGGCCCCTACGCTATCTGTTTCATGCAGATGCTCGCATGAGGTGACCGCGTATTCAAAGGGGTGGACGACGCCTTTATCGATGCCTACCGCCTAGTCCTCTGTGTCGCCATCTTCCACGGTACCTTCCGTCCCAGCCCCGATCCTCAATAGTCATTGCCTCCGTCTCCATTTACAAGAACATTGTTGGTTGTACTGTTGTCTGGACATATTGTTGGTCGCTTTCACATTTGTGTTTTCGTAGGATTTTATTTGGTTGACTTTGGTATCGACGGTATGTCATTTTGGGAAACCTATGCCTCAGGTTTTGAAACTATGATGTCATGTGGTTTTTGAAACTATGTTATCATGTAGGTCGTACGATGGTTGACACTTATATATTTATGTCGTTCGCATTTCCATTGAAACTGACAACTACTACATGTCATGTCCAAAATATCACCTGACAAGTTAATATTACTGCATGTCATGTATAAACTGAAATAGCTGCACCCAGGCCCAACAAGCCTTAATTATAAAACACGGTTTAAGTTCATACTTTACAGGAGAAAGGGGGAGCGTTAACGTTTCTGAAGAAGTGAGCCCTGATTACAAAACGTGGTAAATACCTACTGTCATGTCTTAACCATTATATGTCATGTCAAAAGATGTGTCCGTCATGTAATATCCATATGATCGACCAAGTATGTCGCGGGCGGTTACTAGGTGCGGCGCCGTTTCGGGAACTTCCTTTCCCACTGAGACGGGTACCGCGTTGTCTTCGGCCTGCCAGGGCGTACGTTGATAAGGGGGGAGGCAAGTCTCATTGGCGATTGCCTCGGGTACCCTCCAAGTGTCTCCCGACGGGACTGGGTAGATCACGTCCTTGTAGCACGCACGCCACGCGTCTACCTTGTACAAGTCGTTGAGGAACGAGTACACATCCACCCCGTGCAATTGGGATGCTGCGATTGTGTGTGAGCATGGGTACTGGTCGACGTTGAAGCATCTACAGCTGCATAAACGTCCCGTTAGGTTTACAAGCCAGCTAGAGGTTCCCTTGCGTACCTCGAACTCATGAGGACTCAGCTGTCTGACGACCATGGAAAGGGACTGCATGAAGTTTGCTCTGATGGCGTTACCAACCCAGTCGCTGACGACTTTCCCCTGCTCGGTGATGTGATCCTAATTCGCCATGTTTTATAGTTACTTTTATATCATTTTCTGCATGCATTTCATGCATTTGGGTTAGAATAGTACAGAATCTATGTAGTTTATGCTTATTTGACAAATTATGGAATCTACACCAGTTTCTGTTTAATTTCGCAGAAATCGAGGCAATTTACAGCAATTCAGAGAAAGGGAGAAAAGCTCGAAGCCAACTACAGAAGTCCAAGGTCAAGAAGCAGCGGAACCAGGACAAATCGAGCTGGAAAGAAGAAAACCGAGTCAAAACACATTAATCGATATCGAGTACTGCAAATCGATATCGAGTAAGGTCAAGTCGATTTCCACTCGGACAACCAAGAATCGAGCAGAGCTGAGCAAAGTTAGTCGATATCGAGTTGATTTACTCGATATCGAGTACGCCATATCGAGTCAGGGCACTAGGAGTCGACAAGTGAAGCTGGGAGCTGAAGATGTTAGTCGATGTCGAGGAAATTTCCTCGATATCGAGTAAAAAGCTAAGTCGATGTGTTGTCCTGGAGGCCGAAATCGAGTTGCTGAGCAGAAGACGAGAAAAGTGCTAGTCGATATCGAGCAATTCTACTCGATATCGACGAAATCCCCAGAAGCCGACGTCGAGTAATCCGAAATCTTGTTAAGTTTCTATCCCGAGTCCAATGTTGATATTTTCGAGATGAAATTCTATCAAGATCTATCAAGTGCTATCAAGTCAAGAGAGAAGATATTTTATCCACATTAGATATAGTCCTAGTTGATATAATTATTTATTTCCATTATTTAATCTTTAGATAAAAGATAGATAGATATAGATATAGATATAGTTTTCTTTCCTAATTAGAGAGGGAATGAAGGCTATAAATAAAGCCTTAGGGGCTGATTTCCATTCATTCAATTTTAGTTACAATTAGTTACATAGAGAGAGTAGAGAGAGAGCTTGTGGCGAGAGGAGTCGGTAAGGCAAAAGCGGATTTGTCTTCGATTGGTTGTAAGCTCTCTTTGGTTTATTTTTAATGCAATTTATTTTCCTGAAATCTTTGATGTCTTTCTTGATGATGAAGAGCGAGTAGTCCACCAACCTCTAGGGTCGGGGTGAGCCCGACGGTAGCCATGTAAGGTGATGCGCTAAAGGTTTGATCTTTTTATGCAATTCGTCTTCTATCCCTGCAAGCATGATTCTTTTGCGAAAGTTGAAGGTGATCCTTGTTTGTGTTATGGAAGCGAAAGTGATCTTAATACAACTTGGATTAATTATGTGAAAAGGTTTAGTAACAATTAGGGTTTATGCGAAAGCCTCTATATTCCTATTTGTTAATAACGAAAGTTATTTGATGAAAAGCATGATCTTAATACAACTTGGATTAATTATGTGTTATTTTACATGGTTATCGTTGTGGTGCTGAAACCCTGATCTTGGAAGTCTTTAGTTTATTGATTTATTTCATCGAAATTCGTGTTTTGTGTTGCGAAAAGTTGCAATTTAAGTTTCTGTCTTTTTGTCGATCTCGGGGAATTTTAGTCGACATCGAGGTATCTCCTCGACATCGAGTAAAGTTGTCGAAGTCGAGTTGCTTGTGTTGAGATCTGCTTTCTGTTTGTCGATTTCGTGCACTGTCGGTCGATATTCTTACTCGATATCGAGGAACAGTAGTCGATATCGACTAGTTTCTGTGCTTTCGTTTTCTTTTCCGCTTTTCTTTGTTATTTCTGTCTGTCTGTTTAATTTTCTGTCTGTGAGATTTGCTGCTACCTGAGATCCGCTGACGTGCTTCCTCGAGGATCGATCCTGACTTCCCGCTGCTACATCAGAAGGAGGTCTTGTAATCATTTGCAAGGGACGGAATCTGGTTTGCTTTACTTTATTTATATTTTGAATTGCAAGTCTCGATTTCCTCCTACAACAAATTGGCGTCGTTGCCGGGGAAGCAATCATTCGCGCCTTAGGTAGTTAAATCTCACGTTTGCCTTGAGTTACTTTGTAGGTGTATGCCCCGTTCTGGTCAAACACTTAAGTTTGACGCCTTAGAGGATCCGGAACGTCTTATACACATCCATTCTAAGCTGAAAAGGATCATGGCGACTACCGAAACACAAGCTGAGATGATTGAGAGGCTTCAGAGGGAACTAGCCGCCAAGGATACTGCTCTCAACGCTGAGAGAGCACGCACTACACAAGAAACGGAGCGAAGGAGGCAGGTGGAAGCCGAGCTTGCCCAATACCCTACCACTGCAGAGGATTACATGCACCCGACTCTCGTTGTGCCTCAATCGGGCATTCTAATCCCTGAAAACAATTTTGAAATTCGCACTCCTTTCCTGATTGAGATTAAAAATAATGCTTTCTTTGGTAGATTTAATGAATGCCCTCTTCAACATATTATCAACTTTACTGATATGTGTCGTACTCTTGCTGAAGGTACCACTTTGGAATATGTCATGATGAAGGCTTTTCGTTGGTCTCTGGATGGTCCAGCATTGAAGTGGCTTGAAGGTCTCCGTCCACGATCCCTCACAACATGGGCTGAAGTGAGGCAGGAATTTATCAACAAATTCTTTCCTCCTGCCAAGACAGCGCTCCTTTGCCAGAAGATTACGGGTATGTTTGGCAAAAGCAAGTAGCTTTTCCGAACTTTTGGTTTTGATATTCTATAGTCTTAAATGAAATAAATAAAAGATTTTAGTTTAATTAGCTTTTGAAAGCTTTTGAAATCTTAGCTTTTCAACAGCTATTCACCCAAGCTTTTCGGAGCTTTTTGTTTTTTATTCACAAGTTTTTAACAGCTACCCTAACAGCTAGATTTACCAAACACTCTACTAGCTTATTAACATATATTTAACTCAAATAATCCAACAGCTTCAGCTACCCAACAACTTCAGCTCCTCCAACAGCTACCATTTTGCCAAACACACCCTACAGCTTTCAAACAGAAGCCTGGGGAGCCGCTAGCAAAAGCATGGGAACGATATAAGGATCTACTGCGATCCTGCCCTACACATGGACAGCCACCCTACATCATTCAGAAGATCTTCTTCAATTCTCTTGACCTGGCCACTAAGGATAGGATCAACACGTATACTCATTATGAGTATCTGACAATGCTGCCAGCTGACGCATGGGCTACCCTCGACAAGCTGACCAACTACGACAACAAGTATGGGACTCCAATAAACTATGATGAGAATGTCTATGTCAGGCCAGCCCAATCCATGCCCCTCTATGAGCCTTCTAAGAAGATTGACCCAGATGTTAAGGAGCAGTACTACAGAGATCAGAATCGCAAGCTCCTCAAGCAAGTCAAGTATCTTTCTATCAACCAGCCCTGCATCGAATGCGGATCACAGCGGCACACCACTACTGAGTGCCCACACACAGAGCAAGTCAGGATGGCAGAACACCACGAAGAGGTAGCTTACGCAGGGGGTCCCAATCGCTATATGGGGGACCAAAGGTTTCAGCAACCACAATGGAACCAAGGTGCCCCTAGGAACCCCCCGCCATGCAGAGCTCCAGGACATCCGGAAAGGGACTAGAAGAAGAATGACCTATATGACCATCCTTGAGGAAATGCGGAGGAACCATTCAGACACCAAGCAGTCCTTCAATTCCGTCTACACTCAGATATAAGGTGTCAACGCTAGGCTTGGAGAAATGGATGTTTGGAGGAAATTGATTGATACACAGATTGGCCAGCTAGCAGCAGGCGTCCCCAGACAGTCAGGTACGCTCCCTAGATCTTCTGAGCCCAATCCAGAGGGGAAGACCGGACACATCGCAACCGTAAAACTTAGAAGCGGGCACCAACTACGCGAGCCAGAGGTCGGAAAGCAGCAGGACAGAGCTGAACAGCAACTCGATATCGACGAACAGCAGGTCGATGTCGACCAAAACTTGGTCGATATCGAGCAAAGTCAACTCGATGTCGAGGAAAAACGTGGCCAAGATTCGTCTGCACAGCACTCCAACTCGACATCAAGGAAACTGGTCGATATCGAGGAAGATCTTGTCGATATCGAGAAGAATCAAGTCGACGTCGAGGAAGCTGCAACACCTCCGACATCTGTTCTGGCTCCGAACCAGAAAAAGAAGCTGCATTTCCCAACAAAATCTCTAAAGGATCCAGCAGAGAAGAAATTTCAGCGCTTCATCAAGATGCTTCAAATGCTCAATGTCACCGTACCCTTCACAGAAGCTCTTAATGAAATGCCATCATATGTCAAGTTCCTTAAGGAGATCCTAAGCAAAAAGCGGTCAATGGCAGAGATCGCAGAGGAATGCAGCCATATGGACATACTTGAGAAAAGGCCAGATCCAGGTAAGTTTGTTATAACCATTGGATTTGGTCAATACAAATTAAATGCTTTATGTGATCTTGGAGCTAGTGTAAGTATAATGCCTCTGTCAATATGGTCCAAGATTAAGATAGGTGCCCTAGAGCCTGTGGATGCTAAGCTTTATATGGCAAACAACACGGTGGTCATCCCAACAGGCATGGTGGACAATGTGCCAGTGCAAGTAGGTAAGTTCTTTGTCCCTGCTGATTTTCTAGTTATTGATATGGCGGAGGACCCTGCTTGTCCAATTATTCTAGGAATGCCCTTCTTGGCGACGGTGGATGCCAACATAAGCGTAAGAAAGGGAGTACTCACTTTCAACATCAGCGATGAGGTGATTGAGTATTCTTTTAATAAAACTGGAAGGCACACAGGTCCCATGGAAGAGGTAAAGTCTATATCAGCTGGTTACATTACTTGCGGGGAGCCTAAGGTAAGAAATATGACTCCCGAAGAGCTAGAAAAGAGGGATATGGAAGCCCAGGTGGAGAAGATCATGGCCATCCTGAACGACGACACAGATGATCTGCTCGACATCGACCAAGGTAAGTCGACTTCGACTAATTATTTCTCGGATGCCTTGACAGGATGCAAGTATGGGGTCGAAGTCGACCAGAATTACGCGATGTCGAGTAACTTGGTCGACATCGACCAAAATCAGAGCCCTCCACCAGCAGCAGCTTCGTCGAGCAATCCACTAGAAGCCAAGGATTCCTCAACATCGACGAATTTGGTCGACATCGACCAAACACCTGCGTCCTCGACTCCTCCTCCCTCGACGAGCAATCCACTGGAAGCTGAGGACAACTCGATATCGACCAAATTGGTCGACATCGACCAACATCCTCTTTCCTCGACTCCACCATCTTTGACCAGCTGTCCACCAGAAGAGCACAACTCCTCGATATCGAGTAATATTACTCGAAATCGACCAAATACTGAGGTCCCCGAATCCGATTCTGCAAAGGTAAGCCAAGGTATGGATCTTTCCTCTCCTATTTCAATTAAAGATTTATCTATACATGGGAGATGTTTGCCTTGGTATGTGCGCTTATGTAGGATTTCCAATGATGAGCCTAAGGAGTATGAAGTTGGAGACAAGCTTTATGTTTCCAAATCAAAGGATCATTGGTTTCCTAACAAATTCAACAAGAAAAAGATGGGACCCTTCACGGTGAACAAGATCCATTCAGGAGGATTGCAGCTGATGGACAAGAATGGAGTTCTATTTGAAGCCCAAGCTACATGGGCCCTGCAAATGCCACCTTGAGCTTAATGGAGAAAGTCGGCCTAGCGACTATAAAATCTAGAGCTTGTAAATAGATATTTATATTTTTGGGACTTTTTGGACTTTGTTGCTTTTGTTTGTTTTTGGTTTTGAACTTTTAGTTTTTCTATTGTGGGTATTTATCTTCTACAATTTTTCAGGTCCATGGAGGATAGAAGCAGCCGAAATCGACTGGGGCCAACTGCTGTTGCACTCGATTCTGAAGCCCTGCACATCTGTCTAGTGAGTTTGTTTCTTTACCCTTGTTTTTATATAGTGAGGACACTGTAATGTTTAAGTATGGGGTGGGGGAAGGGCTTACTTTGTGCATATTTGGTTTTATTTGACATTATGTGTGCATTTTTAAGGATTAATTCTTGAATTGCTTATACATGGCTATTTTGGAATTTATTATATATTTATGTGCTTACATGCATGTTTTCCAAAGTTTGAAAAAATGACCCCCATTGAAATTTTGATTAATGTCATGGAAGCTTTATTGAACTCGACGATGCAAAATTGGATTCATTAGAGATATAACATGAAATTGCCTAGTAAAGGGAAGTCACAATGAAGTGCATATTTTGATAAAAACCATGAAAGGAGGTAAAATTTAATGTTGCTTTTGACATGTTGCATGATAAGAGGATGGAGGACTTTACATTTCCATATAATGCTCATATTGTTATGTTTCCCCTACAATTCATTAATGGGGACTAATGATTTCCCTCAGAAATTCTTCAATGCTTATATACCCTCCCCCTCCTCCCCTTTCCCTTTTTTTTTGGCGCCATCGCTAGGCGGGAACCATCTGGCTCCCTCCTTTTTATTGTAGCCCCCTTCTCCATCTCTCTCCCTCTCTCTATCTGTCTTGTCAATAATCCTGAGGATTTTCTCCCCCTCTCTCTCTCTCTCACACGCACATCTCTCTCACACGACCCTCTCTCTCTGTCTTTTCTTCGGTTTTCCCTCTCTCTCTCTCTCTCAATTGTCCCGCTGTCGAACTCACAGTGTCCAGTCTCCCCCTCATGACCTGCTACCGGTTGAACCAAAAATTCGGATATCCGGAATTGTGCATTTTTTTTTCGGATAGGGTTAGGCGTGCAAAATTTACAACCAAAATGGTTATTTTAGCAAAAGGCCCTTTATAAAATATTTAAAATTTTATAACGGAAGAAGTTGGGATGTTTGTTTTTTCATTTTAGAGTCTTTTTTTTATAGAAGAGTTGGTTAGTGTGTGTTGTATTGAGGCGTATCAGTATGTTAAGACTTAGACCATCAATTATAATGAGGAAATCTCTTACTCATTTTCTGTTTTTATATCCTAATTTTACACCTTATTTATTTTTTTGTTTAAATTTAGATTTTTTCTATAGTGTTTTTTTAATCTAGGGAAGTAAAACTCTGATGTTTTACATTTAAGACAAGTTTTTTTAGTTCAACACACAATATTTTGTTCAAAACGGTGGTGTTTTAGTTTAAAACTATGTCATTATAGTTGTTATATAGTTTTTTTTTCTCTCTTTAAACGAAAAAACGATGTCGTTTTAATCCACGACAACTTTCTTTTCATCTAAAAATATATCATTTGAAACCTACAAAGTCAATATGCAACTTTTTGTTTTCTTAGCATGTAATAACGTGTAACAAGATACACAAACTTTAAACATGTATAATTTATTATATAATATATTATCGAATTTAGTAATATAACCTCTTGTTTCGAAAATCTTGAGTTGAATTACAATACCAAAATATCAAATTAAGGAAAATATAAAAGCATCGTGATTAATTAAAAGATATCTGAAATATATAATCTATATTTAACTTTCAAACGTCATAACTTTTTACTCAGTTATCGGATTGAGACTTATAATAAATCAAAACGAATCTATCGACGAGTAGAATAAATATAGGTTATTCATCGGATGAGGAGAGGGCGAATGCTCCCGCTTGCCCCCACCTAGCTCCGCCTATAAGAGTAACCTCTTCCATTTCCTTATCTTAAGGTATAAGCTACAACCAACGGATTACCTTTTATGACATTAAAGGTAAACAAAACCTTGGTTGTTGATGCCCTTAAGAGTTGGGTGGTTAGAGTAAGAGGTCTAGTATTCAAGAAGGGTTGTACACAATCTATTGTATACTTCAAATATACGTAGTAATACGGAGTACAAGTTTTCCTTTTTAAGTTGTGTTTGTGGGGACTCGGATTCCCAACATTATCGATCAGTTGTATTATAGTTGTCACTCTCTCCCGATGACAATGAAGTACAGAATTGATGAATTACCTGGATCGTCACCATCTTTGGCTGACTGGTCGACCGATCGATCTGAATTACTCCTATAATGCAATGAAGCCAGTGGATGAGATGGGAGATACTCTTGGACACATTTACTAGTAGTTGCCAAACAGATTGTCGACATGACGACGAAACGTTGTTATGTTACATCATAGTCTGTCTTTGCCCTCACTTTCAAAACTCAGTTTGAAGTAGCCTGGAATGTCATCAGCACCTTATTTCATAACTGGATACATAGATTATACACGGCGAGACGAGGCTCAAACCGGTGCCTCAGCAGTTGAAGTGTACTTCTGGATGACATTAACCGGATCTCCGACTTCAATCAGCTTCCCCTTTCCACCAGCCATGGAGTCCTTGCAAACCATGTTCTGCCCAAAGTAAATCTGCACCCCAAAAGTTTCAACCGGTTATTTATCAGTCTGCATATTCGTTTCAACAGCGTAATTCATGAACTCGGAAAAATTAACTATCAGGTTGAGGGAGACTGCAGAATGAAGCACACCTCTCCTTGCTTGTTCTGGTTCGGACGCAGATGTTTGCCTGATCTGTGTGTCTTGAGGACTTCAGCTACTTCAGGGTTAGCAGCCCCGGTTTCTTGGTTGATTGTAGGCACCTGAAATGAACCAGTATCATGATTGAGCTAAAAATGGCGAGTAAGCAAGAAGAAAGGAGCTTTTCTTAACCTTGCAACGGGCGCACAACTTAATGCCATAGAAGGTGAACTTGTTGATTTTGATTTCCTTCCACACATCCTCCTCGAATGGTTCGCCCCCTTTGACAACAATGCTGTAACATCAAAATTGAATGAATTGATTTGCATTCGTCATGAAGCAGATTGATACAGCAAAACGAAAAGAGTGGATTACTTGGGTCTAAATCGGTCCATTGATACTGGATATGGCATAAGCTTGTTCAGTGCATCTATTGATTCCTACACAAAACAACAGAACAAGATCACCTGTCTGAGATACCTTCCATATGAAAAACTCTCTTTGAATCATCGAGTTGACAAACCTGGGAGGCAAGCAAGAACGGGTTCTCATCGGAAAACATGGTCCTGTATCCAGGAGCATATTGAGGGTCAGTCTCTCTAGTCACTCCAGCTGCAAGCAATTGATCTATAAGCTGGAAGTAACTGAAAAACTGCGAAAAACGATAGGCAAAATTGAGCAATTCGATCAATTGGGAATAACTCACCGGCATCAAAGCGCACCAGACGCCCAGCTTTACCAAGGTAGCTCGAGAACCACCGAGCTGCCTCGTCTCCTTCGTCCAAGGCTGATCCAGTCCAGTTCCATACACCAACCCCATCCACCCTATTCCCCGAGCTGCTCAAAGGAACCTTGAGCGCGCTCATCCCAGGCGCACGAATCACTGCATAATCAATACAGGGTTGGTTATGAGCTATGTTGCAACATAGAGAGGTCAGAGGTCCAATGGCGAATTCAAAGGTCGAATTTACCCAAGTAAGAGGAGCTCGAAGGCTCCCATGCCTCAGCGAAGGCCTCCTTTGGCAGCTCAGTTTCCACAAGAGCGAGCTTCGGCTCCACTCTTTGAGTGTACATCCTCCCATTCGGATTGATAATCAGCCATTGACGGTCCCATCGAAACCCTAGAGAGTTGGAAAATACGCTAAAATACTATCAAATCAAAGCTTTTCTATCAAATTCAACTTCGGAAAACACTTTTAAAAGTTGAATTTCGCAGAAAACTGTACCAAGCACCATGAATTTGTACCAAGGAAATAAAAAGAAACAATTTTTATTAGATAAAACAAACGCAAGTTAGGTCATTTCGAATGCTGGAAATTGATGAATTGGGGGAGTACCGGTTGGACAGATAGGAGCACGGGAAACGGAGATTCCACGGCAGGACTTGATGGGGTAAACTACAATCGCCGTCACCTTGGCCGAGCAATCGCCCATCTCTCACTCTCTGTAAATGACACTAACAGAGTCAACCGATGGTGTTGATGGCGTTAATGTACAAGGGAAATAGGGAATCTAAACAACCTCCAAATCACTGTATCCCCTTCCCACTCCAGACGGTGATCATATTTTAAACGTAATCTAATGTGTCAGTGTCATTTTGTCACTTTGTCTGCCCTCCCCAATGATTTACCAAATTTGCAGTTCATCACCCTCCTTTTTTAGATTTTACCCTTTGTTCTGAACCATTTGTTCTGAATTTGCAAAATTACCCTTTCTTTACAGAGCCAAACAAGCTGAATATTACTTGTTCATCACAGTGATTTATGAGTTATAACTTATAACACAATCCCAGTATGAATTTTATTTATTCAACTCAATAGAAATCCAATACAGACTCCAAAAATTATTCAGCTCGCCTCAACAGGCTCTCAAAACCATGATGAAATGAAAAACTCTAGTGAACTTAAACTTGCAAGTGTATACTATAACTCCCTATGCCTCTTACTATTGGCCTAGACGCCTAGTTGCCGACGACTTCAATGAGGCTGGGCTCGTAGTCGCTTGGTGCCTCAAATCCGTGTAGGTTGATCACTGTCGCGGCCACGTTGGCGAGGCCAGCAGTGGGAAGGTCGCTGCGGAACCTAACGCCAGGTGCTAGACCTGGACCGCCTATAGCCACTGGAACCTGCATAATGTGATTCAAAGTACTTGTAAAACATGGTATAGTTCAACTCGGCTGAATACCAACAGCTGATTATTGCTGTTTTTGTGAAAAAGGTAAGGTAGAAGGACACTAACTGGCTGCAATGTGTGAGATGTAAGAATTTGGAGGTTTCCATTCTTGTCCTTGAGAGGCCCCCCCTTCTTATCCCTCTTCACCATGTCTTCGGCGTTTCCATGGTCAGCAGTCACAACGTATATACCGCCCACTTTCTCAACTGCATCAAGCATCATCTGCAGCAAGGGAAAGTCAGATGACAGTAAAATTTCAGCAACATGAGCATATGAGTAGATAGAGGAAGCTATAGTACCTTGACAGCTTCGTCAGCAGCTTTGCAAGCTACAATTGTGGCTTCAATATCGCCTGTATGACCCACCATGTCCCCATTCGGTAGGTTGACACGTACCTGAAAAGAAAACACCACATATATCATCAATGCTTTCCTGGAAAGTAATGTACTTGCCACCATATGACACGAGATATCACCTGATTGAACTTGCCGCTGAGAATTACATCTCTCGCCTTCTCGGCAATCTCTAAGGCCTTCATCTTCGGTTTGACATTGAAACTGATCCCAGAGTCACTAGGGATCTCCACATATTCTTCCAATTGAGAGTTGAAATACCCTGAGCGGTTTCCGTTCCAGAAGAAGGTAACATGACCAAATTTGACTGTTTCACTGTCATATATAGAAATGTTACATTCAGGCTTCCATATAGATGATACAGTTGTACCACACAATCAATTCAGGAACAACTTAATTTTCAAAAATCAAAAGCATTAATACCGAAGGAAAACGTACCTGCAAGCAAAAGTACTAACTCCATTGTGCACTAAATATTCCCCAGAAGTTCTCTCAATTTCCGGTGGAGAAACAAGATAGTGGCTAGGAAGCTTCAGTTCACCATCATATTGGAGCATCCCAGCATAATGAATCTTGGGGAACCGGACTCTGTCAAATTTATCAAACTTCTCATACTCAAGGGCCTGGGCAAGCATAGTCATACGATCTGCTCGGAAGTTGAAAGTGACAACAGCATCGCCGTCTACTATAGGCCCTACGGGCTTCCCACTTTCATCAACACAAACAAATGGTTTTATGTACTGGTCATTAATACCAGGTTCCTCCCGCAGTTTCTTGACAGCTTCCAAGGCACTGCTAAACTTATGTGGAGCTTCACCAAGAACTTGGGCATCCCAACCCCGTTTCACAACCTGCCAGTCATTCTGGAAACAGGAGCAAGGTGATGAATAAAGAACGTCAAAGGAATGGTTTGGAAAGATACATGAACTAGCACCATTAATGTTTTAAGATGCCAAGTATTCGATCCTACTAAAATAAGTCACGTCAAGCAACATTGTCATTTGAGCTATACACTAAAAACGTCAACAAAACAGTTGCAAACAATCGAAAATATATCACTATGAGTGAACACAAAGCATCGACTGTTGAGAATGAATGCTTAGCCTAATACTATCATTAAATGTAAATGAATGACAATACAAGATGCATGTTGAGAATATACCTCATAACGATCCATAGTAACATACATCCGACCACCACCAGATGCTATTCTTGCATCAACGCCTTGCTCACGCAGGTTAGCGAGATCATTTTCAAGAGTCTCAACAAACCCCACACTTGAACCATCCAAAACATCACGCCCATCAGTAAGGATATGAACACGGATTCTCTTGGCACCGCGTTCAGCAGCCCCCTTGAGCAACAGCTAATAACAGAGAAACCAACATGTGCATCAATGATCACATTCTTCATTGGAGAAGTGGAGAGCTTGTCTCAAGGCTCCAGCAACAACACATACCTGCAATTGATCGAGCCGCGAGTGCACACCTCCATCACTCAGCAGGCCAATAAGGTGCAGTGTGCCAGTTTCAAAAGATTCCTTGATGTACTTAAAACCTTCCCCTTCATAGATCTTTCCCGAAGCAAGTGCAAGGTCTACAAGCTTAGCACTACATAGAAATTTCAGAACAAACAAACATCAAATTCTGAAATTCATGCAAGCTTCATCACACCCAGTCATAATTTCATAAAGAGATCCCATCTCACAATGACTGATTTGCCAGAAAGATATTTTCATATGATAGTGGGCTAAATGAATAGATTGAAGTGATGGTGTTACCCTTGAGCAAAAATCCTTCCAGCACCAAGAGCGTTGTGACCAACTTCACTGTTGCCCATGTCATCATCTGAAGGAAGTCCGACAGCGGTGCCATGGGCCTTGATTAGCCTCCATTTCTCAGGGGCCGTCTGATGTAAAACAAAACAAATACACAAATCATCCACAATTTCAGAGCTTGTTCTTGAAGGAATTTCATTTTCACAGGCATCAAAAAGTGATTGTGAATCTATACTGCTTCCGAATTTCCATCACAACGTCTAATCCCAATTGGCGAGCTAGGGTTTCCCCAATCGCTCATATCTATATAATTATATCTACGCGCGCGAATTTCAGGGGGAAAAAATGGCAACGCAAACAAATAGAATCAATAGCAATCGGACACATAAAAAAAAGGTGAAATTAAGGGAAGAAACAGAATCGGACCTGCTTGAGGGAATCCATGGCGACGGTACCGGCTTTGTGGATGCAGTTGTAGTCATCAGGGGTAGCTTCACCCCAACCATCCAAGACGATCATGGCAATGGTCTTGCCCTTGGGAAGCTTGGGGTGATCCGGCAACTTCCATGAAAATTCAGAGCTTCCCATGATCTTAGTCTGAGAACGAAATCAGAAAATCGAAACACAGGAAAAACAACGATTCAACAAAAGAGAATCAAAAAGATGGAAATAATCGGGTGAAATCCGAAACGATACCCTCCCAACCTATAAGTGTATAATGGAAGCTCGTCAGAATTGAAAGAGAAAGAGAGAAACAAGGGAAAGAGAAGTATGAACCAGGAATAACGAGTCTAAAACCAAAACTGGGGAGGGGATTCCGGAAGCGGGAGAGAAATGTTCGGGAAGCGTCAGGAAACACTCGTGGTTTCCAAATACTACAACGTCCTTTTTGACTCTTCGCTAATGAGCGTGAAACGTGACATCTGGAAATTGACGGGTTTTTCTGGAAGCACATAGAAATACATGAAACTAGTGTTTTGGCCCTGCGGGTCTAATTTTTTTTTATATAAATTATATATAAAATAATATTTTAAATTATATAATTGATTTTTATAATATATATAATATTCTTAAGTTATAATTGTTAATGATTTATCGCTAGAGAAAAGGTTTTTATATAAATATATTAAGATTATTTATAATGAACTTTAAACGCTAAATTGTTATCAAATGTATAGTTTTTTGTGCTTCATACTAATATTTATATTTAACACCACAAACATTACACAATTAACTTTTTTCTTGTTTCTATTGATTATGAAATTTAAGATAATGTCATTGTAATAAAGAAAGATGATGTTTATTCAAATTTATATAATATATTATGATTTATAATATTAATTTTAAAATGGTTAACTTAAATAAATGAGTATTGTTAATCTAAAAAGGGTTTTTCTAATTGTTGAGAAAGCATTTAGTGAATGAACTTATTGGGCAAAAAAATCTCTATATTAATTTTAAAATGGTTAACTTAAATAAATGAGTATTGTTAATCTAAAAAGGGTTTTTCTAATTGTTGAGAAAGCATTTAGTGAATGAACTTATTGGGCAAAAAAATCTCTTTTATAAGTTCATTATTACAATTTAATATATTAATTTTTTAATTAAAAAAATGATGTTTATGCCAATTTATATGATTATTATGATTTCTAATAAAAAATTGTGATTATTATGATTTACAATATTAATTTTAAAATGGTTAATATAAATAGATATATTGTTATTATTTTTAATCTAAAAGTTTTTCTAATGGTTAAGGATATATTTCGCTATTGCATTTAATTTACTGGGCAAAACAAAATCCTCTTTTATAAGTTTTTCTAATTGTTAAGGATTATTTGTTTATATTAGGGTAAATTCTAAATTTATTATGTAAAAAAAATAATGTGTCTAATTTCTCCTCTTAGACTTATTATTATTTATAAAAAAAACTTTAAAAAACTTTTTAGGCTTATACTAAGGGTTGGAGCTTTTCATTGACTTCTTATTAGAGGGTATATTATTAATCTAAATAGATATATTTTTATTGTTGTGAATCTAAATATATTTTTTTAATTATGGAGGATTTATGGAATAAAAGGTTTGATATTTTACACAAAAAAGGGTTTTGAAGCCAATTACTCTAGCATTTATTGGCAAAAAGCTAACTTTATATGTTATATATATATATATATAGATCCACACTACTGTACACTTGTACATGGGGTGTTTGACTTTTTTTTTTGTTTGAAGTAGGAAATAATTGGAGGTCGGACAAACTCGGAACCTCGAAAGGTCGACATAGTCGGCAGATTACAAGTCATCTAAGCAAACATAAAATATAAAGAAGATGCAAAAAACAAGTCATAACTCTACAAAAGCGAAACAAAACACGACTAAACCAAACAAGACGATGACGTAGACAAAAAACGAAGTCAAGCACAACCCTGAAGCAGCACCGTAGGCCAACGGTACATCAGGAGTCACCTGTGGGCTGTGAAAATATTTAACATTTATTTCATCTTACAAAAATTAAAAAAAATTATATTAATATTTCTAACATCTATTTTTTATATAATTATGAAATTTTATTTTGAAAATTCATGTTTTACAATTTTTAAAAATTTTATAGGCAATATTTTACAAAATACAATTATTAAAAAATTTAAAACAACATTTTTCATAATAAAATTTTATAAATATATAAAATGGAGTAAATGTTAAAAAAAAAATTAGTGGAGTAAAGAGAGTTGTAGGGAAGATTGTAGAAAATATCACCTGGGTTGTTATATACCTCAGAAATCCACTTTGTAATACTTTCTAATCATCGTTAAAACGGGTGTGGTACAAGTACAACTTTAGATGGATCTTGGTTAAAACGGACGTTGTACAATTTTAGATTGGATGTTGTTGAATAATGGAGAAGTTGTCGATGTTGCTAGCTAGAAGACAAGTGAAGGATCGGATCGGATAAGATTAGCAATGTCGGATCAGATTGATAAAAATAAATATTGTATTTTATAAATAAAAAAACACAAAAAAAATCCAAAAGAACATTGTACACTTACACATTCATATTTTTTTTATATAAATATTTTGTATCTTATTCAACTTGTAGTAGCAATGTCAAAATCTAACATTATTAGTCGGGTTTGATTCGATCTGATTGACTATAGAGCAATATCAATAACTTCTCTAGTCAACAAAATATTCAATCTATCAGACATTGTACAAAACATTCATTTGGACATAAAATGCAGTGTATTTAATTTTTTACGATGTTTGGATGTGTATTAAATTATTTTTATATGCATGAAGATTATTTTTGGGAGTAGAGAGGTGAAGATTATTTTTTAGAATTATGAGTTTGGAAAAGATAGAAATTATTTTTTACAGACTAGAAATAATTATACTCCCTCCTATTAAATATGTTAGATTTTTTACTTTCCTGTACGCAGTTTAATGTGTTAAAAATTTGTATAAAATATTATTTTTTTTATTAAATTTTTTTCTATAGTTTAATATTTATTAGTAAGAAGTATTAGATTTTACATAAAAAAATTAAAAAATTAATATTTTATATAGTTTTTAGCTCATTAAAATACGTGCTGAAAAGTCAAAAATCTTACATTTTAGATCGGAGGGAGTAGTGTTTAGCGAGAGGAGCATTATGATTTTTTATAATAGAATGAGAAAAGCTTTGTCCTCATCGGATTAATCATCCATCAATCCGAGTAAAGGTATTGTAGACAAGATGTTGTGCTAGATGCTGAGATAAGGATGTTGCACTAGATGTGTGGGCACACGAGATTGAACAGAATTAGAAATAAAATACTTCGAAAAAAGATTGAAATTACTAGTATTGCGAAAAAGATGCGGGAGACAAGGCTGCGCTGGTTTGGACATGTTCAGATAAGACTCCCTTCTGCACCTGTTCGTAGAAAAATTATATCCCTGCCTCTAATTTTAGCTACTTCTATATTTGTTTTATTGCATTTCCTACATTACCTTTGTTTGGTCCCATACACTCATTTTTTCTATTCTCTTGGGTCTTTCATAAACACTCTCGACTAATTCGGACAAAGAATACGTACATCCTGCTTTCCAGGTTTTCTTCTACACACAACCCATTGTTGCCTTGTTGGTTCCAAAGAAGACGACCATGATTTTCAAATTCCCAAGGGTTGCTTGTGCTAGAGCTGCCGTTGATCCCGACGTGCTAATAAACGAGATGCCTCAACTCGGGCGGGGCTGCTCATCCGGAGTCGTCCCTCCCATCCATCTCCGAACGGAGAGGGGGGCTCTGAGACCTTGAGGAGGAGATTGGTGGTGTGGGCGAGGTTGTTGGCGACTTCGATGGCTTCATTGACACCAACGGTTGGAGTTTCTTCAAAGCAGCAACAGCGACATAGTATACAATAAAAAAGGCAACAGCTACATGTCCTTTTAGATGTCACAGATATGCAGAGAAAATTCTCCAAAGCAGCAACAGCTAGCTACATTACATATACAATAAACACATGAATCTTTAGAGCTGGGCTTACTGGGGCGCATCATCCGTGAACCTTGCATCAAAACCAGCCGGGGGATGGGCGTTAGACGACCCTCCAGAACCATGCTGCAGTTCAATCACAAGCCACCTCACCGCTTTACTCATCTGTTCCAACCTCACTGCACTAATTGGTGCCAGACTCGTAGTCCCAGGCTTCCCGGTAGTAGAAGACCCAGTTGCCTCGTCCACCAAACACTCTGACCCTATCCTCTGCTTCACTGATTCCACAAACTCCTCTGCTTGATCGCAAGCCACTCTGAACAATTCCCATCTCTGCTTGAAGTTCTCCAAGGCCGCATCAGTGGCTGGCGTTTTATGACCCCCTGAAACCTCCTTTACTTCAAGGACACTAGTTGTGGCAGCAACAAACTCCTGATATGCTTTCTCTAAACACTCTACGATGCTATCCATTTAGATCAGCACGCACTTTTGGCCTGCCAACCGATTCCACACCAAATACCAATCAAGGAGTGCAGAGAAACTCAAGAACATCTTAGAGGTGATAATTATCAAACTAAATGTAAACACACAAGTAGCCACCACATCCTGTTACACGAATATGGTTCATGTTTTAGTGTGAAGGACAGATAGAAAATGGAACAGTGCAGAAAGATGAATTTGTTTGAATGTTTTTCAACTCAACACAGAAAGAGTATGTGATTATCCATTTCAATGGAGCTTGTTTGAATTACAGTTCACAAACCAGATCAAGCAATTAGAATTACCGCAAGAATTCGCTCTCTTTTGATAAATCACAGCATTTCATGCTATTCCTAACATCGATCAATCAACTATAAGATCAAGTACAAGAGTGAGTAATTTGCAAGGATTCACTATCCAAAATCTCCAGATTGCTAAACTCTTGAAAGCTATATATGCAAATTCAAAATCAAAACATGAGGCAAGGTTGCTCCACACACACAAATCATTCATATCAGCATCTCAATTCACACTATACAGTACTTACTCAAGTCCACTAAGAAATCCAAATCTCAAATTTGAACACAGGAATGCGTTGTGAAGTAACAACGTCAAAATTTCTTACCTATGAATATTCCACATATGTAGTGAAAATTAAATTCTTGCCTAGAAATCAAATTGAAGATTCAACATCAGAGTACTCTCCAACTGCGTGACCTCCCCTGCATCAATTTCAAGATGCTCAAATTGACACAAGATTCAACTTATGCAAATCCCTAATTCCAATCGCAATGAACCCTACAAATGTGATGATCTAATTGACACACTTATCAGTTCACAACTTCACAAGCTCAAAATTCAGTCCAACTCTTGCCTGAAATCATATAAATTCATCCCACGATTCAACAATTGAATTTTGTGAGATTCAATATAGCAATTCAGCAATCGAATTCAGTCCACAATTCAGCAATGCACTCACTTATGTTTCTTCAGGATAAGTGACAATATTTAGCAGGGGTCATAGTACCACACAATTTTGAGAAAAAAGAGACACGATTTGACTCGGCAGTAATCATGCGGAGTATATCAATAATATACAGTGATTATCATCAATCAATAAAACAAGTAGACAACTTTAAGGAATGCGTACAGGTACAGACACGACTCACAACTTTAATGGAGGAATCGAGACGAGAGCAAGGGCACCGGAGGGAGACTTACCGATTTTGCTTCTATGCAGATTAAAGGGCGACCAGAATGAAGGAATCTGAACGAGGTCGAGGCCTAGATGGAGAAAAAAGAGGCATCGATGAGATGAATGAATCAGGAATGTGTACAGAGTTTGTTTCTAGGCGACCAGAGAGAGACTTACCGATTCCGCGAGGCGGGAACAACGAATCGGGACGAGGGCGAGGGCACTGGAGTCGCAGGGTGATGGCGCCGAAGTCGCCGGAGCCTGGAGGATTGATCGAGATCTGAAGAGTGAGAGGTTTGGGCGGCGGGGGTTGAATCGAGATAGCTAGAGTTGGGATGGGGACAACTGAATAAACTAAGGGTATAAATGTAAATACACTTAAAAAGGAGGAAAAAAAAGGTTTGAGCTCGCTTTTGAGCTTGAATTCGCCTCGATTTAAACAAGAACCCCAGTTATACGATACCAACACAAGGGCAATACCTCGTGGCATTGGGCCAAACTGAACACTATTATCAATCTTTTCAAATCTGGCCTTCGCTGGTCAATCAGTGACGGAAAGACGACTCATTTCTGAACTGACATTTGGGCCACTAAAAAACCATTGATTAAATTGTCTCTTCAATCGCTTCCGGATGGAGTGCTGAATTGGACAGTTAACAGATTTATTAACGACAATAACTCTTGGAACGTTTCAAAACTTGAAACGGACCTTAGAGGCTTACTACCCGTGGATATCATCTCCAAAATTAAAACTACCCATCTACCTCAAATTTTTTTTCCCTGACAGACTTTTCTAGGGATCCAGTAAAGATGGTTGGTTCTCCACATCATCAGCAACAAAGCTAATTCCAAATTACGGGGGTGACCAGAACTTTGGCTGCAGCTGGATCTGGAATCTGGACATTCCCTATAAGTTAAGGCATTTCCTTTGGAAGATTGCCCGCGATGGTCTCCCAACTACTGAGAGACTACAACGGTCCCATGCCTCGGTGCCCTCCGGGTGCAGCTTCTGTGGATGCACTGTCGAATCTACATGTCATATTTTAATACAATGCCCAACTACGATCGCTCTAACAAAAACTCTCCATATCAGCCACCCCTTATGTGTTGGTATCGATATAGACATCAAACCAAATCTTCTTCTAAACAACATTTATACCAAATTTGGCATTAAGGCATTCACAAAACTTGCATTTGCTTGGTGGAGTATTTGGTATTTTCGGAACCAGGTTGTTTTCCATCAAATTAATAACGCCTCTGTGCAGGCTATAGCCATTTTCTGCAATTCCACTTACCAAACATGGAATGCCAGAGTTAACGACTCGGAGACGAATGGTATAACCCAATCTAGGAACAAGGCATGTGGTTCCGCGGCAGGCTCTAGATCAACAAACCATACCGCTTCCAAGGCCGATAAATGGGAAAAACCACCTACGGGATACTACAAACTGAATTTCGATGGCTCGTACTGCCAGTCGGGGGAAGGAACCTTCAGCTTCGTGATCCGGGATCATATGGGAAATATACAGTCACTAGGGGGGGTCCCTGTAATAATGGCTCTGCTGTTTTCGCTGAGGCCATGGGCCTTCGGATGGGGGTCGTCAAGGCAAAATCCTTGGGAATGAATAACCTTCTGATCGAAGGAGATTGTTTGGTCGTCATAAAGGCTCTGCTAGGGGACTGGTCTTGCCCCTGGATTATCGAGCTGTTGATGGCTGATACGACGGTCGATTTATATACTTTCTCTCATGTTGCTATTCGTCATATTTTCAGGGATTCTAATGCTGTGGCTGACAGGATTGCACGTCTGGTCTACACTGTCCCTGCCGATGATAGCTTCACTGGTGATCCAGAACTCTGTGTTCTCGTCCGTTCGGACGCGCTAGGGAAGAAGCCGGGTCCGCCGACGTTTTTCCTAATCTTTACCTGCTTCCAAAAAAAAACGAAAATAAATGGCCAAAAATAATACTCCCTCCCACCCCCGTTAATTTAAAAAATCTACTCAATTTTTAAAAACGAACAAAAATACTCTTATATTTGTAAACTAATTATATTACTCTACTTTTTACTTTCTTAAAAAATACAACTAACACCTATCTAATTATTACAATAGCAATTTTGTAAGATGGATGGCAAAATACCTAAAATGACATATTTAAATCCTAAAATGACATATTTAAATCCTAAAATGACATATTTTAATTAATGGAGGGAGGACAAACTATGAGTCATAGACTAATATTAATACGAACTTTAAAAACTATCAAAAATAATATGAACGTTAAAAACTATAAAAAATAATACAAACTATTTCACGTTGAATCAATTTTGATATGAAAACATTTTCGATCAGTTTTTCGGTCAAACTTTTGCCTTGGTAATTGAAGTTCAAAATTTTAACGATGTTGCATCAAATCGTTAAGCATTTAATGTATATTTTTTTTTTTGTAAAGAATCACCAAATTTGAGTGCATATTAGATTAATAAATTAACCTTTGTTTGTATTGATAATTACTTTTTATTTTCAAACATTATGCTTGTGCATTTAAAAAGTGATGTCACCACGTCATTAAATTTTCGAACATTTAGTAGTTAGTTGACACGTTGAAAAATTTGCCGAAAAATCAACCAGAATTTTTTCCATAACAAAATTGGTTTAATGGGAAATAGTTTATAAAGTTAGTATTAATATTGGTCATAAGACTCATAACCGATAGTTCGTATTATTTTTGGTCATTTTTCGCAATTTAAATAATCCTATTAGTATTTTATTAATCAAAGAATCTTCACTTAATACGGAAATCTTTTTAGTTTATAAATGATTATTTGCATGCTTTAGTGATATGTGAACCAAAGTAATGAGTTTGGAAAATCAACCTTCAGTACAGCACTTGTTTAAATAGCATGACTCCTTATTTACTACGTATGCTAAATGGCAACAAAAATTTGCTTATGCAATACGAAGGCTGAAAATTAAAGCGCGCGACAGCATAGATTCATCTCAAAAAATTTACAAACACATCTGCTGTATATCTCAGCACATCAAGATTTGAAATAAAAGAGTAATTCTAGGGACTAAGCAATCCAGGAATGTAGCTGCTACTTGTCTTCATCTGCAGTGAAAATATAAACAGTAATCAGCAACCGATGGTCAGGAGATCACAATTAAGCAACAAATATCCGGTATCAACACACAATTTGTCCAACCTCAAAAACAAGTATTTCAATATAGCCTATTTGGCATACAACTCCCAAGTACAAGGAAAGTGCCAATCACCCATTTGTCTAACTATAATCACTCAAGCATATCACACTGAGAGTCTATCATGAGCTGGATGCAGTAAGACAGTGAGCAATTAACTATCATGAACTATATTAATGGTAGTAAGGAAAGACAGTAGAGTCGTAAGCAGGACAAATAGTTAGAGCTAGGAAACACAGCTAGCATAGTGAAACTGAAAGTTGTGAATTCCTCCTACACCTCCCCTATGATCATCATTGCAACAAAAGCTCGGAACTTTACAAGCAAGAGGGAACCAAACAAACATCGACTGATCCATAAAATCAAACTGGGAAATTTATAACACAGGATGAAAACCAACCGACATAGCTACGCTCATTCGCGGCCTTGGCCTCCTCGAGCATCTTGCCGAGGTGTACTTGGGGCTTTGGGTCCAAAATGACGTGCCTGAGCGCCGAAGGCCCCGGCTCCCAGCGTCATCCCTACCATATGGTTCCGCGGATCTGAATACACGGCACCAATTTCACAATTCATTCAGTTTTTTCACTATCCTTTTCTGAATAAGATCAAAATCGCATCCCCAATCTCCAAAATTAGGGTTCCTATGCTGCGAAAAAACAGGAGATTAGAGAGAGAGAGGGCATATATACTATGCATATAAGGCAGCTTGCGAAGGGCATTGATGCGCATATGGAAGCCCAGCCCCAATAGAGCTCCGATCATCGCCGCAGTCCACGAAATCTTTCCTCTTCCTCGATCGCCCATCCTGGAGACTGGAGAGACGCTTGGAGGGTGTAAAGGCATGCCTTTGAGGGAAAAGATATTTTCTTATATACTCCGCACTTGTGTAAGTATATATAGAATAGAATTTACTTGATAATTTAAAACCCGATATAGTCAACTCATAACCCTATCGGGATAAATTTTCACAAAATTTATCTAATTGTTAATAGCTCCTAACAAGCTCATGGTGGATTAATTGAATTCTATCCTAACTCCTAAGTCTAGATTAATTTATCTTCTTTAATTGAATCTAGTGTTCGCTGGTTAAACCCTAAAATAATTAACTAAGTTGTATGGAATCCTTCAACCATGATTCATAGAAATATTGGCAATGATCGAGAAAAAAAATTGAAGATGCAAGAAGATATTTTGACTAAATACTTACATTGATATTGTTAATTAAACAATCAGTCGGAACCGAATTGAAGGAGATGAGGGGTTTTGTAACAAGGGTAAATTAATTTAATTACTAATTAATGTTAGAGTTTTAATCAAAGCCAATAAGCCATTGATTTAATCCGATGGCTGAAATTGATTTATTAGGTAAATATTGATTGCTTACATAGGTCTTAATATTGTATAGTAGGCTAAAAGCCCATTAAGGCCCAATACCTTTGTAACATATATATATATATATATATATATATATATATATATATATATATATATATATATATGTTATATCAATGAATGGAAACCTCAAGGAGGACTTTACATCAATTCTACCATCCTACATGGTATCACAGCCTTTTCTTCCTCACGGAACCCTAGTTTGATCCTCCCGCCCCACCTCCTCTTCCCATCGCCGTCGTCGTCTCCTCGCCGCCTCTCTCTCTCTTTCCCCTCCTCACCGGCCTCTCCCCCACGCCGCTGCCCAACGCCATCACCACCTTCCACCGGTTGACTTTGGAATTCTAATTACAATATGGCGGAAGACAATCAAATGGCTCAATTAATTAGCAAGAGCTAATTAATTTATATGTTCCAGCGCATATCGATTGCCAGTAGAGTTTCCTCCACTCAAAAAAAAAAAAAAAGTTTCCTCCACTCAAGCGAGCGCGATAGTGATTTCGGCCGGCAAGAGGTGCGACCCTGGGTCCGACAGCAGTGGGCGGTGATCTGTCTCACCGGCCTCCCGTTTACATAAAAAAAAATAAAAAATAAAAAATCTCTTACCATGGCTCCTGCAGAGATTGTTGCTTGGGCTAAGATAGTCAACTATAATCCCGTCGCGACCCCAGTCGATACATCCCACAAGCTCAGTGCTCATTCTGGTCCTTTGGTTGACGATCCCACACTGTACAGAGCAGATCTGCTTGTTCATGCATGCCCCTAGAGAACCTCACTTTCAGGCTTTGAAGCGGATCATTCGGTACATCAGCGGCACCCTCGAGCTCGGCACCACCATCACTCCTTCCTCTAAGCTTGATCTTGTGGCTTAAACTGATGCGGATTGGGGTGGTTATCCAGACACACGTCGCTCCACGTCTGGTTACTGTGTCTTCCTCAATGACACTCTTGTATCTTGGTCAGCCAAGCGTCAGTCCGTCGTGTCTCGCTCCAGCGCTGAAGCCGAATACAAGGGTGTTGCCTACGTTGTCTCCGAGTGCTCTTGGCTCCGCAATCTCCTGCTTGAGCTACGATGCCCCTTGCAGAAGGCCACTCTAGTCTACACTGACAACGTCTCCGCCGTCTACCTGGCTAGCAACCCAGTCCAGCATCAACGCACGAAGCACATTGAGCTTGATCTCCACTTCGTCAGGGACAAAGTTGTCATTGGACATGTCCGCGTTCGACATGTCCCGTCCTCTTATCAGTAAGCTGATATATTCACCAAGGGTTTACCTAGACAGTTGTTCATTGATTTTCGTTCCAGTCTCACTGTACGGACCCCTCCCGTTTCGACTGCGGGGGTTTGATAGATTACATAGGTCTTAATATTGTATAGTGGGCTAAAAGCCCATTAAGGCCCAATACCTTTGTAACCTATATATATGTTATATCAATGAATGGAAATCCTCAAGGAGGACTTTACATCAATTCTACAATCCTACAAATATAACTCTATTAGAAAAGGATCCAAATACATGTTAGGTTTAAAGGTAATGTTGTTTTAATAGGTTGAAGGTAAATTCGGTTCTTGTAGATCCTTTCGGATAATCAAGACAATTTGAGTAGACCCAAAAAGGGTAATCTCAAGGGTAGACCTCGAAAGGTAATCCCGAGGGAGTAGGCCAAAAAGGCAATCTCCACCGAATTCTTTTAGGCGACAAAACTAAGTGTTTAAGCCCTTTAGAAAAGATATATAAAATGGCTTGGATAATGGAAAACGAGTCACTCAAATAAATCGAGTTTTCCTTCAATGTTTATTGCCCCTATATGCCAAAGGGTTGCACTACAATAACATTGTGGGATAAAACGTTTCCTATACAATAAAAGGGTGGCATCCCATTTCATTATTGCATATATACATACCTTGTTTGTGTTTTAAGTGTTTGTTCTTCCGATTGAGAGAGATATCGGAAAAACTCATGCCTTTCCAAGTGGATGGCAAAGGCCTTTTATAGGCAAAATGGGGTGGAAGTTTTTGGGTGGTTATGGGTAGTTATTGGTGGTTATGGGTAGTTATGGTGGTTGGGCGGTTACCCCCCAATAACTACCCCCAACCGCCGGCCCAATAAGGCCCAATAAGAACCAGCCCAATTAAGGACAAGCTAGCATGACGGAGCTAGCATGGTGGAGCTAGGTCACTCATAAAATATAAAATGTGCTTGACATTTATACGAAGCTGGGTGTAGCTACCATGCAGCTAAAATGACTAAGCTAAAGCTTCAATGAAGCTAAAACCCTAATCAAGCTCAAAATTAGAGCTAGATCATTTTTGGAGTTCCGAAGCTCGGCTAGCTCTCAAATTTTGCACCAAGACTTTAGAGCTTAATATCTTCCTTTACAAAACATTGAGACGGTGATTTAACTTACTATAAGTGAACAAAACTCGATCATAACCATATTAGATCGAATACCGAACATATCCCTATTGCTCACTTTTATGGAAAACATCCAAACAAGCTCAAGACCGATTTTCTCAATGTTGATATCATTTCATGGGTCTTTCCTCATGATTTCCTTTCCCCTTAAAATCTTAGAATTACTTAGGGCCGATCACATGGGCCGTGCCTCCCGCACACCCTAAGCCCGAGTGATGCTCTTAGTAATTCTCACACTTAACATTTATGATTTCAGACAAATGGATTGATGACTTTTCACAAATCACCAACAATACATACCTGATAGAATAAGATTGCAATCTTAATTAGAGATTCATAAGATAAACACAAACTCTATCGGGATAAATACAAAATTTATCTTATCGTTAATAGCTCATAGTAAACTCATGGTGGATTAGACCGTGTTAAGTTGTCACATAAGGAATGGGAGGATGATGAACATGGACAGAAATCTCACGGAGAAGTGGATGAGTTCGGCATCAGCAATTTGGTCATGAGAGTGAACATGACGAACAATGAGATCACATTTCTGAACTTGCTGACGAACATAATGATAGTCTAACTTGATGTGAGGATGATGAACATGGACAGAAATCTCACGGAGAAGTGGATGAGTTCGGAGAAGTGGATGAGTTCGGCAGCAGCAAGAGCAATGGCGCGGTACTCGACATATGTATTGGAGCGAGCGACAACCTTTTGTTTGCGGGACCAACTTATGAGGTTGCCACCAAAGTAGACAGAAAAGCCATGCCGAGACTTGTAATCGTATGGATCAGAACTCCATCTAACATCATTGTAGGTAACTATAAGGCTATCATCGCGGGTTGGTCAAATGACAAGGCCATAATCGATAGTGCCCTTCAGGTAACACAAAATGCGCTTGACACCATATTAGTGTAGATCGGTGGGTTGATGCATGAACTGGCACACTCTTTTGACAACATATGAGATCTCCACGTATGAACTCAGCGAGTATAAGGGATCGAAACTTATTTGCGATTAGTTGATTAGTGATTTGATGAATTAGTTGCAACCTGTCCCATAAATGTGTCATCTTGCAAGGAAAAATGGAATCACAATTCGCAAGATATTTTTTTTTTTGGATTAGGAAAAGATTCGGGTGGGCAAGCCCTACCCGGCAGCATCCTTGCGGATGAGGTCAATAAGACCTGAGTTATTTGTAATATCACTACCTCGGGCAGAGTGGCTAAGGTGTGCAACCTTGTCCGCCACTCTATTGCCCGCACGAGGTACGTGAAAGTAAACTACTTCTTTTACAGTTGATAGCATGACTTGAGCATCAGATAGGATCAATTCAATTTCCCAGGGGCATTTAGATGTCCTATATTTAGATGGTCTATGATTATCTTACAGTCTCCTTCTATTTGTATTTTGTCAATGTGAAGGTGTAATGCTTTCTGGATCCCCATTTTGAGAGCAAGTGCCTCAGCTGTAATGGCCGATTGTCTTCCTAGTTGTTTCTGTTGAATGGCAATGGACCTGCCATTCCAATCTCTAATAATGATGCCAGCCGTACTGTCACCGTTGGTTAGCGAAGAGCCATCAAAATTTAGTTTGAACCAACCCAAAGGAGGCTTGCGCCAACGAATTGCCCCTTGTTTGTCGGCCTTCCTTTGGTAGTTCCTTGGTGAGGTTCTCATATCTTTGTCACATTCTTCCTCAACCGCGGATGTCTTTTTCCAGTTTTCCACGTGTGATCTAATCTGATGAATGACAGAGTTGTGATGTGGGATTGTTGCTTGCTGAAACAAGTGTTGGTTTCTTATGTACCAAATAGTCCACCAACTGAAAGCAAGGTCACTCATAGCGGCAGCGGTTAGGCTGTTGCCCAGAGTGGAAAGAATGGGTCTAAAATCCCGGGATTGGCTGATCAAACGTGCAATTTCAGTTTGTTCTTGGCTCGGAAGTTGGAGTATTTTCCGTATAAAGGAACATTCCAGAAACAAGTGAACCTCGTCTTCAGAGGCCATATTACACAGTGAACAAGTAGCAGGGACAGCCGACCCCCTACATGATAGGCGTACGACTGTGGGCAGGCCATTTTGTGCAATCTTCCATAGAAAATTCTTGACCTTTGGAGGCGCGTCAATCTTCCAAATCCAAGCATTCCTATCGGGCGTAGCTGTGGCTTGTGTTGTTATCAATTTGTAGGCGCTTGCCGTAGTAAACCATCCTTCTCTATCCGGCCACCAGTATAGACGGTCTTGTAGATTTGAAACCGGGAGGGGGATGTCTAAAATCTCTCTTACGATGTTGTTTGGTAGGGCCATCTGCAGCTTTTCGCTCCACCATTTCCCTCCTATAATATAGTCACTTACGGTCTCATTCTGATCGAATCCCAGGCGCCGACTGACCCGAGATTCAAGGGAGGAGGTAGTGATCCAATTATCTGTCCAGAATTTTATCGTGCGTCCGTTTCCTACCGACCAAATAAGACCCGATTTAAAAGTGTCAATTAAATTAGAGAGCTTAGACCACTGCCACGAGCTGGTTTCCGACCGTTTGTACTCGAAAATACTAGCAGAGCGCAGATATTTATGTCTGATCAACGTGACCCAAATGTTATCGGGCTCTGCCAGAATTTTCCACAAAAGTTTCATCTGAAGAGCGACATTCATATCTCCGGATTTACGAATCCCCAACCCTCCGAACTGCTTTGGTTTGCATATCCTATCCCAACTAATTAACGACCGATATTGTAAATCCTTGTTCCAGAAGAACGAGCGATTTATTTGGTCTAGTTCTTTATGTATTGCTTCGGGGAGCATGAAACTCTGCATTACATGCAGCGGCTTAGCCGAAAGGTTGGAGTTTATCAGGGTTGCACGACCTTGTTGCGAAATCACATTGGCCCTCCACCTCGACAATTGTTGTTTGGATTTGCAAATGATGTCTTCAAATGTACTGCTGGTGACTCGACCATTAATAATAGGGCATCCAAGATACTTCTCTATTGAGTTTTCATTTGTGATACTGAGGCAGTTACGTAATTCAAGGATCCTGTGGTTTGGAATTCCTGACGTGGCCTGAAAACTAGATTTATGGTAATTGACCTTTTGGCCCGACACTCTGCAATATGAATCAATTATCGATTTGACTTTGCACCCTGCCTCCACACTCCCTTTAGAGAAAATGATAATGTCGTCCGCAAAGAAGAGGAATGGAACCCGGGGCCCGTTTTGTCCTATTGGAAAGCCAATGTTGGATCTGTCTATGTTGGCTTCAACAGCGAGTTTCCGGGCCAGAACCTCTGCCCCTAAAATAAAGAGGAAAGGAGACAGAGGGTCCCCTTGACGGATACCACGTGATGGAAAGAACAGTTCTGTAGGACCATTGTTGACTAGCACAGAGAATGAGACAGATGTTATACACTCCATAATCCAAGAAGTAAACGTAGCGTGAAAACCAAATCTGAGGAGTACACTTTTAATGAAGTGCCAATCTACCCTATCGTATGCTTTTTCCATGTCTAGCTTTATTGCCAGCCAGCCTTCACGTCCCCTACGATTTTTGTAGGAGTGGAATATTTCATGGGCTATGAGAACATTGTCCTGTATCGCTCTGTCGGAAACAAACGCACCCTGCAGAGGATGTATGAGTTTCCCGATTACCTTTTTTAATCTTTCAGTCAAGATTTTGGAAATTATTTTGTAAATATTTGAACATAAACTGATGGGCTTGTAGTGACAGGTGGATGTTGGATCGTCCTTTTTTGGTAGCAGGGAGATAAAAGTATGGTTTATTTGGCGTAGCATTCTCCTGGAGTGAAAAAATCCTTTAACCGCACAAATCACTGATTTCCCAACAATATCCCAGTATTTTGTGTAAAATTCAGCTGTAAAACCATCTGGACCCGGGGACTTGTTTCTACCCAGACTGAACACCGCTGTTTTGATCTCTAAATTTGACGGAATGGCAATAAGAAAACTGTTTTCTTCTGTCGAGATAGAAGGTTGAATTAGGTTCAAAAGTTCAGACAGAAGCCCTTCCTCTATCGGCTCTTTCTTGAACCTATTTTCAAATTCCTTTTTTATCTCATTCCTGACGTTCTCCTCACCCACAATTAGTGTGCCACTCGAGGAGGTTATGTTTCGAATTTGTTTCCTGTGTCGTTGTCCTGAAGCCACTCGGTGAAAGTAAGCTGTGTTGGAGTCTGAAAGTTTGAGGTGTTTAGTTTTTGCCCTTTGGCTCCAGTATGATTTCTGAAAAAGAAGGAGCTTTTCTCGCTTCATGATCGGCTGTTTTTCCTTTGTTTGATATGGTTGGGATGTTGTCGTTGAGCTCGTGGACTGGATAGTCAGGAGCTCGGAATCCACCTCTTTTAGTTGCCGGAAGATGTTACCGAAGCTTTTTTTGTTCCATTCTTTTGCCCTTCTTTTCAGTATTTTATGTTTAAACATTAGTTGAAACATGGCAGAGACAGGGCAGGATGCTCGCCAAGATTGCTTCACAATATGTAGAAAGTCTTTCCGCAGTAACCATACATTATCAAATTTAAAGGGCGGGGCTTTGAAGGTAGAGTCCTCGTTAATTGAGATAGAAATTGGGCAGTGATCCGAGAAAGAGAAAGCACCGTTATGGGTTATCATATTGGGGAATGATGTAATGATTTGTTGGTGAACTAGTACGCGATCTAGTTTTTCACGGATGTTGTAGTTATCCTCCTGATTCTTTCTCCATGTGAACGGATTTCCAAAGGCGAGTATGTCAAATAAATTGCACTCGTTTTTGAAGGATATTAGCCGTGTAAATCTAGATGTTCGAGTAGCGGCTCCGCCTAATTTGTCAGTGCTACACAGGATTTCGTTAAGATCTCCTAAAACCATGCAAGGATTAGAAGAATCGTTTACAATTGTTATTAGTGTTTCCCAAAAGGTATCTTTATCATTCGGAGTTGGTGGTGCATAGACGAAAAGAACCAGAATCGGGAAACCATTTTGTAGACTTTCTAAACTGAGTCCAATAATACGGGGAGTGTGCACTGAGACGGAAATTGATATATTTGGCAATTGGTGTGATTTCCAAAGGACCCCAATACCTCCCGAACGCCCAATGGAAGGTGACCAAACCCCTTCATCAAACCCAATATTTTTCCACATCTTGTCGTCATGACCAATTTCGGACTTTGTTTCCGCCAGCGACAACACTTGAATGTGCTCGTTTTTACACATTGCATCTATTTCCGTCTAGAATGTTCGCTTTCCAATTCCACGACAATTCCAGAAGCATATCTTCATAAAACATCAATGAGGATGAAAAGACCAAGTTTTGGAGTCCTTTCATCGATGCAATTTTTATAAACTATTTTTTCATTACCCATATACATAACGATATGTAATGGCTTTATCAATTTGAAGAATTTTTTCACATGCTGCACTCGTATGCTTACCTTCCATTTAGCAGGCTTGTGACTAGACCAACCTTTTTCCAACCATTCAACAAGGGCTTTCATCGGTAGTAACTTACCGTTTGAGTAGGGGTTTGTACACTTCACTTCTTACTCTAGGGGTGTGGAGATGTTCTTGATTTTAAGATTAACTGGTTTGCCAAGGATCTTCTTAAAAAAGTCTTGAACGATAGACAGATTTAAAGCTCCAAACAAAATGAGAAAATTTATACCCAGTCCGCTTTTATAACCCTTTGCAGGGATTAGAACAATTGATTTTGTAAACAATGTGAATTTGTAAACAAGCTGGTTATATTTGCAGTTTATAGTATAAAAGTCAACTATGTGATAGAAGTCCACAAGGGGATTTCTACCGAAAGAAAGTGTATACAAGCCTGCAGAATAAAGTGAGGAGATAGGTGGTACATCAACCGAAACAAACACGAGCTGAATCAGGTTAGACGTAGCCGAGTATGCAAACCATCTTTTATTTATGACGAGCTGTAGGAGTTTACATACAAGATCATCCATTAAAATTAATTTCTTCCACACATACCTGATTTTCTTTCGGATTTCTTTAGCCACACCAAAGATGGCATCACCAAAGAAAGTAGCCAATAGGGAAATAAGGTTCGGCGCAGCGATGTCTTCTTGAACTCTACCTAGTGGAGCTAAGCATTTCTCCCTATCGATGGTCCTCCTTCTAGATTTCTTTCCATCTTTGCCTCTCGATTTCTCCATCACTACATCATTAAGACATTGGAACCCCTCAGGCGAAGAGCCATCGGAGCATGGATTGGGGCCCTTTCAGGATTTGGTTTGAGGGGTAACTGACGAGTCAGCACCCCCGGGTTGTTTGCTTTTACCCACCACGGTGGGAGCTAGCACAAGCACAACAATAAACTTTTGATTAGAAATATGGTATAGGAGACATTGATAGTAGGGGAAGAAGAGAGGAGGAGAGGAGTGAGTCCTCAGCCCCAACCAAACCCACCAAAGGAGGACGGATTTGGAAGAACCCAGGCCGTCGATACTACATTCATTGCCCTTTCGGGTGTTGTTGCCTTTTCGGGATTTGTGGCCCTTTCGGGAGTTGTGGCCCTTTCGGGAGTTGTTTAGCAAAGGAACGACGTCCTTCACCATGTTTTGTGTTACTTTCACAAAGATACCGGGAGGCATGTCAGGCAATATACCAAACACATAGTTAGTAGATTGCAGAAATGGGGCAGAACCAAAGGTATTCATTATGAGCAAATAATTATAACATAAGAACAGTAGTAAACTGAGGTTTGAGAGAGGAGAACAAATCGTGGTCTCACCGAGTCCAGCAATCGGAACAGCCATGAAGAACGCAATCAAATCAAAAAAGGAAACTAGGATCCGCCCCAAAAGAGAGGGCTTTAGTTCGTAACTCTTCCAGATGAAGAAATTGACACCCTTAATTCCTGAATAATTGAAAAAGAGAAAAGGAAGAAACCAGAGCACACCCGAGCCGGAACTACAACGCCAAACCCCATACCACCAGGAACCCTGAAATCGAACCCGCCGCCTCCAAATGTGAGATTTCTCCCCCAAGTTTCTGATTTGTCTCACCATCCAAAGATCCTCCTTTTTTCTTACTCTCTTTCTTAGAAAATTTGGTTTGCTTGGACGCTCAGAGAAGAGATCAGTCCGGGCAAGACAAGGAGAGAAAAATTTAAAGCTTAGATTACCACCGTTTGCCCTGGGATCGGTGAAGGCACCGACCGATTCAAAGCCCCAGGGAAGAAATCGGCACCCAAGTACCGAGAACTCGCCAGAGGAGGTTGCTAACGGAGGATCGATCCGGAAAACCGAATGGTTTTGGGTATGGATGTCGGGAGCAAGAAAAAGGTTTTTGGGGGAGATATTGGGGGCGCGTGAGGCGCGTAGTTTGCTGCCCATATTGGGGCTTTTTTTCGAAACGAAGCCTAGGGCTTCGTTTGGATGTTTAATTATTTAATTATAATGTCTCATTATATATTATAAAAAGAAGTATTTATAAAAACTGTTTGGAATGAAAAAAATAAAACAAATTTTATGTTTTTATCTCCTTGAACATTCTAGATCATGTGATGAACAGAGGAAAAAGAAAGTAAACAGATCTGGGAGAAGAAAGGAGGGCACCGCTGACGCTGTTAATGTCGCCGATCGAAAGGTCACTGGCTCACCGTATTTCCCTTCCCTGTTCAACTTCTTTTTTCGGATGCTGAGAGAGGAAGGGTTGTCATGACGGTTCACCTTCGACGCCACGATCCCGACTACCCCGCCGGCAACGGCTGCGGCCACCACCAACACCAGTAGCCAAACCCAACAACCTCCGTCGGACTCCTTCTCATCAGCTCCCATTTTCGCGCACACAAAGACCCAGAGATTTCAGATCCGAGGCTCAGAGTGTGTTAGCAACGGCATGTGGATCGGAAAGATCTGATTGAGGACTAAAAGAACATGCTAATGTCGGTTGGAGCCTTAGAGGGAGGATCTCTCAGATACTTCTTGTCCGCTTCTATTTCAATTAATTTTCCCCTTCTCCTTCCCCATCTATTTCAATTAATTTCCCCCTTTTCCTGTATTTGATCTGAATGAAACTTAGATCTAGGTAATTGAATTCCTTCCTTTTGTTTTGATTTGAATATGATAATTGTGATAGTAAATGGGAGTAAGTGCAGCAAAAAAAAAAAGTAAATGGGAGTAAGTTACAGGAAAATTTGGAGAGGATGATTGAGGGGAAGGGGACGATGAACAGTAATTTTTTAAATTAATTTTTATTAAATTCATGTATCATAAATAATCACTTACCATTTTAATAATGCATTTAGAAAAATAAACATCAATAATGCATAATGTCATTATAATGACGACTATCCAAACGAAGCCCTAATCATGCATATAGACATATAGTCGTAAGATGTTGACGATTCTAACTTTATCGACACAAACCTATTTTATTTTTAAATTATTAGTAAAAAGTTTAAAAATATATTTAGCTTATAAATAATTATATAATAACATATATCTAGAAAAAAATCTTAAAAAATCGCCGTATAAATATTATTTAGTAGTAATTAAAATGGAGTAAAAGGTATTTGATGATATAATTTTTCAAAATTAAAGTTTTTGATTTTTTTTTTTCCAGATATGTTATACTATTATACTAATAATATATAAGCAATATTTTTCCTTACTTAATATATTAATTTAGAGCTAAAATAATTTAGAGGCGGTTTGTCATATACTCCCTCCGTTCAACAAAACTTGTCGTTTACTATTCACGCACGCTTTTTTAGAATGATAAAAACTATATAAAATATTCATTTTTAAAAAAAAAATTTTTAACAAGTTTATACTTATTAATAATAACTACGAAATTGTTAAAAAAAATTATTTAAAAAGTCAATATTTTATATAGTTTTTAGCTCCTAAAAAAACGTGCATGAATAGTAAAACGTCAAGTTTTATTGAACGGAGGGAGTAATATTTAAAATGGGAATTTCAAATTGCAACTCCTATAGTCGTTTCGTAACCCATTTGCATCTAACTATCTAAGGGTCACAATCACAACTCATTTGCGACTAGTTCCCCATCCTCTTTTTTGGCTAATATAAGATTAATCATATCATATTCGCGATGTAATGAGCAAAATGGAAATTGACAATTACCATATTTTGAAATAATTTTATTTTTAGAGTAGTTTTTGCTGGGTCGATTTTCTTTCATGTGGAATTATTAGGGTATGTTTGGCATGGGGTGGGCGGGAGGGTTGGAAAATGACGATGGTTAAATTTGCTGATTGGTTGTAATGCCCCGTCTTTAATTGATCAAATTAAAGAAATCTGAGATGCACTCTTGTGATTTCGGTGTAAGATGACTTGTACATTTATTTTGTTATTTTCTTTATGTCATTTGCTTCTATCATTTACTTCATTTACTTCAGTTATTTGCTTTTGTAATTTTCTTTCAATTGTACATAATGGTTAATTCATCTACCGGCTTGTCCGGTCTCTCGATTTCTCTAGACTTGTCTAGTGAACCAAATTCTTACCTTACTTAAAAAAATGTGTTCAATCTGATTCAACACCTTTTGAAATCACAGTGATCACCAAGCTTGTGAAAATTAATGGGCAAAGGTTAAAGGTAAGAGTATTTTTTGTCTTCTAACACTAATTTATTAAAAAATTAATTTTCATTCAACCAAACACTTATAAAATTATTTTATACAAATAATCTCCATTCCGTCTCTCTAAAAATAATATCAACCATCTCCGCCCCTAAAAATAATCTCCCCCACTTAAAAGATAACCTACTCGCAATCACAACCTAACTCATGAAGCATCAATTTGGCAATTTGGACACAAGGGAGACTGTTAGGCATTTGGTCTAAAGACCTATAAATAATGCCTTGTACATGAGTTTCAGGCATCCAATTACAGAAAACAACCTTTCCCTCCTAATTCTACACTTCTCTCCTACCTCTGTCTCACGTCTGATCCCTCAATCCCCTTCATCCTCTTCAATAGGTTTTCCCGCCTTCATTGGGACATAACAAATTTGGTATCAGAGCACCGATTCCGGCCGACGCACAGCTGCAATGGCGGAGGGAACTCGCTCGAAGTCGCTGGAGCTGCAACTCCACGAATTCAAGGAAGAAATGCGCGCTTTCAAGGACGACATGAGCAAATTCGCAGCCTCGACATCCAAGCACATCTTGGATTCTCAACAACACCGACAAGATCAAGCGCAGGAGATGACGGAATTCAGAGGCGTGACAGATCGAATATTGGAACAACTAGCCGAGTTTGTTCGGAATTCTCAAAAGCAAGAATCCGATCAGGGCGGCCGGAAATCGAATCAAGATTCACAACCCGATCAGGGAGGTCGGAAATCGAATCAAGATTCGGGAAGCAGGAGTGAGCACCAGCAATTTTCAGATCCCCGAAGCGAATCATCTTCAAGTCCAAAGGGAGATGGACTCATGGGAACTGAGCCAGTTGACAGAGAAATCCATGGTTCCCAAGGGAACTATCGCCGGCCATCTGAGCAAGGACAGCAAGGAAATGGATTTGGCTTCTCGGACGGAATTAGGGAAAATCGATTTCCGAAGCTTGATTTCCCCAATTTTGATGGTAAGCGGCCGCGCAGCTGGATTAGGAAATGTGAGAAATTCTTCGGAATCTTTGCAATTCCGGAAGGGCAGAAAGTTGAGATTGCTGCAATGCATCTGAACGATAAGGCGGATGTATGGTTTCAGGGTTATGCAATCAATAGACCAAGAATTCGATGGGGAGAATTCTGTGAGGATTTGTGTAGTCGTTTTGGTGAACGACGGGAAACGGAGATAGTCGCCGAGTTCAATAAAATTGAACAAGGAGATGAACTGGAAGATTACAACGAGAGATTCGAAGATCTGAGAGCAAGCATGCTCGCCTTCAACCCTCAATTGGCAGAGTCGTACTTCGTATCAAGCTACATCAGCGGATTAAGGCAAGAAATTCGATCCCTGGTACAGCTGGGCAGGCCAACTTCAATGGCATCTGTAATGGAACAAGCTAGGCTCCACCACAGTGCAGTGCAGGCCCTGGTCAGGCTCACAAAAGGAAGAGCATCGGGCACTGGAGATAACCACAGGTCAGCTCCTTGGAATCGAATGAATGGCTCCAAGCCAGATCCAAGAGATTCGAGCAATGTTGTCAAAGGAGTTGCACAACAGTTAGCAGAATCAAGCTTTAAGAAAGGAAATGAAGGGAAAAAGGGGCTATGTTACAGATGTGGTGATAGATATTTCTATGGGCATAAGTGTAAACAGTCATCCTTACACAGTTTAGTGGCTCAAGAGGTGAATGAACAAGAAGATGTAGAGGAGCTGTTGCCTGCATCTTGGAAGGAAGCTGAGCAAGAAGAACAAGAGGAGCAAGAAATTTATGTCCATGCCCTTACAGGAGGCGGATCGGGCACCACAATCAGAGTGAAAGGAACTGTCAAGGGAAGTGAGATCACAATCTTGATGGACAGTGGTGCAACCCATAGTTTCTTGGATTCAAGGGTTGCCCAGGAAGCTGGTTTTCAGATCACCACAGCTCCACTAATGGAGGTTAGCACTCTCAATGGAACTATGATCAGCAGCAAGATATGTAGGCAGTTTGAATGGGAAATGCAAGGGAGTCGGTATATGCAGGATATCAGGATTTTGAAAATGGGAGGCAGTGATATGATCCTTGGATCAGATTGGTTAGTTGGGTATAATCCAGTACTGTTTGACTTTGTAGAAGTGCAAATCTCTTTCATCAAGAATGGGAAAAAGGTGGTCATCAAGGGAATCCATGAGCATAAAGACAGTGGGAGAGCCAGCATTAGAATGCTCACAGGCAAACAAGTCCAAAAGCTCCTTAAGAATGGGGACCAGGAAGTGGTAGCACAGCTAGCACAAGTCTGCAGGGTAGAAAAGCTGAATCTAGCTTTACCTGAAATGGTAAATCAAGTTTTAGAAGAGTTCCCTGATGTGTTTGAGGAGCCAAAAGAGTTACCTCCAGAAAGGGGTCACGAGCATGCCATTGTTCTCAAAGAAGGTACACCTCCATTAGCCTCCAAGCCTTACAGATACCCACATTTCCAGAAAAATGAAATAGAGAGACAGGTTGCAGAGATGCTGAGTAGTGGTGTTGTGAAGCCTATCCATAGCCCTTTTGCATCACCTGTACTACTAGTCAAGAAAAAAGATGGCAGCTGGAGGATGTGTATAGATTACAGGAAAGTGAATGAAGCCACCTTGAAAGATAAGTTCCCCATACCCCACATAGAGGACTTACTAGATGAGCTTAAAGGAGCTGTAGTGTTCTCTAAGCTAGACCTGAGAAGTGGGTACCATCAGGTGAGGATGGTAGAGGCAGACATTGAGAAAACAGCTTTTAGAACCCACCACGGGCATTATGAGTTTAGAGTGATGCCATTTGGCCTCACCAATGCTCCTGCAACCTTCCAAGCATTGATGAATGATGTATTTGCTACAATGCTAAGGAAATTTGTGCTTGTCTTCTTTGATGATATATTGATTTACAGCAAAGATATGGATCAACATGTGATTCATTTGAGGGTAGTATTGGACACACTGAGGAAGCAGAAACTATTTGTGAAAAGATCCAAGTGTGAATTTGCTCAGCCTCGTGTGAAGTACTTAGGCCATTTCATTTCCAAGGAAGGAGTTGCCACAGATCCAAGGAAAATTGAGGCAATGTTGAGCTGGCCAGTCCCTGCAAACTTGGAAGCACTGAGAGGATTTCTGGGATTGTCAGGTTACTATAGAAGATTCATTAAGGGGTATGGTGTGATTGCAAAGCCACTAACTGACTTACTGAAAAGGGATGCCTTTGCTTGGTCTCAAACAGCTAGTGAAGCATTCAGGAAACTTAAGGAGTTGTTGGCTTCCCCACCAGTGTTGGGCTTACCTGATTTTTCAAAACCTTTCATAGTGGAGACAGATGCCTGTGAGATGGGTATTGGTGCAGTCTTGATGCAGGATGGGAGACCCCTTGCTTATCTCAGCCAAGCTCTGCAAGGAAAGAACTTGTTACTTTCCACATATGAGAAAGAATTGCTGGCTATACTCTTAGCTGTGGATAGATGGAGACACTACCTAGAGCCCAGGGAATTCATCATCAAAACTGACCACCAGCCATTGAAACATTTGCTAGAGCAAAGACTGACCACCCAACTGCAAAGGAAGGCTGCCAGGAAACTTTTGGGACTGAACTACACGATAGCCTATAAAAAGGGGGCAGAAAATAGAGTTGCAGATGCTCTATCAAGAAGGGGAGAATGCAATGCTCTACTTATGGTGCAACCTCAGTGGGTAAAAGATGTGTTAGCTAGCTATGAGGGTGACACTGTGATACAGCAATTGATAGTTACAGCAACCCAAGGCACCAGTGGAGATTTAACTGTCACAAAAGGGATCTTAAGGTATAAAGGGAGGCTGTACATCGGGCAAGACGAGCAGCTGCAAGCCAAGCTCATAGCTGCTACTCATGAAGAGCCTATGGGAGGACATTCAGGCATTCATGGCTCTTATCAAAGGCTCAAGCAGCTATTTTACTGGCCCACTATGAAAGCACAAGTGACCAAGTTTGTGAGGGAGTGTGATGTCTGTCAAAAAAATAAAAATGAGCATGTGTTACCAGGATTATTGCAACCACTGCCTATACCTGATACTGCCTGGAGCCATGTGAGCATGGACTTTGTGGAAGGGCTTCCTAAGTCTCAAGGAAAAGATACCATAATGGTGGTAGTGGACAGGCTAACTAAGTATGCTCATTTCATACCTCTTAGCCATCCATTTACAACTGAAAAGGTAGCTACTGCATTCATGGACAACATCTACAAATTGCATGGGTTGCCCGAGTGCATAGTGTCAGATAGAGACAAGGTATTCCTGAGCACCTTCTGGCAACAGTTATTCAAGAACTTGGGCACTAAATTGCACATGAGCACAGCATATCACCCACAAATCGATGGCCAGGCAAAGAGGGTGAATAGATGCCTAGAGACATTTCTGAGATGCATGACGTCTGATCATCCAAAGTAGTGGGTCAAGTGGTTAGCATTAGCAGAGTTTTGGTATAACACCAATTTCCATACAGCTCTCAAGACATCACCTTTTGTGGCTCTGTATGGAATTCAACCACCACAGTTGGGCCTGTCACCAGTCACTACAAATAGGGGTGGTGTTGATGATTGGATCCAGGAAAGGCAGCATATGATGGGGCAAATCAAGTATCAGTTACATCAAGCCCAAGCAAGGATGAAGCTATTTGCAGACAGGCGTCGTACTGAGAGAGAGCTGCAAGTAAATGACATGGTATACTTGAAACTACAGCCTTATAGGCAGTCATCAGTAGCTCTAAGAAGGAACCTAAAACTGAGTTCTCGATATTATGGACCATACAAGGTCTTGGCTAAGATAGGGAAGGTAGCATACAGGTTGGAATTGCCTTCTTCATCCCGGATCCATCCAGTATTTCACATCTCTCAGTTGAAATTGAAGATTGGTGAAGATCAGTTGGCCACTACAGAGCTACCTAGCACAGATGAGGAAGGAGACATTGAAGTGCACCCTAAGAAGATCTTAGACACTCGAGTGTCCTACTTGGCCAGTGGTGACCCCATGACTGAGTGGCTAATCCAGTGGCGCAACATGGGTGAAGCACAAGCTACATGGGAGCCTGCAACTCATATACTACACCAGTTTCCAGACTTTCAGATCCAGCCTTAATAGGACTGTTCATATGTAGTATGTTGCTTAATGCAAGCCTTGAGTCAAGGCTTTGTAATGGGGGGAGTTTTGTTAGGCATTTGGTCTAAAGACCTATAAATAATGCCTTGTACATGAGTTTCAGGCATCCAATTACAGAAAACAACCTTTCCCTCCTAATTCTACACTTCTCTCCTACCTCTGTCTCACGTCTGATCTCTCAATCCCCTTCATCCTCTTCAATAGGTTTTCCCGCCTTCATTGGGACATAACAGAGACATGCCTGAATTTTTTTCCCCAAAATATTCACTCAAAAATAATTATTTACCATAATATTTACACAATTAAAATATTTACGGAAATATTCATTTTTTACAATGCGTTTTATTCATACGTTATAAAATTTGAAATGGAAAAAAAAGTGGGGAAAATTAACGAATAAAATGCATGTTCAACCCACGTTTTATTCTTTTATTTTTTAAATGACAAATTTAGAGAGAGAGAGAGCGACTTGAAATCGCGTTTCTCCTTCCTCTTGAATTTCCAAGACCGACGCTAGATCTAAGCCAAAGGGAGGGAGGCAGCGGGGAGCTAGGGAGGAGGACATGGGCGTGGCGCCGTCGAGGTCGGGGTCAGTGGTGGAGGCCAGCTCCATTGGTGGCCTCCGTCTCCGCTAAATTTCATGCGTCTTCTCTAGGTGCTAGATCTGAGGCCGGGCTAACGGAGGGAGGCAATAGGAGAGGAAGGTGAGGGGGAGATGGGCACAATCGATCGACAGGACGGATTCGTCAACCTCCAGGCCGGAGTTCACCGATTTCTGCTCCCAGAAGGTCGATCGAGGCAACAAAATCGATCTCAAATCGCCGATTTCTAGTCCTGGATGGTTGAAGGTTGAAGGCGACAAGGGGGAGGCGCGGAGACGGGCAGAGCCATGGCTGGAGCTGGGAGGAGGAGCTCGTGCGGCGCTTGGAGGAGGAGACAAAGTGAAACGGATCCGGTCTTGGAAATTCAGGAGGAAGGAGAAATGCGGGTTCAACCCGCGCTTTACCCTTTTTTTTTTTAATTTGTCATTTAAAAATAAAAGAATAAAACGCAGGTTGAACCCGCCTTTTATTCATTAATTTTCCCCACTTTTTCTTCAGTTTCAAATTTTATAACGTATGAATAAAATGCAGTTTGAAGCCGCGTTTCTCTGTCAACCCTGTAAAAAATGAATAAAAGAAGTGGGCGGCCGTAAGCTACCATGGACGGTTGTGATTTTTTTTATAAATGTATTTTTTATATTAAAAATATAAAATAAATTACCATAATACTAGTTTTATTTTGCTAGACATTAATTTTACATATGTTTAACCATATTTTAAAATTTTTATTTTATTTGGATACAAATACATAAATGCAAAAAAATAATAGTAAGTAGTGATAATTAATAATTTTTAATGTGCAATATTGTAGTAATTTGATGTTAATTTATATATTTGGGAATTTTGTGTTATGTTTGTTGAGTTGGAATTTAGTTTATATATTATCTTTGATTAAATTTCCTTTTATTTAATCAATGAAGTTTGATATTTTATTTTTAATTTAAATATTAGATTATACTCCATCTGTTAATTAAAACATGTCATTTACTATTCATTTTTTTTGGAATTTTTTTAAAATATTCATTAAAAATTAAATATTTACGATAATATTCACACGTTAAAACTAGTGTACAGAGAAACGCTGTCTGAGACCGCGTTTCATTCAAAAGCCGTAAAATTTAAAACCGAAAGAAAAAGAGAAAAAAAAAAAAGTTAAAGAAACGCGGTTTGGAGCTGCGTTTTATAATCAATTTTGATTAAAACGCGGCTTCAAACTGCGTCTATATCACATTATATTTTTCAATATAAAAAAATTATATATATATATATATATATATATATATATATATATATATATATATATATATATAAGTGGTAAAACGCGGCGTGAATCCGCATTTTACTGTCAACCAAAAAAAAAAAAGCCTAGTATAGTGGTACTTAGCTCCTTCCTCCCCAAATCAGTCACAGCCCGCCCACCACCGACCACCACGGGTCCACCGCCCACCCTGCACACCCGCCCGCTCACCCACCACCGCCTCCCCCTGCCAGCCACCGCCGACCGACTCTTCAAGACGAATTGGGACCACATGCCGGAGGACGAGAGAGAAGAGAGTGACGCCTACGGGGAGGAGGATCCTCCTCAGCCAGGAGATGACCGGACGAGAGCGACGCCGGCGGGGAGAACGACGAGAGCGACGCCGACGCTGGGTAGGGTCATCTCCTGGCTGCCCCCCCTCCCGTATGCGTGCAGATCAGCTGCTTCTCAGGATCAGCTGCGGCCTCGGGATCATCAACGGGCACGGGGTCGATGAGCGGCCCGTGTCTCGCGATTCACTGGTCCGTCACCACCCCAATGGGGAGGCCGCCAGCGTGTCTGTACGATCTCAGGTCCTGTGGGGTCACCTGGTAGTACTCGGCGACCGTGAGAATCTGCTCAGCCTCGCCCAGGTGTGACAAACACGGCATACCCTCAATCCGAACCCCTAGGAGGCAGGCTACGTCGTGCAGCGTGATGGTCATCTCGCCCCACGGAAAATGGAAGGAGCTGGTCTCCGGATGTCAATGCTCCAAGAACGATGTGACTAGGAACTCGTCCACATCCTCCCAATGGAGGGTCCGCAACTGCGGGATGCCCGAGGGAATCAGATCCTGCCACGAAGTCCCCGGGCTCTCGAAGACGTACGGGTCGAACACAGCCAGGTGACTCGCCCGATGGTGGATCTTCAGTAGCGGCAGATCCACAGGCGCATCCCTCCACACCGGATAGGCTCGGTGGTGCATGTAAGACACCAGCAGATCGCCCGGAGGCAAGTATGGGTCGACCTGCGCAGCCGGTCCAGTAGCCTGCGCAGGGATAGGTGACGGCTCCTCCACCCTCTATGCCCCTCCTGACCCCCCTTGCCCCCTACCTCTCACCCTGCCCCTGCCTCTCCTCCTGCCTATCCTGCCCGTCGTCCACCCCTTTTATGACGTCAGGGATGGTGTCATCCGCAGAAGCCAACGAAATCGGCGGTGGTGTGCGAGAGGTCGAAGCCTCAACATCGTGGGTGATGGAAGTAGAAGCCCCGTGGACGCCGGAAGTAGATGTCTCGTGAATGGTGGGGGCAGCTGAGCAGCTGGTCTACCCTCATGGGCTCGTCTAACCTCAACTACCTTAGTGGCGCAGCTGCTGAGTACATCGACGGACGACAACGAAGGCTGCTGCCCATCCATCGGATCGCCAAAATAGCGGAAATAAGGCAGACCCTGCCAGAAGATGTCATCCTCGTCGCCAGGGTCGTTCCGTTAGGATTTGAGGCCTTGTGCAACTTACATGTTGATGCCTTTTTTTTTTAACTAATTCAAAGGGAAAAAATAACTCACCAAATCCACTAACGTACAAAAGAGATGTTCTCGTAGATGTAAAGTCATTACAAAGAATCTTTAACTATAACTAAAATTAAACTTTTACCAGAGGACATGATAATCTATCTAATGCAATGCTACTACTTTCGAAAAACTGATATTCTAGCACTCTTAGATGCAAAGTCATCTATTAAACTCTCATAGTCAAGATTTTCTAAAAACTCATGTTCAATTGAAATCAAAGCCAAAGCATTTAACCTTTCTTGCGTCATGGTCGATCGCAAGTAAGATTTCAATATTTTGAGTTTTGAAAAGCTTCTTTCTGCTGATGCAACTGTAATAGGAATTGTCAACAAAATCCTATATGCTAGACAACTAGTTGGATAACAATTTTTTTTTTTTCAAGAAAGATAGTACCGGGGGGGGGGCCCATGATCCGCTGGTCGCCCTCTACAGACAGCAGTAGATCATCTACCATCACCCCCTCTGCTCCTCTCTCAACCATATCCTCTCCCCCACCGTCTACCCTAAGCTGACTGACCGCTGCCCGGTCGTCGACCCTAACCGGTCGTAGGGTACCATTAGTTCTCAAGAGCCTCCCTGCCTGTTATTATGAAATGTTTAAGAATATGTTACTTCCTGTATTATAATGTCTTTTATTGACTTTTAATTTATTTTAATGTCTTTTAATTACTTTTAATTGTTTTTAATGTCTTGTAATGACTTTTAATGTCTTTTCATGTCTTTTAATGGCTTTTAATGTCTTGTAATGGCTTTTAATGTCATTTAATGTCTTTCAATGACTTTTACTGGCTTTTAATGGCTTTCTCTGGATACCAATGGATTTTAATGACTTTTAGTGCCTTCTTATGACTTTTAATGGCTTTTCATTGTGTTTTTCATGACTTTCAATATATTTTAATATGTTTTTTTAATATCTTTTAATGTATTTTTAATGTCTTTTAATGGTTTTTCATTGTGTTTTCATGACTTTCAATATATTTTAATGTTTTTTAATATCTCTTAATGTATTTTTAATGGCTTTTAATGCCTTTTAATGTCTTTTACATATTGTACAAACTATGGAAACTATATACTATAAACATTTAATAAAAACTATATTATAAAACAATGAAACAATAAACATACAACAAATATTTCAATTTATTTAAAACTATAATCTAAAATATATTATAAAACAATAATCTAAACTATATATCTACATTATAAAACTATATTATAAAACTATAAAACTATAATCTATAAAACTATATTATAAAACTATAAAACTATTAATATCAAATAAAATAAATAATTCATATAAAATACCAGTGGGGTCGGGAGAGGCGAAACCTCCATGCAACGCCGCTTCCGCGTTTGTAATATGGTCTGCGTCTCCGGCACCGATTCTGGCACCACCACCTCCACCGCCTGCAACTCTCTGGCCGCCATCGCCGCCGACGCCACCCTCCGGTCCTCAGCCACCCCACCACCACCACCCTCTGCTTCTCCTCCGCCACTGCCTCAGCCTCCCCACCACCACCACCCTCCACCCCCTAGCTCTGCTCCTCCTCCGCCACCGCCGGGAGCACCTCAGCCTCCCCACCACCACCACCCCTCCACCCTCTGCTCCGCCTCAAGACCATCAACACCCACCACCCTGTGCTCCTCCTCTGCCACCGCCCAACCTCCCCACCACCACCACCCTCCACCGCCACCCCCAGCACCTCCTCCGTCTCCATCTCCATGGCCTCCGCCTCCGCTGTCGGGACCACCATCCCCTCCATCTCCGGCTCTCTCTCCATCTCTGTCTCCGAATCTCTCTCTCTCTCTGAGGCACGATCTCTCTTCGGAAGGGTCGCCGACGTCGTCTCTCTCTCTCTCTCTCTCTCTCTCTCTCTCTCTCTCTGGATTGGGGAATGAGGACGAAAGGACACGTTTTTTCGATTTTGAAAAAACATGTATGTACGTCGTTTTAGAGGTGCATTCTTGCACGTCATTAACGACGTGCAATACTGCACGAAAAATACGACGTGCATACACATATTTTTTATAAAAAAAAATCACGTGCATGCACGTAGGCACGCTTTGTGCCCTATCCAATCTGCACGTTGTAATTAACGTGAGGATTTGCGGTGTATATACCCGGAGCATTTTTTTTTTACTAAAGCTGTTGGCATGGACTTGCTCTAATTGATTTCATTAAATTATAAGCTCAAAAATGGAGAGATAAGATTAATTATTACACGGTTGATCTATCCTATACCCTAAGAGTATAGAATAAGACCACAAATTGGGAAAGATTTCTTACTAAAAAAGCAAGCGACCAGAAGAATCTAATTAAAAAAACTAAACTAATTAAAATTTAAAAAACATTTCCAAATTAGTGCTATTATGCGTCAAGAGCTTAGTGTGAAATTCCGAGAAACCCGAGCCGGGTCGTATCAAATTAGGAGTCGTGTCGGGTTTATTTTGTTTTTGGTTATAAGGTCGGGATCCACCACTTTACACAAAAGCTTAAGTGGGTAGACCTATAGGGGCTTCCACTTTCCTTATGTTTTGGTTTGATTTTCACCTTATTTTTTAACGTGGGACTTTGCCCACAACCACAACACTTAAAAATCAATGATTAAAATTTCTAATAATATATTTTAAATTATAAATAAATTATATTTATCTGGTTTTTGTTTACTTTTCTTAATTTTATACCAAACAGGACTTAACATTAAATAACCATATCCTCTTTGCTGAAGAGTGTTAATTTATGGAATTTTTCATCACCGTATTGCTATCAAGACCAGTCAAATTCCCAACTGCATTTGTTCCTCTCTCTTTGTCTGTAGTCCAAACTTCGAAGGTCTCATATCTCCATCCATGGTAGCTCCGCTGATCCCTTCCGGCGTCCGCCTTACGTAACGCAATTTATCAAGAAACGACCTTTTCTCTTTTCGGGGAAATTTAAAAAATGGAAATTAGACGAGAAAGCAAAGTCTCCTCTCCCACTCCCTTTCTCTCTCAACCGCCAAAATCGATCGTCTTCTTCTTTAAGTCAACTAAACTGCATTACATAAACTGACACCTAACCCCCCAAAAACTCCCCGCAGCCACACGCCATGGCCGGTTCTCCTCTAAAGCTTCTACCTTTGCTCTCCATACCGTTGTTATTGCTGAACGCTGTGTGTGGGAGCTTTGTGGTGGAGAAGAACAGCGTATCAGTTATAGCTCCTGCTGATTTGAAATCATCCCATGACGGGGCGATCGGTAACTTTGGGGTGCCGGAGTACGGTGGCTCCATCGTTGGCTCTCTGGCTTATCCTTCCAAGGCCGCGGATTCGTGTGCTCCTTTCGATGGTGATATGCCGTTCAAGTCCAAGACTTCTCGCCCCACCATTCTCATCGTTGACCGTGGAGGTATTTCTGACAGGCATTTTATCATACAGTTGGTGGGCAATGGGTGTTTGCTTTGAATTTTGTGGTTATGTGTGTTTTTGTTTGTGCTGCGTAATGATTAATGGTAATGGAAACAGTTATTGATAAACACGGGTAAGAATCTATCTAGAAATAGCTTCACTTGATTTTCAATTCCAGCAGTTCATTCTAAATTAAGAAAGTGTGAATTTGATTCATGGGTTTCTGATACTTATTTGAACCTGAACTAAATCATTCAGATTTCCTATGGTAAAATTTTGTCTTCTAGTGGCAATTGATTGGAGAAATAGTGCAATATTTATGTATCAGCTGAATAAATTCAGTGGCCAAAAGATTTAGTAGTTGGAAGTGTGCAACGACCAAGGTTTGTTGTATTTGTCTTCTAGTAGCAATTGGATGATGCTCAGAAGCTAATTCGAGCAGTGATCAGTGATCATTGAATTTTAACTTTAGATTATTAGATCTTTTAAGTATGTCAAGAACTTAGCGTTGATTGCTTTCAGTTTAGTTGAGATATGTACTCAGATTCCTTATAAGAAAGGCTGTTATTATGTTGAAAGTACAAAACAAATGTGGCAAATGGAGAAGTAAATTGAACTTTTGTCAACAACATTTGAGAACCCCTTCATTAGCTTATTATGCCTTTATGGTATTGTCTTCATTGTTCTCAATGCAACAACTAGTTGCACAACTGCCTCCTTTAGTCTTCTTGCTGGAACTGCAATGCTGGTCTCATTTCTTTGTTGTTATATTATCAGAGTGCTACTTTGCGAAGAAGGTATGGAATGCTCAACAAGCTGGAGCTGCTGCTGTGTTGGTTGCTGATAGCATAGACGAGCCTCTAATAACAATGGATTCACCAGAGGCGAGCAGTGATGAAGATGGATATGTTGACAAGATCAATATCCCATCTGTCCTGATAACAAGGTTATTTGGCGAGACTTTAAAGAAGGCTATGAAGGATGGAAATGAAGTACTGGTAAAACTAGACTGGTCAGAATCAATGCCAAATCCAGATGGAAGAGTCGAGTATGAGCTTTGGACTAACAGCAACGATGAGTGTGGGACTAAATGTGATGATCAGATGAACTTTATTAAGAATTTCAAGGGCCATGCTCAGATCCTCGAGAAGGGTGGTTACACCCAATTTACCCCTCACTATATAACTTGGTATTGTCCTCAACCTTTCCTTGATACCGCTCAATGCAAGTCGCAATGCATAAACAATGGGAGATATTGTGCACCTGATCCCGAGGAAGACTTTGGGGAAGGCTATGATGGGAAGGATGTGGTCCTTGAGAACCTACGTCTGCTTTGTGTCCATAGAATCGCCAAAACAGAAAATAGATCATGGGTTTGGTGGGATTATGCGACAGATTTCCATATCAGATGCTCCATGAAGGAGAAAAAGTATACCAAAACATGTGCTGAAGATGTACTGAAGTCTCTCAGTAAGTTCTCATTTTAGATATATCTGCAGTGTCTAATAAAAGAATAACTCAACAGATTTCAGGTTTCCTTTCTTCCTTTTCTAATTGAACTCTTTTAAACCCTGCAGATCTACCTGTCGATAAGATCAAAAAATGCATGGGAGATCCTAAAGCTGATATGGACAATGAAGTTCTGAAAAATGAGCAAGACATGCAGGTAAAAATTATAGCATCCTGCTGTCCAGATAATGGAATTACATTATGGAAAATCCAATTGCATATGTACTACGGACTCCAATATGTGCTTCTTGTGCGTGATCCAATCAAATATGAATTATGCACTTACCATGCTTCGTATGTTCGTATGTTGTTAAACTTCCAGTTCATGAAAACATATCACCAATTTCAAATTTCAATTGCATTATGATCTTACCTGATGGGCATGGCTTATAGACTTTAATATTCTTAATTGATAACCGTAGAACTGATCCTTTCAATCTATGAACACAGGTTGGTCATGGAGCCCGTGGTGATGTCACAATCTTGCCCACTCTGTTGATCAATGAAATCCAGTATAGAGGTGTGTTTGTTTCATCTCCAGCATAATAAAAATGGAGCTTAAGTCTGCAATGAGAAGGGAAAGTATAAATTCCACTATTCATTGGAACTCTAGTTTTTTAAATGTCGATGCTCATTAAAGGTCTCTGAGGCATCCCTAATCTGAAGCATCGTTTCATGACATGTTTATAATTTTGACTTTTGATAATCTAGGTCACTATTTCCCTGCAAATGACATCTCACATGAACCCTGTTTTCTCTTCCCTTAATCTGTATGCTATATGAAAGCATTAATCATAAGCCCTTCCATGCTTAGCTTTTTTAATGCAGAAAATAGTTACACTTTACGAGGCAAGTTGTGCTAAATATCAGCAAATTCCATAGATCTTCAGAATTAGATCCTTAACATTTGTCTTTTCCCTCATCCATCTGCCTCACTGTTGGTGGCCTCAATCTTTATCTATGAACATCATATTACTCTATGCTTATGTATAATTTTGAAAATACCTGGTTTTCCTTCACATACAGTGATATACTACATCATAGTCTAAAATTTTTGGTACTTGTTCAGGCAAACTTGAGAGGTCTGCTGTATTGAAGGCTATATGTGCTGGATTCAAGGAGACAACTGATCCTCCTGTCTGCTTGAGTTCAGGTTGGTGACAACATCATGTCTGCTGATTCCTAGTTTTTACGACATCAGAATTAGTGGAAATTGATGTGTCTGGTCTGTGTGGCATTTTTAGATCTTGAGACTAATGAGTGTCTAGAAAACAATGGTGGCTGTTGGCATGACATAAAGGGTAATGTAACCGCTTGCAAGGTATATGAAAGTATCTTTCATTATCCTTTGAATTTGTGATTGTTCTACTGGGATCTAGTTTTTCGGTAACCTATTTCGTTTAGTGAATTTTCTGTTTGATTTGATGATATCCTTACAGATTGATACCTTGTGTGAATTGCTGATTGTAAGTTCATTATTTGTGTAGGATACATATAGGGGAAAAGTTTGCCAATGCCCTCTTGTGAATGGCGTTCAATACTTAGGAGACGGTTATACTTCTTGTAAAGGTAATTCCTTAGAAAAAAAGGTGGAAATTTTGTCTGATAGAAAAGTTTACGCTGAACATTTTATTCTAAGAAAATTTCCTAATAAGTAATGATTAGATGATTTTAGTAATCTCAATATGTGATAGCATGCCTTAAATCTAAGGCATCAAATATTTGCAAATACCTGAATTGAACGAACTGGGGACAGTGAATAGTTTATCCAACAAAAGCTTAGTCTCATGAAGGCAAGAAAATAGCTCTCAGTGTAAGATCGTGTTAATTAGTTTCTGTTTCCCGTGCTTGGACATATTATTTTCTTCCTCCGTTTCAATGTAAAGAGTGCTTGAATATCAAACATTCAGAGTGCAGTATTGAGTGTAAAGTGGAATACATTTTGTGTTAAAACGTTACACCTTCATACCAACAATTATACCATCTTAGATTTACTTGTATTTTTTTTTTTGTGCCAGCCGTTGGACCAGGAAGGTGTACAATAAACGATGGTGGATGCTGGTCTGAGACTAAGGATGGAAAGACATTTTCAGCTTGCTCAGTTCTGTTATGACATCCCTTAGTGATACCATCATATATCCGTAAAAATTTTCAGCATAGTATATATACTTCAACTAGTTCTCATGAATTTAACCATAGCAAATTGATCTGCAATCCAGGAGTCTGAACTATCAGGCTGCAAATGCCCAAAGGGCTTCCGCGGAGATGGTCACACATGCAAAGGTGCTCTTTCTTCCGCTATAAGAGAACAAATTTTGTCTTCCACGATTTGTCTTTCACTGTATCAGCTTTGTTTCTGTTATCCAGATGTAAACGAATGCAAGGAACGGAGTGCTTGTACGTGCAGCGAATGTAGATGCAAGAACACATGGGGAGGATATGACTGCAAATGTGGAGGAAACCGCCTGTATATAGAGGAGCACGATACATGTATAGGTGAGCTACTAAACTCAGCAATACACACCGATGCAATGTGCTTGTCCTGTCATGCATTTAGAGATGTGCGTTGTGTTTGTGTTTTGTTGAACAGAGAAAACTGGATTTAAGCTATCATGGTTCCTAGTACTCCTACTCCTAGCAATTGTTGGCAGTGCTGCTCTAGCCGGATTTATATTCTACAAGTACAGGCTCCGGGTATGTTCTCATTGTTAGTTTGATGTTTATAAACCCGAGTCTCGTCAACTACTCATACACCTCAGAAATTGACTTCCGAATCATGTTCTCTATGTTGTGCAGTCTTACATGGACACTGAGATCATGGCTATCATGTCGCAGTACATGCCACTGGACAGTCAAAACAGACCGGTTGAAGTTCACTCAGAAGGCGAACCTCTACATCGTGGTTCATCAGTCTAATCTCCAGGTATGCTGAACTTTTTATCCATGAAACAGGATCAGAAGCTTACATTCAGTCATTTTGATTGATTCTATTGTGACAAAAATTGCATCTTTTCTGCAGAACCATGCCCTGAAGAATCTGCAATCCATCTTCTGCATGGAGAAACAGACACACACTCAATTTGAAGCATGGAGATATGATGTACACTGTATTTTCACACAAGGTTAGACACTCACTCAGTTTGAAGCATGGAGAAACAGCATATATATGTATATATGTCCTCATTAAACAGCTCAACCTTTTTTTTTTTCTTTTCTTTTTTGTATCATATGAGCTTTGAGGAATGTATTGTAGGATTTTATCTTAGAAATAGATCTATAAGGTGTAATCTTAAAGCTAGAAAGTACTCTTTTACATCTGCTCTGTTTTATCATTCTACTGATTTTGCAGGTTATTAGTATTAAAATTTGTTTTTAGTATCATAAATTTAATTTTAATGGAAAATCTAATAGTATTTCTTAAACTATTGAACCAATAAATTCAATATTTGTTTTAATATACCCAGTAAATTGATTTAAACAATTGAATAATGAGTCATGATAGAGGATGATGTAAATAGAAATAACATTAAAATAGGGTATATTCAACATCAAATGCCAACTCAAATATGTGCTAAAATTTGGGCGAATAGTTACATTAGCTCATAAGAAGCTTCACTAAAAGACATGATTAGCTTGAGAGAGTGAGATTGCCGTCTTTTCTTCTCATGATCTCTCTATATCTTTCGATTTCAATTAGATTATAAACTTCGTTTATGTTATAGCCTCGATCGATTGATCGATCGGTCATTACTTAATGATGAATTGGCCAAATGCACGAGGATGGACTAAGTGACTAAGTGAGAATAAGTGATGTAAAGATGAGTATATGGAAGAAATATTCAAAGGTGGATACACCAAACTAAGATCATATCATATCTCTTGCTTAGCTTGCTCCTTTCTTAAGCCAACACAGCTTTTAACTATACCAATATATATATTTATTAATTAATTAAATGTGTTTGCATTGACAGCTGACAGTAACAGTTTCTAGAGGATATTAGGATAAAGCTTTCGAAAGAAGGTGCGTGAGGTTACTGGTTCGAAACCAAGCTAAGGGATAGATTTGTTTTGATTAAAATATCAATTACATATTTCTTGTTCATAGAAATCCTAGAACATTTGGCCTTGTATTTTAGGGTTTATGCTTTTTCTGGGAGAAATCCAGAGCTCGAGCTAGCCTAGCTAATGGAGATCCAGTGGCTGATTCAATTATTCAAAGGTGGGCGACACCGATCCGTCGCCTACCCCAATCCGGAAAAAAAATATAAGAATATACTCCCTCCGTCCAAAAATACATGGACTTTTACTATTTATGCACGCTTTTTTAGGAGTTAAAAACTATATAAAATATTAACTTTTTTATTAATTTTTTTTAATAATTACAAACTTATTATCAATAAGTTTGTAATTATTAAAAAAAATTAATAAAAAAGTTAATATTTTATATAGTTTTTACCTTCTTAAAAAAGCGTGCGTGAATAGTAAAGGCAATGTATTTTTGGACGGAGGTAGTATGTGTTATGTAAAAAATTTGAAGGTAAGCCCACCTTATTTTAAATAGAATTCAATCAACCCTTATTCAAATTCAAATCCCACTATATTTTCATTTTTTTTTTCTCAATCCATTTTTCATTATTTTAAAATTCTTATAATTTATTTGGTATTTGACAACTAAATAATAATAATTGTTCTTATAAATTTAAGATCTTCTCTTCTTATATTTTTTCAAAAAATATTTCAAACAAAAATAATATAAAAATTATCCATAAAAAATAATTTTGTCCACCCTGAAAAAATTTCTAGATCCGCCCCTGTGGAGATCTGCGAAGAAGACGATCGAAGCATCAACAGAATAGGTATAATTATTTATCATACCATATGATTGCATAATATTAATAACACATTAGGCATATTCAAACTCTCAAATCTAATGTCCCAGCCTAGGCAATGTTCTAAAAGACGGTTGACGGATACTTGACGGTGAGGTACCATCAAGCGTCAAGACGGTTTGACGGCCTTATCGGCGGATTCTCAGTGGATTAAACGGTTTTTGATTATTTTCTTATATTTAACTCTTGAACATATCTAAAACTTATATAATGCACTAAAATATGCATTTTCAAAGTCATTAAGATCTTTAAATAAAAAAAATCAAATAAACATATTGATCATTTTAACCGTTTGTAGATTCAAAGATAAAATCAAACATAGAATTCCATAATCATGTTCAAATAAGAATCACAATTAATAATTTCTACATTAATAAAATAAAACAACAAAAATCACTCTCCAATTAATTCTAAACAAACCGTCAAAGTGTGAAACGCCAAGCACCTTGGCGGTGTCTTGACAGCTAGTCTACGTTAAGCGTCTTGACGGTGTCTAGGCGGACGCCAAGAGCGTTTTTTAGAACAGTGAGCCTAGGTGACCTAGTGGTGTGGAGTAAGGGTTGGTAATGAGGTTTGAGTTCGATTATGCTTGAATGATCTTGTATTAAGAGCTAAATTGGTTAAAGGGATGGATAATAATTACCCTCCATTAAAATAAGGGATTTGAACTCAATACATAGCCCTTTTCACAATTATTATTTATTTCTCTTTCTTACGAACAAAGCTAGTAAATTTCAGTGTTTTATAAAAAATTTATACCCATTCAACATATATGTTTTTAATTTTTTTATCAAAAAAAAATCCACCCGAAACGAAAGTCGTTCTGGCCTCCAAGAGCATCCGCTATATATCGTATAATATTACCATTCTCTTAAAATATAACACATTTTTTTTAAAAGATAAAAACTCTATAAAATATTAATTTTTTATATTAATTTTTTAAAATTATTTCATACTCATTACTAAAAAAAAAGTATGAATTTATTAAAAAATAATTATAAAAAAGTATGATTTTTTTTATATTCAAACAACCTATATATTCAGAGATGATGGGTTGTAAAAAGCGCAATAGCTCACCATGTTAATTGATATTTGTAGCCGGATCTAAGATTGACCCGATTCGAATCCGATGGCTGCTTGCTTGACTATTATAACGAATTTTGTGTGGTCCCTAATAATTGGGAAATTAATATATAGCCAATTAGCCATGCTATAATTAATTAATTAACTAATGTACGTAGCAATGAAACTTATAAGTACTGTGATAAAATCAAGTAATGACTTGAACATCACTTATTCCAATATTTCTTCAGAGTGGAGAGATTAATTATCAAGTGTATTTAACCATTTCACCAAGAAAACCTGAAATTATAATAAGTGATTAATTATCAAGTGGGAGAGGATATATATAGTTAATTTGCAAAAGATTGTTTAAGTACCTTTCTTTACTTTTTGGAAGAAAAAAGAGAACTGATTATGTGGTAATTACAAGAGACGACTAGTGATTAATTAACTGATTAATCTGATCATATAGATTAGATTAACAATCATGGTGATTGTCGGCAGATACATATTGTAATTGTGAGTGCAAAAAATCTCTGCCTAGCTCTTCCTCAACACTTTATCGTCGGTTAATTTTTGGTGAATTCGATCGATCATCGACATTGGTGTCGAGCCCACCCCCTTCCTCCCTGGCTCTTCTTCATTCATATTGAACATTATAATATAACGTGTATCCTAAATATACAACAAATTAACGTTCAATTGAATGTTATAGAAATTTAACGTTGAATCCAACGTTTTAATAGAAATTGTATTAAACACGTCCAATCGAACATTGTTAATATGGGCTAGATTGGTGATCATAACATAAAATATTAAAAAAACTAAATAGCATTCACAAATCACGTCTTTTGGACGTTGTTTTTTTTTTTTAAAATTTTTTGGTGTGTGTGAGATTGTATAATATTTAAAAAAATCAAAAAACTAAATAGCATTTCCAAAGTCCTTTTGGACGTTGTTTTTTTTCCTTTTTCTTTTTTGGTGTGTGTGATAGATGGTCTTCATAATATTTTCCCTAACAACGGCCGATCCGATATTACTAGTCCAGTTCAGTCCAGTCCGATCCGATCCTTCACTTCACATTAACGCCGACAACTTCTCTACTAACAACGTCCAATCCAATATTTTATACGTCTTTTTCAACGTTGATTAGCGACGTAGATTTGCGATATATATAGGAACCCAATACCGGCCCTATATATAACAACGAAATTAGTGTTGAACCTATAAATCTTCAAATAACTAATGTTCATTCATATACCTGTTGGACTTCAATTGGTTTTAGGATGAAATTTAATTTCATCGATGTTATATATTCGGCTTAATTAGTACATGCATGGTACAGTCGAATGTGTGGCCCTGGCCAAATGTTGTCAAGTACAACTGGGCTAACAAATATGTATGCAAAGTAGTAGGGTAACATTTTGTGTTATTACCATAAATTTTGATACTTATGTACTGTTGTAAGAGGAAATCGAGTTCAAAATATAATAAAATAAATCAAACCGGATTCGTGCCCACGCAAATAATTACAAGACTTCCTCCCGATGCAGCAGTGGGAAGTCAGGATCGATCCTCGAGGAAGCTGGTCAACGGATCCTAGGCAGCGGAAGAATCTCACAGGTGGTGATCGACTACGTGTACTCGACCTCGACTGGGTTGTAGTCGACAGGGGTAAGTACAGTCGAATCCGAGCAACAGAAGACGCTGGGTGGTGGTCGACGTCGACTAGCCTTATTCGACATCGAGTAGGTTGGTCGTAGTCGAGTAGCCTGTCGAGTACTGCAGAGACAGAAGCAACAACGATCTTGCTCGATCGAAAGTCAGTGGTCGACGTCGACTAGGGTCTAGTCGAAGTCGAGTAGAAACAGTAACTTAAACGAATGCAAAATCTCGAACTTAAACAATATATGAAAAAGACTTCCAAGATCGGGTTTTGCAACAACGATAACCAAACATGTATAAGGTAAGATAAATAACGATAATCATGCAAATCGCATCGAAGGATCAAGCTTTCGCCTTTTCCAACAATTAGTCAACTCTTTCAAGAAACCCTAATTGTATCTACCAATTTTATGTTTATAATCCAAGTTGTTAGCATGGATCTCTATTAAATAGGTAATAAACATATAAAAGGGTAGTAGATGCTCAAAACGTAATAAAGGTCGGATCTTTACCTCAAACACGCATGGCTATCGTCGGGCTCACCCCAACCTAGAAGTAGGTGAACTACTCGCGCTTCATCATAATTAAAGACATCAATAATAAAAGGAAATAAATTTGCATTAATAAAATAAAGTAGAGCTTACAACCAAACGAAGCCAATTCCGCTCTCGCTTCACAACTTCAATCGGCCTCCACTCTCTCTCTCTCTACCTCTCTTCTCCTCCTAAGATTGAATGAATAAAAATCAGCCCTATAGGCTCTATTTATAGGCTTCCAATCCTTGCTAATCAAGGAAGGAAATTCTATCTATATCTAAAGATAAAACTTTAATAAAAAGGAACATTTATCTAATAAGGAAAATAACTAAATATCTTCATGTGGATAAAATCCTTCTCTCCATGGATAGATCTTGATAGAATATGATGGATCCAGCCTTGCTTCGTGTGAAATACCCCCAAGTATTTCATGTTTATTTAGTTGATTAAATATAAACTATTTCTGTTTCAAATATAAACTATTTTTTTATAATATGATAATATATATGTATAAATTGTTATATTTTTTTTTTGTATGAACGTTACGATTTATAAGTATTTAAAGTAAAGTATTTAATCTGGTTAAGAGTATTTTAAAATTATTTATTTGACTTAAAATACCTAATTAAATAATTAAAGACCGGTTTTGACTCGTCTGTGTCAATCCGTTCGTCTTCCTCCTCTCTTTCGGCACATGCGAATGATTCATCTTTCATTCTTGTAACGTTCACATTAAATTTCACCCCATATTCAATATCATTCAATACCCAATTCAATTACATCATCATCGAGTCTTTCAATTCAAAGTGTTGTTATCCATTACACGTAGACGGCTAGACTCCATCCCCAATTCTTAACAGTCATATTCAATGGTGATTAACACCAAATAGTTAAGTCATGGAATCATCCATTCAATTCCGGATAAAGGTCCAAAATAATTGATGGAAAGCATGATCTTTTATGCCTTTATGTGTTACTTTGCATGGTTATCGTTGTGGTGTTGAAACCCTGGCTTTGGAAGTCTTTTAGCATATTGAATTTATTTCTGTCAAAGATCTGAGTTTTGGTTTCGAAAATTTGCAATTTAAATTTCTAAGTTTTCTGCATTCTTGTCGACATAGAGTAGAGTTAGTCGATCTCGAGTTGGTTGTACTCGATCTCGAGTACGCTTCATCTAGGTCGAGTTGAGTTCTGTTCTGTTGTCGATTTCTGAAGTTTCTGTTTTTGCATGCCCTTGTCGATCTCGAGTAGGGGTTGTCGAGATCGAGTTGCCCTTGCCGGGTTTGCCTGTCTGCTGTGATTTCTGTTTTCTGTTGCTGTCGACTTACCTTAGTCGATCTAGAGGACAGCTTACTCGATCTTTATTTGTTGCTTTGCTTTGTCTTTTCTGTCTTAGTTTAGTTCTTTGCTTTTGTTTGTTATTTTCTGCTTTTATTTCTGTTTCTTTTCTGTGTTTCTGTCTTTCTGCTGCTTTGCCTGTGAGAATTTACAGCTACCTGAGAACTGCTGACGTGCTTCCTCGTGGATTCGATCCTGACTTTCTCTTACTACAACGGGAGGAAGTCTTGTATTCATTTGCTGAGACAGGGAAGTCAGTCTGATCTATACTTTATATTTATTTCATACTTGACCATCCTCCTGCAACAACACCCACCCCTAGTCCTTAGTTTGTTTTGCATTCCTACTACCGACAAATCGAAACTCTAGCTAGTAAAGCTCAAGTCACACCTTTTCGAAATATATTTTCTCTACTTATTATATGTTTAGTTATTATTATCATAATTAATATCCAACCCTAAAAGAATCTACAAAACTTAATTACGTGTCTATGCATCTCTTAATAATAGATATATACATAATGGGATGAGTCTTTAATATGAAGCTGTTACAGCTGTACAAAGTATATATAACAATAACATACTACCTCCGATCCCAAAAAAATGTCGTTTGACTTTTTAACACGTATTTTAAGGAGCTAAAAACTATATAATATATTAACTTTTTTATTATTATTTTTTGATAATCTAATACTTATTCCCAACAAATATTAAGTTGTAAAAAATAATTTTAAAAAAGTTGATATTTTATATAGTTTTTAGCTCTTTAAAATACGTGTTTAAAAGGCAAACGACAATTTTTTGGATAGAAGGGAGTATTAACATGCACCATGCAAATTTAAATTTCATGAAACTTAGGTTTCATAGGTATAATTATAAGACTAGCTATGTTAGTGAGCACTACAAAATTTTGTCTAATATATAAATATAAATATATATAGTTTAGTTATGAGTGTGGATTTGCACTTTACAGTCCTTTATTCAAACTTCTTAAATTTCCTAACTTGTACTTACTAGCTACTTATTGAAGAGTATTAGTGAAGCTCCTCCTCCAATATTACAATCCTTATTTAAGTCTTCCAAGCTACCAAATCAAATTTGATTACCCTTCAACATAAACTAACTAAATGCTTAATTAATTTCCCAATATCTCTCTATGGGGTTTTATTTTTTGTACATACATTAATACATGTTCACTTGTATATCCAAACTAACTAATACACACCACGTTGGATTTATTGTTACCGCCAAAAAGTCACCACTAATTAAAATAATCAACATATATTATAGAAAACTATACCCTAGAAGTGTCATTTTCCCATATGGTGATTTATCATAAATTCATAATATATTTATATGTATATATATATAGACCACAAGCAAGGGTGACTATGGAGGAAATAAAACTTTGGGTTAAGACTTGAGAGTTATTTTGGTAATGGGACATCGGTGTTGCAGCAAGCAGAAGGTGAAGAGAGGGCTTTGGTCCCCTGAAGAAGATGAGAAGCTTCTCAACTTCGTCTCGTCCCATGGCCACCCCTCTTGGAGCTCTGTCCCCAAACTCGCTGGTTAGTAATATATATAATGTAGATCTCGTTGTTCAGTTTAGTTGATAAGAATGATATTGATGTATATGTATATGTATTAGGGTTGCAGAGGTGCGGAAAGAGTTGCAGGTTACGATGGATAAACTATCTGAGGCCGGATCTGAAGAGGGGTTCGTTCACGGAGGAGGAGGAGAGGACCATTATAGAAGTTCATAGGATATTGGGCAATAGGTGGGCTCAGATAGCGAAACACCTCCCTGGTAGGACGGATAATGAGGTGAAGAACTTCTGGAACTCCTGTATCAAGAAGAAGCTTCTCTCTCAAGGGTTGGATCCCAACACTCACAATCTCCTTCCTCCTCGAAAACAAGCCTCCTCCACCTCCACCTCCACCGCGCCTAAAAGTAATACTTTTAGTATCATAAGTAACACCAATGCCTCTCAAAGTAGTAATAATAAAATTAGCCCTAAGAAAAAGCAGTCGTCTGAAGTCTTCACGGTCAACACTATCCGTCCCAGTAATAACAAGAATATCTCTAGTGGACCGTCTTTCACAGTCCCCGGAGAGATAGCTCACAAGAAAGATGTTGCCACTAATAATTTGGCAATGGTTTCTCCCTACCTTCCACATGAGGCAGAAGTGCTTGAATGCCTTGAGCCGCCTTCAAGCATGTTTCCGCCTGGTGGTTGTTTAGATCCTCTACAACATGGGTTCGGATTGATGGATGAAGCTTCCATGTGGGTTGATTCCGGTTTGGAGAAAGCCACACAGTTTGATGATCATCAACAGCAGCAGCATATAACCGGGGAGGGAGTGGTGGCACATGAACACCTGCAGATGCAAGAGATTAATGTGGAAATGGACGAAGCCGATGAGCTGCAGACGTTGAAGAGACTGCAGATGGGCGGTCAGGGTTTCGATCATCTAGCTCCATTTAGCAACAATGGCGGACCTGGTTTCGATTTTGGGTTCGGAGATTATGATACAATCTTACAAAGTGGTATGTATTCCATGGACCAAGTTGCTTGGGATATTGCTAATTAATTAGATGTAGGATATAATATTTCATTCTGATTCAATTCCATATAACATGACATTTAAATTCAATTTGTACCTGTATAATTCTAAATGTAAGATATGAGAGTTCGTTATGAAGATGTTAATGATCATCTCTTCCTGACATTTGTCTTTATTTACTTCATGAAGACTTGTCAGATGTAAGTTTTATCCTATTTGTTATTGTCTTTCTGTTATATATTCAAATCTTTTTATATGAATTAGCCTCCTCAAATTTGTGTGTATAGTACTATTGGAGAGACATTTTAGGTGCATAGAATAATTTAACCGGGTATAATCTCTCGCTCAAAGCAGGGTCTGAAGAGTCAAGGTGTACGTACATTTTTTCCGACTGTGTCGAGAGAATGTTTTTGGCTGACTCGAGTATTAGCTGATTATAATATAATTGCTCAAAAATAACAATACCAAACAAAGTACCGAAATAAAAGGAAAAAAATGAGGAAACCATGATGAAATTTTTCCATGACTTGATTTGGATTCAATATTCTTCTTTATTGGTCACAAGAATATAAAAACAGGGCCCATCACTTTCCCATATGGGTAACTTGCCTAACTGGGTAAGACCTAGTTGCTTGCTTGGAGCACGATTTATCAATTGAATTGAACACCTGGTCTGTTTCGTGTATTGAGATTTGTTAGTGGCGTCGTGAATGTGACGTCAATATACACATTTGGCTGCATTAAAAGCCACAAAGTAACTCTCAAATCTCAATGAACAAGCTCCTTCAGCTAATGTATGACCGAAAAAGCATAGATTGCATGAATAACCAGCTATTACCAACCTCGAGTGCCTTGCTCCCGCAGAGTGATGTATAAAAAACACCAATAGTCGAACGCAAGGGTATCACTCCAAAAGAAAAGACTGCATTTCCAGCTACTAAAATGTAGACAGTTTGGAAACTCGACCATGAGTACAGCACTTTTAAATAGCACAACTCCTTATTTATGTCAGATGACAACAAAGATTTGCTCATGCAATGCGAAGGCTGAAAATTAAAACAACAGCATAGATTCATCTCAAAAAATTACAAACACATATGCTGCATATCTCAGCAGATCAAGATTTAAAATAAAAGTGTATTTCTGGGGGCTAAGCAATCCAGGAATGTGGCTGCTACTCGTCCTCATCTGCAGTGAAAAATATAAATAGTAATCAGCAACTGATAGTCAGGAGATCACAATCAAGCAACAACAATCCTGTATCAACGCACAATTTGTCCATACTCAAAAACAAGTATTTCACTATAAGCTTATTTGGCATACAACACCCTAGTACAAGGAAAGTGCCAATCACCTGTTTGTCTAATTATAATCAATCAAGCATATCATATTGGGAGTGTAGCATTTGTGCTTCAAACTCTATTACCATCTCCATGCAAGAAAAAAAAAACAGTTTGATTATATTACCACTCAAGCCTTGCCATTTACTACTTCAGTTTCTCTGTTTTAATTATCATGTGCTGGATGCAGTAAGATAGTAAGTAAATAAGTTTCACTCTTTGCACTTCAAACAGAGAGAAAACAAGAACTATATTGCTGATAGTAACGAAAGACAGTAAAGTCGTACGCAGCACAAATATTTAGAGCTTGGAAACACAACTAGCATAATGAAAGTTGTGGATTCCTCCTACACCTCCCCCTACTATCATCATTGCTACACAAGCTCAGAACTCCGATACAACAAGTGCAGTGAGCCAGTGGCCCGTGATGTAGTACAGATACGTACTAAGTCATCATCCTTCTATCCAGCTTCAATGAACATTGTTCTAAATTCGTAAGTTTTAACATTGAGCTAGATTCCCATACAGCACAAGAGATTCCTGGGGCATATGAGGTACATACAATCTACAAATCTTCATCAAACCAGATCCTTAAGCCAATACTCTAACATCACACAAATTGTCATAATACAATCAAATTGACCTTGAAGTATTATCTATTCATCTTGCCCCATCTAAACTCTATGCAACTGTCTGAAGAATATCTTCTTTCTTAAGGTTGACCAAAAGGCTGGGGCAACATCATATGTTTACCGATGGATCAGTAATCGGGCATTTATCCATACTCAGCATGTTGCTTATTTCAAGTACTTAAATCTGGCATATCACGAAGCTACAAATTCCAAGGATCTCGATCAATCGAACCACAGCATCAACATTCACAAGCAATGCTCAAGAGGGAACCAAACAAGCCTCGACTGATCCATAAAATCAAGCTGGGAAATTTAAAACACAGGATGAAAACCAACCGATATAGCGACGCTCATTTGCGGCCCTGGCCTTCTCGAGCATCTTGTCGAGGTCTACTTGGAGCTTGGCATCCCATTGTACCAGCTGGTTGACGAAGACGGCTCCCAGACCCATCCCTACCACGTGTTCCCACGGATCTGAAATAAACCGCATCAATTTCACAATTCATTCAATTTTGTCACTTTCCTTTTCTCAATAAGAACAAACTCGCATCCCCAATCTCCAAAATTAGGGTTCCTAAGCTGCGAAAAAAAAGGAGATTAGAGAGAGAGAGAGGGCATACGACGCATGTAAGGCAGTTTGCGAAGGGCATTGGAGTACATCTGGGTGCCCAGCCCCAACAGAGCTCCGATCATCGTCGCACTCCACGCCATTTCTCCTCTTCTTCGATCGCCCAACCTGGAGAGACGCTTGGAGGGTTTCAAAGGTGTTAACAGTGGAGCTGTCACCAGACCCGTTGTTGTGCTGCACTTCTATTTCAATGGGCTTCGACCCAATTAGTTGGCCCAATTACAATTTAAATGGGCCAGATGGCCCATGTGGTGCTATGAAAGAGAATTTTCATACCTAATTTATCAAATTGTCTAATATGCCCTCTCGGTTTACATTAAGGTCTTGTTTGATATCGATATCTAGATATTAGGATATTGGGGTTGATATTTAATATCTAGTATTTGATATATCACTTATATCATATTTCCTTCTTTTTTATTCTATTTGATATACTAATTTGAAGAGAGATATCACTTGATAGCAAGATATCATCTGATATCCGATATCTATATATCAATATTAAATGGAGCTTAAGTATTCTTTATTTAGAAACAAAACTTTAAAAAAAATAGGTAAACCATAAAAAAATATTTGAAAATCGACAAAAGTAATTAATTGGGTAAAATCTTTATACTCGACATAGATTAGAAAAACTATTAATTCTTGACAAAAAAAAAACTATTAATTTAATGCTATTGTGATAAAAACTTATGATTTTTTCTTTTTACTTTTAATTTTCTTTTTGATAAAAAAAAGTGGACATATTTGCACCACGAGAAGGTTTAGTTCTCATTAATAATAAATAATGATATAATTTGGAGATAATAACTCGAATAATGAAATAAAAAAACCCCAAAATTAGAGGAGAAAGAAACAAGTTGAACAGCAAACGTAAGGAGATTTAGTGGAATCACATGCAATTGTTGGTAGGAAGAAGCAATCAACACACCAAATTTGATTAAAAGAATAGAGAATATGATATTAAATGGGTTGGGAAGGATTGGTCCAAGTTTTGTTAAGTGTGACAAATAAGTCACACCACAAATAGGGAATTCTGTTCCCTTGCCTACGTACGTTGTCCATCCTTTGCCTCCCCCATCACTTTGCTGTTATTTGATTCATTCATGTTGATTGTTGATTAACTCCTATGCCTAATTGTTTCTTATCACCAATTAATCACATATGTGATATGTCTCTTAAAGATCTACAAAGTTTAACCTATAAGATGATATGTTGTTCTCTTATTAGTCCTCTTGATAAAGAATGGGCAGATCCAGAATTTTTTTCCGGGGTGAACACAATTTTTTATGGATAATTTTGTGTTATAATAAATATTTTTTTAATAGAAAATATATGGAGAAAATTCTTTAAATTTGGAAGACAAATTATTACTACATCCGTCTCAAAATATAGGTCCTTTTACTTTATGATACGTTTTTTAAGAAGTAAAAAACTATATAAAATATTAACTTTTATTATTTTTAAATATTAATAAAAAAAAGTTTAATATTTATATTTTTTTAGGTTCTTAAAAAATGTATCAAAAAGTCAAACAACCTATATTTTTGAGACAGACGGTGTGTTATTTAATTATAAAGTAGAAAAGTAAATTTTAAAAATTTTAAAATAATGGAAAATGGACTGAGAAATAATAAATGAAAATATATATGTACATAGTAACCACTAAAAATACTTATATTTTACTTTTTCGATTTTGTTTAAATGGATTACAATTTTCTTTTTTTCTTTTTTTCTTTTTTTTTTTGATCGGATGGACTACGGTCCGGTATCATCCACCCTTGGTATATTGTGAAGTTGCTTAAAGTAATCGAATAGGTCTACTTGTAAATGAGTTATAAAATCTAATGATTTTGACTGATAAAAATCCAAGTAAGACCAAACAAAATAAAATAGAAATGCTTTGAAATCAAAATTAGAAAGATCCGAGTCAAAATAATGAGATGCCTAACAAACTATTAATCTATCATTATCGATTATAATTTATAACTCATAAGTGATTACATTATGTGTTTTAATTAATTGCATTAGTGGAGAGGGTTGAGGTGTAACCAGATCCAAAGACAAAGAGGAACGATTGGTCATTATCTCATAACTCGTGTTTTAATTACTTGCTACGGAGGGAAGTTATACATATATACTGTGCTCATCATCATCATCTGTAGCTAGCTCTAGCTACAGCTGCACTTAATTGCATATGCATCTACCTAATTCCAATTAATACTCCCATATGCATATATTTGTTTAATTGTTTTTTATGTATGCATTTGCACCTGCAATTTATTCCCATGGGAGGGTCCATTTCGCAGTTTCATTGCTGGAATTTGCCACTAGATCGATCCAACAGCTACCTGCAGCAGCCACCTTATCTGCCTAATCTAATTGTGTTTAATTTGTTACATTGTTCTTACCTAAAGTCCGTTTCCATTATTTCAATCCGTCAATTTCTGTCTTCAAACACTTCTTTATACTCCAACTCATCACATTACGCATCGTCTATATGGCTCATTGATTACTGCTCCGTATTTTTTATATATATATTTTTTTATGAAGGCTCATAGATTAATTCAACTAAAAAAATATATATTATGGAAGATGTGAAATGAACCTCCCACGTTAACAATATAAGGAATCAGTCTTGCATCCTAATACCAATTGGTTTTAGGATGAACCACATCGCTCTTATGTGCTCGACTTGGTTAGTGCATAATGCGCTTGGACGTGTGACCCTCCACAACAATATGTCTATATTTATTTCCCATATTTTCGCGGTTCACGGTCCATTTTCGAGTCTTTTTCGGTTTCCTTTTTGGTTTCCGCATCTTTGATCTGTTATATCATGACAGTTAACCCATCTGCTATTATTTCTTACGGTCTCTCGATTTACCAGACACTATAAGGGCTTATATCGGAAGTGACTATATATCCATAGAGTTTGTAGAATCTTAACATTCAGTTTAAAAATCGAGGGTTGATAATGCATAATCATATAAACATGGATGAGATGCAATGTATATCAAAGATGATGATGATCGGTGATATTTATGCCAGTTGATCCGCAATTCAAACGCGTTTGAGTACTAGATAAGAAATAGAAATCAAGAAAAATGATGAATGGGCACGTAGGAAGGAGTCACCATCATGAATGAGTTGTGCCCACATTAACCATAAAGTGATTCATGTCACAAGTGAGTTGTATGGGCATTCCCCAACCCTCCATGTTACTAAACCTCTAAACCCTTTTCCTTTGAGCCTCTATAAATCACATCTTTTGCCCTCAAACTCTTCCTAAATCTCACTTCACAACTCCTTTGGATTTGCCCTCAAACCCTTCCTACCTTTGATCTTCTTGTTTGTTCCACAACAAGTTAGTAAAGTTCTAAAGATATGTGCTCCTCAAAGGCAGGTGGTGATCACAACTCCAGCACTGATCACATGGATCAGACTGGCCGCGGCGTAGCCAGGATCAATGGCAGGCCTGTGCTGCAGCCCACCTGCAACCGAGTCCCGTCTCTTGAGCGCCGCAACTCGCTCAAAAAGGCCTCACAAAAGCCCTTGTCACCTAAGAAGGCTTCTCCTAGCCCTCCAATCTCTCCCAAGACTAAGTCACCTAAGCAACAGTCTGTTCATCTTGGGCTGAGTTGTAGCATTGATAAGATGTTGATTTCCCCATCCAAGTCTTCGTTGAAGGGCCCAAAAAGCCCCTCCTCCTTGCCCTTGAGTCCTCAGGGTCCACCTGGGAGCATAGCTACCGCGAGGAGGGAGCAAGTCGCGAATGTGCAGGAGCTGAGGAAGTTGAAGATTGCGCATTATGGTAGGAAGAAAAGTTCAGTTAAGAAGGAAGTGACTAAGGAAGTTGTTGCGAATGGCGCCTTTGAGGAGAAGAGATGCAGTTTCATCACTCCGAATTCAGGTATTTCATTCATAACAGCTTAAGCTTTTGTGATAGAAAGCGGATCTCAAGCCCCTGCATAACATATTTCCCTTCTGTGTATGTGGACAGATCCTATATATGTTGCATATCATGATGAAGAGTGGGGAGTTCCTGTATATGATGACAAGTAAGAAAAATCCATCCCTCTTTTTTTTTTTTGATCTTCTTTATGCCCATGTTTTGCAATGATTTGTATTGATGAGAGGTATTGCTTGTTTACAATTTGCTAGAATCTTGTTTGAATTGTTGGTGCTGACAACTGCGCAAGTCGGATCAGATTGGGCATCGGTCCTCAAGAAAAGGGCACATTTGAGGTGAGATTGGAGTTAAAGATGCTAACTTTCATATTCCATTGGTACTATATTTGTTTGTTGATCATCCTCATTGGGATTTTCAGGGATGCCTTTTCGGGATTCGATGTAGAGATGGTAGCAAGTTTTGGGGAGAGGAAGATTACATCAATAAGCCATGACTATGATATGGAACTGTGCCAAGTCAGAGGTGCTGTTGACAATGCCAACCATATCCTTAAGGTAAATATGAGTTGTATAAGATCAAGATGATCTGATCTTAATTGCATAAATCTGACCTATCTTTTTGTGGTCCTAAAACCGATGAAGTCGGCACAATTAAACTCACAAGAACTCATCTACAAAAATGGTTGTGTGATGCTAACATCTCAACTGTCATAACTATGAAAGCAAAAGTGTACACTTTGTGCTGATCACTGTTTTTAATGACAGATCAAAAGAGAGTTTGGGTCATTCAGCAATTACTTGTGGAGGTTTGTGAACAACAAGCCAATGACTACAAACTACAAGACATGCCAGAGAATCCCAGTGAAGACCTCCAAATCAGAATCCATAAGCAAAGATTTGGTGAAGAGAGGGTTCAGATTTGTTGGGCCTGCAGTGGTACACTCCTTCATGCAAGCTGCTGGCCTCACCAATGACCACTTGCTCACCTGTTTTCGCCATCTCCGCTGCTCTCAACTGCACCTTCAACAGCCCACAAATACATAAGCAAACCTTTCAGACCAAAGAGAGATTGTATCAATATGAAGATGTTACAATAATTCACTAAGGATTGTGTAGCTACTAGTACACTTGCTGTCTTGCTGGTAGTAGCATTATTAGTAATAGTAGTTAGCCAAAAACAAAAGGGAAAAAAAACTGTGTAAAGAGGGGAAAAAAGGGGATTGTTTTATCTTATTGTGAAGTCAGATGAGTATCTTACAAAAAGAAGATAAAAGTGATGTTGATGGTCCGGTTGTTTTTTTGGGTCTTGGTTTTACCAAGCTAATAGATTCATGCTTGTTTATGTATTTTCCTAATGATCCATGTATACTAATGTTTTTCTATTAGAGAGTTTATGCGGATTCAATCATGATTTAAAGTTTGATAGCTAATATAATGAGAGGAGATGAGTGATATATCAGGCTTATATGGTGTTCAAATTATTTGTTTTTTTTTTCCGATACTAATGATTCATGTATACTAAATTATTAAAGTTCGATAAGCTAATATGATAAGAAGAGACGAGCAATCTATCACCCGTATATTTTGCTCAAATGATTTGTTTATTTCTGATACTAATGATTAATGGATGCTATGATTTTCTTCTATTCAAGATTTAAGACATATTCAATCATGACTTATACTAATGTTTGTCTATGTATTTTGTCAGCAATCCAATCTTTTTTTACTAGAGAGTTTAATTATGCAAATTCATTCGCGACTTATAGATTATTAAAGTTCAATAAACTAATTAATATAATGAGACTGAAATGAGTAATCTATCAAACTTATATGTTGTGAAATAACTCACATCCTCAAACATAGATCAAGCTAGACCACTTGTATGAGTAAACATTATCTCATACTAAAGAGAAAAAGGGGAAAGGTGGGGCTGAACCAAGAAGAGTGGGGAGAGGGGAACATTGGGCATGTGCAAGAGGAAAGAGGGAAAGGAGCATAAAAGTGGGGTTGGGAGAGCATGTGTTTGGTACTTTGGTGCATTACCCTTCAATGCTTTTTTTAGGGCTACCCAATCCTCCATTACTTTATAACTCACCCCCTTATCTTCATTATGTGAATAGTTGCACTCATGTTTTTGGCTCCTATTTATCACTTCCCTCTAATGTAGGGTAGCACGTATACACGTGTCACGACATGAGTGGAAATTGAGCTGGTGTGAGATTAGTTGTATGAGAGCTTATAGTGTTCCAAGTAGATGGCATATGAAGTGTTAAGATTTATAGGATTTGTGATTCGATGATGGATGATATTGAGCTCGTAAGAAGAGACTCTCGTCTCTTAATTTTGAGTTCTCGAGTTTGAGCCATCATGTAGAATTGGTACTAGCTTTATAGTATTCGAAGTAGATGGTACAAAGTGTGCCCGTTTTTTCTGGGTCAATCGAAAACACCCTCTCGATTCAACCGGGGAATAGACTATGATTGATGTTGGTATTGTTATTGTACAACATTGGCCTATTCCTAGTGTTGATAGAGTTGGGCTATATAGAACCGTGCAGGCCCAATGTATTACAATAAGCCTGCCCAATTCGTCAAGAGGGCCCAATATGATTTGGGCTGAATGATATCCGCTCCGGTAGCAAGTTGAAGAAGCCTTTATAAATAATCCAATTCAAAATACAATTTGAAGTGGCCTCTAAAATGGATTCCAGTCGAGTTGTGCAGTTTCATTTCATTAGATTTGGCTCCAATACAGCAAACCAGTTAAGTTTCATTATAAAATCATATAACAATTAACAATAAGTATAGTTTAACAAACTTATTTATTATTGTAACATTATGTGTTACTTTTCTAGTCTTTTATTGTTGGCATGTAATATTATTTTATGTATGCATGTACATGTATGTGTGTATGATGATTATACATGTATCATATATTTTAGATTGTGCATATGCGATGCACTATTAGGATTAATAATCTCAACTGGTTTGCATTGAGCTTGATGAGCTTGATCGTCTAACAATAGATTGTAAATGCATAAGATATAATATAATATATAGTATTTGTATAAAGTACGAAGGGAAGGATGGAATTAGATGTTTGGGCCTGATAGCCCAAACCTTGGTCCAAAGATATCGAAGGCCGGATGAGCTGGTAGCCCATGTCTCTGGAGCTCGAGTTTGCCCTAAGTGAAGCGATGCGTTTTGGGAAGTCTGGACTAGACCTAGCTATATAAGCTCTCCTCTTCACCCGCTTGCTCACTTCTTCAGCCCCTCGCCCCTCTCTCTCCCCTCACAAATGCTCTGCTAGGGTTTTCTCACATGCATGTTAGATCTAGGGTTGTTTGTGTTCATTACTTGTTCCATTTCATGTACGAACTCTCTATATATAGTGAATTTGGTCAACTTTTGAGGCCCCGTGGATGTAAGCATTTGCTTAACCATGTAAAGTCGACGTGTTCGTGATCTTGCATGTTGTTCAGTTTTCGATCTTGTGTTATCATTATCGACCGTCTTCACTTCCGCTCAAAAGTCAAAACCGATTTCTAATTTTCAAATATTTGGTTTTACAATTATTCAACTCCACTCTTCATATTCGATTCGATAATAATGGTTGAAAAATAATTAGAACAAAAAATAATGGTCCCAAGTAGTTGTCCATCCTAGGCTGCAGCATCCCAAAAGATAAGAAGCAGTGGAACTGAATTATACAACAATATGACTTGATTTGAGTAGAAACTACTATAGCTTGTATGAAATCCTATATAATGAATAATTTTAAACTATTTTAACATAATAAAATAATATAGCTTGATGACTTTTCTCTAAAAGTTGATTTTTTAATTAACTTTCTGATAACAAATTCAAAGATCTTTTTAATGTTCTAATTTTTTGCTTTTAAAATAAAATTTTAAAAATTAATAAAAGGTAAGTGAAATCAAAGTAAATATTTTGATAAATAATTTATGACTATTAATATTTTTTGACAATTACTTTTAGATTACATTTTTTTTTAATCCTCCCAAAAGAAAGCACTGGGTCAAAATCAAATAATTAGCCCAGAAACCATTATTGGATGCTTCTTTTTGGGAGCAACATTATTGGTTGCTTTTGCGTTGGCATATTTTACTGATTGGATGACTTTTTTGGGGTTTTAGCATCAATGATTGATAGGAAACTTGATACCCCTCCGTTTTAAAATAAAAGTCGTTTGACTTTTTACACGCATTTTTATGAAGTAAAAATTATATAAAATATTATATTTTTAATGAATTTTTTTCGATAAGTTTATACTTATGACTACTAAGTATGAAATTATTAAAAAAAATTGATAAAAAAATATTATTTTATAGTATTTTTATCTCATCAAAAAACGTGCAGAAAAAGACAAGGAGATCCATCAAAAAAACGAATTTTATTTCGAAACAAAGGGAGTAAGATTTTGCGACCAGTAAGTCTAATTGATAGCAATATTAATGGTACCACTAACCTCAAACATTAGATGAATAAAGGCAAAAACACTAGTGCTGTTAAATAATTCATGCCGAAATAACAAGGAGATCCATCAACATATATATATATGGTGCAGCCGTGCAGGTGAGAACTAAGAATTGTCATTTTACTCTGCACGAGAGAGAGAGTCCAAGCTAGAATGGCTGAAGCAGCTTTGTTCACGATTGCCACCAAGATCCTTTCCACTGTTGCCCCCCCTCCATTTGACAAGGCCTATGAAAGGGCTTGTTCCGTCAAGAACGCGCGGGAGGAGCTCGATGAGCTCAAGAGCAGCATCGCTACGATCCAAGCCGTGCTTCTTGATGCTGAGAAGAAGCAAGATGACTCTGCTGCTGTCAAGGAGTGGATCAAGGGGGTCAAGGATGTGCTCTACGATGCTGACGATCTCTTCGACGAGGTTGCCACCGATGATCTGCTTAGGCGCCCTGTCAAGGGAAGCAATCAGCTGGTGAAAAAGGTACGGCTTAATTTCTCTCGGTTGAACCCATTGTTCTCCAATAATGATATTGCAAAGAGAGTTAAGAATATTAGGAAGCGTTTGCTAACGATCTCCAATGACATGAGGGACTTTAACTTTGTGGAGTGTCGATACGAGAATCCGATAGGTGGTGGCTTGAGGAAGGAGCAAGATCCTGGGAGTTTTGTAGATCCGAAGAATGTTGTTGGTAGAGATAAGGACAAGAAAGTCATTCTAGATTGGCTCTTACATGATCAGTCAGGTGATGCCCAGCAAGATGTTCAAGTGATTGCCATAGTTGGGATAGGTGGAATGGGGAAAACAACACTTACCCAACTAGTTTACAATCATGAAGAGGTTGAAAGGAGTTTCGAAAAGAGATGGTTTGCGTGCATTTCTGATACATCTGATGATGCAGAAATCAATCGGAAAATCTATCAGTCTATTAGTGATGAAAAACTTCACTCTACAAGAGATCTGCCGGCAAAGATTAAAAAGTCAATAGAGGGTACGAAATTCTTGCTTGTCCTAGATGATGTGTGGGATGATCATCGCGGTAGGTGGCAAAATCGGTTGAGTTTTTTAAGCAGTGGTGCGAAGGGGAGCAAGATAATTGTGAGTACGAGATCTGAATCGGTTGCAAGAGCTATTGGTGCTTTGAGAACTCATATTTTAGAAGGTTTATCAGAAGAGGACTCATGGGATCTATTCAAAAGGGTAGTCAGCTTTACTCCAGAGCAAGAGGAGGACTCAACATGGACTGATCTTGGAAAGGAGATTGTAAAGAAGTGTGCAAACCTTCCATTAGCCATAAACTGCATAGCGAGCCTTCTATTTGAAAAGAATACCGTTCAAGAATGGGAGTCAATCAGGGATGAGGAGCTCCCACAGCTAGGACAAAGCCACGTGGATCGTATCATGCCGGTGCTAAAATTGAGCTATCAACATTTACGGTCAAACTTGAAGCCTTGTTTTGCTTATTGTTCCCTCTTTCCAAAAGATTATGAATTTAAGAAAGAGAAGTTGATAGAACTTTGGATTGCCCAAGGATATATCAACCCAAACAATGAGGATCAAACGGTTGAGAACATAGGCCATTCATATTTCATGGATTTGGTTAGGAGGTCTTTTATCCAAAAGGTATTTTCGTATTACAAAATGCATGATTTAATTCATGACTTGGCAATACATGTGGCTGGAGAGGAATGCCTTACGTTGACTGCATCATCCAATAAAACCAGTGGACCCCGACATGTGAGTGTTGGATATGTTGTAGATGATTCATCGCTTCTTCCGAAACCTTTGCAAAGTGACAACCGACTACGCTCATTGTTGCTCTTTCCTGATCGATCATCAGGATCTAGACTGGTTCTAGGAAATCAATTCGAGAATCTGAAGTCCTTGCGTGCATTGAGTTTGCATACACTGCGAATTGAAATTGTTCCTAGTTCTATTGGGGAGCTAAAGCACTTGAGATATCTTGATATTTCTGGCAATGACTTCAAGAAACTTCCTGATTCTATCACAAAGTTGGTGAATTTGTGTACGCTAAACATAAGCTACTGTAGGAGCCTAGAGGTTTGGCCTGGTAATTTTAGAAATTTGATCAATCTTAGGCATTTGCACAATGAAGATTGTGTGAGTTTGAAGCATTTACCGTCTGGGTTCAAGGAATTGGCTTTTGCTCAACACTTGGATGAGTTCAGAGTGGATAAAGGGATAGGTGGCGGTCCGAGGTTGAAGCTTGATGAGTTGCATAAACTGAACCTTAGAGGACAGTTAATGATCTGCTTTGATAAGGACGTAGAAGATTGGGGAGTTGAATGTTGTCAGCCACCTCTAACTCTAGAAGAGCTTTATATTAAGGAGTATCAAGGCACAAGAATACCACATTGGGGCAATGGGATGCCAGCTACTCCTTCCTTGCTACCTAAACTTTCCTCTCTATATTTGAATCGTTGCTCAAGTGTAAAGTGTCTCCCACCCTTTAGGCACATCCCACATATAAAACACCTTCACCTTGGCATCCTGTATGAGTTGGAATACATAGAAGACGAGGAAGCTGGTTCTAATGCATTATTCATCCCAAATTTGGAGAAACTTGAGTTACACACATTGCCAAAATTGAAGGGATGGTCAAGAAAAGTAGAGCAGTATTCTTCTTCCACATGTACAACTCCTCCTCATCAGCTGCCTTCGTTTCCGAACCTTGCAAAAATAAACATTTATAAATGTCCAGAGCTCAAGTCCATGCCACGATGTCCACACCTTCGAACCATGTACGTCAAATTCGCTGCAAAACAGTTCTTACTTCTTTTTCTGGTCCTATAACCGATAAAAAGTTGGCACAATTTAACTCACAAAAACTCATCTACAAAAATGGTTGTGTGATGCTAACATCTCAACTGTCATAACTATAAAAGCAAAATTTATGACAGATACACTTTGGGTCATTTAAAATAAATCTATACATATGTTTTTAGAATTGGCGATGAAAACTTTTGATAAAGGTGATCCATCTACCATCTACGTATGTTAAGGTAGTGTTAGGAATTAGGATATAAGAGGTTGGTATTGGAATTACTAGGAAGTAAGGGTATGATAGTATAAATACATGTATGTTGTAGTGAGCAGGGAATCGATGAATGAAATGAATCCAGTTCTTACTTCTTCTTCTACCTCTCGCTCTCTCCTTCTCTAATCTCTCTTCCTCAATCTCTCACAAACCTCCATTGAAGCCATGTCCTCCCTCCAACCGACCTTCGGGTCCTAACAATTGGTATCAGAGCTCGTCGGTCTTCCGACCTGTTCCGGGAATGGCATAAGGCGCCGACGAACACAATCGCAACCAAGAAACGGGCTATGGAGATTCTTGAAGAATTCAACAATTTCATCCAAGAGGATGGCCTTGAGGAGTACAATGAGCGGTTTGGGGAACTCCGATTAGAGATGCTGTTCATCAATCCGTATTTGCCGGAATCGTACTTCATCTCGTGCTATATCGACGGACTGAAATTGGAGATCCAATCCCTAGTCAAATTGGGGAGGCCAAAAAAATTGGTGGATGCCATGGAATTGGCTACGCGCCACAACAAATCCGCAACTTCGAATCAATCGTCATCAGCAATAGCAGATTCAACAGTGATGGCGGCTTCATCCTTGGCTCAATCGCAAGAAGCCGATCGCATGTTCTACGAGGGTCTCTACAAAATCGAGGACTTCATTAAGGAATTCCGATGGGAGACCTGGAAAAGTTTTGAAGAATTGAAGGAGATTGGGTTGCCTGGTAGATCGAATGGGTTGCTCATTCCCATAGCACCAATCATTCAAGGTTCACCAGAAATTCTTGATCAAGAGTTCGAGGTGTTGTCAGAAGGAATCCACGCCGTCACAAAGGAATCGCCAGGAAATATACAAATCGCTGAGAGCTCGAATAAGCAAGAAATCACAGAAGCAAGCCAAGAAATTGTCGACGGGAACCAAGACGACATTGGGAAACTGCTCTCGGGATCTTCAGGAGTCTCACCAATAACATCCGATATGGAATTCACACTGCCCTGGGAGTCTTTAACGACATCAGCGATTTCCGTTCAAGTGATTCCCGTTCAAGTGAGTGAAGCAAGGGTTGAATCGACTACAATCAATGCAAGATCGTACTCAAACGGTGAGTTTTCATATCCTCTCATATATTGGATTCCTTCAACAGTTGTGAATCTGAGTGAGAAATTGGGTGATTTGGTAGCTGAAGTGATGATTGGAAGTAGTTTTAGCAATGACAATTCAGGTAGATTTTTGGAAGTTCATAGTGCACATCAGGTGTTTGTCAAAATGTCTAGTGGAGGTACCAACGTCAGTAGCTCTCCGATTCATCTGGGAAGTGCAAGCACGCTGATGGGTCATGGAAATTGGTTGTTCGACCCTGAAGGTTGCAGTAGCCCGAATGATATAAGCGGGAAGGGGGTCAATTGTTGAGTTGAATTGTCATCGAGTATGGTTCTGCTTGTAGATAGAAATAGCAATATGAATGGATACCAAGTTTTTGATCCTGGAATTAATACCCTGAATATTGAACTGAGCAACTCCTGTCAATCGATAAACATCAAGGTGGGGTGTTTTCATTGTTTGGAGCCTAAACGGCGAGCCCTCATTACATGGCCTTATGATAGGGGACGAGTAGGCCTCGAGGTAGAGCATCAAAACCCAATCATGGTGCCATTTAATAGAGGACGAGCTATTATTGAGATGCTTAAATCCCAGCTGGTTTTAGTCCCTAAATTTGAAGACATAGGGCTTACTTCAAGGGACCATGAGGTTGTCAACTGCAGGCTGCCTACGGGTACGGGAAGGGTTCAGTCATATAGTGTGACAACTGGGGATGAGAAGATCATAGTCTTTGATCCGGGAGGGTTCAGTTCTACTCTGCTCAGCATGTTAATATTTTTCAAGTCTGTGGTGGGTTCCAACAAGCCCATGTCCTAACTACAGGTTGAGCTAGTGTGGGTGCCTGACTTGTGTGTAGGGTCAAAGTGCAATCTCAGAAACAGCACCAAAGTTTAAAGGGATTGACAGAGGTTTGGTGCTGCATTTTTTTGATGAGCTGATGCTTTGGAAGAAATCATTGGTCATAAGTTCACCAAAATCATGTGCCTTAAATGATTCATATACATGTATATGCTTGTGTGTGCAGTATAAACGTACTTTTTGTTTGAATTTTAAGTCCCTAGTTATCATTTCCCTTGAGTAGTTAGCACTCCTACTTAGTACAAGCTTTGAGGACAAAGCTTTAATAAGAGGGGAGTAATGTTAGGAATTAGGATATAAGAGGTTGGTATTGGAATTACTAGGAAGTAAGGGTATGATAGTATAAATACATGTATGTTGTAGTGAGCAGGGAATCGATGAATGAAATGAATCCAGTTCTTACTTCTTCTTCTACCTCTCGCTCTCTCCTTCTCTAATCTCTCTTCCTCAATCTCTCACAAACCTCCATTGAAGCCATGTCCTCCCTCCAACCGACCTTCGGGTCCTAACAGGTAGAGAACTAAGAAGGATCATTTTACTCTGCACAACAGAGACAGAATCCAAAAATGACTGAAACTGCTTTGTTCACTATTGCCTCCAGGATCCTTTCAACTCTTGCACCTCCTGGCATTTGAGAAGGCGTACGAAAGGGGCTTGTTCCATCTGGAACGCGCCGGATGAGCTCAATAAGCTCATCAGCATCCGTACGATCCTAGCCGTGCTCCTTGATGCTGAGAGGAAGAAAAATGACTCTGATGCTGTCAAGGATTGGATCAAGAGTGTCAAGGATGTGCTCTACGATGCTGATGATCTATTTGACAAGGTTGCCTCCGATGATCTGCTTAGACGCCATGTCAAGGGAAGCAACAAGTGGTGAATCTCTTACTTGCTTCAGATTCTAAGGTTTCTCTGCCGAGAGAGGTTTGGCACATACTCGATCTTGGCATCGGAAGGTGCCCATTGTATGTGCTGATCACAGTAGTACATGATCATCTTCGAGGCGCCTGTGAAGCCCTTCAAAATGAATACTGTTCTAGCCTTCACTTGTATATGTGTTGCTTGTGATTTTTCAAATTCTATATGGACGCAGATCAAGCTTTGGAGTGGCATGTGGAGAGGAATGAGAACACTCAAAGGAGGCTTGAAATGGATGAAAAAAGAAGCAAGAGGAAAAGGGTGGAGATCAAAGGCGAAAAGAATTGCTCTAGCTGCTACAATCTATCACATCTGGAAAGCAAGGAATGAGATGGTGTTTTAAAACAAGGCAATGAGCACTGAGGAGCTGATACATCTCATCAAACTGCATGTCTATAATAGAGCCCTTGGCACCTCCTTCTCCTTGTACTTCACACCATCTGCAAGCTTGAACGAGGGACTAATACAAGAAGAAATTCAAATGGATGAAGATCTTCAAATCTAAGGACCAGGTGCAGCTGTTTTTGGCTGAGTTTTCATCATAAAAGACTTTGAGGTTGGGATTTCAATGGAACAACCTTTTGTGTTTGTTGTTCCCTCGAAAGGAGAATCTTTTGTTAATCATGCTCCTGCAATCTAGTTCCTCTTACCTTGTGTATAGGATATGAGTGGGTTTCAAAGGGTGACCTGAGTACTGATTTGTAGCATCCTCGATGGCCTAGCCGAAGGGGATGGTACAAGTCACTACTTAGGTGTGTGTGTCCGACGTCTGATAGCCCTTGGCTTGAAGAGATAGGATCCGCACATGGCTAGCCCATTACCACTATTACATATTAGGATAGTGAGCCTCACTCACTCAAACGTTCACAAGCGGGCCTAGCCCCTTATGAAACCTATTGACACTTGAAAAACTACCCACTTTTGTAAATACTTTTCTTTACCTTTTCAATATATTTTAACCTTCAAAATAAATAAAAAAGATAATGTGATAATCAAGACAGAGATTCAACTTCAATTCAATGATTCATTGGAATCATGATTAAGTTTGCAAATGTTCATAGTATTAACATCTACATCTAAAGTACAGTCTCCATTTGAACCCCATCAGTGAAATTCTGTTGGGGTTCGAGAGCTAAAACGCGTAAGAGGCTTCTCAGAGGGACATGGATGATTCAAGGGGTAAGCACGACTGAGAATCGCTAAAGCATGTAGAATCATCGGATGTCAGCAGGTCTTGTACAGCTACCAGGTCCGGGAGCACAGGAGCCCCGGCCTTCCTCCAGTTCTCTGCATCAAGGGTCTTAAACCGATCTAATAGTACAGCTTGCATACCTAAGCTTTTCGCAGGTGTGTAATCCTTGCGCATGCTGTCTCCAATGTGCAGAACTTCTTCAGGCGCGACATTTCCAGCTCTCTCTAGCGCGATTTCATATATGCGAGGATCAGGCTTGTCTACACCCTCCAGGCCGGAGAACACTCCGAAATCCCATTCAGACCCCTAAAAGCCAATGGTTGCATTTAGTTAAGCTAAGATGGGAATGAAAAATGATTAGTGTTTCTTACCTTGTTTAGATTAAGGGCAGGGAGGATCACGTCTTGGTAACGATACTCTGAATTGCTGACAATCCCGACAATGATGCCTTTCTCACGAGCCCATCTTAGGAAAGGAATTGAATCTGGGAAGATGGTATAAGGAGCAGATGATCCAAAAGATGCGTATATACGTTTGAATATCTTGTCAAACGTTTCGTCATCGTAATCATATCCAGCCTATTGCAAACAAATGGTATTAAGGCTTACTATAAAAAGAAGCTAAAATGCATCATGCCCAAGCAAGAAGGAATGTTTTTACCTTCAGAAAGGAATCCCTGACACAAGTTTTCCACCAAACAATATTCGGCATGTTAGCTGAGTATCCAAAACATGGATATTTCTTAGTCATTTCGGTATATGCAAGTTTAAAGCCCTCGTGCATACGCGCATAGTCTGGGCATGGCAAGCCTACAGCTTTGGCTGCCATACAATAATAGTCACCAAGATGGCCCTTGTAAGCTATAAGTGTCCCGGTGACATCAACTGTGATACAGCGCAGTTTTGATAGAACTGACATCTTTGGAAATTCTTAGAGAGGACAAATATCAGATTGGGAGATGACTTCCAACAGGAGAAATTCCTAGGGCTTGTGTGACCTCTGGTTAAAGATCAGATGAACAATCGTCAATTGAACAGATTATGCATTCAAAAAGCTCAAATCCTTCTGCAATGGAAGAAACCATAGATTAGTAGTGATTCTCATGCCGCAGAAACTATAGTCAGATAAGAAAAACAAAGAAGACAGAAGTTACCAAAATAATATCTGAGTGAAAAACTAAAAATAGTATTTAGAATGGAAAATAATCAAAATAGCCAGATAAGAAATCCAGGTAAATTGATTAGAGATACAGATCACAAGGAACCTGATTTCCTGTATTAATGAGGGAACAGATAATGCAACGCCGATCAAAAAGGCGCTATAGAAGACAGAAATGGTCCACTCTAAAAAAGATGCTTAGAGCAACACTTGTTTCAAGGACCATTGAGATCTCAAGCATGCATTTGACTATACATTAATGTGTCATCGACCATGCACAAATTCGGCGTTTATGGCATGCAATGCAATTTACAAACTTGTTGCCTTACAAAGACTCCTATCTTTTTAATCCATAGCCTTGGCACAAAATAAAAATCCCTCCAGAAGCTAAATCACTTCAAGGGCATGGATCCTCATTTAAACAAAAATTTAGCAACAACTATCAACCACATTATAACAAAATACTCAAATTGGACTTATTCAAGGGTTTTAAGTTGCAGATCCCGTCAAGGAATTCCAAGAAACCTAAAATCTCATTTCAGATGACTCACATCAAAGCTAAATATCATGGCTTCAACTCAGTTGCAGATCCCTCAAGGACCAAGGAACTTAATTCACTGGGTTGGTAACACCACATTGTCAATGACATTCTCTAGTCAAAATCAAATTGATGCTTCAATCTAAGCCACTGGCTAAAATCAACTGGACTATCCAAATTTAAATGATGCCTAATCACCCAAAAAGACAAATTGAAAATCAAATTGCAGAAATAATGACAGAAGCAAGTTGAAAAGCACAGAATCACAACTGGGTTCCTTAATTGAACAAACACCAGAATCAGACAAAAACCCACAACAGAAAGAGAATAATCAATGACAAAGACACAATCTTTTCTACATACCCAAATGCGAAATGAGGAAAAGGGCATTGCTTTGACAGGTCCGCCACTGATTAAATGAGCACAAGTTGAGCTGCTACCCTAGGGATTTCAATTTGTAAGTGCCCCCTTGAGCAAATGTCCTGATTATTATACACACCCACACTCACCCACCGACCACCTGGGCGAGGAGACGGAGAAAATCGAGAAATGGGAAGTGATCGAGAAAAGAGGGAATCTGGTTTTAAGGGGTACACAGAATTTGTGAAGAGGGGAGGTTTTTATTGGAATTTTTTTACTGCTGACACACATACAATGTGTGGGAAAAGGAAAAACAATGGGCATCGGGGTATTTCTCCGGAATTCATGTCTCTTTCAACATTTGAATTCACACCGTGCGTGCCATGTCATGATCCATGGAGGTGTGTTTGGATTCAGTGAGTTTAAGTTTATAATACAATTCACAATTATTATAAACTTAATCAAATGGATTGTGTGTTTGGAATCCAGCTCTCCCTGTATCAAGTATCAACCCTTAGCAATTTGCTCTCTTTTCGTTTTGCCTATTTGGTTTCTTGTTTTGCTTTTAAATTGAACATTAGATTTTTGTATATAAATTTTACCTTCAATTTCTTCATTTTTTCCATTTCTTAGTTAAGTTTAGCCGTTTAATTTGTGAGATTAGTCGATAATCTTGGTAGGTCATGTCGATCGGGTTGGTATTTCTACTATATGCTCCAATGAATCAATTACATATTTACATGGGTTAAAACTCTTATTTTTTTAAACTACTATCCTAAATTAGGAAATATAAACCCTATAGTAATTGAATTTTAAACTATAGCTAAACACTTATAATTAGAGAAATCCTTCCTAAAACAAGAGGCTTATCAGATGAAAACTCGAAAATAATAATCAAAATTAGGAGCCAATACGGATCCGGATCCTCTCCTAATAAAAAAGTACCTAATATCTTCCTAATAAAAATCAATGGCTCAGATTTATTCTCCCTCTAATTAACCCCAATTCCCTCAACTCTCTATTTCAATCTTTCCTGTAAATCAAAACTCCACTCTCGGCTAATCCTACACCAAAATTGGCACCCTATCGCCGCCTCTGTTGATGGCCGGAACCGGCTGTATCGTCTTACCCTGCTTTTATATTGTTGTTGATTTGAACTAATTAGGTACTATACTAATTAAGGAGACCGTTCTCCGTTCATCCACTAATCAAACTACACTTTTGATTAGGTTAATTTTGAAGTCAGTTCATTAGATCGACATTAGGTATTGTAACGAGGGAGCTCTTCTCCGATCAACAAACTAAAATTTTGATTAATTCTTAATTCTATGATTTTCACATCAATTAATTTTGACTGTAATGATTTTTGACGGTGTTTCCAGGATAAATTGAGGGTTTGGGATTTATAACTTTATTGATTTTTTTATCTGTTTCCAGGTGATGACTTTATTTGATTTTGTATGTTTACATCCGTTGAAATTGTGATACGGAGGTGGACGGAAGCGCAGAGGATATGGCGATTGAAACCCCGGAGACACCTTGAGGCCTTGCGAGAGCATGACTCGATTAGTCAAAGGTTTGAGACTTTGAGCTCGTGAGTCAAAGGTTTGAGACTTTGAGCTCGTCACGAACACCGGATCCCCTCAAAGTTCATTGCGACTATGAAGTCCGGCGAAATTTGGAATTGAAAGCGGGGTTAGAATCAACCCTTCCAATCAATTTTACTGTATATTGAAAGCAGGAGGAAGGGATTACTCGACAGGAATTCATCCAAAGACGTACAGTGGGTGGGATGATGTTTTCTTATTTACTACTTAATTAATTAATTATTGATATTCAATCTCAGCCCTTCATTAAATCTAATGGTTATTATTGACTTATTAGGAAGATATTAGGAGATATCTCAATAGGAGGGGATCCTAATCCAGCAAGTACGTCCAAATTACATTTAAAGGATATTCCCAATGGATTTAGATATGGATATGGATTTGGCTTTGGATTTAGGAGCACATACATAAGTCCCACAAGGCCGGACCTGAGATTATAAAGGCCCGAGGCGAGATTCTAAAATAGGCCCTTTACTATTTTCTATAATAACAAAAATATCAAACTATTAAAACAAAAAAACATTTAAATAGTATAGAAAAATTCTAAAATACATCACTAAAAAAAAGGTTCATATCATTAATTGAAACAGCAATCCAATTCAACAAAAATTTATGACAGACCACCATTTCAATTCAAACACAATTCATGATTCAACAACAATTTATGACAATAAAACAACAATTCCACTCAACGATAGCAAATAATGAAACAAAATTGAAATCCAAAGCCACGCCCTTCACGAAATCCAAACCGGCAAACCCCACCCTCCAAACCAGTAGACAACCACCGAAAGAGCCACAAAGGAGCGACTCACAGCCAGATCCGAGGGAGGCGCTAGAACTGACGAAAAGGACCCAGATGTGAGCCCAGTCCCAGGCGCAATCCACGAAATCGAACCCAAATCTGACCACCGAGCCGCCGGACAACCACCCAGATCTAGACCCAAAGACGCCGCCGAAGAAACTCCTCAACGGGCCCAGAAAAATTTCGAAAAAAAAAAAACAGCCAATCTGACTCAAAATCTCGAAATTTAAGATACTCACACAAAAAATTATATTGCACAGAAAAATGTACACATGAAAATCAGATATGAGTGGAGGAAGGTTGAAGAAAGGGAAGATGAACGGGTAAGAGTAGAAAACCCAAAACCTAAGAGAGAGTTTTTCTCTCTACCTCTCTCTCTCTCTGGTGTGGCGTGCCAGATTTCTTTCCCTTTTCTTGCTTAGCGTGACGCATAGCGTATATTCAGTTTTTTTTTAAATACATATATTATTATATATACATATATCTGGGCTTTTGGCCCCTTGCGGATCAGTGGGCCTGAGGCGACGGCCTCTTGTGGGATGTGTGTGGTTGTCATCCAAGCCTAAACCAAAACCAACACCGAGAGCGAAAAGCCCTTTGGAAACCCCCATCCACTCCATCCATTGCTCTCATATCATCAGAAGTCTTGTGGCCCGTTTTCATCCCCGTGACCTCTTCTCGGCTGAAGTGGTGATTGATGGAATGATGTTTTTTGTGTCGACTATCGGCAGTAGTACCGTTATCAAAAGAAGGGATCTAGAGCATAATGCTAGGCATAGCCGCATAGGATAGATTACAGTGGCGGATCCAGGAGGGTTCAGGGTGGGCCAGGGAAAAAAACCCGTAGGAAATTTTTTTTATAGGATTTTTAATTTTTTTTTACTAATTTTAAAGATAAAAAAGCGTAAAATGAGTAATAATTACAAAGACAAACTTATTTAGATGGAAAGAATGGATAGTTATTACTTTGACGTTATGACTTTAAACCCGTTTTATTTCTCTTGATTTTTTCCTCTACTAAAAATGTCTAATTAAATATCGAATTTAAGGTATCTCTAATATATTTTCACAAAAACGTTTTTTTTTTCTATATATACATATAAAAAAATCCTCATCAATTGATAATTTTTGTTTTTCTTTAATACATACAAAAATAATTTAGAATTTTTTTTTCAAACTCTCCATAAAAACATTTCAAAATCCGCCATTGGATAGAAAGACCAAACTTTTAATAGATGCAAATCTAGGCATTGGGTAAGATTGCAAGAAGTTTAATAGATGCAAGTTCTAGGCATTAAGATTGTAAGTAGTTTTGAAATAAAAATATCACTGCTGTTATGCTGAGACATTTCCGTAGTTTCAACTTTCAAACCACAAAGAAAAATACACGTCTTATATTGAATGTTTAAAACACAACAGCTAGGGTAAGGTACATCTTAACACAAAGGTAAATAATTAACTAGGAAAGTTTTACAACTACTAAATTCCACAACAAAATAAAAAAGAAAGTTGAAAAAAGGTGATCCAACATGTTGCAATTTGCATACCAAACTCAAACACCAAACACAATGTTGCAACTACTAAATGCAATTGAACAATCCCAAACACCACGCATCGCAAGTCACAAATTGCATGTTTCAAGCCACCCCGTCCAACAACTCAACGCGCACCCTTTGATATTTCATATCAAATCAGCAACATTCATTGGCATTTCGTCAATTTGAGTACTGTAGTACTGCTCAATATCTCTCAGGATCTTGATATCGTCGTTCTTCACAAAGTTAATAGCAACACCCTGCACCAACACAATTGAGGAAATGAGCAAGAGAAAAGTGACCGCGACAAAGAAGGACAATAGATTGATTGAAAGACAGGCAGCAAAGTCAAAATAACGTTAAGCATACATGTAAAGTGGATGCACCACCGAGACACTAGATGCAACAAACCACATGGAGTTCAAAACAAATAGACTACCACATGGAGTGAGTTGAAAACAAATAGAGAAGAGTGCCAATACAAACAGCAACCAAGACACCAAGTTGCAGACTTGCAGTGCATCTTTAAAATGCATATGCATCTTAGATCTACTTGACGTGACTATCTAAAAGTTGTAGTGCATCTATACATTTCAAAGGGCATACAAAAATGAGATATCCCCAAGAAAGGCTTAACCTTTTTACAAGGTCAAAGAAAACATATCTGCCAAGTGGCTAGCTAGAACCTATTCTGAGTTGTTTGTCAAGGCCAAAAATATGTTTAATCTCCATGATTCCATAGAGAACTGCTCATGTTCGCTTATTAGTAGTACCAAAACTATTGGAAGGTAAAAAGGAAATGGCGAGGATGGAGGTATGTATGGATGCAAATAAAACAACTGGTATCAATCTGTTTTTTTTATCATTTATTTCCCCCTTGTAGCAGCCTAAAGGAAACATAAAGCAAAGAGCATATATATATATATGAACATCATATAAATCCTTTTTTTAACCCAATCGGTCAGTCCCGGGCTCTTAAGCAGATGATCTCTGAGCTAGACAGTGGAATGAGGGAAGAAGAGATTTAGATGAAAATGAAAGGAAGGCTTCTCTTTGGGAGACTAAAGTTGAATTTTGCGATCAAGAAGGAAAAAAGAAAAATAAAAACAAACAAAAATCTTTGAGATAACCCATGGGATGGGAGAAGAGAGGAAAATGAAATGAAGGCAAGCAGTTGAATTTATCTTTTAACAAATTATCACTTGCCATAAACACTCAAAAGCCTAGAAGCCATTTGAAAACTTGATGGAAAAAAAAATCTTTTAACAAATTATCACTTGCCATAAACACTCAACAGCTTCTAGAAAATATTGGTCAAGAGTATGTCAATTCTAAAAAGTAAAACCTATCTGGCCAATTAATAGAGGAAGGTAAATAAAAAATCAACACAATCTAAGACGTGCCCAAATATCCAAATCAGTAACTTGACCAATAAAAAGAAATATACCTTGCGTCCAAAACGCCCAGAGCGACCAATCCGATGAATGTAAAGTTCTCGATTATTAGGCAAGTCGTAGTTAATTACCAATGATACCTGACAAGAAAAGATCAAATTTTAAATATAAAAAATAACTGAAATGAAATTGCAAATCAGCTGAAATATACAAGGATAAATTACCTGTTGCACATCAATTCCTCGAGCCCAGACATCAGTAGTGATAAGAACACGAGTTTCCCCAGACCTGAACTCTTTCATTATAGCATCTCTTTCTTTCTGGGGCATATCTCCATGCATCGATGAGACCGTAAAATTATGACTGCGCATCTTCTCGGTTAGCCAATCAACCTGTCCAAGTAATAAGGAAAATAAACCTTAACAAAACACATATATAGCACATTCTTATTTGAATGTAATTGGCTTCATTCTTTCCGTTTAATAAGCTGGTTCATACATCTGACGATTATGTACTATTGAATTCCAATACTAACAATATAATTTAGTTAGAAAGGGTTTCTCAAAACACTCCTAATTGTACCTTCCGCTTTGTGTTACAGAAAATAACAGCCTGAGTAATTGTGAGTGTATCATAGAGATCACACAATGTATCAAACTTCCAATCCTCCCTCTCAACCGCGACAAAAAATTGTTTGATTCCCTGAAATCATATAAAATGCAGAGAATCATAAAACTGACTAGCTTGTAAATCAGTCAAAGGGGAAACAAAAAGAAAATAAACTTACTTCCAGAGTCAATTCATCACGTTTCACAAGGATTCTAACAGGGTCAGTCATAAATTTGCTGGTCATCTCCAAAATTTCATTTGGAAGAGTGGCGGATATCAAACAAACCTGCAAAACAAGTGAAACGCGACATCATGTTAAGTAGCCTGCATCATTCATGATATAGAACATCTACAACCTGTCCCTTGATAACAACACTCAACAACAAGCTATCGTTCAATGATCCTAGGCTCCTAGCTGAGATTTCTAAGATGTGAAACTGAAGAAGTACATGTTCTAAAAGTATTCAAAAAAATTGCCAAAAGCCAACATCTTGAAGTATGACAGTGTGACAAGTCTATACCAAGGTTAAAGATTAAAGAGCAGAGGAAGCCGTCATTTGGAAATAACATGGGAACAAAAATAGCTTAGAAAGAAGCACAAGTAATTATTAGTGTAACACCATAAACTGCAGATAAGAAGAACGAAAGCACATCCAGCAGGATGTACACATGCCAAGAGGATGACACGATCTGAGAATATAACTACAACTAACATAATAGAGAGGAACAAATTTTTATGCTCCAATAAAAGGGGGAAATATGAAGGAAAATAGTATAGGAGAAGGGTAGGATGCACATGATACCTGCAATTCTGGGGGAAGATATCTGTAAACATCATAAATTTGATCCTTGAAACCCCTGCTAAGCATCTCATCAGATTCGTCCTGTAAAATAACAAAAGCAAACATTCTAAAATCAAAGACCATGTCAAGAACAACCTCAAACAATAATAAAAATGTATTGACTTAAAAGTCATAACTCACAAGAATCAGCAGCTTGATGTGTCTGGTTCTCAATGTTCTCCTCTTGATCATATCACAAACTCGGCCTGGGGTTCCAGAGACCACATGAACTCCATGTTCCAGTTTCCTGATATCTTCACCAACACTTTGACCTCCAATGCATGCATGGGCCAGTATATTTATGTAATTACCAATAGCCAAAATAGTGCTTTGTGTCTGAGTAGCCAATTCTCTAGTAGGTGATAAGATCAACGCTTGAACCCTGAAGAGAAGTAACCACCGTTAAATAGAAGCCTAAAGTAGTTAGATGTATATGAACTCTAACAGCAAAAAGGCACATCAACAAACTTAACATGAATATCGGGATTCAAGATGTAGCACTTGGGCCCATACTTAAAACACACTTGCAACCAAAATTCACAGCTAGTACAGACAAGTTTGCCACAAGAACAACAACAATTTGAAAGAGCAAGCATCAGGAGTCAGGACCAATCCCCCTTTCAAACTAACGCCCTAACTAGGGAAATACTTCCATCAGATTCAGGAAATTAGGTCAAAGCGGGACTGCACCCTATACCTCAATCCAATCAACAAATCACCCGCATATGTGGAAACAACATATTAATCCCCAAGGCAGCACCTAGAAAACTAAATACAAAGAGACTATTGTGACAGAGATATCGTTTTAGTCATCTATTTCCAAAACGCAAGTGAACACATGTCAGGAAACATCAAGGGGCAACACAACACAAACTTTTCAACCCTAGTACCCTACCAACCAAAATCACCGCATTCCAAATTGAACAACTTCCAGAAAGATCCCTCTAACAACAATCGAAAAAATCATCAAAAGCCCAATAATTAGGGTTTTTCATTCTCAAAACCTAATTTTTCCTAAAAGTCGGAAAAGGAGATAAACAGGTAGAGAATCGAAGAAAAAGTAGGAGACAGGAGTCGTACTCTCTGGTGGAAGTGTCAACCATCTGGCAAACAGTGAGGGCAATCATGGAGGTCTTCCCGGTACCGGATTGAGCCTGAGCAATAACATCGCGGCCCTTGATAATAGGGTCAATGGCACGCTGTTGGATGGCGGAGGGTTTCTCGAAACCGTAGGCGTAGATACCACGGAGGAGGTCGTCCTTAATCCCCATCTGGTCGAAGGTGAGGATAGGCTCCACTCCTTCCGAAGTCTCGAAGACGAGCCTCTCATCATCAATAGCGTTGCGCCGCCCTCTGTTGGCCGGCACCACTGAAGTCGTAGCCATGGATTCCGGCGAGCAAGGTTGGTCGAATTTGGGCAAGAGGGAAACAAGGGTAAAGGTTGAGCGGCTTCGCCTCTTCAGAGGAGTTTCTCTCTCTATATTTGTTTTCTGAACCTATTCCAGAGTTTCTTTTTCTCTCTATATATATCCCTAATTTATCTCTCCGTTTACGCAGTTTTAAATATTTAATAATTGAAATAAAATACACTAATACAGTACTCCACTATATTTTGCTATTGTTATTATTATTATTATTATTATTCGAAAATTAAAAAAAATTGAGTAAAAAAATTCATTTAGTAGTAATAATAAATTTACAGAAATTAAATTTTTTGTCCATATTAAATGTACCTCTAAGGTAAAAGAAAAATATATGTAAATATATATTTTATTACGATTTAAATTTTCTTCTATTGTAAATTATAATTCTTTTCTTCTATAGTAAATTATAATTCTAAGTTTTGAATTAAATTATAGAGAAAATTAGAATTTTAATTATCAATAATAATATAAACGATTATATGTACCCAAACTTTTTTTTACATATTCTATTTGTCTTTCTCCAACCATTTTTATATATTTTTATGAATTTCATCATCTATCTATCTATTATCTATCTATCTATCTATTAATCTATCTATCTATCTATCTATCTATCTATCTATATATATATACATATATTAAAACCGATGCATAGCGTCCTATGTGGCGTGTTGTGGTTGATTTTGGGGACAAAAATCCTATGTGACGCATTGTACTTGATTCTAGGGAAAAAAATTAATAAAATAATATGTTATCATATTTTATAAAAAGTTATATAGTCACAGTCTATCTATATATATTTTTATATTTTAGTTAATTGAGATAAATATAAATAAAAAATACTTCATAGTCATACTTACCAAAATATTAATAGATAAATATGGAGTATGAAGTATTTGATAAGTGCTATTTTATTTTTATATAGATTATTTTTTGGTGGAAAAAATTAATCTGTGGATAGATATTTTAGTAAACTAACGTAATAAATCTATGCTATATATTTAATTAAAAACAATATTAAAATATTTTTAAAAAACAGTTATCTATTAAATTATATGAGATTCAATTAATGGTAGGTTAGAGAAAAAAAATGTACCTTATAAATGGGAATTTTATTTATATTTTGAGATAATCTAAAATCTAAATAAAAGATATTTAGATTTTTTATAATCCGTCGAACTAATTTTATTTATATCTATACTATTTTTTGGTGGAAAAATAATTTATATTTAGATTATTATTTATTTATTTATTGAAAACTACCTAAATTATTTATAAAATTTCATTAATGTATTCTCCGTACACGGGACGGGACTTACACTAGTTAATATTACTAATTCTACTAACATTTTACTGACGTGTCACGCCCAAAATTAAAGTTGAATTTTTTATTCAAGTGGTATTTTCTTATTGGTCAATATTATTGCTTAAATGATTTGTTTCCTATTTGACATATCTATTAATCTATCTATTAATTATTAATTGATTAATATTACTAATTCTGCTAGCATTTTACTGACGTGTCACGTCCACAATTAAAGTTGAATTTTTGATTCAAATGGTATTTTCTTATTGGTCAATATTATTGCTTAAATTATTTGTTTCCTATTTGACATATATATGTTTCCTATTTTTCATACAAAGATTATTTAAATTGATATTTTTATATCAATTTGTGATCTATTTTAAATATATTTATTTTCTTTTTTCATAGAAAAGATTATGTACATTAATACGTCGTACCACAATTTTGGATATTATCATTTTGTGTGGTCTTTTATATCATTATTTCATTAATATCATGACTTTCTTTATAGATTTCATTCATATCAATAATATTATATATTTATTAGGACCACAATTTTGGATACTATCATTCCGAATATCGGGTTGGTTAAGAGTCGGGATCAGGTTCGGGTTCAGTTCGGATCGGTTTTGTTTGTGTTCGGGTCTGCACGTTCTACATGACATCTATATAAATTTTTAACAAAAGATTTTTTAGAGATAAATTACATTTATTTTAAACATCTTAAATGACTATTTGGAATACAAAAAATAACATTTTAAGATCTACAAACAAAAATTGAAGAATTTTGATAAAAGAAAATGTGAAATTTGCATATATTATCATTTAAAAATAAATAAATAAACACTCTTTTACGCACAATTTTGGATACTATCATTCTGAATGTCAGGTTGGTTGAGATTCGGAACGGGTTTGGGTCGGGTTGGTTTTGTTTGTGATCGGGTCTGCACATTCTACATGACATCTATATAAATCTTTAACAAAAGATTTTTTAGAGATAAATTACATTTATTTTAAACATCTTCAATGACTATTTGGAATACAAAAAATAACATTTTAAGATCTACAAACAAAAATTGAAGAATTTTGAGAAAAGAAAATGTGCAATATGCATATATTATCATTTAAAAATAAATAAATAAACACTCTTTTATGATTAATTTTGGGTGTTTGGCTTCAAATATCGAAGACAAAAAATATTTATCCCCAAAATGAATATTTTACATCTATATTTATTTTATACATCCTAGTAGGGTTGGCATGGTACGGTTACCAAAAAAAAATGGTGATTACCACGTACCAACCGCAAACTAATGGTACGCAAATTTTCATACCACGTACCAACCACAAGTCGTGGTTACCGCATACGTGGTAACCATGTTTTGTGGTTACCATTGGTACATTACCATGGTTACCAAACTTCAATTCTGTTTGTATTTTTTTGAAACTCGTTGGCTACCTTTTGGTGGCCATCAAAGTTATTGAACAACAAAATATGGTTACAAAAAATAATATGGCTGTCATCTTTTAAAAGATCAAATAAATCAAGTTCAACTTAAAGTACAAACCAATTCAAACCAACCAAGTTCAAAGTTTTGAAGAAACAATCAAATTAAGTTCAATTGTTCAAACATTCAAAATGTTCCGACAAGTTCAAACAAAACAAGTTTAACATCTTCAAACATTCAAAATGTTCCTATTATTTCTAGTAGAAAAAATAGAAATGACCAATTTAGGTCAAAATCAAAATACAAAATATAAATTAAAAACTTAAAAACTCAAAGGTAATAACTAGGGTTGGCATGGTACGGTAACCACCAAAAAATGGTGATTACCACGTACCAACCACAAAATAGTGGTATGCAAATTTTCATACCACGTACCAACCACAAGTCGTGGTTACCGCATATGTGGTAACCACGACTTGTGGTTACCATTGGTACATTACCATGGTTACCAAGCTGTAATTCTGTTTGTATTTTTTTGAAACCCCTTGGCTACTTTCTGGTAGTTATCAAAGTTATCAAACGAAAAAATATGGTTACGAAAAATAATATGATTACCACCTATTAAAAGTTCAAATAAATCAAGTTCACAACTGAAAGTACAAACCAATTCAAAGCAACCAAGTTCAAAGTCTTGAAACAAACCAAGTTCAATTGTTCAAACATTCAAAATGTTCTTGCAAGTTCAAATAAAACGAGTTCAAAGTCTTCAAACATTAAAAATGTTCCTACTGTTTCTAGTAGAAAAAAAAAGTAAAAAGAACCAATTTAGGTCAAAATCAAAACACAAAATATAAATTAAAAACTTAAACTTAAAGGTAATAAAAATAAAACATTAAATTAAAAAATTAATTTACATACTTAGTAACCATGGTAACCATGGTATTTAGATTTGATTACCATTACCGTACCATCTTCATGTGGTTACCACCAAGATGGTTACCACCATGTTGGTTACCACAAGTGTGGTTACCAGCATAGTCGGTTTGTGGTTGGTACGTGGTTGGTATGGTAATTTCTGTACCATTTGCCAGCCCTAGTAATAACAATAAAACATTAAATAAAAATATTTATATATATACTCGGTAACCATGGTAACCATGGTATTCAGATTTCATTACCATTACCGTACCACCTTCACGTGGTTACCACCATATTGGTTACCGCAAGTGTGGTTACCAACATAGTCGGTTTGTGGTTGGTACGTGGTTGGTATGGTAATTTACGTACCACTTGCCAGCCCTACATCCTAGATGTCCCTTATTATAATTTCAATATTTTAAGACTTTTTTTATGAAGTTAGTAAAAATAATTGATTTTTGTATATTAGATTTCAAAAGTTAATTATAAAAATCAATTGGAGCCAAAAAAAAAAGTTTTTTTTTTTTTACAATTTACTTATTCTAAAAGTTAATTAACACTTACAAGCATTACTTATTTTACGTCTTAGATGGGGCGCCTTAGATCACTTTTTTTTTACCATCTTACTTTTATTTTCTCTATTTATCTCTCCTTCTTTCTAGCCATCTTTCTCATGAAAATATGATAGCTTATATTTTCCTTTTTAGTTTTATCCTAATGATAATAATCATATACGAAGTATGTATTTCAAATTATAATAGGTGTGTGCTTGAGTTTTATTACAATTTAGGTTATTAAATCATTTAAAAAATTATATTGTATCTCTTTTCAACTAATTTATAAATTAAAAAAATATTTTATACATATTATTTTTGTTGTAATTTGTAAACAAGTATATATTAATAAAGTATTATATAGATATATAGAATGATATTTAATTTGAAATGAATCAAAATCTCGTGGCTTGGGGTATTACACTAGTTAGCTCCTAAATTTAATGAAAAAATAGACATCCCTCAATCATAAATGGTTAGGCATTATGCAGCATGTATATGATTAGGGTTTACGATAGGGTTCTTATTATTCAAGTAGAATGGGTTGAATATCTAGGCGCTCATGTTTTGTTTTGTTTTATTTATCGTAAGTTCGATTTTTGTTTCAATCTTACATATATGATCATACTCAGCTCACGAGTATTTTGGCATTCAAGTAGAATGACTTGAATATTTAGGCGCTCATGTTTTGTTTTGTTTTATTTATCGTAAGTTCGGTTTTTGTTTCAAGCTTACATATGATCAGCTTACATATATGATGATACTCGGCTCACGAGTATTTTAGCAAATGAGCTTTCTTTTTTCTTTTTTCGAGCCGAGCTTGAAATTGAATTATCCTCAAATTAAACTAACATGTTCGTTCAATAAAGAAAAACGTCATTTTTTTATGCGGCATCTTCAGATTTGGCCAAAATGCCAATTGCAAAAGCCAAATCAAGCCCTGAGCAAACTCAAATAATACAACAATAATTAATAAGTTGACCACGTCCAAACTATAGCTGAATCCTTAAGGAGAAGATCTTCATCTTCAACTATGTTTTCCCCAAGTGAACGTAAAAGATATAAACTATACACTATCTGCAGTTTGAATGTCCCCATAGATTACAATACCACCAGCGAGCCACTGCATCGCTTTTGTCTATCCAACCAAAGTGGAAGGGGCTTCCCCTATTTTGTATCCCTGGAGGGTAAGAAATAGCCGGTTATTCTTGACCTGTTCGTTGTCGTATGAGATTGCTTGGTAGGACGAAGCCACGCCCTGACTTCTTCTTGTATGTCTGGTGGCAGCTCATCAATGACAGTTGGGTCAATCTCGGATGGGTTCACACTCCATCGTTCAGTTCCTTGTACACCTACCCGTGAGTATTGCACACATTCAGTGGCAACACCAACAGACTCAGAAGCTGAATCACAAAATCAGAAAAGAAACAATGCATCAATTACCATTGAACCAAAGATAACAAGGAACTTATAATGTATGTGCTGATATGGTGTTGATAAAAAAAAACCTTATAATGTATAATATGTGCTGATAAGTTGTTTATAATGCAGAATGATGTTTAGCCAAACATCCCCGACTTTGGGGTCGAAGTCTCATATAGGATTATAGCTCAGAACAGCAGATAGCCCACCAATTGATAACTGCCGGAAAACAAGCAGCAGTAGAAAGTAAAGTAGTGAACCTGAAGATGAGGGTTGACAAAATTCATCATTGGCTCCACATCTTTCATGCTTGGCTCTTGAAGAAGATTGGTCAACGCCTTTCAAGAAACTCAGAATCGACGATGTTCCCTGAAATACCATGAACCGCATCATCACGTGAAGGTTTTAAACTATCCCGATAAAATTAACAAACAAAAATAAATGAAAGATCCAATGATCACCTTCAATTTTTTCCTCCCTTGCTCCGGCTGCACCGAAGGATTCCTTAACGAGTGCAAATGTTTGTCTTTTTGCTGTTCATTTGGCTGCACTGCTTGACTGTTTCTTGACGAAATATCATTTTCTGCTTTGGAAATTTAAAAAAGTAGACAGATATTTCATATGAAGCTTTTAACTAGCGAAAAACAAGGATGCTTAATACTGCTGCTAATATGAAGCCAAAAACAGAAAATACCAGGCTTTGTTGAACATGAAGTTTCGTGAAGAGGTGACTGATTTAACGGAGAGCAAAATTGAGCTTGGTTTTGCAGTAGTTCTATGATTGATCCAGTTCCCTTCAAAGAACACATAACCCAACACTCATGAAAATGTTCTGTCGTTGCAGGTAATCCGCACAAAAAAAAAAAAAAGTGGCAGTCATTCACCACCATGCAAAAAATTGTAAAGAAGGTACGCCATGCGGGAGAAACACAAAGTGCATTTCTTACTCTACGGGTCTAGCTTATATGTATTTTTTAAAGAAAACTGATAATCACCATGACAAGAAATCTGCAGAGTGAACTCCTGACATGATATTGACTTAAAGAGCTCATAAGGAATCACTGTGCATGGGGAAAGAATTTCTAGTGCACCAAATTTTTCAACCTGATGCTTGCAACAAAACACGCAAGGAAAATAATTTAGCATGCAATGAACAGAAACATTCGTCCGTATTTCTTCAAAATATAGTGTGGCAGTAGTTCCTAAGAGACATAATATTAAGTTATGATGGTCATGATACAAGTTATAGATGAAAAATAATCTAAAATCTTCCCCATCTACTTCAATAATATGAAAGCTGTGCACAAAGAGGAAAGTTCCTACCAGATCAACAATTTCTTACATTCAGTCTTCCACATAGAGGAAAGTTGTGCGAAAAGGGAAAATAATGTTTTTCATTGATCCATTTCCACTACTAGATAAATCCCAGAATATAGCCTCCACAACAGCCCTCTGCCTCTCTCACAATAATATTTGAACCATGGAAAAAATTAACATGGTCATTTGATATGTTATGAACATATGATCAACCAGCACTTGTAACACAAAGCATGGTATTGCAAATGCTAATTGTAAACATTTACAAAGAGAAAAGAAAAGAAAAAGGGAATACTATTAACTATTAAGTCTATTAAGTAGCTATATATGAAAAACACTAATTAATGGAAAAAAGCTTGAAGCACAACATATCTTGAAATATCTAAATCCAGTAAATGTGAAAGAAGCAGATAGAGAAACCTGATTATTCTGTAATTTTCTTTCAGGTTCCAGTTCATATGAGTCAAGCATGCCTTCTCTTAACTGTGAAAGAAATTGAGTTTCGTTTGCTTTGATGGATGGATTCAACTCACCATCAGCATCAGAACCTAAATGAGAGCAACTATCAACAGGTCACACCCAAAAAAAAAAAAAAGCTTTATGAAATTAGAAGAATAAGAAAAGCCAAACAGACCCAAAACTTGCCTGTATTTGATAACTCTTCAGCTTCGATTTTATTAGTGGATGGTTCTACGAGGAGATCTGCAGGAGTCTGGCTACGAAAAAATTTCATAATCGAACAAGTTCCCTGTGAAGTTTATTGTAATGTATGATTGTTAGGATCATATACCCAGATAGACAATCATTCTCATAGGCTATCAATGTCAGTGTGATTTACAGTATCCACAATGGAAGATGCATGTTTTGCAACCTTCCAAAAACATAGAATCACATTTCCTATGCTAAAGTGGGTGCAAAAAGGATGGAAGGTACGCTCCAATGTCTGCTAAAGTACTATCATTATGCATTGTATGTAGAAAGATGATACAGAATAACAGGCTACTAGCACTTACGGGTGGTACGGCAACAATTTTACTAGCTGAAATAGACAATCCTGTGACTCTCCATTCATTCTTTGGATTCTTTTCAATCATACTGCCAAATGGACCCAGAAATTCACGTAGGGCAGCTTGAAATAGAGTAAGGGCATCTTCTTGTATCTTTGCAATTCCATATCGCAGAGGGCATGATTTGGAAGGAAATTTCTTCTGAGAATCTGTGTCATGAATCTGTTCAAAAGTCTCATTTCAGTGCAACTTGATTGATAAAAAAAAAGAACTGTAGTGACACAAGTAACATTGAAGAATAGGTGTTACTTTATAAGCACTGGCATGTACAGTTAGTGTATGAGCAACCCTCTTGTTCTGATCAAGGTCCGCAAGAAGGCGTTCATTCAACTCTTCACACAGTTGAGTAACCCAATGTTCAACCTAGAATGTCAAGGAGATATGAATGCTATAGATCCATCAAATACATTGATTAAATCTTCATCAAAAGTGTCATTAAGTCAGAAGAAGTAAATATTTACCGAGTGTTAGACAACTACAACAAAGATGCCAACATTTTGGGGAAAAACACGTCCATGAGAAAACATTCATCTTAACCATATCCTGATTTCTGAAATCGAGTGGGTATTTGTTTGACTAAAAAGATGATGAAGTCTTCAGGTAAATGAAATATGGGATAATCTTTGATGCAGAAAGGCAGCAAACCAAAAAGGTTTAACTGTCTAAGCACTTTGTGATCACTGTAATTTTTGCAGTCAACTGATACATCAATTAAAATTTATTCTCATGGGAACAACTGCAAAATTATCACATTTTGAGAAAAATAAGGCAGGTAAAAGGATTTACTATTTTAAAACTTCCTAGTAAAGGCATGAAGAATATGATTATGTTAACAATGGAAACAAAATCTCACTGAATCCAGAGTCGTTAAAGCACGTGGGCCAGGAAAACTCTTTCCTGAACCATGACTTTTTGGTAAAATGCGACCTTCAACTTCTTCCCCACTGATCCCTCTTGCAATGTTCCATAACCAAGTGCTGTGTTGCAAATCAAAATCAAGAATTAAAGGAGTGCCTCCTATCATTTGAGAAACAATTTGTCGCCCATAAAGCTTGAAGATGAACCTACTATTCTAGAAGGAACATCTCTACTAACCCAGTGTTTATACCATAGCGTTCTTGAAGCTTCACCTCTGAGAACTGCAGTAAATCCCCGACTGTATTAACTCCTAGGTCACTTTGCAATGAATCTCCAAGCTTCCCTCCAAGCTGTTTCCTGATATTAGCTTCAGAGTTAACAAGATATCAATCCTAAAACAGAAATGGAGGTCCCAAGAAAAACTCTGTGCAAAAATAGGTATCCATGATTGAATGAGTTGGCAAAAAACTAGTTTCCATGCATAAGTAATGCTCACCATAAAATAGGTAAAACTCTAAAAATGTGGAATACAACTTACATTTTCTTTATAGGCAAACAGCCTAGCAGCTTCTCTACAGATGCAGATGGCACAACTGTCTGTTGAGCAGGTTTGTTCATTCCACTAGCAAGTTTTGCTAGCATCTGTTGAAAATTTTAAGCATTTAACCTAGAACCTAGATCCATGTAACTTAGAGATGAGGACGGTCAGGAGGCGTAATTTTTCAACAGAATACCTTATTATGTGCTATGCCTGCAGAACAAGTGAATTCAGTCTCCTTCAATACTTGTGTCCTAAGTTCCGCAACAATAAAGGCCCCACAAGCTAGCAATTTATCATAGTGATCAGCATCACTTCTGCAGAGCCATTGCTTCACACTTGCTTTGACACTGCCATCCTGAAATTTTAAGATTTTCAATAATGCTAAGCCATGTGAAAGGAGAAACAATGGCAATAGTCAACATCAAGTGTTGTCAGAGATGAATATCTAACAGGTATCCATTAAAAAAACAATATAAGGTCACTGAAAGCTTTCAAACAAAACCCGGTTTCTCCAAGAGATTCAGATCAATGCTGTTATTTCATCTAGTGCTACATGATAGAGGTTGAGCCATTTATACAAAAGCAGAAAGATCCCATGATAATAAAGCAAAGGAAGTTTGTATCATGCTATTTCATCTGACCTGACTCAGACCCAAAACATGCGATTTAAGAACCTCCTCGTCTATGCTTTCAAAACTTTCTGGAGGTCTTTCTGCTAACATAGTTTCCGCTGCATCGGTGAGATCAAGATACACCTCATCAATTGAGGCTCGTTCACACCGCCCCCTCATTGAAAGAATTGAAACTACCTGGAAAAGCATTGCATCAGCAGGACAACCCTCATAAGTTTCATCAAAATTTAAATACTTCAGAAACAAACAACTCGTTAGCAAATATACACCTCTGAACCCGCACTGCGATATGTGTTCAAATCAGCCTTGCCTCGTGCCACAGGAACTTGAACTAGTTGAATTTCAGGGCAAACATTCTTCGCCTCATCACCTCGCATTGAACTGCAATAATGAAAACCACAATAGTTCTAAAAGTCCAAATATTTAAATAAGCAAAAGTATATGACCAACCCTTACCGTTTGACGCCAAATTTCCGAGCCTCATAGCTAACAGCAATCAAGCCTCCTCCTTTCCAGGAGTTATACTGGACAACAGCAGCTGGCAAACCCCTCAGTTCCGGATGCTTCCTCTGCTCCACTACAAACAAAACCCCTCTTTGAATTGAAGTCAAATCGAATTGAAGTAAAAGATGTAGACACCTCCGTGGGATTAAGAGATGATGACTCAAACTTCGAAATCAACAATATAATTATACAAACTGCCGTCAGTGCCGACCTACTTTCATCCTCCACACCATCTGATTTCCGCAATTGGGGAAAATGCACAGTTCAATAAGGTAATCATGGTCTAATTTCATTTGGATGGACGTTAAAAATCCAGAATAGCGAATCCGAGAGTGCGGGAAGCAAAAAATAAAGCGATTCATATTCAATCTAAGTTCAAAATTTCCATAATTTCAGACCTAACCAGGAAAGAGGAACGGGAGGCGAACCTTGGACATAGAAACAGTCCATGTCGATGTGAGCGATGACTCTTCCTTCTGACGATACTCGCTTCGCCACTGGCATTCTCTCTCGCTCTCCCTCCCCCTCTTTTCCCTCCAATCCTCTCTTTCTCTTCTTTCGCCTTTCTATATTTTCAACATTACCAAAAATAAATAAAAATCCGTAGAAAACCCCAAATCTACGTAATTTTTGGGTAAATTTGGAGTATAACATAGGTTTGTTGACAAAATGACTAATTGATATTGTAAAATTATATCGGCTTATTAATTGACATGACTGAAAAAGTTAACATTAAATTAACCCAAAATATGACATATATGTGAATCGCACTAGAATTCGTTTCAAGCCTCCCTTTTAGATAACTAAAAAGGATAACACCATCTTAACTCAAAATATAAAACACATACGAATATCACCTTCGAAGAAGCTGGAACTAAATAAATGAAAAATATCTATATAAACTCTTAATTTATAAAAGTTTATGATGATGTGTTAATCTTAGAGGCATTTTAGGAGTCTTAACCAATCATTTTTTTTTGCCATTTTTTTTATTTTCTTTAATTCTCCTTTTTTCTTCTTTTTCTTTTAATTCTCTTTTTTCATTAATTTTACTAACCATTTATATCTATACGAACTCTTAATTTAGAAAAGTTTATGATGATGTGTCAATCTTAGAGGCATTTTAGGAGTCTTAACCAATCATATTTTTTTTGCCATTTTTTTTTATTTTCTTTAATTCTCCTTTTTTTCTTCTTTTTCTTTTAATTCTCTTTTTTCTTTAATTTTACTAACCATCTATATCTATATAAACTCTTGATTTAGAAAAGTTTAGGATGATGTGTGAATCTTAGAGGCATTTTAGGAGTCTTAACCAATCATTTTTTTTGCCATTTTTTTTCTTTAATTCTCCTTTTTTTTCTTCTTTTTCTTTTAATTCTCTCTTTTCATTAATTTTACTCCACATCTATATCTATATTCTATACAAACTCTTAATTTAGAAAAGTTTATGATGATGTGTCAATCTTAGAGGCATTTTAGGAGTCTTAACCAATCATATTTTTTTTTGCCATTTTTCATTTTCTTTAATTCTCCTTTTTCTTCTTCTTTTTCTTTTAATTCTCTTTTTTCTTTAATTTTACTAACCATCTATATCTATATCTATATAAATTCTTAATCAATTAATATATAAAACTAAAACAGAGACGTTGAAATCATACGTGGCGGGTTTTGGTGCGATTCGCTCACATGTCGTACTCTGATGCAATCTAGCCCGGGTCTTTGACACGTCAATTAATGATTACATTATCTATTTATACAAGTGTTATCCTATGTGTCTATTTTAATTGAAGATTAAATTTAATTTTTAATATAAATATTCAACATCTTAAGTGGTTACAAAACCTATTATTTTTAATATAAATATTATGATTTGATCTTTAATGATTTGATTTTTTTTAAAAAAAAAATATGATGGAATTTAGTGTTTGACCTTTTTTTCTTTTAACCTCATGTATTCGGCAAATAAATATTATCATGAAGATCTTTAACTATTCGGTAAATAAATATGATGGAACTTAGTGTTTGACGTTTTTTTTAACCTCATGTATTCGATAAAAAAAATTATGATCAAGATCTTTAATGATTTGATTTTCAAAAAAAAAAATCATATGCATGATGAATCTTATTGTTTGATTTTTTTTAATAATTTGAGCAGTTTTTTTAGAATGGGTTTTAATTTATGTTATTAAAAAAAAATTGGGAAGATTTTTTTCTTAGAATATTAATATATAGTATATATTAATGATAACAAAGGTTGTGATTTTCAATTTTAAACCAAATTGATCTATGATAAGTGGAAGAATCGATTTTCCTAACTAAAATCTATATTTACAAGTTTCAAATTCTATCATTATTTATATTTGCAAGTTTAATGCTCAGTTTAAAATTGGAGAGTGGATCCAAACCCTCTTGATATAATGTTATTCTTAGGTCATTTGATGAAATGGTGACTTGGTGTTAATTTATCTTGATTAAAATGTTAAATTAATTTCCAATATAAATATTAAATCTCATAAATGTTAAATTAATTTCTAATATAAATATTAAATCTCATTTATTAAGTTACATGTTTCAAATTCTATCATTAATATAATATTTTAATGAGTATCCAATCATCTTATGTGTCCATCTTTATTGATCATTATAATTATACAATTTTAACAAAAAATAATTATTAAAATATAGTCATATCATGATTAATATTTACCTAAAAGATTTATATCAAATCTTTTAGCATATAACGTACGTTATTAATATATCAAATTAATAAATTTTCATATCTGATTTGAAACTTATTATTTTTATTAATTTCAAACTTATTAATATGGTGAAGTTTGACTATATTTGTACTAAATCATATCTAATAAAAATATAAAAATACAAATAATGCACCAGAGAAATTTGTTATCTTATTCATGTTATCAGGCCTAAAATTTCAAATTGTATGCTTTAAAAATAATATAAAATATCAAACAAAAATTACAATCTCATATTTATTAGTAATTACTATGATAAAAAAAATTTAATAAAATAATATATATATATATATATTATTAATTAAGAAGTCGCGAAACGCGTGGGTAATACAAATAGTTGTTATGAAATTTCAACTTTTGAATAAAAATTCAAAAGCAATAATTAAAAAAAATCATATAAAACTAAAAACATATCTTAGAAGAAAGCACGTACGTAATTAATAAAGGATGGATCAAGTTTTCTAGACAAAAATGATAAAATAAAAAAACTTGTTATCTTAAAGCACGTAAGAAAATAAAGGATTGATCAATTTTCCTAAACAAATAAAAAAAATCAAAAACTTCCTATCTTAATAACTAACTTAATATCGTATCAATCCAAAATATGATACGTATGCAATATGTATACGATATTAATTGATGTAGATAAAAAGATAACATCATTTTAATTCAGAATATGGCACGCATGATATATAAAAAGATAAATGCAATGTGGGAACATTAATTGAGATAGCAAATACAATGTGGAGAGAGAATTTATATATAGATTATTATAGATATATTATATTCAATTTTGATCAAATATTAGATAGATTATTTGATCTAAAAAGATAAGTTTTTTAACTAATTAAGATATAAGGTTAAATATTTATGGGAACATTAATTGAGATAGCAAAATTATATTGGCTTATTATTGATATAGATCAAAAAAATAATACCATATTAATTCAAAATATGATATTTATGCGATATTAACACCATTTTAATCCAGAATATAACACACCCATGATATATATAGATTTATAATGGTGAGTTGAAGATATATATTGGATTATATTTTTACATTTTAGACCCTAACCATTACTATTACTATATATTATAACTAACGAGGTTAATAATAGTATTATTTTTTTTCCCTCTTGAAAAAGGATATATTAATTAGTTTTTCATATAGTAACGAAGATTTTTAAATATTTATTTAAGATAACTGCTTTCTTCTTATTATATAGATATTTAATTATTACCAATTTTATCTTTTAAACATTCATAATATTATCTTTTTTTGAAGAAAAAAACGTAATTATATTATATATATTTTTTAAATGACACCATCAAGTCTTGTAATGTCACCATCATTAATCTTTATCTTTTGAAAAAAAAATTACACAATTCAACATTTCGGCATGTCAATATTTTTCTTATTAAACCCTCGCTTCCAATTCAAAAAAATCCTTAAACCCTCTCTAATTCTACTCCCTTCTCACTCAACAATTCAACATGTCGCCATTTTTCTTATTAAAGAAAATTAAAGTTACAAAAGAATGTCGACACACAATTCAACCAGAAGTTGAAGCTACATATATGCCTCTATAAACCCCTCGTACGTACAGATCGATCAAACCCTAATCATCCCCAATTCAATCCCATCTCTCCCTTCAATTCAGATCGAAACCATGAAAATCAATCAAAATCTCCTCCTCCTCTCTTTTCTCGTGATTCTCATCCCTATCTTCGCACATGCCGAATGCACCTGCGATTCCGACTCCGACGGTCGTGCCGCGGACCACAGAGCCGCCCTCAAGCTAAAGATCGTGGCTTTCGCGGCAATCCTCGCCGCTGGCGCGATTGGAGTCTGCATCCCAGTTGCCGGGAAGAAGATTCCCAGCCTGAGCCCGACGAGTGGCGTCTTCTCGGTGGTGAAGGCGTTCGCCGGCGGGGTGATTTTAGCCACCGGCGCAGTCCACATTGCGCCGGATGCCTTCGAGAGCCTAACGAGCCCTTGTCTTACCGATAAGTGGGGAGAGTTCCCCTTCGCTGGTCTCGTGATGGGCCTCTCTATGGTCGGCACTATGATGAACGACGTGTTTGCTGGCAACTGCTACGACAAGAGCGCCGGAGGTCATACTGACGACGTGAAGGCGGATGACACCGAATCGAATTGCGGTGCAACTGAAACTCAATCTACAATGCACGACCCGAATTTGGTGCAACTTCTTCGGTATCGGGTCATCGCTCAGGTCAATTAGTTATAAATATATACACGAATTTTGTCTAATTATATAGAATTGGAAAATTAAATTAAAATATATATGTTTCAAATTTAGGTTTTGGAAATGGGGATTTTGGTACACTCGATCATAATCGGAGTGGATATGGGAGCTTCTCAAAACCCGAAAGCAATCAAGCCATTGGTGATAGCCATTGCCTTTCATCAGTTCTTTGAAGGAATGGGTCTTGGTGGTTGTATTATTCAGGTATACCTTATTTAAAATTAACCAAATTTTATGATGTGGTTTACAACTCTGAAATTCAAAGAAGTATAAATAATTAGTAATGTAAAGTTTAAACTTATAGTTTCCTTCATTTTTGCAATAATTTTATAGGATTTTTTAACCTATGCCCTGAATTTGGAAATATTAATTCTAGCACCCATTTACCTTTGTTTTTTTTATTTTTCTCATTTTCATTTAAGTTTTATTTCGCGATAGAGAATTCTTATCCTATACCTATAGAGAAATAGCAATTTTATTATTAGAAATAAGCAAATTTGTTTGGTTTGCATTCTATGCCGTACATTTTCATCAATTTCCATATTTGGACTTTGGCTTATTTAGGCATCCATTTGTGTTAATTTTTTGAGTAACTAGATGAAATTAAGTTCTTAATACAATCATTAATATCAATTTGCTAATAAACTATTTTTTATGTTGCACGAATAGCTCATGTAAATCGTAAGGGTCAATTAATTTTAATTTAAGAATAGTGAACAAGTGATTGATTGACTTTTTTTGTGTGCAAAATGTTGTTACTTGTTACATGAATGAATCGATCAACAAAGGATTCTTATAAAGTGTTTGATCAAAATGCAGGCAAAGTTCAAGACAAGATCGATAGTGTCCATGATCCTTTTCTTTGCGCTAACAATGCCGGTAGGAATTTTAATAGGCATCGGCATATTAAAGTTCTACAGCGAGACCAGCCCCAAAGCCCTAATTACAGAGGGGTTGCTGAATTCTGCAGCTGCGGGCATCTTATTCTACATGTCCCTTGTTGACATTCTATCCGCAAATTTTACGAGCTCGAAGCTTCAAGGAAGCATACGCCTAATGACCATTGCCAGTTTCGCAGTGTTCTTAGGCTTTGCTTGTATGGCCCTACTTGCTATATGGGCCTAAATTTTGTTACAAAACAAATGCCAAAATTGCATTGTGCCAACAATGCAAATTAATGCAATGTCAACAATGCAATTTTCATTGGTTAGAATTAGCTTTAGATTTTTTTTTTTTTGATTCATAGGTCGACATTTAGTTTATTACAATAATGTAGAGAGAATTCGAATTTGTGATCTATTGATCATTATATGTCATCATTACCATTGTTAATTACCAGTTAAGTTAGTAAGCTATTTTTCTAATTAATTTGGAAAGCAATAGGTCAATTAGAGTTGAATTTTGCGTAATTGGTTACATATTAAGTTATGAGTGATCTTGATTGTTGTTGAAGATATATATTGGATTATATTTTTACATTTTAAACCCTAACCATTACTATTACTATTATAATTAACAAGGTTAATAACAGTATTTCTTCCTCTTGAAAAAGGATATATTAAATAGTTTTTCATATACTCCGTAGTAACGAAGATTTTTAAATATTTATTTAAGATAACTGCTTTCTTCTTCTCCCTATCATTACCAATCTTATCTTTTAAACATTCATAATATTATCTTTTTTTTAAGAAAAACCATAATTATATTATATATTATACATTACTCAATGAAGTATATAGTCTTTTTCAATGGCAAATTTGGCACCGGATTCGCCAAACTTGGACACAATCAGCTTCAACACTAACTGCGAAATGTTGTAACAAAAAAGCAACATACAAACCACTAAGGGAGAACCAATGGGACAAGCCACCAGCAGAACCATAAACGTTCTTACCAGATAAAGCAAATGCCTTACAATACTACTTTTTCTGGATACCTAAATCTGAGGCTTAATTACCTTATTTATAGCTAAATGCAATCTACTGTGGTATTAACAATTTCCGTCGTAGCCTTAACCTAATTTAGCAATCTGAATTCGAATTCGATTAGTAAATCATTTCTCCTCCAAAGCAACTTTCCCAATTGAGAGCAGATTTACAAAACCTAAACAGAAATTGAAAAGATAAAATCAAACCTGGCAAATTTATTCAAAAATATATTTCGTCATCTTTCTTATTAAAGAAAATTAAAATCACAAAAGTGTCGACACACAACGGTGGTGTAGTTGCAGCTACATGTCTATAGAAACCCCTCATACAGATCAAACCCTAATTAATCATCGCCAATTCAATCCCTTTTCTCCGTTCAGCTCAGATCGAAAACGATGAAAATCAATCAAAATATCCTCCTCCTCTCTCTTCTCTTTATTCTCATCCCTGGCTTCGCACATGCCGAATGCACATGCGATTCCGACTCTGACGGCCGTGCTCCGGACCACGGAGCCGCCCTCAAGCTTAAGATCATGGCTTTTGCCGCAATCCTCGTCGTTGGTGCGATCGGAGTCGGCCTCCCGGTCGTCGGGAAGAAGATCCCCAGCCTGAGCCCGACGAGCGGCGTCTTCACGGTGGTGAAGGCGTTCGCCGGTGGGGTGATTTTAGCCACCGGCGCAGTCCACATTGCGCCGGATGCCTTCGAGAGCCTAACGAGCCCTTGTCTTCCAGATAAGCCTTGGGGGGAGTTCCCCTTCGCCGGCCTCGTGATGGGCCTCTCCATGGTCGGCACCATGATGATCGACGTGTTTGCCAAAAACTGCTTTGATAGAAGCGCCGGGGTTCATATTGCCAACGTGGAGGCCGGTGACACCGAATCGAATGGCGGTGCAACTAAAACTCAATCTGCAATGCAGCTTCTTCGGTATCGGGTCATCGCACAGGTTAATTAGTTATAAATATATACATGAATTTTGTCTAATTATATACAATTGGAAAATTAAATTAAAATATATATGTTTCAATTTTAGGTTTTGGAAATGGGGATTTTGGTACACTCGGTCGTAATCGGAGTGGATATAGGAGCTTCTCAAAACCCGGAAGCAATCAAGCCATTGGTGATAGCCATTACCTTTCATCAATTTTTTGAAGGAATGGGTCTTGGTGGGTGTATTACTCAGGTATATGTAATTTAAAATTAATCAAAATTTATGGTGTGGTTTACAACCCTGAAATTCAAAGAATGGATGAATAATTACTAATGTAAAGTTTATGCGTATGTTGGAGGAAAGTCTTGTTGAATTGGGGGAACATTTCAAAACCAATTGACATTAGATGGAGTAGTCTATCCAGACATCCACCTATATGTTAGGTTCAGAATCCTTCCACTTTCGATGTGGGATTTTACAAGTGTCCCGACAGTTTAAACTTATAGTTTCCTTCATTTTTGCAATAATTTTATAGGATTTTCTAACCTATGCCCTGAATTTGGAAATATTAATCCTAGCAAAATTCACCCATTTAGCTTTTCTTTTTTTTACTCATTTTCATTTAGTGTTTTATTTCGCAATAGAGTATTCTTATCCTATACCCTATATGTATAGGGTAGACAAATCGTAATTTTATTACTAGAAATATGCAAATTTATTTGGTTTTCATTCTATGACATACATTTTCATTAATTTCCATATTTGGAATTTGACTTATTTAGGCATCCATTTGTGTTAATTTTTTGAGTAACTTGATGAAACTAAGTTCTTAATACAATCATTAATATCAATTTGCAAATAAACTATTTTTTATGTTGCACGAATAACTCATGTAAATCGTAAGGGTCAATTAATATGAATTCAAGAATAGTAAACAAGTCATTTTTTTTTACAGTATGCAAACAGTTGGAGTTTGCTACGAAAACCGTAACAAACAACCAGGATTATCCCTAAGGATGATGGTGTACAACTCCTTAGTAAGAGGAGATGTAGATTTAATACAAACGATACCTTTTCTAGCTATGAAGTCAACTACATGGTTGGCTTCTCTATAACAATGTCTAAATTGTATAAACTCGAACGCTTGAGCCATAATGATGATCTTCTCAACTTGATGGATGACTTCCCATGGAGTATTGATTTCCTTGCTTATTGCCTTAATGATAGTGAACAAGTGATTGATTGACCTCTTTTTTGTGTGCAAATGTTGTTACTTGTTACATGAATGAATCGATCAACAAGGGATCCTTATAAAGTGTTGATCGAAATGCAGGCAAAGTTCAAGACAAGATCGAAAGTATCCATGATCCTTTTTTTTACGCTAACAACGCCGGTAGGGGTTTTAATAGGCATCGGTATATCAAAGTTCTACAACAAGATGAGCCCAAAAGCCCTAATCATAGAGGGGCTGCTGAATTCCGCAGCTGCGGGCATCTTATTCTACATGTCCCTTGTTGACATTCTATTCGCAAATTTCATGAGCCCGAAGCTTCAAGGAAGCGTACGCCTAATGACCATTGCCAGTTTCGCTGTGTTCTTAGGCTTTGCTTGTATGGCCCTACTTGCTATATGGGCCTAAATTTTGTTACAAAACAAATGCCAAAATTGCATTGTGCTAACAATGTAAATGCAATGTCAACAATGCAATTTTCATTTGTTATAATTACCCTTAGATTATTTTTTTGTTTGATTCATAGGTAGACATTTAGGTTATTACAATAATGTAGAGAGATCGAATTCGAATTTGTGATCTATTGAGCATTACATGTCATCATTACCATCGTTAATTACCAGTTAAGTTAGTGCTTTATTTGATTTTTCTATGTACGCCCAACCAAATTTTTTCTCTTTCACAACCATTAGTCCATTTACTATTTTTACCTCTCATATCACTGTGGATCAAATCACTACCCTTTTGTACATGAGATAATTATCTCTAACTCTCAATTGGACTTACTTAAATTTCAAGTCACTTGGCCTCTACCGATAATTTTCACTTTCACATAGAACTAGAAGTTCTCATCCGCTAGAATGCTCTAGTATGAACTACGTCGCACACATAGCCCTTTCTTAATCTCTTTCTTTTATTTTATTTAAAAAAAAAAATCCTTGACCCCTGTTTTGTAGTAAGTACTTCTAAGTTCTAACTATTACCTTCCTATTTGGACACGAGGTTACCAAATCTAGTGTAATATGATTATATGACCTAACCAGTGGCGGAACTATTGTGGGGCCAGAGGTGGCTGTGACCCCCACAACCGAAAAAAAATACTAAGGGAAAATTAGAATCTGCCTTTGGAGTTCCAAGTTTTAACCTTCTTGTGGCCCCCACAACCAAAAAAATTAATTGGAGTGTCTTGGAAGTTCCGCCCTTCTTCGTTTATGCCGTCTCTCCGCCTCTTGCCCTTATTCTTTGCAGAAGACCAGGCGACATGATAGAAGTGGGGGAAACGCCTCTTCTCCATTGAACAATATCAAAGCTCTCGAAATCTTTAATCCATTGCTACAATGCTTATCCAGGCAATCTAATTTCATTCCCTTTCTATTTCACTCTATATTTCTATATATGCTTCAAATACTTAATGCTTGTCTCCATTCTCAATCACATGTCACACATATTCTTTTGATTTTCTTATCATCCTCCACAGTTCATTGGAGAAGAACTTTTACAAATCTTGCAGATAATCTAAAGTAGTATTGATTTCTTGATTCAATTGATCAATTTGATTGTGCTGGAAATTTCCGCGGCTCTTTACAGATGCGGTAGAACTGTAGAAGTCTTGTAGAATTTTAGGGTATTTATAGCTTTCTAGTATATTCAATTGATATTTGTGGTAAGAACATACTACTTGATTCAATTGATTTCTAGTTCATTCTTACGTGATTTCTAATTCATTTTGTGTAATTTTGTTTCCGTCCAATGTTGTAGTGTTGTGATTTCTAATTCCTTTTACTAATTGTAATGGAAAGCCTTGCTTGATTTCTAATTACTAGTTTTATAGCATTGAACGTAATCTCATAGTGATTTCTTTGTATAGCATTCACTTCTTCTAGATTTCTAATTTATATAGCAGTATATTGTAGCATAGTAGCATTCATTTATAAGTTTCTTCTTGATTTAACTTTTCTAAAAATGGTTCATCGATGGATCTTTGTCCTTTTATTTTGATTTCGTAGTTGATGGATCTTTGTCCCTTTAATTTGATTTCGTATAAGGGTGTTGGCTTCATAATTGTCCCCAATTCCGATTTTTGTAATTTGCGTATGCAACTAATGAAATAGGCTCCTCTAAAAGGCTAAGACAAAATTCTTATAGTTATCCTAAAAAAAAAAATTAGTTGTTTTTGGCCCCTTCAATATGTGGATCCAGGTTCCGCCCCTGGACCTAACTGCATGTGAACCGTTTCACAGCAATCAAGCTTCCCGCTCAAATACACAGCAATCAAGCTTCCCGTAGCTCCTACGAAAACGAAATAGTTATAAGGGACCATAGAAGCCCATTTGAGCCCAAATGCTTACAACAACAAAAAGGCCCATTAAGCCCAGTTAGGATAGCGGAGTGGAGTCGTCTAAAATGACAGTTGTACTATTCACTTGTACAACAGTCTCTATGTATGATTTGTCTTTGTTTTTCCTTGGATCTTTTCTTCAATCACACTTTCTGGCTTTCATCATAACAACTTCATAACTGCTTTGCTATTAATTTAATACGGTTTGACATTGCAAGTAATTAGTGGAGTGTGAGTTAGAGTGTGTGAGGGAAGTGTGAGTCACCTAACATGGTGTAGTGCGTGGAGTGTGAATTAGAGTGTGAGTAAAGTGTGAGTCATCTAACAATGTGATGTAGTTGTGGAGTGTGAATTATAAATAGGTATGGAGTTTGATTATCTGCAACATCCAAAAATGCAAAATCATGAAAATCTGTAATGATATGTGTTAATTTCCTATGTTTTGTATGCCTTATATGTTACTTGTATTTTTGTGTGTATGCTTGTAACATGTATGTATATGATGATCGTACATGTCTACATATAGGAAACATATATACTATGTATGGATGCATACTATATCTTATACTCGACTGAGTCGAATTGAGCTATGAGAGCTTGATCCTCTAACGAGTATAGGTATATAGTATGGTACTATGGTGTGATAATACATAGGTGATATATGATATGCTATATGTATAACATGTATAATGGATAGAGAGACATTATATTCTCGTTACTGGGCTTTGGCCCATTACTGAGAATTGGCCCATTGATTGCCGGATTGGAGTTGAGGAGCCCATGAGACTTGAAGCCCGCATGCCAGCTGCAACCCTAAAGTCGGACGCTGCGTTTTGGCACTTGCTGGCGCTCTCCTTTGGTGACCTAGCTATATAAGCTCTCTTTGGAGCTTTCCTGCCGTCGTACTGTTCAGCTCTCTCTCTCTCTCTCTTCATCTTCCACACAAACGCTCTCTCTTCTAGGGTTTTCTAGGGTTTGGTGTTCCTCTCCCTTTGCCTGAAGATTCACCGAGCGAGGAAGCGAAGAAGGTGGCCGACGGTGTCCCTGGTGGTTCTCTGGTGGCCGGCGCTTCAAGCTCTGGGCAGCAACTCTCCTTCTCCAGGCGATCTAGGGTTGAGATCGAAGATCTCTTCGATCTCGTGTTCCCACTCAGGGGGATTTTCTTTCTCTCTTACCTTTCTGATCTCATGCATGTTTAGATCTAGGAGTTTTGTATCTCTTACTTGATCTGTCTATGTACGAACTCATATCTAGTGGATTTGGCCAACTCTTGAGGCCCCGTGGATGTAGGCATAGCCGAACCACGTAAAATCGCTTGTGTTCGTTCTTTGAGTTGCTTGCTTCGATCAGATCTGTTATCTCTTGCTCGATTTCATACGCTTCCGCATATTTGCCTATCTCGTTTATCGATCTTTAGGTTTTACAAAATCAAACCCTAATCATCCCCAATTCGATCCCTTTCTCTCCCTTCAATTCAGATTGAAAACCATAAAAACCAACCAAAATCTCCTCCTCCTCATCTCTCTTTTCGTCATTGTTGCCTACGATTCCGATTCCGGAAGTCGTACTGCCAACATGAAGGCCGACAACACCGAATCGAATCTCTGCTACCTCCCCCTTTGATTAGACCCATCGATCAGTCCCTCCAAAGTCAGACCCCCAACAATCCAGAAAGGGCAAATTAATTTAACCTAATTGAATTGAATCGGCATGGATTTCTCTTCTTCTTCCTCACTCTATTCGGTGTTGTCGGCATTCACATTGGCAGTATGACCTCCGACGCTCTTGTCGTAGCAGCTGCCGGCAAACACGTGGATCACCATGGTCGGCACCATGCTGCCGGCAAGAGCGCCGGAGGTCATACTGCCAATGTGAATGCCGACAACACCGAATAGAATGGCGGTGCAACTGAAACTCAATCTGCATTGCACGACCCGATCGAGTTTGATGCAACTTCTTCAATATCGGGTCATCGCTCAGGTCAATTAGTTATAAATATATACATGAATTTTGTCTAACTATATACCATTGGAAATTTAAATTAAAAAATATCTATATATATGTGTTTCAATTTTAGGTATTGGGAATGAGGATTTTGGAACAATCGATCATAATCGGAGTGGATATGGGAGCTTTTCAAAGCCCAGAAGCAATCAAACAATTGGTGATAGCCATTACCTTTCATTAGTTCTTTTGAAGGAATGGGTCTGGGTGACTGTATTACTCAGGTATACATATTACAAACTAATAGTTTCCTTCTTTTTGCAATAATTTTATAGGATTTTTTAAACTATGCCCTGAATTTGGAAATATTAATTCTAGTAAATTCACCCATTTCGCTTTATTTTTTTGAGTTTACGAGTTTTATTTTGCAATAGAATATTCTTATCATATAGATTCTATATATAATAGACAAATCATAATTTTATTACTAGAAATATGCAAATTTGTTTGGTTTTCATTCTATGCCATACATTTTTTATATCAATTTCCATATTTGGAATTGCGACTTATTTAGGAAATATCCATGTGTTAATTTTTTGAGTAACAAGATGAAATTAAGTTCTCAATACAACCATTAATATCAATTTGCTAATAAACTATTTTTTATGTTGCACGAATAACTCATGTAATATTTGTACATAAAACGTAAGGATACGTATGAAAAAGGTTAAAAATTAATATGAATTTAAGGATTGTGAACAACTTATCGATTGACCTCCTTTTCGTGTGAAATGTTGTTACTTGTTACGTGAATGAATCGATCAACAAGGGATCCTTATAAAGTGTTGATCGAAATGCAGGCGAAGTTCAAGACAAGATCGGTAGTGTCCATGATCCTTTTCTTCGCGCTAACAGCGCAGGTAGGGATTCTAATAGGCATCGGCATATAGCCCCTCTATGATTAATTCGTTTGGGCTCGTCTCACTGTAGAACTTTGATATGCTGAGAGCGAGACTAGCCCAATGCCTTAATCATAGAGGGGCTGCTGAATTCCGCAACTGCGGACATCTTATTCTACACGTCCCTCGTCGACATTCTATCCACAAATTTCACGAGCCCGAAACTTCAAGGTACGTAAGAGAGTTTTGTTGAGAGATTCAAAGAAAGAGTTGTAAGAAATGGATGTGTGGAAGAACAAGGTTGTTCCTAAGTTCAAACTGCTATTGGCAGGTGGCCCTAAGAAGGTTGCTGTTGGTACCTTCCTCAAATCCTTTGAAGAATCAAAGGTCTTTCTTCAATCTACCTTCTCCATCTCTCGTTTTTCGTCTCCGTTGCTCGTCGTATCTTTTTGTGTGTTGTTTGTTCTTGGTTGTTTAAATTGATTTTTGTCTATTTTAATGACAATACTAGCCGGGTAACTCGTAAACATTTTCTCAGTGTAGTCGGAAAAAGGGTGCGTCCTGATATATAAAATGTATGTGTTTTTATATGTGATCAGGAGGAAACAGACAGGAGTTTGAAGAGAAAAAGGAGCTTAAGCTTGAAGTCATAGGGATTTATGAAGCCTCTTCAACTGAACTCAAGGTGACTATATATATCCATTGTATATTTGTATTTTTTTTTTCATTCTTAGCAATTACTGTTGTATTAAAATGTTGGATTGTGTTTGCAGACTTTGATCAAGAAACCCTAAGTGTCTAGCCTCAAGAAGCACTCAGCTAAAGTGCAACAGTTCCTGTGAAGCAACCAGCAAATGTGGACCAGCTCTGGTCCATGGCCCTGTCCAATTCATCTTTGAAAAGGTGTCCACATTCATTGTGACCGAGGAAAAGGTGTCCACCAGGGAAATCGAAATCCCACCACCTGCCGAGACCACCACTGAACCACCACCCGCAACCACTATACCACCACCACCGAGGTTGAGGCCAAGGAGGTCGTGGCTGAGCCCGTGAAAGTAGAGGCCAAGCAGCTTAGGGTCTTACAAAGGGTTGAGCGCAATCACTGAAATTAGAAATAGAGATGCAAGTTTTTTGATTCAGTATTACAAACACTCCACTTCAGGATCAGCTCATTTCTGGTAACAGATTATCCCCAATCAAGTTTCATTTTAACCAAAAGCCCTTCAATTGACCACAAAAGGCTCAAAATTTGGAAATCAGTTAAGCAACAGAAATAGAGTTTTAGATGAATAGACACAGCAACTAAAGTTTCAGATGTACATTACAAACAAAGCAACAATCCAACTGACACTTTGAGGAGTTCAGCAGTCTCTAGTTCTAATCTACTTTAGCAGAATCAAGCTAATGTATCTTAAAACTGCGGCAGTTCGTCTGCTTTCTAGGTTGTAAGACAACATCAGAAACCACTTCTGCACCAACTCCTTGCTTGTTACAAGCCTGAAGGAAGTCTCTTCAATGGTCCACCATATCAACACATCATCGTTCTTCTTGATGTATCAAAATTCAGGGACTAGTAGCAAATTGAACGAGTAACGCTTAGTCCAACACATTGTCTCGGTTTCCAACATCCAAATGGATGAGTCATGCTCGAAATCACAAGCTGCCAGCGAATGTCCACCATCAATCAGGATCCTTGATCAAGGATAGCCGGACTTTTGAGACAAGCGGAATCGGAGAAGGATAGCTCCTCTGGAAGATGGCGTTTCAACCATACTTTGGAAAGCATTCTTTCCTAATAAAAAAAAAAAATAATAAAAAAATTTGGAAAGCATTTTATTCTTCTTCATAGCGGTAATCTGAGTGGCCTTACTCGATTAGTGTAACATTACAAAACAATCAGACACACAACTTGAGTGCATAAAGATTTTGAATTGCTGATACATCGTACACTGAACTTCAAAACATCAGGTTATCGCCATCACTCCAATTTGATTCCTAATGTTCCAAGTAAGAGTGTTTTGCAATATGAACCAAATTCCGGAACCAGAAACTCGTCTCGACTCAAGTTCGAATAATTTCAATATCGTGGAATTTATAAAATTTATTCTTATGTACTCCGTATAATGTTATAAGTGAGTAAAACTACACTAGACTCGAATAAACTTTAGCTCGAAATCTCTCAGATATCACTTGATATACGATATCTGTGTTTGGTATCGCCAGATATCGATATCGCTTGATATCAAGATATCAAAATTAAGCTAATTTGATATACTAATTTTTTGGGAGGTATCACTATATCGATATCTGGATATCGAAATCAACCGATATAGATATCTTAATATCAAAACCGATATCTTAATACTGATATCTTGATATCAACCGATATTGATATCTTGATATCTAGATATCAATATCAAACGAGCCCCAACTTTTAGGGACATCTAATTGGTTCGGAGAAACATTTAAAGCATGTTTGATGGTAGATAAATCATGGGATCCTCATGAGCGTTAAATGTGCCGAGGTAATTTTTGTTTTAAGACATATCATAAATCGAATTTAAAAACAGACCTATCCAGGGGCATAAATTGCACAAACATCATGAATCTCTTCCTTTTCGGTTTCAAGGTTGTAAGACGACATCATTCCACACCGCTGTATCAATCCATCTCCAGCTGCAAGTCTGAAGGATGTTATTAAGATATATATATTAAAATAAATTAGATTTTATTATTAAGATATTTAGGAGATATTGTTAAGATTTGTTTCTTTGAACAAAAGAGATTATGTGAAATTGTAGAGGAAAGATCATTTGGTAGAACTTGGAAATCTAGGAGCTTCCATGGAGCTCAAGAACCAGTTTGTTACAACTGCATCTCGCAACTGAAGAAGAGCGGGAAATCTAGTACAAGTAGCTTTGTTCTGTAATGACCAAACTACCATTACAGAAACTGTAGAATGTATATAAGATGTATATGATCCTATTTGTTACATGATCATATATTCTACACCCCCCCCCCCCCTCAAGCTTGGCCTGTACTAGGAAGAACAAGACCAAGCTTGGACCTCAAAAATTGATGTTGATGAGAGCCCAAAGCTTTTGTTAGAATATCTGCAATCTGATTTGATGAGGACATATGAGAAGTGGCAATGAATTTTGCTTGGACCATTTCCCTAATGAAGTGAGCATCAAGTCTTACATGCTTTGTCCTCTCGTGGAACAAAGGATTTGCAGCAAGTTCCTGAACAGATCTGTTATCACAGTAATGAATTTTGCTTGGACCATTTCCCTAATGAAGTGAGCATCAAGTCTTACATGCTTTGTCCTCTCGTGGAACAAAGGATTTGCAGCAAGTTCCTGAACAGATCTGTTATCACAGTGCAAAGCAATGGGCAGAGCAACAGGTATGCAAAGATCATTCAATAGTCCCTGCAACCACACTAACTCACTGGCTACTGAAGACATGGCTCTATATTCACTCTCTGTGGAAGATTTGAAAACCACCTTTTGCTTCTTGGTTTTCCAGGAAATGAGTGATCCTCCAAGGAACACACAATATCCAGTTAATGACCTCCCTGTATCCCTACAATTTCCCCAGTCAGCATCACTAAATGCAGTTAGATGAAAGGAGGATACTGCAGGGAATGAGAGAGCAATGTTGAATGTCCCTTTCAAGTATCTGAGTAAGTACATAGCTGCATTCCAATGAGGTTGGAGGGGATTCTGAAGGAATTGGCTTAACTGTTGGACAGTGAAAGAAATGTCAGGACGAGTGAGTGTGAGGTATAAGAGCCTACCAACAATTCTTCTGTAATTCTCAGGCTGCTCAATAGGTTGCCCTTCAGTAGAGGATAACTTTGTGCCATGCTGCATAGGAAAAGGAGTGGCCTTACAAGCCTCCATTTTAGCATCAGTGAGAATGTCTAAAATGTATTTCCTTTGGTTGAGCAAGATGCCTGATGAAGATCTGGCTATTTCCATACCTAAGAAGTACCTAGCCACTCCTAAATCTTTAATGGTGAAGGCAGCATGAAGACTTTGTTTGGTGAGTTGAATGTCTGCAGAAGAATTTCCAAGGAGAAGCATGTCATCTACATACACAAGAGCAATGGCCATAGAGGATCCTGTACTCTTGACAAATAGAGAGTAATCATGTTTAGACTGAGAATAGCCAAGCTTGATCAGGAATTGAGTTAACTCATGGTTCCATTGTGTGCTGGCTTGTTTAAGTCCATACAATGATCTGTGTAGCTTGCAAACATGACCATCAGGGACCTTGTAACCCAAAGGAGGCACCATGTATACTTCCTCTTCCAGGAACCCATGCAGAAATGCATTGTTTACATCAAGTTGATGTAATACCCATCCTTTGACAGCAGCTAAAGCAAGGATGACTCTAACAGTTGAGAGTTTAGCCACAGGGGAAAAGGTTTGCTTGTAATCCTTGTCTTTCACCTGATTATATCCTTTAGCCACAAGCCTAGCCTTATACCTCTCAATCAATCCATCTGGCCTATATTTGATTTTCAAGATCCATTTGGAACCTATTGCTTTCTTGCCTTGAGGAAGAGGAGCAATAGACCAAGTTTGGTTCCTTTCTAAAGCCTCAATCTCAGTTTTCATAGCAGTCTCCCATTCATCAATGCCTCTGGCCTGAGAGTAGCTGTTTGGTTCAAATACAGCACACACATTCACCAATGACTGAACATAATCACCAGACAGATGAGCAAGATTTTTAAGACTGAATACAGCAAAGGACTGAGAAATGGACTCTTCTGGCACTGAGTTATGTCTGGAAGGCAAACCTGAGTAAATGTAATCCTGTAGCCTTGTAGGAGCCCTGACAACTCTTTTAGGCACAGGAGGAGAAGGGCCAGTAACACTCTCAGGGGAAGATGGAAGACCTGGAGATGGAGAGTGATTAGAAGGAGGGCAAGCATCAAGGGAATCATCAATGTCCTGCACTGGACTGCTAGTGGCATGAGGTGGTGTAGGAGCTGGGGATGAAGAAAGAATCCTGAGCTGGGAAGGAGGCTCATCATCATCATCAGATGAATGAGAGTTCTTTGGAAAAACTGAAGTAGAAGGAGATATGTGATCACCTTTGAAAGGAAATACAGATTCCTCAAACTTCACATGTCTACTTATGATAATGACCTTCCTATCCCAATCATACAGTTTATAGGCTTTCTGGCCTGGGGGGTAGCCTAAGAACACACACCTTCTAGCAATGTTGCCAAGCTTGTCTCTTCTATCATTGGGTTGGAGTGCATAACTGTCGGGTTGCCTCTATATCCTCAATTGGATTTGGATCACCTTTCAGTTGGGCTTGAATGGGTTCATCAACCTTTGGGCTAAGGAACATTCTAGAAGGATTTGTGTCATCAAGCTTCTCCAAGCTTCATCCTTCCCTCTCGATTCATCTAGATCTTTCCTTAAGCCTTATCACATCCTTGAGCCTTCTCCCACTCTCTAGAGTGTTCTTTTGACCTCATCCAAATTGGTGAAGACTCTAGAGAATTCTCAAGGCTTTCTCCCAAGGCTTTGAGGTCTATAAATAGAGACTCAAGCTTAGTCTCTTGGTGGATCATTCCCTTGAATCATCCCACACCATTCAAGCTCCATCCACATTAGTCTATCCAAGCCTCCACACAAAGCCTTCATCATACAAACACATTCTATTCCACTATATTGTAAAGAGAGAGTTTTGCCCATTACCCCTTGTATTTCCTACAAGGTTCGTTGTACTCTTTCTTATTTGATAGTGGATTTGTTGGCTCTTGCCGCTCGTGGGTTTTCCTCCCGGTACTCGGGTTTCCCACGTAAAAATCTGTGTGTTCTATCTTTCCTTATCTCTCTCTATTTGTGATTCCGTTCTTCTGCTGCGCGCTCGTTGTTCTTATTACCACTAAATCCCTAACAAGTGGTATCAGAGCGAGGTTAAGATCGCTTTGGGAATCACTATTGGAGAGTTCGGTTGAAGGCCCTTCTCAAGCTTTGGATGGAAGTTAAAGACCAAGTTGTTGGTTTGTTGTTGGAGCTTGAATTAATTTATATGACGAAGAGTTTTGTCATGAAGGAGCGTCTCTATACTCTTCGTTTGGTGGAAGGTACCTCTATTTATACTCATCTCCATGAGTTCTTTTCTATTGTTGATCTTGAGAATCTTCTACCTCTCGTTATGATGATACTCAATTGTGGCATATGAGTTTTGGCCACTTTCGTGAAAAGAACATGCATTGTTCTCAAGGAGAGGTCTTTTTAGCAACTAGCTTGTTGATGATCAACATTTGTGAGCATTCTATCTTTGGCATTCAGAAAAGGCCAGCATTGCCAAAGTTCGTCTACACGTATCGGTGTTTTGGATCATGCTCATTCTCTATGATGGGGTCCTTCTCGTATTATTCATCTTAATGGGCGTTCGTAAATGCTGACTGTTATTGGTGACTTTATGCAAAGTCTTTGTGGTTCTTCCTACGCCCCAAGATTGCTAAAACGCTCCATTCTGAATGCCCTTCGGGCTTTATGCGGCAGAGATCTCTTTCGGATATTGATGCAAGGCGGAGTTTGTTGGGTTACCTCTATATCCTCAATTGGATTTGGATCACCTTTCAGTTGGGCTTGAATGGGTTCATCAACCTTTGGGCTAAGGAACATTCTAGAAGGATTTGTGTCATCAAGCTTCTCCAAGCTTCATCCTTCCCTCTCGATTCATCTAGATCTTTCCTTAAGCCTTATCACATCCTTGAGCCTTCTCCCACTCTCTAGAGTGTTCTTTTGACCTCATCCAAATTGGTGAAGACTCTAGAGAATTCTCAAGGCTTTCTCCCAAGGCTTTGAGGTCTATAAATAGAGACTCAAACTTAGTCTCTTGGTGGATCATTCCATTGAATCAGCCCACACCATTCAAGCTCCATCCACATTAGTCTATCCAAGCCTCCACACAAAGCCTTCATCATACAAACACATTCTATTCCACTATATTGTAAAGAGAGAGTTTTGCCCATTACCCCTTGTATTTTCTACAAGGTTCGTTGTACTCTTTCTTATTTGATAGTGGATTTGTTGGCTCTTGCCGCTCGTGGGTTTTCCTCCCGGTACTCGGGTTTCCCACGTAAAAATCTGTGTGTTTTATCTTTCCTTATCTCTCCCTATTTATGATTCCGTTCTTCCGCTGCGCGCTCGTTGTGCTTATTACCACTAAATCCCTAACAACAAAGGCATCCAACCACTCTAAGTCTCTCATAAGTAGGTGACACATGAAATAGCATTTCAAAAGGAGATTTCCATCCCAATACTGCAGATGGCATTTTATTCACAAGGTAAGTAGCACTCAAGACACAATCTCCCCAGAATTTGATGGGCAGGCCAGCATGTAGTCTAATGGCCCTGGCAGTCTCAAGTAAGTGCCTATGTTTTCTCTCAACATGGCCATTTTGTTCATGGACACCAGGAGCAGACTTCTGGTGAACAATCCCATGAGCATCAAGCAATTCAACATAACCTTTTTGTGTGAATTCAGTTCCATTGTCTGTCCTAATGCACTTGACAGACATTTGGAACTGTGTTTCAATCAAAATAAGAAACTTAGTAATGCACCCTAACACCTGCATTTTATCCTGGAGCAAATACACCCAAGTGGTCCTAGAATAATCATCTAGGATAGTGAGAAAATATTTGGCACCACAGATGGATGGAGTTCTGTATGGTCCCCATAGATCCATGTGCAACAAATGAAATGGAGCAGTGGCAACAGATTCACTCCTATCAAACTTCAATTTGTGAAATTTAGCTACTGAGCAAGTATCACATCTGAAACAGATATCCTTAGTATCTTTGCACAAATTTAAATGCCTCATTTTGGACCAAGACATGTGTCCAAGACGAGCATGAGTAGTCAATAAGTTGTCTACATTATTACAAAGCACCTTATCTATAGCAGCAACAGAAAATTTACCATTCTTATCATCTGATGGCAAAGTCTGAATTCTGTATAGTCCTCCATCTTCATGCCCTTTGACCAGCAAACACTTAGTTATAGGGTCCTGTAGGTAACAACGTGCTTCATCAAACTGGAACAAAAGTTTCTGATCCTTAAGGACTTTAGAAACTGAAAGTAGGTTATGACAAAATTGAGGAACATATAGTACATTTCTTATAATAAATGTGTCATATAGAATCACAGTGCCACACCATTTCACTGAAATATAGGTACCATCAGGTAATCCCAAGGAAATGGAAGTGGGTAAAGGAGCAATCTCAGAGAATATCCCTTTGTCAAAAGCAATATGGTCTGTTGCTCCTGAATCCACTATCCAGGTGTGCTTATCTCCCTTATGTATACCAACAAGAAAGGACATGCTCAAGGTACCTGCAAAGTGAACCATTGCCTGGTTCACAGAGCTCTCTGAGTGATCAGTAGGTCCTTTTCCTTTCATCATCATCACCACTTCATTGTAAATTGCATTGACCATAGCTGGATCTGGCCTCATCTTTTGATTTCCATGATCAAAAGGATTATCAAACTGAGCACCTTCAAACTGAGCTACAAACTTCCCATGTGGTTTTCCTTTGTCATCTTCCTTGGGGCTCTTAAACCATTCTGGATAGCCCACAAGTTTAAAACAGTAATCCTTAGTGTGACCCCTCTCATTACAATAGTCACACTTGCGTTCAAGCTTAGCTTTCTTATACTCTCGTTTAGCCTGCTCAAACCTCATCTGTTCAGTCTGCTTACCATATCCTTGCTGGTCACCTTGTTTACTATAGCCAAACCTGTTTACAGCATTAGCTTCAGTCTCAGTTTGTTGAATCTTGCTAACATTCAAGGCATTCATATCACCAGGAATCACTGAGGTAACACCTTTGGATCTTTCCACCTGAACAGCCATCTGGAAAACTTTTAGTAAACCTGGCATGGGGTCCTTTGAGAGGACATTCCCACGCAGTGGTTCATAGACATCGTTGAGCCCCATCATAAACTACATAACCTTGGCCTTTTCATCTCTGTCAATAATCTTTTTCAACAATCCACAGCTGCAGTTCCCAATAGCCCCACAGTTACAGTTTGGCACAGAGTCTAGCAGCTGTAATTCATCCCAACACTTCTTTAACTTTCCATAGTATGCTCCTACTGACAAATTTTCTTGACGAATATTACCTAAATCCCGACGCAATTGGTAGATCAAAGGATCATTTGATTCACAAAATCGCTCACGAATATCATTCCATAGCTCAACAGCAGATTCAACATACATGAATGTTTCAGCAATTTCACTCACCATCGAATTAATCATCCAACACCTGACCATGAAATCGGCTCTTTCCCACTTTTCGAAATCCTCACTGTTTGGAGGAGGTTTCACACAGCTGCATGTGATGAAACCGAGTTTGGCTTTGGCTCCTAGCGCCATTCGAATTCCTCTACTCCAGGTTGCGAAATTCATCCCATTAAACACAGTGTTCACCAGCTGCATCCCTGGATGGTCCGAATTGGACAAATATAGAGGATTATAGTGTACGCTATTCATACCTTGATTCAAATCTCCAAATTGGATTCCATTGAGTCCACCATTGCCGCCTCTCCCAAATCCAGGTGTAGGGGGAGTCATTGCGACAAATGTTCCTCGGCCAGCGCCTCCTCCATTGACAGCCTCAGCATAGGTCTGTCCATTCGGATTCGGCGATCCTCTTCCAGCCATGAGCAATAACAGCAATCAATCGAAAAATCAGACAATGAAAAACGCGAAAGAACAAAACAATCAGATCACTCAATCTGATCTAAGCTTTTCCGATTTGAATCGAACAAGCTCTGATACCATTTGAACAAAGGAGATTATGTGAAATTGTAGAGGAAAGATCATTTGGTAGAACTTGGAAATCTAGGAGCTTCCATGGAGCTCAAGAACCAGTTTGTTACAACTGCATCTCGCAATTGAAGAAGAGCGGGAAATCCAGTACAAGTAGCTTTGTTCTGTAATGACCAAACTACCCTTACAGAAACTATAGAATGTATATAAGATGTATATGATCCTATTTGTTACATGATCATATATTCTATAGTTTCTATTAGAGTCTTTGTAATCTCTATTAATAGTGATCAATAATATTGTTATTTGGATGGTTTTCTCCACCAATCTCTACAGTTTTCAGCTCCGTTGGGTTTCAACTCCCACAAGGCGGAGCTCGAGAGGGTCGAACAAACTGTTCAAAATAGGAATTGAGCAAAACTCATTGTTGCTATGCCCTTAGAGCATCAACACTCATGGGGTTTACTCACCCATTTCCCCACCTTATTTCTTCCTTATTGATGTGGAGTAAAACCCACCATTTAAAGGGAAGGGGCAATCCTACCCCTTCCCATCTCTTTTTTATTTTTTTAAAAAAATTATCAAGTGTGTTATATATTTTTTTATTAAATGGGTTAAATTTTGATTGGTTAAAATATATAGGGTGTGTATGGTAAGAATTATAAGCTGTTAAAATTTTAACATTTGGGGTTGTTTATAAAATAAACAAGGTTTATTGTTGTATGGATGCTAAAAATAAACTAAAAGTAGTTAAAAAAAAGTGTTTAAAAATAAGCTACAAAATGAAGGTTATTTTGGTGTCTATTTTACAAAAGTACTGTTTTACCCCTTCTTTTTTATCTTATTTGGTTTGAAAGTACCACAATACCCCAAATAACAACAAAATAAACTCCACTTTTTACAAATAAACGGTTTTCGCCCCATACGGAGATTATCTTGTTGTTTAAATTTTTAACTGTTTTTACCAACAGTTTATAAATTTTACCCTGTTTATAATTTTAGTCAGTTTATTAACTCCGTTCCATACAAACCCATAGTGTGGTACAAATATAATTAAAAAATAGTAATGGGTAAATTATGGACGTGGGATAAAAGTTATAAATTCTTAAAGAATGGGGTAGAGTTAGTGAAAAATGAGGTGTCAAAATATTACGAGGAGAGAGATGGATAGGGTTATGGGTGCTGAGAGCATCCATACTCATGGGTTTTACCCTCCCCTTTAACTCCCTTAACTCTTCCTTGTTGATGTGGGATCAACCCCATTATGAGAAGGGGAAGGGGGAACCCTAGTGAGAAGGGGTAAACCCATCTCATCCCCATCTACTTTTTTGTTTTATAAAAAAATAAAAGTAGGGTTTTATAAATTTTTATTAGGTGGATTAAATTGTGATTGGTTAAAAATATGCGATGGGGTATAAATAAAGTTAAAAAATAGTAATGAGGTAAACTTATGGATGTGGGTTAAAAAATAGAAATTCCTAAAGAATATGGTAGAGTTAGTGGAAAATGAGGTGTCAAAATATTACGAGGAGAGAGACGAATGGGTTACCCATGAGTGATGATGCTTTGATGCTCTTGCTCCTTCAGAATTGCAATTGCAGTTGCATATGCCAGCTCAAAATTGGCCCAGGTCCCCCTCTCTCGCTTTAAATTGGATCAGGATCCTCTCCAAAGAAAAACTACCTAATATTTGCCTAAGCAATTAATCTCACCCATTGAAATAAATCAACGGTGTGGATTTCACGTCTCCTTAATTAAATCTAATTATTACTAACCATCTCACTCCCTGAGTATCTGGTGATATAGCGGCGCCCCTCCTCCATCAAAATTCCTTTATCCAAACTTGATCGAAACCTCCATCAGAATTTTCATTTCCCAAACAACATAACACCGACCCTCTATTTGAATTCCCAGACTTCGAATTCGTTTTTGAAGTAGGAAGAACAACCCGTCGAGAGGTTCTAATATATAGAATTTTGGTAGTGTGTGTAACTTAATAATTCTGCATCACATGTTGAATTTAAATGGAGAAATTATTAATTTTTTGGTCGTCTGATCAATTAATTTTTGTAGTGTGTATATTTGTGAATTAGGTCGGGGCTACAATATTTAGATATGTGGTTCTACTCTGTTGATAACTGACATTTTTTTTAATTATTTTTTAATTATTTTAATTATCAAAGTCCGACTCGGACCGATGACTGGGGTCGTGTGCACGGGCGCACATGCGCTAGTAGCCGAGCACACAAGCCGAGTGGGGTTCCATCCTAAAACCAATTGGTGTTAGGTGGGGTAGCCCACCGGCTTATATGCAAGGCTTGGATTAAATTTCTATTCAATGTGGGACACTCCCAACTCATATATTCTCCACACACCCCCCCTCAAGCGCAACTGTCTGGCCACGCAATATTGCCAGTTGCGATTGACGAATCAATGCCTTAAGGCCGGCTAGCCAAATAGACCAGGAATCCAAACCACACCGCACCATGACGAACCTCGGCGCTGATACCATATGAAATAACGGTGGGTCATCCGACGTAGGGGGGCAACGCACGCCAAGCGCATACGCGCTAACCAAGCCGAGCACACAAGCCGAGTGGGGTTCCATCCTAAAACCAATTGGTGTTAGGTGGGGTAGCCCATCGGCTTATATGCAAGACTTGGATTAAATTTCTATTCAATGTGGGACACTCCCAACTCATATATTCTCCACAAAGTTTGAGAATTTTGTATTAGTAAATGAAAGAATTGGAGAGACATTTTGAATTAGGGTGATCGACTATATGGCCGGCGACCTGGTTGGATGGTGGCCGCGATGAAGGATCTCCTTGTACTGGTCGATGAAGGAGCGGCGGCGACTAGATTGTGATGCGACTAGATAGCGGCAACGGCAAAGGGCCTCCCGGATTGTTAGATGTAGGGGCGGTGGTGATTAGGGGCATACTGTGGCTGGACGGTGGCTGGGATGAATGGCCTCCTTGAACAAGTGGATAGAGAGGAGGGTTCTAGTTTTCACTTTTCAGATTCAATTCTGATGGAGGGGGCTGGGCAGTTCAGCAAATGAAAAAGGTTGGAACTAATTGGATTTATTTAATTAATGAGACATAATTTGCACCGTTGATTTATTTTAACGGATGGAATTGATTAATTAGGCAAATATTGAGAGTTTTTTCTAGGGAGAGGATCCTGATCCCTTTAAATTGAAGACAAACACTCACAAACCCTCTATGATCTATCCTCCTCCTACCTCCCTTGTTTCACCAATTTTGGGAAAAGCCAACTAAGCCTCCTAGCCCACTGCAGCAGCTGTTTTCTTCTCCCTCATTGATTGATGTATCCATGAATGCAATACAGATAGGTGCCACTGCCCCTTCTTCATTTAATTGAAGCCACCACCCACCTTCATTCTTATTCTCCTTCCCCAGATCCTCCTCCCCCTTCTCTCTTTTAAAATCCAAACACCACCCGAGCATGCAGCACCTCTCCACCAGACCGCCTGCGTCTCCTCCGGGGCCTCCAAAAACGCCACCACCCAAGTTTTCCGCCTCTGTTTCCCGAAGCAAAAACACCACACCTCACTTCCTCCTTCTCCTTCCCCGAGCAGCGGCCAGGACCTCCATCCTCTTCCTCCATGGCCGACGAGGACGAAGCCGAGCCCGGAAGCAGCCTGGAGCCACCAACTGCCGACGCCGAGCAGCAGCTCTCCTCTTCTCCTCCCCCCTGTTTTCTCCGAGCACCCCGGTAAGCCTTTCTTCCTCCTTTCGATCGGAAATCTCATAAAGTTACCTCCTTTTGACCCTTTACCCCCGATCTAGGCCGAGCCCGCGCTGTCCCGCCTCCGACGAGGCCTTGAAGCATCTCCGGTAAAGCCTTGAAGATCTCCCGGTGAGCCCCTTTCTCCCCTGGCTCGTAATAATAATAAAAAAAGACTTGTCCTGATGGAGCGAAAAATCCTCATTTATGATTCGCAACCGTTTCGTGGTAACGTACAATCACCCAAAACACATGCCCGTGAACCCGCCGGAGAACAACCTAAATAGGCTCAGTTTTGTTGCACTTGCACATAAATTATTTTTCATGCATTACATATATTTTGCTCAATGCACAATCCAAAACAATGAATATTGTTGTAATTGAAACTCATTATTGTTGGAATTTCATTAAGTTAGGGAGTAAAAATAGATATTAATATACAAAAAGAGTAAATTCCTTTCAATTAATATAATTAAACTTTTTAGGTATATATATATATATATATATTTTATTAATAAGTTTAATTAAAGTCATTATAGTATATATTAGTTAAAAACCTCATTCTTTCTCATTAATTAGTCCAATGTTTAATTCTCTTTGTCGCCTATTACTTTGTTGCATTTTTTCCTCCAAAATTTCATCTAATAATCACTAAAAACCACCAATAAAATAAAAATTATCCATTATATATGGTTATGAAAAATAAACAAAATTGTCTTAATATTTTATTTCCCTTTATCTTGTGCACCTTCACATTTTAAACATAAAATTTAGATTTTTACAAACCCTTTCTAAAATAATAATTACTCAAAATCACAAATAAAAAATTTATTTAAAACCACCCATATTGAGCTTTTTTATATAAAAAATAGCTAATTAATTAAACTAAAGCAACGAAATGATAAAGAAATTTTTCCAAAAAAATAATAGTGAAGGGCCCCATTTTCATATCCCGCCTCGAGCATTTAAAATGTCAGGTCCGACTCTGCAGATTATATATACACACTAATATAATAGCAAATTGTCATGTTTTCCTTTTCTTATAATAGCATATTATACATATACACACTAATATAATAGCAAACTAGTATAATCCCCGCGCCATGACGCGGTTTTTAATAAATAAAATTTTAATAAATATAGCAAATTAATATTAATAAAAAAGTTAAGATAAAATAATGAAGGTAGACTTGAAATCTTTAAGAAAATGGTAAAAAAGTTTACTAAAAAGTTAGGCATCATAAAAAGGTTTTAAAATTAAGATATTATATTGATATGTAAATTTGTTGGTTTTCATTCTATGCTATATATTTTCATCAATTTCCATATTTGGAATTGCGACTTATTTGGCATTCATATGTGCTAACTTTTTGAGTAACTAGATGAAAGTTCTTATAATACAACCATTAATATCAATTTGCTAATAAACTATTTTTTATGTTGCACAAATAACTCATGAAATGTTGGTACGTAAGTCCTAATTGTTGTCATAATTAAGGGTCTATGTGAAAAAGGTTAAAATTAAGGTGAATTTAAGGATAGTGAACAAGTGATCGATTGGCCTCCTTTTTCCGTACAAATGTTGTTACATGAATGAATCGATCAACAAGGATCCTTATAAAGTGTTGATCGAAATGTAGATAAAGTTCAAGACAAAATCGATAGTGTTCATGATCCTTGCTAACAACGTCGTTAGGGATTCTAATAGGCATCGACATATCAAACTTCTACACCGAGCCGTGCCTCAAATTCCTAATCATAGAAGGGTTGCTGAATTCCGCACCTGCATGCATCTTATTCTACATGTCCTTCGTCGACATTCTCTCTACAAACTTCATGATCCAGAAGCTACAAGGAAGCAAACGTCTAATTACCATTGCATTGTTAACGGTTGACACAATGCAACCCTAAGTATTTTTTTTATTCATATGTAGATACTTAGGGTTGCATTGTGTCACAGCCAACCGTCATTAGGCTTTGCTTGTATTACCCTACCTGCTATATGAGCCTAAATTTTATTACAAAAATTAAGTCAAAACTGCATTGTTGACGGTTGGATGTGACACAGTGCAACCCTAAGTATCTACATATGAATAAAAAAAATACTTAGGGTTGCATTGTGTCAACCGTTAACAATGCAGTTTAATTTGACATTTGTTTTCTAATAAAATTTATAGCAAGTAGGGTCATACAAGCAAAGCATGAGAGCACGACAAAACTAGCAATGGTCATTAGACATTTGGTTCCTTGTAGCTTCGGACTCATGAAGTTTGTCGAGAATGTCGACGAGTGACATGTAGAATAAGATGCTCGCAGCTGCGGAATTCAGCATTCCCTCTATGATTAAGGCTTTGGGGCTCGTCTCATTGTAGAACTTTGATATGCCGATGCCTATTAGAATCCCTACCGGCGTTGTTAGCGCAAAGAAAAGGATCATAGACACTACCAATCTTGTCTTGAACGTTGCCTGCATTTCGATCAACATTTTATAAGGATCCCTTATTGATCGATTCATTCATGTAACAAGTAATAACATTTGCACAAAAAAAGGAGGTCAATTGATCACTTGTTCACTATCCTTAAGTTCACCTTAATTTTAACCTTTTTTCATATAGACCCTTAATTATGACTTACGTACCAATATTACATGAGTTATATTAGTGCAACATAAAAAATAGTTTCTTAGCAAATTGATATTAATGGCTGTATTATAAGAAATTTGCATTTATATATATATATATATATATATATATATATATATATATATATATATATATATATATATATATATATATATATATATATATATATATAGGGTAGGGTTCAAGTGAGAATAGTATATACAGGTAAGAAGGGAAGAAGGGATCTCATTGGTCGAATTTATTAAAATAATAATTAAAAAAATTGGGCCTGATTTTAGCCTCACGCGCTTAACTTTATAACCGTTCTTTCACTCTCTTTTCAATCTTCCAGATCTCGCTCTAGGCTTCCATGGAGATCTTCCAGATCTGCTCCCTTCTCCCGCCGTAGCATCCACCGTCTCCCGCCGTAGCATCCACCATCTCCGAGCACCCTCACCGATTTCGACCTCTCCCACGAACCCATGCTCCTCTCGTACGTCGACGCTTTCTATTTCGGAGCTCCAATTTGAAAGCATGGAGGATGCCGGATAAATCGGCGTCCCTCAACCGGCTCCTTCAGCGCGCGCACCGGCGGTCTCCTCCTCCTCGTTGTCGTCCTCGCCGGCCACCGCTGCGACTTGAATTTTGCCCTGTTTGTTTGAGATCAAGAGTGGAGTTGAATAAAGAAATTTGTGAGATTTTATCATTTCCATAAAGAAGAAATTTGTGAGATTTTCACATGAAAGAAATTCAGGAATTAGTGGATGCAGTTGTTCATTTGTGAGATTTTCACACGAAAGAAATTTAGAAATTTGTGAGAGTTGCCGGCCTTCTTTGCCGATTGAAAGCTTCACTTTGGATAATTTCCTCTTAGACTTGTTTTTTTTTATGTGTAGTGCCCAAATTTGGGAGTCTTTATTTGTTTACTGTCAGTTCTGGGTTCGTTTCGAAGTGTCGTGGGAGTCTTTTAACTTAATTGTAAATTTTACAATTATTAAATAACAGTGGTTCATCAAATAGAGAGTAATGGTTCAGGGTTTAATATCAAGCAGTTCAGGGCTTTTATACAAAGTGATTCAGGGGTTTAATACCAAGTGATTCAGGGGTTTAGTACCGCGATCCAGTGCCGCCGTCGACCACTTTTCCGTCAACCAATTCCTTAACCTGAACATTGAACACTGCAATTAATTCATTTTGTTTTTTTCTTCTTTATAGTGGAGTTTCTTCATTTTCAAATTTGTTGATTCTAAGTGTACAGTCGGTCAAATACGGAGTATTAGTGTACGGTGCACCTTAAATTTTTTTATTGTTTTGTAATTAATTGATTAGCAACGAGGGAGAATGAATAAAGATGGGTTTTGTAATTAAATCAATTGGTTCAAGGTTTTTATATCGAGCGATTCAGGGGTTTAATACAAGTGGTTTAAGGTTTTAAATCAAGTGGTTCAGGGGTTTAATACCAAGTGGTTCACGAAGTAAATAGAAGTGGTTAACGAAATAAATTCTAATGGTTCATGAAATATAAAGTAGTGGTTCATGAAACAAAGTGTAGTGGTTCATGAAATAAAGACTAGTGGTTCGTGAACTACTGACTTTAATAGAGATTGGTTCAGTAACTAAATAGAGGATGGTTCAGTGAGTAAATAGGTTGGTTCAGTGACTTAATAGAGGTTGGTTCAGTGAGTAAATAGGTTGGTTCAGTGACTTAATAGAGGTTGGTTCAGTGACTAAATAGAGGTTGGTTCAGTGAGTAAATAGAGATTGGTTCAGTGAATAAATCTAGGTTGGTTCAGTGAATAAATAGAGGTTGGTTCAGTGACTAAATAGGGGTTGGTTCAGTGAGTAAATAGATGTTGGTTCGGTGACTAAATAGAGGTTGGTTAAGTGACTAAATAGGGGTTGGTTTAGTGAGTAAATAGATGTTGGTTCGGTGACTAAATAGAGGTTGGTTCAGTGACTAAATAGGTCGGTTCAGTGTCTAACTAGAGGTTGGTTCAGTGACTAAATAGAGGTTGATTCAGTGACTAAATAGGTTGATTCGGTGTCTAAATAGAGGTTGGTTCAGTGAATAAATAGAGGTTGGTTCAGTGACTAAATAGGTTGATTCAGTGGCGAAATAGAGACTGGTTCAGTGACTAAATAGGTTGGTTCAATGGCTAAATAGAGGTTGGTTCAGTGACTAAATAGGTTGGTTCAGTGGCTAAATAGAGATTGGTTCACTGTGAATAAAATTGCTGAACCACTGTGAATAAAACTGCTGAACCACTGTGAATAAAATTGCTGAACCACTGCGAATAAAATTGCTGAACCACTGTGAATAAAATTGCTGAACCACTTCTTGTGAATTTTTTTTCCAACAAAACATATACAAAGTGGGTGTCTATGTGTAGATAAAGTTAAATTACGCCCAAATATATATTTTTTATATTTTTTTAACAAGTGAAAATATCAAAAAATGATTTTTAAAAGTTCAAGTGAACACTTTTACATGTACGTACAGTTTCTAATTGATTAAAAAGTTGGCGCGTGCAATTAATTAGTGTGTGCGTGAGAGTGGGGGTGTTACTAATTAATTTGGGTGGGTGTCACTAATTAATTGTGAGAATCCGCGTGTCACCTATTTTTAATTTACTTTTGCACACGTGGACCAATGAGATCGCTTCTTTCCTTCTCACTTTTGGTGACCTTTGCACCTGAACCCAACCCTATATATATATATATATATATGGAGTATGGATCAAATGTTAACAACTCTTACGGTGTTAAATGTTAACAAATCCTGAACATTGATTAGAGATGAATCAAGGGTGGAGATTAAACGAATTTACTGATTTTTTTTTAATTAAGGTGACGTGGGACCCATACTAAATCAACACCCACCTTATAACAAGCGCGTGTGTTTTGAACAAAAACCCTAACCCATCTCTCATCCATATTCTTCCCATAAATCTCCAACCCAATCCACTCCGATCACAATTAGATTGGATTTGAGGTAGCCGATGGCTAGCATCGTCGTAGCCGGAGCCCTAGGTGACGCCATCCGCGGAGCAATCGCACATCTCCGGGAGGAAGAAGAGATCGAGAGAAACCGCCGCCGAGGAACAATTGCACATCGTCGAAAACCACCGCTGCTGCAATCATCATCCTCGAAAACCGCCGCCGCTATAACCATCTCCCTCTCCTCTCCCACGCCAGGATCCGGTGCGATGAGGGTTTCGATAACCAGCGGCGGCGAAGCAACTATGGAGATGGCGAAGCAGCGAAGAGGTGATGGCGAAGCAGCGATGGCGATGGCGAAGAGGCGACATCGATTTGAAGGAGAACGATGGTGGAGCTAGAGAAGGCTGACAGAGGACGAGGCCGACGGCGATTTGGCAATGACGGCGTCGGCGATTTGGTTAATTAGATGCCTGCCTTTGATTTTACAGTGTATTCATCAGTAAGCCTATTTATGGTGATGACCTTCGGTGGTGACGATGACTCATGTTGGCGATGATGACCTTTGAATTTAAGTAAGCCTTTGATTTTAATCTGTATGCATAGTGACTTTGACTTAGTGGATTAACTTCATCTTTCACAGATTATGGATTAATGGATGAACTCTTGCAATTTGTTTTTAATTTGTATTAACTCCAGTACGTTGATACTGATGAAACTTGTTGAATCTAGTCGATCGGTGTAGGTAATAAATGATAACTCCTTTTTACAGACGAATAATAACGATCAATTTAGCGAATAATTACTATTAACATAGCGAATAATCCTTCTGTTATTATCTAAACAATAACTTCTGTTTTCCCACAAATAATAACGATCAATTTAGTGAATATTTACTATTAACCTAGCGAATAATTGCAAAATTGACCAACCTTTTTGCTTTTATCTAAAATTATCTAAATGATAACTCCTCTTTCCAAGACGAATAATAACAATCAATTTAGCGAATATTTACTATTAACCTAGCGAACAATTGCAAAATTGACCAACTCTTTTTGATAACTCCTCTTTCCAAGATGAATAATAACAATCAATTTAGCGAATATTTACTATTAACCTAGCGAATAATTGCAAAATTGACCAACTCTTTTGCTATTATCTAAATGATAACTCCTCTTTACAGACGAATAATAACGATCAATTTAGCGAATATTTACTATTAACCTAGCGAATAGTTGCAAAATTTACCAACCCTTTTGTTATTATCTAAAAAATAACTCCTCTTTACACACAAATAATAAGTATAAGTTAGCGAATAATTAATATCACCTTATCGAATATTTCAAACAGTGCAACAAAAAAAACATTACCCCATCAAAAAACGTAACGCCACAAAAAAAAAGAGACGCACGCGCACGTAACTCAGCAAGTGGGCAAGGAAAGAGGCGGGTCCCATTGATTTTAATTAAAGAAAAAAAATCAAATTGATAAATAATCTCAGCCACCCATTTCATTAAATCAGTGGCCGAGATTTGTTAACACAAAACACAATAAGGGATGTAAACACATGACCCAACCTCTCTCTCTCTCTCTCTCTATATATATATATATATATATATATATATATATATATATATATATATATATATTTCTAGTAATAGAATTGTGATTAGTCTATTGTGTCAGTGTGCCTATAGAGTATAGAATAAGAATATTCTATCGCGAAATAAAACCCTAAATGAAAATGAGTAAATTAAAAAAAAATGTACATATTACAATTGCTTTTATTATTCATCTCATTTTATCATTCATCTTAACTAGGGTGGCAGACCCGTGCTACGCACGAGTCGTTATTTGTATCAAATTTGTAAAGTCGGATTATATAGATGAGTCAATAAATAAGTAAATAAGTAATATGCAAATTAAAGTAAATATGAAGGCACACAATATCTTATATTAGATGTTATTGTCATCATTAAGACAAAACAAATGAGTTAATCCCTTGAGTATCCTTATAGTAGCATATTTAGTTTGGAGTTCAATCAATTCTATGTTAATTTTTTCAGATAAAATGTGAGGGTTAGAAAAGACAAAAGGTTGAAAGGGGCCCGAGTAATCTTTTACAGAATATGCAAACATCTAAAGCCTCTTTTTCATTGAAAGTTAGGAAAGATTTGATCAATTGATATTTTATCTATTTAATCTTTATTCTCTATTATATTGTTATATAAATAGATTTTCAAAAATCTGGATTTTTTTTGTTGACAACAATTAATTAATTAATAAAGTTTATTTCAATGGAATGTGCAATAAATAAATAAATAAAAAGACCAACTTTTTATTTCACTATAATGATGATGATTTTCCAAAAACTAAAATACGTTTGATGTTTTGTTATGTAATGTAGATAGATCTATTACTTTATAGATGAATGCATGCTTTTAAATATAAGATGTATGATTTTAACCACACAATTTAATTTAAATATATGGTTTATTAATATGAACATAAATATGTTCTTTTCGTATATTTATTATTATATCACTATTATCATTATTATAGCTTTATAGATTAATACATTATTATTATTTTATTTTATTTAATAATAAATTATTATTATTATTATTTTAGTTTTTGGTTTAAAAAATGAGTTTTTTTAATATTTATAAAAACATAAAAGCTGCTAGTTTTGCTTTTCAATTTAGCATTTAATGAGGGGGAAAAAAAGATGGAAGTTATCTTGAACCATTAGATTAGATTGTAAATAAGCAAAAAAAAATGACAAAGGAGGAAAATAAAATAAAAGATGTAGTTAATTAAGGCTTTAACCTTCTGTGAAAGCATTCTCAACAACAACTACTACCATTGAGCTAAATATATTATATTGATACATATTGAGTATATAAGAAAAAATAGCAATTTTTTTTTATAATAGTAGCAATAAAGCAATAAATTAAAGTTAAAAGTACAAAATATTATTATTTAATTCTTAATTTCTTATGAAAAGATTTCATAAGGATATGTATATCCTAGTATTGGAGAAATTTCAGCTTTACATAAAAATTTCATACTACATATTTAGAACCACTACAATAGTAAAATACTACCCCTTAAAAAAAGGGGAAAATAATTTTATAATTTCCCACAATTTAACCTAACCTGAGGTCAGACCAGTGCTCTCCTGATTGCTTCATTTTACCCAAATTAATTTTTGAGATATGAGATTTTGGATTGCCTCTTGATCTCCCCTTCCTCCTTCCGAGTTCCCTCGGCCGCCATCGATAGCCACAAATCGAGCTCTCAATTACCCCTTTCATGGTTTCTTTCAATAGCTATTGCCCTTCCCGATCTCTCTATCTCTCTCCACTGACTCCATGTAAACTTTTGACTTCTCTCTCATCCTTGATCGAGATATTTCACCTTCTCATTCTTTGAGGTCGACAGCCGAAGACCGGGCTCGCTCCTTGCCTCCCCATCTTGCGAAGAAGAAGACCGACGATGGGTTCCGCTAAAGCCAAGCCCAGGCGTCACCTCCAATAACTTCTCCATTGGCGTTCGTTCTTCCTCTCGTTCTCTCGTTAGTCGCAGGTCAGGAGTGCATCCGGATCTGTTGATGGAGATGCCGACATTGGATCCTTCACGGATGTATCGATTATCGACACCGACCTCAAATGTAGTCGTGCAAGCTAGTAGCGGGTGATGTCATATATCCCCGATCAAAGGTTACTTCTCTTCATTGAATGCTCTCTCGTCTGAGTCAGGACGATCAGGCTTCATTCTCCCCATTATAACTATCTAACACACGACGGAGTCAAGCGCCAACACCATCACTTCTACCTATCTAGATTAGGGATGTTTGATAAGCTGTTTGTGATTGTGAATGAAAGATTAGAAGGACATGCCCCTATATATTATGGTGGAAGAAATGGCTAATTTAATTGTGATTGCACATTTAAGGTTTTGAGGTAGATGAAACGTACAATTGCATAAATGTTGTGAACTACTGTAATTTGTAAAATAGACTAAACGCCTAATTAATTTCAAAGATACTAAACGGCTCATTAATTATAATATTATTAAAGCAAATATGAATGGGCTCAATACAAACGGTTATTTGAGTAAATGCTTTAGTGAATCGGCTGAACACAAAGAATACAATTTTAATTTGTGGGAAAAAAAAAACAAATTGGATACATATTTGTGAAGGCTTGCACGTACACAACTTTTTTATACCAAAAAAAATAACAAATAAAAATAAAAAGAACATATCAATAATAGGGTTCAAATAAATTCTAGATTATGGGGCTCCTAAAAATATAACTCACAAAGTGGGGAAAAAATAGAAGGAACATGTAGTTGATGGGATTTGAACTCAAGATCATTGGGGTCTCAAACAATATATATATATATATATATATATATATATATATATATATATATATATATATATATATATATATATATATATATATATATAGGGGTTGGTTCCGGTGTACTCAACCCTTATTGTGTATCATGTGAACAAATCAGGACCATTGATTGAATGAAATGGATGACTGAGATTAATAGGCAATTTTAGTTTTTTTTTAATTAAAAATCAGTGGGACCCACTTCCGTTCTTTGCCTACTTGCTGAATTGGGGCGTGTGTAATGCACTCTCTTTAAATTATTCGATGGTATATTGTTTGTTTACTCTATGGTATCGCTTGATTATTCGATGGTATCGTCGGATTATTCGATGGTATCGACGGATTATTCAGTGGTATCGATGGATGATTATTCGATGATATCGATGAATGATTATTCGATGGATTATTCGATGATGTTACAATCTTATTCGATTACTTATGTCATCTTAACAAATAACTAAAATTTATTCAATAGTGTCGCTGGGTTATTCGACGGTATGACTTGATTATTCAACGGTATGACTGGATTATTCGATCGTATCGCTAGATTATTCGATCGTATCACAAGATTATTTGATAGTATCAATGCATTTTCCCCCGAATACCTCTTAAATCTAAAAAAAAACACAAAATCGATCATACATCTCTAACAATTTGGTCCAAATCCCCCTAATTCATCCCATCAAATTGGCCACAATTGCATCACAGCTTTAACTTGCACAATTCAATCTTACAACTAAACCATCTAAAATTGCATATACATAAAATTACATATATGAATCTTGGAGCCCTTATTCAGCAAAAAAAAAAAAAAGACCTATCCCAAATCCAATAAACACAAAAGAAATCACCACAGTAGGAATCAATAAACACAACAGGAATCCAACAAACAGTACAGTTGCTCTATCGATTCACCTGATGACTGTAAGATCCGACGATCATATAGATGAATTCGAGATGAATAGATGGTAATTGATAATAAAAAAAACCTAGAAATTTCAATAGTTGTGGATGTACACTGTCAACCAAGAGAGTATAGATGAATTCGAGAGAATTGGGAAGGCAAGGAGGTAATTGCGGTTCAACCGGTCGATTGATCGATTGAAAGAGGAGTTGTTCGATTGGGAATATATGTGTCTGGAAACTGCACTTTTCAATCTCACCACGTCGTCCGCCCTCGCCGCCTTCGCAATCGTCGTCCGCCCTTCGCAATCCATGTGCCCTCGCCACCTCGCAATCGTCGTCCTCCTTCATCGCACCTTCAATTGAAGAGAGAGAGAGAGAGAAAGAGGAAAGGCTTACCGAAGTAGGGGCTGATTAGTAGCGCCGGCGGTTGCTGGAGACCGGAGGAGATGGTTCGGCTGTAGGCATGGTGATGGCGATTGGGGCAGAGAGGTGTGGCGACGACGATCGCCATAGGAGATTGTTCTCTTTCTCTTAGATTTATATATCACAACGGCAGGATTGTGGATTAGGGTTAGGAGTATGTTGTTTCACGCGCTTGATAGAGTAGTGAAGTAGAGCTATGTCCATTTTAATTTTCAATAAATCAATATTATGAAATAATCTCAGCCTTCCGATTTCTCTAAATCAATGGATAAGATTTGTTCACATGATACACGATAAGACCTGAATACACATGATCTATCCTCTATATATATATATATTGATTAGGTAAAAATTCGAAGGTCAGACAAGCATGACTCATCGAGAGGCCGACAAAGTCGGCAGACGGCGAACCGTCAAACAGAGCAACCTAACAACAGAAATACAAATAACAAGCCAAATGAAACAGACAGAAATAAACTCTACAACAAAACGTTCCTAGAAGACCAAACACCTAAAAAGTTGAGGAAGCAGCCGAAGAACGCAGCCAAGCACCACCAGACAGTAGCACCGCGGGCCAGTAGTACAGCAGGACACTAACTCCTGTGGGTAGTGCAGACGAATTCCAAGGAAACTCTATCCCGGATACGGAGTCGCCCTGAGCGCACCACCACGACCCCAGCCAGACCCGACTGCAGACTCCACGCTCCCCAACAAAGCAGAAGATCTCCTAGAAACATCAGAAGCAGAGCCACAAACTGCTCGAACAAAACGCCAACAAGCTTTCACCTACAAAAAATAACGACAAGCCCTTGCGGACTTTTCTCAAACCCTTTCGGGTGGTTTGATTTAGCCCTTTCGGGATTTGGGTGAGTTTACACAATATAAAAATATATATAACACCCGAAGTGTTTTTTTTTATTTTAAATCCTCTCTGGCTCCTTTGGGCCCAAGACATGATCTTGGGCCCAAAGAAAGACACCACGGTCCCTATTCAAAACACCTCGGACCACCTTCGGGCCCAAGGAGAAAGATAGACATAGCGATTGATAGACAACGACGGCAAGCTCGCCGGACAGCCACAAAACAACCACGACAAGGACCGCCGAGGAGGGACTAACCACGACGCCCGAGATGTGAAAGAAGGGATGGGGGTAGCGAAACCAGACCAAGGAAAAAGGGAAGCAACAGACGGCGCACTAATCAGCACCATCAAGGCTCCCAGGTCGACGAGGAGGCAATCGATGAAGAGGAAGGGGGCGGAAGCCAAAGAGCTTCAAAAGCCCCAACCCAATTTCACAATCCAAGCACCAAGATGGGAGATCGAGCACGGCTCCAAAGCAGACGACATGGAGGCCCCCCTTGAACCCGGCCACCAAGTTGGCTAGAAAGTGAATAGGTGTAGAATTAAGGAACCGAAAATTTGTGATTGGAGGGAGTGATTTTGCCATAGCTGGTTGAATCAAGACATAGATGGAAGATTGAAGCGTTTCACAAGAAATGGGATACACAAGGAGAGTTTCTCAAACAATATTGATAACCATGAAGCTAAATGAGTTTTTATGATACAAAATGAATAGATTAGATAAAATAGTGAAAACTTTAAAGTAATAAATAATGGCAATAAATTGTCCATGAACACAATTTTTAAGGTTTATACATAGATTTTAACCCTTATCATTAAATCTCATTTTATTATTGAAAAATTTGCTATGTGCCTATGTGTCTATTTGGGGACCAAATTTTAGCCCAATGCCCATTTTTCTTATGAAAATTAAGTAAGTGTCCTAAATGGACAATTTTACCCCTGCTATATAATCCCCTTTCTTTTTCTTATCTTCTTCCTCTAATTGAACAAGATCTGTACAAGCAGCAGAGATCAAACTCCTCCGTCTCCACTCTCCAACAACCACTGGCTTCTCCATCGTCGAATCGGCGATACAGACGCGGAGCTCTACGGTGCAGTCGCGAGGAGCTCGACGCCGCCGAGCCAGACGCTGAAGATCCAGTCGTACTGCCTCGCCGACTGCCTCTACGACTGCGGCTGCTGCCTCGTCGGTTGCATCCTCAAGATCCTCTACTCCGTCCTTTTCTTCCTGGGCGCCATCATCATCGTCCTCTGGCTCCTCCACAGCGAGGTCACGTTCCACGCCTCCGACGCCTCCCTTGCCTCGTTCAACTACTCCGACCACCAGCTCTCCTACAAGCACAGCCTCCAAGGTAGGGTTCGGTTCCTCGAGCGCGCCATGTACCTATGCATTTTCCTCTCTCTCCTCTCCCTGTTTCTCCTCTGCATCAGGTTAAATCGGACGACGAACTGACCAGGTCTCATCCGCAGCAAACTCGGCGGAGTTGAATCTGCCTGAAAAAACTAATTCGTCGATTCGGAATGTAATGATAGTGTAATGTGATCGAAGAGATTTTGGTCTCTTTCAATTCTCCTTGTAGTTAGCTTTGAATGCTGAAATCGGATGTATCTGTTTAACTCAGCTTGTTGATTGTGGCTGTTCTTTTTGTTCCTTTTCATGGAAAAAAAATGAATTGGTTTTGATTTCTGCTTGCAGTCAAGTGATCTATTATAATTGCAATGATCATTGTGCTTGAGCAAGATGCTGCTTGGTTCAAATATGCTTGGAGGAGTTGAAAATGGGCTTTTAGTGCGTAATATATTCTTTTACACATTTTTATTAAATTTTTATTAAATATTTTTATTAAATTTTTATTAAATATTTTTATTAAATATGTATGGTTGTTGAAATAAGTAGTTAAAAATTAAGTAAAATAGATGTTTATTTTTTAATTAGGTTTTATGGGTGTGTGGAAGCATATTTCTAGGTAAAACTAGTTAAAAGCGTGTTAAAAAATAAGCTAGAATTTGGTGTTTATTTTGAAAAAGTACTGTTTTACCCCTACTAACAACCAAATAAACTCCACTTTTTACAAATAAACTGGTTTTCGCCTTATATGAAGATTATCTTATTGTTTAAAATTTTAACTACTTTTACCAACATTTTATAAATTTTACCCTGTTAAAAATTTTAATCAATTTATTAACCCGTCCCATACGAACCCATACTGATTTATGAGCTTCTGCCCATTGGTTCAAATTAATTGCTTGGAGTACTTGTCCTTAGGTATAGCCCTACATCCTAAAGTGTGGAGAACAATCCTATCTTAAGAGATGAAAAACAAAGTGTTATTGGTAGTCTCACTACCATAAAATTCACTACTACATATATGGTTATTAATGGCGTTTAAAAAATGGCGTTTTCTATTAAATGCCATTAAAAATCTATTTTATGGCGTTTATTTTCAAAAACGCCATAAATTTACAACATGGAATTTATTTATGGCGTTTTTCAAACGCCGTAAATTTCAAGGCGTTTTTGAAACGCCGTAGTATTAAATGCAAATATTATCAGCTTATTTTATGGCCTTTTTAAAATTCCATAAAATTTAGGGCGTTTGTAAAACGTTATGGATTTTTATAATTTTTATGAATTTATAAATGATAGGTTGTTTCGGTAATTTTGCCTAATTTATAACCCTGCGTCTGCCCGATCCGAGCGTTTTATTTCATCTCTTTCACTTGGAGAACGTAAGGTGCCTCCAGTTCCATTGAAACCCTACGTCTACCCGTTTCCATGGAGGTCCAACGCCGGAACCTGGCATGCTCTCTCTCTGCGTTCCATTTCCCTCTCTCGCCATCGCTCTCCCCTCGCCTCACTGAACCCAAGCTCTCCCCTCGCCATCACTTCGATGCCGCTAGGATCGAGGGCTTCATCTTCATTGCACTGGACGGGTTCCTCGGCAATCGTCGTCTCCCCTACTGGCACCGCTAAGCACTAAACCTATTAATTTGGGGTTTATTGTGCGATAAACCCTAATCCCTAATTAACCATTTCAATTTGTTTTTATCCTATTGAGAAAAAGGTACTTGAACCCCAGTCGGGGTGGCTCACTGGTGGGGAGCAAGGGGATGTCAGAGGTCTCGGGTTCGATCCTTACCTCCGCAAGGTTTGCCTTGCTCATTTCCAGTGGGTCGAGCCGGTTTACCTGGTGCGTGATTCTTGCCGGCTGAGTCACATGCTCGGGGTTTACCACCAAATGCGGGTTCCTAACTCGTCATCAAAAAAAAAAAAAAGGTACTTGAGATACCCTATTACTTCATTGTTTCATTTTAAATCAATCGGTTGAACTTACGTTAATTTTCGTTTTTGTCCTCTCACTCTATCGCTGGTCACTTTCGCTCTCCTCCTATGAGCGTTGTCGAATGAAGATTGAAACCCAACTGCCACGAGTTGTCCATGACTCGCTACAAAACCCAAAACTCATATCTCATATCCCAAAACCCCTAAATTCCCACAAAATTGAGTTCCAACCAAACCCTAAATCGAACTGTTAAGTTTGAAGCCAGTGAAAAGTGAAAACATATCAACATTTGTTTGTCGTTTTGGTTTTTGGGATCATCTTTAGGCAAAGTACATTTATTTTTATTGTTGAATAAAATCACAGCATAAAAAACCCATAAATTGTCTTCTGCTTATTTTATTGTCTACCTATATATATCAACCTCACAAGGATTCATGAATTTTTCAGCAAGGTACTCGAAGAAGACTGTCTGTTCGAAGAATAGCCTCCTTTGATGGCAGCTAATATGCAATTAGAGGTAACATTCCTTGTGGAGTTTCTGTTTAAGAAATCCTAGGCTTTCTTAGGTGTTGTTTATTAGGAATGTTGAATTGCTTGATTTTCTTACTTGCAACTTTTTTCTGCTAAAATATTTTTTAGTGTTAAAGTGTATCTTTGCATAACTAATTCAGTCAGCAAATCCTGAGATTCATGAACTTAATAGTTGCCTTCTCACTCCATACAAGGAGACATTGTGTTGATTAAGGGACTTGTCCCTGGTATTGATTTATGCAAACCAAGGTTCTTTTATAGTTTTATGTATCTAAAATTCATGAACATTCATGTTAGGTCAATGGTTGTATATGGGTGTATCATTGGGTATTTATATTTTATTTACTTTATTGTATTTGATCTCATTTTTTATGTTTCAATATGCAAAAGGTGAGGAGTTGCTTAGCTACTTAACACTTGAATCTTTGATTAGTTTATCTAAGTCAAGTTTAGCTCTTCATTAGAAGTGTAAATTTGTTATCTGTTAGGCACAATTCGCTCATAATTATAGCATTTGAAAATGGAGTTATGTGCTTGATGTTGCTGAATTTGTGGTTGATTAGTTGCCCTCTAAATTTCGGGAGCTTGATTATGCAGAAAATTGTCAAGCCTTCCCTCCCAGAGCCGTATTTTTTGTTGAGATTTTTTCCTTCCAACTTGTGTAATTTTGGTTTATTTTTCTAATTTCTTGTGGTACTGTTATGCTTATACTATAGTGACGTCTTGTTGCCTTGATAGGATGACTTGTGAAAGAAAGTGTTCATATTTGGCACCGAGGTATATCTACTGAACTCAACAACTTGCTCCCTTTTAATGACTTCACATTTGTGACTTGCCATATTTGTTTAATAATGGGATCAGTTGGACTTTATTTACTAATGCAACCCGAGCTTTACAAATGTGGGTATACTTTCTTGGGCCTGAATGGGTTGATGAGCTTGATTATGAAAGTGTCACGTACTTGAGATCTTGAATTATTGTATTTGTTAGTATGGCTTGCTTGAACTTGATTTTGTTCATTTATATAATTATATCTAGTTGCCAAGTGATTTTAGAAGCTTTAATTATTGGTAGAAATAAAAAGAGCTGGTGGGGTATTCTATTCATTAATTTTACTAGCAATAGACTTTCGGCAATGCCATTTAGCTAACCTAGTGTGTAATATTGTTGTCTCTTTAGTGTCAATAAGACAACTTTATTGGTCGAACTTGTGTGGATTCATATTCACGGGTTAGCATCTATCGGCATGTACTTGAATGCAATATCTTGACTGGATCCCGTTTATAAACGTGAAGAATTGGCCAACATATTTATGAACATTTCCATAACCTTGTAGAGTACTGTTTCTTCCTCTTTATTTTCTGTCTCTTCAAAGTGAAATTTACATTTTTTTTGGTCTACAAAAGCATGTAGTTTCCATTCGCGTTTTGCATTTTTTGTGGCTTGATGAGTTCTTGGCTACTTGCTCGATCTTAGGTTGTAAGTCGTGATGAGAAGGAAGTTAGAAGACTTTCATTTTTCAAATAATCCAATTTATCTTTCTTATCCGTATTTGCTCTGATGTGTGATTTTTAATTAGAAGCTAAAGTGAAATTAAATATTGAGAAGATTATTTCTCTTTAATTTTATTTTACTCAAGTCACTTGGAGGTTGGAACACTTTCTCTTTTGGTGGTTTGGTTGACAACTGATTTTTTGTTTTGATTGGCTATTTTTTACTTCAATAGTTGCTTACTATTCATATGGTGTTTTTGCTAGATACCTATCTCTTAGAAACAATCATATGCACTTATAGAAGCTTATTCTACAAATAAATTCAGTTATGTAACTGATGTTGAATTTGGCATGCTGGCATGGATTATTAAACCACTTGAGCTAATTCTTTTGAAGGGATGAAATAAGCTTGATAATAATCTTTGTAGCTATTTTATAAATGTGGAGTCACTTTGATGCATTTTATTAATAAGTTATGCATGATTGAACATCACCCTCGTTAGAACACTCAACTCTAATGTTTTGTCACCTTCTGTCCAGAACAATAACATGATCTTTCTGAATGGTAGCAGAAACATATTCTTATATCGGTTAACTCTATTGATCACTGGTGTACACCTTCTGCTCACCTTTGTTGCTTTATTATATGACAGGTCATTTCCTACCATCCATTTGAGTGTCTATGTCTACCAATTTATGTTTGATTCTTTAGATGAATTTCAATTTCCAACCTTTCATTTTTCTTGAAAAATCCAACCATCTCACTTCTTGATTATCATTTGTTCTTCCTTAGATTCCTTTAAATCCTTTAATGTGAATGTTCAACTAGTTATAACTCCATACTATTCTTTTTCTGGTCAAAAAGTGAATACGATAAATTTCACCGTGCTCTTCTAGACATGGTGACATGAGGAATGTTATTAAGAAGATTTTTCTTTTTAAGCTTCAATTTTACTGATATATTGGTGTTGTATGTCTATTGAAATCTATCAGCAGCTATTCTTGTTCCTCCGGAACATAAAGAAAACCCCATCTATGTTGATGAACCTAATGGAGTTCTGGATAAGGCTGAGCTGAAGGCAATAGGCATATGCAAGAACCATTTGTGAAAGCTACAAGAATGCTAGATACTGTAAGCATCAAGCTACATAACCTTTGTGTTTTAAATTTTAAGATTCCATTTTGGATGTGATTGTTTCAGGTCTTCTCTTTGGCAAATCGGTAGTCAAGTGTCAGCTTTAAAGTAGCAAGAAGTTTAGAGCATTTTTATCGGTGGTAAAACAAGCAGATATTCTTGTGATTTTAACAATAAAAAAATGGAATAGTACCATGAGCGATACTTGGGTGATACTATCATAGTATCGATACTTGCCGTAAAGTTTATGCGTGTGTCAGGGCTAAGTTGTCTCCAATTTATTTTTTTTGGATCAGTTAAATCAAAACGACACCATTTGGATGAGTTTAGGGTCAAAACGCAGCATTTATATCACTGCAAAAATTTGGCAAAAGAAGAAAAGGGGGGACACGTTTCATGCTTCAATTAGTGGAAGGATTGAGTGGTTCAGATTCCGCCACATGGATGGATGAGATAAAATCTGGGTTGATACAAATTATATATATAATATGTAATTTTTGGTATTTAAAATGTATTAAAAAAATAAAATAAAAATACAATAATAATAGATTAATTTTTCTCTACATATAGACATCAATTTCGAATATATTTGACCTATTTTTATTTTAATACAATTGTGCAAAATAATACCGAAAAATTTAATTGTAATTATTTTTCATTGGTAAGATTAAATAATATAAGAAGATGAAATAATTATTTATGAATAAAATAATATTTATAATAAAAATGAATATAATAATATAGTTGAGAATGAAAATAATTGTTGGAGAGGGGTATATTTGTAAATTGAGTTTACATGAAAAAGATCGGTTTTGGGATACTAGAAATGTTACTGATAAAGTGGGAAAAATGAGAATGGGATGTTAGGATGATGTGGCAGAAAGAGAAGAACAAAATATTAATATTTCTAGTATCCCTAGTATCGCTTGATAAACATGGTCTTAGAAGATTGTAATGCTTCATAGTGTTGAAAAGAGGCATCGTTCTATTTGGATTTTGAAATCAAGGGAAATGACTCAAAAGAGCTTGACTGGTGCAATGTAATTCTTTGGGTAGACTAGCCGATGAAGTAATGTATTTTGATTGTCTATATATAATATTTAATAGGCCTGGATTTCGCAATTTTATTTATTTTTAAATAAAATAAAATCCATGGCGTTTAAAAAACGCCATGGAATATGTCTTATATTGCTATTGTATCAAATCTATGGCGTTTAAGAAACGCCATGAAATGTATTTTCTATGGCGTTTTCTAAACGCCATAAAAAAGTGGCTAAAAGCATGGCGTCACCTTCAACGACGTTGAGGCATGGCGTTTAAAAATGTCATGTTAAGGCTTTTATAGTTTCACCACAAGTGTACAAAGTGGTGTCACCATCATTGTAGCAAGGGAAATAATGGTAAAGTGTTATTAGTGGTGTGACCAAGGAAAAATAGTGTCATCACTGTTGTCACCAAAGGAAAAAACCTAGGACAAGGGAAAATATTATTAGCACAGTGTCACCACAATTAAAAAAAAAAGTAACCACTGCTGTCACTAAAAGGAAAAATGTTAGGACAAGGGGAAATGTTATTGGTAGTGTCACCACAGTAAAAAAAAATTAAAAATATAACTACTATTGTCACAACTATAAAAACAGGGTCATAGACATTGTAACCAAAATAAAAAATAGGGTCATAGACACTGTAACCAAATGAAAACCCTATGACAAGGGAAGCACAAAACCCTATAGGGGCTAATGAGAAGCCAAAATACATGTGGTGACAGTTCTCCTTTAATATATGAATGGGTAAGAGGGTTATAGACGTTGTAACCAAAATAAAAACAGGGTCATAGACACTATCACCACGATAAAAACATGGTCATAGATAGACACTGTCATTAAAATGAAAACATTGACATAAATGTTGTCACCAAAAGAAAACCTTAAAGGGGCTAATGAGAAGCCAAAATACACGTGGTGACGGTTCTCCTCTAATATATGAATGGGTAAGAGAGTCATAGAAGTTGTAACCAAAATAAAAACATGGTTATAGACACTGTAACCAAAATGAAAACAGTGACATAAATGTTGTCATCAAAAGGAAAACCATATGACTAGGGAAGAACAAACTCTAAAGGTATATATTGCACTAGCTAACTCATTTGGAGATTCCAGAAGTAACTCCGAAACCAACAAAAAACAAGTGAGTCTTAAATATGTTAGAAGCATATGAGATCACTAAGCTCTAAGTATATTATTCTCTGGAATGGAAAGAGCTTATGAAAATATGATGATCATCAATCAGATGATGGATTTCGACGTCAAAAGTATTGTAAAGAGCTAGAAAGAAGCAATTCATGCAAAAATGAATTCTTTAAGAATTCCAACAATATTGGAAGGTATAACATCATTGGTTTTAAGTAGGTGTTCATACGAAACTACAATAAGCGAAATGAAGCTATGAGATATAAAGTTAGATAGATTGCACAAAACCAAAGTGGGTGATATGAAAATATATTCACCATTAGTGAATGTATATTTGGTTGTCAATGAACCGACTCCAAGCATAATTGACGGGCATATTAATTGTATACTCAAATTGATCATTAATAAAAGAATATAAGTGAAAAATAATTGATTAATTTGAAATGCCCTAAGTATTAATATGAAAGAGTGATATAGTACATAGGTCTCATCATGTATAGTGGGTTAAAAGCCCGTTAAGACCCAATACCTTTGTAACATATATATATGTTTATCAATGAATGGAAACCCCCAAGGAGGACTTTACATCAATCTTGGGATCTTACATGGTATCACATCCTTTTCTTCCTCACAGAACCCTAATTTGATCCTCCCGCCTCACCTCTCCTCTTACCGACGCCGGCCTCGTTTCGCCGCTATCGGTCAACATCACCAGGTTATCCTCTTCCTCCGTCCTTCTTCCTCGCCGTCAGCCTCGCTGCCGCCTCACCACCAGATCCCGTCGCCTGCGCCCCTCCCGCCGACCATCCCCTTCCTCTGCCTATCTCGCTCCCGCCGCCGCTTCATCCTCTCGCGGTGTCCCAGATCCGGCCTTCCTCAATCGCCAGATCCAAGCCTCTTCTCCCTCTCGCTCTCGCCCTCCTGCTGCGCCCGCGGCCGTGGCATCGACGTCTGCGGCGGCCGCCGCATGACTCGCCGCCCTCCTCCTTCGACCACCGCCCCTCGATGGTCCCCGGTGCCTGTCTTCAACCCTCGTTGGCTACACTCCGGCTCCCCTGCCTTGAGACATGCCAGTCCTCATGCCTATCTGACATCCTCTGATCAAGGCTATGTTCCGCCGACTGGGCATCACGCCTTCTCCTCTATGCAGCCGACGTCTTCAGACTCTTCTTGGTACATGGACACTAGTGCCACCTCCCACATGACGAACTCCTCATGTAACCTCTCATCTATTTCTTTTAAGGGCCCTGTACACTCTATTATCGTCGGAAATGGCGGCCGCCTTGCTACTTCGGGGATTGGCCACGTCAAATTACAGACCCCAACCCACCCACTACACCTCAACAATATCCTCATTGCCCCAAAGATTGTCAAAAACCTTATCTCTGTCCGTCGGTTCACTACTGACAACAACGTTTCCCTTGCGTTTGATCCCTATGGTTTCTCTGTGAACGATCTTACTACGGGGGTTACTCGCATGAGATGTAACAGCACCGGGGAGCTCTACCCTGTCACACCACCTCCTGCGTCCAGTCAGTCATGCCCGGTCGCCCTCTCGGCATCGTCGTCCAGCCTGTGGCATGCACGCCTGGGCCATCCCAGTGCTGCCATTCTAGATGTCCTCCGTTCCCAGAGTCTTGTCACCTGTACTAAAGACCCACGCTCTGGTTTATGCTCTTCCTGCCAACTAGGCAAACATGCTAGATTGCCGTTCCAACGGTCTTTAACCTCTACCCTTGCTCCATTTGATATCATTCATAGTGACATTTAGACCTCTCCCGTGCCTAGCAAGGAGGGTCACAAGTACTAACTCTTGTTTCTTGATGATTACACCCATTACTTATGGGTCTTTCCGTTGCATTTCAAGTCCTAAGTGTTTCATGTCTTTGTCAGATTCCATACCTACATCAAAACACAGTTTCACATATCCATCAAATGTTTCCAATGCGACAATGGTCGTGAATTTGATAACAAAGACTTTCACTCTTTCTTTGCCACAAATGGGATCTCCTTTCGGTTGTCTTGCCCCTATACCTCCCAGCAGAATGGCAAAGCTGAACGAATCATCAGAACCATAACCAACATGATGCACTCTCTCCTCTTCCACGCATCTATTCCCCTTCCCTATTGGCCTCACGCCTTATCCACCACCTGTCATCTCCTAAACATTCTCCCATCTACCACCCTTCAACATCGCTCGCCAGGTCAGGCCCTCTATTACACTTTACCTATGTATGATCACCTTCGTACCTTCGAGTGCTTGTGCTTCCTAAAGCAGTCCTCCACCGCCCCACACAAGCTTCACCCGCGTTCCACTCCTTGTGTCTTCCTAGGCTATCCGTCTGATCATCGCGGTTACCTCTGCCTCGATATCACGACCCATAAACTCATTGTGTTGCGTCATGTCACATTTGATGAGTCTCGCTTCCCCTTTGCTTCTCCTCGCCTCCCCTCTTTTACACCTCCTGTGTCTCAGTCTGAGTCAGAGTCATCGTTCCCTCACTTCTTTCTTCCCCAGAGCTCTCCCGGTGCTCCTGCCTCTCCCCCGCTGCCACCACCACCTCCCCCTCCCACCAGACCACACACCCGCAGCGTCTTCGGTGTCTTCCGACCCCGTCAAATCGTCTCCATGACCACCGCACATTACCCCGCCGCTCAACACCATGCCTACACCCCTCCGTCAGATCGCCATGTTGTGATGCTGCGCCCGCAGCCAATCAACGTAACCACCCCCACCCTACGTCCCACACACTGGCGGCGCCCACAGCATGCCTTGCGGCGCCCGCAACCAATCAACAAAGCTCCGCCCCCCTTGCCCCCGTCCCTCCCGACTCCCAATCAACCCCTTCCTCCACCTCGACCTCCCTGTCCCCCATCCCCACCCCCCACAAAACAGCCCTCCTTGACCCGAATTGACAGGCGGATATGCTCGACGAATACAGGGCCCTTACAAAGAATGGTACTTGGGTTCTTGTCCCTCGCCCTCCAGTGGCGAACGTCGTTCGCTGTATGTGGCTCTTCCGTCACAAGTTCCGCTCTGATGGGACGTTGGAGCGCTACAAAGCACGTCTTCTGGTCAACGGTCGATCTCAGCAGGTATGCATTGATTGTGATGAGACCTTCAGCCCCGTGGTCAAGCCTGCCACTATCCGAGTGGTGTTGAGCTTAGCTCTGTCGCGCAACTGGGCCATTCATTAGCTGGATGTCAAGAACGCTTTTCTGCATGGTCACCTGAATGAGACAGTCTACATCTTTCAGCCGCCGGGGTTTGTTGATGCTGATCGTCCCAAGCACGTCTGTCTCCTGAAGCGCTCCCTGTATGGTCTGAAACAGGCTCCGCGAGCTTGGTTCCAGCGCTTTGCTTCTCATCTGCTCCGCTTGGGTTTCATTGGCAGCTGCTCGGATTCGTCCTTGTTCATCTATTGCAGAGGCTCCGACATGGCATTTATGTTACTATATGTGACGACATCATTCTCACCGCCTCTTCTGATGCTCTTCGGACGTCGATTATTTCACAGCTGAGTGTTGAGTTCGCCATGTCAGATTTGGGTCAGTTGTCTTACTTCTTGGGAGTTGCTGTTCAGCGGCATGCGTATGGGCTATTTCTCTCACAGAGTAAGTATGCTGTTGAGATTGTTGCTCGGGTTAAGATGAGTAACTGCAATCCTGTCGCCACCCCTGTCGATACATCCAACAAGCTCAGCGCTCATTCTGGTCCTTTGGTTGATGATCCGACATTGTACAGGAGCCTTGCTGGTGCTCTTCAGTATCTCACTTTCACCAGACCTGATATCAGTTACGTCGTTCAGCATATATGCTTGTTCATGCATGCACCCAGGGAACCCCACTTTCATGCCTTAAAGCGGATCATTCGGTACATCAGCGGCACACTTGAGCTCAGCACCACGATCACTCCTTCCTCTAAGCTTGACCTTGTTGCTTACACTGATGCGGAATGGGGTGGTTGTCCAGACACACGTCGCTCCACGTCTAGTTACTGTGTCTTCCTCAACGACACCCTTGTGTCGTGGTCGGTCAAGCGTCAGTCTGTCGTGTCTCGCTCCAGCGCTGAGGCCGAATACATGGGTGTTGCCAACATTGTCTCCGAGTGCTCTTGGCTCCGCAATATCCTTCTTGAGCTCCGTTGCCCTCTTCAGAAGGCCACTCTGGTCTACTGACAATGTCTCCGCCGTCTATCTGGCTAGCAACCCAGTCCAGCATCAACGCACGAAGCACATTGAGCTCGATCTCCACTTCGTCAGGGACAAGGTTGCCATTGGACATGTCCACGTTCTACATGTCCCGTCCTCTTATCAGTACGCTGATATATTCACCAAGGGTTTACCTCGACAATTATTCATTGATTTTCGTTCCAGTCTCACTGTACGGCCCCCTCCCGTTTCGACTGCGGGGGTTTGATAGAGTACATAGGTCTCCTCATGTATAGTGGGCTAAAAGCCCGTTAAGGCCCAATACCTTTGTAACCTATATATATGTTTATCAATGAATGGAAACCCTCAAGAAGGATTTTACATCAATCTTGGGATCTTACAAAGAGCCCCATATGTACACGATTAAGCTAAAGGGTGCTTATACTATTTGAAGTATTGTGTAAGTGGTAACATAGTGTATTGAGCTCTGAAGTACTATTCACAAGTTGTACTCTTTTCCTTAATTTTGGTTTTTTATCCCACAAAGGTAATGAGGCAACTTATACATCATCTATACATCAGATCCCCCATATAAAACGATAAAGAGCACACTAGGTCATGAGGTACCTTATATTTTTGTGCATTGAAAACAGATCATCACCAAAGACAATGGAGTCAATTGCATCGAAGTCAAGTGTAATATATGAAGATATTTCAGCTTGTGCACATGAAAAACAATGTTCAGACTCGACCATACAACTCATGAAGTCAGTATTTTCTAGAAGTTCAAATAGCTTATCAGAATGAGAAAGCTACAAGAAGAATGTTGAATTCGGGGGGAGAACATAAGTACTACACTCTTTTTCCCTCCGATCAGGTTTTGTTCCACTAGGTTTTCCTGACAAGGTTTTCAATGAAGCGTTATTACCAAAGCGTATCTAATGACATATTTACTATTTTTCCCTTAGTCTTAGTTTTTGTTCCATTGATTTTTCTAGGCAAGGTTTTTAACGAGACAGTTTGTAATGTTAGAGGTGTATATCCAAGGAGGAATGTTGTAATACTAATGGGTGGATTGTTCACTTCCCAAACCCTTCACTTCCTGAACTCCCACCATAATGACACAAATTTATGTATTTTTTCCTACTTTACCTATATAAGGCTTATAAGCTTACTTGAGAATACATACAAATAGAGTTCATAATCTATTCCCATGATTCTTAAAAAAACAAAAAACAAAAAAAAAACCTCCTTTTTTTAATAGTAAAAACTTGTCCTGAGGCGACTGGCGGCGTGACATGACCCAACGCGGATAGACCAAGGTCGCCAAAGCCGGGAGCGATCGAGAGGCCGGAAACCGGCAGAGACGAATCCGTACATACACCTAAAGTATCCTTGCCATAAAATGCAATATAATTTTTTTTATTTATATATAAATATTAAAAATTGTCGGTTTTTTATTTATATATAAATAAAACAATAAAAAATCGTCTGAAAGGCTTAATTAAAATCCCGTAAGGGCTCGAAACTCCGTTCGAAAGAGCTTGTATTAAACCCCGTTTGGGTTTGACCGGTCCGTTGTGATCGGTCCTTCGCGGGTTGCTTTGCTCGGGTGTCGTGCTTCTCTGCTTTGGAGCGGCTTGGGGTTCTTCTTCTATGTTGGGGTTCTGGCAGTCGAAGTCGGGTCTGGCTGAGATCGAGGTGGTGTGTACGTGACGACTCCGTGTTCGGGAAGGAGCTTCCTAGAGGTTCGTCTTCACCACCCACAGGATTCCTGATGTATCGCCGACCAACGGTGCTGTTTGAGGACGGTGCTTGGCTTTCGTCCGTAGTCTACGTCCCCATCGTGTTAGATTTAGTTTTTCTTTGGCTCGTTTCTTATAGGGTGTGTTTCCACCTGCTGTTTTGCACCGCTTTTTATTTTCATTTGTATGTTTTGACGGGTTTCCGTCTGCCGACTTGTCGGCTATCGAGATTCAGGTATATCTGATCTCGAATTATTACCTTATTAAAAAAAAAAAAAAAAAAAAGAGTAAAAACCTGTCCTGATGGAGCGAAAAATCCTCATTTATGATTCGCAACCGTTTCGTGGTAAAGTCAGACAGTGTGGTCAGGGGAAAACATGAATAACAATGAACTACCAACTCCCACTCTGTCTCTTCATCTAGCACTTCCTCCATCTGCAGACGGATGATTTTCCTGGTAATTTTTCGCTTTCAATTCTTCAATTTCTACTTCCAATCTCCTTTCGATGAAGCGAGTTCGTCGCGGTGTTTTTTTTGGCTCTAATTTCGTGTTCCTTCGATGTTCAGCTCAGGATTACGTTCTAGGGTTTGCTTAGCTGCCTCTTCATGGAAGTGGATCTAATTTCTCTGCAACTTGGATTTCTTCTGATTTCCACTGTTGCCTTTCATGCTTCTTCCGAGCCTGTAAGATGATACTGTACCTGTAATCCTGTATTTTGCCCCCTTTTGAATCGGTCTACTTGAACTCATCGGTAACTTGACCACTGTGTGTTGAGTTTTTGCAGGTTTACAGTGTATTTGGCCGCCAATTACTGATTTCGACGGAGGAAGTGAACACCACAGGTGTGGATTAACACACGCTTTTGTTATTCAATTTAATGATTGGTCAGATTAAGGCTTGAACTAGTAAAACTGTCTCATCAACTAAATTAGGCAGTACAAGTATTAGTATCGATTCACTAGTGTTCACACTGTTTCTGAAATTGATAGCAGCCGTATGTCCTGCTGGTTGGATTGCCAATCAAAATAATACGAAGTGCTTCAGATATTTGCGTTCCTTGAAAGCATGGGATGATTCGGAGACATACTGCGGCGGTTACAAAGGAAATTTGGCAGCCTTGACATCACTTTTGGATTTAAACTTTGTTCACGAGGTATGTAACAGAAGTGTTGGCGGATGCTGGGTTGGAGGACGAATGCTAAATACCAGCACGGGTGTTGGTTGGTTTTGGTCGGACAACATATCGCATGTTAATGATTCTATTTTCCCTGCTGAGCAAATCAGCTCTGACTCTGCAAGGAATGTGACTAACTCGTGTTTGCTACTTACCTTTGGACTTGCGAAACTGAGGGCTGAGAGTTGCAACAAGTCCCATGCATTTATTTGCATGACAGATATGGCTACAGCTTCATCTTATCAAGGTACAAGTCTTGATTACATTATGCTTTTTATGCATCATGTTATTTGTCTTCTATTCACTTTTCGTTTATACTTTGACACATTTGATAGTAAGGAAGATACTCAGCGATAACTTATAGTGGAACGTTCATAGGATTGATGGCAAGATGTGATGTCAATAAGTACTTTAGCCTATAAGGAAGAATGGAGTTTAAATAAGCTGGCTAGATAGTTCTACATAGACCTTACAAGCATATGAAGTATGCCTTTGTATTTCATAAATTTTGCACAACATGTCCTGGCATATGAGGTAGCATTATTAGTTGGTAGAAGTGATGTGTATGCCCACTTATCCATCAATGGGAATATAGGAGTAGATTTACAAGGGATTCGCTTGGTATTATATAAGGCCTTTTGTGATCCAATGCTTAAACAGAAACATTCAGCTTGATATACTTTGATTAGGCCAATTTAGTGCTAGCATAAATGCAGCTGAGGAATTTATGTATGGTGTGATCAGCAAAAGTTGGGAATACTGAATAGTACTCTAAAATGGAACTGCCATTTTTAATGTGACTTAGTTCTCATAAGAAATTGAGACCAGATGGCATGCTGAGTTGACACAATTATGCTGAAGAACCAAAGACAGAGCTGCCCTTTCTGTCTTGTATGCCTTTTTGTTTATGAGCATGTCTTATATGGCCCTTTTCATCGTTTCCTAATCGAATGGTGATTATATATATTTTTTTTTTGCATGTTCATGTTTTCATGTTCATCTTGCATCAGATGTCGTGTTTAGATTGAAAACTAACTTACAGACAATTTTCTTACAGGAAACAAGCTTTATCATGGACGACGGCCGAAGGAATATCTTATAATTCTGGCAGTTGTTAGTGGAATGATTATCTTCTCCACTATAGCTATGGTGATTTGGCTTCTTGTTTATAGACGGAGCAAAAGACGTAAAAGGTCCCGTAAGCAATCGAATTCTGCAGCATCAGCTTTAGTGAGTCCTTCATGGACGATCTTCAGTAGTGATGAATTGAGGTCTATCACAAAGAATTTTAGTGAAGGAAGTCGTCTTCCTGGAGGTGCAAAAACCGGGGGTACGTATAGTGGTATCTTGCCAGATGGATCCAAGGTTGCAGTCAAAAGATTGAAGAGATCAAGCTATCAAAGGAAAAAGGAATTCTATTCAGAAGTTGGAAGGGTTGCAAAACTTCATCATCCAAGTTTAGTAGCCGTGAAGGGCTGTTGCTATGATCATGGGGATCGCTACATCGTCTATGAGTTTATTGTTAATGGTCCTTTGAGTAGATGGCTACACCATGTACCAAGAGGTGGTAGATGCTTGAATTGGGCTATGAGAATGAAAATATCTATAACTCTAGCTCAGGGAATTGCGTAAGTGGAATTCTCATATATTAGCATCTCATCATATATTATACATTTGTCGTAACTTGATGATTCGATCAGCTTAGTCCCTTTATATGATTTCTTGATCATCTAAATAAACAGCTATTGGTTTTTTGTTCCTGAATTGAATCTCCTATACACCCTAGGATTTGCATCTGTCCAATATATTCTCTTTTGCATCTTCTTTCTTTTTCTCCAGGCCTCATCTATGACACATTGCTATGTATTTATTATCTGTTGCCACTTATCTGACTCAGGTGTTCTTTTTCTGCGAACAGGTTTCTTCATGATAAGGTCAAGCCACAGGTGGTGCATCGGGACATCCATGCTAGCAACGTGTTGCTAGATGAAGAATTTGGTGCACACCTAATGGGAGTCGGACTCTCAAAGTTTATTGCATGGGAAGTTATGCGTGATAGGACAGTAATGGCTGGTGGCACCAATGGGTACCTTGCCCCAGAGTTTGTGTACAGAAACGAGCTTACTACAAAGAGTGACGTCTACAGTTTCGGAGTACTCTTGCTTGAGATTATAACTGGCCGCAAGCCAGCCCAGGCTGTTGATTCAGTTGGCTGGCAGAGCATATTCGAGTGGGCCACTCCACTTGTTCAGTCTCACCGCTATGTAGAGCTTTTGGATCCTCTCATGGCCACATCCTCATCCTCCGGCATCCCAGAAGCTGGGGTTATCCAGAAGGTGGTGGACCTTGTATATGCTTGCACACAGCATGTCCCTTCGATGCGCCCCAGGATGTCTCATGTGGTACACCAGCTCCAGCAGCTCGCGCCATCATCCCCTGTTTTGTAGTAAGTACTAAGTTCTAACTATTACCTTCCTATTTGGACACGAGGTTACCAAATCTAGTGTAATATGATTATATGACCTAACTGCCTAGAAATCTTGAAACTAGTATACTCTGGAGTTTGAAAACCTCTTGTGCCATTGCCAGGTTTGCAAAGTTGTGAACTTGCCTTTTATGATCATCTATTTGAAGTAGATTTGGACAACTTGTAACTTTGTAAGGAGGGCATGTGCAATCTGTAGGTGCTTAATCTCAATCAATTACAATTATAGCTTGATGTTTAACCGCCTTAAGGCGTTGACAAGCTTGTTCTAGTTGCCTGCAGCACATTTGAGAGTACATGCTAACTGATTTCCTTATCTGAGAAACTAGTTCAATTTGCTTTCCTATTGAATTTTATACCCATTTGTTTACCAACAACTGCTTCATCGTCTCGTTTTTAAAGTCCTAGAACATCCTCCAGTAACTTGCATCAGGCAACCTCAACACAAGGCAATGCTACTACTGTCTAATGTCAGATAATGTGTAAACTGTAAAGCACCAAAATGAAGACAGTAGGGGTTGAAGCACTTGTTCATAGGTGGGATCAATGGATCATGCATAACCCATTCTCACATAGAGAGCATCTCTTTAAATTTCAGTTGAATCTATTATTTGAATCTATTATTTGTGGTTCAGATCAAGTTCTCACTCTTTTTCAGCAACTCACCTCAATCTTTAGGCTGCTATTGACATGTCAACTGCCTATCCCAAAAATGTTATCACCCCAAGCATAGCTTTTAAAGCTAGATAGCTAAACTTGCCTCAAGCACTCACATGTCACAACATATGCTGTTATTAGTGATGGCAACATCTACCGGCAAAACCCATTTGTAAAAGAGACTCATTTTTATAATTGGATCCCCTCACATTCACAAGTAATGGTATCAAGTTGAATTGGGGTTATCACTTTCTTTTTACAGGTAATTACTGTTTGTACGTAAGTTCACTATTATATTTATACACAATTGTCAATAGGTCTACAAAGCGGGAAAGGGAAAAACATCATAACCCATTGAGGATGCAAGAAAAAAGGAGTCTAAATGTCTAATTGCAGTGTCAAATTAATTATAAATATTATTGACAGATCAAAAAGGGGAGAGGTTAAAAATACTTTACATCTTTGGTCAATTTGTGACTTCATCCATAGATTTTTCTTTAGTTGAAACGACCAACTATTCTCTTGCATTTGTGTCAATTTGTGACTTGTCTCTTAGGCTGCTTTTTTTTTTTTTTTTTTTTATACAAGGCAAGGATTTGGGGGTGATCAATCGCGATTGACCCACCGCCCAATAGCGTTCCAATGGACAAAATCCACAATCTCAGCTGGAACACAGTCGGCGACGAAACACGAGGACAAGCCCAGATGCGCAAGTCGATCAGCCACCCGGTTACCTTCCCTGAAGTCTCTTAGGCTGCTCTAATTTGTTAGGTTAAACTTATATACTGTACATTTTTATTTTTATTTTTATTTTTATTTTGTATCAGAGGTACTGTATTTTATCAACACAAATAAATGCTTTATAAAAATAAATTATGTCACACAATCCATTAATGCATCATATCATAACTCATAAATTTCAAAAAGGATAAGCAAATTAATTAACTTATATACTGTATGACTAAATTATGTCTACACTCACAAATTTGAATGAATGATGATAGACAATGCAAAGATTTATTAAGAAGTGTGTCGACAATAGATTAGTGCCAAATAAACTCATCATATATAGATTCATAGGTATCCAAATATAAAGCAGAAATTTTGAATACGTTATTTATATTGACCATCAAAATTCAAGAGGAAGGTTTAACTTGACTTGGTGGATCGCTTAAAGAGTAATTGTCAGGCATTCACTTTTAAGCACCCACCCACCTAACAAGACGACATTCAACCTTCAATTATTACCCCTTTCATTTCATTCACAAGTTTCCAATATATCATCCACACTTTTCAACACTTCGACCCGTACGTCCATATAATGAAGATCATCATGTAACCGCTTGCATAGTTACATGGGCTTAGATCAACCGGTCACAGGAGTGATATTTGAAGTAAGAAACTAAGAATCGAGTCTCACCAGCAACAATGTGGAAGCAACCTCTCAAATGAGAGACTCCCTATGCGTAATGAGCACTGATCCCGACCTCTGTGGTTGGTTAAGTCACCGTAATTTACCTCATCTCACAATCTCTTCATTTCGAGGGTAATTTTACCTTTAGGAGCAAAAGATCACCATGTGAGTTTATAATGTTGACTTTTCATTATGAAAATATAATTTTTTTAAAAAAATAATTATGTACTTATTATTAATAATTAAGTATGGAATTGTTTTTTTTTAAATTTATATTTTATAGATTTTTTAGCTTATTAAAAAACATGTTAAAAACTAAAAATACTTTTTTAAAGTGGAGTATTTTGGCCTCCAATCATCTATCCTCAAATTTGTTCCTCCTCGTGTAAGTAGCGGATCTTAGAGGACTTGGAGTAGCTGAAACCCGTCCGAAAGAAAAACGTAGAAATTTTTTTATTTTGAATTTTTTGGTAATTTTTATTAATGTTAGGGATAAAAGAGTGTAAAAGGTGTAAGGAATTACAAAGAAAGCTTGACTTATTTGGTAAGGAGTAATATTTATTACCTTGAGGTCATGAGTTTTTTTTTTTTTTTTTTTTACAGTAGGCAAGAAGTAGATCGACAAAGCGATCTTGAAGTCATCAACAGATGACTTGAATGACCCTACGCAGAGGGTCGCCAGTCAAAAAAGAAAAATTATCTAAGACTACAATTACAGAAATTTAAAATTAAAAATGTCTAAAAAAAATTAAAACTATACTTGACTCTAGTTCTTGTGGCTTGGATAGCGGTGACGATTGTTGCATGTGAAAGCTCGGACTCGCTCAATACTATTGCTGCATGTGAGGCTGGACTGGTGATGCCAGATCTAGACCCACGGGTCATAAATCATATCATCAACAATGGGTTATTTTGGGTTTAATAGATTTGTTAAGGGGATTTTTGGAGAGGTGTTTGGTGGTTGTTTGTTAAGGATTGTTTGAGGTCCCAAAGGGAGGCTAAAAAAAGCACTGACAAGGGACCAGGGTTTGGGGATTTTGTGTTTGTAAAAAAAGTTTACTTGAGATGGGTTTCTTTGACTTTGAGCGGGGGAGGTTTTGTGTGTGGCTAAGGGGAAAAGGCGCACGGGCGGCAACAGGGGCAAGCCGACCACCGTGTTGAAGCGAGGGTAGAGCTCACCGGAGAGGAGGTCAGAGGCGAGGTCGAGATGAAGTAGATCTGGGCTGCTGGGGATGAGGGGAGGGGGAGCATGCAAGGAGAACCACCGGCCGCCAGAGGAGGCGCCACCACAAAGGGAGGCGCGGAAGCCGTTGGCCGAGTAGGTTGCGAGATCTGCGGAGGGAGTGTAACTGATGGGTCGGGGACCACGGCGGAGCCGTTAGAGCCGACGGAGGAGAAAGAGAGGAGGAGGTGAAGCGGCGTCGGGGCCTCCCAGACGGAAGAAACCAAGACGACGTCGGGGAGGGAGATGGGCGCATGTGGGACCGCTGCACTGACCATCGGAGCGAAGATTCACCATCGACGGCGGCGACGGCCGTAACAAGAGCAGCGGAAGATGATCAGCAGGGGTGGGTTTTGCGGGATGGGTTTTGTGGGTTGTGTTTTCCAAAGGAGATTTTTAGAGGGAGTGGTGCTAGCGGCGTGGGGCCAGTCGAGAAGGCCACCGGAGGTAACCTTGGATGAAGGAGGAGGAAGAGGTAGCCATGGTGAGGTTGCTAGGGTTTTCCAAGAGAGCCAAGGATCACCTCTTTTGAATAATCCCCTTGAGGTCATGAGTTAAAACCCCTTTAGCCTCGCTTTTTTTCTCTTAGTTTCTTCTACTAAAAATGTCTAATTAAATTAAAAAAATTAAATTATTCTCCAATATATTTAAACAAAAACATTCTTTTCTATATATAAATATTTAAAAAAATCTCAATTTTTTGTATATTTTTTTATTTTTTCTACTTAATTACTATTTAAATCACAAATTTAAGATTTTTTTCAATACATTTATAAAAAAATTATTTTTCATATATATATCGAATTTTTTTTTAGCCCCCTTCTAGGAAAATTCTTGGATCACCACTATGTACCCTAACCCTCTTCCCTCACAAATTTTAAATAAAAAAAATGAATTAATTTTTTTTAATGTAGTGCACTTGTCTATAAACAGTAGGGGTGTTATTCGAGTCGAACGAGCCGAGTAGTGAGCTGCTCATACTCGGTTCGGTACTGTTCAAGCTCGAGCTCGAGCTCGTTTAAGCTCGTGTTATTGTTTTACCTTGTTTTTGCTGGAAGTTCGTTTCTGAGCTCGATTTTGGCTCGTTTTTTGCTCGTTTCTGAGCTCGTTTTTGGCTCGTTTCTGAGCTCGTTACTGGAGACAAACGGGAAGAAACCCTAAAACTAAAGGTGAAAAAGCCCAGGGGCAAAATTTTCCGAGTAATATGAGCTACTCGAGCTCGAGCTCAGGAGCCTGCTCGAACTCGACTCGTTTTTCAAATGTGAACGAGCTCGAGCCAAGTTTTTCGAGCTGAATCCGAGCGGCTCGTGTCCATATAACACCCCTAATAAACAGAAATATGAAATGGTACCTTTCCAACTTCCTACACAAATGTCAAAACACTCCCTTTATTATCAAAGTAGAGGTTGGTGACAATTGCTATTTTAATTGCCCCCCTCCAAAGATCCTTTCTCCTCAACATCAAGATCAAGATCATTTATCCAACACCCAAAAACATCAACCAAAAACATATTATACCTCTAATTAAATTTCAAATTAATTAAGTAAGATATTCTTCCAATCTAACCATATTACAGGGAAAGAAAATCCCATCAAAAACAAAACAGGCGTACGTTTTCTGTATGAGCTTTTATTTAATTGTTACAATTTTCTTTACTCTTTCTTAGTTAGCCCTTTCTGTGAAATATCCGACGGGTCGTTACGGGGCAAACACGTGCCGAGTTACATTGATTTATTATTATTACTTTTACGGTTATAAGGTCAGGATCCACCAACTTAACACAAAAGCTTAAGCTATTGTGTAGAGTTTCACCCTTCCTTATAACCCATCATTCCTCAAGACGGGTCGTTACGGGGGGCAAAAACGTGCCGGGTTACATTGATTTATTATTATTACTTTTACTTATAATCCATCATTCCTCAAGACGGGTCGTTACATTTATTATTATTACTTTTACGGTTATAAGGTCGGGATCCACCAACTTAACACAAAAGCTTAAGCTATTGTGTAGAGTTTCACCCTTCCTTATGTGCGCTAGTAGCCTAGCACACAAGCCGAGTGAGGTTCCATTCTAAAACCAATTGGCAATAAAAGGAGTAGCCCACCGACTCATATACTAGAGCTTGATATGTTCAACTTTCCGATGTGGGACACTTTGGTCTCATTAACATCTCTAACTAACACTTTCTCATTATCTTTCCATGTGATCTCATCTCTCTCTCCCTCCCCTTTCCCTATACATAATAACTCCAACAATGCAACTTCCCTCTCACCTTCTTTCCATTATTTGCAGTTCAATTTTCTTCAATCCTCTTCGTCGTGGCGAAAAAAAAATGACGAAGAAGATCGAAGAAGCAACTAATTAAAGCATGACGATCACAAGGTCTTTCATTGGCCTAATTCTCCTCATCCATCTCCGATCCTCCCTATCATCTCCCTCTACAATCACTTCGTCTCCAAGGTCGAAGGCCATGGCGACGACTTATTCTCCATTCCGAATCACTCGTTTCACAGCATCGACCACCGCCGCATCTGCCACCTCCGCCACCACGTCTACCGAGCGAGGAAACTTGAAGACTTCAAGTCCTCTTTGGCCGCAACTGCTCGGAAGGACTCTCTTACTTCTCCTCCTCCGCCATTGGTAACCGCTCCTCCATCGATTCAATTTTATAGTATAACAATTACTGTAATATTTGAAAATTTATAGACAAATCTAAAAAATAGTTATGTTATTCAGGATGACCGGGTCTAAAAAATTACCCCAAATACAATTGACCTGACCCAAAAATCATTAACAGGTCTTCCTTACCATAGTTGTTTAACGATATTTTTTAATTTATAGCTCCTTTTTACTTTTGTATTTACGAAAATTGCACTTAAAATAAGATAAAACTTATAATTATTCAAGAAAATAGAAATATCATATTCCTATCAAGTAGGAACTGTATAATCCCTTTGTCTCACAATAGTTGATGTTTCAAAGAAGTAAAATTGTGTTATAAAAATTTGTGTTTTTGCTATAATAATTATTTTTTAGGTAACGATTATTCTTTTTATAAGTAACGTACAATTACTCTTTTTTTAGCGTATTGAGCAAAAATATGAAATTTTGTTAATTATTTAGTTCCTAAAAACAAATTTAAAAAATATGAATAATTCCTGAGTTGACTACACTACAACTGATAAAAAAAAGTTAAATTTTAGAGGGAAAGAAAGGGTTAATGGTTAAACACAACATTATATAAAATTAATTTAGAGAAGGACTAAGACTTAAATGATACATCATATACTTTGAAAATTCTTATAAAATTGAGTTTATATGGCTAAAACCCATTGATTTGGATCAGAATTGCTAGTGTAAATTTACACTACAACTGATCAATAGTGTGTATATATATAATTTTACAAAAATTATAAAGAATGGGTGATTAATAGAAAATTGAATTATGAAGAGATTTTATTATAATATATACTGTAGAAAAGAAAATTACTCCGTTGGTTTAATGATATAGGGCCCACGTACAAGTGTTTTGATGCGACGTGTAGTTGAATTGGTGGTAGACTGCTAAGACTGGTAGGGACTGGGGATGGAGGTGGTTGCGTTCTAATTAATGAGGCCCGTTGGTTAATTTGTGCAGGCAGGATCAAGGTCACGTGACTACCACGTGACCACATACGGGGCCTGCCCGACGGGCCTAATGGCCCTAGCCGATAGCACTCAGGCGCTCCTTACGGCGTTCGGCGACGCCAGCAAGCCTCCTTCCAATGACACCTTGATAGCCGGAATTAGTAATGCCGTAGGCGCCCAAATCAACCTCGACGGCGGGATTTGCCTCATCAGTCGCCCCCTCCGCTTCCCCGCCATCAGCGCTGGTAACATTTTGGTACTCCTCAAACTTCCTTGTAACATCTAGTATCGTTTAATTATAAGTTTTGGCGATATGAAAAGTTGGTAATTCGTTATTGCTATCAAAAAGATCGATTATATAATATTATTTATTTCCGTCACTAAAAAATATTTTATATATATATATTAATAATTATAAAATTAATATAAAAAAATAATATTTTATATAATTTTTATCATATTAAAGAATTATTAAAAATTCAATGACTATTTATTAACAAATTGATGTAGTAAAATTAGTATAAAGTAGTATAAACTAACTAATGATTCCTTCTAACCGGTCTATTTTTGGCTCTTAATAAAAAAAATATTAAAGTACTTTTCTTTAGATTTCTTGCTTAAACGAAATTATCATTTTTATGTACAAAATTATTATAGTTTTCATTTTTAAATATATACTACATTAATGCATGCATAAAGGTACTCGGTCTTACATCGAGTATCTCTTTAAATATTGGTTTCGAAATTCATACAGATCACTTCTAATCATCCCCAATTCAATCCCCTCTCTCCCTTCGAGTAAGACTGTAACCATGAAATAAAAATTTCCTCCTCTCTCTTCTCGTCATTCTCATCCATGTATTCGCACATGCCAAACGCGCATGCAATTCCCACTCCGATGATCGTGCCGCGGACCACAGAGCGTTCAAGATTGTGACTTTCATCGCAATCCTTACCGCTGGTCTAGTCGGAGTCTCCCTCCCAGTCGCCGGGAAGAAGATCCCCAGCCTGAGCCCGACGAGCGGCTTCTTCTCGGTGGTGAAGGCGTTCGCCTACAGGGTGATTTTAGCGCAACCCGCCTTGTACCGGATGCCTTCGAGATTCTGACAAGCCCTTGCCTAAGCGATAAGCCTTGGGGGGACTTCCTTTTCACCGACCTCGTGATAGGCTTCGTCGACACCGTGATGATCGACATGTTTACCGGCAGTTGCTATGACGAGAGCGCCGGATTCATACTCCAATGTGAACGCCGGTGACACTGAATCGAATGCATGATGTTCTTCACGTTGGCAGTATGAAACCGACGCTCTCGTCATAGCTGTTGTCGGCAAACACGTCGATCATCATGGTGTCGACAAAGGCAAAGTCCCCCCAAGGCTTATCGCTGAGGCAAGGACTCGTCAGCGTTTCGAAGGCATCCGAATTCTGGCACAATGTGAACTGCGCCAGTGACTAAAATCACCCCGCATGCGAACGCCTTTACAACCGAGAAGAAGTCGCTCGTCGGGCTCAGACTGGGGATGTTCTTCCCGGTGACCGGGAGGCAAACTTCGATGCCTGAGCCCGACGAGCGGCTTCTTCTCGGTGGTGAAGGCGTTCACCTACAGGGTGATTTTAGCGCAACCCACATTGTACCGGATGCCTTCGAGAGTCTGACAAGCCCTTGCCTAAGCGATAAGCCTTGGGGGGACTTCCTTTCCCAGACCTCGTGATGGGCTTCGTCGACACCATGATGATCGACATGTTTACCGACAGTTGCTATGACGAGAGCGCCAGATTCATACTGCCAATGTGAAGGCCGGTGACACTGAATCGAATGCATGATGTTCTTCACGTTGGCAGTATGAACCCGGCGCTCTCGTCATAGCTGTTGTCGGCAAACACGTCGATCGTCATGGTGTCAACAAAGGCAAAGTCCCCCCAAAGCTTATCGTTGAGGCAAGGACTCGTCAGCGTTTCGAAGGCATCCGAATTCTAGCACAATGTGGACTGCGTCGGTGACTAAAATCACCCCGCATGCGTACGCCTTTACCACCGAGAAGAAGTCGCTCTTCGGGCTCAGACTGGGGATGTTCTTCCCGGTGATCGGGAGGCAAACTCCGATGCCTGAGCCCGACGAGCGGCTTCTTCTCGGTGGTGAAGGCGTTCACCTACAAGGTGATTTTAGCGCAACCCACATTGTACCGGATGCCTTCGAGAGTCTGACAAGCCCTTGCCTAAGCGATAAGCCTTGGGGGGACTTCCTTTCCCAGACCTCGTGATGGGCTTCGTCGACACCATGATGATCGACATGTTTACCGACAGTTGCTATGACGAGAGCGCCAGATTCATACTGCCAATGTGAAGGTCGGTGACACTGAATCAAATGCATGATGTTCTTCACGTTGGTAGTATGAACCCGACGCTCTCGTCATAGCTGTTGTCGGCAAACACGTTGATCATCATGGTGTCGAAAAAGGCAAAGTCCCCCCAAGGCTTGTCGCTGAGGCAAGGGCTCGTCAGCGTTTCGAAGGCATCCGAATTCTGGCACAATGTGGACTGCGCCGGTGACTAAATCACCCCGCATGCGAACGCCTTTACCACCGAGAAGAAGTCGCTCGTCGGGCTCAGACTGGGGATGTTCTTCCCGGTGGCCGGGAGGCAAACTCCGATTTCACTAGCGGCAAGGATTGCGACGAAAGCCACAATCTTGAGCGCGCTGTGTTCCGCAACACGATCGTCGAAGTGGGAATCGCATGCGCATTCGGCATGTGCGAAGACAGGAGACAGGGATGATAGTGACGAGAAGAGAGAGGCGTATATTTTGGTTGATTCTCATGGTTTTCGATCTGAAGGGAGAGAGGGGATCGAATTGGGGATGATTAGGGGTGATCCGTATGAATTGCGAAACCAATATTTAAAGAGATGCAAGATCGAATGAGATATGCAACATCCCTAATATCAGCCTAGACAGGAAATGAGTTATGCATGAAGGTTAAATGCCAAATTGAAAGTGAAGACATCACCTTGATTGTAAGACCTTGAGATGCTAATCCGCAGGACGATATTAAAGGATGATGAAAGACAAAATAAGACTTGATTTTAAGGTCTTGAAACCAAGGCCAAAATATTTGGTCACAATGTATTTTCTGGATTCAATCGTTTATATATTTTGATATTTCACATTGCAGGAAATGTTGTTGGATCAAGTATTTTCGGCCATATGAGTTAAAGCATATCGGCATCAATATTGGGCCTTAATTTTCTGTAACTTGGATTGATCGACTGCTTTATATATAGGGTGTTGTTATTTACACCCACAAAAGTTACTATTTACACCTAAAAATCCAAGTTTTTATTTTTATATAAAAATAAACCCTACGCCTCCTGAGTCATAGGCGTGTGCAGGGGCGGATCCTGGACCGTCATTCCGGGGATACTTGAAGGTAAATTTTTCATCTTCCGAGAATGTTTAAAGGTAAAAAAAATATTTCTTTTGTAATTTTTTTCCCGGGTCGAGGATGCTTGACATAAAATATTAAGAAATTAACACTAAAAAAAAAGAAATTTTCCCGGGTCAACAAAGGGATCCGCCCCTGGGCGTGTGACTGAAGAGGGGCAGGGTATGCATATAGAAAAAAATAGTTGCGCCTCTTGAGTCACATACCTATGACTCAAAAGGCGTAGGGTTTATTTAAAAAAAAAAAAAATTTGGATTTTGGGTGTAAATAGTAAAATTTTAAGTTGTAAATAACAATTCCTTATATATATCACTCCTAACTTGTTTTGTAGAAAGTTTTGATCATTGAGATATTTCAGGAATTTCGAATGGGCTCAAATTTTAAATAAGGACTCTCGATGAAAATGGCTCCATCAATCTTCTAGAAGCATGCGCTTATGGTTGTTGAAGATTGTGTGATGGTGTCATGGAAAGAAAAGATTTGGAGAGTTCAAAATTCAAACATCTCTCAAGCCATGATGAATTGGAAGGCTATAAATAGATGAATGCAAGAAGGAGATCGTTACACAACACTAAGGGCCTGTTTTCTTCAGCCCTCCCCATCACCACCTCCACCTTCATTAAGGGGGTGGACCTCCTCCATTTCTCCTACCTCCTCTCCCCAAGGTAGGGGATTTTCCCCTATCTCCACCCTATTTCACCCACCTCCACCCCCTCCACCTCTTAAAAAAGAGGTTAGAAAACACGCCCTAAAGCAAAAAGTCAAAGCAATCAAGTTCTCCGTAACATTCATCAATCTTAGTTTCTCTCGCAAGTTCTCATTGTTTTTAGTTAGTTCTTATTTTGAGAGTTGAGGGAAACACTAGAGTGATATCGTACAATTCATTTGTTTTACATTAAGAGTATTTCCTACTCAAACAAAAACACACTTCGGTGTGTGGTGATGACTTTTATTTCACTTGTAAGGTTGGGTTGCTATAATAGACGCAGTGAGGCTTTGTATAGAAGAATGGAAGTTTTTCTATGATATTCTAGGGCTCTAAAAAAAGTGAAATAAGAAGCATTTGAATCCTACAAGTTGGATAACCTTAGGCGGGAACGTATGTCAAGTTCGTGTCGAACCTCGTTAACAATTCGCTTGTTCATTTACTTATTCTGCATCTTATTTTGTTTACTTTGTTTTTCTCGGATTTCACTTTCGCAAGTTTTCATAGATATATCAAGTTGTTTTGTGAAAATCATGCATACTCAATTCAACTCCCCTCTAAAGTTTTTCATATTATCTATTAGACTCTTCAGAAAGTAACACTAGCTAGTTCCATAATAGTTTTACGGATAATGCCCAAGTTACAAAAAATGTATAATATATGATGAGATGCTTTTCACTTGTGCAATTCCATGAGCTAGAGTATTCCCAAGTTGCAACGATGTCTTGCTCAGAGTTATATTCTGAATGTATTTGAAAACCTTCATGTGCATAACCATGCATTCACTTCCTCGGACTATTGTCTTATTACAATTGATTTCAGGAACACATATGAGTGGTTTTGTTAATCGATCATTTAAATTTGAAATGACTTGGGCTAAAACTAAATCTTTTGCCAACGTGGTACACCAAGCCCGATGTCTTGATCTCTCTGGTTCTTATATGTTTAAATTGGTCAATAAAACTAAACTACTCGAAAATTTATCAAAAAAATGGCTTAAGGCTACTTTCAATAATATTAAAAGCCAATTACAGAAATCAGATTCGGATCTCCTCAAAGTGCAGAAAAAAGTTACTCCGTAATTCTTAACTTTACATTCAGGAAAAGTTAATTGTGAGTTGCAGAAACGACTTCTCAATAAAAGGGAATGACTTCGTGATTTCCAACGATCGTACTGGTCTCAAAGGGCTAAGGCTAAGCATTCCAAACTGGTAGACTCCAACTTTTATGATATTTTTACAAGATAGCTATGATTAAGCGTAACCGCAAAATTATCAAATCTCTCTCTTTCTCTCTTGCTGATGGTATGTATGTTTTTGATGCAGTTCTTATCAGAAATGAAATTGAATGTGAATATAGGAACCGTTTCCGGTCAACCCTGTACCCCTCTACTAGTTATCTTGATAAACTAAACGTTATTGACTCGGTGATCTCTCCGCTTGACAATGTTTGGTTGATTGCACCAGTCACCAATTCAGAGATTAAGCTTGCAGTTTTTTCATTTGCTACAGACAAGGCTCCTGGCTAGATGTATGCATGTTGGGTTCTACCAAAAGTATTGGGTCGTGGTTGGTCCTTCGGTTATTAAGGTGGTTAAGGTTAAGTGGTTTTTCGTGTCGGGCCGCCTGATGAAGCAGATTAACCATACTTTCTAGGGGTGTTATTCGAGCCAAAAGAGCTGAGCTTGACGTGTTGAAGCTTGTTCGTTTGTTAAACGAGCTCGAGCCGAGCCAAGCCCAATTTTTAAACGAGCTTTTTTTTTATCAAGCTTGTCTTGTTTAAGAAATGAACAAGTTCAAGCCGAGTTTTTTTTGAGATTTAAATAATTCTACTTGGTCATAATATATTAACTTAAAGCAAATCTTGAAAATTTCATAAAATTCGAGCTTAAATCGAACGAGCCGAGCTTTCAACCGAGCTTAAAATCTTGTGTAGGCTCGGCTTGTTTAGGTAAATGAACGAGCTCGAGTTGAGCTTTTTTCGAGCCGAGTTCGAGCTGTTCAGTTCATATAACAAGCCTAATACTTTCCTCACCTTGCTACCAAAGATTGATGACCCAATCCTTATTAATCATTTCAGACCCATTGGTCTATGCTCTACGATCTACTAGATTATTGCGAAAATTATGACTGCTCGTCTGGCTCCGATCCTTGAATATCTTATCCACCCTTTACAAGGGCCCTTTGCGAAAGGTTGCCTCATCCATGATAATATTCTTATTGCCCATGAAGTTTTCCATTCCTTTCGTCTTAAAAATGAAAAGTTGGATGGATGACCATTAAGATGGATATGGAAAATACTTATGATTGGTCCTATTAGTTTTATGGTAGCAAATTACTTATATTTATCCTAGTATTTTAAGGGATTATCTTAATACAGAGCTTTGCACAACCTTTCCCGGCCCGTTGTTCAATAATTTTTCTTTAAATGTTATTTCACATATTGATAGTGCAAATTCATTTTGTGTAGGAAGAATATATTCCCCATCATACATTAGTGGACGTAAACTCAATTGCATGGTGTGTATAGGCATATCTAATCTTTTTCACCCAAGCATCTTCTTCATTTATGGAAAATCATCATATCTACTTGTTGTGTTATTGGGAAATGTAACCTCTGAAAGTTATTTCCTATGAGCATATCATGTGAGGTTTGTTCAATAGCCTAGACTATAGAGTGTAGGGGTTATACATGGAACGCCTCCTATCATAATAGGAATTTCTACTACTGCTTCGGAGTGAATCATGATACTATTATAAGTTATCCTAACATGAATTGGCCTACGTGTCTTTTGCCATATAAAGTCCGGAAATAATGCTTTTTTCCCAATGCATACAGAACATTCTGAATTTACGAAAGCACATAGTTCATAACTATTAAATCCTTCCAAACATATAGTTACTGGGATTCTTCATTCTTGCGTGATCCTCTACTATATGTCTTGGGTCTATTTCTATGACCATATTTTCCTCATATTCATAAACAGATTCACTAATGGTCTTGGTTTTATATTCTATTATCCTTCTCCTAAGCTGATGCGAGTATAACGGTGTTGTTGGAGGGGGCCAATGGGATAGAGCTTGAACCTAGATTTGTACTATGTTTGATTGGTTCTTTTACTAGTTTATTTTCTAGTCTCTTGTTTAGAGCTGCTATCATACTTGCTATGTCTTCATCTCATACGAATGATTATACCAGTTTTAAATGCATTTACCCAAATGCATACCAGTTTGCTCATATTTGTATGGATTATACCTTTTTCTATGGTTAACACCTTTTCATTATTAGCGACTTTAAGATTTTTAAATGCATTTACCCACATAGTCTTAAGCTGAATTTATTCTGGTTTTAGCTTAACGGGTACAACCTCTTTACTAGGATCTACTACTTCATGTTTTTCAGCTTCTACTATATGGCATCTTCATGGGGGATTTGTGGTGTTTTCTAGTTTGTAGACTACCTTCCACTTTAATTGCAATGGATAAGTTCCTTTATGCATATTAATGCCCTCTGTTAACAATTTTATGGCTAGGAACGTAGATGCATAATTATCTTCTAGGCTAATATAATAGTTAATTAGGTCTACAGATCCATGAAACTGCTACTTGGCTAAAATTACAGACTATTCCACTAATGCATTGATCACTAACCCTTGTCTTACCGATAAGCCTGGGGGGATATCCCCTTCGCCGGCCTCGTGATGGGCCTCTCCATGGTCGGCACCATGATGATCGACGTGTTTGCCACCAGCTGTTACGACAAGAGCATCGGAGGTCATACTGCCGACGTGAAGGTCGAAAACATCGAATCGATCAATGGCGGTGCAACTGAATCTCAATCTACAATGCACGACCCGAGTTTGATGCATAACTTGCCTCAAGCGCTCACAACATATATTGTTATTAGTGATGGCAATATCTACTGGCAAAACCTATTTGTAAAAGAGACTTTTCTTATATATATAAAAAAAATTGGATCCAGCCCCTCACACCGAAGAATTCAGTGTGATACCACTACTCAATTTTATAAGACCATCTTCAACCATAAGTCATCTCTTCTCAAATTTGTTTTTTCTCTCTTCATAATATTTTGACACCTCATTTATTTTTCTTTTAAATAATTTTTCACTTTATCAACCTCTTTATTTAAGGTTTTCATATTTTTACTCCACGGTCATAAGTTTATTTCATCCTTCTTTTTTCTCATTTACCGATCTATATCCACTATATAGTTTCCACCAATTATAATATTATTATAGTTAAATAAAAATAAATAAAGCATCAACTTTTGCATTTGGTCCAAAACACTCTTTACCTCTAAGCCACGTCCCTTTCCTTCTTTTACCTTAAAATTTTTGCTACAATCATAATATTACATTATTATTACTTGAGATAATGAAAACCTTTGTTGTGGATGCTCTAAGAGCATCTCCAACAGTTTTCTCTTTTTGGGGATTTTGGAGTTTTTATAGAATTTTAAGTTGTTTTTTTGTCCAACAGATTCTCCATCACATTCTTCAAATTAAATAGAGAAGCAGCAGAAAAATACAGAGGATTATCTAAATCTACAGCATTATCCAAACTAAATAATTTTCTAAATATTCAAAATGGGAAACTGTTGGAGTTAAAGCAAAAATAGTTTAAAATATATGTATTATGTTTCACCATTTTGGAAAAATTATAGAGAAGCTTTTGGAGATGGTCTAATTGATCCTCTCACATCGACAAGCAGGGGCGGAGGGAGGGGGGGGCATGAGGTGGCTCGAGCCCCCCCCGGGTCGGGGGAAAACGCAAAAAAAAAAAAGTATTTTTTTTATAATTTTTGATAATTTAAGGGTTAAAAATAGTTAAAAAGAGCATTGAATCAATAAGTTTGCTTAGCTTAGTTGGTATGGGTTGTTGAGGAATAGAATGATAAGGTCTTGAGATCGAATCTTTATAGCTTCATTTTAGGGATTTTTTTCTCCTTTGAGCATTTTAAACTCAAAATAGCTATTTAAATCATACATTTAGTGTGTTTTATACTATATTTCTTATAACAAAAATTATGTCTTATATATATCTTTAAAAAAAAATCCCAAAAATTTAGTTGAACCCCCCTTGGATTTTTTCTGGCCCCGCCCCTGTCGACAAGTAATGGTATCACGTTAAATTGGGTTATATATAACTAGCTTCAAATATCACTTTCTTTTTACACGTAATTACTGTTTGTATGAAAGTTCACTATTATACACAATTGTCAATAGGTCTACAATGGGGAAAGGGGAAAAAAAGAAGAAGAAGATCATAACCCGTTGAGGATGCAAGAAAAAAGGAGTCTAACTGTGATATCAAATTAATTATAAATTATACATAATATAGGAAAGGTTAAAAATACTTTTACATTTTTGGTCAATTTGTGACTTCATTCATATGTTTTTCTTTAGTTGAAACAACCAATTGTATCAGTGGTACTGTATTTTATCAACACAAATAAATGCTTTATAAAAATAAATTATGTCACACAATCCATTAATGCATCATATCATAACTCATAAATTTCAAAAAGGATAAGCAAATTAATTAACTTATATACTGTATGACTAAATTATGTCTACACTCACAAATTTGAATGAATGATGATAGACAATGCAAAGATTTATTAAGAAGTGTGTCGACAATAGATTAGTGCCAAATAAACTCATCATATATAGATTCATAGGTATCCAAATATAAAGCAGAAATTTTGAATACGTTATTTATATTGACCATCAAAATTCAAGAGGAAGGTTTAACTTGACTTGGTGGATCGCTTAAAGAGTAATTGTCAGGCATTCACTTTTACCACCCACCCACCTAACAAGACGACATTCAACCTTCAATTACTTACCCCTTTCACTTCAACAGTTCGACCCAAGATTATCCACGATGGTTTTGGTTAAAATTATTTATTTATACACGATGTTTAAAAATATATGTCACTTTTTAGTTATTTACTTCACCGATAAAATGTGTATTTTTTACACATCATTCAAATACAATTGATTGAAAACAAAAAGAAAATAAAATCATAAAAAAAATACACCAATGATATTGTCTTACTTTTTGTAAAATTTTATACATATGAAGGAGGTGGTGTGCTCAAATTTGTACATCACATATGCTCAAATGTGTACATTTGCACACACCCAACAACCATTGGAAATGAAAAATATCTAAAAAAATACAAAATTGCACACAACCATTGTGGATGGTATAAGAGTACAATTATTATAGAGCCTTTGGGCTCTTAATATATACAACTCCGCATTTCCTTGGAAAAACATGTCGTTCAATATTAATGCACGTTTTTTTAGGATGGTAAAAGATATATAAAATATTTATTTTTCTTTAATTTTTTTAACAATTTCGTACTTCTTAATAGTAACTACAAAATTATTTTTAAAAAATTATAAAAATAAATATTTTATATACGTAAATAGTAAACGCCATATTTTATCGAAGAAAGTGATAATATTTGAAGTTTGAGGTAATTAATGTAGTCCACTTGCCTATAAACAGAAATATAAAACAGTACCTTTCCAACTTCCTACACAAATGTCAAAGCACGCCCTTTATTATCAAAGTAGAAGTTGGTGACTTGCTATATGTTAATTGCCCCCCTCCAAAGATCCTTTCTCCACAACACCAAGATCATCCAACACCCAAAACCATCAACTCAAAACATATTATACCTCTAATTAAATTTCAAATTAATTAAGTAACATATTCTCCCAATCTAACCATATTATAGGGAAAGAAAATCCCATCAAAAACAAAACAGGTGTTTTGTGTATGAGCTTTTAAAACCTTCACACCCCCAATATAATTTTCTTTACTCTTTTTTAGTTAGCCCTTTCTCTTTCCATGTGATCTCTCTCCCTCCTTTTTTCCCTATACATAATAGCTCCAACAATGCAATTTCCCTCTCACCTTCTTTCCGTTCGTTTTCCGATCGATTTTCTTCAATCCTCTTCGTCGCCGGCGAAGAAGATCGATCGAAGAAGCAATTAATTAAAGAATGACGATCTCAAGGTCTTTCATTGGCCTAATTCTCCTAATCCATCTCTTCCCTATCATCTCCCTCTACAATCGCTTCGTCTCCGAGGTCGAAGGCCACGACGACGATTTATTCTCCATTCCGAATCACTCGTTTCACAGCATCGATCACCGCCGGATCCACCACCACCACTACCACGACTACCGTGCGAGGAAACTTGAAGACTTCAGATCCTCTTTGGCCGCGACTGCTCGGAAGGACTCTCTTACTTCTCCTCCGCCGCCATTGGTAACCGCTCCTCGATCGATTCAATTTTAGTTTGTTAAATCAATCGAGTGTTTTGATGCGACGTGTAACTGAATAGTCTGAATTGGTGGTGGTGATGGAGGTTGTTGCGTTTCAAATTAACGAGGCCCGTTGGTTGATTTGTGCAGGCGGGATCAAGGTCACGTGATTACCACGTGACCACATACGGGGCCGACCCGACGGGCCTAATTGATAGCACTCAGGCGCTCCTCAGGGCGTTCAACGACGCCAGTAAGCCTCCTTCCAATGACACCTTGATAGCCGGAATTAGTAACGCCGGAGGCGCCCAAATCAATCTCGAGGGCGGAATTTACCTCATCAGCCACCCCCTCCGCTTCCCCGCCACCGGCGCTGGCAATATTTTGGTACTCCTCAAACTTCTTTATAAAACAACTTCTATTGTTGTATTGTAAGTTTAATTGGTAATTCCATATTGCTATAAAAAGATTGATTATATAATTCATACCCAAAAAAAAAAGATTGATTATATAATATTATTTATTTTCGCCGATAAATAATCGTTGACATTTTAGCATATTTTTTAAGAAACTAAAATTTATGTAAAATATTTTTTATATAATTTATATTTATTAATAAATATAAAATTATAAAAAAATTTAATATTTTATAGTAGTAATTTTTATGACATTAAAAATTCAATGACTATTTATTGACAAATGAATTTAGTGGTAATAGTATAAACTTTTTTTTGGTAATAGTATAAACTAACTCATGATTCCTTGTAAGTTGTAACCTATCTATTTTTGGTTGTTAATAATAAAAAATTGAAGTACTTTTCTTTAGATTTCTTGCTAAATCTGGATTATAACTTTAATATAAAAAATTATTATAGTTTTTATTTTAAAATATATACTACATTAATGTATGCATAAAGGTACACGGCGGAACCCTAAAGGCGTCGGACACTTTTCCGGCGGATGGATACCTTATCGAGCTATCCACATCATCGCCGCCGCCATCCACCGAGCTAAAGCAAGAAGAAGAATCTGATCGAATCGCAGGCAACTTAGCCGCGACCGAAGCCTACAATTACGAGTACATCACCTTCCGCGACCTCCTCCTTGATTGCAGCTTCCGGGGCGGCGGCCTCGCGGTGGTCAACTCGCTCCGCACCACCGTGGACAACCTGTACGTCACTCACTTCACCACCGATGGGATCCTCGTCCGCTCCGGCCACGAGACGCTCGTCCGCAACAGCTACCTCGGCCAGCACATCACCGCCGGGGGCGACCCCGGGGAGCGGTCTTTCTCCGGCACAGCCGTCGCGCTCCTCGGAAACGACAACGTCCTCACGGACGTCGTCGTCTTCTCCGCCGCCACCGGCGTCCTCATCTCCGGCCAGGCCAACCTCCTCTCCGGCGTCCACTGTTACAACAAGGCGACCGGCTTCGGCGGCGTCGGCATCTACCTCCGCCTCCCCGGGCTGACCCAGACCCGGATCCTCGGGTCCTACCTCGACTACACCGGGATCGTCGCCGAGGACCCGGTCCAGCTCGTGATCGCCGGGAACTTCTTCCTAGGCGACGCCGCCGTGACGATCAAGTCGGTCAACGGCGTGGTCAAAGGCCTGGCGGTGGTGGACAACATGTTCTCCGGGTCGGGCTCGGGCGTGGATATAGTGAAGCTGGACGGGCCGTTCGGGCGGGTGGAGCAGGTGGTGGTGGAGAGGAACAGCGTCAACGGGATGAACGCGAGGGCCACGTCAGCAAGGGCGCACGTGCGGGAGAGCTCCGGTGGCACGTGGACGGCGGATTTCAACGGCGTTTTGCTGTTTCCGAATATGATACGGCACGTGCAGTACTCGACGCTAGTTGACGTTAAGGGTAGTAATAATAGTAACTCAACCGGTGGTAAGAATTTGTTACCGCAGGTGAATTTCGTGCTTAGGGATGTGTCGGAGAATAAGGTGGTGATAGAGTCGGAGTCGGATTCGGAGGTCGGTAATTCGACTTCCGTTTATGTGATGGTGGATCAAGGATTTTCGGATTGAGAGGACAAATTTTATTTTATTTTTCATAAATCATAACATTATAAATTAAATTACAAAATCATTTGACAAAATTTATCGCCAATTTGATGAAGGGTCAAATATGGTCGTTGAAGAGTTATTAAAGGAGTCCATTTTAGGAGCATGATCTATTCCATTTGGTATCAAAAGAGCTTCAAAGATCCAACTTGGGACACACCATTTAAGTGTCTTGAATTATTTTAGAATTATGGTCTATTTTAGTCTTATTTAGACGAACATTTGTATTTGGGGCTTAATGTATTTTGGGTCAAACTATTAGCTTAGTTTTATTTACTTCTCTTATCATTTTAGGAAGGTCATATAAATAACCTTAATTTATAACTTCATTTTCAGAAGTTAGTTTTTAGGTTTTGAAAAATCTGATTTGGAGAGTGTTCTCTTAAGAGAAAAACCGAGTTCTCCTGCGCGGAATAGGTTTTGATGGATAATTCATATTTTGGTTTGTCTTGTGGACGTGTGTCAATTCTCGTCATAGGATTGGTGCTATCAAGCATTCATGAGCTCCCTTCTCATCAGTGGCGGATCCTGGAATTGTTGAATGAGAGGGCGGAAAATTAGGATAAAAAAATATTGTCGGTAAAATTAAACCCTGATTTTTCTTTTCCGAAAAATCATCAATGTTATGGATGTGTAACTAGAATAAAGCATAAATCTTACATGCTTTATTTCATGGTTTTCACATATTTCAATATAACCTCAGAATTTGAAGTTCTCGGATATAATTATATTATTAAGATATGAAATTAATAAATGATACATATTGGTTCCGTAAATGATGTAGGAACTATTATAATGAATTTACATATATTTAGTGCTGAAAATTGAAACGCTTATAACTTTTTGCTCAGATATCGGATTCGAGCTTATAATATATCAAATCGAAGGTATTGACGAGAGGAATATGTATGTTAAATTTTATTTTCGATTGGGGGGGAGATTGCCACCCCTGGCCCTAAAGAGGATCCGCCTCTGCTTCTCATGCTTTCAAGGTTGCACGCTTGATTATGTGAGATTGTAAAGGTTGGTTTTTCGATCATTGTGTTATCCTTATTATTATATATCTATCTATATATTTGGTTTATTTGCGTCATTCAATTTCCGTTGAGCCGTTGGTGTTTATAGAAAGATCGAGTCATCCTACCTCTAATCCCCGTATCACAATTTACAAGAAAGTGTTTATAGAAAAAAAATACTTAATATATTATGTATTATATATCTACGTGTATAATATCTTGTTAAGACAGTATGCCTAATCATCGCCAAGCCAATCAATTGGAAAACTTATTAATTGATATCATCATCCAAAACTTGTAAGTTTGTTGCTCCAAAAGAAAATGAAATGGAAAAGTGATTATATTTATATAATGCTAATTAAGGGCGTCCTCATAACGGTTTTTTTTGTGTGGTCAAACTCGTAATATTTCGTAGAGAGACCCATCACGAGGTTGTAATAAGGAAACTTTCCCCAAGCGCTATGACAATGGCTAACAATAGATGTCTGGCTAATGAGTCATTTCTATATCGATAAACCTTGGGGAAATATTATCACCAGATTGAAGACATCGAATCCAGTGAATTCAATGTCTACCGGGCGCGTAAATAGGGGCTATTCTCGTGATCAAAATAGCCCAACTTCAGTGTAAGATCACGAGATTGATTGTAATGTCCTTCTTGAGGGTTTTCATTTATTGATAAACATATACATAGGTTACAAAGGCATTGGACCTTATTGGGCTTTGAGCCCACTATACATGAGGAGACCTATGTAATCTATCAAACCACCGCAGTCGAAACAGGAGGGGTCCGTATAGTGAGACTGGAACGAAAATCAATGAACAATTGTCTAGGTAAACCCTTGGTGAATATATCAGCGTACTGATAAGAGGACGGGAAATGTAGAACGCGGACATGTCCAATGACAACCTTGTCCCTGACGAAGTGGAGATCAAGCTCAATGTGCTTCGTGCGTTGATCCTGGACTGGGTTGCTAGCCAGATAGACAGCGGAGACGTTGTCAGTGTAGACGGGAGTGGCCTTCTGAAGAGGGCAACGGACCTCAAGTAGGAGATTGCGGAGCCAAGAGCACTCGGAGACAACGTTGGCAACACCCATGTATTCTGCCTCAGCGCTGGAGCGAGACACGACAGATTGACGCTTGGCTGACCACGACACAAGGGTGTCGTTGAGGAAGACACAGTAACCAGACGTGGAGCGACGTGTGTCAGGGCAACCACCCCAATCCGCATCAGTGTAAGCAACAAGATCAAGCTTAGAGGAAGGAGTGATCGTGGTGCCGAGCTCGAGGGTGCCGCTGATGTACCGAATGATCCGCTTCAAAGCCTGAAAGTGAGGTTCCCTGGGTGCATGCATGAACAAGCAGAGGCCTGCTGAACGACGTAACCAATATCCGGCCTGGTGAAAGTGAGATACTGAAGAGCACCAGCGAGGCTCCTGTACAGTGTCGGATCATCAACCAAAGGACCAGAATGAGCACTGAGCTTGTTGGATGTATCGACAGGGGTGGCGACTGGATTACAGTTGACCATCTTAGCCCGAGCAACAATCTCAGCAGCATACTTACTTTGTGAGAGAAACAGACCAGACGCATGACGCTGAACAGCAACTCCCAAGAAGTAGGACAACTGACCCAGATCAGACATGGCGAATTCCGCACTTAACTGCTAAATAATGGACGTCCGAAGAGCATCAGAAGAGGCGGTGAGAATGATGTCGTCGACATATAGTAGTAGGAATGCCAAGTCTGAGCCTCTGGGATAGATAAACAGAGACGTATCCGAACGGGTGCCAATGAAACCTAAACGTAGCAGATGAGAGGCAAAGCGCTGGAACCAAGACCGCGGAGCCTGTTTCAGACCATACAGAGAGCGCTTGAGGAGACAGACATGCTTTGGACGATCAGCATCAGCAAACCCTGGCGGCTGAAACATGTAGACTGTCTCATTCAGATGGTCGTGCAGAAACGCGTTCTTGACATCTAACTGATGGATGGCCCAGTTGCGCGACAAAGCTAGACTCAAGACTACTCGAACAGTAGCAGGCTTGACCACAGGGCTGAACGTCTCATCGCAATCAATACCTGCCTGCTGAGATCGACCGTTGATCACAAGACAGGCTTTGTAGCGCTCCAACGTCCCATCAGAGCGGAACTTGTGACGGAAGAGCCACATACAGCGAATGACGTTCGCCTAAGGAGGGCGAGGGACAAGAACCGAAGTACTGATTTTCGTAAGGGCCCTATATTCGTCGAGCATAGCCGCCTGCCAATTCGGGTCGAGGAGGGCTGTTTTGTGGGAGGTAGGAATGGGGGAAAGGGAGGTCGGGGTGGAGGCAGGGGTGATTGGGAGTCGGGAAGGACGGGGGCAAGGGGGGCGGAGCCTGGGGAAACGGCTGCGGGCGCAGCAATGCCGCGGGCGGCGCGGGTTGATTGGCCGCGGCCGCAGCATGATGTTGCGGCCGCCGCCAGTAGGTGGGGCGTTGGATGGGGTGGGGATTGTTGATTAGCTGCGGCCGCGGCATCACGTCATGCGCGAGGGGACAGAGGGGTGTATGCATGGTTTTGAGCGGTGGGGTGATGTGCGGTGTTCATGGAGACGATCTGACGGGGTCGGAAGACACCGGAGACGTTGCGGGTGTGTGGTCTGGTTGTAGGGGGTGGTGGTGGTGGGGGGGGGGGGAGGTAGGAGCACCGGGAGAGCTCTGGGGAAACAGAAAATGTGGGAATGGTGACTCTGACTCTGACGGAGACACAGGGGGTGTGGGAGACGCAAAGGGGAATCGCGACTCATTAAAGGTGACATGACGAGATAGAATGATCTTCTGGGTCTTGATATCGAGGCAGAGGTAACCGCGACGATCAGACGGGTAGCCAAGAAAGACACAAGGGGTGGAGCGTGGGTGAAGCTTGTGAGGAGCGGTGGAGGACTGATTGGGGAAGCACAAGCACCCAAAGGTACAAATGTGATCATACCTGGTCAAAGTGCAATACAGTGCCTGAGTTGGTGAGCGATGGTGGAGGGTGGTGGAAGGGAGAATGCTTAGGAGGTAGCACGCGGTGGCTAAGGCGTAAGGCCAATATAGAAGGGGAATGGATGCGTGGAAGAGGAGAGAGCGCATCATATTGGTAATGGTTCGGATGGTTCGTTCGGCCTTGCCATTTGGTTGGGATGTATAGGGGCAACACAAGCGATAGGAGATCCCATTGGTGTTAAAGAAGGTGTGAAATTCTTTGTTGTCAAATTCGCGACCATTGTCACATTGGAAACACTTGATAGAGGTGTGAAATTGTGTTTTGATGTAAGTATGGAATTTGGCAAAGATAGGAAACACTTGAGATTTAAAGTGCAAAGGGAAAACCCATAAGAAATGTTTATAATCATCTAGAAACAAAAGGTAATACTTATGACCCTCCTTGCTAGGCACATGAGATGTCCAAATATCACTATGAATAATATCAAAAGGTGCAAAAGTAGTGTTTAAAGACCGCTGAAAAGGAAGTCTGGCATGCTTGCCTAACTGACAAGAAGAACAAAAACTAGAGCGAGGCTCTTTATTACATTGGACAAGACTCTTAGAACGAAGTAAATCTAAAACTGTAGGACTGGGATGACCAAGGCGTGCATGCCAAAGACTGGATGATGATGCCGAGAGGGCGAATTGACTTGACGGGCTGGATGGTGAGGGCGACGGCACATGATAGAGCTCCCCGGTGTTATTACATCTCAGGCGAGTAACCCTTGTAGTAAGATCCTTCACAGAGAAACCAAACGAATCAAACACAAGAGAAACATTATTGTCAGCGGTGAATCGACGGACAGAGATAAGGTTTTTGACGAGTTAGGGGGCAACAAAGACGTTGTTAAGGTGTAAGGGGTTGGTTTGGGTTGGTAATGTGGCGTGGCCAATGCCCGAAGTAGCAAGGCGACCACCGTTGCCGACGATAATAGAATGGGCAGAACCCTTAAAAGAAAGAGAAGAGAGAGTACTTGAGGAGTTCGTCATATGAGAAGTGGCGTCAGTGTCCATGTACCAAGCGGAGTCAGGAGGTGCCAGCTGCATCGAAGAGAAAGCGTGATGCACATCAGTTGGAGTGTATGCCGGATCAGACGACAACGAGTAGGCCTGATGCCCGGCGGGTCGAGGAGCAAGACCCAACAAGCCTTGCTGACGGTTGAGATGCGGGGCTGGTGGGCGATACGACGCGCTGGGGTAACCAAAGGGCATCCAAGGTGGATAGCCGGGTTTGGGTACCAGGAGGGGCGAGGGGTGTCGTAGTGCTGCGGCCGCCGCCTCTCGATCCCTACTGGTCGTTGCTGCGGCTGGGCTGCGGGGCGTAGGTCTTGTCGATGTCGCTTGACGAGACCAACGTCGTCTTGTCCTTGGCGGCTTCGGTGGTCTGACGTTGAAGGCGAGTCTCCTCCAGGATCAATTGAGACCGGGTCTTTTCGAATGTAGGGAGATGTTCCGTCTGCTGGATATGAGTAGCAGCAGCATTGTATTCAGAGGGAAGACCCAAAAGTACCTGGAGGACAAGGCGGGTGGCGCTGGGTTTGTAGTCGACGACGTCTAGTTGATCAGACAGGGTCTTGATGTGTTGACAATAGGCGGATATCGACGAAAAGGCGGAAAGCTTGCAACTTGAAAACTCGTGCTCGAGATAGACAGCACGGGTGGACTTGTTGTCTTGAAAGAGATTCTGAAGTTTCTTCCAAGCATCCAAGGCGGTGTCTTTGGGGTTGAGGATGGTGGTCAATAGATCTTTTGAGATGGTGTTGAAGATCCATTGAAGGACAGTGGTGTCAGGTTGAGTGAAGAGATCATCGTCTTCACTTTCGGGACGATTGACGGAGGAGTCAATGTGTTGGAGGACTTTATGAGCCTTAACATGGGTCGTGAAGAGGTGCGACCACATGGTGTAGGAACTGGATTCGTGATCAAGGATGATGGGGATGCAGTTTTTGATATTAGAGATTGTGAGGGCGGAGTGGAAGGGCGGTTTGTTGGTGGCAGGAGGAGGGTCGGCCATTGCAACGGTAGGAAAAGGGTGGCCGAGGGGAGGTTTTCGGCGGCAAAGGGTGGCCGAGGGGGGGAGAATGGCGGCGCCGGCGGGAGGGTGGCGGCAAGGGGGAGGTGGCGGCTAGGGTTTAGGACTAGGAGAAAAAGAAAATTTAGGGTGTGAGGATTTTAGGTTGTGATATTATGTAAGATCACGAGATTAATTGTAATGTTCTCCTTTAGGGTTTTCATTCATTGATAAACATATATATAGGTTACAAAGGTATTTGGTCTTATTGGGCTTTGAGCCCACTATACATGAGGCGACCTATGTAATCTATCATTCAGGAAAATTAAAGCACTCTACAAGGATCAAGCAATACAGTTAAACCAATTAAGAAAAAGTTAAGTCTAGCTAGGTAATCCGCAACACAATTAGCTTCATGAAAACGTGGCAAAACTAAATATTTTAATCTCTTTTTAAAAAGTCTTGGCAATTGGAGATAAGATTGGCTTCTAGGTGACATCGCAATAATTATTTATCAAGAAGGGTCGCCATGAATTGTGAATCTATTTCCAGAACCACATGTATGCAGACACCATCTCAAGCAAGCATTAGTTCTTGTAAAACTCTCCATAGCTCAGCCATGGGACGTACAAGTTTCAATCTTCATAGCAAAACCACAATCCCACTCACCAACAATATTATTCCTTAGGGGTGGGCATGGGACGGGACGAGATAGGGGTAATCCCGCGTCACGCGGGATTAATTTTTTTTTTCAAATCCCGTCGGGTTTTATCCCTCACGGGACGGGACGGGATCAGGACGGGACGGGATTTGTCCCTCATAAAAAAAGATTAAAATATAATCCAAAATTAACAGTAAGTTTTTTTAAAAAAAATTCAGTCCATCCATAATCCATGCAAAGCATAACACTGTAAATGTTAACTTATGCAAATTAAAACACAATACGAGAGTTGCACAAGCAGTAAGATTTTTTTTTCCTAAAAGGCCATTAGACCAACAGTAAGTCATTACAACAAACTGTTTATTTCTTAGTTTATTTTTAATGTTTTTATTATTATTTTAAATTTTAAATTTTGGGTTTAAATAAATGTTAAGGTATAATGTAAATATATTCTTATATATTTTTATTAATTTTAATTAAATATATATAATTTTATATATATGCGGGACGGGACGGGATTTGCAGGATTCGAACTCTCCGTCCCGCGTCCCGTCCTGCGTAATTTTTGCGGGACGGGTTCGGGACGAGATTGGAATTTTTTTTTCTAAATCCCACCGGGATCAGGACGAGATGCGAGACGGGACGGAATTTGCGGGATTTGTGCCCACCCCTATTATTCCTAATAATACCAGTAGCATGACAATCTCTACTAATTCAATGTACAATTTCGTCTTAAATTTTAATATCTAGGAAAAAAAACATGGATAACAACAATGCAAGAAACCCTTCATTGGTTTCTTTTTTTTCACTTGGGTGTTGATATATACACCGCGAATCCGGATAAGGATTTACACGTCCTTAAGGATGTGCAAGTGTGGAACTGTGCACGTCCACTAGCAGACACTTTGCACGTCCTTAACAACGTGCATGCACGTCCTTAAGGACGTGCAAACCCTAGTTAGGGTTTCGCGTTTAGGGTTTAGGGTTTCCGAGGGTTTGTATTGTTAATTGAAAAAATTGAAGTGTTTAGCTAGTGGAGTTGAAGTATTTAGGGTCTAATTAAATGGAAAGCAATAATTGTTAAGATTTTCTTTCGGATAAAATGCTTATAATGTTACAAGGAACGGAAAAAAAGGTTACATCCATAATTTTAATAAACTGGTGGAATAAAATCTAGGAAAATAGTAAAGGGCGACCGGACTCGACACGTAAGGCTCGAAATCTTTGAAACTGAGCTTGAAACAGAGCATCCCATCCTTCGACGCTCGGTTGATGATGTGCGACTCATTCCGGCGGAGGCGGCGGAAGAGGAGCGTTAGGACGCAACCAGATCTATGAGAACGGAAAATTAGAGTTAGAGTATTGACATCTATATGAAAAGCAAGAATAGGTAATAAAAAAAGACGTTTGAAGTCGTACCGCGGCAAATGGTCTTGGTTTCCGATGCAGGCTACACCAAGGGTTGTTGATTGAGGGTTGTTAGCAGGTGTCGGCGAGGTCATGGGGAGACATGTGAACGGATGATGCCAAGCTAGGACGACGAGAGGAATCTGATATACCGTTGCAAATACTAAACCCATAATGGGTAGCTCTATCCACCGTCTCCTATCACCATGCACAGCTCCCGCCCATCTCTGATAGTCGACGAACTCCTGGAATGGGTACTCTCCCGTATAACAATCAGCGTAGAGATCGGAGTGATCCTCCAAGTGATTGCATAATAACGTTTTGAGTTCCGGGAAAGCAAACTCGCCGATCGGAGATGTCAATGACGCCAAAGCACGGTATCCACAATGACCATCTCCAATAGTGTCCCTCACACCCTCAATATGACCGAGCATGAAGGGATCAACGTTGTTTCGACCCCAGTTGAACCCTCCGAACACATCATCACGTCCACGTCGAGCTGAGGTCGCTTGTGGACGATGTCGAGCAGCACGCGCTTCTTCTCTCTCAAATCTTTCCCTTACCTCCTCGTATGGAAACGGGTTGGTTCTACAGGCATTCCTCGACCCCCGAGGCCTCCCCTTCCTTCGGACGCGTGCTGATGAGGGTGGGTGCAGCTCATCGTCGCATACATCGTTAGAAGCCGTGTGTGAAGATGACAGCTCATACGGCAGTGGGGTGTCGTCGATGTCAGTCCATGAAAAATCCATCCAGAACGGGTGGATGTCCTCTGCGGGTATTGGAGTACCGGAGTTGACGTATGCCTGAATCTCATGGACACAAGGGATCCCGTAACAAACCCTCCAATGTCGGTTCGTGCATACCGGAGGAACCTTTTGGTCCACGACATCCTGCTACATCTTGTACAGATAATCGAAGCACTTTTTGGAGATTAAAGTCTTTACCTCATCGAAAAGGTTGAGTTTATACGCCGTTGTTGACCATTTGAAGCGGTCGATCTCCAAAGCAGTTTGCAGCTCATGCAGTTGACAATCGTTGACTCTATGGATTGCATCGATCACGATGCGAAAGTCATCAGTCGATGAGTGCAGTGCCTCCTTCAGAACCTTGTGTTGACCCTCAACTCTGTACACATTGTCACATTGAAGGTCCACCCATGGATCCAAGCCGATCGGGTGGACGGGAGCCGGAGGGTCTGGATGGGGTGGCGTCGTGGGCAGCACGTACGGCCGGCTCTGCGACGCGTACCAAGGCATGTACTCAGCAGTAACACCGGCCTGACAGTCCTCGCTGGTGCGTCTGTGATCGGCCAGCCTATAGAAGCGACCCTCGTCCAGTAAGTCCTGCCACCTGTTGTGCCCGACGTCAAACACGGCGACGTACTTGGGCGTCAAGGCGGCGCCGCGGGTGAACCGACTCGGCTGGATGACGGCCTGCGGGATCCCCTGCACACGTCCGAACTGTCGCAGGCACCTATCGGGCATATATGGCTCCTCCTCTCCGCAGAATGTGATGGTGCCCCGATAGGTGGGCTGGCGGTACTCGCCGTCGAAGTCCAGATCACGCCCAAAGGGCATCCACTCCACCTATAATTTCAAACATCAGGCGTAATTCATACTTACGAAATATAAGTCATAAATTCAGAGATTCGAATACATACATCGGCGACGGTAAGGCAGTCGACCTCTTCCCGCATCTCCTGAACCTTCTTCCCGCATCGGCGACGGTAAGGCAGTCGACCTCCACCAGATCCGCCACCTCCTCCGCCACCCTCCACCATCTCAGCCACCGCCATCGCCCCACCACCCTCCTCAGTCTCCATCGCCACCGCCCCACCACCACCACCACCCTCCCGCAGCTCCTCCTCCCTGGGCACCTCCGCCTAGCTCTCTGCCTCTTCTCTCTCCATCTCTCTCTCGATCTCCGCCGGCGTCGCTCTCTCTCTCTCTCTCTCTCTCTCTCTCTCTCTCTCTCTGGTTGTGCTGCAAATTGGGGACGATGGGGACGAAGGTGCTCTTTTTCTCGATTTTAAGACAACGTGCATTGCACGTCCTTATCGATGTGCAAGCTTGCACGTCCTTATCGACGTGCAAGCGTGCACGTCCTTAAGGACGCGCAATGCACGTTTTCTTAAAAAAAAAAAAAAGGACGTGCGTGCACATAGCCACGCTTTGGGGGTTTCCACCCTTGCACGTTGTTAAGGACGTGCATGCACGTCCTTAACAACGTGTGGATTTGCGGTGTAAATGTGCAAAAATTACCTTATAAGCAGATCTATCAATCTAGGAGCAAACTCGAGGCGTTATAGCACGATTACAATCAAGCGTGAAAACAAACAACCATGGTTTTGGCCTTTGGGTTGAGTTATCTGTGCACTAAAACGCAACACGCACCAACCAAGCCGAGCACACAAGTCGAGTGGGGTCCATCCTAAAACCAATTAGTGTTAGAAGGAGGAGCCCACCCACTTATGTACAAGGCTTGAGTTCACTCTATAAAAATCAATTAGTGTTAAGATGAGTAGCTCACCCACTTATGTATAAGGCTTGAGTAGCTCACCCACTTATGTATAACCGTGGGGGTTACGCACACCCAAGCGCAACACGCGCCAACAAAGCCGAACAAACAAGCTGATTGGGTTCCATCCTAAAACCAATTGGGGTTAGGAAAAATAGCCCACACACTTATGTACAAGGCTTAAATTCACTTTATAATCAACGTAGGATCTATCCCAACTCATATTCTCAACAATATGAGTAAAATTAAAGCTCAAATAAGGGTGTCATATACAACTACAAAATCTACAAGGATACAAATAAAGAAGGGTGCGAGAATGAGATCGAGGAAATTATGTCATACAGCTTGGAGGGGTGAAGGTTTAAAAACTGTGAGTTTGGCTCCCATCCACCTTATTTTCGGGGTTTCCCCTTGCTTTATCAGTGAACCACCAACGACGAACCACCAACAAGGACCACACTGAAAACTCATGAAAGACCCCAATTGGAGAATGGGGTCCTATTTGGTATCGATTGATAATCGAAATAAGTGATTACGGTTTTGGTATTTGGTATAACGAAATTCGAAATGAAATCGATTATCGGGTAATCTCCTCATCCCTAATTTTGGGCATTTTTCATTCCTCCCCTAAACCTAAGGAATGACCCATTTCCAGTTTTCTCCCTCCCCAACTCAAACCCAACAGCCCCAACCACCACCGCATCTCTCTCTCTCCCCCTCCCTCTCTCCCTTCGTCGCCGTTATCACCACCATCTGCAGTCCTCCCTTCGTCAGCCTTCAGCGTCCTTCCCGACCGGTGTTCTCCCTCCGTCGCCGTTGTCGCCACCATCTCTGTCTCTCCCCAACCGGTGTTCTCCCTCTGTCACTCTCTTCTATTGCTCGAGCTTCACCCTGGTGCCACCATCGGCATCCTCCCTTCGTCGGCCTTCAGATCCGACCTTCAGATCCCACCACTCCACAACCAATTTTAGATCTACGACAGTCCTCCCGTCCACCACTAATATCAAATCTACTCTCTCCCCAATTTTAGATCTACAACACCCATGGCTTCTCTTTATTCTGACAACCTACCAAACAACATGTCTCACTAATGGTTTATTCCAATTTTTTATTCTCAGTCCGATTTCCATTCCGATTACTACACTCGTACCAAACAATGCCTAAATTCAACATAGGCCGAGTATCAGAAATGAACTAGTCACCATTTAATATACGTATTTGATCTTTTCGGCAAAACCTCAGCATAGAACTATCAGAAAACAACGGCAAAATTGAAGGAGATGAGTACACGACACAGCCTTTACAGCATTACCCGTGTCTCGTATTAGCATCTGTGATAAATATCAAGGGGGGCCATGAAGCACCAACCAATTGCAAAATTAAACAGAACTGGAAGATAAAAATGTGAAACAGCAGCACAAACCCGGCCTACGTCTCTCCATTCTCGTGTGTTGACATGCCTGGGGAAAACAGGTTTTCACCGGACAGGTTGAAATTCCGAGATAATGTTCTTCACACCGTCAAGCCAGTTGACACCAAATAATGTGTTTTTCACGCCGCAGTTGTCTCCAGTGAAGAGTTCTGTTGCAAAGTAGGATAATAAGCTGGGACCGCTTTAGACTCGCTAGTAAACCAATCACATTGGCAAGGTGTTAGCCCATCCAGAGCTTCAATACTCTGTCCCTGCCACCGGATGCAACTTTCTCGCCATCAGGACTCCAATCAACAGCAAAAACCTGATCCAAATGAAGGTCCAAAGTGGCAGTTAAAACACGGAAGTTTAGAATGGTGGGCATCTTTAACTGACAAAAGTTGAGTTGCTAAAATTCACAGCACTGGAAGTACCTCGTCGGAATGCCCTGGAAGATCCTGTTTCAGTTTTTGTGTCTTGATATCCCAAATCTAAACAATGAGTAGATTTTCAACTATAAGACGCTTGTAAAGAAATACCCAATGCAGAAATTTTTTTCCAGTGCATGTAGATGGGAATTACCGTATCATTTCCCAGCAAAAGCATAAAAAATCACAGAGCAATTACTTACCTTAAGTGTTGAGTCCTTACTTCCACTTAAGAGTAACCTACTATCAGCCGACCAACTGCAATAAAATAAAATTTAAAAAAAAAAAAAGAGGAGGTTGAGTTTATTTGGATTATGCAGAAGATATGAAATAGGTTAAAATTACAGGCACATTAGGACCTTATCTGATAAACAGGCCCAACATGGCCTCGAAAAGCAGCAACAAACTTTCCTGTAATGCCATTCCACACCTTGACTGACTTGTCAAACGAAGCACTTGCTATCCACTGACCATCAGGAGAAAAGTAAACATGGTTTACAAGCTGCAGGAACCAAGAGAGAACTTCATTAGAGTTTGCAGGAACACAAATCTACACCACACAAATGAAAGATTCAAGAGGGACACTTTGTTGGTGGGGATATAGGTAGGCAAATAAATATTGATTTTTTGGGTTATACCTGTTGATGGCCAGTCATTCGCTCTTTTGGGTGTTTGCTTACTGAAGGTTCCCACAGAATCATTGTGAAATCATCAGAACCTGAGACAAGTCTCTCAGGGGCATTGCCTTTCATCTTGTTGTATCTAGCTAATGCAGCCTACAAAAGAAGGATATAGGCCAACATTATAATATTTAATTTACCATAAAAAAAGAAGAGGAAAGAACATTTAGACAATTCTGTCCCCAAATGTTAGTAAAAATGAGAAGATGAAGAGTGGGAGAGTGAGTCAGATCTAACATTCAAAACATTTAGCAGTAAACAACAGGCCATCACATCTGTACTCAACTTAGTATTCCTGTTGCCCCAAATATAAACACAAATATACAAGTTCAGTTGTTGTCCAAGTCTTTTAGAAGCTAGGTGAATACCAAGTCCACATAAACAATGAGCTATAAAAATTTACTTCATTCAAATTGAATAATCTTGCACCCCAAGTAAAGGTATGCGATATACCTTGCAGCAGGAAATAACATATGAAAAGGCAGACTAGATCTGAGAATACAGAAGGTTAATAAACGTCCAGAAGACCCTAGTTTGCATTCAACAAGAATTCGCGTCATAAAAAATACCTCCTTCGTGTCCTCTGAAGAAGAAAATTGTTTCCCTGTGTGATCAAATGCTCCAGTGCGCAAGACATACTCTGTGCTTAATGCAAGGGAATTAACCCAATGCCCATGACCCTTACATCGTGAACAAGAAAATGTAAGCGGCAAGCTAAATCTATTAAAGGAAATATCAGATCAAACTACTGAGATTAAATAAACACATTGCTCCTGAAAACTTATTGAGAAAACTAATTGCTCAAAAGGTGTCAAACTGATGAGTACCTACTGTAAAATGTACAAGCCTACCTTTAACTCTCGGATTAGTTTCCCCTGTTTAGTTTCCCAGACTTTTATAGTACAATCTTGAGAGCTGTCAGAGAAATATAAGAGACGTTCAACAGAAGACCCAAAGTGGTAAAAGGAGTTCAGATAACAACACCAAACTTTCATTAGAAATAGCCAATCCCATAGAGCTAGTCATCAACCAGATCTAGGGAGTCTACACCCTATATGCCATTTTGTAAGGGACACTAAATCCATTTGCTTTAGCCTTTAGTCTATTATAAATCAAAGCTGGATGTTTTTTTTATACGAAATAATAGGTTGAATTAGACCATAGTTGTTCTGATGCGCTCCTCTTTATGCCTACATTCACCCTAGAGAAAATTTTAGCAAATAAAGAGGAGCAACAAAACAACTAGGGTCTAACTGAACCCTTTTTACCCCTTTTCTATTGGGACAGGGTAGCATAAGCATAATAAAACATCAGCCAAGTGAACATACCCAGTATATATGACACCATCGCCACCCCATTTCACACAAGTAACTGCCAAAGTATGGCCACTCAGACAAATAACAGATCTTTTCAAGGTAACATCCCATATGCGTGCATCGCCATCTTTGCTAGCACTGACAAAGCGACGACTTGGAGATTGAAGGTGGGCTGGTTCCCAAGATATGCCAGTGATCCACTTCTTGTGACCCTGATATGCAAAATTTTAAGATCTATTCATACGAGTAGCTTAATACCAGTATGGTTTATTATAAGTATCTACATCGTCACCCTTTAATTTCTAGAAAATCATATATATCGAAGTTAGTTGACTAATATAGCAGCAGAAGATGAAAATAAAGACATCACAAAAGAAGAAAATTGCTTTTTTTTTTATTAAAAAAATTGCCTTCAGAACATCCAATGACATTGTAAACAAGATATATGCATGTGTCTTCAAGAACATCCTCATTATCAGGAACTTTCTACTAATCTTTCCAATATAGATGTTTCTCTGACGTAAATAAGATCTTCGATATTACTGAATTACAAGTTCGCATTTCAAGTATTAATAGCACATTTTTATTTGATATACATTCTACACAAAAATATACCGTATGATAAGGATAAATATATAGCATAAATAACCCCCTCGCCTTTATCTAGCATGTATATCAGTTGTTTAACAAAGCATAGGTTTGTCCGGGAGTTTACCTCAAAAACGTGAGTGATTATGGATCTAGCAAATCAATTTATCTATTTATTTGTTTATGTTAAGCAGTGAAATGTGCTTATTAGAATATAACAATAGAGGGATATATCTTGGATTATTCTACAAGGAACCATGCTGCCATAGAAACAGGTAGGTTATGATAGAGAAAATATTTGGGTGACTAAAAGTGATGAGGGTTCCTTAGGTTACTCGCAGAATAGTAGTAGCATAAATAAAGGAAGTATCCCTCCGATTAAGGTAACTAGACAAGATCAGTTGTAATGGCCTTTGCCTTTGCCAGTCGAGTTTATGCTCTTTCGTGGCCACTGGCCAGCTTTCATCTCATTTTGGTGGATCAGTGGATTCCTTCTGGTTTCCTTGAGACAGTATCTTTGTGTTTGCGTGTCTTTTGGGCATTAATCAAATCAAAAGGTGTCCTTTTGGTTTCCTCGAGACGGTATCTTCATAAATTACAGTAGTATTAAATTGTCAAATAATCGCTTGATTGGAGGATAGCCCTTAAGATCAGCAACTGCAAAAGTTGGTATTTTGTGCTCAAATTCTGAAGTTAAAGCTAAAGAGTACAACCAACCCAAAACTGAAAGTTAAGGATACATTCTACAATATTCTCGATAAGCACAAGCTACATTCAAAATTCCTATTTATCTCTTCATGATTTTCATATATTTTAATCCTTTAATACTTACTAATGAACGTTAACATGCTACACCGACCCATGCTATGAAGTTAAAAGCATGTAAAAAAGAACATGAAGAAACACATCAACAATCAAAATAGTTAATCAGGTACATAAATAAATAAACCAAGATCGTCTTTATGATGCACAGGTCATGTGTCAGTTGTTTCTGTCCTGTATAACCTAAAACAAAAACTAGCTGGAGCAATATAGAGGGATGAGCAGAATTTTTTGCAAGTTGCACGAAGTTTAGATTCCTAATAGTTACAAAAGAACCACAAGTCTATAGAAAAGATCAAGCAAAATGATAGAGAAGGAGGCATCATTGTTAGCCACTTATTGGCTCTCTACTAGTTTACTGAAGTGATTAAGTTGAAGAATCATTTGATTAGCACAATTTTGGGCATTCACTTAATCTTGTAATAATCAGATGTGAAGTTGGAACTTACAGTAAGAGGACCGCCAGATGACTTCCCTGTCTGTGGATCCCAGCACAGAAGCTCTCCTGATTTGCTTCCACTCACTAGATGCTTACCATCCGGGGACCATGCAATGCACAGAACCCAATTTTTGTGCCCTGACAAAAATAGAAAACAAACCACATCCTTTTTAGAAAAATGATGAATTTTGGTGCGCTCGAAAAAAGTGTCTGATTGCATGGGAAGGGGATAAATAGAAGAAAATGAAGTCAGCAGCCAACTAACACAAAACAAGATGTATATCATTAAGAAAACGAAAGCATGTTTGCCTCAATATCTTCCTAGAAAAATACTGTGATATCAGGCTTACTAACGCATGCTTGATTGTTTGCACACACCAATTCTATGTGAAGAAGTAATACATTGTCTTTGTTAAACATATCAGTATCTCTTCCATAGAACTCAAAATATGAGGAATTTATAAGTTCATAAGAGTAATCGAACCAATTTGATCATTTTATTCCAACACCATTGACTACAAGTGCAGGATAGATGTTGGAGAGTTTTGCATGAATATAAAGCTTTCAAACAAATCAAACCTGTACAAGTGAACATAGGTGTTTGTGTATTCAGGTCCCAAAGCCTAACAGTTGTGTCACCTGAGCCACTGGCCAACTGTCGCCCATCAGGACTAAATGCAACTGAAAGCACAGCTTCAGTATGTCCTGCAGTATCAAAAATGCAATCATGATTGAAGTAAAAGCAGGGCCATATGCAAAGAATATACTATATTCTTCTTATCATCAGAATTTTGAAGAAACTAGTGATGTTCCAGAAAGAACAATGATGATACCGGCAATAGTAGCGGAGCAACGATGAACAGGACGGATGCGGAAAACTGCTTGTGGTTGATAAATGATCTGAACTACTTTCTCAACAGAGACTACAAACACACAAAAATCATACTTCTTGTTAAAATAAAGGAAACAGAAGTCCATCAACCTAACAGAACATCAAAATAAACTCAGTTGTTTTCTCAAGTAGGATAGAAAGATTAAAATATCTAGAAATATCACAAATTGCTGCTTGAATTAGGCAAACGAACCTTTGTTTTTCTGTAGATAAATCCCCAGCTCGTTAACAAGTTCTTGGTTTGATATGTAGAAGGCATAAGGCAGCCTCTCTTCCTGAAATATTATCAAATTCTACCTTAAAAGATATGTCGTAGCAATTCCATTACAACAGAGTGTGAAATGCAAACTAAAACAACAAACTGCAACGAAGATTTGCTGTAAATTGTAAAATCCAAATCCACACGCAAGAAACTGATCAATTACGAACGAAATTTCAAATATAAATACAACGAAGACAAAATTACGTTGCTAAGTAGCTGGTTGACGATGAGGTGAAGCTCTTTGGGGCCGGCGTTTTGAGGAAGGTACATAGCAGCTCCCAGAGGCGTGCCTTCAGGATCAGCCAACTGGCACATGACGCTGTTACTACTCGAATCTCTTTGCGCCTCCATCTCGAGTTACTCGAAGAAGAAGTTCAATTGCTGCTCCCTTCCAATGGCGGTGTTCGGAGCTCAGATGACGGGCGGATTGGAGGGGAAGGTGCGTCCGTCGAGGTTTAAAGTTGGTTAGGGTTTTAAAGACCTAAAATAAATTGCTGAATTTTATATGGACGACTAAGAAACTTAAAACTGAAAAACTATTTTGATTTTACAGAGTAAAATTTGTCAAAGCCCAACTAAATCGGCCCAGTGATGATTTCTCTGGCCCGTGTTTTTTTATTTGGCCCATTTGAGTATGTGTCAGGCTGTCAGCAGCTTCCATTTGAGGCCTACCTACAACTACAAATCAGAAGGACGCTTATCTACGAGCGGGTATCACGTATCCCTTGAATTGGTAAATAAAGAGCGGTCATTCCGGGGTTCGAACCGGGGACATATGGGTACTACCCATAAGTCTTTTCCGATGAGCCATTCCGAAATGGTTGGTATCCCGTATCCCATCATCTGGAAAAAAAAAACTTGATTTATTTGATTGGATATCAAAACAAATCACCATAAAAAATACATGTATCTCACAAAAAGGATTAAAGTACACACATATTTTGTTATGAAACTATAAATGGTGGATGATTCACCTCTCAACTCTTCACCTCCCTAAATCTTCACATAGTGGAAAACCAAATGATAGTTAGGCTTATATAAAACTATGTACGTCTCCTTGTAGATACACACAAACAATAGAGAATTTCTCTCTCTTATCTGTCTCCTCTTTGATGTTATTCTTTCACATATTACAACAGATTTTGAATAATTGCAGCCTAAAGAGAAAATCTAAAATTGGCCTAAAGAGAAAATCTAAGATGGTACTAAATACTAAGGAGTTAAAAATGAAAGCATCGCACAGGTGAAGTGAGGAAAATCAATACTCATTATTTATGTTAGAAGCTTAAATAAAATTAAATTAAATGCTAGCTCTAATACTATCAATAAGTGCATATTTTTATGGGTCCCGAAAATTTTTGAAATTAAATAAAATGTTAGAAAATAAACATATTAATCAATGTTTTAGAGTAAAAGTCATATAGAATATTATGTAGAACCACAATCTTATTGACATCCTGACATTTGGTAATCGATTCACTTGAAGAAAGAGACAATTTGGTGATGATAACACTTTTGAAAAACTAGACAGAGTGCTAATTCATAACAGTTTCCTTAACTCTTTCCCAATTTGACCACAAAGAACCACGTCTTTACACACTCTGACCACTCTCAAATCACAATTGAATTATGCGACAACCAGCGCCCTAAACTCCAACCTTTCAAATTTGAAATGGCATGGACCAAGAGGAAAGATTACGAAAATGTTGTTAGGGATGTCTGGCGAGTAAACTTCCCAGGCTCTCAGTTATACAAACTTACTAAGAAATTGCAGGAACTTAAGAAGAAAAGTAAAATTTAGAGCAAACGCATGTTTGGTAACATTTTCCGTCAAATTTCCTTCGTAGAAAAAGAGCTCCAAGATCTACAACAACGGCTCTATCTTAACTACGTTCCTGATCTAGATAAAAAGCAAAAACTTTTAATAAAAAAACACGCTACACTCATCAACTTCCAAAAAACCTATTGGGGATAAAGAGCGAAAAGAACTCATATTAGGACTATTGAAGCAAACACAACATATTTTCATCGAGTTGCAACGAGAAGAAGAAACAGAAACATAATAAAATCTATACAAATATATGTTGGGGTCTCTCTCTCCTCTGATCATGACATCAGGTGAGCCATCAAAGACGATTTTGTCAAGCGATTCGAGAACCCTCAAAGACCCCACATCACTAGTAACCTGCTAGGCAATATCAAACCTGAAATCACTTCATCAGATAATGACTGCTTACTAGACAAATTACAAATAGTGAAGTTAATAATGCCATTTTCAGCCTAGCCAACGATAAATCTCCGGGGGCCTAACTGCTTTCCTACTGATTTTTTCAAAAAATATTGGCATATTATGGGTCCTTCAGTTACCAAAGTCGTCAAAAGTTTCTTCCTTGGTAGATGAATTCTTAAACAAATAAACCACACATTCATAGCACTCATCCCCAAATGTGATAACCCAACAACTACCAACCACTATATGCCTATTAGTTTGTGTTCGATCATATATAAAGTGATATCTAAAGTTCTATCTACAAAGCTTAAAAAAATTATCCCAAAAATAATCCATCATCCCCCAAAAATTATCACACAAAAGTACCTCAAGAAACAAACCCTGGATCACGATCATCACATCCTTCATTTAAAATAATCCATCATCCCCAAAAAATTATCACACAAAATTATCCCAAAAAATTATTCTTACTAAACCAACCAAACCCTGGGTCACGATCATCACACCAAAGTACCTCAAGAAGCAACACATCCTTCAATACAACCGAAAGGGTAACTCCTCATGGCAATGAACAAAGCTTTCAAACCTTATCCCTATTTTTAAGAACAACATTCACTGGTCTATTGGTAATGGGAATGCTATTAATTTCTGGTATGACCATTGGTTGGCGTTCCGCTTATTGATATCGCAAAGGACCCACCAAACATCGACCCCCACCTCAAGGTGAGCCATTTCATTCAAGACGATAAATCTTGGAATGCTAAAAAAATTCACGACCTTGTCAAAGATCAAATCGACGATACCACCATCACCTCCATCCTACAAACACCAATCCCAAAAAACAATGGCAAAGATAGAATCTACTAGAGATGGAGCAAGAATGGTTGATTTTCTACAAAGTCAGTCATTGATATGCTTCATAACACAAATAAACATACTCGATCAGACCTATATTGAATCTGGAAACTAGAAACTCTTCCAAAAAGTAAAGGAATTTCTATAGCGTATCTCAAAAAATGGTATCCCAATTTAAGTTAAATTGGCCTATCATGGGGTGGGTATTCCCACAAACTGCCCCCTTTGTGACTCTAATTACGATGACCTTCCACATCGTCTTCTGAATCACATGCGCAACTATTCACCAACTGGATCCACGAATGGCAGCCAAACTGCGCTCACACCAACTACAATCACAGAACATCAATGATACCTTGAAAAACATCAAAGATGACCTGGGAAAACTAAACTTCACTAAGCTCACTACGGCTTGGTGGAGTATTTGGTTTTTCCGAAACAAATCACTTTTCGACAAGATAAGACCCAACCTGATAACCATATCAGCATATACAACTAAACAAATTTATAACTAGAAAAAAGGCTAAGTCATTTGATGATGACATAACACCAGTTGAAAGTAGCAGCAAACATAAAAAATAAAAAATAAAAAATAAAAAAAAAGACCTAACACCAAATGGTCCATACCACCACAAAACTACCACAAACTCAACTTTGATGAAGCTTCATCAATCACAAACAAAGGCAGTTTCGGTTTCATTATCCAATACCACATGGGAAACCCAATCTGTTATGGGGATGGTGCTTCGCCCCTGAATTCAGTTATTGGTGCTAAATGCTTTGCACTATGGAATGACATCCAAGCTGTAACTAATCTGCAGCTAAACCATCTCTTTATTGAAGTGGACAATTTCACAATTATTAATAGTCTAAGAGGTTAATGGTCCTCCCTTGGAAAAATTGAAATGATCATCTCCAACATTTCTATCTCTCTGCGTTGGTTTGCTACTGTTCAAATTCGCCACATTTACGGAGAAACTAATCGAGTTGTCGGCTATCTTTCGCATCGATCTCAATCTTGTCTTTTCTGGTCCCTCTATTCCGGGCGACTTCTAGCTTGCAAATCTCATCCGTATAGATGCTCTTAGCTAGTAGAGGCACCCCTCTCTGCCAAAAATTTTTCGTTTAAAAAAAAAGATATTCTGTTGTAAATTTTGTGTTTCACACCTTTGAATTTAGCTAAATTCAACTTGTGATGGAGATGTGGGTTTGAGCTCAAATAGGTGGGGATGAGGACGAGGCGATATGCTTTTTGGCAACTAAAAAATAAATCTCTAAATCTTCTAATATAACCGAATAATTTGATTCCAATGAATGTCACATATTCATATGTACACAATCATTATGGTGTACGTATCATGTTAACAAATATGGGTCATTGAATTAAGAATATCAATGAATTTCAAAAAAAAATAAAAATTAAGAATATCAATGAGATTAAAACCAACTCTTGATTATTCTTTGAATTGGTATTGGAAGAGTATTCGTTGAAATGAAACTATTCAGGGTATTGGGTGATTATTCGTTAGGAAAAAAAATACATTTTTTACACTTTTTGTACAAACGAATAATTACACAATGATTGACTAATAATCATGTAAAAAGCAGACGATTAATATTCCTGAGCAAATAGAAGAATAATTTATGCGTACATGTATGTGTACACCGGAATCAATCCCTCTGAAGATTCGGAAGATTATTCATAAATCATCCATTTATACCTGATTTATTCATTGGACAAATTATTCACTGTATAACAAAGAAGACAACGTGTCGCGAGCTATCTCTATATAATTTTGGTTTAATATATGGAGTATATATGCCATATGGTGTTGGTTTAATAAGAATTTATTGATCCATGCAGATGGATGTTGAATTAATTATTGATGTATGCATAGAGGGAGCAGAGACCAGAGAAGTAGTAATTGACAAGTCCAACATTACACATGTCAACATCAATCTAAGCCTTTCCATTATTGAACTCAAAGCCTATATTGGATACCTATCTACTCGCCCAAACAGATCTTGTACAAGCTTCTAGCCTGTTTAATGCGTTATACTACAAACTTACACTGTTACACATGTTTTATACAGTATGTAATTTTGGAAAATGGATATAAAAATACATAAAATAACATTTTTTTAATAAAATTATATTCCTAAAAAGGACATATTTTTTTTTAGCGGAGTATCAACTCAAATTCCATTTGCTTGAAGAAGTTATGATTAATAGGTTCGATATGCATACAAAAACAAAAATAATGAGAAAAGTGGTGATAAAAATGTCTCAATGAAGTTGAAATCCTATTCATGTCCATACGAGAAATGAATTTCGAGTGATAATTAAATTAACCATAAGCTTGAAACTGCAGCCAAAATGTATAGCATAAGTGCATAACAAACTCGTGGTAATAAACGTCTGTCGAATTGTGGGTCCATCGAGAATTAGACTTCCCTACACCCGTCATTCGGGTCGGGTTTGAATCATTCGGGTCCCAGGTAAGTTGAGTTTCGAATCAATCAGATTACTGGTCATTTCGGGTCGAGCCAAATTGGGTTTATAAATATTATTATAATAAAAATATTTTAAGTATAAAAAATCATATTAATAAAAATAAGCATTCTAAACATACTATAATTATAAAATATTTTCTCCGTTAAGAAAAATATGTCGTTTTATGAGTAAAATCTTGTTAAGAAAAAACATGTCATTTTAGGTATTTTGGTATTCACTTTTCAAAATTACCTTGTTACGTGTAGTTTTAAATAAAGTGAAAAGGTAAAGTAATAATTAAGATTATAAATGTTTTTTTTTGCTTTTATTTGCTTTCTTAAAAATGTGCAAATGCCTAAAACGACATATTTTAATTAACGGATGGAGTATATATATGTTATTTAACCTATGAGTGATCTTAACGAACACATTTTCATGACGAATCCTGTGTGGGGTCTATTTGATGCTTGTGTGATGTCTACACGATGCTGACTCACCGGGTCAATCACGACCTAAAGGATTATTGAATCTCGACCCTAAAAATTCCGAGTTGTATAGGTTCGGATCAATTTTGAATCTCATGTAAAAAAATACCGTGTTTAAACCCGCAAAATTACCAGACATGCGGATCGGGTTTTCGGGTCTTTTGATTAATCTAGGGTTTGATCTCGGATCTTTAGATAGATGCTATAGGCCTACAGGGTAGAGCAAAGTATAGGTGGTAGGGGGCTAATGAGTAGGATATGCAGGGTGAAGGACGGTCAAAGGAAGGACAGGGAGGACCATGCATTGGTCAAAGACCTGTGATAATCATACACCATCTCTATTTCTGATCTTTGGGTCCCACCTCTCCCTCTGTCCCTTCATTTTCTAAATAGATTCCCTAATCATGTCATCAACTTGAGACTCCGACTATTTCCTTCCATACATTTTTACTTTTAACAAATGTGCCCAACATATAAACGTCGGTCGGTACTTTAGGCCTTTCGTGACCGCAAATTCGGATTACGGTAGTAAATGTTTGAATCGACTTAAAAACAAACACTGAAAATCGAAGGTAAATTAGAGTTTAGGGCACCACATTCATATCGACGTAGTGCTCAAAACCTGATGTACACTGTATTTAATTTTTCCCATAATTTGTGTTATTAAAACGTTGTAGAAATTAAGAAGATTATATCCTATGCTCTTATTTGTAGCTGATCATTTGACTTTATTTAATTACACTTTCCTTGATCTTTAACTTTTTTGTAACTAGTGGACGATCCAAAACATTCTACTTGTTATCTTGTAAATTGTGATTTGGGATTGAAAAATATTTTCCGCCAAAAAAAAAACCCTCAAAAATACATTCCAAAACGATCTTGTTTGTAACTCCAGTAGAAAAACTTGTTGCCGGAATATTTATCACGTGATTACATGAACATAAAATAAAATAACATAGAACACATCAATTGATATTTGATTTACGCTAGAAAAATGAAGAAAAAAATTGTTAAGAAACTTAAATAGAAACTAGTATAATTCCCGCGCCATGGCGCGATTTTTAAAACTAAAACCTTGATAATATAAAAAATAATATTATAAAATATTAATAAAAGTTAATATAAAATTCATTAAAATCTTTACCATAAATGTATCTTATAAATATCTCAAAAAATTATTTTTTGAAAAATATCATGTAAAAGTATAATATATAAATATGGATATTTAAATCACTTAGTAAAAATAATAATATTATTGTAACGTTGTTTAAATGTTATGTGGTATAACAGTTATCTAAAATGATACTATTGGTTATGTCATATCATCATATATATTAAGTAGTATATAAACATTAGATATTTATAATATATAAATATTTACATGTAGATTAATAGTAAGCATTAGATTATATTAAATTTAATGTTTTGAATTAAGTCTAATAGTTAATAAATATATATTTTTTTTAAAAAGAAATGTGATTGGTTTAAAGGGAAGAAGAATAAAAATTAAAGGGAAAAATAGATTGATTTAAAGAGATAAAAAAAAGTAAATATAGGCTAAAACTCTTTTATTTTAAGAATATATATAGTAAATGTGATAAAAAAATTAAAAAAATATAATTGGTTTGAAAAGATAAAAAGAAGGAGAAAAAAATAATTAAAGGAAATCAATTTGAGATAATCCTAGTAGCTATATTAAATTGAATTCAATGTTTTGAATTAAGCCCAATTGTTAAAAAATATGTTGGAAATAAAAGAAAGAATAGGATTGATTTAAAAAGATAAAGGGAATAATGAAATTAATAATTAAAGGAAATAATAATTAAATATAGGAGAGAGGAAAAAATAAAAAAGTAAAAAATAAGGAATTGGTTAAATTACCTAAAATCAAAGAGAAGATGACACGTCATCAAAGTCTTCTGATTTAAAGTATTATATATAGATATAGACTCTTAAAACGGATCTTTTACTTGAATTGCAATTAAATAAATTCAAATGCTTAGCTTAGTTCATGAAGATATTCTCATTTTCCCCCAAACATTATCTATTTTTATCTATGAAAAAGTATTATATAAATATTGTTCGCACCTAGTTTTATATAGACCTTTGAAGGGGTTATTCCACGCACAACTACAATTTCGTCAAGCACACAGTTATAACACTGACATTTTTATTTGAAAACAGCCTATCAATATCGATTTCTCACGTTGGCAAAAATATCTATACACTCTAAAAACCGATGTGATGAATGCACGCATACTTAAAAAAAAAAAAAACTACCAAGTCCTAAATAATTTAGATCTTCTTAACCTCGTTCGAAATGGTGTTATAAATATAAAATAGAAAAAGAGACGGTCAAAAGGTAGATGGTGATAGGCGGTGAATTAGCCCATTGGGAGATAGGCCGCCGAAGAGATAACCACAGTTGGGCCCTACGGAACATACATGGGCCTTTGCTCTTGTGGCAAAGTCCCATCATGGGCCGTTGGGCCCAACCAACTCATAATGTGCAGGTTTCATATGACTATTATCAGTTCATCTTGCAATTATTATTACACACTAGCATAAGACCATCAAAACACAGCTACTTTGATCATATACTGATGTGACTACATCATCACTGCATGTTATCTTCAAATCATGCATCTACATACCTTGGTAGGGGAGGGCACGGGACGGGACGGAACGGGATTGAACCGGGACGGGACTCGTCCCGCAAAATTTTTACGGGATAGGATCGAAAAGGGATTGACACTTTTTTTCCTGGACGGGACGGGATCGGAACGGGACGGGCCTTGTCCTGCAAATAAAAATAATAAAATATTATATAAATTTGCAAAGTGAAAAATGCTTTTATAATTCATTAATTTGTATAATATGTTGAATACGGTATTCTTCCCAACTATATTATTCAATAATAATATTATTATTATTAATTCATACAGTGATTGTATAATTAATTTGGCTACATTATCTTACTAGATCGAGACGGAAATGAATTGAGACGAGATTCACAAGATACTGTTTCATTATCGATTGATAGTTGGAAAGAATACCATATTTAGCTATTTGCCTCTTGTAACACTAAATGGGTATAATAATAATAATAATAATAATAATAATAATAATAATAATAATAATAATAATAATAATAATAATAATAATAATAATAATGCCACGTTATAATTAAATAATAATAATATTATTATTATTATTATTACTTATTTTTATTGTTATTATTATAAAATAAGTATACTTTACAAGAAAAAATATAATATGATATAATAATAATATAATAATAATAATTTTATTATAAAGTAATATTATTATTAAATTATATTATAATATTATATAATAATAATATTATAATAATTTATTATTATAAATTGAAAATTATTATTATAATTATAAATAATATTTTCTCAAATAATAATAATATTATTATTATAAAAATATATTATTATTATTATAAATGGAAGACTATGATTATAATTATAAATATAATATTTGCTCAAAATAATAATACTAATTATATATTATTATTATTCTATAATATTATATTATTATTATTATTATTATTATTATTATTATTATTATATGCAGGACGGGACGGGATTTGCGGGATCCCACCGGGATCGTCCCGCGTTTCGTCCCGTATAATTTTTACGGGACGGAATCGGGATTTGCGGGATCTGTGCCCACCCCTCTACCTTGGCTTCTTTTTGGTGTTATAAATATCTTTCTCCCTCTCTTTCATGTTACCGCCCATCAAAGTATTCTATGTATTTTATAGGGATGGACGGGGTTCAAACACAAAAGATGGATAAGGAGTGGGCATAAAATAAGATTCGACGAATAATGCATCAATTTATTCATGTATATACCTTGGCTTTTTAGCGTTATATTTAAGGCCGGAGACAATATTTTAAGAGTTACATCTTATAAGACTAGGCTAATAAATGCATAAATGAAGGAGATTCAATACCAAAAGATAAATAAGGGGTGGGCTAAAAATAAGATTAGACTAGTAATGCATCTATTCATTCATGTGTACACCTTGGCTTTTGAGAGTTGTATTTAAGGTCGTAGATTATGAGTTACATCTTATAAGATTAGGCAAATAAATGCATATCCGTTCATGTATATAATTGTATCTATCTCATTCCTTTTATGTTACCATCTATCCTCCATTTGGGACGGAGCCAAAATTTTTAGAAGGATAGATGAAAGATATTCAAAACCAAAAGATAGAAAAGGGGTGTTCTAAAAATAAGATTAGGCTAGTAATGCATCTATAATCTATTCATTCATGTGTACTCCTTGGCTTTGGAGAGTTATAAATCTCTATCTTAGAACAAGCCCAACAGTTTTGGTAAAAAATCTCTAAAATAGAGATTAAAATATCAAAATCTCTAAAAAAAATTCAATCCAATTCCAACAGCTTCTCTATTTTACAGATTTTTACATTTATCAAAGACTATAATAAATAAATGCATTTATGAAAGATATTTAATTCTACATTTCTAAAAAATTAATTTAAACTTAATTCTATATAGGGACAAATGAACATTAAATTATAGAGATTAACTTCTCTTCCTCCAAATTTAGAGATTTTTTCACTCTCTCCATCCATTTCTCTATTTTAGAGTTATTTTAGAGATGCGTTTGGAGAAGTTGCTGGGGATAAAAAATGCAAATTTTCTCTAAAATCTCACTTTTTCTCTATTTTAGAGAAGCTGTTAGGCTTGCTCTTAGTGTTAACCACCACATTGAAGGATGTGGACTTGATAGCTAGCATAGTAAATGAGTTTAATAAGTTACCCCTCTTAATGTGAACTAATTTAAGAGGAAATCTCGAGACTCATTTTTCATGACTTTGGTGTAACCGTGTAATTAAACCATGCACGATAGTTTTGAGTAAAATATACATATTTGTATAAGATATGTAAAAATACACATCAATTATATATATATATATATATATATATATATATATATATATATATATATATATATTCCTTTATTAATTAAATACACATTTTTTTCACACTTAGGATAAAATAATTTTAAAAAAGGAAATGAAATTAAGAAAAACAAAGCAATGCAATTTATTTTGACTTTTGTAAAAATCTACACACGTAAGAGAGGTAGTATGATCTAATTTACAAATTACATTCTCAAATGTATAATACATCTGAATACCCTAAAACATGCACGGAATTAGAAATTAAAATTTGGGTGAGTTGCGACTCTACATGCATGCTTACCCTAAAATCAATCAATGAAACCCAAAAACATTTTAAAAACAATTTTCTTAACGGGGCTACTACGTGGATCCCTGAATCTAATAGCAAAGAAAGGAATAATAATTTTCTTAATCGATGCTCTAACAACATAGATTTTGAATGCAATTTAGAAACAATTTATATAATAGCAAAATGTATAAATCATAGAAAAAATATATTTAAAATAATAAAGTAGTGTATCTAAAAAATCTCCATTGGAATTAAAATAGCAATAATGAATGTTGTCATGTATAAATGTGAGGAGTGGGGAATTTACAGGGTGGGAAGAACATGGAAATGAACAATGAACAATGAAGATTCCTGTCAAACAAAAACGAGAGTGATTGGTTCATAAAACGGACGCCCCATTGGGCTTCCTGGCCCACGAGATTCTCAGGTGCTGACTGTCTCTTTTTCTGCACAAATTTTAAATAAACTATCCAATAATTACTTCCTTTTATGAACCCATTTTATTTTCCCTCTATTTTTTCTTTTATACCAGTAGAGATATGGATGGGGTTAGTCCCTACCAGACCATCATCCAATAGTATTCTTACGGATAAGAATACAAAGATATCTATCTAGTTGAACATCTGGACAGGCGGCAGAATGGAAGAGGCGAAAAATGTGGTCGACGCATCTGTTAATCTCCTAGAAGTAGTGCAAGATGTTAACATAGTTGAAAAATGATCGGGTGTGTTGGGATTTCGATTACATAATTTATAATGCTTATAAGCCTAAATAATTGAAAATGATTTTGTTAACAAATTTACAATGTGAATTTCAAATAAAACACATCTTATATCTTATCTATCTATCTATTAATAATATTAATTCTGCTAGCATTTTGCTGACGTGTCACGCCCATAATTAAACTTGAATTTTTTATTCAAATGATACGCTTGTAATTTTACTTTCCATAGTTGTCAATAATTTTTATTTTATTTTGGTAAAAATTATTTTTATTTGGTAAAAATGGTTTCTATTTTTAATATAGTTTTTTTTTATCATTTTTTAAAATTTATCCATTATTCACCTAAGTTCCTATGCAAGCTAGGGACGTAGGAAAATAAGTACTCCCTCCGTTCCAAATTAAATGTCGTTTGTTTTTTTACTGCACGTTTTTTGAGGATATTAAAACACTACTAAATATTATTTTTTTAATAATTTCATACTTGGTAATCATAAGTATGAACTCATTAAAAAAATATTTTATACAATTTTTATCTCCTTAAATACGTGCAGAAAAGTCAAACAACTTTTATTATGGAAAAGATGGAGTATTTGATAGTTTATGTAATCTATTAACTTCAATCTCCATGCCAGGAATAATTATGTATTATATAACTCAAATTAAAAATATGCTTTCACAATATAATATAGTACGGTATATATTAGTTTTATATTTCCATTTGTAGAATATAGGTTAAATATACTTAATTAAAAAGAAAAAAAACTAAAGAAAAAGATAAATCTTTAAAAACATGTAATAATTAGCTAGTGAATCAAGTGGAATATTTTGTATATCGATATGCTTGAGGGAGAAAAAAAAAAGCCCATATAATAATACTTAATTAATTAAATGTCCATCATTCAAGATTTATTAGTTAAATGTCAACTGATCATCCTCTAACCGTTGCCCGCTTCTAACTATGACAGTAAGCTAACAAATTGAACTATGACAGTAAGCTGATGAAGCACGACAAACAACTGGCAAAACATGACAGACAACTGACAAATGATAGAACATAAGTTGACATTCGTAATCACGAGGTGAAGACAATCTCGATCGTCGTCGGAGGCCAAAAATCATCCAAGATTTATTAGTTAAATGTCAACTGGTCATCCCCTAACCGTTGTCCGCTTCTAACTATGACAGTAAGCTAACAAATTGAACTATGACAGTGAGCTGATGAAGCACGACAAACAACTGACAAAGCATGACAGACAACTGAAAAATGATAGAACATAAGTTGACATTCGTAATTACGAGGTGAAGACAATCTCGATCGTCGTCGGAGGCTCAAAACAAAGGTACGTTGGAAGCGGTTCTCATCTCTACAAACGTTGTCAGGGAGGAGGAACAGAACAGAAGGAAAATTGAGAGAGGGGAAGACGAGGGAGAGAAGAACAAAGGAAGAGGGAGATCGAGAAGGGAGAAGAACGAGAAGTCTAGATTTGTGTACTTTGTACTGTCCAATGGACCTTTACTTAATGAGAAAATTTGTGCCGAATGCACAAACTTTCGCTCTAATTAGAGGAGTGTCCTAGTTTTTGTAAAAATTAGTAGAATATCCATCCCTTTTAACCTATTTCTTTTCTCTTTTTTCTTAATTAAATTAAGCTAACCCTAAGTCTAACTCGTCCTTTCCTCTGTTCGTGCTCAAACTCCCACTCGCCACCATCACCAGCAAAAATCGTCGCCACCGGCTCTCACCTCCGTCACCGGCCGCCTCCCTCGCCACCATCACCGGCCGCCTTCCTCACCCCCATCACCACTCTTTGTCGAGATCTGCGATGAATTTGTATTCACTGTTTGACTCGCCTTCCTTCTCCTGTTCAACTCCGTTTCCTCACCACCATCACTATCACCACAATTGGAGTCGCCTCCTCCTTCTCTTCCTTTCTCCTGCTCGACTTGCCTTCAATTCCTCCTTTTTAATTATGTTCGAATTTGCTGCTAATTGCATCGGTGCATTTGCTGCTAATTACATCTGCATTTTGACATGTTTAATTGTCGTGTGTTCGAATTTGCTGCTATTTTATTTTGACATGTTTAACTGTCATCGGAGGATTGGAAGGGTTGATACATATTCTAGACTCAGATGGAGGATTTAGATATCTAGAATTACAGATTTGGACCACCCTCTCCTGTCCATTTTATTTTGAAGTTTATGAAGGGTGAAGGCCTTCCTGTTTTACTAATCTTGAACTGTTTTACAGTTAGAACCAATCAGTGTTCAATCTTAAGTGATATGGAGCCAATATGTGTTTTGACATGTTTTACAGCTTTTTTTTTCATCATTTCACCTGAGGCATTTGTCACTCTCTTATATGTTGACATGTGCTGACATGTTCTCTTTTTGTGCTTGCATCTGCATATTTAGATCTGAATTTAGGGATTGGCTCGAACCTGAAGTCGATGGACTTGCAATTTGCTCGAATATGAATTTAGGGATCTGAATATAGGCCTTTGCTCGAATCTGAAGTCTGCATATTTAGATCTGAATTTGGTTTTTAATTGAAAAGATGTAAAAGAAGCCATTGTTGTTACTGCTAGAACTTGCATTATTTTGCACATATACACTAGAATGACTGTTTTGTTTCTTATTCATTGTTGCAAACATCTAGTAGTAGTTGTTGTTGTAGTTGTGAAGCTTGTCAATGTTGACATCTTCTGGAAATTTTAGAAATTCATTAAATGTTGACATCTAGCTATTGATGGGCAAAATCTTTATCTTTTACAGTATCTTTTATTATATGATTGTAAAAAATTGAGCTTCTCATCTCATTTAATATGATATCAATTTTGAGAATGATCTTATCTGTGAACTTTATTTTTACTTTATCTTTTATTAAATGCTGGCATCTTCTGGAAACTTTAGAAATTCATTAAATGTTGACATTTAGCCGTTGATGAGCAAAAGATTTATCTTTTACCGTATCTTTTATTAGATGATTGTAGAAGTTTGAGCTTCTCATCTCATTTAGTATGATATCAATTTTGAGAATGGTCTTATTTTTAAACTTTATCTTTTATTAAATGCTTACATCTTCCGGAAACTCTAGAAATTCATTAAATGTTGACATCTAGTTGTTGATGGGCAAAATCTTCATTAAATGTTGACATCTAGTTGTTGATGGGCAAAATCTTTATCATTTACAACATCTTTTATTATAGGATTGTAGAAGTTTGAGCTTCTTCTCTCATGTAATATTATATCAATTTTGAGAATGATCTTATTTGTGAACTTTATTTTTACTTTATCTTTTATTAAATGTTGACATCTCCTGGAAACTTTAGAAATTAAATGTGAACTTTATTTAATGTGGTTGTGAACTTCTTGCTAAAAGAGAGTTTCGATTGTTGAGTCATCTTTTTGAGATTAAGTCTTGCATAACTCTTTACTAGACTTATTGCTGGAGGAATATGATTTCTCACATTATTTGCTTTAAAATTAAGAGGGAATAACAATCTTGCTGACATCCGGTGTCAGCAGTAATAATTTGCATAACAGATTGTTATATGTGCACATCATAAAGTTATATTTGCATAACAAATTGTTATATTTCCGCAATATAAACTTCTTATTTTTCACTTTTTTTAATTAACTTCCTCTTTTTTCCTTTTTCTTTTTTTGGTTATGTGAGAACATAACAAGGATTTGTGATATGCTTTGCTAGTTATGCTATATTTATCCCATTTTCCCTATGTTTATCTGAATGTTATGTTATAATATAATTAAAAGCATTTTAGCTCAATGGTAAAGCGATGTGCTTATGCGCAAATACGTGGGTTCGAATCCCGCATAGGCTAAAGTTTATAATAATTTTATATTTGCCCAACGTGAATTAATTTATGCATATTTTACTCTTATATTTGCATATCATCAATTTATAATTGCATATTATACTTTTACATTTGCACAGCATCAATTTATATTTGCATATTATAATCATACATTTTCACAACATCAATTTGTATTTCCCCAACTTATTTTTATTTACTAAAAATTAAAATCTAAGTATTAGATATCAATAATCTTATATATGTACAACGTGAATTAATTTATCCATATTTTGATCTTATATTTGCATATCATCAATTTATAATCGCATATCATACTTTTACATTTGCACAACATCAATTTATATTTTCATATTATAATCATACATTTGCACAACATCAATTTGTATTTTCCCAACTTATTTTTATTTATTAAAAATTAAAATCTAAGTATTAGATATCAATAATCTTATATTTGCACAACGTGAATTAATTTATGCATATTTTAATCTTATATTTGCAGCGTCAGCATCTCCGATGTCGGCGTCAGCAGCGTCAACATCTCGGATGTCGGCATCAGCAACGTCAACGTCAGTGTTGACACGAAAAAAAAAGCGTTGACACGAAAAAAGCATCCCTAACGTCGTTGTCAGCAGCGTCGGCAACATCGATGTCGGCGTCAGCCGACATCTCTGATGTCAGCATTAGCATCTTGGATGTCGGCGTCAGCAATGTCAGCGTCAGTGCTAACACAAAAAAAAGCGTTGATACGAAAAAAAGCATCTTCGACGTCGGCGTCAGCAACATCGATGTCGGCGACAGCCGACATCTCCGATGTGAGCGTAAGCATCTCCAATGTTGACGTCAGCAACATCAACATCAGTGTCAACATCTTCGATGTCAACGTTAGCAGTGTCAGCATCTTTGATGCTGACGTCAGCAACGTTAGCATCAATGTCAGCATCTTCGATGTCGGCATCAGCAATGTCAACGTCAGTGCTGTTGACACGGAAAAAAGCATCTTCGACGTCAGCGTCATCATCTCCGATGTGAGTGTCAGCGGTGTCAGGAATGTTAGTGTCAGCAACATCTCCGATGTCAGCGTCAGCATCTCCGATGTTGACGTCAGCAACATCAACGTCAGTGTCAGCGTCAGTAGCATCAGCATCTCGAATGTCGGCCTCAGCAATGTCAGCGTCAGTGCTAACACGAAAAAAAGAAGCGTTGACATGAAAAAAAGCATCCTTAACGTCGGCAACATCGATGTCGGCGTCAGCCAACATCTCCGATGTTGACGTCGGCAACGTCAACATCAGTGTCAGCATCTTCGATGTCGGTATCAGCAATTTCAACGTCAGCGTCAGCCAACATGAGCGTCAACATCTTCGATGTAGCGTCAGCCGACATCAGCTTCAGCGCTGACACGGAAAATGTTAGTGGTGTTCGCAATGTTAGTGGTGACAGTGTCAGCAGTGTCAACAATGTCAGTGTCAGCGGTGTCAGGAATGTCGGTGTCAGCAATATCGACGTTGACATTAATGCAATTTTAAAAGCCTCTTAGGTCAATCAATGGTAGAAGGATGTGCTTATGTGTAAATAAGATATATTAAGGCAATTTTAAAATACAAATGCATGTGCATATTCTTTCCATAAGATTGTTTAAGCTTGCATAACATAATATTATATTTTCATAACATCAGGTTATATTTGCATAACAGAAAGTGCTGACATGTATTTTTTTTTTTAAAAAAAAAATCTGGACACGCGAGGGGGGGCGTGGCTGCGTGGGGCACTGAGGATGGAGGGCAGGGGGATGGACATTCCATCAATTTTTCAATTTTTTGGAGACTCCTCTAATTAGAGCAATTTTTTTGGACATTTTACATATTGCCCCTTACTTAATTTAACATGTCCGATGGACATTTGCTTAATCAGTTTAGGAAATTGGACGTAAATATGCTTAATCTATTTTCCAATATGACATATAATTAAGAAAATCCGTTTACATTTTACATACAAGTCCTAAAATCCTTTCAAGTCTTCAAAGACGGTCCCATATTAATTATACGTGTTTGCTATCAACACCCTAATTATACGGTCTCATATTAATTTTGCGGTGTATCTATCAACACCCTAATTATATTTATATTGTACTATTATTGAAAGCCCTAGCATTTAAATATGGGTACGTATGTATTATTGTGCACACAAAATTGCTCCCTTTTTATTTTCCCCCTCTCTTTTTTTTTGTTATTGCTGAAGTGGAGAACAAATAATATACTTTGGACGGATTGATCCTATGCAAGCTAGGTACGTAGGAAAATAAATATTGATAGTTATGTAATTTGATAGTTATATTATGTAGAATAATTATGTATTCTATAACTCAAATTAAAAATATGGTTTCACAATATATATATTACGCTCTTTCGATCCGATAGGAGAAGAAAAATAATGCATCGAAACGCACATTAGAGCCCAAATTAAATATACAAATTAATTAAACTTGAAGCCACGTATGGTGCAATGTGGCCTTTTCAGACCGCTTCCAGTGTGACATTTTCTGACATGAATTCACAATTCCAATTTCAACACACTATATATATTTTAACGTTCGATTGTGATATAGATCCCGATGATAGCAATTATGATGAGATATGAGTAATTTATAGTATAAGAAAATTATACTATATAGTACTGTATTTAATAGATAGAGTTACGGTGAATTATAAATGTATGAATATTAGATTATTTGAATATAAACATGATATAAATATGACTTTACAAATATATTATTAGTTATATTCGCACACAATAATTTATATATTCATATCGATATACATAACGTAAAATTAATTCGTTTTACAATTACACCGTATTTTTTTCATTATAATTTTTACCCTTTTTTGTATATATTAATTATCGGTTTTTCTGTCCCATGTCTTTAAAGGATTCTAAATTAGAAAACATTCTCGGCCAAAAAAACAATCAATCCTAATAATCTAATTAAAAAAAATTAAAATTTTATAAAATATTTTTAAATTAGCGTTATTATTCTATGCCATTGTATCTAGGATAAAAAAAAATCGATTAATTATTTATATAAACATCAAACTTCCATCATGGCAATGGCAGCAAATGCTTATCTTCTTTGTCTGAAAATTGCGGTAGTCAACCTGCAAATCAGACTTAAATAAACGATAAAATTAAAGTACCTCAATTATAATATCAACCATAATATTAATAATCCAAAGTTAGATCTTAAAAATCGAATATACGTGCACTTTTCTCTAATGATATCGACGAGGTAATATTTTTTTTTTTTAAAATCTAGAGTTGGTTAAAGTAAAAGGATAATGACAATTGACAAATCTAAACCAACATAAACACTCAATTATAATAGTAATAAATTGTAGTATTGGTTCTGAGATCACTTTAAAACATTATTTCGGATTTGTTTGAAATATAAATATGGTCACGTGTGGCAAGTGGCTCAAAAAGGGCAATTAGGACATTTCATGTAAGGTTGTTACAACAACCATTTTAGCTGGCTGTTTTGGCGCCAAGAATAAGAGATTGTTTTTGTGTGGTTTTCAATTCTGTAAAACTCTCCCTTTTGATTTTGGTTGTGAGAACATCAATGGATGAAGCTTGATTTGTGATTTGTAATTTTCGTTTACACAAATCCAAATGGTATCAGAGCTAAAGGAGATGATCTCGGCTCTTCTGAAATTTTCCATCATCGCTTAGTTGCTGCTGGATCTGAGTTTTCCAGATCTTGAATTCTTGTTTTTTTTTTCGAAGCCGAAGGTTGCGATTCCAAGCTAACATGGTGGGACGAGGTTCGACGAGTACACCTGGTCAAGGATCTGATGGAAATGGTGCTGGAAGAGGAGTATTTGTTACTCCACCAGCTCCAGGAGCAGGACAAGGCTGGAACATCGGGAATCCAGCGTTTCCAGGAGTGCAGTTTGGGGATATTAACCAAGGTATGAACAACGCGCATGTTAATCCATATTTCCTTTCAAATTCGGATCATCCAGGCATGAATTTAGTGGCTACACAGTTTAATGGGGGAAATTACACTAGCTGGAGTCGAAGTATCCGAATGGCTCTAGGAGCCAAGGCCAAACTAGGCTTTGTGACAGGGAGTTGTGTTAAGCCTAGTGAGGAGAGTGAGGATTATGAAAAATGGGTGCGTGCAGATTACATGGTTCAATGTTGGTTAGTGAATTCGCTGAACAGTGAGATAGCTGAGAGTTTGACATATGTTCAGTCTTCGAAAGAACTTTGGGATGAAATCAGAGATAGATATTATGAATCGAATGATCCTTTGATTTTTCAATTGAGAAGGGATTTAAGCAATCTTAAGCAAGAGAATCTTTCAGTTGGTGCTTACTTCATGAAAATGAAGAAGATCTGGGAGGAAATTCAGTTACTGGATCCTCTTCCAACTTGCAATTGTGGAGGCTTGAACCAATGTTCTTGTAATGTGCTCAAAAGGATAGTTGACAGGGATGAAAAGGCAAAGATTATGCAGTTTCTATTAGGCTTGAATGATGTTTATGAACATCTCAGAGGAAATGTACTGTCAAAAGATCCTTTTCCAGGACTTCATAAGGTGTATCAAATGGCTGTACAGATTGAGAGGTCAAAGGGGGTTACCTCTATTCCTTCTTCAGATTCTAGCATTCTTCTGGCTAATAGAGATGAGCAGTTTGAAGTGGAAGCTAATGCAGCCTCCAAGTTCAGATATGAGCAATACAGACAGAGTGATCAAGGTAGGAGAGACTACAAAAGGTTCAAAATGGATAGGAAATGTGATCATTGTGGGGAACGTGGACATGTCAAAGAATATTGTTTCAAGCTGATTGGGTACCCTGAGTGGTTTAGGGGACCCAAGGATGAAGAAAGGCCAAAGCAACCTGGGAAATTTGTGGCTCAGTTTGAAAGCACCCAGCCAGATAGTCCCTTTGATCATGGTTTTGAGTTAAACCAGCCCACTCACAAACCAGACCAGGCTATTGTCAATGCTGTGTTTCAGGAGGTTTGGAAGATGATGAAGGGCAAGGCTGTAGAGTCAGTGGACAGTTCAGCAAATCAAGCTATGACTCACTTTGCAGGTACCTTAAGTGTTTCCTTTCTAATTGGTGTGAACAAGGCTGAGAATGGTGTGTGGATAGTGGACTCAGGTGCCACTGACCACATTGCATTTGATAGCAATATTTTTGTTGATCTTGTTGATTTACATACTCCTATTAGACTGGATTTGCCTGATGGCACTTGCATCTCAGTAAGACAAAGTGGGGTCATTTGGATCAGTGACCAACTTTGCCTTAAGGATGTTCTCTTTGTACCAAGCTTCAGACACAACCTATTTTCTGTGTCCAAGATAGCCTGTACAGAGAAGCTTTGTTTGAGTTTTGATGAAGTGTCTTGTTGGATACAGGACCCTATAACTAAGCATATTGTTGCTAAAGGAGATGAGAGTAAAGGACTGTACATGCTTAGAGCATCTGGCTGCAGAAGAGATGCTATGATCAAGACCAACAATTGTTTTTCCAGTCATGTTATTTCCAGTTGTAATAAATTGAAGAATGTTCAGTTACTTCATGCTAGACTTGGACATATGTCCTTTTCCAATTTACACCATGTGCCAGACAGTAATTGTGGTGATGTTTCAGACATGTTTTGTGATACATGCTCTATGACTAAGTCTCACAAGTTGAAATTTGATAGAAGTGAATCTTTAGCAGCAATTCCTTTTTCTTTGGTTCACATGGACATTTGGGGTCCTTATAGAGTTCCTGCCATGTGTGGAGCTAGGTACTTTCTTACTGTCTTAGATGACCACACACGGTCTACTTGGGTATTTTTGATGCAAGATAAACAGCAAGTGCTAAGGATCATCACAGGTTTCATCAATTTGGTGGAAACTCAGTTTCACACTTCAGTTCAGGTGATTAGAACAGATAATGGGGTTGAGTTTACTCAAAAAGGGTGTATTGAACTCTTCAGCTCTCGGGGAATTTTGCACCAAAGAACTGCACCTGGGGTTCATGAGCAAAATGGAAGGGTGGAAAGAAAGCACAGACATCTAATTGAAACTGCAAGAGCTTTGAGAGTTCATGCAAGATTGCCTATTCAATTTTGGGGTGAATGCATACTTAGTGCCACACACATCATCAACAAGATGCCATCCTCTATTCTTAACTGGAAATCTCCCTTTGAAGTCCTATATAGAGTTGCCCCCAGATATGATCAAGTGAAGGTCATAGGTTGCTTGTGTTATGCAGTTCAACCAAATGACTACAGGGATAAAATGGGAACTGTGGCTAGAAGATGTGTCTTCATAGGATATCCAGTTGGTCAAAAAGCCTTCAAGCTCTATGACCTGGACAAAAAGACAACCATCATTAGTAGGCATGTGAAATTTGTGGAGCACATCTTTCCTTACAAACTGCACACACATGGGTCCAGTACTGACTTGCAAAAATCCCTTGATCCAGTGGTTGATGATGAGGAGAGCCTTCCAATCCCTGACTATAGGCATACCTCTTCAGGCTCCTCACCTATCCTTAGCCATACCACTGGCAAGAAATAACCTTCACTATCAATCCTCTAGCTCTTCTGAGAATCAACCCAGCAATTCACATTCTCCTCTTGGGCACATTAGTGATGACAGTTCTTACACTACTTCAGGCAATAGTACTGCAGGCACTGGTACTGCAAGCCCTAGTAATGTTCCCATTCCTCCACAGAATCCTCAAAGGGTCCTCAGATCTCACATCACTAGGCCCAACAGGTTCAAAGAGTACATTTGCTCCAACATTCCATCCAGAGGACAACCTGATTCTTCTTCCCAGTCTGAATCCTTTGCTGTCTTCTCTACTCAGCACTTACTTCATCTGTCTCCCAACTACATTGACTCATTCATCAGCATGTGTGACACATTTGAGCCTAATTCCTTCACTCAGGCAAAGGGCAACCCTAATTGGGAGACAGCTATGGCTACTGAGCTCACTGCCTTGACCACAAATCATACTTGGCATGTCACTCCCCTTCCAGATGGAAAGAAGGCCATTGGTTGCAAATGGATTTTCAAAATCAAGTACAAACCAGATGGCTCAATAGAGAGATACAAGGCCAGGTTGGTAGCTAAAGGTTACAATCAGGTTAAGGACAAAGATTACAAGCAAACTTTCTCACCTGTTGCTAAACTTGCAACTGTGAGGAAGATTCTTGCTTTAGCTGCCTGTAAGGGTTGGATGTTGCATCAGTTGGATGTTAATAATGCATTCTTGCATGGGTTTTTGGATGAGGAGGTATACATAAAACCTCCTCCTGGTTACACAGTTCCTCCTGGTCATGTGTGCAGACTCAAGAGATCTTTGTATGGGCTTAAACAGGCCAGTCGCCAGTGGAACTGTGAACTCACCAAGTTCATGATCAAACTTGGTTACACTCAATCTGTTCATGATTACTCCTTGTTTGTGAAGAAGAGTGGCTCCTTCATGACAGTAGCTTTAGTATATGTGGATGACATGCTCATTCTAGGTAACCCAGCCTCTGAAATCACTCACACCAAAGCATCTCTTCACAAGGAATTCACCATCAAAGATCTAGGCACTGCTAGATACTTTCTTGGAATGGAAATTGCCAGGTCCTCTTCAGGGATTTTACTCAATCAAAGGAAGTACATCCTAGACATATTGAGGGATGCTCAAATGGACAACTGCAAGCCCACAGATTTCCCTATGCAACATGGCACTAAATTGTCTGCATCTGTTGGTGACCCTATCTCTAATCCTGAGGATTATAGGAGACTTGTTGGCCGATTGCTCTATCTTACATTAACTCGTCCTGACATTGCCTACACAGTACAACAGCTCAGCCAATTCCTCCTTACACCACTCAAGCCTCACTGGCATGCCTTGATTTATCTTCTAAGATATCTCAAGGGCAGCTTTCACCTGGCCCTATCATACCCTGCTTCTTCCTCACTCCAGATTAAGGCTTACAGTGATGCTGACTGGGGGAATTGCCTTGACACAGGTAGATCTCTCACAGGCTATTGTATTTTTTTGGGTTCATCTCTGGTGTCATGGAAGACCAAAAAGCAGAAGGTGGTCTCCAAATCTTCCACTGAAAGTGAATACAGGGCCATGTCTACTGCAGCTTCTGAACTTGTGTGGCTTGAAGGCATTTTGTCTGACCTTCACTTGCCTGTAACTCTTCCAATTCAGCTACATTGTGACAACAAGTCAGCTCACCAACTTGCCATCAACCCTGTGTTCCATGAGAGAACCAAGCACGTCAGGATTGATTCACATTTCATCCGAGAAATGGTTCAACAAGGCTTCATCATCACTCAACATGTGTCTTCCTCCTTACAGCTTGCAGACATATTAACCAAGGCACTGGGTGCTTCCCAACACACCTTCCTTCGAGCCAAGCTTGGCCTTATGGTTCCCATGGCAAGTCCAGCTTGAGGGGGGCCTATGGTCACGTGTGGCAAGTGGCTCAAAAAGGGCAATTAGGACATTTCATGTAAGGTTATTACAACAACCATTTTAGCTGGCTGTTTTGGCGCCAAGAATAAGAGATTGTTTTTGTGTGGTTTTCAATTCTGTAAAACTCTCCCTTTTGATTTTGGTTGTGAGAACATCAATGGATGAAGCTTGATTTGTGATTTGTAATTTTCGTTTACACAAATCCAAAATAAATGCATACACTTAAATCATCAAATTAACTATTGGATTGATGGGATCTGACGATTAATATATTAGGCTTTTTTTTTAAAACTTATATATACTCTTATATATGGTAAACATTAAAAATGTAATATTGTATTATCCTATTATCTATAATAAAAAAAAATAAAAACAAAATTCTCCAAATATTTTAAAAAACATTTCAGGTGAATTATAGTCTTAATTAAAAATGAAATACTATCAGTTATAAGTGGATATATAAATGAAAGTCATTTTGCATAAAATAACCCATATGTAGGGATGACAATGGGTTGGGTGATGGATGGATGATCTACTTCCGTCACCCGACCCACCATCCAAAACTCTTCATCCTACCCGACCCATCACCATCAAATATTTCACCCGTCCCGTCCACAATCATGTCATCACCCACTGGTTAATCGGGTGGATAGGGTGATCATTCGGGTGAAATACAGACATCAAATTCATCAAAAATTTTATTGAAAAACACACGTCGAACACATCGACGAATAAACAAGTACCAAATATAGTCAAATTTGATCAAATACGTGTAAACATTCACAACTTTCAACACTTCAAGCTAGAAGTTTTAGAAATATAAAGACATTACAACAATTATGAACAAAAAGAAGAGAAAACTAATGAGATTAATGTTATAAGGACATTTTATATTAAGTTAAAAGTAATGAGGTTGATTCTGTAATTAGGTGAGATTAGTGGGTGTAGTCTATATATACTCTCATCTCCTAACCGACAATTAACAACTTCAGCTTCTTCTTCTTTCTTCTTCTCTCTCGATTGTAATTCTCTCTGATTTTGGTTGAATACAAAGCTTCACATGGTATCAGAGCAATTGGAGCTTTGATTGTGCGATCGAGAAAGCGTCTAGGGTTTTCCGTTCTCGTTGTGTGCGAATCTCGCTTGGTGCGAGCTTGGTGGATGGATCTTGGTGATTTCGGCGTCTTGTGAGTTGCAATGGCAGATGAAGGAAATTCTAGAGTTCTTGGAGGTGGAGGGGTGCACGGAAACGTGAATGATCCTCTCGCCTTGGCCAATTCAGACAATCCTGGAGCGCAGTTGTTGTCATTTCAGTTTTCTGGTTCGAATTTTTTGGGTTGGAATCGAGGAATTCGGCTCGCGCTGGGTGCAAAGAACAAGCTTGGGTTTATTGACGGCTCATGCGAGATGCCTCCGTTGGGCACGACTAATTTGCAGAGGTGGATCCGCGCTGATTACATGGTGCGCTGCTGGATCTTGAATTCAATGGTTAGCTCTATTTCTGAGAGCTTTATGTGTGTGGCATCCACGAAGGATCTTTGGGCAGAGCTTTCTCAAAGGTATGGTCAATCGAATGACCCTCTCATTTTTCAATTAAAGAAAGAACTCATCATATTACGAAAGGGGATAAGACCATAGCTAAGTATTTTAATAAACTCAAGCGGGTGTGGGATGAGTTACAGAGCGTGTAAGGTAGTTCTAGCTGTGAGTGTGGTGCTATGGCGGCGTGTACTTGTCAATTGGAAAAGAAAGTACTGGAAACTGAAGGGAGGAATCGTTTGATGCAATTCTTGGTTGGATTGGGAGAAGGATATGAATCTGTCTGTAATAATATTTTGGCGACATATCCCTTACCTTTGATCAACAAGGCTTATTCTCTGGTTCAACAATTTGATGGTGGAAAAGGGGTTTCTACTGGGGTTCAGTCAGAGAAAATGGCTTTGGTTGCTGCTAGGCGAGGGATGACTCAAAATGACAGATTTCAGGGTAACAAGAAAGATCCCAAGAAAGATAATAAGGACAAGATTTGTTATCATTGCTGCTCTAAAGGTCATATAATGGAGAATTGCTTCAAATTGCTTCAAATTGCATGGTTATACTTAGTGGTATAAGGGTCCTAGAGATGGTAGGACTGCTGCAAACAATGCTTTTGATACTGAAGGTGAATTGGAGACACCTTTGGAGGAAGGTCATAGTAAGAGCTTGAGTTTCCATACTGTTAACAATGCTGGATCCAGTGTGCTGGGTGGGAAGATGGATTCATCCCTTGTCAATGCTTTGTGTCAAGAACTGTTGAAGGCAATGCAAGAGAAGAGCCAAGTGAACTGTGCCACTGTGACCAACATGTCAGGTAACTCTTAAGTCTTATAATCTAGCTTTGTTGGCTTGATTTACTAAAGATACTGATTGGATTATTGATACTGGTGCGACTGGTCATATGACTGCTAATGACTACTTGTTGGTTGATAGGAAGTTGCTCAATAAGCCTATTAATGTTGGTATGCCTGATGGAAATGTTTCCGTTGTTAGTGAGATAGGGACTTTGCGTCTTAATGATAAGATTGTATTGCATAATGTGTTGTTGGTGCCTAGTTTCAAGCATAATCTCTTATCTGTTGGTAGGTTAGTAGAGGATTATTGTCTTGCAACCATCTTTACTGCCCATGGTTGGTTTTTCCAGGACCTTGGCACTAATCAGGTCATTGGTTCTGGATCCAAGCATCATGGACTGTACAAGTTGCAATCTGACCATATACAAGCTGAGCAACTGCCTATCAAGATCAATAATGTTTGTTTTTCTGTCATAGACAATTCAATTTCAAATGTTTCTAGTGTTTGTAATACGAGTAAGGATGATTTGTTGTTACAACAGCTTCATGTTAGGTTAGGCCATGCTTCTATGAGCAAAATGATTCATTTACATGGTCTTCCTTCTAAGCAATTACCTAGCTGTGAAACATGTGTTCTAGCAAAGATGCATAAACTGCCTTTTCCTTTAAGCAACTCTGTATCTGCTGCTTGTTTTGATTTGGTACATCTGGACATTTGGGGTCCTTATAAAGTGAAAAGTGTGGATGGTTTCTCTTATTTTCTTACTGTTATGGATGATAAAAGTAGAGTTACTTGGACATTTTTTATGCCCAATAAAACCCAGGTTTTTCAAATACTGTCATCTTTTATTACTTATATACAAACTCAGTTTCAAGTCACAATAAAATGCTTTAGAAGTGACAATGGATCTGAGTTTATACAAAAGGATTGTGTAGATTTGTTTGCTTCTAATGGTATTGTTCATCAAAAGAGTGCTTCTTACACTCCTCAACAGAACGGCAAAGTGGAAAGAAGGCACAGGTATTTGATTGAAACTGCACGTGCTATAAGAATTCATGCTAACCTCCCTCAAAGGTTTTGGGGAGATTGTATTTTGGCAGCTACTCATATAATAAATAAGCTTCCTTCTGTTAATTTACAATGGAAGTATCCTTTTGAGGTTTTGTTTGGTTATGCTCCATCTATGGATGAGTTAAGGAGCATTGGTTGTTTATGTTTTGCCTTGAACCCTCATTCAAAGAAAGATAAATTTGGTTCTAAGGCTTTCAGATGTGTTCTGGTTGGATATCCTTTTGCTCAAAAGGCATATAAGTTGTTCTGTTTGGACACTCAAAAGTATATAATTAGCAGACATGTTCAGCTCTTTGAAGACAAATTTCCTTTTAAGGAAGATCAAGGTATGGTTACCCGTCCTTCTAAGGGTGTTCAATTACCAGTGGTGAGTCCTTCTGATGACTCAGACTTGATTTCAAATGTTCAGATTAATGATATCCAGATGACTTTACAACATGATCATGGTATAGATGGTTCATCTCCAAATAATATCATTATTAGTGATTTTGACTCCTTTATTGAGATTACAGGTTCCACGGATTCTAGCAGTGATGTGCAGTCTCATGATACCATAACAGTTGGAGTTCAACAACATGAGATTGTGCAACCAAGAAGGTCTGGTCGAGTGCACCAACTTCCCACAAAATTAAGGGATTTTTTGTGTCCTTCAATACCAAATACTACTTCTATTTCCCAAAGTTTTTTATCAATTGCTCTTGGTGATACTAATCTTTACTCAAGTGAGTTTCTTAGTTCCTTTGTTAGTATCGTTCAGGTGCCCGAGCCTCACACATTCACACAGGCTAAGAAAGATCAAAATTGGATAGAAGCTATGGACAAAGAGTTACTGGCTTTGGAGAAAAACAAGACATGGATAATTACTGAATTACCTCCTAGTCAGACAGCAATTGGTTCCAAATGGGTGTTCAAGCTCAAATATAAGCCTGATGGCTCTATTGAAAGGTATAAGGCAAGGTTAGTAGCTAAAGGCTACAATCAGGTAAAGGATAAGGACTATAAACATACTTTTTCCCCTGTTGCAAAGTTTACTACAGTTAGGTGTTTATTAGCTCTTGCAACTGTTAGAGATTGGCCTATACATCAGTTAGACATTAACAATGCTTTTTTACATGGATTTCTTGATGAAGAAATCTATATGAAACCACCTGATGGTTATACTAAGGCTGCTTCAGGTCAAGTTTGTCTCTTAAAGAGATCACTTTATGGCCTGAAACAAGCTAGTAGACATTGGAATGTGGAACTCACAAAGTTTCTCATTTCATTGGGCTACATTCAGTCTAAACAAGACTATTCCTTATTTATTAAGAAGGTTTCCAAAGGAATTGTGACTGCCCTTGTGTATGTAGATGATTTATTATTGACAGGTGATGATGAAGGAGTGATTATCAAAACTAAAGAGCTCCTGCATTCAAAATTCATCATCAAAGACCTTGGTCAAGTTAGATACTTCTTGGGCATGGAGATTTCAAGATCATCTGTTGGCATGACAATTCATCAAAGGAAATACATTCTGGACTTGCTCAGAGATACATAAATGTTGGACTCTAAAGCAGCTGACAATTCATCAAAGGAAATACATTATGGACTTGCTCAGAGATACAGAAATGTTGGACTCTAAAGCAGCTGTCTCTCCATTACCCAGAGGTTTGAAGCTGTCTCCAGATGAAGGATTGCCAGTGGAGGAACCTGAAGCTTACAGAAGGTTGGTGGGCAGGCTTCTATTCTTGAACATGACAAGACCTGACTTGTCATATGCAGTACAACACCTTTCTCAGTTCATCAGCTCTCCAAAATTACCTCATTATCAAGCTGTAATGCATGTTTTGAGATACCTGAAAGGCACTCTCAGTGCAGGGCTATTTTATTCAAAGGAATCAGCTTTGGACTTGACAGCCTACTCAGATGCAGACTGGGGTTCGTGTGCTTATACAACAAAGTCTCTATCTGGCTACTGTATGATGTTTGGCAAGAATCTGGTGTCTTGGAAGACCAAGAAGCAGAAGACGGTGTCAAAATCCTCTACAGAATCTGAGTATAGAGTAATGTCCTATGCATCTAGTGAAATGATATGGTTAGATGGCCTGTTTGCTCAGCTGCAAGTGTCCATTCCCCGTCCTATACCTCTGTATTGTGATAATAAATCAGCTCAACACTTGGCTGCAAACCCAGTCTTCCACTAAAGGACAAAGCACTTGAGGATTGATTGCCACTTTGTGAGAGAGCAACATCATGATGGATTCCTTCAAACACATCATGTTCCTTCGGCACTGCAGTTGACAGATCTCATGACAAAAGCCCTTGGAGAATCTCAGCATCGTTTTCTAGCAATCAAGTTGGGCATGGTCTTTGAAACCCCATCTCCAAATTGAGGGGAGGGTAATGAGAGTAATGTTATAAGGACATTTTATATTAAGTTAAAAGTAATGAGGTTGATTCTGTAATTAGGTGAGATTAGTGGGAGTAGTCTATATATACTCTCATCTCCTAACCGACAATTAACAACTTCATCTTATTCTTCTTTCTTCTTCTCTCTCGATTTTAATTCTCTCTGATTTTGGTTGAATACAAAGCTTCACAAAAACATAGTCTTCAACAACCAAAGCTTCAAGCTGGAAATCATTTGATAGGTATCTTGAATTAGGGTTTAAGGGTATATTGGTAATTTCACATATAAAATATAATTATAATTATTATATAATAAAAGTCGGGTGACGGGTTGGGTGATGGGTCGGGTGATGGGTGGAGTCTAGAAAATGTCTTTGTCCGAATCCGACCTGTCCCATCACCCGTTCACCCATTTAATATCCGTTTTATTTTGAATTTTCATCCACGTTTTTAGGTAGGGTGAGATTGATATCCGTCAGATACGGGTAAAATTGTCATCTCTACCCATATGATCGAGTGTTGGCCTACCATTCGAAATATTTATAGTAGTGATTGAGTTACAGATTTTGGCATTAATTTTTTCTCTCTCTGAAAAACAAAGATCGATCGTACACAGCTACATTAAAATTAAATTCAGTTTGACCGGTTTATATGTGAAACAAACACAGTGAAAAAAGAAACACCGATAGGCGATGAGGGGTGAGAATTCAATTGAAGCTGGATAGCGCCGGCGTCTTCACCACTGCAACTGGAAGAGGCCTGGGAACACCTTTTTCTGTGTGAAATTATTTACCACACTTAGCCATTGGATATTGACCTCTTCTATCCCATCCATCCAGCTGTTATTTCCTACTCTTGAATTCAATTCCATATACTCTGAATTTGCTGTTTTCTAATTTCAATTTCAATTCACATCTTATGTTGTTCTACGTAAATATTCTTTTGGGACTCGTGATCGGAATCGTGTGCACTGATGTCCATGCACTAGTAGGTGAGCATATAAGTCGAGTGAAATTTCATCCTAAAATCAATTGACAATTGAAGAAGTAGTCCACCAACATACTAAGACTTATATATTCATATTAACAAAAGTCTATTTGTCTCTTAACATTCTCTCAACAATACATTCTTAAATCTCAACAATTTTAAAGACTCAAAAAACTTGTCTTTCAACTCTCTAGATCTAGACCCTTCGTTCATTTTTAATTAACCTATTTTTTTTTTAAAATGATATAAAAATGTGGACGTAATATTTTATGTATCCTTTTCATTATTAAAATAAAAGGAAAAATAATTAAAATAATCTAAACTTTTTAATGGGGGTTAAAAAATATCATAATCTTTTAATGGTAAGAAAAATAACTCAATTTTTTTTATGAAGATGGTAACAAAGTAACCAAATTATTTGTATGCCAAAAAATATGGACAAAAACAATGCATATAATTAATTAAATTAAGATTTAAGTGAATATTGGATGATATTGGCTTTTTTTAAAAGATAATATACCATTTGATCAATTTCATAAGGTGAAAAAATAAGTCGAGATATTATTATTTGTTACCACCTTTTTTAAAGCTTGGGTTATTTTAATTCGGTTTACCTTAAAAATGGTAAAATTCAACCAAAGGAGAATAGCTAGAGGCGTAAGTATATAAGTATCTTTATAATGAGTCGTTTCGCTGAAGAGAATAGGAATAGAGAACAAGGTTAGGGATTGATCACTCAAAACCCATAATGCTTCTGGCGATACGGGTGTTTGATACTACGTAATAGAATAGGAATAAATCTAATTCTGAAATAGGGCTACCTACGGCTACAAGTGAATTGAAAAATAATTAGAGACTATAGGAATTTTATTGTAACCGAATCCTTATTCCTCTTCTCTCCTGCCAAACTAGCTATATTCTATACTCCGAAAGTTCTACTCAGATCTTAACGTTTTCCGAAACCTTTGTGAATTAGGAGAATATGCCCCTTACCCATTAGAACTTTCGGATGATGAAAAGAGTAAATTGTAGAAAACTTTTTTTTTTTTTTTTTTTTTTTTTACAGTAGACAACCATTAGAACGTCTTTGTTAAATAAAAATCATTCTTGATCATCTTGTCGATGTTACGTACAAAGCTCTATGTTCAAAGAAAGAGTACAAGAATTGCAATTAATGTCATTCTTAGCTATATGATCTGCTACTGAATTTGCCTCTTTGAAGCAATGACAAAACTTCGTAATGTTGAATCCTGACCTTAATCTTTTGATCTTTTCAACTATCCTGAAAATCTATCATGGTACCTTTGTGTTGTCCTCATTTGCCTTGATCACGGTCAAGTTGTCTCCTTCAACGATAATATTCTGCCAGCCTCTCCGAGCTAGCTCTAATCCCGTATTTTTGGATTCAAATAGAAGTACTGATCCCTTAGAAACTTTTTCTTGAAACATTTCAATTACAAATGCTTCTACATTGAGTTTGTAGACACTCAATGGTGGCTTAACCCACTTAATATGTCTGCCCTTCCGCCCCTTTTCTTTAGTTTTGGGTTTTGTCTGGGTTGCCTTCCAATCTTATAGTATACAATTTATAGCTTTCTGCACAATTTTACCAATATTCTCCATCTTCCAATTCTTGAATATTATTGACTTTCTTGTTTCCCAAATGTTTTGCCATAAAATGCACAAGTCTTCAAAATGAACACTACCTCTTCTAATTTGATCCATATCTTCGATTGAGACATTAGGATCCTTAATGCCAATAAAAGATATGCCCATTTTGTATTCGTAGTTGCTAATTATTAATCTTGAGATTGGGCATTTTAGTAGCAGATGAGAAGAGTCTTCATCTTCCAGATTACAGAGAAAACATTGAGAAGGAACTCTGTTGAAAAATCTATTCAATCTTAACTTTGTTGCTAACCTATCAGTCATTATTTTCTAGATAGATGAAACGAAGCTTCCAGATCCAAGCATATTCTTTGTTAGTCGCATTGATATTTCGAGGATGGTTGTAGGCCGATTTCGTTGTAAATATACCATCTTTGTTATACTTCCAAATCAGTCTATTAGATGTATCCCATTCTGGTACATAAATATCAGAAATAGCATTAACTATTTGTGTAGGAAACATCTGGTTAAGTAATTGCTTATTCCAATTCTTACGAGAATCTAATAGCTATGAGACTTTCATATCAAGGTCATAGTAATTTGATAGGGTTTTAGGGAAATATTGTTAACTCATTTGTCCGACCATACATTTATTTTTGATCCATCACCAATAATTCAAAGAAGGCCTTTTTGTGATCGATGTATTATGGATGCGCAACTCCGTTATTTTGTTGTTTAATAAATATTTTTTTCTTTATTACCTTTACCCAGATGTTGTCGGGGTCATTGTAAATTTTTCATAAGAGTTTCATTTGTAAACTGATGTTCCTTTCTTCTACAGTCTTGATGCCAAGACCCCCTAGATGTTTAGGTGCACATATCTTTTCCCAACTAATTAAAGAATTGTACCGTTCTTATTGGGTTTTATTCCAAAAGAAATTTTTGTTTACTTGATCTATTTTTTGTAGTACACCTTTTGGCAGTAGAAAGCTTTGCATTAGATAAGTCGTTTTCGAGCTTAGGTTTGCACGGATAAGAGTCATTCTTCCCGCTTGGAATAAGGACGAAGCTTTCAACTTGGATAGTTGTTTCTTCGGGTTTTGTAGAGCTTCCTCAAAGACACAATTTTTTAACTCTACCACTAACTATTGGTATATCTAGATATTTCTCCATACTATCGGAATATTCATTTGTTGTGCCAATGATCTTGCCAGATTCTGATTGACATTTCTTGATAGTCGGATCGAGCTTTTTTTTTTGTAATTAATTGTTAAACCATATAGATTTGAGAAGTTATTTAGCATGCTTTTTTGGTAAGTAATTGTTTTTTTATATATAGAAAACTACTCTTAAATTATATCAGTGTTCACAAAACCACTGTTAAAATAAAAAGTTTGTAGAAAACCACACAATTTTTTTTTTCCAAAATAAACACCCATGTCCCTTTTTATGTGTAAGCCGCTATAAAAGAAATGTTAAGTTTTCATGTTTTCTTAAATGTTTTGGTTACTTTATTATATAATTAGATCACACTGAATACAAAAGGTGAGAATTTAACATGTTTTATTCATAAAAATGATTATAGATGGTTCTTTAAAAATAAATTTCTAGGTGGTTTTATGTAAACTTTTATTTTACAAGTGGTTTTGTGAAAACTAAACTAATTTAACCATTTAAGGGTGGTTTTATGTTATTTACCCTAAATAAAATTGAAAAATATTTTTAAATTGGAGCCTTATTATCTTATGCGCTTTAAGAGCCACGTGATAAATCGGCTTTCATCGACTGATTAACTAGGCGATGTACAATTGAACAAACTATTATAAAATAATAAAAGTAATCAAAGAAGCATTTGAGAAGTACACGAAGATAATTAATTAAAGGTGGCTAAATAAACATAACAAAAAAAAAAAAACTCTAAGCAATAAGAATATATTATAGATGATCGAAATTAAATTCCGTTACATGATGGGGATACAAAATCGGCGGTAAGGGGAAACCCTCCTGGCCGCCTGTAACGGATTAATTTCCTAATTCCCAATCTCTCCACTCTTTTTTTTTTGTAATTGCATAAAATAGCACTAGCTCTCCCTATAAACAAACAATAGATCGATGAGCCAATACACAACTCTCCAAATTCAAAAAGAATATTAAAACTAACTTATTTAGGTAAATTAATTACCTATATTTAATAAGATACATACCATATTCTTCGATTCGATAACTAAGAAAGCGGGGCTCTATGAGGAGCCCCCTTTCGCCTGCTATTGAGGGAGAACACACTAAGAAAGCGCGATTTCCCACTCCCTCCGCCACCGCTACCACCACCGTCACTGGTGCTACTAGCGGTGGTGGTGGAAGTGCTTCCTTTCTTTTTCCTTTTAGTAAACCCATTGTCGCCACTGCTGCCACTAACCATAGTGGAGGAAGCAGGAGAAGGATAACGGACCATAGAGGGCTCTCCAATTCCATGATCATGGCTCGAGTAGTAGTGAGGCTCAGAGACGAATGTCTCATCCGTCATCTGATCCTCATCCTCGTCCTCCTCATCCAACAACCCGGAGTTGTCCACCCTTAGCCCTTCCCACTGCGAAGCCGACGACATCCATATGGACGCGAGTCCTTCCCCTTGCCCCACCATGTGCTCCACCTGTCACCCACATACTCGATTTTTTAATCAATAAGAATTCGATATCTAAATGATATTTACCGCAACTTATTAAGAGGCGGACCTTGCAAGAGAGCGAGCAAAAGCGAAAGGGCGGCTGGAGGATGCGGTCGCAAGTGTAGCACACATTCGGGGTTCCGGCCTTCCAACCCCGACCCGACTGGACCCGACTCGACTGCGTTCGCTGCTTAAGGAATATCACCTTCGCATTGTTGATTGTGTACGGCTGCACCCAAATTTCCAATTAAAAAAAGGAATTAAAATTATTATTATTAATAACAGTAATAAACTGTTGTGCAGAAAATTACTGTAAAAAAAAGGAGAATCTGAGTACCTGGATGAAAGAGCAGTCAATGAGCCTCTGGAGATCAACCAATCGAACGACGTCGTGATAGACGTAACGTCTCACCTGTGGAAGGAGTGAAAGCCCATCCAGCAATATCCGATCATTGAGAACGTATATCTTTGATCAATTAATTAAATAAACAAACAAATTAATCGTTACTCGTTACTTGAATTATCAGTGGATGCGTTGGAGACCGGGCGGATTTGACAAATTATTATTAAATTAAATTAAAATTAAAAATACTCGTCTCGTCTCCTACCTACCTACCGGCACCGCTTTTACAGTAGTAGTACTGGTCAGTTTACAATTGAATTGGGGGAATTGAAACAAATTGGATGATGAATTGCACAATAAATTCAGAATTTGAAAGAGGAATTGAGAGATATTTAGGGCAAATTGGGAAGGGAGAAACAGGTGCAGTAAAAATAAGATGGAAGAGAAATGGGGAAAAGACAAAGATGGTCAAAGTTTCAGATTGGATGAAAGCAACAGGTGAGAGAAAGTTTGCAGGGAAATTTGGATAAAAGAAGATATGAAACTTAACTAGCCCTTGTACGAGAAACAAACAAAAATACCTTCCCAATTCAATACCTCCACTACGTATTACCATTTATGTATATCATATACGGAGTATTCAATATCCATCTCCCCCAATTTTTATTTATTTTCTGGATAATTTGCAAAATTAATTAAATAATCAATTAATTGATTCTTGTTCAAATCTTGTGAAGAAAGAAAGAAAGAGAGAGAGAAATTGAAAGGTGTATGAATTGAATTGAAGAAAAGGGGGAAAGAAAAAACCTGCAAGAGGGGATGGGAGCGATGGGAGGGGAGGCAGTGAGGGCAAAAGCTAAGGCAGCAAAGCAAGCAGAAGATGTTCTTCTCGTTCTTCCTCCTCCTCTCGTGGGCCCCGCACCCTGCGAAGAATGTCTCCTCCATCAGCCCCTGCAGCCATGCAGGCCTCTCTCCTCCTCCTCCGTCGCTACCTCCACCGCCATCTCCGATCCTCACCATATCTCCGATCCTCTTTCAATTGATATCCTCTTCCCCTCTCTCTCTCCAATTCAAGAAAATCAAGAAACTGAAGAGACTTTATATTAATTTTTTTTGGGAAATCGGTCTCAATTAATTGGAGAATTGGGAAATTGATTGAGGAGAGGGAAACCCTAGCTAAAAGGCTGAGATGAGATGTTGTTGTTGGGTAACATCTAGCGCAGGAGGAGAGAGTAAGGTTTTATGGAGAGAGAGAGGGAGAGGGGTGTGTGCAGTGCAGTGAGCATTGAGCAAAGGCAACTCCTGGTGGTGGAGAGGGGAGAGGGGAGTGCATTTAAAACGCAGGTTCCAGAATAGCAGCTTCTGTCGTTTTCCTCTATCCTCTACACCTGTGGTGTGGTTGAATCCCCACAGCATTCCCCAATGCCCTAGCTATTCCCACCCGCTATCCACATCTGTACCATTTTTTTTTTTTTTTTTTTTTTCACCCAACCCCCCAATTTATTAATTTTGCGTTTTTACCTCTACCGATCCCAAATATTCGATATGTATAAAGATTAAGAAATACTCCGTATCACTTCCATTTTTAAATATTTTATTAAATATCCGATGGAGGGAGTATCAAATTAATAACAATAATAATTTGGGTTTTCTAAATATACCGTTAATTTTTATTGGATAACCGCTAATCTCCGCAATCCCTTGCGGATCTCCCCAGACATCGTGCCAAACACGCTCTAAAAGTCCATCGACAAAAGGTCCGTAAGACGTTGCGGAGAGATGTCCGCATTAGGATACAGAGTTCACTAACCTATATGTTAAAAAAAAAATTCTCAAAGATGTTCCGCAGCTCCCTGCGTAATATTTTTGTTTTTTTTTTTTGCTCATTGGAAGGAGAATCGGACACAAAGTCGTAACCGGGTGTTGACTTAACTCCACAAGGAGTTGCGGAGTTAAGTCGGCGTAAAGGCTGTTTGGCACAACGTCAAAAGTATTCCGCAACAGGGTGCGGAATTAACTCCGCAAGGAATTGCGGAGATTAGCGGTGTATCCAGTAAAAATTAGCGGTGTATAGAACAACCCCCTAATAATTTCATCATAAGTTTTGTTGTGTGTAAAATATTTAAAATATTTAATTATTTTTATAATTTCATAATTATTATCTTTTACCATTTTTTTATAATAAGTACTACGTATGTGATTGTAAAAAAAAAAAAAATATTTCATATAATTTTTATCTTTTTTTTTTTAAATGTGAGTATATAGTAGTAGTAAAGAGACTCCGACTTCCACATAAAATCTATACATTTTCTACTGTTTTATACCAAATTTATTCTAGGCATTTTAGCACTTTGTATAAAATATAATTTATAGTTTTTTTTGGGATTATGTTAATTCAGTTACAACTCTATGATTTTGGTATTGATTATATATACAGTATTGGTTTTTATTAATTATAATCGATTATAGTATTAGTTGATTGAAAATTGATTGGCTGTATTGAATTTGTACATTATTTAGACCAAATGGATAATTTGGAGCATTTAGACCCTCCACAATGGTATTGGTATTGTACAAAATGTACACATTTGCACAAGATGTTAAAAATACACATCACTTTTTAGCAATTTGCTCCAATGGTCAAATTTGTATTTTTTACACACAATTGAAATACAATTTATTTAAAACAAAAAGGAAAATAAAATCATAAAAAAATAAACCAATGAAATTGTCTTGATTTTTGTAAAAGTTTTTGCACATGGGGAGATGATGTGCTCAAATTTGCACAACACATGCTCAAATTTGCACATTTGCACATACCCAAAACAACCAATGAAGCTAAAAAATGTCTAAAAAATACACATTTGCACATTTGCACACCACCATTATGGATGGTCTTATGGATTTTTCTAAATAATTTTTTGGAGTTTTCTAAAATGGATGCATATGGGTAATTGAACTTGGGGCTTGTTTGGTTTAATGTGTGAATTGAAATTTCCAAGAACTTATTTCATGAGAATTGAATTCCCATATAATTTAATTCATGGGGATTGTGAAAATATGTTTGGTTGAATTTTTATTCTATAGGATTAAAAGAAGGAATTGAAAATTTTCAAATTAAAAAGGATGGAAATTGAATTTACATAGGGGGAATAGGTTGTGAAGTTCCTCCAAATTGAAGGACTTTAACTTCCCAACAAGTTGAATTCCTAGGTTTTTAGATTTTAAAAATATCAACCAAACGCATACGTTCCCCCTACTTCCTGGGATTTTCTACTTCCTGGATTATTTAATTGTCAATCGAACAAGGCAATGTAGAAAAACAAATCAACAACGTATTGTTAGGAATTGGTATCACAATCCACAATGGTTATAGGCAAATGTGTAATTTTTTAGATATTTTTGAACTCCATTAGTTATTTTGGGTGTGTGCATATGTACACATTTGAGTATGTCATGTGCAAATTTGATCACATCACGCACCTTCCCATAATCCCATGTATATAAACTTTTACAATAAACAAGATAAACTTTTACAACAAGAAATAGCCTATAAAGGCACTTTATGAGGATCGAAGCCCTTACACTAAAGACTCGAACCCTGTGATAAAAAATGTATTGGTACAGTTTTACTATTACCATTAATGGTTACTCTCTCTGTTTATTAGAACTTGTCGTTTACTTTAGAGTGCTAAAAACTATATAAAATATTTAAAAAAATTACATTTGTTTTTATAAATTCATACTTAGTTGTAATAAGTATGAAATTATTAAAAAAAATTAATATTTTATATAGTTTTTAGCATCTAAAAAAGCATGCATGAATAGTAAAACGTCAAGTTTTAATTAACGGATGGAATATTATTTAAACAAGATTACATATCATTAACATTATCTAATTTATTTTAACGATTTTTCTATCCTAGGCCCAGGAAGCTCAATTGGAAAATATTTTCCCTAGATACATCCGGTTTAACCATTTTTAAATTAGATTACAAGGTTCACTCATTTCCTTTTAGTGTTTTATTTCCCAATAAAGTATCCTTATCCTATACTCTTAGGGTACACAATAGAAAAACTGTCACTTGAATACATACTCCCTTCGGTTCAAAATAGCCAGATGTCGTTTAGCTTTTAAGCACGTATTTTAATAAGCTAAAAACTACGTAGTATATAAAATATTAATTTTTTAAATTTTTTTTTACAACTTAATACGGAGTATTTGTTGGTAAGAAATATTAAATTGTAAAAAAATAATAATAAAAAGATTAATATATTATATAGTTTTTAACTCTTTAAAATACTTGTTGAGAAGTTAAACCACAAATAATTTAAATCGCAGGAGTATCTTAATATCTTCTGCTCCTTCACCGACTAGGATCTATCAGCACTCGAGGAATCCGTTCTTAATTTATTGATTTTTTAGACATTAATTACTCACTAAGACAAATCACGATTTTTCTTATTGTAAAATGCATTTATTTAGACTTTTGTTGACAATTCTTTCCATTTATTGACCCACAATAAGATTTGCAATTAAATTTAGGAAGATATTTAAAATATTTTTACATTCATAATAAGAGCATTAGGAATTAAAATGGCATATTTTCATAGAAATATTATTCTAACATAAATCTAAAAAGGAAAATATTCTTTCCAAAAATATTTTCTCCCTTTTTCTACCATTAAGATTCTTTTCAGATTAATGGATTAAGGTTATTATCATATACACAAAACCAGTTTATAGAGTGAATGTACTCAAATTATGATTTGTTTAGGGGATTTGCTGGGGGAAAAAACTATTTTTACCAATAAAGGGAGTGTTTAGTGTATGCTAGGATATATTCCAACTAAAACTGGGTGCTTGATTATGAAGTTGTCCAGTAGTATAAAACTACAAGTAGCCATATAGGTAGGTGTAGCCTATAGCTAGCTAGGTGGATATCAGGGACTAGTTCCAAGTCCCAACTTCATGTAGTTCCAAATTGTAAACTGCTAAATATTTGTAGTTTCCTAACTCTGTATTCCAATTACCATCCATTCTATAATTAAGATCTAGACGGTCAAACTACCACTTAAAGTGCATGCTTACAATATACGGAGTACTAGTAGATTTTTAGGTCCATAAATTGGGCTAATTTTCAAATAATATAACCACTCATAAAATTATACTAAAATTATATTGTAGAAAATTACCTATAAATTATGTCATTTACATATAAGCAGATCACAAGCCAGTCATTCTTGTTCTTCTTTTTCACATACAAGGTGGGCTCATTCCCACTCCTTTTAAAGCCATTCTTCAAGAAAAACTCATCAATCTTACTGTACCAAGCTCTTGGAGCTTGTTTCAAACCATACAGTGCCTTCTTCAGTATGTATACCTTCCCCTCCTCACCAGATTTGACAAAACCTTGAGGTTGCTCCACGAACACCTCCTCTTGCAATTCACCATTGAGAAAAGCAGATTTTACATCCAACTGATAGATAGGCAAACTCCACTGTGCTGCTAGAGCCAACACCACTCGAACTGTTTCAAGTCTAGCTACTGGTGAGAAAGTTTCTTCAAAATCAACTCCCTCTTGCTGTACATACCCCTTTGCTACCAGTCTTGCCTTGTACTTCTGAACACTTTCATCTGTGTTATACTTGGTCCTAAAGACCCATTTCAAGCCTATCAGCTTCTTACCTTGAGGTAAACTGACTAGCTCCCAAGTGTCATTCTTCTGTATACATCTCATCTCCTCTTTCATTGCTAATTGCCATTGATGTTCAGTCTTAACATCCTCATAACCTTCTGGATCAGATGCAATCAAAGAAAATTCACATCTCACACTTCTATCATACACATCTGCCAATGATCTAAACTTTCTAGGAGGTGATTCATCTGATGAGCTTGATGGAGATGAGTGATGACTGCTTGAAGAACTTGACTGATGCACAGGAGTTGCTGGTGAGCCTGGACTGAGATCTTCATCATCACTCATACTCTCAGTCTCAGATTCATTGCTTGAGCCATCTACAAACACAGGCTTCTTAGCACTGGAGCTAGCTACTTCAGTTTCCCACTTCCACTCACTTTCTTCATCAAATACCACATTCCTACTTATGACAATCTTGGCACTTATAGGATTATACAACTTGTATGCTTTGGACTGTAAGGCATACCCTATGAAGACACATTTCTCAGCCTTATCATCAAGCTTTTGTCCCAAATTCACAAGAGCATATGCTATACATCCAAACACTCTTAAATGACTCACCCCTGGGTTCTCTCCTCTCCACACCTCATGTGGAGTCATGTTCTGCACTGCTTTAGTTGGTGAGATGTTCAACAAATGCACAGTTGTTGCTACATTTTCACACCATAATGTATTAGGAACATTCTTTGCTTTCAAAATGCTCCTTGCCATATCCACCATCGTTCTGTTCTTTCTCTCAGCCACTCCATTCTGCTAAGGAGTGTAGGGTGCATTCACTTCTCTTATGATTCCATGCTCATCACAAAAAGCACAAAACTGATCATTTGAAGGAACTCTCCACCTCTGTCTGTTCTCAGGGCCTTTACTTTCTTCCCCAACTGATTTTCTGCAAATACTTTGAACTTCTTAAAGTTCATAAAAGCTTCGGAGTTGAGCCTTAAGAAGGACACCGAGCTCAACCTACTGAAGTCATCTGTAATGAGAAGAAAATACCTGCTTCCCCCCATTGATTCAACTTGCATAGGACCACAGAGATCTGCATGGAGTAGCTCAAGGCACTCACTTGCTCTCCAAGCAGATCCACTAGGGAAAGAACCTCTGAACTGCTTTCCATATACACATCCTTCACAAAACTCTATCTAGATCATCAATCTTAGGAAGACCCTGAACCATGTTCTTGGTGCTCAACATTCTCATACTCTGAACATTCAAGTGTCCATACCTTTGGTGCCACAGTTGAGTTTCATCACTTGCTTTGGCATTCATAGCTCTGCTCATATTTGAAGCAAGATCAAGTGGAAACATTCTGTTCTTTGTCATAGACACACTGACTATGATGTGACCACTTTTCTTATCCCTGATCACACAAGAATCATTCTCAAATAATAGAGAATACCCTGACTGATGTAGCTGTCCTATACTTAGAAGATTATGAGTTAGGCCTGATACAAACTGCACATCAGTCAACACTTTCTCACTGCCTTGCACAATTCTGATTGCAACATTTCCTTTGCCTTCCACTTGCAATACTTTGTCATCCCCAAGTCTCACTCTACTCTTCTTTGACTCATCAAGCTCTTTGAACAACTTTCTAGAGCTAGACATTTGATTAGAGCACCCACTGTCTAAATACCACATGTCCTTCATAGAGTCTGCAGTTGAGGTTAAGGCCATGAACAACCTATCCTCACTTCCCACATTTTCTGAATAATTAGCAGGCTTACTTTCATTTTCCTGCTTGTCCCAACACTGAGCTTCCTTATGACCATATCTTTTGCATGAGTAACATTTGATGTTACTTTTGTAGGATCTTGAATCACTGCCTTGCCCTTGGCCAAAATCTCTTCCTTGATCCTTTCCAGACTCACTGCCTTGACCTCTTCCTTGGCCATTTGAACCTCTTCTTCCTTGACCTCTACCACCACGACCTCTCCAACTTCCTCTACCTCTACCTCTGTAGCCACCTCTATAGCCTCCTCTACTCGAAGAGCTATCACCCTTACTCTTGGAAGTTTCTTCCTTAACTTGAAGCAACTTCTCATCCTTCGATTCATTACTTGTGCTAAGCCTTTCCTCATGGGCATGTAGTGAACTGGCTAATTAACTCCTCAAACCTGTAGGTAGACAGATCTTTGGACTCCTCTATAACAGCCAAAACATGATCATATTATTTAGTGAGACTTCTAAGCACTTTACTCACAACCTTCTCAGTGCTCACCTCCTCACCATAAGTTCTCATATGATTTACCAAACCTGACGCACGAGACAAGAAAGTTTGCACAATTTCTTTCTCTTGCATATTCAAGGTTTCAAAATCTTTACTGAGTGCCTGAAGCTTCACAGTTATCACCTTCTTGTCACCCATATACTCTTGCTTGAGAACTTTCCATGCTTGGTGAGAAGTAGTTGATGCTGCAATTCTGGGAAAGACTTCATCATCCAAGGCCGATTGAATCATAAACAAGGCCTTATAATCTTTCTTTCTTTTCTCCCTAATCTACTGATCTGGTTCTGGAGGTTCCGTGTCCTCGAACCCTTGATCCACAAGACTCCAAACCTCTTGAGATTTGAAGAATGTAGTAGTCATCTTCAAACTCCAAAAGTGATAGTTGATCCCTTTGAACATTGGCAATTGTGGATTGTCAACGTTTCCATTCCCATTGTTCTGCATCTTTGAGCAAGAAACAATGAAATGATCACACTTGTGTTTCCCTTGTGTTTATGAACTCACAATCACTCTATCCATGGACGATTCCCGATTACAAACCTTGGTTTGCTCTAGGGCTGGGCAAAATTTGGATCGGACCGTAATCGGACTGGGACCAGACCGGAATTTACGGTCTTTGGATCGGACTGGGATATTACGGTCTGGTCCACGGTCCAAGATTTTTTAATTTCCGGGTTTCGGTCCAAACCCGGGACCAGAACGGAATTTCCGGTGGACCGGAATTAGACCGGAACCCATATATATATATATATTTTTTATAAAAAAAGCACTGAAGAAAAGCCCAACCCTAAACGCGTTTCACATTCATCACTTTCATTTCATTCATCCCTTTCTTTCTACTCGGCTCTCGTTAGCCGCCGCCCGCCACCCTTAGCCTCTCTGTTCACCGCCACAGCACCACCTACGTACTCTCCCGTCGGTCCTCGCTCAAACCCCCCTCACTAGAAGCCACATGCCTCCAGTTCGGGACCACCCCTCTCGGCTCTGTCCATCAGCGCTCTCGGCTCTCTCCTCCCTCAGTCCCTTCGTCCTGAAGCCGTTTCGATCTCAATCGGCCCTCCTCCCTCCGTTCTTCTTCCCTCTCGGCTCTCTGTCCTGGAGCCTCTCTATTGTTCCCTCTCGGTTCTCTGTCCCGAAGTGAAGGCTCTCTTTCCCGAAGCATGCGTTCTTCACTTCTTCTTCTTCCTCCCTCTCTTTTCCCTTTTAGATCTATGTTAGTAGGTTTGTTTTAAGTTTATTTTGATTATTTTTAGAAATTAATGTCAATTTCAGATCTAGAGTTTTAGACATTAAAGAACATTTGTTCGTGTTCTTCTTGAATCTGAGTTCTATATGACTTAGTAGGTTAATGGCCAAGATGATAAGTAGCAAGTTGTAATATTCCGTCCCTAATCCGAGCTCTATTTGTTGGAAATGATTAGCATTTGAAAAATCATCCAACGATGATTTGGGGGCAGTTGTAATGCTTGTATATTGATGTAAAATATAACTACTGTAACAAAAATTTAAGGCTATTGTGTCTTTGAATTTTATATTTTTTAAAACAAAAAAAGGGTTAGATGAATAATCGGTCCAAACGGTCTTTTCGGTCCGTGGACCGGAAAACCCGAGACCATATTTCTCGGTCCCGGTCCGATCCGCGGTCCAAGTTTCTAAGAATTCCGGTCCACCGAATCGGACCGGACCAGATATTCCGGTCCCGGTCCAGACTGGATGCCCAGCCCTAGTTTGCTCTGATACTAATTCTTGGAATTGACAATTGGAGATCAACTGATCACACACACCTACACTGCATACACACCAGCAGCAACACACAAGACACACACATAGGGAGAGACCAAAACACATACACAGATACACCAAAAGCCTCACACCTTGTTTGATCGAACTGTCGAGTACTTACACCCACCATCAGTAACTGCAACCAAAGAGAAACTACCTCCACTTACCCACTAACATGACACCTAGGTAGTGGATTACAACAAGAGAAAAACTAACTCTTACATAACCGAACTTAGACAGACTTAGACATAAGCTAACATGACTAACTAACCATAACCTTAGTCTAGAAATTTAATTACATTTTAACAAATGTTGCGAGTAGCCCCGTCACTCTCCTCCCCGGATGCTCTTTGTCTACCCACCCCAGCAGCTCCACCGCCTAAGAACAATTAAAGACCCCACTGCTGCTGCTGGTAAAAGTACTTTCACTAAAAAAATACACTATGCCAGATTTACACCCTGGGGACGGACATAGATTGGTTCGTCTCTTGAATTATATCCTAGCGACGGACTTCATGGGAGTCGTCGCTTGTGTATGGGCTGAGAGCAAGGCATCCCTACCAAGGTTTCAAGTGACGGACATTCTAAAAGTTCATCTCTTGAATAAGTCTCAAGTGACGGACATTAACAGGTCCGTCTCCTGAATACACCCTAGCGACGCTTGTTTATTGTTGTTCTGGAGGCCGAGCTTCTGGCGACGAAAAGTAAAAGGTCCGTCTCTTCAAATAATCCTAGCGACGGAGTATAGCATGTCTCGTGGCTTGAGTAGCTGTCATTTGTCGCTTTCTAGGCACTCATTCAAGCGACGGATAAAGGTCTAAGTCCGTCTCCTGAACTTGATTTACAACCACCACATTAAATGAAGCTACTTACCTCGTTAAAGTGTTAAGGTTACAACAGTAGCCTTAAATGAACGCCGATGCATTCTTCTTCATCTCTTCACTTTCCCATTATCTTCTCCATTTTTCATCTTTTTCATTTGAAAATTTCAAGTGATTTGGATAATATTTTTTGGAGATTTAAGAAGACCAATTTGTGTGGAGTTGTGACAAGGTATTGTTTTTTATACATATAATGTTATATTTTGTTGGATTTGTGAAATCTTGGTTAGTTTGGTGATTTGAATTTCTTTTTGTAGATCTACACAATTTTTGAAAGAATTGAAGGAGACCAATTTCACTTGAGTTTGTAACAAGGTTAGTAATGCCTTTTATTTTATACATATAATGTTAAGTAGAGGGAGAAAGTGTGAAATATTGGTTAGATATGTAGTGAGGAATTTGTTGGATATTTTGAACTTTGTGATAGAGACTTGAGAATTATTGATTGAATTATTTTTTAATTAATATTAGTGATGATATTTGGTAGTAACGAAATTTGGAGTATTTGATTGATTTAACTTAGAATTTGTGGGCAATATAAATTATTTGTGTGAATTTAATAGAGATTTGTTGTGATTTAATAAAATGTGTGATTGATTTAACTTATATTTCGTATTATATTTATGAAATGATAGTGAATTTGGAAAATGGATAAGAGATGGATGCAATTTTCTCGTACTTCCAAGGAATACCTTAATGGGATTATGTTTTTTGTGAACAATGTTAATGGCAATGCAAATGTGAGGATATATTTTCCTTGTCCGTGTGACCATTGCCATAACTCTCGAGAGCCGATGAACATACCAACAATGTTAATGCACTTGTCTCATTATGGTATGTGGCCGGATTATACTGTATGGGATAGCCATGGAGAAGATCCAGTTGAACCGACATTTTCCTTGCGTAGAACGCAATACTTGGAGCAAAGGGCTTCCTCTTCCTCTGATCCTAATCCCGTTATGGATATTCTACATGATAGCTTTCCTTATCATGCTGGGTACGAGGCATGTAATGACCCTGATTTTCATGATGTGGTCGATGATGATTATCAGAAATATGAGAGGCTATTAGCGGAAGCTCAAACTCCGTTGTATCTCGATGGGTGGTATCTCGATAGTTCACAGACTGTTTTGAGATCTATTTTGCGTGTAATGAAGATGAAGGTGAAAAATGGGTGGTCAGATAAGAGTATGGATGAACATTGTAGTGTCTTTTGTGATTCTCTTCCACCAGGACATAACTATCCTAAACATTGGAAAATGATGCGGAGGGTGTTGTCGGATATCGGATTGAGCTATAAAAATATCCACGCTTGTGAGTATAATTGTGTGTTATTTTATAAGAGGTATGAAAATGAGGAAGTCTGTCCTATATGCCATACTTCAAGATGGAAGCCGCGTCTAGGTAGTGACAGGCGCAAGGTCCCTAGAAAAGTGGTGAAGTACTTCCCCTTGACTCCTAGATTGAAACGATTGTACATGTCCTCGCACGTTGCAAAGCAGATGCGATGGCATGGCGAGAGGGTGCAAGACGATGATCGTTTGACACACCCTGCAGATGGTGAGGCATGGAGAGAGTTTGATAGAACATTCCTTCATTTTTCTAGAGATGTGAGGAATGTGCGGCTCGGATTGGCAACTGATGGATTCAATCCATTTGCGAAACTAGCAAATCTCCACAGTACTTGGCTTGCCATTTTGATGCCATATAATTTGCCTCCATCGATGTGTATGAAAAAAGAATTCAACATATTGACATTATTGATCCCAGGTCCAAAGTCACCTGGAAAGTGTTTGAGTGTGTTCATGGAGCCATTGATCGATGAGCTTCTCGAGTTATGGCATACTGGAGTGACTACAGTTGATCGATATTCACAGTCTACATTCACGATGAAAGCGGCAGTGTTATGGACTATTAGTGACTTTCTCGGTCTTGAGATGCTATCAGGATCAACGACGAAGGGGTACAAAGCATGTCCTCATTGTTTGGATGATATATCTGCAACATATGAGTGTGGGAGGATGGTATACGATGGTCATCGCAGATGGCTCCCATGGGACCACCCTTGGCGGTCGGCTGGTCATGCATTCAATGGAAAGAGTGAATTCAGGCCAAAGCCTCATTCATTATCCGGGGTGGAGATCCTATCGAGGATCGATAGGTATGAACACCAAACTCTCATTTTATTTATGTCGATCTATTTGTTTTAGTTATTCAACAATATATGGTAATAACATATTTTTTCCTTTCAGATGCTTGTTCCCCACCCTTAGCTTGCACGAAAGGTTCAAGACTCCGTCTAGTTCGAAGAACCGAATATGCTGGACTAACAAGTGTATGTTTTGGAGATTACTGTACTGGCCACATATGAGAGTGAGGTATTGCCTTGATGTCATGCACATTGAAAAGAATGTTTTTGACAACATCATCGACACTACTTTCTCGATTGAAGGGAAGTCAAAAGACGGTGCCAAAGCTCATGTTGCTTTAAAAAAGAGAGGGGTTCAGACCTCTCTACATGTAAGGAGGAACGGACAACTTCCTCGTGCCCCATATGTAGTGAGGAAAGAGGATCTTTCGGAGGTGTTCGAATGGTTTCGTGATGTCAAATACCCTCATGGGTATGCTGGGAGTTTGAAACATAAGGTTAAAGTCGAGGAAAAAAGGTTTCATGGATTGAAGACGCACGATTGCCACGTTATGCTTCAACGCCTTCTTCCCGTTGTCATTCGTGCATACTTACCAATTCACGTTGTCAAGCCTTTGATTGCCCTATGTAGATGGTTTCAAAAATTATGGGCTAGAGAGGTGAGGAAGGAGGATGTTCGGCGGATGGAGGATGAGATAGTCGATATTTTGTGCCACCTCGAGATGATTTACCCTCCACACTTTTTCACGATCATGGTCCATCTTATGGTTCACCTACCCCAGCAAGTGTTGCTGACTGGACCTGTGCATTACACGTGGATGTATCCAATCGAACGGTATGAAAGTTATTTGATTTGTTGTAAATTTATTTCTTACCATATTAATTGAAAGCTAATATTTATCAAATTCATTTCCATCTCAGCCAACTCGGCGTGTACAAAAAGAATATGTTCAGCCCCCGATACCCCGAAGGCTCCATTACTGAGCGTTATATTTGTGACGAGACAACTACGTACTGTAATTTATACTTGGAAGATGGTGAATTTTGGGGCAATGCACTCACCCCCACTCCTACCATCTTTGATGTCTCTGTTGTCTCAGAGCTCGTTTGTCCTCAAAGCTATATTCCTCGTGCGAGGTTAAGTGATATGGAGATTGCGGAGGTACATTGGCAAGTGTTGCTTGAATGCAACGAAGTTTCATACTACTTGGGCGAACATGAGAAACTCTGGCAACAACATTTCCCAGATTCCACTGAATATGAACGGAAAATTGATTTCCATACTTACTTCTTTGATTGTGTAAGCATGTTATATAATATTATTACCCTATAGAGTCTTGTTGTTCTACTAATGTTCTTGCCACTATAGGTTTCTGCATTGGACAGCGACGGAGATACATACCTTAAACCAGGGATTCTATCTTTGGCTAGAAAACTAGTTTCACATAGGATTTACACATCTTGTTGTATGAACGGGGTCAAATTCATTTCATGGAATAAAGATCGGAACTTAAAGACCCAAAATTGCGGGGTTATGGTAGAGACGGAGAGTGCCACCTACTATGGTATCCTTGAAGCTGTGGTTGAAATTCTGTACACCAATATGATGTCGGTTGTATTGTTTAAGTGCAGGTGGTTTGACACTAATCCTGACAACATTGGTATCACATATAAGTTCGACCATGAGTTGTTGACTATTGATACAAACAGCAGTTGGTACGATGATTCTCCATTCTGTCTCGCAAGCACGGGCAAGGCAGGTGTTTTATGTGGATGACCCAAAGGTGGGTGATGGGTGGAAAGTGGTGAATGTGATGACACATAGAAATGTTTACAAGCTCACCACGCTAGAAACACATGAGGATGAAGCTCATCTACAAGAAGAAGCATATCAAGAACTTGGCCCAATTTATATCGGAGATTTTGAACTCACCATCGATCTTCATCCGTTCCAAAATGAATCAGAGAGTGAAGAAGAACAAGGAGACGAGAAAGACGAAGAAGAAGAAGAAGATGATGATGATGATGATGATGATGAAGACGAAGAAGACGAAGAGGAAGAGGAAGAGGCTTCAGAAAACAATGATGATGAAGATGATGATTTTTAATGATATTATGAATGTTTTTTTGATAATATAAATTTGCTTTATGAATTGATATTATGAATGTTTTTTTTTATTAATGTAAACTTCCTTTATGAATCGATATCATGATTTTTTTACATTTACAGAAGCTTTCAATTCCACACAGGTGCACAGTCAACACCGATATATCGGTCAATATCGGGTTGACCGATATATCACCACATTAAAATTTATATTATTCATATTGATTGTTTTATATAATTTAGATTATAGTTTTTTTTTTCAGAATCTTGATTGTTTTATATAATTTATATTATAGTTTTTTTTTCAGAATCGATATTTACACCACATTAAAATTTATATTATTCATATTGATTGTTTTATATAATTTATATTATAGTTTTTTTTTCAGAATCTTGATTGTTTTATATAATTTATATTATAGTTTTTTTTTCAGAATCGATATTTACACCCTTGATTACAGTAGCTTTCAAATTTTTATAGTGACTCAAGAGACGGACATACCAAGTTTGTGGCTTGGATCAATTCTACACACGGGCGGGATATTTTCCCACTAAACGTTTTCACAAGTTTTCATTTGGCGGGTATTTTCCCACTAATTTTTTTCGCGAAATTTTAAAAATATTCAAGTCACGGATATATGTATGTCGGTGGCTTGATTTAATTTTAGGGGACGGAATTGCTTATATGTTTGGTAGCTAGAATGAATAAAATATTTTTATATTGGAAGGGTAAATTAAAACCCATCTCAATTCCCGACCTGGACACCGCTCTTATCCATCTGAAACCCTAGACGCCACTCTCTCTCTCTCTTCAATCTCCCTTCAATCGCTCTCAAACTGAACACAACTCTCTTCAATCGTCCTCCTCTTCAAACTCCCTCCGTCTTCAATCTCCCTTCCATCTCCTCAAAATGCCTCCAAAGAAAGCGAAGAAGCTCACCGATTTGTATTCCAAGGCACCGCCGGCCCCTCCATTGAAGAAGCATCGAGCATCCGCTTACTCGCCTCCGCCCACAGCCGGCTCCTCCAGTGGCACTCCCGGCGAGTCCGCAACACCAACACCTCAACCACCACAACCCCCTCACCTCCTCCAGCCGGCTCTGCAATCACCTCCGCCCACGGCCGTTGCAACACCAACCGGCTCCTCCGCTGCAACACCACCAGAACCCCCTCGCCTCCTTCAGTCGGCGCTTCAATCGCCTCCGCCCACAACCGGCTCCTCCAGTGGCACTCCCGGGGAGTTTGCAACACCAACACCCCAACCACCACAACCACCCAGCCTGGTGATTACCGATGATGAACCGGCCTACACGGTTCCAGAAGAAGGCGCATATTTGAGTATTAGATGCAACAATCGTGGAGGTATTTGATTCTGAGTTTGGCTTTTGTTCTTCCTATAGTATTGTTTCAATTAGAATATCAAAATATCTGCAAGATCTGTGTTATGTCTTATGAGTTTTCCCTGGTTCACTGTGGGCATATAATTGTGGGTAAGAGGAAGATAAAGGAGGATGTGTAGATTATTAATGTGTAATATCTGAGCAGTATCGGATGAGTGATTAAAGACTTGCTCTTTTTGGCTGTGTTAGATGCTATTTAAAATATTTTTTTAGCAGAATCTATGAATGTTCGTCTCTGCGTGATTAAAGACTATTTGTGTGGGATCTACAATGAAAGTTCTGTGGAATAGGTTTGTGAACTTTTTTGAAAGTTGTTTGGCTTTTCAGCACTTCAGATTCTAAAGAGAGGAGAGATATTTGTCTGACATAGATAGTGAATACAGGTTTCAACCATACATTTGAGTGATAGGAAGAAAAGTATACGCCCATATGATTGCAGTGTCAAATATGTTGAAAAATCAGGGTCTCTTATCCAAATTTCATGTGATTTTGATATATATGATATGGACTGAGTATTAGAACCACTTAAATGTTGTATTAGGAGGCATTAGCAGAATTTTTTTTTTAAAGTGAAGTCAGCCGTGCATTTTTAGTCTTAACGCCTATGGTTGTGATATGGTTGTGATATCTTAAGTATCTTCAATTGTACACATCTATGTTGTGACCCATCACCAACCTGTGTATTCATGTTCTCTCCAGGGAAAAGGCGAACTATTATAAGCGCAAAGACGAACCGCATCAGGGGAGCCTCAGGCAAGATCAAAATTAATTGGTCGAGCTTCACCAATGGACCTACCAGGAATATCTTCAACATGCTTTTGCGAGACATTGGGGCCATCATCAAGACACATGTGCCTACACTGGCTTCTTCTTTTGATGAGCTTGAAGATCGACATCAGAACATTCTGATATCGCATCTGCAGGTTACCTTCTCATTTGGTGGATTAATATTTCTTTAAATTTTCAAGTAATACCATGTTAACGAACTACTGTTTTTTCTTTTGTAGAATATGTATGATATAAACCCTAATGATGAGACAGTGCTGGATTTTATCAATGACAAAGCGTCGGCGAGGTATCGTGATTGGAAGTATAGGTGTCGCCGACACTTCAAGAAGTATGGGGTCCCTGTACCGTTAGAGTTCAAACAATTTCGAGAGCAATGGGATTGGCTGCTGAAGAATGAATTCCTCGATCAAGCTAAGATGGTATACTCTTTTTTTTAACAATTTAGATCTTACTTGGTAACATGAATCCCCAATCTTATGAAAGAATTTGTTTTATGGTTGTATACTCTTTTTTCTCTCTGTGCATTTGATGGCTTCTCTTACTCTATGATCAATCCTAACTAAATCCTAATCAGAATACAAAGCCAAAGTGACTCTTTCATTCATTTTACTGTTTTTTATTACTGTTTTAATTATTACTGTTTTTTTATTTATCTATTATGTAAAAGTTTTTTTATTACTGTTTTATTTATTTATTACTGATTTCATTATTGTTTTTTAATTACTGTTTTTTTTATTACTGTTTTTTTTACTTGATTTCTGTCTTACTTTGTTTCTGTCTTTTTCGTAGTTTATGATTCTTATGAATGTATAACTGTACATTTCACATATATGTATTGTTGTTTTTGGAGGCCATAAGTCAACGCAACCAAAGAAATAGGACTAAAAATCCAAACTTGATGAACCATCATTCGGGGTCAAAACCCCTGATTCATCGGGCAGAGGAGCATTATGAGAAAGGGAGTCTGGCACCGCGTATTCAGGCTGCGATTGATGGATACATTAAATGTCCTAACGACACGGATATAATAGTTAGTGTAGTAGTTGTTTTGTACAACACTTTGTTTTATAACGATTTGCATTCTCACTTAACATTAATTTCTGATCTTTGAATTGTCTTGGCAGGAAAGTTTGCAAAGTTCACTTAAAGTGATCGGTCAATCTCAAACAGCGGCAGCGACTGCTAACAATACTGAAGTAGAGCCGGCATGCCTGGATGTTGAACTTGACGTCCTGGTCAAGTGCTTTGGAGAACGTCGGGGCACTGAAGTGCGAGGTAACATCTCCATCCTCTAGCTTTTCAAGTTGCAATTTGGTATTTATACTTGAATAAATAAAAACTATGCATATTAGTATTCTTATACTTTATGTTATTTTTTTCAATAGATTACACAAGTTGCAATTTCAGTGTATGTATGTATGTATGATTTTACTGAAATATCACTGAAATATCAGCTTAGTTATGGATATTTCAGTGTGTGTGTGTATGATTTTATCAGTTTAGTTATGGGTATTTCAGTGTGTGTGTGTGTATGTATGATTTTAGTTTAAGTTATTGATATGTATGTATGTATGATTTTAGTTTAAGTTATGTATGCATGATATATTTCAGTGTAAAGTCATGGAGATAATCATAAAACTTGTAGTCTACTATAAATTTCAGATTGTGGATCTAAAATGAAAGGCTGTCCTTGGGCCTAGTTTTGACTCATTCACAATTTGGCGTTGATCTATTTTTCAGCTTTAAACCATGGTTAAGCCTGAATTACCTGTTGAACTGCTTGTTCAAATTAAACAAGGATTAAGCACTATGGTTATTTGATGTAAGATGGAGATTTAGTGATAATGATTATTAGTTTTTAGCAATTGGGTATATAAGTTTACAATTATAGAAATGGAGGGTCAGATTTAACTTTTAAGGCTTAATTTAGATTTACATGATGGTTAATCTTTCAAGGGGTCGAGGTGCCTAAACCCTGATGTATTATCCCAATAGACTAAGCCTAGTATAATTGGAATCCGTTCTTACAAATTCATGTTCAAGTACCATAGTACATGGCTACATGGTATGGTTCTCTTTTTGTACTTTGTGTCCCTATTTTTATTAGGGATGGATTTGTTATAATATCTAATATGTCCCCTTATTCTGATTTTATAGGTTACTTCATTTGCTCATGCCTTTTGTAAAGCATGTCTGATTGATTATTTTAGTCTACTATATTTCAGTTTAAAGTTATGGATATGTATGTATGTATGATTTATTTCATATTAAAGTTATGGATATGTATGTATGATATATTTCAGTTGGAAGTTATGATATGTATGTATGTATGATTTCAGATTGTAGTCTACTATAAATTTCACATTTTTGTGTCTGACTTTTTGTTATCACTGAGATTGGTAGGGATGGGAGAAGCTGTGCGCAGACCCCCCAAGAAAAGAGGGGGAGGATGGAGCACAGAGAGTTCCGCAAAGAGGCAAGAACTTGAGGAGAGGGCTGAGGAGAGGGCGGAGAGGGACGAGGAGAGGGCGGAGAGGGCTGAGGAGAGGATGGAGAGAGCTAGGAAGACGGATGAAAAATGTGATCAGTTATCTGCTGCGGGTGAAGATATGCAGAAGCGTATGGAGGCCATGGAGCAACTTATGCGACAATTTCTCACTCCACAACCATCGTCTTGAACTTAGCATTTGCATGTAAGTGTTTCGGTCGCAATAGGTTGTTAGTTACCTTTTGGTGAACATTTGCATTGAACATGGCAGATTTTTGGTGAAAAAACAGCCCTTACATCACTTATATGTGAAGGTTTTGGGTATTTAGTTTGTCAAGCCTTAGGTATGCAGGTATATGGTTGAAAACGGGTGAATATGTGTAGGTTTTTGTGCAGGTTTTTGTCCACACAGATTCAGTGAAAAAAACAGCCCTTACATCACTTGTATGTGATGGTTTTGGGTATTTAGTATGTTAAGCCTTAGGTAAGCGCAGGTATATGGTTGAAAACAGGTGAATCTGTGTAGGTTTTTGTGCAGGTTTTTGTCCACACAGATTCAGTTTGTGAAGTGAATGGTTTTTTTTAATGTCATGGGATATTTTTTAGTTGGTTGTGTATGTAATATTGGGTTGTGATCGATGTGAATGAGCAAGTTGTGTGTTTTGGAGATGGTGTGCAGGTTGCTTGTGTATGTAATGTACAGGTTGTTTGTGATATGGTGTGTGAATGCAAAGTGAAATTAGATAGATTGTGATGTGAATGTGTTTGAAGTGCATTGGGATGTGAATGTGTGCGAAGTGCAAGTGGGAACTACAAATTTGGCTTTATTTTCATAAAACAAATTAGACTCAAGAGACGGACTAATACAATCGCGTCCCTACATTATAAATTAACATTGCCAAAGTAACATTCTTGAGATGAACAATTATTTCAAGAGACGGACATATAGCTTAATTTGGTGAGCCATATATTGAAGCGACGGAGATATGTGGTCGCTTGAGCATCTATATTGGGTTCTAAAGACCACTTGTATATCCAAGCGACGGGATGAAATTCGTCGCTTGAACTCACTTCAAGAAACGGACTTTGCAATTCCGTCGCCTCAGACTTGGGGGGACAGAATTGGTGGGACAACCATTCAAGCGACGGATGTCCGTCTCTTGAATACTTCAGCGACCCAAACTGAGCTCAGGCGACGGTTTATGTCCGTCGCCAGAGTGTATAACTGGCATAGTGATAGGTCCTTGGGTTCAGAGGCAAATGGGGAGAGTCTCGAGTCAGTCATATCTGATTGTGTCGTATGGTCTCAAGGTTGATTAGATGGTGGTGGAGAAACTTCTCCTGTGTCGTAAGACAACGCCATTGGCTGGTATCTAAAGTGCAGAGGGAGTCGACAAGGCAACGCCGTCGGGATCCATAACGTGAAGGTCAAATCCAGGTCGATATCTTCCGAGGATCTGGATATGATCTTCTTGACGGATCTCCAGAAGTCAGCGATCACAGACAATGACGAGATCTTCGTGGCGAAGCGGATCTTCCTGCTCATCGGAGTCAATCCTAATACAGTCGAGGCCAACGATAATTCTTGCTCCGCCACCATCGGTCATCAGCCATCAGTTACAAACCTAGGTAGAAGATGACATATTTGGGTTAATTATGAAAATCGGCCTAGAGTTTTCAGAAATTTTGGATTGATCCATATTTAAAAAATGATAATGGAAATGACTAAAGTTATAATATGTTGTCATGTAATTAAATGCAGGTTATGCAGTGGTGGAGCTAGGAATCTCGGTCAAGGAGTGCTAAATTTTTTTTGGGAAATATTTTTTTTTGTGTATGCTTATTAAGAAGATTTTTAATTTTTTTTTTGAAAAAACACTAAAATTGTGATTTTCTAAAATGTAAATCACGAAAAATTACTTTTAAAGATGTCATTTTTTTAATGAAATAGTTTATAGAAACAAAAAATACAAAGAGAATTTTTAATGAAATAGTTGATAGAAATAAAAAAATATAGAGAGAAATAAAAAAGAATTAATGATATAGTAAAACAAATAAAACGCGAAGGAGTTGAGATTTGAACCAAGATCTTTTGATTTTGGTTCTCTTTCCCTCTTTCCTTTACCACTTGAGCTAGATAATACTCTTGTTTTAAATATTATTTAAAGATGTTGTATTACCTTAAAAATACTAAATATATGCAAAAAAAAATATTTCTTTTTGTATTTTTTTTTCACACCCCCTGGCTCCGCTCCTGTATAAATGTTATTAAAAAAATCAAACAATATATATTTCCAAATAGGAGTACGTACTAGTTTAAAAATAAAATTATAAAAAAATCATAATAAGTCAATTAAAACCATCAATAAGTTATACTTACGGGTAGACATGAGCACGAGTCAGACCCGTCAGGGTCGGGATATCTATGACCCTAACCTTGACCCTTCCAAGCCACGAGTCAACGGGTTGTGGTGACCCGCCGGATCAAGGGTCGATCCTTTGACTAGTCGGGTCATGACATGTCATTTTTTTTAAGTTTAAAAAAAATAAAAAGAAAAAGGAAGAAGGGTATGGACCGATTTTCTAGTTGTCTGCGTATCTCTCATGGAAGAGGAATCAAAGCTCATGTAGTTCTTTACATTCGTTATGATCCCTACTTACCTTATCGTATGCTAGGACTTTTCTCCTTGCTTTGCATCTGAGCTCCTGACTATTGTGTCATCGTTGAGTTCTTCATCCGAGTTTGACATGATTAAGTGGTCATTATTTTGAATTCGCATCTCCGCCCTCTTCAAATCGTTAAGGCAAACTTGACCTAGAGTCTCGGGCAAGAGTCTTGATAGCTTCTCACTTAACATTTGACCACATTGGCTAAAACATTGCTCCACCGCTAGAGTTGACCAAAAGAAGCGGCGAATATTTGACGAGTGATTGCCTACAGAGTAGGGAATTGGGATCTCCCTAGATGGCTCCGTCATTCTATATATAATGTTGAATTCCTCTTCCTCTTCATCTCGATTTTTTGAAGAAAAAAAATAGATGACCCAGCTGGTTGAACCTATGGATCGACCATTCGGGTTCGACCCGTCGGATCCACGGGTCAAAATTAGCATGACCCTAACCCTAACCCTCGACCCACCTCGACCCTAACCCACCAGGTTGTCAACCCGTCGGGTCCGGGTCGACCCTTAAACTGTCACATGCACGTGAAGCTTTCCCTTGTTTGTAATTGTGGGTAATCTAAAATAATTAAGCAGGGCACCGTGTACTCCATTATATAATTACCTACTCCGTATTTCGGATCTTTTCATTATAATCATAGCGAGTCGTAAAAGGTCAACACGTAGGTTGATCAGGAATACTTCGTGTATTTTAATCGCGTTAATAATAGATTAATTACATAAAAGACACGTACAGTATCAGTGTGTGTTCTTTAGCGCTTGGTTAATTATTAAAACTAATTAAGATAGTTGTCTTGTGACGGACATATAAAAGTTTTGAAGATCAAGTTGTAAAAAGTTCGGGCAAACGGGTTGCATAACGGTTGATGAGATCATGAGAGTGACGTCAATCCATAGTTAATATTAATTAGTGACCAACTGTTTGTAATTAAGTCTATGAAGGGGTTCGAATCTTCTGTCCCGACCCGTGTTGTTCCCTCACACTGTCCTCTCTCACAAAAAAAATATATTTTTTATTTTTTTAATCTATTATTTAATTTTAATTTTAATTTGTTTTTCTTTTTATTTAAAATTTGTGGGGGAGGAGAGTTGGGGGATAGGAGGGGGGACAAACTAGGGGACAGAGGATTTGGAGCCTGCGGATATATATATGATTGCTCATTTGATCTATAGTATTTCTGTCGACGAGGACTAGTTTGGAGTAAGATTCAGAACTGTGAGTTCTCGTTCGTAAGATCGCTCTAGGAGGTGATACGTGCCACCACAGAAGACGCACTAATCTAAATTTTTCATTGCTTCAAAAAATTTGTTTTTTTTTTAAAAAAAATTGATAAATAAGTGAAAGGTCGTAGTAGAGATTATTAACAAAATCCAGTTGGATTAAGCATATTGCACTTCATACTAGTTGTCGCACTGCATGTAATTTAATTAATGGATTGTTCTCTTAATATCTAATATGTGTATAAATAGAAATACAAACTCTAAAAAAGCATAATTTTACACATCATTGTCAAAGTAGTAATTAACATGATTGAAGGATTTTGAAGCTCTTTGCTAAAATTGTAGTTTGGGCTTATTTAATTTAGGCGTTTAATTTGACATACACTTTGTAAGTAATATATAAAGCGAAGTTATAGACGAAGGGAATATATATAGTGCTTGTGGACCATGAATTCAAATTCAACTAAACTGATCACATGTTTTTTCCATTAGACTCATCATCGTGCAAAAAGTCTACAAATAATCACAACAAGGCTCATGCTAACAATCGACTCAAGATCCATCCTACCATAACACTTGACCTTGCTTAAATCACTCCTTACTACAATCAAATGGTTTCTCTCGCTGCCAGCTGCATCACCCAAGTTATCGGTGCTATGACACTGGGGCGGCCTGTTAAGCTTGAGTTAGTTGAGCCTAACAACCATTTGAGAGAGTAAGAGTGAATTATCACAATTGATGTATATTGAATGATCTCCCTTGATCTGTACATCAAGTATTTATACTATATGGATCCATATAGTGTCCTAACATCACCTCCCTTCCTATGAAAAAGACCTTGACCACAAGGTCTAAGGTAAGTACAAGCTTTAAGGTAAGGAAAAATCGGGGAATTGATGTAGGATATGCCCAGCTGGCTCCCAGGTTGCTTCTTCTGCTGGCATGTTGGTCCATTTCACTAGCCACTCCACCACAGGTTCATTGTTGGCTAGGTGGTGTACTCGAGTATCCAGGACAGCCTCTGGTGCCACAGTGATCAAGCCAGCCTCGTCAGTACTGGGGAGTTGTGGTTGAGCTGTGATGGTTGGCCCAATTCTCCTCTTCAGCTGTGAAACATGAAATACAGGGTGGATTCTTGAGGATTCAGGTAGTGCTAGTTTGTAGGCTGTCTCTCCCATCCTCTGAATCACTTCAAATGGTCCATAGTATTTGGCACTCAGCTTTAGGCACTTCCTTAGAGCCAGTGAAGTTTGCCTATATGGTTGGAGCTTGATGTAGACCATCTCTCCCACCTGCAGTGTTCTTTCTGATCTTCGAGCATCAGCAAAGAATTTCATGCGCTCCTGAGCTTCCTTCAGCCCACCTTTTAGCACATGCAATGCTCTCTCTCTGTCAAGCATCCAATCTTCCACAGAAGCTGTTGTGATGCTGCCATTCCTTACCCGTATCTGTGGAGGTGAGTAACCATACAGAGCCTGGAAAGGAGACATCTTAAGTGCTGTGTGGTAGCAGGTGTTGTACCACCACTCAGCTAGAGGGATCCATTGTGCCCACTTCTTTGGCAAGGCTGAAGTCATACACCTTAGGTAGCTCTCTAAACATTGGTTAACCCTCTCAGTTTGCCCGTCGGTTTGAGGGTGATAAGCTGTAGACAGTTTAAGGGAAGTACCTAGTTTGGTGAAGAGTTCCCTCCACAAGTGGCTGGTGAATACCTTGTCTCTGTCCGAGACAATGTCTTGAGGTAAGCCATGTAATTTGTAAATGTTGTCCATGAACAACTGAGCCACATGGTTTGCTGAGAAGGGGTGACTTAGCAGCAAAAAGTGTGCATACTTGGTGAGTCTATCCACTACCACCAGTATCACATCATAGCCCTCGGATTTTGGTAATCCCTCCACAAAATCCATACCAACTGATTGCCAAGGAGCTTCAGGAATTGGTAATGGCTGCAATAATCCTGGGTATGCAGAGGTCTCATGTTTATGCCTTTGGCATATATCACATTCTCTTACTATTTTCTCTATACACTCCTTCAATTTAGGCCAGAAAAATAGTGATTTCACCCTCTGATATGTAGCTCTTACCCCTGAGTGCCCCCCTATTGCTTCAGTATGCAATGCTAAGACTATCTTTGATCTTAGATCTTGACTTTGTCCCACCACAAGCCTGCCTTTGTACCTCAAAATCTCTCCTTGCCACTTAAATGGAGAGTTGGGATCAATTGCTGCTGCAGTTCCTGCTTCTGAAATTTCCTTGTCACCTAGGTAGCTCTCCACCACTTCCTGTAACCAAGTTGGCTTGATCATTACTAGTGCATTGCAGGATGCAGTTTCTTTCTCAAGTGTCTCATTGTCCTGTGTTGATAGGCCCCTCCTTGATAGAGCATCAGCAACACAGTTACTCTTCCCCATCCTATACTGTATGGAGTAGCTCAGCCCCATCAATTTCCTGATGGCCTTCTTTTGTAGGTGAGTGGTGACATGTTGATCAAGCAAGTGCCTCAAGCTCTGGTGGTCTGTTATAATGGTGAAATGACATGGCTCCAGGTAGTGGCGCCATTTGTCTATTGCATACAGTATAGCTAGTAGTTCCTTCTCATAGGTGGACATCAGTATGTGTTGGCCGTGGAGTGCTTTGCTAATGAAGGCTAGAGGCCTCCCTTGCTGCATTAATACTGCTCCAATTCCCACTTCACAGGCATCAACTTCTACTTGAAATGGTAAGGAGAAGTCTGGCAGTGCTAGTATAGGTGGTGAAGCTAGAGTCTCTCTGATTCTGCTAAATGCACTCTCACTTTCTGGGCTCCAACTGAAGGCATCTTTATTCAACATGTTAGTGAGTGGCCTGCATATCACTCCAAAGTTCCTGATGAACCTTCTATAATAGCCTGCCAAACCCAAAAAACCTCTCATTTCTTTCTCATTTTTTGGAGTTGGCCACTTTACAATGGCTTCTATTTTGCTTTGATCAGTTGCCACCCCTTCTGCAGAGATTACATGCCCCAAGTATTCCACATTTGGCACAGCAAAACTGCATTTGGACATCTTTGCATACGGTTGATGTTTTCTCATGTTGCCCAATACTGCTCTCAGGTGCTCAATGTGTTCACTAATACAGGAGCTGTAAATCAAGATGTCATAAAAAAACACCAGGACAAATTTCCTTAAGAATTCAGCAAAAACCACATTCATTAAAGACTGAAAAGTGGCTGGAGCATTTGTCAACCCAAAGGGCATGACATTGAACTCATAATGGCCATTATGAGTCCTAAAGGCAGTCTTAGGAATGTCCTCTTCCATTACTCTCACTTGATGGTATCCTGCTCTCAAATCAAGTTTAGAGAAGACTGCAGCTCCATGTAGCTCATTCAACAGTTCTTCAATGTTGGGAATAGGGAACTTATCCTTCACAGTGGCCTCATTCAATCTTCTATAGTCTACACAAAACCTCCAAGTCCCATCCTTCTTCTTCACTAGCAAAGTAGGTGATGCAAATGGGCTTTGGCTAGGCCTGATCAGACCAGATGACAGCATTACTTTGATCTGTTTCTCAATTTCATCCTTCTGGTTATGAGGGTACCTATATGGTTTAGAGCATATAGCCTGGGTTCCTGGCTTCAGTGGGATGCTATGCTCACACCCCCTCTCTGGTGGTAAGCTAGAGGGTTCTTCAAAGACTTGTTTGAATTGGTCCAACACCACCTGCACTTCTGTAGGTACAGATTCCTCCTTTGCACACAACTGAAAAGATTGGACCACTTTTGAGATGTATTCAAGTTCCTGGTCCCTCACTAAGACCTGCAATTCTTTCCCTGTGAGATGCCTCACCGATGGTCCCTTGGTGTGGTCCACACTACCCTGCAGCTCTACCCTCTTTCCTTCCTTAGAGAATGCAATAGTGACTTTGTTGTAATCAAATTGGATGGGACTGTAATTCTTCATCCAATTGACTCCCAACAATAGCTCAAATTCACCTACTTTGAGAGCTCTTATATCAAATGCATAATTCTCACCTTGCATCACCCATTTGAATGCTTTACATTCCTGTCTGCAGTATAGCTTGCCTTTGTTCAATCCTTCGACTACCATGAGGTTAGCAGGTGACAATCTAAACCCAGCTTCTTTTGCTATCATAGGATCAACAAAGCTGTGAGTGGAACCGCTATCAATCAAGATATTGATCAATCTTTTTCCAACATACCCTTTGACCATAATTGAAGTGTCTGAACCTTCATTCCCAGTGAGTGCTCGCACAAATCCGCCATCCTCTTCCTCAGGGATTGCATCTTCCTCTGCTGTGTAGACCTCGACTCCACTATCCTCCACTGAATCAGTTTCTTGGCCAGCCACGAATTTCACAGTGGAGTTCTTGCAACGATGCCCCACAAAGTATCTGTCCCCGCATCGAAAGCACAGGCCTGGGCTTCTTTTAGTCTCCAAACCACTCTTTGTGCTACTGCGAGTCTGATCAAGATTCCAATTACTACTCGCTTTCCAGGATGGCTTACTCAGTTTAACCAATGCCTGGACTGCATCGTTGTGTAATCTGGCGAGTTCCAAGCTTTCGGCCAGATCCCGTGGTCTTTCCAGCTTGACCAGGGGCTTGAGTTCATCCTTCAGTCCGCTGATATAGCTCGTCACAAAGTAGCTTTCCGGCAATTGAGGGTTGTATGACAGCATTCCAGCGCGCAGTTCTTCAAACTTCTCATTGTAGTCCTCCAAATCGCTCAATTGACAGAGCTTGTTGAATTCTTCCACGATCTCAACGCCTTGTTTCTCCCCGAATCGAATACACAAGGCCTCGCTCATCTCCTTCCATCTAACCCCTCTTTTCTGCATCAAATACCCCTGGATCCAGGTATCAGCTCTATCCTGCATATACATTGCCGCAAGCTCTACTTTCTGCTGATCTTGGATTCCAAACAAAGAGAAGTACTTCTCGCATTTCCTAACCCAACTTCTTGGTTTTTTTCCATCAAACTGTGGAAAATCTACCTTCGGAAAACGATTGAGATTAGCTAAGGATCCATTGAGATTACCTTCGTTTCTCATCGGCGGTGGTCTATAGGCATTAGCATACGCCTCCTCGTGAATGTCCCGATTGCCAATCGGTGGAGTCTTGTCTTGCTGCTCCGTCTGTGCACCACCAGGATTGCCTGGATTTGTCGATCGCTGCGCCAGCACCTTCATCCAATCTGTGATTTGAGCCACCAAGTGATCTAATCTGGATTGGAGATCTTTCTGAAATTCCTCCGATGACTTCTTGGGGTCGATGATTGCTTGCTGTTGCGCTTCTTGTCTCTGAATTGCTTCCAGTAATTGTTCATTCGTTGTTGCTGTGACCTGTTGGAGATGAAGAATCTGAGAATCCATCTTCTCGCTGGTTTTGAGCCTTGTTCCATCTGCCATGATCAAGAATCGTCAAGCTCTGATACCACTTGTTAAGCTTGAGTTAGTTGAGCCTAACAACCATTTGAGAGAGTAAGAGTGAATTATCACAATTGATGTATATTGAATGATCTCCCTTGATCTGTACATCAAGTATTTATACTATATGGATCCATATAGTGTCCTAACACGGCCCCAGGGTGGGGCGCGCGTACGCGGCCGCCCCACCTTTCGACCCACGAGCTCCGGAGTTTAGAAAAAAAAATTTATTTATATATATGTTATTTTTGTAATAAGTAAAATTAGAAGGGATATTGAAACAATTAATTCACTTAGCTCAATTGGTAAATGGGAAGTAGGGAAAATTAAATGATACGAAAAGGCCTGGGTTCGATTCCCAACTCCTCACCTTTTATTTCTTATTTGATTTTTTTCCCTTGTGTTGTGCTTTCTCTTGTTTGAATTTTTTTATCCCACTTTTTTTTTCCTTTTCCCTTGTGTTGTGCTTTCTCGAAAAACAAATCCACTGCTTTTGTTATCCTTTTCTTTATGTCAATTTGTTTTTTTTTCTTAGCTTCATTTTACCTTTCGTAAATAATTATAGTGAATGTTTACCAAAAAAAAATAATTATAGTGAATTTAGACATATTACATCTTCTATCTTATTAACTACGGCGATGATAAATAATTTATTTATATTAAAAGATAAATATATCTTTTTATTTAGCATATCTTGGATGTTTTAGTTTTTCCTAAAAGATTCAATTATAGGATGATGACATTTCAAATTATATTTCTCAACTTTAGTAATATATAAGATTTCATAAATATTTTATACTTTAAAAAAAATAAAACATTCAAAATTTCAACATCCTATTAAACAAATTAAATTTACTTAAAATTAATTAGAACCCATAAAATAGATGAATTAAAAAAAATTATAATGAAAAGAGACTTATAATTCATTGAAACCTTTGTAGAAAAAAATAATTCATATTGTATCATATGCCATAAATATAAACTTTTTATTGTAAAAAATCTCTACAATGAACTTATATCCGAAAATATTTGAAAGTTATGAGAATTAATTTAGTGTTGTAAGAATTCGAATACCCTTACATAAATAATAATATTAATTTGCATAAGAATTCAAGTGCCCTTTTGTACATAATAATATTCATTTGTAAGAATGACTAGCTATAATATCATAGGCCTCATTTTAATAATTGTACAGGGCCTCCAAAATTGATTGAACGACCCTGCAAATCTCAAGTCTCTAATTCCGCCCCACCTTTTAGAGAGTTCTGCGGCCGCCACTCACACTCACGGTCTAACCAGCAGCAGATCTGGGACTCGGGGTGACTGAAATCCCATTTAGTTTTTAAGAATGATAATTTATTAGCTTGATGTGAGGAATGGTATCAATGACTCCGGGAAGAAACTGAGCAGTTCATGAAAGAAAACCAACGATAGTGGGATGAGTGACGACGAGAATGGGATGAACGACGATGAATCGAAAGCCAAATCGCAGATGAAGAATGGGATCGCCACTTTTACGAGTCTCAATGAAATCAGAGTTCAGTTGGGGATGTCCCCAATTGATTACCCTTGTGGCGCAATTGCAGAAGAAAACCGATGGGAGGAGACGAAAATAGAAGCATCAACGTCGGAAGAAAATGAAGCAACGAAATCGCAAAATAGAGAGGAAGTGTTGAGAAGTGGGATAGATCCCACATTGATTAAAAAGTAGATCCAAGCCTTGTACATAAGTGGGTGGGTTACCCCACCTAACACCAATTGGTTTTAGGATGGAACCCCACTCGGCTTGGTTGGTGCACGTATTGCACTTGGGCGTGCGTTGCCCCCCCACGTCGTATATTACCCACCGTAATTTAACATGGTATCAGAGCCAAGGTTCGGGTAAGTACGGTGTGGTTTGGATTCCTGGTCTAATTGGCTGGCCGACCTTAAGGCTTAAGTCGTCAAGTGCAACTGGCAATAATGCGTGGCCAGGCAGTTGCACTTGAGGGGGATGTGTTAAGAAGTGGGATAGATCCCACATTGATTAAAAAGTAGATCCAAGCCTTGTACATAAGTGGGTGGGTTACCCCACCTAACACCAATTGGTTTTAGGATGGAACCCCACTCGGCTTGTGTGCTCGGCTTGGTTGGTGCACGTATTGCGCTTGGGCGTGCGTTGTCCCCCCACGTCGTATATTACCCACCGTAATTTAACAGGAAGTTAGGGTTGGAGAAGGTTAAGGCAAGAAGGAACCGTAAAGCGAAAGTGAGAGTAAAGGCACAGAGAGCACTGGCGGATTTAGGGGTGGGCTCGTATGAGCGCGAGCCCACCCCAATCCCGAAAAAAAAAACATGAAAGGTTAACTATATAAAAAGTAAAAAATAAAAAAGTCTAAATTAATTTAGAAGTGAAAATGGATCATAAAGTTTATCTTGCCTAGTTGGTAAAGTATAAATGAAGAACTTTTTCCTCTTTATCTAGAGCCAGGTTCAATTCCCACTTTTTACATTTTCTTCACTTATTTTTAACTATCTTTTTTTATATATAAGTTCAAATATCTTTTTAAATTGAGAATAATTAATTTCAATTAGTATTTGTTTGAATTCTATTTTAGTCATTCATCAGGGGTTTCCTTGAATTTTTTTTAACTAATTATAAATTTTATTCACTTCTAATAATATGGATAAATATTTGAAATTTTTTTACATAACCCTTCACAATTAAATTTATTTAAAGTTTAGCAAAACTCGTTTCATTATTACTTAATTTTTAGCCTAAATCTCGCCCACCCCTATGTTACGGGCTGGCTTCGCCACTGACAGAGAGTAAGGGTCAAGGAGAAAAGGAATATTGATTTCCCTCATTACTCAATTCTTGATCCTCAATTACAACTAACAAAGGTTTTTATACTTGATACCCATACACATATAGCCCTATAATATCCATACATGACACATTACTAACCACTTTTCCAAAATTTATCTAAAATGAGAAAATAAAAAATAAAATAAAATTATTTTTATTTCAACTCTAACGATTTCATCATTTTAAAGTTTTGGAGAATAATTTAGTTTTAGAGAATGTTGTAAATTTGTAGAAGACTCTCTCTATATTTTTTGATTTACCATTTTGAATAATGATATTGAGAATTTATTGAATAAAAAATTCTTATTTTTTTAAAATTCCAAAATCTTTAAAATGGGAAATCGATTGAAGATGCTCTTATTGATATTCTTAGGGCTTGTTCAGTTTAACATGGGAAGAACAATTCCCGAGAAGTTACATCCCAGAAATTGAATTCCCACGAATTACACTTCATGGGGAATTGGAAAAATATGTTTGGTTGAATTTTAGATGGGAGGAATTAAAATAAGGGAATTGAAAATTTATAAATATAAAAGGTAGAATTGCAACATATCTAGGGGAAGTAGGGAAGTTAAATTACTTTAAAATGGTGGAATTTAAATTCATGGGTTTTTATGTGACAAAAAATTCAACCAAATATATACTTCATATATTTTATCTACTTCCTAGTTTTTTTTTTTCTACTTTATGGGATTTTCAGTTGTCAACCAAACGAGTCCTTATCGATTAAATTAACTTTAATTTAGAATGGTATTAGGTTTGATTGAACATAGACCTAAGTACCTAACAACACCTTTGATCTTTTTAAGTAGTAATGTGCGAGCATACTTCGACTAAAAAAATGTACAAGTTTGAGAGTTTCCGCCTCTTGTATTGGCTAGTCATCTTTTTATTTCTGGTTTGTTTTGCTTTCATTTTCTGTTTAGATTCCAACTATATCGGATTTTTACTTGTTTTTTCCTTTCTATCAATTGCTTATGTTTGTACATGATAGTTAGTTTATCTACCGACTTGTCCGATCTCTTGGTTTCTCTATACTTGTTTAGAGAATCGAATTATTATCTTGCTTCAAAAAAAAAATGTACAAGCGTACAAAAAAAAATACAGAATCTATAAAAAAAAGTGTATTTTTTTTATCGGTTTTTATATCCTATGCTCTTAAGGCATAATATAAGAATTTAAATTGGGAAAAATTCCCTAACAAAAAAATTATCGACCCTAGGAATCTAATTAAAAGAAAAGTTAATGCAAATAAAATTTGAAATATAATTATAAACTTACACTCTTATCCTATACCCTTCGAGTTAAAGCAAATAGGAAAGAGCATAGGATAGAAAAATCATTTTTTATATATATATATATATAAAGAATAGACCAAATTAAGGGCAAATAGTATAATAGAGAGGGGTGCATAAATGATACTGTAAATGTTAGGTTGCAGGGAAGTAGCATGGCTTGTGTTTTTTGTATAGATGGTGGGTGGGAGGAAGGCAAGTCTTATTAGCCACCCACCCACCCACTCATTGTACCTTTTTCCTGCAACCACGTCCCTTCGGCTCTTCCTTTTACTCACCAGTTTCCTCCTGGGCCTCCCTCCACGGCTCCACCCATTTTTTATTCTATTACTACCAATTGCCATGCTTATTTTTCATTTAATACTTACTCTATCCGTTCATTAATATATCTTGTTTTAAATTATTATTTTTGTTAATACAAACACGGTATTGTAGTGTTTAACTCTTTATTTTATGCCATGTAAGAAATTAAAATAATATGTTGTCCGGTATAAAATCAATTTTATATGTAATTCAATTAATTCTTACTGTAATAATTATATCAAATTATCTATTATATTCAAAATTAATAATATTTCTCTACTGAAATATCAATCCTTTAATTAATTATTGATAAATGTATCACATTAAAAAAAGAATATAAACTGGTTTCTTCTCTTTGATTGTCATATTTAAATTGATATGATAATTGTTTAATAAATAGGAAAAATTAATACCGAATTTATTTAAATTCATAAAAAATAAAAGAATATATACAATATAGAGAGGTAGTTTCGGTTTAAGGTAAAATTACAAATGTTTTTAAATGCCTTTTTAATATCAAACACATTATTAATAGTGTTTTGGTAAATGCAAAGAGTCATGAAAATGATTTTTTAAATGGCTTCATAAGGAGATGCCTCCTCTCAATTTATATCATCATTTTTTAAAGAGCAATTGAACATCTACCGAAAATCAGATTGAAATTCAAGTTTCTACAAATTAATTTGAGTTTAAAAGGGAGTATATTTACACATAATAATATTTTTTAAAAAAAAATAAAAAGAAAAAGAAATAAGGGACAATTAGTTGGTGTGAAAGGAGGGAAGGTGGGGACAAAGACATGAAAATGGCACAAGATGATGCTCTTGCGCTCAGGTTGACTCCAGTGTGTTGTTGCAGATTGGTGGGGTAAGAAATGAACCAGCCCATTACCCAAAACCCAACACCACCTCACACTCTTATTTCTTCATATGACCCCTAACCACTTGCCTCTTTGTTTGATACAAATTTATTGGAGTTTTTTTAAAAGCAATGTGGTAAAGTTTTTCGCAAATTTTGAAAAAATAATTTCATATAGATTTTAATTTTAAGCTAGATTAATATTTGGCGTGCTAAACAAGAAATTAATGATTGATTTTCCATGTTAAAATAGTACTTTTTTCATAGCAAACCTCAAAAAAAATAAAAGAAAGAAATTATGCCCGACTATAATCTATTTGGAATTTAATATCTTTTCAAATTAAGACACGTGGTTCTGTATTATTGACAAGGTTAGTGTTTAGGATTGAGTCTCCTAGTTGGATAAGTCTATCTGAAACACTAGTAATTAATATCAAGTGACCATAGAGTTGAAATTTTACATTAGATTGAGTTGTAAAGAATCATGAATGATTAAAATAGTTTAGCACGTATTTGAACCTTCCTACTCATCGGGATCTTTATAACATAATCCGTTTGGATGATCACGGTGGTACCTAGGACTACCTAATTTTTGCTACCCGTAAAAAAAAAAAAAAGTTTAGCAGTTAGTAATCCCTCCCCAATAAAATACTTGGAAACATTGCTCATGGGCCACTATTGGGCTTCACTAAAGTTCACCTCACCAAAGAAAGCCCACTTGTTTTAATTGTTTTGCTTCAATAGATTCTCTAAACTTTTCTCCAAAATAGAATACTCAATAAAAGAGAGTCAAATTCTCTACTTTGTAACATTCTCTATAATTTTATAGTTCCTCTACTCAAATATCCAAATTAGTGAATATGTTGGCATTGGGGATTGTTTTTGGCTGTAGCATTGGATTTTACTTCTCTATAATAAAGAAATTAGCGAGGAAATGTTATAGAGGTACTTACCAATCACTCAACAATACATCTCTTGCATTGTTCTTAGAATCAAACACACTAACTTTTGAACAGTGACCCGTCCTTGCACACAGAACAAACATATCCTGTTATACACAAGACAGAGTCAGAAACTACAACTGAAGTTTGAACCAATGATATGAAATAGAGACCAAAGTGCTGCAACAGGCGGTGGCCGACTGTCTGCAGTCTCAATTTTAGGCTTTTAGGAATGATACTCCGCCCTAAAATGTGATGTGTTAAATCCCAGTTCAAATCCTCTGTCCCATTTGGTGATCGCTTAACAAGAAAGTCCTAGAATTTTCTCATCTTGTATCTTTGAACATGAAAAAGTCCTTGACACTTTGAGGTAGCAGAGCAGCAGACTAGTTCAATTCCAGCCTGCAGGAAGTCCGTTTCTCCAGGCGTTTCGCGTTTCATATTAACTCAAATTGCTGTCTATCTTCATTCAATACTTTTTCCTTTGAGGAAGGAGCAGGAATTTGTCAACTGCGTACAGAACCCATCCCAACCAACAGCATACAGGTCACCCAAATCTACATGTTAGCTGTCAAATTTGATCAAAGCTGCATGCTTTTGTAGACCAAAATTGACAAATTGGAAAAACTAGGGGCCTTCTATCCTTCTAGTATGCAAAACTATGGTTTCCTTCTATAGCTATTTCTCATAATAAGGTCTAATTCTTCAATACATAGAAATTTAAACCCCGTGTGCAGTTGAAAGATGAAAGATGAAAGACGAAAGTTTCAGATGTCTCCCTACTCACTTTGTTTGTTATAAACAAATTAATTTGATCAAAGAAATGTTTCAGCTACTACCCCTATAAACACTGCTAGATGGCTGCCAACCATAACTAAGATCTCAAGTCTAAAAAAAAATTATCGCCACAATAAAGCATCAGTGTTACTTGCACAAATGAAACGCAGATGTGCAGATTTAGTGAAGATACTCATCAATCAAATACTAAATTAACCCCAAAATTATCCCACAAGTTGCAGTTGCAGATCAAGACTTGAAGATTGAAGAATGAGATATATGGAGTGGATTTTATCTACTTTCATTTCCCCATCAATCCTCATTATAAGATATTTCTTATTGACAACAACAACCAATATAAAACCATAATTTTCTTATTAATACAAACCTTATAAAAGGACTGTCAGTAAAAACTTCCACTCATGAGAACAAATGGAAGGGGAGTGATTCTATCCAGACCTAGAATTCAATATAAGAAACAAATGCAGTCATGCTCGTTACCGAGGGAAAAGAACAGCTTCAGAAGGTAAATTCAACCCCCTTTCACCAAAATTCAGACAAAAAAACTACAAGCTTATAGCAAAATTATCAAGTTCATTGCTTCATAAAACTCAATGAATCATGAAAGCTTACCTTTGACTAATCAAGTAAAACAGCAATCCCATTTCTCTCATTCCATGACAACTTTAGCTCCGACGCCCTTGAGCTTCTCAATTATCTGCTCAGCTTCCTCCTTCGAAACCCCTGCCTTGAAAACAGCAGGTGCCTTCTCCACCAAATCCTTGGCTTCCTTCAGCCCCAATTCAGTAAAGCCTCTAATCTCCTTGATCACCTTAATCTTCGAGGCCGCCTCAAACGACTCCAACTTCAACTCAAACACAGTCTTCTCTTCTTTCTTCTCCTCCTGTGCGGCCGATGCAGGCGCCTTCCCCATCATCCCGGCCAACCCAGCCATGGCGCCAGGCTTCATCACCCCAACCACAGGGGGCTCCTTCATCCCCATCTTGTCCATCAACAAAGTCGACAACTCTGCCACCTCCAGCAATGTCAATGAAGACACCTCATCGACGAGCCTGAAGACCCGGTCGGTGGGAGGGCTCCGGTGGGAAGAGGGATCGAAATTGTTGGGGTCATAATCAGCAGGGAGTTTCCTAGGGTCAATTTCTACTTCCTCCACATCCAATTCCTTCACAGCTACTTGAGCGTAACCTCGGAAAATCAGGCTAGGGTTTAAGTGGGTTGAGGCTAGGGCTTGAAGAATGTAGGGTTTAGGGCAAACCCCAGATTGCAATTGGTGCCGTAGTCTCGAGATCAAGCTCATAGTTCTATAAGATTTCAGACGATTGAAAATAAGGTAAATAGACTGAAATTTGATACCGGTAGTTGTCTAAGAGGAATACCCCATTCACACCATTGCTGAATCAAGTTGGGACCTTGCAGAGGCTGGAAAAATGAAAATTGAAATGGGCAAATTTCAGTATTAATGCTAAATAGCAACGAGCAATCGAACAAGAGGAAGAGGTACCTGGAAACCAGCGAGATGCAGAAAACGAAGGACAATCGTATGAGCTTGTGGGAGACTTGCAATGGCAGCGAACAAACTCCGGTGGCTCCGCAACACATCTGAACAAAGTCCCTTCACATTTTTCACTCTCTCGCTGTACAGAATTTTGGGCCTACCGGCCCAATGGGCCACGGCTTCTTTAGCCTATTAGACCAGCAGTGAGATGTCTTCAAAACATATAAGTAGACATAGGGATGACAATTTCACCTGCACCCGACCTGAACTCGAATCACCCGACCCGAAAAAAGTGGGTAAAAATCTGAAAAAAGCGGATGGAAAGTGGATATAGGTGGTGGGTCGCGTGAGGTAAAAAATTTTCCATCCACACCTGATCTACCACCCCACCCATTATCCACCACCCGACCCGATCCACCATTCATCTACATTATAAAGTGGTACTCCCTCCGTTAATTAAAACTTTACGTTTTACTAAAAACTATAAAAAAAATATTAACTTTTTAATAATTTTTTAAAATAATTTCATACTTGGTACATTTAAGTAAGAATTTATAAAAACAAATGTTAAAAAACGTTAATATTTCATATAGTTTTTATCATTCTAAGAAGCGTGCATGAATAGTAAACGTCAAGTTTTAATTAACAGATGGAGTATTATTTATATGTTTTATATAAAAAAATACGGAGTATATGAACTTTCTAAACCCTAACTTCCTAATCGACACTTCGTTATGCAAATCTCTTCTCCTCTTCGTCCTCTACCACTCTTGTCCTGCTATTCATGGGCGACTTATTTTACTTAAGACAATGCTATTTAAACTCCTATTTGTGTTTAAGACTTATGGTCATTTGTTTAAGACAATGTGTAAGAAGATGTTATTTTAGCAACTTTTTTGTCTACATGTTTTATTGGAATTCAATTATGTGTATTTAACAAAAATCACCCATATGGCATCCATATTTCACATATTTTACTCGCTCACCCGATGGATATGGGTGAAAGTTGATATGAGTGAAGTGGATATGGGTGGTGAATCGGGTGGGGTGATTAATCATCCATGGTGGGTCGGGTGAATTGGGGGTCCATCCACCCACCACCCGACCCATTGACATTCCTAAGTAAACGCTTGATAGGATGCTTTTCACATTACCAATGATTTTCCGTTGAATTTATGTGTTATTCGTATCTCTTAGATGAATGTCATCTCATGAATCATGATCAACACTCTGCTTGTTTGCTTGAACATAGGAAGTACAGTCCTTAGTTACTTCCCACGAATTCAATTTCCATGAATAATTTATAGAATTTTTAACAGTTGTTTGGTCATATAGGGAATTTAAATGTGGGGAGTTTTTTTTTTCCATAAAAAGGGTGAAATTGCAACTTATCTAATCTCTTCTACGTAAGTGAAATTCTCCCATTTTGTAGGAATTGAAATTCCCATAAAGTCAAATTCTTGGATTTTTTAGTATTAAAAAAAGTAATCAGACACCTATAGGCTATATCTATTATACCTCTTGATTTTTTAATTTTTTTTGTTAACCAGACAAGCTTTAAGATTTGAAAGCCAATTATTCTAAAACAAAAAATTGATTTTTCCCCAAAATGAAAATTTGACTTTTTTTTTGCCAAAATTACCATAGCAAAAAATTTTACTACCAAAATTCACATAATGACATGCAAATTTTGATTCACTTTAGAATTAGTTAAAGTTACCAATGATTGAATGATGGAAATGAGATGTGAACCCTCGAGGAGCCGTATGAGGTGAAAATATACATTAATATTTATAAGTAGTTTTAAGCCTATCAAAATTAACCTACAAGAGTAGTGGGCCTAGTGGTGGCAAAAAAGGGGTGCAGGGGAGCACCCCTCCCGACGACGGGAAAAGCATAGTTTTGTGAAGATAAAAATTAAGGTAGAAAAAAAGAAGAAGTGACAAATAACACAAATGTTGTCTAGCTTAGTTGGTAAAGAAAAGAAAAGGAAATTTAAGTAATGTAAGAGGTCATAAGTTCAAATCTCATTGTGTATCTTTTTGCAATATTTTTTATTCTTACAAAAAAATTCCTATTATAAATATCACATTTAAATCAAATTTTATAGTTTTCTTTTAATATTTTAAATAAGAGTATTCATTATGCTAAATATATAATTTAAAAAATTATTCGAATTTTTATTCCTATGTAATTTGTTTACTATCAATATCATATTTAAACCACAGTTTATGAGTTTTTTACACACTTTTCAATTAATCCTAGCTATCAATTTTTTTCCATTTACAAATGACATATTGTTTAAAAAATTTATAATTTTCTTTTTTTTTTTATAAAAAAGTATTCACAATGTTACACACATATATGAAAAAATTATTAACTTTTATTATATGAATTTTTATAATAAAATATCATATTTATACCACAATTTATAATTTTCTTTCAATATATTTTTTAAAATTTTATTAATTATATATAGCGAGGATTTTTTTAAAATTATGACTTTCACGTCCCCCTCTTGCAAATCCTACGACCGCCACTGTACGAGAGGAACTAGAATATCATCCAATAGTTTCATAGAAAATATTTTATATAGTATTCTATTAAAATAGACTATTTTCCCCTTATTCATCAAGTTTGCTCACCATACGGCCAATTTCTCGCCAAATAAACGGTGGCTGCCACAATTTTGAAAGTTGCGAGAAATTAGTCTGCCACAGTTCTAAAAACCGTGGGAAATTATACGGCGACGGTTCTGAAAACCGTTGCAATTATTGCTGCCACAGTTGCTCAAATCATGGAAAATTGTTACACCGTCTAGAGAGGGGCGAGTTTTATAGGCGGTGTGGTCACCCTCCCACGACATTCGGATCTGTGGCCGCCGCCACTTGGAGGAATCTCGCGGTGCCGGGTGGCAGGGCTAGTGTGTTGGGAAGAAGGGGACCTCTTGCGGTTTACGAAACTGTGGTCGGGTGATGTGTGATGGGAATCTCACAGATAGGGGGAAGCAGGCCTAGGGTCATCGGGAACTCGTGCCGGTGTGTCACTGCTCCCACAATTTTCAGAACTGTGGCTACCGAAATTTGGGCCTTTTTTGGGCTTTTCGATTTTGGGCTTTTTTTTTATTTACCAAACTGGGATCGTAAGAGGCCCACGATAATCAACTATGTGGTCATGAAAAATCCTGTGGTTTTCAAAACTAAAACCACGAAATTTCCTACTGTCTTCATTTTCGTAACCGGCACCGTGTGGTTGGCGATATTTTGACCATGCGTATTGTCTCCCCCTTATTCATTATAGGGAAATTACGTGGGTTTCGATGGATCCAGAAATTGAGGGATTTGAAAGACATATCTATGTGGTAGTAAAAAATTTACTGGTCAAAATCAGAAGGACAATTGCAATTTGCAAGGAGAAAGCTGGTCCATTCCAATGGTATGAAATTGGGTTGAGGTAGCTAGGATGGTGCTGGCTTGGTGGGGGTCCCAAATTTGATCGTGTTTGGAGGCGACGAGACCAGTCCGGCGAGGCGTTCAATGGTCGAGGGTCGATGTCGGCGGTGGCCCAACCTTTACCTCATCGTCGTCGGTGTTGGTCACGTATGTCTTCATTGATATTACAAGATTAGACGTCCTGTTATTTTTTTCTATTTTATTTTATAAGATGTCTATTAATTAAACGTTTTTTTAATGTACACTATTGTACACCTTAAAAAAATCAAAATATCAGCCTGATCATTAATTGGTGGCGCTTGATGTCGGGTCATATAGTCTATATTATCTCCAACATTGTAGGGTTAGGTGTATTTGTTCGTCCGGATATGATAAATTGTAACTGCTTGCATTGCACCTTTCTATTTTAGATAATTAAATGGTATGTTTTTACTTAAGGAGTCAGACTTGTATGACTCTCGAATTCTTACTTTATATAAAAAAACACTACTACATATAAAGGCCTAATGTAACACTCAAAATTATTACATTACACCTTAAATATGTTACATTAGAGGAAAAGGTAACACTTTTTGAGGATTACATTTGTGGCCGTTGCATTTGACCTAATGTAACAGTTTCTACTAGCTAATGTAACATTGGTTGATTAATGAGACTATATGTTACATTTGATACCAAAACTATTACTTTTGAATTAAATGTTACATTAGTAGAATAAATGTTACCTTAATAGAATTTGTTACCTTTAATCAAATTTGTTACGTCTAAATAATAGTGTTACATTTAAATAACACTGTTACTATTAATTCAAAGTATTCCATTTCAATTAAACTTATTACATTGATGTGTATAAATTCGAAACTGTCTTTCAAATTGACAAAAAATAAGCAGAAACATCAAATACAATACTCCATTTGACCATTACACAATGAAAGTCATACAAGATTGGTTCTTCAAACAATTTTAATTGTTACACCAAATGTTCGAGTTCAACTAAGGGACTTCAGATGTTTGTAGTCTTCGTATGAGCAAGGTCTGGTGAAGAGGAATCGAATCATAACTACTTCCGCTGACTGCATACAATAAAAATGGTAGGGAAGAATGTAAGCCATGTTAGCTAATTAAAATAGTCTCCTTTGTAACTGTAATGCCACCAAAGTGCAAGAACAAAAATATAATAACACAAAGAAATGCTATGAAAATAACTAATCCAATGAATAAAAAAGACACTAATTTGTGAGAATAATCAAATAAAGTCAGCAATCAATTTAAAATATAGATAACAATAACTAAAAATCTAAGTCCTTTAACACAATTTCAAATAGTTAAATACTTAAATGCCATCAAATTGCAGCCCTTCAATTTTGAAATGATGTGGACTAAGATGAAAGAGTATGAAAATATCGTCAAACAAGCATAGAGAGTCCAGAGTTAGGGATCTCATATGTACTTTACTAAGAAAATACAACTAGTTAAATAAATGAGTAAAGCATCTGGGCTCATTGCCCATGTTGTATCATCAATTCAAGAAAGAGAAAAAAAAAATAGCATGAGTATGCTTTTGCATATGCAAGAATCGATTAAATTAGTCTACTTAAAATGACAAACAAACAAAAAAAAAAGCAAAACGATGACAAATTCATGAAGTTCAACTTCATGAAATCCGAACCACCACGTACTAGTTTAACACCTCCGAGCTTGACATGTAAATTCCGAAATGGCATTTCATGAAGTTGATTACAATTTTCCATTTAATATTATTTCCAATATGCAAATTATATAATATGCTCCCTATTAATTACAATCTGGCATTTAATATCTTTGCCATGTCAAAAGGAGATGATGCATGATCTTTTTAGTAAGCGAGAATAAAAAAGAATGTGTCTTACCATTGGGAATTGTTAATCATCAGGTTCCACAACATTGGCCATATATAGTCTCTCTTGTCAAAGACTGCTGCTCCTCAATATTGACCAGCAACAACGCATCACATACCACTATATCTCGCATCAGTATTCCTCAACAACCTGGCAAGTATGAACATCGAAGCATGACAAAATATCCACGAGAGGAATACATAATAGGCAGTATTTTTTTTATTTGCCAGGGAATCACCATGAGCGAAAAGTGAACATGTTCAGAAACATAGGTTAGCCAAGTACCTAAAATAGAGCATTTACTGGGTGCTGCTGTGCAAGGCTTAGAATTGACTTGCAATTTAGGCACTACTGCAAACAGATTCTTTTTAATAGAGTTGAGCAAAAAGTTGACCAGAAAAGAAACAACAAAAAAGAGTTGACCAAAAATAGAAGATAATCAGTGAATAAACCGTTTAAGATGTAAGGGCTTCATGCTACAAGCCTACAAGTGTGGACTAGATATGAACTCTATAACCACAGAAAGATTACCCAAACAACCTCTTTGAATTGGCGCAAATATTGATGTTTTTGTATGTTAGAAGAATTACCAGCCTTTAACTTTGTAGTCTCATTCTTGAACAACTGCTCAAAATCAGTTGGCTGCAGTTCAAAAGAGCAAGAATAAGAATAAACATAAAGCTAATAAACACACGCACAAAAAAAAAGAGGTTTCCATGTTAATAAATTCCAACCGAGAGGGGTAATGCGAAATTTGTGGCCTGAGCTCATAAATATTTCCAATAAATTGCATTACCGTGGAAAAGTTTGTGCATTCATTATAAGCATCCAACAATTAATGTATCAGATTGCCTCAAAATTGTCATCTAAATTCAGTATTGCATATGTTAAGTGAGGATCATATCAAAATACAAGGACAAGGAAAAACTGAATGTTGTTGATTGTAACATACTTGAAATGTCTAACTTAAGTTTTGACCATGAAGTTAGCTAGAACCAAGTGATACCAAGAAAACAGTACAGGCTGAAACTTACCCAAGTGATACCAAGAAAGCAAAAGGAAACTTACCCAAGCGAGCATATATCATCGTCACCACATATCATAGCAAAGTTGATGATGCCAATAATAGATTCACGCTAGAAAACAAGACCATCGAATATTAATACAAGCACATAGTACAAGGGCCCTCAAAGCAATTCCCTACAGTTAAAGGAACGGTGCCAATTATGCCCCAACATAATGTGACTTAAAATCAAGAAGAAAATGAGAGAAAAAGAAATTCAAAGCTAGCAAGAGGCAAGTCCCACTAGCAAGAAATTCAAAGCTAAAAATAGATCCACTCAGATACTTCTCACTCTATTTGTGAGGGGTTGCTCTAATTGAATACATTTTACGCCAACTCACTAAGAACTCATCTATGTCAATCCAAAGACCATTAGTTTTAGAATTTAGAAAAAAAAAAAAGATTGTGAGAACTTACCCAAAATTCAAGGTTGGCGTTGTCACTTCAAAGAAGTTGGGTGAGTTAAGGTCACAATCTTGTCATTTGGTCTAAGCTAGAGCCTTGTCTTTCTCCTTCACTTATTATTCATTTTGGTCTTTAAAAGTCATTCTCCGCTATGTGTATACGCAAGTTTGGACAAACTAGTTCAACACCACCCATCATTTAAAGAGAAGGATACATGGTAGCAAAATTAATCATAGGGACAAAAAAAATAGGTCAAAATAGAATGTAAAAAGAGGAGGCCATAGGATAGTAGGTGACAAATCTGAAATCTTCAATGTGATTCCAAAATAATTTTGAATGAATCAGAATGATACATTTCCCCTAATTAAGTACATCAGATAAACATGTTCTTAAGTTAGACCCTCTACAAATTCAATAAATTGATGCTCTAATTTGAGCCTCGATATGAGCATAAATCGAGTATTATAATAAATTAATAATTCATCAAAAACAATTTTAGCCTAATCAAACTAGTTCATAAATTGATTTGGAACAATTTCAGCCTTATCTTTTAGTTAGTCTTAACATTTAGAAATCAAGAACCCCAAACGAGCTGATTAGGACCTCTGTCATTTTGCACCTAAATTCATACTTCCACTGAAATTATCATTTATGGATTAAGAAACCTAACCTAGATTCAACCCTAAATCAAGAAACCAAATCAATTTCAACAGAAAAAGGAGCAAAACCATGGAATAGGGTATTTACCTTCTTAGTTGACAGATTCACAATAGGGAGGAATTAGGATTGTGGATGTTGATGAACAGAAAAGTCATTGAAGAGAGTAAGGAATTAGGATTGTGCTCACAGGTTCTCGACATGCACCAGTCTCGGCCTTGATTGACTCGGAATCAGTGAATCGACATGTTTGAGTGGACACACAGAGAGAGATCGAGAGGAGGGCGATGGTCTTAGGAATCAGTGAATCGACATGTAACAGATCAGGGGAGAAGCGAGAGAACGAGGTGAGACAGAGAGACTGACATTAGAGGTCGAAGGAAGATAGAGAAGAGATCTAGGATCTGGCATCGAGGTCGGTTGATGGAGCAAGAGAGCACCAACCCAGTTTGAGAGAAGGAAAAAAGGAGGCCATAGGAGCTCGCCCTCTCAAGCTATCAGATCTGTGCAAAAGAGAGATTGTCGCTCAAATGGGGAAGGAGGCGGTAGATCTAGGGTTAGATTGTAGGCTTCCCGGGAGAGCGATGCTTGGCGTAAAATGGATGAAAGATTTACGTTTAGGTGATGGGAGGGACTTACAAATTTTCGCTAAAATTTTAGGCGCAAAAAATCTCCGCCAAATAGATCATAGAAGCATGAAATAAGACACCACCATGTTTTGGGCGAAAACTTCACTGTATCTAAAATATCCAAATTGTTTTTTTTTCAAAAACTTCTTAATTTTTTTTTATGTATAATGTAATTAATGAAACTCTCAAAAATAATAAATCCAACTAGAATATTCGAATAGAATTTATTTAAATTAAATTTAATAAAGTAATAAAATGGCATAAACATGCAAAAAATTAAATTCAATATCATTTTAAATAATGTTATAATAGAATAAAAAAGTTGTTGCATATACCAAAGTGTTACATTATTTTAAATAATGTTACATCCATTGTAACATATTTTATGCTAATGTAACACTTTTTTAATAAAGGTTAAAAGATGTTACAATAGATGTCTATGGTATCACTTTTTAGAAATGTTACGTAATAAATGTTACATTAGAGCTTTATATATAGTAGTGAAAAATCAAAATACCTAGGTTCTTCTGACCAAAAAAAATTACCGAGGCTCTTGTTTGTCACTAACTCCAAAAAAGGAGCTCTTAATTTTGATTTTATAGTAATATAATCAAAATAAATATAATATTTTAGTTTAATTAATTTTTGAAATCGGAGCTTTTTCAACAACTACTCAACAAGTTTTTTGAATCTTTTGATTTTCTATTCATTAGTTTTCATCAACTAGCATAACAACTAGGTTTACCACACAACATACTAGCTTATTAATATCTATATTTAACACAAATAATCCGTCAACTTCAGCTACCTTATCAACTACTCTTTTACCAAATATAGGCTAAATTAGTATTTAAAACGAATATCTTTATACATATTAGTGTTTTGAATTTTAAAAAAAAAAATTTTTTTTGGTGTCATATTGGAATTTAAAAAATAGAGACGGACATATTGATTTTTTTTCGCCGAAAGTTCGATTCTTATATTTCGAACCCGGTTTGCAATTTTTTTAATCACTTTTTCTCAGATATTTTTATTTTAACATCAACAATTATAAAAAAAAAATCAACTTTTTGATATTAGATTTCAATTATAAAAGGGTAAATTATCTTCAATATATATATATATATATATATATATATATATATATATATATATATATATATATATATATATATATATATATAGGGATTGACTCCGGTGAAAACCTTAAATTGTGGTAAAAACTCGTGAGGACTACTTTATATCTCGGTTTTTTTGAAACCCGTGCTAAAAACTCAATCACACGGTGACTTTACAACTCGGTTCAACCTAAAAACCGTGCTAAAAACTCCAATTTTAAATTAACACATGACTTTATAGTTTGGTTAAACCGAAAAATCGTGCTAAAAAACTAATGTTTTAAAATTATATAGTGACTTTATAGCTCGATTTTATTCAGAACCGGGCTAAAATTTGTGACTTTATAGGTCGGTTCTATTTATAACCGGGCTATAAAGCAAGTAAACCGAGCTAAAAAGCCGGTCCTCACGGGTTTCTACCGCAATTTTGGTTTTCACCCGAGCGCATCCCTATATATATATATATATTAGTATCGGACTTCTAACAGAAAAAATACTAATATTTCCGTCAACCTTTTTTTAAATACCAATATTGTATTCGATTTTTTAATATCTAATGAAGCACCATATTTTTTTAAAAATGACCATAAATAATAGCAATTATCATGTTTAAACCAAAAATAATACGAACAAAAAATGTTTTGAAATAATACAAACTATAGCTTATGAACAAAAAATAATATGAACTTTAAGATCAATAAAAAAAATACAAATTGTAAAATTTTGACTTAAAATAATACGAGCTTTTGAACTTAAATTAGAGTAAGATTCAAAACAAAATTTTATTTATCAAAATTATAAAATAATCTATAATTAGTCATACTTTGCACAAATCTACCTTTTATATTTTAAATAGATCAAATCTACAGCTACGTATTTGTTTGTCCAATTTTGTGTAATACAACCCGTGTAATACAACCCTGATTTTTAAAAATTATAAAAAATTACATGAATTTTAGGCTATGATTCTTTTTTTAAAAAAAATAGTAATTATGGATAAAGTAGATATGATTTTATTTTATATCAAAATAAAAGTGGATTTTTTTTAAAGATAGACAAATAAATAGTGGTTTTTGGTGTATTTAAAAATAAAGCGGATGAATTTGTGCAAAATGTGACTATATACACATGTTTTTATAATTTTGGTAAATAATCTTTTATTTTAATTAGTACAAGTTCAAAAGTTTGTATTATTTTTTGTTCACATTCGATAGTTGGTATTATTTTGAGTCATTTTCTTATACTCCAGTTTTAATAGGTGATGATTCTTAATATAAAAAAAGGACTTTTTTTTTAAGGTGAATCATTTTTTTTGGGTGCCATACCTAGATTTGAATTGGTAAATAGATAGATGGGTGACATAAATGCCAAGAAATAAGACTAAACCAAAGGTCCTGCGGAAAAAGGATACACCACAAATTACCTACCACAAGGCCACTAGGGCACTTAACCCACACAATAACCTCCTACACTACAAAAAAAATTATTTGGAGCAAAGACCAAGGATTGAGTCTCACTAACGGCAGTGTGGGAGCAGCCTCTCAAAGGAGGGGATCCTTGCGCGCAGTGAGCACTAGTCTCATATTCTTGGGAGTGAGGGACGCCCGTGGTGAACGATTTCACCTTTTGGAGCAAGTCATTTCACTTTTTTTTTATGAGGTAAGAATTCGATGGTTAGACAAACCTGTCTCATCGAGGAGGCCGACAGAGTCGGCAGACGGCGAACTATCAAACATGCAGTGATATACTTAGACTGATTGCACGGAAAGTGCCACTGTGCGAGAAGCAGCCGTGAGCTGTTCCTGCGTGTTCAATGAGAGCTTATTGATTTTACATGCGTGTATAATGATTAATGAGAGCTTATTGATTTTAAATGCGTGTATAATGAGAGCTTATTGTACCCATCGATCAACTCCCTTTATTATGTGTGTGTATATATATATAATGTGGCAGTACTCAATCAAGAGTGCTACTAACTTACAATTCATCCTTTTCATTTTAATATAATTACTACTATATATCTTTGCAAATTGAGTGTTCTACTTGTATAGGTTCAACATGTCATTGATCGATCGATCGATTGGGAGGGTAACTATGGATGTCGTCAAAGTGTTGCGTATGAATGCAGGAGATGGAGATGCAAGTTATGCTCGCAACTCCCTCCTTCAGGTATACATTAATTAAGATATATGTCAATTTAATTCAAAACTATATCATACATTTATGATTAATCTCATGTAATCAAACGGTTGCAGAAAAAAGTCTTATCCATAACAAAAGTGATAAGGGAGGAGGCAGTACAGAAACTAGTACAAGATACCTTCCCAACAGCCAGAAGCCTTCACATGGCAGATTTAGGGTGCTCCTCCGGACCCAACACACTGTGGACCATCCACGAACTCATCATTTCCATCTTCAACATCCGACGACGAGAATCTGGCAACCATGAATTGCCTTTAGATGTTGAGGTGTTCTTGAATGACCTCCCCGGGAATGACTTCAACACTCTCTTTAAGTCTTTGCCCGGCTTTCAGAATCAGCTGATGAGTGAGTTGCAGGATCAAGGTTTTATCAATGTCTTTGTCAATGCGACCCCAGGCTCGTTCTATCATCGCCTCTTTCCGACACAGAGTCTTCATTTCGTCCACTCTTCTTACAGTCTTCATTATCTCTCTCAGGTTGGGCTAACTGATATATAGTATGGATTTTGCATAAGTAAACCTTATTACTGTAATTTATAAGTGAGCAAATCCAAAGCATCAGATTAAGAAGATCAAATGAAATATTATTCGTAAGTACAATGTGATTCATGCATGTGTAACAACTGCTTACACAAGATCAACTCTTTTAATTTAGGTTCCGAAGGGATTAGGGAGGAGCAACAAGGGCAACGTTTACTTGGCAAAGAGCAGTCCTGAAAGTGTGATAAAGGCATACTATGAACAGTTTCAAACCGACCTTAAAACGTTCTTGAAGCATCGATCAAAGGAGTTGGTTAAAGGTGGGTGCCTGGTTTTCACACTGCTGGGTAGAAAGAGCCAAGATCCTACCACCAGAGAGTGTGCCTGCATTTGGGATCTCCTCTCCTCCGTTCTCAATCAAATGGTTTCCGAGGTATTCGATCATGGATATTTTCCTTTCTGTGTTAGATGGTTGATTACGATTTGCGAGTCTCCTTCGATCTGTAAATTCCGAATTTTAAATTCTCCACCACTATTTAGGGTTTGATAGGAGAGGAACAGCTTGATCGGTTTAACATTCCAGCCTATATGCCATCGCCTATGGAAATTGAAACTGCAGCAGAGAAGGAAGGATCATTTGCGATCAACTGCGTGCGAGTGTCAGAGGTCAATTGGGATGCTGCGTCGACCTACGACATCGATGAATGTGGCGGCAAAGGAAATGAATTAGGGTTTGGGTTTGTCAAGTGCATGAGAGCGGTGACGGAGGCCCTGCTTGCTGATCACTTTCACTTGGATGAAGCTTTGATAGATGAAGTGTTCAGGAGGTACGGTCAGATCCTTGTTGATACCATGGCTAGAGAGAGGGCCTTCTTGGTCAATGTCACCGCTTCATTGACCAAGAATTAGTTATCAATATATGAAGATGTAGGGACATCGTCAACTATATATTACATTTGTGATTATAAATAAAGATGTGTAATCTTGTCTTTGTAGAATCATTCGATTCGATGTGGTATAAACTCGTATTTGCAGCTGAATCATTCGAGACAAGACTACATCTTCAAGAAATATAGTCTTGTTTAGGTTGGTTGCAGAAAATAGACTCAAAAACTACATTCAAATTCAGAATCCGTCTGAGAAAAAATACAACAATGCGTTGCATTATACTCCCTCCGTTCCAAAATACATGGTTTTTAGTTTTCGGCACGCTTTTTAAGGAGTGAAAAACTATATGAAATATTATTTTTTTAATTAATTTTTTTTATATAATTTGATACTTATTGGTAATAAGTATCAAATGATAAAAAAAATTTGATTAAAAAAATAATATTTCATAGAGTTTTTCGCTCCTTAAAAAACGTGTCAAAAATGAAAAGTCCGTGTATTATGGAACGGAGGTAGTATTAAATTCCGCTACTAAAATCTTATTTCACAAACTAAATGCCTCTTTAGCTCTTCATACATGAGCAAATGAAAGGAAAAAACTTATTTATCATGTGAATCTTCATATGACCAATACACAAACGTTACTTATACAAAGATAACATCGATCACAAGACACGAATATGAGATCGATCAGTCTAGTGTATATCCACACTCCACAACATAATCGATGAGTTGATCTACTTCTTGCTCATTGACATCAACGGATCCATCAATATCAATGTCGGTGTAATAGATGGCACCAGGGGCGGACCTAGAAAGTTTTTAGCGGGGGGTCACCATAGTAGTCGACAATAAGATCGAGAAAAAAATCGCAAAACACAACGTGATCGATAGTACAAACTAGTGTCAACCTATGATTTCGAAAATACTACAAATATATAATAAGAAAATAAGGATAAAAAACGAAAAATAAAGATATAAAACGCAATGAATAAACATTGCATTATTAACATGTAATAATGTATAACTAGATATAAAAAAAATTTAAACTTGCGTAACTTCTTACCATATTCTCAAAATAAGTAATATAACCTATGGTTTCGAAGCTCTCGAGATGAATTATAATATGTGAATGTCAATTTAAGTAAAATATTAAAGTATTACTACATATAGTATATTGAAATAAAACTAAAGTGATTAATACTGCTGTAATTTTCAAACATTCACAACTTTTTACTCAGATGTCGGATTAGGGCGTATTATATATCAAAACGAAGCTATCGACGAGGAGAAGACACCTACGTAATTTGTCGGATGAGGAGTGACCCCCTAGGGCTCCCCTAGGTCCCCCTCTGGATGGCACGATCAGCTCGGAAGCCAGGCATATACGCCCCCAACTTCCTGAACGCGTCCTTGAGCTCTTCCTTGTTCAGGTGCCCATCTTTGTTGACATCGTGTTCCTTGAAAATCTTCCTCAGCTTCTCCTCGGTAAGCGACTCTGGGCACGACGATCCCATCGCCTTGATTCCTTGAAAATCTTCCTCAAGAGCTCCTTGTTCAGGTAGAATTTTTTTTTAAAAAAATGAAAAATAACACAAATGTTGTCTCTGGCTTAATTGCTAAAGAACAAAAAAAGGAAATTTAAGTAATGTAAGAGGTCAGGAGTTCAAATCTCATTATTTAACTTTTTGCAATATTTTTTATTCTTACCAACATTTTCCTACTATAAATATAATATTTAAATAAAATTTTATAGTTTTCTTTTAATATTTTTTAATAAGAGTATTCATTATGCTAAATATATATTTTTAAAAATTCTTCCTGTGATTTTTTTTATTAGGTAATAATTCGAGGACCAGACAAACCTGACTATTCAAAAGGCTGACAAAGTCAGCAGACGAGGAACCGTCAAACATACAATGTAAAATAAAAACGGTGCAATACAAAAAGTGGCAACCAAGCTGCCCAGTCGAACAAACGACATATTGTTTAACATATTTCTATGAAATTTGTTTACTGTCAATGTCATATTTAAACCACAATTTATGAGTTTTTTTGACACACTTCTCGATCAATCCTATCAATTTTTTTCCATTTACAAATGAAATATTGTTTCAAAGAATTTTAATTTTCTTTCAATATTTTTCTAAAAAAAATATTAATAATGTTACACATATATTTATGAAAAAAATGATTAAATTTTATAAAATGAATTTTTATAATAAAATATCATATTTATAGCACAATTTATAGTTTTCTTTCAATATTTTTTTAAAAAAAATTCTTGAGAATTTTTTTTTTCCGAAGCATCAATTTCGCGTCTCCCACTGTACAAGAGGAACTACGATATCATAATGATATACTCCGTAATACTCCCTCCGTTAATTAAAACTTGACGTTTTACTATTCATGCACGCTTTTTAAGGTGTTAAAAACTATATAAATATTAAATTTTTTAATATATATTTTAAATAATTTCATACTTGTTACTATTAAGTATGAATTTATAAAAATAAATTTAAAAAAAAGTTAATATTTTATATAGTTTTTATCGTTCTAAAAAAAACGTGTATGAATAGTAAACGACAAGTTTTAATTAACAGGAGTAGTTTACAAGAATAATATTTTAATAGAAAATATTTTATTAAGTATTCTATTTCCCTTTATTAATTATAGGGAAATTACGTGGGTTTCGATGGATCAAGAAATTGGGGGCTTGAAAGACATATCTATATGGTAGTAAATAATTTCCAAGTCAAAATCAAAAGGACAATTGCAATTTGCAAGGAGAAAGCTGGCCCATGGGTGTGAAATTGGGTTGAGGTAGGATGCTGCTGCCTTGGTGGGGTTCCCAAATTTGATCGAGTTTGGAGGCGACGAGACCAGTCCGGCGAGGCGTTCAATGGTCGAGGGTCGATGTCGGCAGTGCCAGTGGCCCAACCTTTACCTTATCGTCGTCAGTGTTGGTCGCATATGTCTTCATCCAACCAACTAACTTCAATTCCATTTGGCTAATTTTACCATTGAAATTACAAGATTAGACGTTAATTAAACGTTTTTTTAAATGCACGTCACATTGTACACCTAAAAAATAGATCAAAAGTCCAGAGACTCGCCATCTCTCCAAAAGACGATTTCTATTTTATTTTGACTCCTCCGAATAGAACATGCATGACCGTGGCACTGATCAGCGGTGTCATTGCTTGGTGAAGCTTGACGTCGGATCGTAGTAGTCTATATTGTCCCAGTGTTGTAGGGTTAGGTGCGCTTGTTCGTCCGGATCTGTTAGCGTGCTAATGTTTGTATTGCACATTTTTATTTTAGGATGTATGTTTGACGGTTCGCCGTCTACCTACTTTGTCGGTCACTCGAGGGGCCAGACCTGTCTAGACTTTGAATCTTACTTTATCGGAAAAAACAGAGATCAAAATACCAAGGCTCTTCTGACCCAAAAAAAATATTTATGAGGCTCGGTTTGTCACTAAGTCGCAGCATCAACTTGTTTTTTTGGAGCTCTTAGTTTTGATTTTATATAGTTTTAAATTATATAAATGTAATATTTTAGTTTAATTAATTTTTAGAATCGGAGCTTTTTCAACAACTACTCACCAAGTTTTTTGAAACTTTTGATTTTTTATTCATTAGTTTTCATCAACTATCATAACAGTTATAATTTTATCAATCACCATACTAGCTTATTAATATATATAACACAAATAATTAGTCAACTTCAGCCATCCCATCAGCTTTAGCTACCTTATCAATTACTCTTAACCAAACATAGCCTAAATTAGTATTTAAAATGAATATCATTATATATATTAGGGTTGGATGATTTGCACCAATATACTCATTCACACCCAACTTTGCAAAAATAACCAGGGGGGATAATTTGCATGGGAATGACAAAATGTACGTCCTTTTTGCAAAATTTTTGGGCACCCTCCCAGCCGGTTGAAGGTAACCAAGGGGGAGAGGGGAGGAGGAGAGAGGGAGACCCACTTTAATTGTTTTAAACTAATTTTTGGCCTTTTATTTGTTAAAATGAAAAAATTATTTATTTTTGAACTTATTTAATTTTATCTATCTATAGACACATACTTTATATATGTTTATGAAAAAAAATATTTCGAAGTAAACTTGGGTCTACATCGTATCTTGATCTCAATTTGGAGTATGGCATGAATAATCATTTGGATGGCAAATACAACAATTCAGCTGGCACAGAAATTCACACAATTGGCAAGATAAACCAGAAAACCTGGGCACAACCGACAATCGTTGCTCCGGAGATGAAAGGCAAAGTTGTCGTGGACATGGAGGAGGGGGAAAACTATTGAAAGAAAATTAAAATTCTTTGAAACAATATTTCATTAGTTTTCATCAACTATCATAACAACTAAGTTTTCATCAACTATCATAACAGCTAAGTTTATCATCACACTAGCTTATTAATATATAACAGAAATAATTCGTCAACTTTAGTTATCCCATCAGCTTTAGCTACCTTATCAGCTACTCTTTTACCAAATATAGCCTAAATTAGTATTTAAAATGAATATCATTATACATATTAGTGTAATTTTCATATTAGTATTAGTTTTTTTTTTTGGGTGTCATATTGATATTTAAAAAACATGGACGAACATATTGATAGTTTTTTGGGTGATTTGGGTATATAGGCTATTTAGAACCTTCAATAAGCTAATTAGACAAAAACTTTTTAAATTAGATTAGGTAATCCATTCCCCTTAAAACACCACACGCGCCTTATTTAACGCGCCCGTACTTTTCTTTCAGCGCCGAACGAAGCTGCATCAAAGCTTCATCAATGGAGATCCACGTCGTCAGTAGATCCCAAATCCAGATCATCCAAAATCAAGCGTAACACACCGAAATCTCATATTCAGGATCGAGATCGTGATTCCATCCAGTGATTCCAACTGAAGAGCGAAACGGGAGAATTTGGTGAAAAAATCGAACATCAATTTTCCAAAATCCTCAAAATCTGTCACCAATGGCGGAAAATCAATGCAATATGGAGTTATAGACAACGACAAGAGCCACGATTTGGAATCTAATCAAGGTAACACGCAAATTTTCGATCTAAATTTCATTTTCTATATATCAATTGCAAACTCCAAATTCCCAATTCCATACCTAGGGTTAGATCTAAGTAGTGCTTCGTACCCGAACGATTGTGATTTGTTCAATGAAATCTAATTGTCAGTAATGATATGATGAACTGTGGATAGGTGTAAAATACAGATTCCATAGCTGTACAGATATGGATTTCAAACTTATGACAATCTGTTTTGGAGGAGAATTGAAGATGACAAATGGATATTGAGCATGTTGGTGAAGTTGAATCAAAGGCATTTGTGATTCAAGGCGATATTGAGTTGGAATCATTGAAAAATATGATTAGTGATAGGTTTGACATTTGCCTAGACACTTATGAGCTGAAGTTAACCCACCTACATCCTCTACAAAAAATGAAAGCTTTGTTTACAATCAGCAAAAATGAAGATCTCAAGGCATTCATGCATATAAATGATGCGTCTCAGATTGCATGGTCTTTGTTGTTGCATGTTTTAGCAAAGAAAAAGTTGAATGGCACTCAGATAAGTAAAGATGTGCAGCAAGCAAGTGTGGTGACGGAGTCTGATGAATATGTTCAAGAAGCAAGTGTAGATGACACATTGGCACTCGCTATTACTGATCTTGCATCAGAAGATATGGGTTACAACAATGATGAAGCTCCAAATGAATCCCTTAGTGAGAATGAGGAAGATGTTATTGATTTCATCTATGTTGGACAGATTTTCAGCTCAAAAAAACAGTTAAAGACTGCAGTGGCTAACATGGCAGTTAAGGAGAACTTCCAATTTCGAGTGAAGAAATCAACAACAAAGAGGTACAAGGTCAATTGCATTGATTCCAGCTGCAAGTGGACAGTACTAGCTACATGTGTGAAGAATTCGAGTTACTTTGAGATCAGAAAGGTGAAAACAGACCACACTTGTTCATTTTCAGTCAGGTGCAGAGAACATCGGAAACCATCTTATCAATCTGTAGCGGAAAAGATGAAGATAAGGTATGATTAATTAGAATTACATTATTTATACAATCTCAGCCATACTAGTAAAGATGACAATTGGTGTGTGCTTACATCTTCAATATAGCTAAATATATAAACAAAAGCTACTGTAGTAGGGTTATTGCTTACTTGTTGCATATAATGAATGAAGATATGAAGGTGTGACAAAAGGCCCAAATCCTATACAGATAAAAAATGCAATGAAAAAGGAGTTTAGGCATGATGTGAGCTACTGGAAAGCATGGAAAGCAAAAGAGGTTGCACAAGATATGGTAAGAGGCACTCCGGAAGGAAACTATGAAATGTTGTCAGCATACTTCCACATGATTCAACAAGTAAACCCAGGATCATATGCATGCATGGAGATTGATGGATATAATCGTTTCAAGTATGCATTCCTCTCTTTCGGAGCATCAATTAAGGGATTCCGGATGATGAGAAAGGTATAAACTCTATAATTTTGATTGATAAAAAGTGTATATATAATTAAACTAGTGTAACAATTATAAATTGAGTTATATAGGTTATCATGGTAGACGCTACTTTTCTACATGGAAAATATAGAGGAATTCTGATTTCAGCAACCGCACAAGATGCTGACAGACATGTATACCCTATTGCATTCGGAGTGGCGGACTCAGAGAATGATAATGCATGGAAATGGTTCTTCCAAAGATTAGCTGATGTTATTCTGGATTCAAGTGAGCTGGTCTTTGCATCTGATCGGCATGGGAGCATCAGCAAGGCTGTTGAGGGCGTGTACAGTTTTGCAAAGCACGTCATCTGCACCCGCCATCTGAAACAAAACATAAAGGCAAAATACAAACACAGAGGAGTCATCCATTTTGTCAAAAAAGCATCTGAATGCTACACTGTAAGAGAATTTGAAGACTACTTCAAAAGCATTTGTGATATCAACAAGGAGATTGGGAAATACCTTGAGGATGCAGACTTTCAGAAATGGTCAAGGGCGCACTTCAAAGGTGACAGGTACCACATTATGACAACGAATAATGCATAGTGTATAAATGCAATTTTGAAAGATGCTCGAGGATACCCAATTATTGCACTGTTTGAGCATATAAGGGCTAAAATGGCAGATTGGTTCAATGACCGTAGAGAAAAGGCGGCAAAGATCAGTGATGTACCATCTACGGTGAAAGAAATTTTGCAAACAAGATATGATAGATCAGGAAGATATGAGGTAAATGTGTTAAATAATACACAATTTCACGTAGTTGGTGGGAAGTTTACGGGTGTAGTTGATTTGGCACAAAAGACATGTAGCTGCAGAGTGTTTGATTTGGACCATATGCCATGTGTCCATGCTATTGCTGCCAGTCAGAGAATGAAGCTCAATATCACTGATGTTGTAAGTGACTACTACAAAATACAGTCTTGGTACATGGCATACCAAGAAACCATATACCCGGTGCCTAGTGAAGATACATGGTATGTACCAGAGGATATTAGAACAACCAAATGTCGTCCTCCTGTTGTGCGGAAGAAGAGTGGGAGACCAAGGAAGAAAATTCACATACACATGTAGCACTTGCGGGAAGAAAGGACACAACAAGCTTACATGTCCAAACAAAGCGTCAAGCAGTACACACACACAATCAGAAGCATGAAGCAAAGAGATACAGAAACTGTCTATGTCTATTTTTTTATTTTTTGCATATAGGGACAAGATAATGAAGTTAAGCAAATAGACAGAATCTCTATATTTTTTTGATCATATATACAGTGCATCTACATGGATTAACAACTTTATTATATAAATGAAACCATATATACATTGCATCTCTATATGAGTGTGATTACAAGAGGAAGGACTCATAAAGATGAGTATGTAGCAGCACAAAATATGTCAAAACATACAAATAAGAGGAAGATGGCATCAACTGTATGTCAGTTTGCATCACATGGCATAGAAAAATGTTGTTTAGACATATTTGGATGATACCAGAATGGATAATATAAGTGGAGTTCAGTTGTTATATTGATGAAAATGAATGTATGTTGAATCTCATTAACAATTAGATGGACAAAAGTATTAAGTTTGATGATGTACTTAGGGTGATGCCACTCATTTAATGCGACTGATTTGATGAGGTTTGGTTTGACAAACGCATTGGTCATCGCAAGTATACTCTTAATTTCATGAAATATACACATTGAAGTCAAAACACAAAGTTCATTTCGCATCTTATATGAAGATCCCAGCATATATATGTCTGAACATTATAGATACGTCAAAATAACAACCAAAAGGAGAGCATGCAAGCTCTAAGGCCTAATTGTTAAGGGTTAAACAAGTAGTACTTACAATCAAACTAGACATAACAACCATAGTGACAAAATGAGAGCATGCAAGCTCTATAATAGAATCAACATAAGGAAAGTCTTAACCCAAATCCTAACAAACAGACATCAGACAACAGTCTTGACAGTAAAACACATGCGGGAGGGCTCAATTGCCATCTTCTCACGGTAGGCTTGAACATGGTTATCGTCGAAAGCATATATATCACCGCCAAATGCTAGCTCTTCAATTGCTTTGATGGGGTAGACACCACAACTACCCCTAGAACCAAATAAGCAAAAACACAAAAAAAAAAAAAAAAGAAGGAATGCAATCAGATTATCAGATTATGAATACACACAGAACAATTGTATAAACTTAAATAATACACATACCCATCACTGTTTTGAGGAAGCTCACGGGATCTTTCCACCGTAAAAGGAGAATCAATGATTTGCCCCAAGTGTGAAAAGCGACCTGAATCCTTCAATAGAACCGGTAACATAATGCAAATAGGATCCAAAAGTGTCTGCAGCTGCTCATCGGTGGTAAGATGGATACTGGAATCCCAAACATTCACTTTTCTTTCAACTAAGTCAACCTCCAGTGCAACCCAATGCATATTTTTGATGTTGAAGGGCATGTAGACCTTTTTTGCAGCAACCCATGATTTCCCATAGAACTTGGGCAGCAGACCATCAAAATAATTCATAAATCCCTTGCCAAACGCAACTTTCCTCAATTGAAACTTCCTCAAGTAACTTTCAGTGAATTTCCCAGCCCAAACCCAATCTAGTATCACAATATCACTGAATTTCTCACCATTGTCAGCAATACACTTCCTAAAGTGGGACAAGGCCTCTCCTATATGCTAAAACCAATAAACAAAGGAAATTAAAATTTAGGACACCCTAAAGACAGGAAAATAAACACATGATCCAAGACGTAATATAGTGGACTCACCTCATCACGAAGCCAGTGGCACTTTCCAACAAGGTCAGAAAAGAACTTCTTATCAAGCAGACCCTCATTGCCGACAATCTGAGAATTATGCTCCCTACAAAAAAAAATGGATAACGTAAATAAAGTAATGTAAAACACATATAAAAGCAATCATATAACAAAAAAACAGTAAAAGATGAAAGAAAGAATGAAACAAGAGAAAAACTATGTAAAAAGAAAGGAAAGAACACAACGTACTCATCAGAATGAAGCCAATCATAAAATCGTTTCCAATCATCAAGTTCAAAATATGAATACTTAGGCCTCCTAGGAAGTGTAGGCTTCTTCTTCAAACCTTGAGTGTATGGAGTCTCCAAAGCAGCAACAACTTTGGCAACACGAGTTGATTTCCTAGTTGCAGCAACTATAGCCAAAGAATTGGGAGAATTCTGGCCTGAGGGAGAAGGGAGATTCTTAGTTGTAGGCTGAATCAAATGATTATCAGAGGGCAATGAACAAGGAGAATTATGGGGTGTAGGCGCAGAAGTGGGGACACAAGTACTCTTAGGACATCCTGGATTGAAGCATCAATTTCATCAGTGGTCATATTAGCAAATTTCATGAACAACTCAGAATCCCCATGGGAAGAAGAACTTATAGGTTTAGCATGGTTGGTAACAGTCTTTGGATGTAAGGAATCAACCTTCAGATGGAAGGAATCAACACTAGATTTGAGAGATTCATAATTTGAATTCATGGAATCAACCTTCAGATGGAGGGAAGCAACAATATCTTTGAGGGATTCATAGTTTGAATGGATGGAATCAACCTTCGGATGGAGGGAATCAACGTTCAGTGCGACTGATTCATAATTTGATTGGAGGGAACCAAAAATGGAAGACAAAGATCTGGGCACTGGGTCATTTTCATAACTCTTGCTTCACACCGTAAAACAGAGTCAATAATCAGGGACAAATGTTGTCCAATGCGTGTTAGACAAGCTGTATCAACTGGAGTGAGTCGTTCATTATCACCAACGGGTCCTCATTGTAACGACCCGAAATTTAAGTACCCGAATTAACCTCCATAAACCTACTTAGAAGGTAAATAAGGTTCGGAGTACTAGATTATCGGGGAACGTTATAGGAGAAGTTTGATCTTCTCCCGTGAGCTTTGGATCTTACGACCGAGTACGAGTTATTATTAGGTTCATTTAAGCGGAGGATTTAGTTGTCAAAAGATGGGGATTACGAACCCTGAAAAGATCGTAAGCCCGTTGGAGGCTTTACATGTCCTAGACTATCGCGAAAATGTTTCGAATAGAAATAAAAGCGGAAATCATAAATACAACAAAACGCCACGGCCGCGCCGGGTGAAAATGATAAAACGTATGAGCAAAAGAGTACGAATGTCAAACGCCTCCCTCACTCTAATCGTCCAAAAGGTCTGTCCCGACAACCATCCACATAAGTAAGTCATATCGGGTAAGGGGTACCTGAATCTAAAAACAAGAAATAAATCGGGGTCAATCATCGGAAATATACACACTCAATGCCATATAAAGAGGCATACTTAAACTACATGAATGTTAAAATGTAACACATAAGCAAGTGTATAGATATATATAAATGCGAAATAAACATACAAGGGCCCGTATCATCATCATAATCATCATCATCATCATCATCATAATATCTTCTCAAACGTACTCATCCTTCTCAAACATACTCATCCTTCTCAAACATACTCATTCTTTCTCATCATAAGCCTTTCATCATTTCATTCGTGTTCCATCGAGTATAAGTCATTTATTCAGATTTTGACGGCCGTCCTACCATAGACACATAGCATACATATGAATTGTTGGATTTACTAAGTTCATCCTACGTCATATTACCGGTTTATATTCCTAAACATGTTACTAGGTCGCGTGATGCATGAAGACTCTCGATAAGACAAAGAGTATCACATAAATCCATCATGAGTAAGTCCAGGGGACTTACCTAGAGTCCGGAGAATAAGTGTTGTTAGGAGGAAATCAAGTATGAAATATAATGAAAATAGATCAAACCAGACTTAGGCCCCAGCAAATAAATACAAGACTCCTCCAATGCAGTAAGAGAAAGTCAGGATCGAATCCACGAGGAAGCACGTCAGCAGTTCTCAGGTAGCTGTAAATTCTCACAGGCAAAGCAGCAGAAAGACAGAAACACAGAAACAAGGAAAGAAACAGAAATAAAAGCAGAAAATAACAAACAAAAGCAAAGAACAAAGCAAAACAGAAAAGACAAAGCAAAGCAGAAACTAAAAGCAAAGCAAAGGGCTCGTCGATCTCGACAAACAGTACTCGAGATCGACCACAGCAGTCGACAACAGAAAATCGGAAATCACAGCAGACAGGCAAACCCGACAAGGGTAACTCGATCTCGACCAACCTTACTCGAGATCGACTAGGGCATGCAAAGACAGAAACTTCAGAAATTGACAACAGAACATAACTCAACTCGACCTAGACGAAGCGTAACTCTACTCTATGTCGACAAGAATGCAGAAAACTCAGAAATTTAAATTGCAAATTTTCGAAACCAAAACTCAGATCTTTGACGGAAATAAATTCAATATGCTAAAAGACTTCCAAAGCCAGGGTATCAACACCACAACGATAACCATGCAAAGTAACACATAAAGGCACAAAAGATCATGCTTTCCATCAAATAACTTTCGTCATTAACAAATAGGCATATAGAGGCTTTCGCATAAACCCTAATTGTTACTAACCCTTTTTCACATAATTAATCCAAGTTGCATTAAGATCACTTTCGCTTCAATAATACAAACAAGGATCACCTTCAACTCTCGCAAAAGAATCATGCTCATAGGGATAGAAGATGAATTGCACAAAAAGATCTGACCTTTATCGCATCACCTCACATGGCCACCGTCGGGCTCACCCCAGCCCCAGAAGTGGGTGGACTACTCGCGCCTCATCGCAATAACAGACATTGATGTATAAAAAGAAACTTGCATTAAACTATATTCAAAGTCTTTACAATCCTGGCAATCAACTTTCGCAGAAAGCCAAAACCCTAAAAACCTTAAAACTCCTAAACTTCTCTGTGGAACTAACTAATTGTCTCTGAAATTGAATGATTGAAAAACCAGCCCCTAGGGCTTTATTTATAGCCTTCTATTCCTTGCTAATCTAGGAAAGAATCTCCTATCTTTATCTAAAATTATATCTAAAGCTTTAAAAGATAAATAAATTGCATAATGGAAATAAATCAACTAAGGAAAAGATAAATCTACTAAGGTAAGTCTTCATGTCTTGATAGATTCCCTTCCATGGATAGAATTGATCAACTTTGGATAGATCTTCGGCCATTCTCGGATTCCTTCACGCCCAAGTAAAGTTAAACCGAGTAGGACTCGTCACGACGACGCGTTTCTGGAAACTGGGTCTAGTCGACCTCGACCACGGCTCGTCGACCTCGACAAGACTTGTTCGTCGTCTCGGCTAACTGGTGCTCGATGTGGCTCGGACTTGCCTCCTGGTGCTCGTCGACCTCGAGTAGCCCTAGTCGACCTCGAGTAGGCTTGATCCGTCGACTAGGTCTTCTCGGGTTGGTGTGCTTGACAAGCTCAGATCTGGACTCAGGCACTCGTCGATCTCGACCAAGGTTTGTCGAGATCGAGTAGAGTGGTGGACGTCTGGTCGAGCAGGCTTCTCCTCGGCATGGTCTCGGAGTTGCACTGGGTGGCTTGTCGATCTCGACAAGGGTTCGTCGAGATCGAGTAAAGGTGTACTCGCCTTCTCGTCCTCGGCTTCTCGGTCAGCTTCTCTCCTCGTCGACTCCGGGTGTGGTGTCTGGGCTTCGTCGATCTCGACTAGGGCTTGTCGAGATCGAGTAGACTTCCGGAGCTGGGTTGTCTGGCTTTCTCGATCAGGCTCTATCGACCAAGGTTGCTCGGCTTCCTTTGTCTAGGTCGAGTAAGGTCTACTCGAGATCGAGTAACCTTGACTCTCAGATTGATTTGACTGGTTCCGCTGCTTCCTTGACCTTGGACTTCTATAGCCGTTTTCCGAGCTTTTCTGACCTTCTGTAGAATTGCTGTAAAATGCCTCGATTTCTGCGAATTAAACAGAAACTGGTGTAGATTCCATAATTTGGCAAATAAACATAAACTACATAGGTTCTGTACTATCTTAGCCCAAATGAACGCAATGTATGCAGAAATCGATATAAAAGTTAATGTAAAACATGGCAGATTCAGCTCACAACAATAAGCAAGCAATAAAGTGCACAACCAAGGATCCAATCAACAAGAGCCTATTAATTTCATTAAGCTTTCATTAGGTGGTATTCTAATGCATGGTACCCAACCTAATAATCAACATACATCCACATGAGGTTCACGATTCTATAGATTACACACTTTGGTTAAGTGATCCGGACTTAACCAGTTATAATCTATATCGTATTATCACATAATCGATTTTCTTCTTATCGGATCATAAGCCAAGTTATGGGTATACTTCATTTCTGTATTTTATATGCTCTAAATTTCGGTTATGTCATCACATATTTAACCATATTCTTAGCATTCCCTTAACCAAGTTTTCTAACCGAGTCATTATAAACACTGGTTACTAAAATTATAATAACTCTTGATCCAACCGTTGGATCGCCCTAATTTTTGAAGGATAGTTAGATAACATTCCCATGAACATCATATTAATATTTCAGCGGAATCAGACCGTTGGATTGGAATTAAAGTCTAAATTACAGAGGCACATATATCCGTTTTGTTTGTTGTGACGTTCGCTACAAAACACAACCAAAAATACATAGAGGCTCCACTTCCTAAGCCCTAATTTACACATAAGGCTCTTAACCTATATATGGAAAGGTGGATGAGAGATTACCCTCGAAGCCTCTCTCGAAAAAGACCAAATTACCCCTCCAAGCTTCCCGGGACCTTGCGCCAAACACCTAGCATTTTTGACAAATCCAAACCAAAACATAAAAGGAATTCTTAGCCAAAAACCTTCAAAATTAGTTGTACAACAAGTATAAAATTAGATTTGAAGGGGAGGAAACCAAGACTCACCCAAACACACTTGAAAACCTCAAGAACACAAAGGGCTTGGCACAGCTGGCTCAAAAATGGGCCTCAACGGGCAGCTTGTTGGCACTGGATTTTTGTGAACTCACTATGGTTGGAAAGGCCTCTCTTTTGTGGATATTTGGCTTCAAGAATCAGCCAAAAATCTTGAGTGAGGAGGGAGTTATGGTGGTTTGAAATTGAGGTGTTGCTAGGCCAACAATGGCTTCCCTCTTTTCTTTCTCTTTCTTTTTCTTTCTTTCTCTCTGATTTTTGGCGTGTGGATGGCTGAGAATGGCAGCCAATTGGGGTTCTTTATGGAGCCAAAAGGGTGGGTAAGGGTGGTCAAGGAGTTGGTGTGTATTAGGTAGCATAGTGAATGGAATAGGACTTGGTCATTCAAAGGTGTCAATCCATGGGGGGTTTTATTCTTTAATCAACAAAATGATAGGTCATGAAGATCATCAAGATGGGGCTGAAATGGGTCATAGGGGAGGTGGCATTTTGAGGTTAAAAGACGTCTCGAAAAGTCGCGACAAGTTAAGAAAGTTACCGAAATGAATGGATGACAAGGCCTTTGCCTCACCAATATTTCTCGGAAAATTATCATATGAATTCCATTAAATCGGAATTGTAATCCTCTTTCCATATAAAATATGCCATCCAAAAATTTTAAATTTTCCCGGGGTTTCAAAATCGTCAAAAGAAGGATAATTGATCGAATTATCCCTCGGAAATTAATTAAATCTTAATTAATCATAATTAAAATTTTCGGTATTTACACTCATCAGACGGTACTTCAACCCCGTCACCTTGCAAACCTACAACTACTTTTTTTGATGAACATCCAGTATCTACCACTGGGACAGCTTCAGACGGAACACCACATCCAGTACAAGACTTCTCCCTTGCATGCGTAAGACTAAATTTCCCACTAAGACAAGACAACTTAGGAGGACACGGATGTGGGGCTGGGTTCACAGGATTAGCCGCAGATGCTGAAGCTCTGGCATCAGTAGCAGTTTTTTTATAAGGTCTATCAGACACACAAGTGCAATCGCACTCGTGAATCCACCAGTGCGATTCGTATCAAGCGAGACAAGAAAGTATACATTCGATGTACATAGAAGACAAAACATAGAACCAAGACACAAGAGTTTTTACGAGGTTCGGATCCGCGATCCTACATCCCCGGGGCCTCAAGAGTTGGCCCTAATCCACTATGATAATCGAAGAATACAAGGGGGTTGGACAAAGCCAAAGTACAGAACATGCAAGTCTAAAACAGGAAACGAAAAACAACAACCACACAAACAAAGGAAGAAAGAACTCCCTTCGAAGTTCTCAGATCTAGAGATACAGATCCAGATCGAGAAGATAAACCCTCAGGGAAGGCGGCACTGATCACCAGAGGAGCCAGCAACCTTGCACCACCTTAGGAGCGCCGAGGAAGAAGAGCTTCAGCGGCTGACGGAGGAAAAGAGGATCGAAGAGCGAAACCCTAACCCTAGAACTCTCTCTTCTCTCTCTTTCTTTTCAGAAGCTGGAGTGAACAGTGAGTTGAATGACAGAGGGCAACCCGAGCTCAAGCCTTTATATAGAGCTCAAACTCTAGTTGAAACGCAGCGCTTTGGAGGAAGCTACAACTCAAGTGATCAGCCAATCTCCCAAGGGTCTGTGCAATGGTTTCCGAGCATGGGCCTAGAATTGGGCTCGTGTTGTGGTGAGGAGATCAAGCCCAACGGGCCCAATTCAATCCAGTCCACAACACTTAGCTTATTCTTAGCTCCAACATACTCTAAACCTTATTACACATATAACCTATAGTTATTGTTTACATTACATAAATCATATAATAAAACATTATACAACTTAGACAAATATACATGTTTCTTAACAATTGCCCCCTATATTTTTCTATGTCCGCTCCAGACAGACCATCTCCTAGGTGTGGATTAGGTAACTAGGTCCATCGTCGGCCCTTCCTACCTGCTTGTGATCCTCAGCCTCCTTCATCCAAGTGAAGGAAATTCCTGCAAAACATAAACTTTTCTCTAGGCACTATCTTGGTGCCAAAGTCAGCAGGATTATAGTTACCATCTATTTTCACAACATGTATCACATTATCATCAACTTTTTCCCTAATGAAATGATACCTAACATCTATATGCTTGGTTCTTTCATGATACATGGGATCACGACACAAATATAAAGCAGATTGATTATCAATATGCAGCATAGTAGTATAGGTTTTCTTTTCAATCTCATGCAACAAACCCTGCAGCCATATGGCTTCTTTGCAAGCCTCAGTGGCTGCAATATACTCTGCTTCTGTAGAGGATAGAGCAACAATGGGTTGTTGTTGAGATTTCCAAGATATGCAATTCCCAGCCCAAGTGTAAACATAAGATGTAATGGATTTCCTATTATCTTTGTTACTAGCAAAATCAGAATCCACATATCCATATAACTCATTTACAGAACTGTGCTTAGCATAACATAATCTCAGCTTAGTAGTGCTAAACAGGTTAGGGTTGCTCATAATGTGGCCCGGCCCGAAAACCGAGCCGAAACCGAACCGAAAAAGTCGGTTTCGGGCCGGCCCGAGATTTCACGGTTCGGGCTTCGGTCCTGAAAAATCTAAATTTCGGTTTCGGGCCAAAAACCGGAACCGAACCGAATTATTTTAAAAGGTGAAAAATAAATAGGAATCCCTAATTTTTTGTTCCTCACTCCGCCGCCTCGCCTTCCAATTCTCTTCTCCACCTCCAGTAGTCTAGAACTCCAGATCTGTTCGCATCCCCTTTGCTCAGCCGCTCCGCTCCGCCTCTCCTCTCCTCTCACTTCCGACTCTCGCCAACCGCTCCTCTCAGGTGACCATGGTGCTGAACCGATCCGCATTCCGAGTCCCCTCTCAAGTTTATCAGTCTGCACTTGCTTTGCTTCAGAGTCCCTTCTCCGGGTCCGACTTCCACCTCTCGGCTGTTGAAAATATCTCTCCTCTCAAGATTACAACTCCCTCCTCCAACACTTGCAAGTTGCTTCCGAGTCCTCATTCCGGCATCCGAACAGATATGCTTGTTGACATGGTTAAATTAAGTATAGGCATATCGGTAAATTAAGAATTAGCATATAAATTATTGCTTTTTATTGTCATCCTCTACAGATCTAATTAGAATTCTAGGAGCATGTTTCAATTGGATCGTCAAAGAAACAAATATCAAGGGTTAATTACATGTTGACAGTACTGGATAAAATGGAACTTAGTTTTTTTTCAGAAGTAGTTCGGTTTTTTCGAGCCGAAAACCGAAAAAACCGTAACCGAAGGTCCGGGTTTCGGATCGGGCCTCGGGCCACCCCTCCCAAAAAATCGGGCCGTCGGTTTTGGCCCGACCCGTTTGAGTCGGTTCGGTTCGGGTCGGGCCTGGCCCGTTGAGCCACCCTAAAACAGGTATTTCAAAAGATATTTCATAGCATTCCAATGTTTCTCACATGGATTTGACATATATCTACTTAGAGCACTGATGGAGAAAGCAAGATCAGGACGAGTGCAAATCATACAGTACATAATAGAGCCTACAGCAGCATCAAACGGAACCTTTTTCATTCTATAAGACTTAGCAGCAGACAAAGCAGTATGATTTTTACTAAGGTCAAGATGTGAACCAAGAGGAATAGCATTAGGAGTCACATTTTTAATATGGAATCTATCCAAAACCTTAAGCACATAGTGAGTTTGATCAAGCCACGGCTTACCTTTACTCCTGTCTCTAGTTATTTTGATACCCATAATTCTCTTGGCAGGGCCAAGATCTTTCATATCAAAATGTTTAGCAAGTTCATGTTTAGTGGCATCAATATCATATTTAGATTTAGACATCAACAATATATCATCCACATATAACAAAACACACAGCACAGAATTTGTCTTATGGCCTTTAAAGTATAAGCAAGTGTCAAACTTACTCCTTTTAAAGCTCAAATTTCTTCTCATGCATGTGTCAAATTTGATATTCCATTGTCTAGGGGACTGTTTGAGTCCATATATAGACTTTTTAAGCAAGCATGCATAGTCAGGTTTGTTCTTATTGACAAAACCTTGAAGTTGTCTCATATAAATGATCTCATTCAAATCCCCATGCAAGAAGGCAGTTTTTACATCCATTTGTTCTAACTCAAAGTTATAGATAGCAGCCATAGCAAGTAATAACCTCAGAGTTTTGTATTTGACAACAGGGGCAAAGATTTCAGTATAATCTTCACCTTCTCTTTGGGTGAACCCCTTGGCAACAAGCCTAGCTTTATACCTAGGGGGTTCATTCTTAGAGTTACCTTCTTTCAATTTAAAGACCCACTTACTTCCTATAAACCTAGCATCTTTAGGTTTTAAAGCAAGTATCCAGGTTTTATTTTTCATCATGGAATCAATTTCTTCAGACATAGCATTTTTCTAATCTTTAGCATGAGCACATCTTATAGCTTGTTCATAAGTGTCAGGTGTAAAATGATCAACAACTTCAGACACATCACAAGCAAACTCAACAATGTTACTGATATACTTCTTATTTGGGATTTTAGTTCTAGGTGATCTATCCCTAGTTAACTGCCAAGTGGTTAAATCATGCCTCTCTGAAGATGAAATGCTAGAAGAGCCAGCAGCATGAACAGAAGAAGCAGGCACAGTAGCAGGTTCTAAAGACTCAGAATGGGGGGAGGGAGCATTAGAACTAACAGGGATAAAGCTATTACCATCATCATCATCATTTTCAGAACTATCAGAAGATCCATCATAAGTATCATCATGCACTTCCTCACCCAATTGGTGAGGTTGCATAGTAGTGGAAGGTGTTGCTCCTGGAGTTTCCTGAGCATCCTCAGTGTCAATGCCATCCTCAGATTCTTCATCATCCTCAGAAAGATCTGGGGTGTAGAACTGGGTTGCATCAGACCCTGAAGGTACCTGCAAGGACTTCTCAACAGATGGAATGAATACATTTTTAAAATGAAATTCATTTTCAACAAACACCACATCTCTACTAATTATGGTTTTATAGGCTCCAGGTTGAATAACAAGCAATTTGTAACCTTTAACTCCTTTTGGATAACCTAACAGAACACATTTTTGAGACCTAGGGTTTAATTTGCCATCACTTCTATGAGCATAAACCACACAACCAAAAGGTATAATATGAGTTAAGTCAGGTTTTTTCTCATGCCACATTTCATAAGGAGTTTTAAAACCATTGGTGGATGAGGGAGACCTATTTATGAGGTATACAGCTGTGACAACAGCTTCACCCCACAAAGAGGATCTCATTCCAGAGGATATCAACATACACCTTGCCCTCTCAAGGAGAGTCCTGTTCATCCTCTCAGCAGTCCCATTCTGCTGAGGGGTGCCAGGAATGAAAAGGTGTCTTTTGATACCATATGTATTGCAATAAGAGTTATATCTAGAGTTACAAAACTCCAATCCATTATCTGTTTTTAGACATTTTAAAGGGAGGCCAGTTTTAGTAGTAACAGATTTTATGCCACATTTCAAACATATCAAAAGCCTCATCTTTAGTCTTAAGTAAATAAACCCAAACCTTCTTGCTGTAATGATCTACAAGGGATAGAAAATACCTTCTGTCCCCTGGAGTGTTAACCTGTGCAGGTCCCCACAGATCTGAGTGAACATACTCAAGGGGTTTGGAAGCAACATAGGAGGATTTTGGAAAACCCTTCTTAGTTTGCTTTCCCCCATCAAACAGTTATCACACACATCAATATCAACAGGTTTAGATTTAAGAATGCCATGCTTGTACAGATAAAGTAAACCCTTATTTCCTATATGCCCTAGTCTGTTATGCCATTTTATAGACTCATTTAAGGACATATTATCACCAGAAACAGCAAGTATGGTAGCAAAATTAAGCTCAGGAGAAGCATGGATAACATATAAACCTCTTCTCTTTTCAGCATGAATAAGATCCTTATTATCTCTAGATAAAGTCCTAATACCATCCTTGCTATTAACTTCACAACCTAAGGCTTCTAAAGAACTTTCAGATAAGAGATTTCTTCTAAGATCAGGAACCCATCTAACATCACTTATGACCCTCACCACACCATCATGCATTTTTAAAGCTACTGAACCTATGCCTTTAATTTTCAAGATAGAATGGTCACCAAGCATCACATCTCCACCATCAAATAATTTCAAGTTGTGCAACCAAGATTTATGATGAGTGGCATGAATGGTGCATCCAGAATCAAGAATCCAGCAATCAGAAGCATTTTCAACAAGCAAGGAAGTAACAGCAAGCACTTGATGTGTATAGTAGGGATGGGTTTCAGACACTGTATTAACAGCAACCTTCTTAGAAGCTTCTTTTTCATCTCTTTTCTTCTTATAGCAGTCCTTTTCAAAATGACCAGTTTTAGAACAATAATGACATTTCACATTTGATTTGTCAAAGTTCTTATCAGATCCATTTTCAGGTTTAGACTGTTGATTATCTTTATTGTTATTTTCCTTCTTCTTGTTATTTCTCTTTCTATTACCTTTACCTTTAGGCTTAGCCATAATAACTTCTTCTTTAGTATCAACCTTAGGTTCAGATTTAGAGCCATTTGCAGTTTTAAACACTTTAAGCGATTCATTTTTCTAGATTAAAGATTCAGTGATATCTTTCTTAACCAGCTTAGCATTTCCATATTGGACAACATCCTTATAAGTGTCAAACTGACTAGGCAAAGAGTTTAACAGAAGCACACACAACTGAGTCTCATCAAGTTTGTCACCACAACGAGTAATATCTTGAGTAATTTGTAAAAACCTATCAAGATTCTCAGAAAGAGTGCATGTTGTGTTCATTTTAAAACTAAACAATTTATTGAACAAATTAACACGAGAAGGCAAAGATTTTGTAAGATAAAGATTTTCCAGAGCATCCCACAACTTTTCAGTTGTGGCATGTTCTATTACCTGCCTTGCTACATCGTCTAAGAGACGTAGCAAGATTTCCCTATGGGCTTGTTCTTCCAGTTCCTGAATCTTATCCTTGGAAGTACCATCAGGGAACTTGTTGGTGATTGCGACCCAGCACTTTTCCTTCATAAGCACAGCTCGCATCTTCACCTGCCACATAGCAAAATCAGTAGTGCCATTGAAAGGTTTCAAACGAACAGAATCAGACATTTTCTAAAGAAACAGAAATAATCCAGAAAAGTTCAAGAAACAAAGAACAGATACAGCGAAAGCAACAATAGGTCACAGAATAACCAAGAAATCAGAAACTAGGTTCATGATAAAGAAATCGAGGCTCTGATACCACTTTGAAGAGGGTAATAGGCGATTCATATCAAGCAAGACAAGAAAGTATACATTTGATGTACATAGAAGACAAAATATAGAACCAAGACACAAGAGTTTTTACGAGGTTCGGATCCGCGATCCTACATCCCCGGGGCCTCAAGAGTTGGCCCTAATCCACTATGATAATCGAAGAATACAAGGGGGTTGGACAAAGCCAAAGTACAGAACATGCAAGTCTAAAACAGGAAACGAAAAACAACAACTACACACACAAAGGAAGAAAGAACTCCCTTCGAAGTTCTCAGATCTGGAGATACAGATCCAGATCGAGAAGGTAAACCCTCAGGGAAGGCGGCACTAATCACCAGAGGAGCCAGCAACCTTGCACCACCTTAGGAGCGCCGAGGAAGAAGAGCTTCAGCGGCTGACGGAGGAAAGGGGATCGAAGAGCGAAACCCTAACCCTAGAACTCTCTCTTCTCTCTCTTTCTTTTCAGAAGCTGGAGTGAACAGTGAGTTGAATGACGGAGGGCAACCCGAGCTCAAGCCTTTATATAGAGCTCAAACCCTAGTTGAAACGCAGCGCTTTGGAGGAAGCTACAACTCAAGTGATCAGCCAATCTCCCAAGGGCCTGTGCAATGGTTTCCGAGCATGGGCCTAGAATTGGGCTCGTGTTGTGGTTAGGAGATCAAGCCCAACAGGCCCAATTCGATCTAGTCCACAACACTTAGCTTATTCTTAGCTCCAACATACTCTAAACCTTATTACACATATAACTTATAGTTATTGTTTACATTACATAAATCATATAATAAAACATTATACAACTTAGACAAATATACATGTTTCTTAACATTATGCATTTGAAAATCGTAAAATATATAAGAATTTTAGATTTTTTTATAACGTATTTTTATTTGAGGGACAGGGCCCGTCCCGTTCCGGTCCCGTCTCGTTCCGTGAGGGACAAGGCCCGTGCGAAATTGGAAAAAAAGTAGTGAATCCCGTCCCGATCCCGTCCCGCAAGACTCGAACTTGGGTGTACCTATAGCCATAATTTAATGCAAAAGCCTTAACCAGCTGGGCTAGGACAGCTTAATGTCTATCTATCATAGTAATACTATATATTGAAAATTGAAAAATCGGGGTGGGCTGTAGCAAAGCTCAGCCCACCCCTCCTTCCGTCCCTGGCCATGGATGTTGTCAAAGTGTTGCATATGAATGCAGGAGATGGAGATTCAAGCTATGCTCATAACTCTCTCCTTCAGGTATTCATTTTAATTTCATTTTTTTAATAGAGAGTGTTTTGTTAGACCAAAATCCCAAATTAAAGTTTGGGAGCCTTCTATGATTTCTTTCTAATCCTTTACATTTTTTAAAAAAATTCACATGAAATTGTGGTTTAAAATTAAATAAAACTAGATCAATTGTCACAAGATTGATGCTTAATTTAATTTTTTTTCCACATATACATATTTATGACAATAAATTATTTCGATAGTTAGTATTTACAGTACTCCCTCCGATCATTTTTATAAGACATTTTAAACTAATGCGCAATAATTAAGAAAGTGAAATTTAGAGTTGAATTTAACTTTTTTGCTTTGTAATAATAATGATAAATTGTACGGATTAAATGAAAAAGGTAAAACAAAAAGATGTTTGTGAGAGAGTGATATGGCTCTCAATGGCATGGAAATTTGTGTTACATTAATTACAAAGAAAAAATTGTGCAGTACTTTTCTAAACATCAAATCTAATTTTGAAGCTTTAAACGTCTTATGTATTTGACCGGAGGGAGTATTAAATTGTGGCAGAAAAAAGTCCTATCCATAACAAAAGTGATATGGGAGGAGGCAGTACAGAAACTAGTACATGATACCTTCCCAACAGCCAGAAGCCTTCACATGGCGGATTTAGGGTGCTTCTCCGGACCCAACGCACTGTGGATCGCCCACGAACTCATCACTTCAATCTTCAACATCCGGCAACAATGTGGCAGCCAGTTGCCGCTAGATGTTGAGGTGTTCTTGAATGACCTCCCTGGGAATGACTTCAACACTCTCTTCAAACTTTTGCTTTTTATCGCTATGTTGTATGAAACGCGGAATGTAGAGAGAGTTTCAACACCAAAACGAAAGACAAACTTGTATTAATGTTTCAAAGCAAGTTTACAACCAATTCAAAACATAAGCAAGTATAGAAATGATAAGATCGATTAGCCTCAACTAGGACACCAGTCACCAAGGATAGAACCAAAGGGCAATCGAGCTTCAAATCTCACTAGCTCTCGAACTCAAGGTGTTTGGATGTGAAGGGAGCTCAACCTACGCTCAAGAGCACCAGGGAACCGAAACCCTAGCAGAGCTCATGAGACAAGGGAGTGTAGCCATGGAAGCTCTTAGATTTCTCTCTCTCTTAATTAGTCGGCGTTTAGAGTTTCCAACCCTCTTAAACCTGAGCCAAGTTGTACGACGTCGTAGCTGGCACAACGGTAACAAATCAGAGAGCTTCGAGCTGGGCTGGCCTGAGATCACAGATGGGCCTAAAGCCCAATTGCAATTCCATCAGGTGCTCACCCATATAACACACAAATACAAACACACATAGAATTACATAGGCTAAGTAAGATGAGCCTAACAATTGCCCTCCTAATTCTATGTTTACACATATCGTAAAACTGCCTTGTTGAAATGTGAACTGGATTTACTCCTTTTCTGTCATCGGCTAGACATACTCCTTCTCAGCATCAGTTGACATTGATCAAGTGCAGGAACTCCCTGCAAAAGATGAACTTATCAGTGGTCACAATCTTAGTACCAAAATCAGGAGGGTTGATCTTTCCATCAATCTTTTTGACAAAAAGAAGATTTTTAGCTACCAAAACACGAATGAAATGGTATCTAATGTCAATGTGCTTGGTCCTCTCATGATAGACAGGATCTTTGCACAGGTAAAGTGCACTCTGATTGTCCATGTGCAACACAACCTTACAAGGTTTCCTTTCCACCTCCTTAAGTATATTTTGCAGCCAAATTGCTTCCTTGGAGGCTTCAGTTGCAGCAATGTATTCTGCCTCTGTTGAGGAGAGAGCAACAATTGGCTGCAATTGTGCCTTCCAAGAGATGCAATTGCCACACCAAGTATACATAAAGGAGGTGGTGGATTTCCTGTTGTCTTTGTTACCTGCATAGTCTGAATCCACAAAACCAAATAGCTCAGAGGGAGAGGTGTGCAAACCATAGACTAGACAAATGTCCAGTGTTCCTGCAATATATCTCAGGAGAAACTTCATGGCAATCCAATGTTTCTCTGAAGGATTGGACATGTACCTGCTGAGTACACTTACTGCAAAAGGCAAGGTCAGGTCTAGTACAAATCATTGCATACATCAGAGATCCCACTGCAACATCATAAGGTACATTCCTCATATAGTCTTCCTCCTCCATCCTTAGTGGCACCTCAGATCTTGTGAGATCAAGGTGCCCTCCTAAGGGTATAGGAGCAGGCTTGACTCTTGAGAAATTGAACCTATCAAGGACTTTCATCAAGTAGTCCTTTTGTGATAAAAAAATATCTGATGTTTTGCTCTATCTCTGGAAATCTTTATTCCAAGAATTTTCTGGGCAAGGCCCAGATCTTTCATGTCAAAAATTTCCTAAGTGAGGCCTTAACATCAGATATCTTTGCCTTAGACTTGCATATAATGAGAATATTATCAACATAAAGCAAGACATATAAGCTGGGAGACACAGACTTAGCACCAAGCAAGTATAAACAAGGATCATAACAGCTGATTTTAAAGCCAAGTTTGATCATGCAGTTATCAAATTTCTTGTTCCATTGCCTAGGGGACTGCTTTAAACCATACAAAGATTTCTTAAGCAAGCAAACATGATCAGGTTTAGTCTTGTCCTCAAATCCTTTAGGTTGTCTCATATAGATTTGTTCATCTAAATCACCATGAAGGAAGGCAGTTTTAACATCCATTTGTTCAATCTCATAATCATAAACAGCAGCAACAGCAAGCAATAAACTCAGAGTTTTATACTTAACAACAGGTGCAAAGATATCATTGTAATCAATCCCAGGTTTTTGTGTGAATCCCTTGTCTACCAACCTTGCCTTGTAGCTAGGTTGGCCACCCGGATTCACACTATTTTTGAGCTTATAAACCTATTTACAACCAATCAACCTGGCCTTGTTTGGTTTAGGAACAAGAATCCAGGTTTTGTTGGCTATCATGGAGTTTATTTGCTCTTTCATAGCAAGCAACCATTTATCAGAATTCACACATTTCACATCATGCTCAAACAAATCAACCTCATTATCAAAGTATTTCCTGTTTGGTATTCTAACCCTAGGTGATCTATCTCTTGTTAACTGATAATTGGTCAAGTCATGAACTTCATCAAAATTTTCATGCTCATGATCAATTTCAATTCAAGATTCTGACAAAGCATCATCAACATCAACAAGAGGATCAACAAATTCATCATCATAAGAAGAATGGGTAGAAGAGAAGCTTTGATTAGAGGAGATAGAGGTAGATGAGCTTACCCCCCCCCCCCCCCCCCCCCCACCTGATTGGTGAGGCAAATGATCTTCAGTACTTGAGTTTGAGCCATGAAGCTCAGGAATCTGATTATTGCTGCTACTGGATGAAGATTCAGATGACTCATGTGGGATACCAGTGTCAAATTCATTGTTAGGAGCCCCACCTTGTGAGGTGGGGACATAAAACTGAGCTGCAGGGGTTAGTTCATGAGCAACTGAAGAATGCACATTCTTAAAATGGAACTTAGTTTCAATGAATTTGACATCTCTGTTGATAATTACTTTGTAACTCCAAGTTGGATCACAAGTAATTTATAACCCTTCACACCCTCAGGATACCCCAACATGACACACTTTAGGGACCTTGGTTGCAACTTCCCTATGCTCTGATGAGCATAGGCAGTGCATCCAAAAGGCATTAAGTGTGAGATATTGGGCTTGGTTCCAGACCACAACTCATAAGGAATCTTGAAACCAATGGCAGCTGAGGGTGATCTATTGATCAAATAAGCAACAGTGGTCACGACTTCCCCCCAGAGAGATGGCTTCATGCCAGAGCTAATGAGCATACACCTGGCTTTTTCAAGCAGTGTCCTGTTCATTCTCTCTGCAGTTCCATTCTGTTGGGGGGTGCCTGGAATAGTAAGATGCCTTATAATACCATGATCATTGCAGAAATCATCAAACAACTTGTTACAGAATTCAAGTCTATTATCCGTTCTAAGGCATCTCAATTTGAAAGCAGTTTTACCCTCTGTTTTGGTTTTTCAAACTCTGAAAGCTTCAAAAGTATCACTTTTGGCCTTTAATAAGTGCACCCAAACCTTCCTGGAATGGTGATCTATTAGTGAGAGGAAGTACTTCCTTCCACCAACAGTATCAACCTGGGCAGGTCCCCATAGGTCTGCATGCACATAATCTAAAGGTCTTTTAGCAACAAAGTCTGATTTTTTAAAACATTCTTTTGCATGTTTACCAAAAATACAGCTTTCACAGTTTTTCAAATCAGAGGGTTTGCCTTCAAGAGTCCTTGTGTAAACAAATAATGCAAATCTTTGTTCCCTATATGACCAAGTCTAGCATGCCAAATCAGAGTATCAATCATGTTCATGGATGCAACAGAAGACTCGGCAGATAAAGACATACCATGCAGCACAGGATTTCCAATGATATGATAAAGACCATGTTTCTTAACACTTTTGATGAGGATCTTACCATTCCTAGAAATAGTTCTAATACCTCCTTTAATGTTAATACCATAGTCAAGGTCATCAAACATAGATTCAGACAGCAAATTCCTCTTCATATCAGGTACCCACCTTGCCTGTTGAAGGACCCTAACAACCCCATCATGCATTTTAAAAGGAATATTGATTATATTGCCTATACCTCTAATAGCAAGTTCAGAATGATCACCAAGTCTAACCATGCCACTAACGGATTCATCAAGATAATCAAAGTAATGCTTATGAGGAGTTACATGCATAGTACATCCAGAATCAAGCAACCAAGCATCAGATGAATCATCACAGGCAACCATAAGCAACTCATCAGAATAAAACAAGCCAGAATCAAGCACTGCAGATGTACCAGTTTGCAATTTCTTTTGATCATCATCTCTTTTCTTATAACGATCAGCAATAACATGGTTATTTTTCTTGCAATAGGTACAATGCTTCTTTCCAGGTTCAGCAGATTTTTCTTTATCCTTTTTCTTGTTTCTTTTTCTATTTTTGTTGCCACCCTTAGTAAAAAGCACATCAGGTTTAGAGTTGGGTTTTTCAGATTTGTCACCTTTAATCTTAAAAACCTTAACAATCTCATTTTTCTGAGTAATAGCCTCAACTATACGTTTCTTAGTCAAGGTCTCATTATTGAACTGAATAACATCTTTAAAAGTATCAAATCGAGAAGGCAGAACATTCAACAGAATAATAGCTTGGTGAGTGTCATTAATTTTATCATCACATCTTTCAAGTTCTTGTGTCATACGGAGGAATTTATCAAGATTATCATCAAGAGACACAGAAACATCCATCTTAAATGTAAAAATGCGACACAACAAAGATATCCTGCTTGACAGGGCTTTTACCTGATAAAGTTCCTGTAATTTCTTCCATAAATTTATGGAGGTATCACAGTCAACTACCTGTCTATCTACCTCATCAGAGATACGGATCATGATCTCACTGTGAGCAACAAGATCCAGATCCTTTTTAGCATCTGCAGACATATCTGTAGGATATTCATTATTGACAGCCTTCCAGCACTTTTCTTTGATCAAAATCGCCTTCATTTTGACTTGCCACATAGCAAAGTCCGTTGTCCCATCAAAGGGTTTGATACGATAAGAGTTATCAGCCATGAGTTTGAATCAGGTACCTGAGAAAATAAGTGAACAAATCAGTAGATATGTAAACACTGTGAGCACTCAAACCCTACAACACTTGGCTAAGGGTTTGAATCTCTTAAACAGATATCTAATCAAGAGTGAGTACTCAAATCCTGCAGCTTTTTAGCTAAGGATTTGAATCTCAAATGTGCCCTTGACAATCTAAACCAAGCAGAATCTACGCTGCTAGTTTATATCTATCAATCGTCACAGTAGGGAGCCAAAGGGAACTGAAAAGGGGAGTTGTCAGAAGAAGAGATTCTCTGACAACTTCTTGCTATGCCTCTGATTTGTTCAGATCTAGGCCACAAAGGCTCAAATCCAAGCAAACAAACTCGAGACTCTTGAGTTTCTCGAAACCCTAGATCCAGAGTCCTCAACAAAGCTCCAGAAGACTTCGGTGGAATCAAGAGATTTTCGAAGAACACCCTAATGCCTTTGCAGATCTGGAGTCGCCGAGGATGAGGATCCTCGAAAACCTCTACAGACGCAAAGGGTTTTCGGAATCGGAGCCTAAGGAGATGGGAAACTCCAAAAGCTTCAACGAATCCGAAAAATTCGTAAACCCTAACCCTAGCTCTAATACCAAATTGAAACGCGGAATGAAGAGAGAGTTTCAACACCAAAACGAAAGACAAACTTGTATTAATGTTTCAAAGCAAGTTTACAACCAATTCAAAACATAAACAAGTAGAGAAATGATAAGATCGATTAGCCTCAACTAGGACACCAGTCACCAAGGATAAAACCAAAGGGCAATCGAGCTTCAAATCTTACTAGCTCTCGAACTCAAGGTGTTTGGATGTGAAGGGAGCTCAACCTACGCTCAAGAACACAAGGGAACCGAAACCCTAGCAGAGCTCATGAGACAAGGGAGTGTAGCCATGGAAGCTCTCAGATTTCTCTCTCTCTTAGTCGGCGTTTAGGGTTTCCAACCCTCTTAAACCCGAGCCAAGTTGTACGACGTCGTAGCTGGCACAACGGTAACAAATCAGAGAGCTTCGAGCTGGGCTGACCTGAGATCACATATGGGTCTAAAGCCCAATTGCAATTCCATCAGGTGCTCACCCATATAACACACAAATACAAACACACATAGAATTACATAGGCTAAGTAAGATGAGCCTAACATTGTAGTATTGAACACTTTCTGTATTGTATGAGTTTGTATTATTGACTGTCTTTTGATGTCGGTGTGCCCCCACCCTCAAAGATTTCTGGCTCCGCCACTAGAGAGAACCACAATATCAGATGATAGTCTAAATCTAGAAGAAAATATTTTATAAAATATTATTTTTTAAGAGACTATTTTTCTTATTATGAGCGGTGGGAGATGCCTAATCGCTAATTTACCTTATTCATTATATATAGGGAAATTATATGGATTTGGATGGAGCAAGAAATAGTACAAACGCAATTTGCAAGGAGAAAGAGGCGTTCAATGGTGGAGGGTCGATGTCGGTGGTGGCCGACCGTTACCTACCCAGTCACTTCAATTCCATTCGGCTTCTTTTGCCAATGAAATTACAACTACAACTTTGTTTTGGTCGCTAATGAAATTACAACTTTACAAGAATATTAGACGCCATCCCCTTGTTATCTTTTATAATACGTCTCGTTAATTAACGTCTTGGCTATATACACCGCAAATCCTCACGTCCTTAAGGACGTGCAAGGGTGGAACCCCCCAAAGCGTGGCTACGTGCATTGCACGTCCTTTTTTTTAAGAAAAAGTGCATTGCACGTTCTTATGGACGTGCAATTTTGCCCGTCGATAAGGACGTGCAATTTTGCACGTCGATAAGGACGTGCAATACTGCACGTTCTTAAGGACGTGCAATATTGCACGTCCTTATCGACGTGCAAGCACGTCTTCTTAAAAACAAAAAAAAAAGAGCCCCTTCGTCTTCGTCCCACCAGCAACCAGAGAGAGAGAGAGCGACGCCGAAGAGAGATCGAGAGAGCGACGCCGGAGAGAGATCGAGAGAGAGAGATTGAGACAGAGATGGAGAGAGCGGAGGCGGAGAGCCAGGCGGAGGTGCCCATGGAGGAGGAGCTGCGGGAGGGTGGTGGTGGTGGTGGGGCGGTGGCGATGGAGACCGAGGAGGGTGGTGGGGCGATCGCGGTGGCTGAGATGGTGGAGGGTGGCGGAGGAGGTGGCGGAGGAGGTGGAGGGGTGACGGATGTGGTGGAGGAGACGGAGACGGTGGCGGAGATGGTGGAGGGTGGCGGAGGAGGTGGCGGATCTGGCAGAGGAGGTGGAGGGGCGGCGCAGGAGGTGGAGGAGACGGCGGCTTCCGCGCCGGAGGTGGAGGAGATGGCGGCGGTGGTGCCGGAGGCGGTGGCGCCGGAGGTGGTGGTGCCGGCGTTGGAGCCGGAGTCTCAGACCCTATTACCGCCGCGGAAGCGACGGAATATGGAGGTCTCTCCTTTCCCGACCCCACCGATATGTTATTTGAATTATTTATTTTATTTGATTGATTATAATATAGTTTTATAATATAATTTATAGTTTAGTTTAATAGATTATATAGTTTCATAATTTATAGTTTAGTTTGTTATATAGTTTCATAATTTATAGATAATAGATTATATAGTTTCATTATATTTTATAGTTTTATGATATTTTATAGTTTAGTTTCATGATATTTTATAGTTTCAAATTTAGTTTGTACAAATATATTAAAATATATTAAAATACATTACAAAATATATTCAAAATCAAACACAATAAAAAGACATTAGTATAACATTAAAAGTCATTAAAAACTTTAAAATATATTAAAATATATTATAATACAATAAAAAATACATTAAAATACAATAAAAAAAACATTAAAAGTCATCACATTCTATACATTAAAATACATTAAAAGTCATTACAAAACATACATTACAATATATTAAAATATATTAAAATACAATAAAAGACATTAGTATAACATTAAAAGTCATTAAAAACTTTAAAATATATTAAATTATATTAAAATACATTAAAAAATACATTAAAATACAATAAAAAAACATTAAAAGTCATTAAAAAACATACATTAAAATACATTAAAAGTCATTACAAAACATACATTACAATATATTAAAATACAATAAAAGACATTAAAATAAAAAAGATTAAAATATATTAAATAGAAAGTAACAAGTTCTTAAACTTTCATAACACCAGGCGGCAGGGAGGCTCTTGCAGGGGGATGGTACCCTCCGGCCAGTTAGACACGCCGACCGGGCAGTGGTTAGTCAGATTATGGAGGAGAGCGTACCACATGACATTCACGGTCAGCAGGAGCATACTGTAGATGATCTATTGATGTCTGCAGAGAGCTATCAGCAGTCCATTGGGACCCCACCGGCCGACGAGTTAGACATCTTCTGGGGGGGTTTGCCAGATTTCCATCCTTCTGGCGATGCGATGATGGGGTTGCAGCCTTCTTTGGAGCCCCCCCGAGGTACTGAGCAGCTGCGTCACAGATGTAGTTGCGGGTCGACGGGCTGACATGGGTAGACCGCCTACTCGTCTACCCCCCACCATCCCTGAGGCATCTACATCTGGCACCCACGACGTCGAGGCTTCTACATCCACACACATACCACCCGTGGTTTCTCTGGCTTCGGCGGATGACAGCATTCCGGACGTCGCGGAGGAGGTCGGCGACGGGCAGGAGGGGCAGCCCGGGGGGCATGGGCAGCCGGAGCCCGTGCCCATCCCTGCGCAGGATGCTGCACCGGCTGCGCAGGTCGACCCATTCTTGCCGCCGGGTGATCTACTGGTGTCTTATAGGCACCACCGAGCGTATCGGGTTAGGAGTGAGCCGACTGTGGATCTGCCTTTGCTGAAGTTCCACCATCGGGCGACTCACCTGCGTGATTTTGACCCCTACATCTTCGAGGGCCCGGGGACCTGGTGGCAGGATCTGCTTCCATCTGGCATCCCTCAACTGCGGGACCTCCATTGGGAGGGTGTCGACGAGTACACGGGTCACCGGATTCATAGAGCATTTGACACGTACTTATTCAGTATTAAATGTGTCTGACATTAAAAAAAAGTACGAACGGATCTTTGATTCGTTCGATATAAGTAACGGATCTATGATTCGTTTAGGGGTGGGTGTGGGATCGGACTGGACGGGATTCACTAGTTTTTTTAATCTCGCGCGAGTCTTGTACCTTACGGGACGGATCCTATCCCTTAAATAAAAAAACATTATAAAAAAATTTAAAATTTCTATATATTTTGCGGGTTTTGAGGCGGAACACCCCACAATATGTAGTGTAATTCTGTTGATATAAAAAAAATCATATATAGAGAGAGGGAGGGTGGATCAAATGTTAACACCTATGATGTTAAATGTTAACAAATCAATTTCGGTGGATAGAAACGAATAATGACTCCTAAATTACCGAATACTAACTCTGAACTTGTCAAATAATCGATAATCAATTTACTTTTTATTTCAAATGAGCAATTTATCAACGAATAATAACTCTGAACTTGCCAAATAATCGAAACTTGACAATTGGTATTAAACAACCGGTTCATGCACCTTATGGGTCACCTCGCAAGGCTTTGACTTAACGAATAATTACTGCCAACTTATCGAATAGTTGTAAAATTGACTCACACTTTTGCAAGTTTTGAATAGTTGTAAATTTTGTCTGTCAAGTTTCGATTATTTGGCAAGTTCAGAGTTAGTATTCATTCCTAAATTGCTCATTTGAAATAAGAAATAAATAGATTATCAATTATTTGGCAAGTTCAGAGTTAGTATTCATTAATTTGAGAGTCAATATTATTCGTTTGAGTATCAAGAATTATTCATTTCTATCTAATAATCCTGATTTGTTAACATTTAACACCATAAGGGGTGGGTACACCCGAACCAATATATATATATATATATATATAGTTGGGATCCATGCCCCAAAATTTCCTTCCCATCCCTCCTAGCTAATTTTATTAATTATTAAAAATAATTAAATTAGAAATAATTAAGAAAAAAGATATATAGAGCATTGGTTGATTTGTGGGGAAAAAACGATCTTGTACGTGATTGCTAGTAGCAATTTGCTACTATGGACACGAAGCAGCAGTGGTCTATTCGTGCGTGTAAAATGAGAACTTACTTATTTAAAATGCGTGTAAAATGAGAGCAAGCTTAATTATTGTACTATGGGGGTCCGACCGGGAAAAAAGTGCTTTATTTGTGTGTATATATACTGTGGCAGTTACCTCTCAGTGCTACTAACTTACAATCATCCCTTTCATTAGAATATAATTAAATATATATTTGAAAATTGAGAGTGTTTTACTGATATAATAATTTCAACGCAATTAATGGATGTCGTCAAAGTGTTGCATATGAATGCAGGAGATGGAGATTCAAGCTATGCACATAACTCCCTCCTTCAGGTATTCATTTTAATTAATTACAGATTACAGATATAGTTTAATTTTATTATACTTTTCATTTTTTAATTGAGTATTAAATTGTGGCAGAAAAAAGTCCTATCCATAACAAAAGTGACAAGGGAGGAGGCAGTACAGAAACTAGTACAAGATACCTTCCCAACAGCCAGAAGCCTTCACATGGCAGATTTAGGGTGCTCCTCCGGACCCAACACACTGTGGACCATCCACGAACTCATCATTTCCATCTTCAACATCCGACGACGAGAATCTGGCAACCATGAATTGCCTTTAGATGTTGAGGTGTTCTTGAATGACCTCCCCGGGAATGACTTCAACACTCTCTTTAAGTCTTTGCCCGGCTTTCAGAATCAGCTGATGAGTGAGTTGCAGGATCAAAAAGGTTTCATCAATGTCTTTGTCAATGCCACCCCTGGCTCGTTCTATTGTCGCCTCTTTCCGACACAGAGTCTTCATTTTGTTCACTCATCTTATAGTCTTCATTTTCTCTCTCAGGTTGGGCTAACTGTTATTACTGCATAATTTAGAATTTTTTTCAGATTGGGTAAAAACGAATAAAAAATTAGCGAATTAGCCAAGATATGTCCGAAAGAATACTAAAGTCGCCGTTTAAAACAACAACTTTAGTCTAGCTTCAAAATATATATGAATCATGTTGTTGAATACGAATAGTTTTAGTGACTATACACTTGATTATAACAGTAACGGCTGCTTATACAGGATCAATTCTTTGTTGGGTGGCTTTAATAATTTAGGTTCCGAAGGGATTAGGGAGGAGCAACAAGGGCAACGTTTACTTGGCAAAGAGCAGCCCTGAAAGTGTGATAAAGGCATACTATGAGCAGTTTCAAACCGACCTTAAAACGTTCTTGAAGCATCGATCACAGGAGTTGGTTAAAGGTGGGTGCCTGGTTTTCACACTTCTGGGTAGAAAGAGCCAAGACCCCACCATTAGAGAGTGTGCCTGTATTTGGGATCTCCTCTCCTCCGTTCTCAATCAAATGGTTTCCGAGGTATTCACTATTTGAATCACCCATTACACAATTTACACTTAGCTTTCAACTAAAATTAACTATTTAAATCACGATTTTAAACGGTTTGGATCCCGTGGAGTTGAACTCCGTGAAGTTGGTAGAATAAACCAATATAAATGTATCGATCCTAAAAAATAAATTAAAAAATGGCTAAAGCAATTAAATCTAAACCATTTATTTAGAATCGAGTGGTTAGGATTTAACCAACTTCACGTGGAGTTATTTTACCAATTTCAGGGATCAAAGTAGATTTTAAGGTATTTTTCAATATAATTTAAATATGCATTTAAATCCGTCGTCACTTGGGGGGTCTTGAGTAACGACTTCCAATATTTCCGTCACCTGAATCTGTTTCAGGCGACGAATTTAAATCCGTCCGTCGTCTGAGTTGCCATCTAGTCAAGTGTAATATGTCCACCACTATGTGATATATATGATATATTGATATGATTGAACTCATTGTTTAGGGTTTGATAGAAGAGGAACAGCTTGATCGATTCAACATTCCAGAGTACATGCCTTCGCCTATGGAGATCGAAACTGCAGTAGAGAAGGAGGGATCATTTGCGATCAACTGCGTGCAAGTGTCGGAGGTCGATTGGGATGCTGCAACATACGACATCGATAATGAATGTGGCGGCGAAAGAGAGGAAATAGGATTTGGGTTTGTCAAGTGCATGAGAGCGGTGACGGAGGCCCTGCTTGCTGATCACTTTCACTTGGATGAAGCTTTGATGGATCAAGTGTTCAGGAGGTACGGTCAGATCCTTGTTGATACCATGGCTAGAGAGAGGTCCTTCTTGGTCAATGTTACCGCTTCATTGACCAAGAATTAGTTATCAATATATGAACATGTAGGGACATCGTCAACTATTACATTTGTGATTATAATTAAATTAAGGTGTGTGATCATATGTCTTTGTAGAATCATTCGATTCGATGTGGTATAAGTATTTGCAGCTGAATCTGTTAGGAATTGAATATATAGGGTGAATTGTGTAAATATTAGAGAGTGGGGTTTAGTGGTATAAATAGATATAGATTGTACTTGTTGGGGCATCCATGAATCAATAGAGAATACAGTTCTTCTTCTTCCTCTATCTCGCTCTCTCCTTCTATAATCTCTCTTCTCTCTCAATTCTCCATGAAAGTATACTCAAGGTCCTAACAATTGGTCACAGAGCCTCTCGGTTCTTCGACCAGAGACGCGCAATCGGAATCGTGAATTCGTCGGGTAATGGCAACCTTCGATCAGCGAGAGTTTCAGTTTTTTAGAGAGCGGGAAGAACGCTCCATCCTCATCAAGATTAGGCTTAAGCTCCATGAAATTTCGACAGAAGTATTGCTGGAGGTGTTCTCCACCTGTGGCAATATAGAAACGGTGGAAAATTTCAGATCGGGAGAGGAATTTCATTCAAAGGTTTACTTTGAAGACCAAGACTCAACCATGAGACCTCTCAATTGGTACAATGGCTGGTGCATTTACGGTAGTTGTTGCCAATTGGAGTTATTTCAAGCATCACAAGTCATCGATCGATCAAGCAAAATCAAAGTCCCGACCCCAGAAGTTGAAGATGCCTGCTTAGAGATTCCAGCAATGCCAGAAATCGGTGAGGGCGACGACATTCAAATCGCTCAGGACTCACCAAGAAGTTTCGATCAGAGATTCGAGGGGGTTTCAGAGATTGTTCGTGGGGATCCGAAATCGGAATTGCGCGAGATCCAGGAATTTAGTGTTGAAGACGGCGGCGGTGGTGCGCCAGTCCGAGAGGAGTCTTGGGAAACACCAAGGTCGGTCGACTCGCAAGAAAACGGGGAATCAAGGTCAAGTGGTCCTGGTTCGTGGAACAGATTGGACTCAAGAATCGAAGTCAACAGGACACCAAAGATCGAAAATCCAGTAGACGAAACGAACCAAGAAATCAGCGATTTGAAGGAATCATATCCGGAAATGGTGAATCTTGAGGAAATGTTAGAAGTGGACAATCTTAATCATCAAAGCACGCGCCTGGCAAATCTTTGGACAAATAACTCACAAGCAACCAGCGTCGACAATTTCTCCTTTGAAATCGAAGGAACAACCGACCCTACGATTCACTGGGGAATCAACATTGCAATCGAAGAGATCTCAAGGCTGGAACCTCAAAGCGTTGACAATTTCATGGCATTGCCGCCATTGGCAATTAACGAACCGAAGCAAGAATTCCATGAGGAGCCTGAAGAGCTGCAACCTCAATTCGAGCGGCCGAAGGTAAATTCCCATTCCCCAGTTGTAGTTGCTAAAAGTGAATTAGAAGGAATGGATGAATTGGATGATGGCTTGCCTGGATCGATCAAGATGAAGTGTGTTGATGGTGGGAATAAAGCAGTTGAATTTTTTGGAAATTTGAGTGCACACAAGGTGCTTGTGAAAATGCCTATGCATAATGGGATGCAATTGGGTATGGTTGTGATCAATAGTGGTGCAAATCTATCAAATCTTTTTGTTGCAGCAGTAGATGGGCATAGATTGAATGAGGGAAATCTGATTTTTGACCCTGGAGGAGTTGATGATGGAAGTTGTAGGAGTATTGTTGAGCTTGTTCTGGTTGTGCACCTTGCCAAGGATGTGTCCATGAATGGGCAGTCATCTTGGGGTCGTGAAATTGATCTTGAGCTTTTTAAGGATGGTCTGAAATTGTTGCCATTTGATAGAGGAGTTATTACTTGTTTAGTTGAGGTGAAAGTCGATTGTAGACCAGAGATGAGTGATGCGTTTGTTGTTGTTGGAAAGCTTTTCCAAATTGTCAGTAGTGGTTGCTGGTGTGGTGCAGAAAGGATGGATCTGTATTGCACTTCAGATTGCATTCTCACCTTTGATCCAGGTGGAGTTGGGTCTGTTTTCAGGACATGAGGCAACAAATGGGAGTTGTGTGGGGGCTTGAGTTCATTGGTTATCTCAGAAATCTTTAGCACAAGAGAACTGTTTTCATCCATGGCAGCTTTCCGTGACTCGCTCAACTTTGAGAGTTCAAGATTGGCTTCATCTAACTGCAGTTTCAGATCTGAAACCTCTTTCACTATGGGGTGCATTTGAGATTGACTAGTAAGGGATGGGAAGTATAGACAAACCATGAAAGAATGCAAGAAGCAACTGAATTTTTTTTGGCTACTTGGAACACAGGAGCTGTCATAAGGGGCAAGAAGCTGCTGAAGTGCAGCAGTGCAGAGAGCCTGAATTTTGCAGCGGGGCATTACTGTCATGGGGCTGCTGCATTTGGCAATGGGTGATGACTCTTGTGTGGTCTGTTAGCATAATTTGGCTGTTGTAGTGCTACATGGGAACTGTTGTTGGCATAATTTGGTTGCTGTCATAAGTTTTGCTCCCATAATTGATCAAAGAATGGCTCAAAGTGCAGCTCAAAAGCAATTTGAAAGTGAAGCTACCCTATTACTTTACTCCAATGTTGATAGCTTGCTGAATTTTTTTTTTTCCATTCTAGCTCATTAGCTATTATGAGTTTACATTGTAGAAGCATTGAGGACAATGCTTTATAAAGAAGGGAGTATTGTTAGGAATTGAATATATAGGGTGAATTGTGTAAATATTAGAAAGTGGGGTTTAGTGGTATAAATAGATATAGATTGTACTGGTTGGGGCATCCATGAATCAATAGAGAATACAGTTCTTCTTCTTCCTCTATCTCGCTCTCTCCTTCTCTAATCTCTCTTCTCTCTCAATTCTCCATGAAAGTATACTCAAGGTCCTAACAGAATCATTCGAGACAACATCTTTGAAGAGTCTAATAGGTGATAAGTAATACTCTAGAAGGGGATGAATAGAGTATGCTCAATTTTTCAAAAGCAAAACCCTTAAAAAGAATTTCAAATCAATTTGACAAGACCTTGGTATTGCTACCAAATCTTAACAAATAAAAACCGAACAAGATAAATTAATAGCGGAATATAAAAAGATGAACACACGAATTGTTAACGAGGTTCGGCAGGAACTTGGCCTACGTCCCCCCGCCTAGGGTTATCCAACCCGTAGGATTCAAACACTTCTTATTTCACTTCACTTGAGCCTAGAACTTCCTAGAGAAACTTCCCTTCCTCTATACAAAGCCTCATCGCTTCTATTCTAGCTCTCAACCTTACAAGTGAAATAAAAGTTCACACCACACACAAAGTGTGTTTGATCGAGAATGAAATACTCTTAGTCTAAAATGAATGACTTGTACAATAAGTGCTTGTGTTTCCCTCAACTCTCAAACAACAGACAACACTTAAACTTTATGAGAATGTAAGAGAGAAACTGAGATGACGAATGCTTTTAGACAACTTGAATGCTCGAGTGCTTGCTTAGGTGAATTGAGTCCCTTTTCGTCTCTATATAGTCGAATGCCTTCAAGGATTCTTTGGAGGGATGACCGTTCGAAATTCAAAACCTTTCCAAACTAGTTTGAATTCCTTCCGATTATATACTTTCCAAAGTTGTAGCTTCCATCCTTTCCATGATCTTGTATGATCGGATATGGATATGATCTTTCCTTGAATGGCTTTCCATTTCCTGAAATATCATATGGAATGTATCTAACGCATAAAATGGGTTAGGTGAGACTATTGGAGTAGCGTTGATCCAATCCAATTCCTTAGGTCCTAATGAGAAGCCCAAGATAATATTGTGGCCCAAAGAAATCGGCCTTGGAACATAACCTACATAAGGACAAGTCAAAACAAATATACACAGGGTATATGACCAAACATTTTAGTCTGGGTTTCAAGACCTTGAAACCCAGTCTTCCGTTTTTGTCTTTCATTACCCTTAGAGATAACTAGACCTGGGCAAACGCGGGTCGGCCCGCCCGCCCGCGAAATTGGACAGGCTTGGGTAGGGGGAAAAGCCCATGCGGACCGCTAGGCCCGGCCCGCGCCCACAGCGGGTGCGGGATTGGACAGATTAATCAACCTGTTACGGGCCGCTAGGCCCGTAACGGACACCCGCCTTTTTTATTAACATTAATATATATATAATAAATAATATAATTAGTATAGTTACTTATATAGTTACTATTTTTATTAGTAACTATAGTTACTGTATTATTATATATATATACACTAATTAGTAAATCTAATTAGTAACTATAGTTACTTTTATTATCAAAAAAAACTATAGTTACTGTTTTTAATATCAATTAGTTTAGTTACTAATATATATGTACATTTTATTAGATTTATTAGTAACTATATATAGTTACTATATTACTGTTTTTTATTATATATATATACTAATTAGTAAATCTAATAAAAACAGTAACTACATATATATTACATATATATAATAAAAATTTAATTAGTATAGCATTAATAAGAAAAAATGATTAGATTTGCGGGTACCCGCGGGCTACCCGCACCCGCATTCACGGACGGGCTTGGACACGACTTTTATCCCGTTAAGCGGGCTTAGCCCGGCCCGCGCCCGCAACAACGGGATAAAATCTCGGATAAAGCCCGTCCCAAGCCCGGTCCGCGCCCACGTTTGCCCGGGTCTAGAGATAATGTGCACGTTAGTTCTCAAGATCTTACATTCAAGGTGGAGTCTTCAATCTTTAAGAAATGTAGTCTTGTTTAAGTTGGTTTTAATTACCTAAAACATTACAAAAGGTTTCTTTGTGGGAATCAAGGAAAAATTACAAAAAATAGCCCAATCTTCGTGGATTGTTGTGCTCATTAGTTTAAACTATCAAATATGTAGAAAATAACCTCAACTATTCACTTGATTACATAAAATAGACTCAAGCTACATTCAAATTCAAATAATTATTATCACATGAATAAGATTTGGATATGGATATATTACAAATCTATCTTAAACAAATATTTAGTTCTTAGGATGTGGATTTGATTCTTTGAATTCTTGTTCTTCTTATCATATATATACCAATATATTTTGGTCAAATGTATACCAACGTTCGATTCGATGTATATGCATTTGTGATAATAATTTTCTGGCCGGGCCGCTGAGAAAAAATTTCAGAATCCGTCTTAAGGTTTTAAGGGTGACAAAACATTTCACCTGTCACCAAAATGTTGCAAATGAATTCCCAACGAAAAACACAACACACCGTTGCATTCTATTAAATTCCGCTAGTGAAATCTGAAATGCAGGTTGAAGAGAGAGTTCAAACACATAAATGAGAAACACAAACTTGCATGTATTAAACTTTGAACAAAGAGTTTTACAAACGATTCAACCTTAAAAACAAAATGCGGAAATAAAAACGATTAGCCTCAACTAGGACACCAGTTACCAAGGTTAGAACCGAAGGGCAATCGGGCTTCAAATCTCACTAGCTCTCGAAATCTCAGTGTTTGGATACGAAGGGAGCTCTACCTATGCTCAAGAGCACAAGGGAATCGAAAACCCTAGCAGAGCTCGAGAGACAAGAGAGACGGCATGGAGGAGCTCTCAGAATCTATCTATCTCTTGTCGGTGTTTAAGGTTTGCAAACCCTCTTAAACTCGAGCCAAGTGGAACGACGTCGTTGAAGGCTCAACGGTCGGGAGATCCACAAGCAAGTGAGTTGGGCTTCCTCTAGGGCCGAGTTGAGGTCACGTTTGGACCCTTAGCCCAAACACAATGCAATCAGCTATCCAAAACACACCCTTACAAGTTATGCATCAACAAGCGCACACACAATGACACAACACTTAGGATTACATAGGCTTATGAAATGAGCCTAACAAAATCTTATTTCACTCGATGCCTCTTTAGCTCTTCATACATGAACAAAGGAGATAAAAAAAACGTCTTTATTATGTGAATCATCATATGACCAATACACAAACGTTACTTATACAAAGATAACACACATCGATCACGCGACACGAATATGAGATCGATCAGTCTAGTGTATATCCGCACTCCACAGCATAATCGATGAGTTGCTCTACTTCTTGCTCATCGACATCAACGGCTCCATCGATATCAATGTCGGTGTAATAGATGGCACGATCAGCTCGGAAGCCAGGCATATACGCCCCCAACTTCCTGAACGCATCCTTGAGCTCTTCCTTGTTCAGGTGCCCGTCTTTGTTGACATCGTGTTCCTTGAAAATCTTCCTCAGCTTCTCCTCGGTTAGCGACTCTTGACACGACGATCCCATCATCTTGATTTCTTGGCTGAAACTCTTAAGGGCCTCTATTCATCAAGATTCTTCTACTTGATCACATATATAATAAAGGATGTTAGGATCGAATTCGATCACTAGTTGATCGACGGTGAATTGGCGATGGGGTTGGAATCTGATGCTACATTACTCTTGCCTGTAAAGCCAAAAGAGATATGATGAATCTATTCCCTCTTGCAACCGTTGATTTCATATCCTCTTTATCACAAAAGCTTAATCTGTGTGCCGATAAGGACTGAAATTGTTTGAAGTTATATCAATGAAGATTCCTTACAAGGATCATCCAAACACTTCTTCTTCTCTATATCTACATAAACAATTTCTAATTGTTTGAAGTTAATCAATGATTGTGTTTTAAGACGTTTCAATTCTCAAGGCTCGAACTCGCAATCCGCTCTCCTACCGTAATCAACCAAAGCAAGGACGGACACGAGAAGGTGCCCCTCCTTGCAACTGGCGAACCACTAGATAGTGTACATTTTTTCGTTGATAACTTTGTTTTAATATATTATACTCAAATTTGATAACTGAATAGAAAAAGCTATGGACATATGATGATTTAACATATATTAACCAATTCAAATGTCTTTCAATAAAATAGATGGTTTGATATTTTTCTTAAATTTATATATGTTGGAAATAATGATTGAATAAGGTTTTTCTAAGGGGCTTCATTTTTGGAAATTACTTTATCCATATTTAAAAGAAAAAGGGAAAATGGTTTTATCTGGTTTTGAGGATTTTCCTCACCTAACCACGTAATTTGGTGGGAGAGTGGTGTGTGCTTCTTCTTTTTTGTTAATTAAGTAATAATTCAACCTAAGACATACCTAAAGTTCAAGAGGGTCGAACATACAATAAAACCAAAAATACAAGGAAAAAAAAGGAGCAATCAACACGTAGCATGCACCCTGAAAAGGACGAAACTAAGCAAAACTAAAACCGTAAATATGGGTTTTCAAGACTAAGATGTGTTTCCCATATTCTTCCTCCTCTCCTCTATGTGAAAAATTGTTCTGAGTTTCCTGTTGATTTCATCCCTTCGATTGTGAGTGCATACTTTTAAAGGGTACTATGTAACCTTGGAGAGCGATGTCAATAGCCGACTTGCACCTCCAGTTGGTTGGCAGTAGTAATTCATGTTTTCAAATGAGATCCGATAGACCAGAGCTTCAAAACGAAAGATTGCATATCCATAAAAGTTTTTACTTTGAGTTACACATTTTTGTACATGTTAAGTAAACAATACATTGATCAAGTGGTCGATGTCACGTTCTTGCCCTTAGACGTTAACGACTCAATGAAGTAGACACCGCGAATATGGAAGGCTCCAAAGGATATCTAACAAACGCAAAGTTTTCAACATTTTGTTGTGAGACTGAAAGGGACTGTTTAAAGGGCGAAATGGACAACTAATCAAACGGAAGCAACCAAGCAAGACACCAAAAACAACAAAAGTGTTCAGAAAATAATACAAGTGAAATATAGTACTACAGATTCTCTCGGTGGAAGACGACACATTTTCACGGCGATCAAAGGCTAAACAACAAGAACTTATCCGACGCTCCAAAACACACATCGCCTAAAGTGAAGGAAGGTCATCAGATTCCGAATGGAATTTTGGAGAAAATTGAGTTTGATGTTGATTTGTTTGGACGATTTATATTTAGCCCAATTGAATTTTGTGGGTTTTCGGCCCAATTGATTCATCGTTTTAAAATGATGATCTGTTCTCACTTTTTCCGTACTAGAGAGGTTTAAATCCGATATTTATTTATATTTTAAGTGGAGATAAAAACCTAAATTGAAAAAAAAAACTTTATAAAAAAAGAATAAAATCTAAGAATCTAATTTAAAACATGACTAAAGTATTTTAATTAGGGAGATATTTTTTAAAGTCGGTGTCTTATCCTTTGCTCTTGTCTTTAGACTATAGGTTAGAAAAATCGTATCTTAAGTATGGCTAAATAATTAAATGTAAGAAAATTTTGCCAAAAAACATTAGTCTTATAGGTCATTGTTTAAAAAAACAGATAACTTTAAAATACTTGTTCTCACTTATGTTGTAATTCAAGATTAAGAACTCTTTTGGAAAAGAATGTTGAAATGTAATTATTTAGGGATTTTATAAGGTGTTTACCTAAATTGAAAATGATTTCCTACGGAAAAAAAGAGTGTACTCTAAAAATATGTTAAATTTAAGTGGGCCATATGATGTAGGGGTAACAAGTTCGAACGCATCATGTACTAATTAAGCCAAGCACACAAGATCAGTGGGTTCCATCCAAGTACCAATTGGCATTAGGATGAGCAACGTCCATCAGCTTATATTAGTTATATACAAGGCTTGGATTCTTCCACACCCACCCCTCGGGTGAAACTGTTTGACCACACAATATTAATATTTGACAGTTTCACTTGACGACATAATATCTTAAGGCCGACTAGCCAATAGACCAAGGTCTCGTACCAAATTTCTCTAATATCATGATTTATCTAGTATGTGTTATTAGGCACACGTTAGAAACTCAAAAAAGAAGAAGATATACTACGTATCTACTAATTTAGCTGTTATAGATGACATGTAATAACTAATAAAGTACGAGTTCAAATTCTTGGGGTCTGGCCTCCTCCTAGTGTGACGTGTATGTATGTATCTATGAAGTAATTAAATTAAAAAGAAAATAAATTTTGATTTTTTTTATAAGGTAAAGATTTGGGTGAGGTTAAGCCATGTTGGACCACCACCCAAGAGTATCCTTGCATATGAGGACGCACGGAGCATAATCAACGAGGAGGTCCCGCGTGGGCGTAGTGTGGATGAGTCATGCGATCCTATCTGCGGTCAAGTTGACCTCCCGGAAAACATGACCGAATTCCACCCTAGTGAAATGTTGGAGAAGGCCCAGGGTGTCGGAGATCAGCATCTCGATCTCCCACGGACAGCACCACATACTAGTTGACGACGGACAAACTATCGCCTTCAACCATGATGTTGGACAGCTAAAGCTCCTTCGCCTTGGCGATGCCACCTTTGATCACCAGAGCTGAGATGTGCCCACATTTGAAGTCGTCGCAGTCAATGACTGCCCCCGTTGTGGTCCCTAATAATGAAACATGCAGAAGCTTCACCCGAAGGTTGCTTGGATCCGTCAAATTTAATTTTGAAAGATCCCTCATCTGCTTTTCTCAATCTCGGATTTCTTCTTCTCTAAGCTAATTTGTTCAGGTTTTACTAATTTTGATGTATTGATCTAGGGATTAATATGTTGAAATTTTTTTTTTTTAAATCTACTAGAAATATTCCCATTTTTTAATTATTTATAAAAATTCTTTATTAAAAAAAAAAAGAAAAAGAGGGGTAGGTTTATGTTAGATTCATCTAGGCTAGTTAGTTCTAGCATATACTATAATATACTATACTTCCTCCGTTCAAAATTATAAGTCATTTTAGGGGTTTGCACACATATTAAGGAAAACACAAAAATGTTACTTTTATACCCCTCATTAATTATCCACAACCAGTAACAACCAATAGCATTTCATAAAACAAGTCAAAAAGTTACTTTTTTCTTAATCCAATGCCTAGAAAACCTAAAATTACTTATATTTCTAAACAAATTTTAAGCCTAAAAAAATTTATATTTTCGAACAGAGGGAGTATTATATTCAGCAATTACTTAACAAATCTAGGGTTAGCGCGCTGATTCCTGAATTATTAAACAAACGAGTTTAAATTTTGTCTTTTTTTGTTCTTGCATCTCTCTTTTTTACCTTGAACCGGTGAACTAAAAAGACGTTACTCACGAAGCATATAAACAAAAGGGTAGAATTGTAAATTCATGTGACATAAAAAAATACTGTATGAAATCATAGAATGTCACTCACCAACTTAAATCGAATCGGCGCGTTACAACCGACCAAGAACCATGCCCAGAAGTAGGCAGTGTAGGTGTCACGTGATGCCCTCAGAATTTGTACTCTTATTTTATTACTATTTCTATTACCGACTTTTGTGGTAGTTTAATAGAATTTAACACATTTAAATCTTTATCTTATAAAAAAAATATATATATATTTTTACCACTTTCTTAAAAGAGAAAGTATTCAAATTCGTGATCCTAAAATAATAAATATAAAAAATACATTATACTCCCTCAGTTTACGTTACTATTTACGTACGGTTTTTTAAGAAGATAAAAATTATATAAAATAATAATTTTTTTTATTAATTCTTTATTAATGTCATATTTATTACTAAAAAGTACTAGATATTATAATTAAAAAATAATTTTTTATATAATTTTTTTTATCATTTTAAAAAATATATATAGAATAAATGACTTTTTTTTTATTAGGAAAAAATTCGATATCAGACATACCTAAACCTCGAGAGTCAACAAATCGGCAAATAGATAACCGTCTAAATAATAAGAAAATATAAAGTTTGTGCAAAATACAGGCAAATGACTTATAAAAGTAAAGGATGGACTAATACCTTCCTTTTATATACAAAATATTATTTTAATTTGTTATACATTAAAGTATTGTTTTAATCTGACAAAATAGACCACTATACTATTTGACTTGGTGCACCCCTCCTTCGATCGCTTTAATAAATTGATCCATACACTAGCACGGAAATCGACTCATATATTTTAATCATAAAGGCAGTGATTTCTGATTTTATTTATAATATATTAAAAATTAAAATTAAGTACGAAAAGCCCTAGTAAATTACTATAATTATTACTGATGTTATTTTAATATTCGAGAGGATTATTTTAGAAAAAGTTAAAATATTCTCAAAGTCTTTATAATTTTAATTACAAAATTAATAGTTAAAGAATGAAAAAAGAAGAAGTTATCATAAAAAAATCAAGAAATTATTTAGCCAAATGTCCATTTTATCCACATTCTTTTACAAAATGTCCAATTAAAAAGAGTTTTTGCTAAATGTCCTAAATATTTTCGAAAACCCCATAATACCCCTGCCTTTATAATTCAACCATTGTCAGTTGCAGAGGCGGTTCCATCATCATTCCCGTCTTCTCTCTCCTGCTCTCCAGACGAAACTCTCTCTTCCCGACGATTCCACGCCATTTTCACTCCTCGTCGGTTTTCCTTCCTCCGTTTCTCTGATTTTCGCCGGTTGCCCTGCTCCAGTCATCTCCCATTTCGATTTCGTGTCGCTCTTCGTGCTTCTAATGGCGTCGTCATCAGGTATTGCACTACTGCTCACTGTCGTTTCAACTGAACTCGGTTTCTGTTTAGGGTTTTGCAATTTCTGTTTGCATTTGGACATCTCCTTCCATTTCCTGCTTGTTCTTCTCTGGTTGTTGTCAGTTTGCCGTTTCATTTGGTTTTGTTTTTGTGATTTTATCCTGTTAAGCAACGGTTAGGGTTTGTGTTTTGCTTTTATTTGTATGTAAGGGTTATGAGTTTGTGATATGATGCATTGTTTGTTTCTTGAACTGATTTCGGTTCAAATTTAACATTTATGCACAGTTGTTTGATCAATTTTACATGCATGGTGACAGTAGTTTCCCTTTTTGGTTCCAGGATGTTGTAAGCCATTGTTCTGTCTGTTTTGTGATTCTTCTGTTTTCTATAAGGTTTCTGAGTTTGTGATATGATGCATTATTTCTTCCTTGGACTGATTTTGTTTTGAATTTAGTATTTATGTATTTCATCTATTCGTCAAGCGTGGTGACAGTAGTTTATATGTTTGGTTACAGTCTGTTCTATGTCCATTCATGGTGGGAGACCATTCATTGCTTAGAATTATCCTTTTAGTGACACCATATATTCCCACTGTTTTAATGTTTTACACCACATTAAGCTTTGCTTAGCATTAGCTCCTTTAGGGTTGTTGCTTCCCTTGTCCTAGGGGTATCCATTTGGTGACTCCATTCCTTTTGGTTACATGATTCTTTTCCACTACACATGTATCTTTGCTTAGCATTAGCCCCTTAGGGTTGTTGCTTCCCTTGTCCTAGGGGTATCCATTTGGTGACACAATTAATTTTGATGACACCATTACTCCTGCTGACAGAGTATTTGCTTAGCATTAGCCCCTTTAGGGTATTTGATTCCCTTGTCATAGGGTTGTTCTTTTGGTGACACCATTACTCCTGCTGACACCCCTCATCTCTTAATGAAGTACTGTACATAACATCTTAGGGTTTAGGGTTGAGGATTTAGGGTTTAGGGCCTTGGCCCTAAACCCTAAAGACTCAACCCTAAACCCTAAACCATATTGTACATCATATGTCCTTGTGATGACAGGATTCTTTACACTACACATGTATCTTTGCTTAGCATTAGCCCCTTAGGGGTGTTGCTTCCCTTGTCCTAGGGGTATCTATTTGGTGACACAAGTAATTTTGATGACACCATTACTCCTGCTGACAGAGTATTTGCTTAGCATTAGCCCCTTTAGGGTATTTGATTCCCTTGTCATAGGGTTGTGCTTTTGTTGACACCATTACTCCTTCTGACAGAGTATTTGCTTAGCATTAGCCCCTTTAGGGTATTTGATTCCCTTGTCATAGGGTTGTCCTTTTGGTGACACCTTTACGTGTGGTGAAACCCCTCATTTCTTAATGAAGTACTGTACATAACACTTTAGGGTTTAGGGTTGAGGATTTAGGGTTTAGGGCCTTGGCCCTAAACCCTAAAGACTCAACCCTAAACCCTAAACCATACTGTACACCACATGTCCTTTTGGTGACAGGATTCTTTACACTGTTTTTTAGGATGCCCTTGTTCTTTGTCTTTTGTGTATTTATGTATTTGATATATTTCTTATGATTGATGACAGTAGTTTATCTATTTGATTACAGTCTGTTATATGCCCTTGTTCTTTCTCTTTTGAGTATTTATGTATTTGATAATTCCCATGTTTGGTGGTAGTAGTTTATCTCTTTGGTTACAGTCTGGTATGTTTCTGTTATGATGACATTATCTTCCATATGGTGACATTTCATTTTTATTTATTTATATTTGAATTTGATATGTTGTTCAGGTAAAGATATTGTGCTATTTAGTGAACCTTCTCCTTTGGAGACATCATTTCCTCTTGATTCTGCTGGATTTAAGTTCATTGTCCCTAAGAAGAAGCGTTTCCGTGCACATCTTAATGTATACTCAAAGCCTGCTGTTATTGATATCATTCGGGAGGGGTTGTCTTCATCTGATTGAGCTGCCCTCATTGATGGCTGTTTTGGGTCAATTGTACGTGCTGGTGATCGCCTGTATTTTTATTCTCAACTTGTCCATCAGATGCTGCTACATGAAGTGGAGACTAAGAAAAAGAATGAAATGTGGTTTAAAGTTGGACGACATTTGTTAAGGTTCTCGCTTGCTGAGTTTTGCTGTGTAACCGGGTTGGTTTGTGAAGATAATGGTTCTGATAAGTCTACCTCTCCTCAAGTTGATATGGAGGAGTTTTTGGGTGTTTCTGAGTGCAGTTTGGATGGTCTTATTGCAATTTTTAAAAAGGAACCAAAGGTGTCTCAGAAGAAACTATCCTTAGCATACCTATTACTGATTGAGGGTGTTTTGCTCCCCCAGAGGAAAAACTATTATGTCCGTCAACAGTATGTTGATCTTGTTTCTGATTTGGTCAGATTATCGTTGTATCCTTTTGGACGTCTTGTCTATTTGGAAACATTGTCTTTTTTGAAGAAAGGCATGCGATCAGAACAAGCCAACAGAGGTGAGAGGTTTGGCTACAATGTTTTCGGTTATCCCTTGGCATTTCAGGTAGTTCCCTTCTACTTACTTTTAAGTTCCAATTTTTATTGTGGTTGCCTATTATTTTTATATTATTGTTCTTTTATTCTAATTTTTGTCCTTATTGTTGTTTTGATCTCAGGTTTGGATTTTAGAAGCAATTCCTGAAATTGCTTCGATGACATGTTGTAACTTTGCATTTTGTGAAGGATTACCTGCCTCTATTGTTTGGTATAGTGAAAATGTTGATTTCTGCATTAATTATGACAAGTGTGCTGAATTTTTTTCAAAAGATTTGGTAAGCATCCTTTTTCTTCTTGTGTTTTATTATTTTTATATCAGTTCATTGTTCCATTTCCTAACTGTCATTGTGTAATGTTGTTTCTTGTTCTCTTGCTAGGGTGTTACTGTGTATCCTATTTATGCCGAGTTTATGAATGACCCTCAACTCTCGTTTTCTGATGAAGTCTCTGATGACGTCATTGATTCATTTGTTTCTTCTTTCGTTGGGTTGGGTACTGATGACAGTGATGTAGTATATGCTAGAAAGTTACGTCTTGAAACTCATGTTGTTAGGCAATCAGGTGGTCCCATATTTCATGGTGGAGTTGAAGCTACTCTCCCTTCTCTTAAACTTCCTACTCGAAAGAAGGACTTAGTCAGAAAGTCACCATTGGGGAAAAAGAAGTTAATTGCCACTGATGCTATGTCTGACTTTGAGAGTCCTGTCCCTCTCAAGAAGGCAGGTGTGACACGGTCCACGCGCACTACTGCCAATCCTGTTCCTCTCAAGCAAGCAGTGGTTACACGGCCCAAGCGCAGTGATGCTCCTGTGGTGAAGAAGAGAGAGTTGAGAAGCTCTGTTGCTGTTGATCAGCCTATGAAGAAGAAGCAACGAGTGATGCCATCTCGGCAATCTTCAAAGAGCCAATCTCCCTCTAAGAGTAAAGAAGAAGCAAAGAAGGTTGACAAAGTTCCAGCTCATGCAGACAAGCCAAAGAAATCCAAGTTTAAGCCACCTAGACCTGTTCCTCCTACAGGTGATAAGTTTAGTGCCCCTAAGTGTGAGTCTGCACCTGATTTGCCTTCCTCTTCTATTCCTGCAAGTGATGATCTTCCTGGTTGGGCTAAAGATTTGTTTGGAAAAGTTGAATTATTGAAGGAATTATCAAATCTTTTAGGGCATCCTTTGACAAGATTGAATCACAGTTGAAGGAGTGTGTTTCTAAGATCATTGGACTTGAGCAAAGAATTGCTTCACTAGAATCTCATCGTTCTAATGATGACAGTGAAGCCACTCTAAAAAAGTTTCGTGAAGAATTGGATGCATCTCTCAAGCCTGAAATGGCTGAGATTAGGGAGAACTGCTCTCAGATTTCTCAGCATGGGTATCCTTTTAGTTGTTTAAATGAAACAGATGACAATGATACTTCCAACGAGTCTGACCCTGCAGATTATTGTGTTCGTCCATCAAATAAAGCGTCAACTTCAATAGATGGTGATGTTGATTGCACTGCTGATGGGACAGATCTGGAGTCACTGGAGAAAGCTAATGACAGTGTTCTTCCTTCTGCTGATGACATGGTACTCCCTTCTCCTGATAAGATTGTTGATGACAGTGCTATTGCTACTGCTGAAGTCCTTGCTTCTCTGGATGACGCTGGTGACATTGATGTTCCTGTTATTGATGTGTTTGTCTCAAGTGTAGTGAGTGTTTCAGATGATAAGGTTAATCTCAGTGGTGTTCCTGGTGACAGTGGTGTGCCTCCAACTGTTGTGTCACATGGTGGAATTGAAGCTTCTCCTCCTGCTTCTACTGATGAAATTAATAACAGTGGCTTTGTTACTCATACTTTAGTCATTATCTCAACAGATGGAACTGATGATTCTAGTGTTGCTCCCACTGAAGTTATTCTATCAGATTCCACCAATATTGCTCTTTCTGTTGCTCCTAAAGTTGTTCTTTCTTCACAGGAGTGCATTGCTGACATTAATGTGCCAACAGATGTGCCTGGTGACAGTGTTGGAGGTGATACTGTTGTTGTTGTTTCGACTGATGAAATTAATGACAGTTCTGGTTCTGGTGACATTGTTGCTCCTACTGTTGTTCTTTCTTCACTTGAGATCAATAAAGACAGTAGTGTGGCAAAAGAGGTGGCTGGTGACATTGTTGGTGATGATACTGCTGTTGGTGCTTCAAATGATGGAGTTGATCACAATTCTGGGGTCGGTGTCATTCTTGGTTATTCATCTGATGTGAATGATGAAAGTGTTGCTGCTGATGTTAATGTTTCTGCTACAGAGAGTATACTTCATAACATCACTGATTTTATGCAGCTCGTACCGTCAGATGAAGAAGAAGAGGTTCCGTTACGGCGTTCCCATAGGGTTAGGAAAACTGCCCCTACAGTACAAACTCCTTATACAAATCCATGTAAACCAAAGAAGCCTCGCCTTCCAAAAGAACCGACTAACTCTTTTCTAACCAAAGAGGCTCGTACTGATTTTTATACTGGCTTTAGATCTCTTGGGTAATTATTTGTTTTTTTTTTATCTATCTTCTCTTTTTTATATTTCTACTTCCTATTATAATTTTATTTATCTTTGGTTTTATTTTTATATTTTTTGTGTTTTTGTAGGCGTGATGGAATGATTTATGGGTTTACTGTTGACATGAACAAGTCCTTTTTCACTGAGTTGGTGGGGAAGGGCAGCTGGCTTCTTGATATTGTAAGTTCATATTTGTGTTATTTGGTCCTATGTACATGTGTTTTTCTTGTTGATTACATTTGGTGACAGTAGTGTGGTGACAGTTAGGAATTATTCTTTTTCTTTTCACAGCATATTGATGAATCACTTTATCATTTGAGAAAGCGCATTCACGACTTTCCTGATCAACATTCAAGCAGTCTTATATTAGACACCATTTTTATTACCAAGCTTGGGGCGTACGATCCTGATTTAATTACAAAGCACCCTACAATTGATGAGTCTTTCTACAAGTATTTCATTGGTCTCTCTCCTCCTTGTGGGAAGCCTTGGGAAGGTGTCAAGAAGGTCTACACCCCTTTTAATATTGATAACAAGCATTGGGTTGCACTTGAGATTCAGTTGGATTCGAAGCACATTATTGTGTATGACTCCCAGTGTGATTACTACAAAGAGGAAGTTATAGCTCAGAAGCTTGCTCAGACTTGCCAAATGCTTCCTATTCTAATGATGAAGAGTGGTGTGTTTCCTAATGTTGATGACACTCCCTTTGTTGTTGAGAGAGTATCGGGTTTGAAGCAAAATGAAGAAGGGTACCTTCTGTTTGCCATCTTTTTATTCTTTTTATTTATTTATTTTCTGTTTCATTAGATTACATCTGCTCACTTTTTCTTTGTGTGTTTATTATGAAGGGGTAGCTGTGGGGTTTACACCATAAAGCACATTGAGCACCTTGTATTTGATGGTGATATGGATCTTATCAATGACGACTATGTTCAGGCCTATCGTGAGAGGATTGCAGCTGATCTCTTCGCCAAGCAATGGACATTTGTTTAGTTTATCACATAAGTTTCTGTAGTTGGGACAGTGTAGCTTTGAAATTCCTAAATACATTTACTTATCTAATTATGGGATATTTAGTTGATGTAAGTTGCATGGTGACACTTTGAAATACTTGAACCAAGTTAGTTGTATTTTGGAATGAATGTTTTCATATTAATATCTATGTTCCTTCTAATCATTTTATGTATTATGCCTTTTATATTTGTTAAGTTAAGTCTCCATAATTTACTTTCAAAGTTTGATGATTTCTGGTGACAGGCTCACTGTTTTCACCCTGGTGACAGTGTTTGGTGACACTAACCATTCTGATGACAGAATTTTTGACACTGTTTTCAGTGTGGTTACATCATTTTCCCCACTTTTTTTTATTTTTTATTTTTTATGTTTTAAACCACATGTTGCTTTGCTTAGCATTATCCCCTTTATGGTATTTGCTTCCCTTGTCCTAGGGTTGTTCTTTTGGTGACACCATTACTTGTGGTGACACCATCCATTCTGATGACAGAATTTTTGAAACCGTTTTCAGTTTGGTGACACCATTTTCCCCACTTTTTTTTTTTTTTATTGTAAACCACATGTAGCTTTGTTTAGCATTATCCCCTTTGGGGTATTTTCTTCCTTTGTCATAGAGTTGTTCTTTTGGTGACACCATTTCTTTGGTGACATACCACATGTCCTTCTGGTGATAGACTCCTTTACACTTTTTTCAATTGTGGTGACAGAGCTTGTGGTTACACCTCAAGTGCTTTGTTGGCAGATTATATGTACTGAACAACACTTGAATCAATTTGTTTCATTTTGAACAGAAACTAAAAGTTGGTGATAGTTTATATAAAAGCTGGTGACAGTGTAAGAAACTGGTTACAGCTAACATTCTATTCAATATAAGAAGAACAAAAACATAAAATGTACTAAAACTCAATGTAGCATAAACTGTCTAGCTGGTCTGATGACTCTTTGATCCTTTTCATCTATATTCTCCAGCTGAAGGCTTCCTTTTTTTTTGAGGTCGGCCGCATCTTTTACGCACCAATGGTGGGTGACATCTCTGCTGTTTGATGTCATCTGGCACAATCCACTCTACTTCTTGTAACACTGGATATATTGTCTCTTGATAAGCCAAGGTCCAAGCTTCATTTGTGTAATAAGTGCTAATATAACTCAAAACAACCAGTTTTTTCTCTCTGATGACAGCAAGCGCGTATACACAAGGTATCTTGTCGTAATCAAATACCTTACAGGTACAAGATTTCTGATTCAGATCGACAAGAACCCTATTCATGCCACCAACAACTTCAAACTGGAAGTCATTCAGTTGTTTGACAGTGTACATTCCTGATTCACTGCATCTTATGTACACTGTATCACTGATTTTTTTTGGAAGATCAAAGCTGTTATCCTCAGATTCTTTTCTGCGGTCATTGAACCATTTTGTTAGTTTCTCTCTGATTGCATTCAGTAGTTCTACAACTGGGAATGATCTATCTTCACCGAATACACTATTGATTGTCTCTGCATTGTTTGAAGTCATCATATTGTACCTGTCAGCTTTTGAATAAACTCTTGCCCATTTCTCAAACTTCAGATCTTCAAGAAATGTCTTCATATTGCTGTTGGCATTAGTAATGCATTCAAAGTAGGTGTTGAATCCTGATACTGTGTAACTGTTTGCAGCTTGTTCAAACCACTCACACAGACTCTTCTTCTTGAATTTTGACATTATATTCTGCTTCAAGTGCCATCTGCAGTAATATTGCTTAGCATTTGGGTAAACCAACTCTAATGCTCTTGCAATGCTTTGATGACGGTCAGAAACAAAAACCAGCTCTTCACTTGATGGGATGACTGTTGCTACCTTGTTGAAGAACCACTCATAAGAGGCGTTGTTTTCTGAGTCAACCACTACAAAGGCAATGGCCCCTTTTTGATGTCTTCATATCTGTTCATATGATGTAAAAGAGTCAATAAAATATCAGAGGAGTGATTACAGTAAGGAATTACAGTATATTTCACCTTGGTTTGATCTTTTCAGCAACAAGTTTGTAGTTAGGAGCGCGACGTGAATTTTCCAATCGCAGCTCTTATCAACACAAACTGTTCTGTAATAACTTGGTGTTGTCTTTTTCACCCTGTAAGCAAACGTTTCTTGTGCAACCAACAATGCAATAGCATCTTTCAGATCTTCTTTTGTTTTGAACAGTTGTCCCACAGCTATAATAATGACCCCCTTTCTTGAACTTATAGATTCTGCATAATTTGTGGACATTGTAGTGCTACTGATGCCACTCTCAATCTTGGTATCATCTCCATTATCATCTGTATCATTCGCATTATTTATGCAGTCTACATCATCATTCTGCACACAGAAGTTGTTTTCCATCACATATGTATCCTTGAAATAGTTGTCAGCATGTAAAACCAACTGATTTTCATCATTCATAGAGTGTGTAACCCGATCTTCAATGATTTCCTTTACAACAGTAGCATATAAAGGCAATGTCCAATTCACTTCCTTCACTTCACTCATTTGAAAGAAACTCCTCAAATCACTGTCATTCTCAATCAAAAAAGGCTCCATAGTTTTCTTGAAAGGATGCAAATGACTGAATTGAAGATTAGGAGCCAAACTGTCACCGTTGATGAATCTATTGATTATCTCAGTCTTCATCTCATACATACTCATAGGTTGATTAATGACAATCACTTTTGATGACACATCCCCAACAAACACTAAATCATCTTCTTCCATTTTCCATTCTCCTCCAAATTTTACTGTTAGCAGATTGACATCCATTATACCTGTTCCCTGATGACATCTCTTAAGTTTAATACACAGCTATCAAAATCAAATTGCAATTAGCTACTGGGATGACAGGCATCCAATTTTATTCAAACTGAGATGCTGTGATGACAGGCATCCAATTTTATTCAAACACAGCTATCATAATCAAATTGCAATTAGCTACTGGGATGACAGGCATCCAATTTTATTCAAACTGAAACCAAAATCAAACTGAGATGCTGTGATGACAGCCATCCAATTTCATTCAAACACAGCTATCAAAATCAAATTGCAATTAGCTACTGGGATGACAGGCATCCAATTTTATTCAAAATGAAACCAAAATCAAACTGAGATGCTGTGATGACAGGCATCCAATTTCATTCAAACACATCTATCATAATCAAATTTCAATTAGCTACTGGGATGACAGGCATCCAATTTTATTCAAACTGAGATCAAAATCAAACTGAGATACTGTGATGACAGGCATCCAATTTCATTCAAACACAGCTATCATAATCAAATTGCAATTAGCTACTGGGATGACAGGCATCCAATTTTATTCAAACTGAGACCAAAATCAAACAGAGATACTGTGATGACAGCCATCCAATTTCATTCAAACACATCTATCATAATCAAATTGCAATTAGCTACTGGGATGACAGGCATCCAATTTTATTCAAACTGAGATCAAAATCAAACTGAGATACTATGATGCAGCCATCCAATTTCATTCAAGCACATCTATCATAATCAAATTGGATTTAGCTACTGTGATGACAGGAATCCATTGTTATTCAAACACATGTATCAAAAACAGAATTCGGGATTACAATACAAAAATCACCAAATTTGCTACTGAGATGAAAATCATCAACTAAGATCAAAATCAATGACAATATTCACGTATCAAACAACAAACGAGAACAAATTCGATATTTACCTCTTTTGAAATCTGAATTCGGGATTACATTGCTATAGCTGAGCACAAATTCGAGCACAAATTCGTTCAGGTTTGATGACTGATGGCGAAATCGACGATGCCTGATGAAGAAATTGGCGTTTCTGCTTCAGATCGAGATCGAGATCGAAATCTTCGAAATCAGGGAGATCGGGGAGGCCTGGTGAAAAAACTCGCGTTCCTCCTCGTCGTTCCGTGAATCAGAAGAAATTGTCGTTCGGCAATAGGAAAAAAAAGAAGGGTATTGAAGCTAGGGGTAAAAATGTCAAATTTGGACATTTTGCAAAAGCCACTATGAAAATGGACATTTTGCAAAACAGCCCCCTTATTTTGGACGGTTACCAAAAAAAATCCAAAAATCAATATTGTATATATAGTTTTCAATATCAAACATCTTAAATCACCGTAAGTATAATCTAAAAAGACTTAAAATAATTTTTCAACAAAAATAAGATGCTAAAATGAATTTTAATTATCAGAGGGGTACTTGTATTACTTCCTTACTCTCTTTTTATTTTAACAAAACTGCAATGATTAGGAAAATATATAATACTTCATCTCTTAATTAAAATATAGTAACGTTTTATAATTACTATGGAGTATCTTTTTTAAGTGTTAAAAACTATATAAAATATTAATTTTTTAAATAATTTCATACATGTTACATTAAGTATGGATTTATAAATAAAAGATCATAAAATAAATTTGATATTTTTAATATTTTTTATCATTATAAAAAAGTGTATGAATAATAAATGAGATATTTTAATTACCAGATGGGGTATGTGATTATTTAACATAAAAAATAGTAATATTTAGTTTGTATCAAAATTTATATTGTTTTGACTTTTCAACATACTTTTTAAATAGCTAAAATATTTATTAAATATCAAAAAAAAAATTAGTTTTTAAATAATGTTATATTTAATAGTAACCAATATAAAATTATTTTATATTAGATTTTAACTTTTTTAAAAGCACATTAAAATTTAAAAGGAAAAATGACTTAAACTTTGATAGAATATATTTAATAATTTTATTTAAAAAGTATGTAATTAAGTGTGTGTGTGTGTATAGCGACGCAGCAATAGAAGACATCAAGGGAAGTGGGATTGGCTGTGTGGCTCGAGATCATACGGGGAAGGTGTTGTTCGCAACAACCAAGAGAACGCAAGATGCGGACAAGGTAGAACTGGTTGAGGCAGAGGGGATTGTGTGGGCTATGGAGTTGTGCTTACAACAGGGGCTGCCGAGAATCTGGATGGAAAGCGACTGTTTGCGGGTCCTGAACATGCTCCGGCGCAACGAGACTCCGAGAGGAGAGATGGGACAATAACTCAGCCGGATCCGTAGGCTGACAACCAGGTTCATCGAGTGTCGATGGAGTTATGTACGGCGTGAAGCAAATCGACCGGCTGATTTACTTGCAAAATTGAGACCGGATACTGTCTTTGTCTTTTTCTGTTCAGACCAAGCTTTCATTCCTTTTGAACTCTATATGTTATGTATGGATGATTCTAAGTAATTATATTCTGGTTTTGCTCAAAAAAAAAAAATGTGTGTGTGTGTGTAGTTGGCATGTTTTTAACTAAAGAAGCGAATTATATCGCTCACTCCCTTGTTTTTGTCATGTCCATGCATGATTCATATGTAATTGAATGGAAAAGGAAGAGATTAGGAGAAAAGATTAGGGTTAGAGAGATTGGGAACAAGGAAGAAGATAGGGTTTAGGGAAAGAGAAAGGTAAGAGAGAGTAAGAGTAGAGAGAAAAGGGTAATTTTGTATTTGATTCATTGATATTCCAATTACAACTAATATAAGGGTATTTATACTAAAACTAACTAATACCCACATGTACATGACAATTTTCTTTTCTGATTGGTTTCCATTTGCTGAGTGATTCACATACATACTAGTATTTTATTGCTTATAAATTGACAATGACATTAGAAGAAGTGAATTCCAGATGCATTATGTTTATAATGCAAAAGGATAAGGCGGTGTTTAGTTAACAAATTTTTTAAGGTGTTTAAATTATGATATTTTTGGATTTCATGATAAAAATACAATGGAATCCAAACACACCAACTAGTTCCTATTCCATTAATGTGTAACTCGATTACTCGATACATTTTTAGTGTTGAGTTCCCGAGAACGTACATCTAACATCTCGTTTCTTTACAGAAATAAATAAATTGAACTTAGACTTGGGAGTTGGGAGTGTGAATTTAAAAAATGTTGGGCATAAGAACATGGGTCAAAAGCATGAGTTTCCACATGGAACCAACTGTACAAGTAATATGTATTAAAAATATATAATATTCAATAGCAATCTAGTGTATAGATTAATGGCGCATATGATTGAACTGTTTCTACTGACAAAAGATATCGATCGATCTATATAGTCAATAGTAGGTTTCATACACTCTCTGCTACAGTGGTATCAATCAAACATTCAAACTATGTACTTGTATTTAGGGCCGGAAATGGATCGCGGATATCCATTTCACCCGTTTCTCCCAGGCTCTCACACCAATTTTGCAAGAAAAACCCCGTAAAAAGCGGGTAAAATGGATGACGGAGCGATTATAGATGATAATTTTTCATCCAGTACCCGCTCTAATAATCCGTCTCATTAACTCGCACCAATAATCACCCAATAAGAATTCAATAATCCAATTAAACATATGATTTTACTTTCCTAGCCCTTAAAAATCTCATAAATTTCTTTCTTTTGCTATCATTTTCTCACGTTGATTTTATATTGTGCTTTTATATTTGAGTTTATATTGTTAGTAGATTTCGTAATTAATTTGAAAATTAGATTATGTAATTGATCTGAAAATATTTCTATATTGTGTTTATATTGTTATTAGCTAACCCAAAAATGTTTCTATATTGTGTTCTTATTGAAGATATTCCCGTCTTTTTTATTATCTAAATTATGTATTTTTCACGTATTGTTGAACAAGATCCCGGAATATTTTTAATTTTACAAGTTGTGTATTTTCCATGTATTGTTGAACTCGAACTTGATATGGTAGTTTGTGTTTCTCACGTGTGTGCGTGTGTGTATATTTCATTTAATGTTTGAAAATAAAAATGTTTGATTCATCTTATTGGATATCCAATAATCGCCCGCTCTACCCTCTCACCCGTATGGGTTGGATATGGGTGAAGGATTTGCGGGTGACAGAGCGAGGCGGGTGAAGGTTTATACTCGCGGCCGGGGTGGGTGAGAAATTGATATTTTCACCAATAGTCCGCCCTATTTTCACCCCTACTTGTATCCTTTCCTTTCTTTCGGCAAAGCATGTCACTTTAAAGGATTATTTTTTTTTTTTATGACGAGGAACTCACCTTTGCTGTAGTAGCACAATGGCATGTTCAATTTATAAAGGATTAATTTTGCTTACAAGAACATGTCATTATAAGTACTTTATATTTACTTTATAAAAATGTTGTTGTAATGATTAGTAGACTGTTAGTTGTAATTTTTGATAAAGTAAAAAAGTACTCTTTCTGTTTCAAAATAAAAGTCATTTGACTTTTTTGCACGCATTTTAAGGAGGTAAAAACTATATAAAATTTTATTTTTTAATGAATTTGTTTTGATAAGTTTATACTAATGGCTACCAAGTATGAAATTATTTTAAAAAAATTAATTAAAAAATAATATTTTATATTATTTTTATCTCATTAAAAAGCGTGCAGAAAAAAATAAACGGCATTTATTTTAGAACGGAGGGAGTAGTATAATAGACGAGGGTAAAATAGTATATTTGTTGATTTTCTTAAAAGTTGTGCATATAGCTAAAATATATGACATATTTTTTGGTGAAATGATAGAGTATATGTTTCTCCTCCATTACAATATATAATTATGTTTTTTTCTAATAACATGATTTTAAAGTTATCGACTAGTTTTCAAAAATCCGAACACTAGTCTATAAATTAAAGTGCTCAAGCTAATTATAAAGAGAAAATTAGCTGGGAAGGCATTTTTTGACTGAATTGGTGAATTGTCCAACTTTTTGGACAAATTGTAAAATTGCCCACCGTTAAAACCCGTTCCCGTTCCCTTCCTTCTATCCACGTTCCCTTTCTCCTTCCTTCAGATCTCTATCACGCTTTCTTCATGCGCAAATTCAGGTCGCTCCTCCTCCTCCTCTCCTCCTACGCCGTCGGTCTTCGCCCTCCCTCTCCTCCTCTCGGCGCCGCCGGTTCGTGGCCAGATCTGGCACCGCCTATTGGCGTGATTTAAGGAATCTCTTGCGGTCGGATCTCGTTGGTCGGATTCCGCCTTTGGCCTTGGATCTCGCCAACTCCGCTTCTGTGTCAACCATTCTCTTCCGCCTATCGCCGAGACTTCTGTGTGTGCTTGGAACGATTGCAAAATCGGTCTCAAAATTGATCTGTGTGTGCTTGAATATGTGGTGCTTGGATCTGTGTGTGCTTGGATCTGTGTGTGCTTGGATCTGTGGGATATGTGTGTGCTTGGATCTCAAAATCGATTGCAAAATCGATCTGTGTGTGCTTGGATCTGTGATGAGCGAGCGAGCGATATCGGAGGTGGAGGCGGCAAGGCGCAGCGGCGAGATCGAGCGAGATCTAAGGAGGGCGGAGCAAGCGACGCCGAAGCTCGGCGAAGGCGAAGCCGGATTCAATTCCAGATCGGGGAGGATTCCGGAGGAAGAAGAAGAAGATTTTTTGTTAAATTAAAAAAATGCCCCAATAAATATGGGAATTATAAAAAATATCTTTATTTTATTACAAAAATCACCCTATGAATATGAGAAATTAAAAAAACTATCTATATTTTATTATGTGATCCATAATCTATATTTTTATGTTTGCACAACAAAATGTTATATTTGCACAACTTACGATTATATTTGCACATCGTACTCTTATATTTGCACAACAAAATGAAAAAAAAAAACTAGACTTGGGTCATATTTGCACAACTTACAGTTATATATATTTGCACATTGTACTCTTATATTTGCACGATAAAATGTTAAAAAAATAATATAAAAAAAATAGACTTGGGTCATATTTGCTCAACATGCGGTTATATTTGCACATCGTACTCTTGTGTTTGCACGACAAAATGTTAAAAAAAATATAGACTTGGGTCATATTTGCTCAACATACGGTTATATTTGCACATCGTACTCTTATATTTGCACGACAAAATGAAAAAATAAATAAAAAAACTAGACTTGGGTCATATTTGCACAACTTACGGTTATATTTGCACAACGTACTCTTATATTTGCACGACAAAATGTTAAAAAAAAAACTAGACTTGGGTCATATTTGCTCAACATACGGTTATTTTTGCACATGCACAACATACTCTTATTTTTGCACGACAAAATGTAAAAAAAAGTAAAAAAAAAAGTGAGGTTATAGGCAAGATGATAAAATTGATATTGGCAAGATGGACACTCTACCAATTTGTCCAAAAATATGGACAATTCACCAATTTAGACAATTTTTTTAGACATTTTACAAACTCCCCCAATTATAAATCAAGTAGCAAATTGCTAGTCACAGTCAATCTATGTCAAGACATGGACACTCATCCTATCATAAAGACTACTAGTGAAATTTAATTAATCTCTTAACCTATAGTCGGACAAGTCAAAGTGGATCTTGAAAACGGTTAGTTGAGAGAGCGGAAAATTAAACCCTAATTTTTTTTCAAAAAAATTACCAATATTATAAATATTTAACTAGAATAGAAATATAAATCGTACATACTTTATTTCACTATTTTCAAATATTTTAATATAACATACTAATTTGAAATTTTCATGTTTAACTATAGTATTAAGATACGAAATTTAACAAACAGTAATTACGGTAAAAGTATTTCCAGTCGGTAAGAGCTACACATCAATTAAACTAACTTTCATCAATAAAATAGATTTAATAATAAGTAAGATGAACCTTAATTTTTCCTACGACAGGGTGGCAAATGAGAATATATTGATGTTAGCAAGCGAAGTCATTATCAAACATGAATAGTGAATAGCTTAGCAAAGGTTGTTGGGCTACTGAGCTAGTGTCACTGCATAGTGAGAGTAGTGACTAGTGAGATGGGATCAGAGCCGTTGGATCTTTTGCAGGTTTAATAAATGTCCTTTTTCTGACACACATTTCTGAAATATGCCACTTGCTTTTATTTCTTCTTCTTTTTTCCTTCTTCTCCTTTTTAGCCTTCACCACCACCACGCAGTCACGCACCATCTATCCACGATATTTCTTTATTTCACACTCCCAAAAATAAAATTTCTTTATTTCATCTTGTTTTTCTGGTTTACCTCTTTAAAATTTTAATCATTTTTTAAAATATATTTTTTGGGTTTATATAGTCGGAAACAATGGAATGTTTGTTATTACTAATATTTTTCAATTCACTTTTTAGAGTCTTGTTTTTAGTACGGTTAAATTTTCACCAATTGCATGAGCAGTAAGGATTAATATAACTTTTTTACCTGAAAAAAGATTATTGACACTGCTTTTTCATGTCAAACCGTACATATAATGAGCCAGTTTTTTAACCTATTTGTATGTCTTAAGATAATAGAGTAAGAATGACATAATAAATCAATATTCAATTTGTGACGAATTTATCAGTCAAGATTAAAGATGCAACATTGTATCTTATATAGACTTGGATTGATTCAAGCAATGTTTAATTATATTATGAAAGTTTTTTTACATCTAGGTAAGCTTGACCAATACTCATTTATCTTGAATTGCAAATCAATGTTAGATACACAATAGTGTAATTTCTAAATATCGATTAAATGAATGTTTTTAAAATTGACACAACAATTAATAGATACTACAAATCAAATTCATGGATATATTTCTTACTTCAAAAAAAAAAAAAAAAAAAGCAGCTCTAACGAGCAACCGAAATTAATGTTTATCTTTGACTTTACCATATAACCCATATTTGGAAAGGCATGGGTAACCCTTTTTACCCCAACCTCAGTAAAAATAAAACTTACCATTTACAGCAACTCTCCCTCTCTCTCTATATATATAACTTCACCCACCTCTTTGCCGCAACCAACCCCACTCTCCGCCCACTCCCCAAACCCCCAAAAATGCGACTCCACCGCTGCCCCAAGACCGCTGCCGCCTCCGCAACCACCGCCGACGGCGCCGTCCAGACGACGTGCGGCTGCCTGAGGAGGCTGGTCAGCAAGGTCAAGAAACAGGGCAAATTGATGCTCCACGGAAGAGGAATGTTCATCCGAAGAAGATCAACGGCCGTGGCGGCGGCGCCGCCGTCGCTGACGGTGCAATGCGGTAACTGCAACAACGGCGGCGGTGGAAGTAAGTGCTATTACAATTACGATCCCCTGAGTTATTCGCTCAACTTTGATAGCAGAAGCCTCCGGGACGACGAGGATTACTTCTACCAGTTCTGCGCCTTCTCCTCCCGCTTCGCCGCCCCTCGCCCGCCCCCGCCGCCGCCGGCGCTGCGAGTCGCAGCTTCTCATTAGGTTTTCATGTGTACATTTTTGGTTGATTTTTCAATTCAGAGAGATGATGATGATATATGTTAATTAGTCCTATATTTCTAATCAATGAATCAGGTCCGTCATTCTCTTTGTATTTGATCTGCTATTTTTGGCGATGAATTGCAGAAATTTGCTTTTCATGTTCGGAGCGATTAATAAGTTATGAAACTGTTGTACAGCCAAAAAAAAAAAAAATTAAAATTAGATTATGAAAAATATATTTTAAAAAAAAAACTATGAAAGTGAAAAGTGCACTTTTTTTTTTAATGAATGGTCAGCAGAGATTCTTGGATTCTGGTTGCATATTTTGCTATACATAACAATATAACATGGGCCTCAACAGGTGAGTTCTTTTTCGATTGAATGATAGATAAACATAAAAAGTACATGATATAATAATATAGTATGTTGAAAAATAGTGTGTATATATAATTGTAGTTTAAGACAAATAAAATAGTCCATTGAAATGTACTTTTAAGAAGCCTAAGATGGATAGGTAAATGTGACAACTTTGAATGAATAAGAGATTGTTAAAAAGAAGGAGACAGAAGGCATGTGCAGATGAGTTGCAAAACCCAAAGCTCAGCGCCTAAAACGCGCTCATATTACATCAAATCCGTTGATTGCTTCTATCTTATTTACCCCCTCGTTTTGTTTTCTTGGGGAAATGTATGGTTAAGACTGTCTAGTACGGAGTACATATTAAGTACTCCGTATATTTTACTCGTATTCATTAGTTATTATTTTACCCATTATTCTCGTTTTTCATACAAAATACATTTTTGCACATTTCATTTCTTAATTTTAGACTCACAGAAAATGATAATCATGTACATTTTATATAAAATTCAATGTCTTTCCTTTCCATTATCTCATCTTGAAATAAACGGGCCCTTAGTGTTTTTAATTTCAAACATACTCGTCATTTTTTTTTTTTGGTCAGGACAAACATACTCGTCATTAAAATATAGGTTATTTGACTTTTTAACACGTTTATTAAAAAGTTCATTTTTTAAATAAAATACAGCTTTTCATATTTTTTTTTAATATATTCATAATTAGTAAGCATGAAACTATTTTAAAAATTAATTAAAAAATGATATTTTATAGTGTTTTCACTTTTTTTTTAAATGTCAAAAAGTCAAAACAATTTATAATTTAAGACCGAGATAGTACTATTTAAATACCTTTTCCAAGAAATTAAGGTTAGTTCCTTTGTATTTTTTTTTCTCTTCAATTCGTTGTTAGGTCAGTTTGTGATGTTCATCTTATACATAAGAAGTCGGTCTAGTGATTGTAGTACTAGCTACTCGTGGCCTCATGGTAGCATCGACAGTCGAGATCGAACGGGAGCATGTTATATAAGCAACGTACAATGCCTACAAGATCAAGTAGCAAGGGAGAGACGCCCATTGAATGCTTGTGACCTTGTCCATTCTATCATATTCACATTAGTATCCGTACTAATTAACACCTTACCTAGAGATGAAGCGATTCAAACCTGTCATCTGAAGCTATCCGACGAACGAGTCGCAAGCATTAACCTTGGATGCTGAATGCGCCTTTAGTGACGACTGACGAGAGCAACGAGTCGCAAGCATTAACCTTGGATGCTGAATGCGCCTTTAGTGACGACTGACGAGAGCAACCAGACGATTAAAACCTGAAGGCACTGAATGAGTGAGTGATTGTCCTGGCAGTTGTCAAGAACCCAGATCAGCTTTTAAGGCAAGAACTGATCATCAACCTATAGACATCATGTAGAACAAACACAAAGAGAACTCAACTCTGACATGGAATGGTTGGCAGTCCTCAGCAGCACTTGCTTGAGTGATGGCAAAGATAGGGCAAATATCCAACAGGGATGCAGGAACATCTAGTTAGAACATGATCAAATTGACATTTCTGACACAAACAAAGGCTTTACAAGGTACTTATCCTATATATTCCCATCTCCTACACTAAATATATAATGTCTAATTTTCCTCCCCTTTTTTTCTGTTGAAAAGATTCTACATTTCATAGTTTACTAAATCGCCATGCGGATTACTACGATGGATACAACAACAATAACATCCCAATGTATCCCTCAATGAAGCAGGGGTCAGGATGTATGCACCCTTATCCCGAGCTAGTCGAGAGGGCGTTTCCGATGCATGAGCTTGCAAAAAAAATTAATGGGTACAAACACATGCATATGCAGAAAGCAAAAAGGTCTAAAATTAGTAGCCCCTTTGGATAGAAAAAGGGTCTACCTTCAATGTCCGCCTAATGATCAGCTGCATCATCATCCAATGCGGTTTCCTCTGACGATGATATCTCCTGACCTTTGGATTGCGTGCCTGTTTGAGATTGGGAGGAATCAGAATCTGTCTTTCGAGAGCCCCTGCTCTCCGACTCTTTCAACCTCTGGTCCGGTGGTGAAGTCTGATCGTGATGAGGAGAGCTGGGGTCAGCATCTTGTGTTTCTTGTGGATCCTGGACTTTCTCATCGAGACTTGCAGTCTTACTCGAATTCGGATTTGCTGAAGAAGATGAAGTGATGTTCACAGAATCTACATTTTGAACTTCTTGAGGCACTGGGAAAGGAGGAGCCAGGTCAAGATTGGCATTCTCTCCAGGAGAACCACCAGCCGAATTATGGCTAGTCCCTGCCATGTTGTCATTGGAACAACTTCCAAGCAAAAGTGGTCTTGATTTCTTCTTCTTCGTCATCCTTCTTGGGTCCCTTGGCCGGGAAGGAGGAGGACCAGGAACGACAAAAGGAGGAATGGCTGGTTGCTCTTCTCCATACAGCACTCGGACTGATTGAGCAATGGCTGAGACAGTTGGTGGAAGTTCAGGATCAGGCGGCTTAGGAGTAGCAGTCACAGCTTGCCTAAGCCAATGGGGCAGCTTGGCCTTGGAAGTACTACTCTCAGGTGCAACTTCTTTCCCCTTATAAGAGGGAAGGTTTAGCCCGTCATTGAGATTAGGGAGTGAGTCCAAAGTAGTGGCCTCGTTGCCCAATTTATCAACAACAGTCTGGTGCCCAATGTTAGTAGGATCAAGAAATATCATCGGCGGTTTCTCTCCTAATCCACCATCCTTAATCTGTACATTGAAGCTTCTTGAGCTGCTCAAACCCAAAGAACCCAAACTGCTCTCTCCATAAACACTGCAAAGATATGGTGACTGCACGTTTGCAAGAGACGAAGACCCAATTCTATCATGAGAAAATTTGGGGATTTCGCCCATGAAATTTGGCTGAACTCTCTCAGGTGCCCATACTGTACGATGAATGTCACTGCGATTTGGTGGAAAATGTTGACCTGGGTTAGGAGCAAGATTACCAAGACTCAACTTCATATCCGTCAAGTGTTGAAACTGGGATTTGAGGGAGCCACTCAGCCTGCTTCCATGCAATGCCCGAGCCATCATTCCATCGGGGATGTTTGGGAGTAAGGAAGGGTTATCTACGTTTGGAACCCTGGATGACTTAATTGGTGGAGGAATATCCAATATCTTGAGCTGTTCCTCCTCCCACCGAAAATTCAAATCATTTGGCGTCTTGTACTTGGAAAATCTCAATCTAGGATCCCTCAGTACAGCATCCCAGTTTCCTAGTCCATGTCTACGAACACCAATCCAGAGGGAATCAAGTTCATCCTCTGACCAACTGTCGACTTTTGCTTTCCTCTTGGACATGTTGCTTGAACCAGCTCCAGTTCTCATCATTATATGCTCAAGAACCTTCTTGTGACTTTCAGGAAATATTGGAGTTGTATATTGCATCTGAGACAAGCCCAAGGGAAGAGGCATTTCTGTTTGTGGCTGATTAAAGTTGGGAACATCGGGTAGCGGAAACTTCAGATTTGGCAACAACGGTATTGAGGGAGGCACCGGCCCCGAAGCATATGTTGGTGCATCTCGGCGTCCCAACGACAGACTGGGTAAGAAGTTTTGGGCTGCATTTTGCAAGTTTTTTGATGGAAGTGGAAATCTAGAGAGAAATTTCTCATCAAATGGCAGATTACGCAATCCCATCTTCTCCAAGAAATCACTTGAAATGGGTCCATAGCTTCCAAAACCATCTGAATGATTTCCCTGCAGGAAATGTGGGGGTTAACTGCAAAATCATGATGACTCTGTATGTAAACATTTCTATTTACTGACAAGATTATATGCTCAACAGTAATAACACGAGAGATAGAGAGGGAGAAAGAGAGAGGGAATACTGGTGCATGTGACAGATGGATGTCTGGATTGCTCTTCCTCACATGCTGTTGAGGAACCTCTTCTGATTCATCAGGGAGTTCTACTTTGCCAGTAGCAGCCTTCGGTAAAGTTGCATCTCTTTCAGGTGAGCCTCTGGGAGATGGTGCACGAAAAGGAAAATCTAGCTTCCTTCCTTGACCATTCTCCCTCCTGTAAGACCTTGAAACGTTTCTGTAAGGTAGCCCGCGTTGACTTGCATTGGGAGCACATAGTCCAAGCACTGGTGGCAACAAGTGGCCTGTGGGCTCCGAGGTTGACCCCTCAACATTATTACCAAGATGATTGGTTAGTCTGCGCTTTGGAATTTTTTGTACAGGGTCTCCTCTGCCTTTCGGAATCTCATTGCCAACAAAATCACTGTTCTTTAGTTCCATTGCTGGTGTTTTATCATCCAAAATCATTCCAGATGATGGCACCCGAGGAAGCAATTCAGGCCGAGAAAGGAGTTCACCAGCAAAGGACTCTGCCAATTCTTTTCTTTGATCCAATCGTTTCTTTTGCCTAGCACGGAGTCTTTCACTGTTTCACATATAAAATTAGGTTCAGCCCACAAGGACTGTGTTAACGTCTAAGTCATATATCACATATGTTTGACAAATTAGATAATATATATTGAAAACTAATCCCAAGTAAAATACAACAGAATACAAGGAGTGGGTAACTTCTAACGAAATTCTAGTCACCAAATTAAAAAAATATGTAGGAACTAGTACTGTAAATCTGCCCTGTCTAGAGTAGATCATGTAACACCTGCATAACCAAGAAGTGTTCTGTATACTTGCCCAAAGAGATGAGGATTAGCAACATGTATCTACGGAAGATAAACATAAACCAAATGCAAGTATTAAGACTGTAATTAAAATGCATTTATGAAATTTAACAGGTTTTACAGCATGAATTAACACTAGTGTACCAAACATTGTTTTACACTTATCGAGACCACAGCCTGTTACCAAAACATGAATCGTTTCAAAGATTAGTTCCTTTACCAAGCACAAACTTGGAACAGCACAATGGATCAAAATACACATCAAATTTGGCTTATAGACTAACGTACCAAGCTGTTTAACCACATTATATGACACAAGATATAGAAAGTCGGCAGGACCTACTTAGTAAAGAAATAATCAGTAGGGAAGGTGGGATGAGGACTTACTATTTATCTTTCAAAGCACGTCCGGCTGGAGTGTATTCCTTCTTGGGCTCAGTTCCTAATTCTGGTTCTTCGTCACCTCCGCTCTAATAACAACATGCAGAATGTCTATAAGTTGGCTTCCATGCAGACAATTTACTACATCGCAACTCAAATTCTTGGAAAAAATATGGTTACATGCCCAATTATAAGCATTGACATAAGACAACATATTGGACATAAAGCTCATATGTGATACATTGCCCACATAAAATAACAAATACAATGTTTGCTAATATATAATCAAATAAAGCAGTTTCCAAATGGTGTTGTCAGAAGGAGAAAAAATAGAAACACGAAGTCCCAACAAAAGTACAACTTGGTAGAGTAGTTCACAACAAAGATAGCTTCATTCTTAAATTACTGACCTCACTCAAAATTTCACATGGATGTGGAGCAAACACTTCTCTGTAAGAAACAGTTTTTCTCTGGCGTTTTCCTCGGCCAAGAGAGGCTTCCTCCTCAGTTGTATATTTCTCCCACCTAAAAATCACAGGGAACCAAGTTATTGGCATACCACCTGGTTTTTTTATATAAAAACAAAATATAATAATTGTGATAAGGAGAAAAGAGAAATTACAAAAATGAGCTCAAAAGCTATATTACTCAAGTGAAGCAACTAGTGAAGTTTCAGATGAATAAGTCTGGCTTTCAGAAGGATGAAATGGCATAAGTAGCCTAAAAACATTGGCTTGTATGCTTTTCTTGCCTGATTACTTGCTTTTCAGAAAATTAACATAATAGAATCTGGCACCAACTTAAGTTTTTTCTACCTTAGGAGCTATCAGCAAATACCATTGCACAAAATAGATCCATTCATTTTTTAAAATTATTTTCTACCACATCACTATATCAGGTCCAGATACAGGGTCTCTGTTGAACATCGGCTCTTGCGATTGACTGACATGCAGATGGACCAGAAAGTTTTACTTAGTTTTCTTTCATATTTTATACAGGCAACTCACATCTCCGTGATAAAAAAAATTCACTTCTGTAATAGCACGAAAATAGAAGAAAATGAAACGCTATATCTCCAGCATTCTTTTGTGTGGATCACTAACTAAGCTTTATGTTGCATTCAACCATCAATTAGTTTTAAAAGAGATTTAAGAAATATGTTGGTAATTTACAAGAGTACAATGTGTTTGATGGAGTATCTGCACAAGCATATTGTCTTATACCACCAAAAAAACGCATCTAGCTACATAGGGTCTTATTTGAGCACTTTGTGCCAAAAACTTACAGGAACATCAGCTGAACATCTACCCGTCTCCTCATTTCCATAACCCCCTGCTTATATAAATTAACAAGTTTATATAAAAAGATCAAACTGCAAGTTGGGTACAACGACACAACATGACAATCGTGATCAATAAATACTAGGAATGGTGCACTACAAGCACTGGATCATAGCCACTTCCCTTATAAGAGCATAAATCAAATTTATCAATATCAGTTCATGGATATCTTTAAATGATATATTAATGCACATAACATTCAACTAAAATTCTTTCCCTTTTCATCACGGGAGAGGAGGAGACCAACTTAGAACACGTCTATAATGGTACACTTGTGTGCAAGATTAAATTCATTCAGCCATTAATAGCTAAAATCCAATATACCAAATCTAAAAAGAAAAAGGAAATAGGCAAATGATGGAAAAAGAGAGATAGAGAGAACAATAGTTTTTAAAACCTAAAAGAAAAACATCTGTAAAGTGTCTAGAATGAATGGTGAAAACCTAAACTGCCTACTCAAATTACTCTATGCTCGTCTTTTAAGCGCCTGATTCCCAAGTGAAGCAAATGCAGATCAAACTGATGGCAACCCATATTTCAATGAAATGTTCCTTGATGATACACTGAGTCATCAATCCAGTATTTTGTTATTGATAGCATTGCCAAGATAAAGTATGAATAAAGATGCTATTAAGAGTTAACCCATACAAATAACAAGAGCCTGGCTCTCACCTGACACGCAAAAGTTTATCCCATTCATTTTCTTCAGTACCAGTGACCAATTTATCTTCTTTATTTTCCGAGTTTGGAACTGAAGGGTCCTCAGGTCCAGAAGGGGATTCTGTTCTTCCTTCTTCAGTTTGCTCATCATTCCATTCCACAGACTGACAACAGACCAATACATGACATATGGGTCAGATTTCCAATACATGAAAAACAAACAAAATTTACAGAAAAAAGAGAAACACAAATATAGAAATAAGACAGCTTATGGGGAAAAATGATTTTTTTTTATTAACCTCAAAGATTGTTTCTCCTAAAACAGAACACGATGAGCCAAGGTAGCCATCACCACAAAGGCTCAAACCACAGAAGTTCATCAACTACAACAACTACTACTACTACCCACGGAATCCTGCACAAGGCAGGGTCGGAGGGTCAAGACATACACATCCTGCCCCCACCTGAGGGCAAGAGGATATTTTTCAAACCTGTGTGCAGCGTAAAAGTACCCAAATAATGACATACATGAAAATCCATACAAGGAAACATATTAAGTATAAACAATGCACGAGAACTAAAATAATACATACAAGAAGATATGGCAAGAGAATCGTGGAAGGAGTACCCACCGAGTCCGACCCCCAACAATTACGCAGACACCTAACTAGAAACTAAATTATTCCCTCCCACGAGGCTACCCCATAGCATAAGACCACACTAACTATCAACCGAAAACCCTGATCCTCTCCCTCCTAAATGTTTGATCCTGCGCCATAACCTCTGTGAGGTCTAAGAGAGAGCCCATACCATATTACTTCCCTCAGGTTCTTATGACATTCTCTACAAACTCTCACACTTCCTCACAGTTGCGCTCTAGGGCCTCCTCTGCACGTGCCCAAACCAATGAAATCTCAACTCTCTCATTGAAGTAAATTAAAATTTCACCTAAATTGTTATTTTAGAATTTTATTTAATGCAATTTATTTATGTCATACTTGAACATAATTTTATCTATTTTACCATAGGAGTAAAATATTATTTTTTAACACAAAATAATCTTAAATTAAGACATGCAGTATTTTTTTTCATTTTATAAATTAAAACAAAATGACACATTTTACTAAGATGCAGATCTAATACTGATGAAAAAAAACTACTGTATTATTTTCTTGATATTGAATTTAAAATTAATATTCATTTTTTATTAAAAAAATTGAATTCATTTACAATTTTATACCAAAAATTTCATTAGCTTTTGTCCTTTATATATTAAAAAAAGAATGATTAAATTTTGTTAGCATTTGATTTAACACTAAAATATAAATTTTACTATAATAGCTGAATGTATTTACTTGAATCAGTTTCATATCTGAATATTTGAATCCTAAAATTTTCTAATGAATACAAATTTATTATATTTTGTCATATCCAATAACATATTATACTTAAAATTATACATTCTTCCAGTCATCTTTTTACCTGTACATTAATGTATTATAAAAGTATACATATGAAAGCTGCTTAAAGTTCTATCCATTTATAAAACGAATATAATATAAAGTGATTATAAGAACTGACTCGTGCAAGGCACAACATCTAATCCAGTTCAAGAAAGCAATAAAAAGTTTAAAAGCAAAGATAGTAAGCATGTCAAACACCAGAACATTGGGAATGCAGCAAGTCTCAATTAACACTAAGGGTGACCATAAAAGAAAAAAAAATTTCATGTACAACATAATATAAAAACAAACCCATAAACTTACCTTAACTGATCCTAGCATATCATTCTCCAAATCACCTTCATAATTCTCTGTCCATCCATCCTCAACAGTGGATCGGTCAAGCAACTTCGTTATAGCATTTTCATCCCAAATAATCTTGTTTATTCCTTCAGTACATCTATCTTTATAAACATCTCCCAGCCCACCAACCCTCCTTGTACTCCTATGTTCAGTATCTACTATGGCATCATCGCTCACATCATGTTGCGTGGTGTCCTTTTCGCAGGAATCACTGAAAAGTTCCTCTGTTCCCCAGCGCAAGATATCTTCCACATCTTTTGGAGATTCAGCCTTGTTCATGAAAAGCTGATCAAGCATTAGCTTCTTCTTTGCGAGCTGCAAGATGCGCTCTTCGACACTAGCACGAACAAAAAGCCTGTAAACCAAAAGTCGCTTCGACTGTCCAATTCGGTGTGCTCGGTTCATTGCCTGTATATCAGCGTGTGGGTTAAAATCCGAATCATATATAATGACAGTATCAGCAGTAGCCAAATTTATCCCGAGGCCACAGGACCGAGTTGACAAGAGAAAAACAAATCGACTTTTATCTTGGTTAAAGCGCGCAATAGCTGTCTGGCGTTCAGCAACTGAAACAGAACCATCTACTCTCTCAAAAGATTTCGTCCCAAATTCAACGGTCAAGTAATCTTCGAGAATGTCAAGAAGCTTTGTCATCTGAGAAAAAATGAGGACTCTATGACCTTGCTTATGCAAAACTTTAAGCATTGAATGTAGCAGTGTCAGCTTGGCTGAAGCTTTAATTCGCATTTCTTGAAGGAAGTCCACAGACCCAGAATCAGGTTCTGTACCAGGCATTAGATAAGGATGGTTGCACACCTTTCTCAACTGCATCACAATGTTAAGCATTGACTGTTGCTGAACCCCTCTACCAATGTTCCTTAAAATTTGATAATTCTTTGTTAGCATTGCACGGTAATATTCTGCTTGAATAGATGATAGCTCCACAGGAACCATTCTTTCAGTTTTGGGTGGAATATTTTGCATCGCATCCTTTTTCAGCCTGCGAAGCATGTGTGGAGAAACGAGTTTCTTCAATTCCTCCACCTTTTCAGCACTAGTCAGAACATTGAATCTTTCCTCAAATGCTGATAAGGAAGGGAATGATTCAGGTTGCAAAAAGCTTAGCAAATTGTACAGTTCACCGAGATTGTTCTGCAGAGGAGTGCCAGTCAAAAGCACGCGATGCTGAAAGGAACACGTATTGAGCAAGCTAAAAAGCTTACTACTAGCATTTTTCAGTCGATGACCCTCATCAACTATAAGGACTTCCCATGGAATAGCACGCATGTGTGAGGCATCAACCAAAACCATCTCATAGGTGGTTAGAAGGACATTAAACTTATAGGAAGCTGTTTTCTTATTTGGAGCATCTGGTTGACTGGCATGCCATTCGTATTGTCTGATAAGAGCTCTGGATTTAGAAGATCCGTGATACTCAACTACATTCAAGTCTGGGGCCCATAATGCAAACTCAGCTGACCAGTTAGGCATAGTAGAAAGGGGAACCAAAACAAGACAGGGATTCTTGACTGTGAATTCAAAGTAAAGGGAGGAAATAAAGGCAGAAGCAGAAATTGTTTTACCGAGGCCCATTTCATCAGCAAGAATCACATTTTTGGACCTGTGCCAACATCGACGCAGCCAATTCAAAGCTTCTAGCTGATGTGGATACAACAAACCACCTTTCAGCTCCTTTGGCTGCTCCTTTAGAACTGGAATCTCACTTCGCTGCGACTTACCCTTCCTCCCCTTACCTACATCATCAACATCCTTCGCCAATGCTTGGAGTTCAAGCTCCTTAAATCGATCAATAAGATGCAGTGATTTTGTAATCACAGGGTGATCTATGCTCTCCCAAGTACATTCATCATATTGGAGTCCCGACCATTTCACTAAAGCTTCAGTTGAATCATTTTTTGTAGAACGGAGAGCAAGCACCCGTTGAGGTTGCATCCACTGCTCCTCAGAGATATTAATCTCAGCTGTTCCATACTTTGCCCAGTAATTATCTAGCTTCCTTTTCGCCAAAGCTCTCAATCTAGACTCTGCAATCCAACTATTATGGACATGAGATTTCCCTGCCCATTTAACAAAATACTCATATAAGATATTTATTCCAGTTGCATCTATAACTTTAGCCGAGGATGGCTGAGTCTTTCCAGCACTTGAATTATCTCCTACTGATCCATTTGCTTCTGTTTCATTATCTTTATCTAAACTGTCTATTGCAACACTGTCCAGGCCTTCAGAGCCCCTTCCTAAAAGACCTCTTGCACTTAGCACTTTACCATCATTCATCACACATTCTTTATCTACATGTAATTTTTCCTCACCAACACCTTCAATACAATTATTCACACCATTATCCTCCAGATGACTCTTAGCACCTTCAGTATCTACAATATCAAGATTGAGATCCTCTGTCTGTGAATCTATTTGATCATTTGGACTTTGTTGCTTCCCAAGACTAGTTGCATCTCTCCAAGAATTTGCATCTAAAAGCTGGGTCTGATCCAGCACTCTACACCCAAGAACTTTATCCACCTGCGTTGCATATGGATAAACAAATAAATTCAATTAGAGCAACATCAACGTGTGTGTCACATAAATTGGGGCACAAATGCATATAATCCTTTCTTTTGAAATAGAAATTCTTAGAATAATGTTAGAATTAGTACTTGGAAGCCTAAAATAGAGGAGGCTGCCAGATTTTTAGAAGTGTGTCAAGAATTGAAACTTAACTGCACAGGTATGTCTGGGATAGATGCAAAATTTTAGCTACTCAAGGAAAAGAAAGGGCACACAAAAATAAATAAGTTGTTTTTTCAGAATTTTGACATGACCAAATGAGTGGGTTAATCCACCTGCAAACCATCTTCAAGAGAAGTCACTTTAGATGAAGGCTGATTTTCAGCTGTAACTCTTCGAACCAATCCATGTGATGACAATTCCTCCTCTTCAGCGACCTTCAAAGCCAAAAAGGGCAGAATGAACTAGTAATCTAGTATGCAATGACAATTATCAAACAGGAGAAAAAATTATCACACTTGGAAGTGAAAATAGCATAACATTTCTCCTTTTAGGAGCTAGCTGATGGATGGTATGTAGAAGAAAATCTTACTTTAATTAATATATCTACCCGTGGAGCCCAGAATTTTGTATGAAGAAAATCTTCCTATGTAGCCCAGTGCTCCAGAAGTCTATGTACCCAATTTTCTGTTTTAGGAGTTAGACGCCTCACTTTAAACTACAAAATTCATACACTTCTGGAGCCCAGTGCTTTTTCATCAATCTTCCTCAACCTAACTCTCTTCAAACAGAAAAGACTTCATTTTCCCTAAAAGATACAAATATAATGAAAAGCCTAACATAGTCAAACTATGCGATAAGTAGCCGATAACTCTATTTTTCACGCAGCACTTGGACAAAGAACATGGATTGGCTCAGAAAAAACAACCCCCTACCCTACTGAATATTGGTAAAACCATATTTGTAGATCTTATTGAATGACATTTTCTTCCTTTTTCTTCATTTCCTCATCTTTTTTTTGGCTACCATGCCTTAAAAACAAATGCATAGATTTAAATTAATACTGCAGAAAACAGAAGCCTAGAGAAAACATTACTTAGTGCAACACATAAAGAAAAACAAATGTCTTAATAAAGCCTTTTACAGAAAGAAAGGGGGGACATAATAGGCAAATAAATAGCCCAAAGTGCGCCATTTTGGACCTGGCTATGTAAAATATATCCACCTGGGGTTTACTAGAATAGTAGGATATATAATTTTTCACAATTTGTACATAGAGAAAAATCAGAAATGTCAAAATCATAATGCCAATTTAAATAGATAAGTTCTATGCATGGTACCATAATAAGGTATATAATATGAGAATAATACCTTCTTCTTCTGCTGAGCACCTAACCTTTTGGATTCAGCATCCTCTGTCAAACTGGAAGTTCTTCGACCAACATCAATCTTTTCTCTGCGCAGTTTATTGGTCCCAGGAGCTGTACTTAGATCTTTGGAATCAGATTTGTGAGTCTTAGCCTTATCAACTGAAGAGTTCCCAGTTCTGGTCTTGGACTTCTTATGTTCACCTTTACTATCGCTCAGCTTCTTTTTAGTCACACGGACATCATTTTTCCTAGAAGAGTGACTTTTATTGGAGGGACCAGCTCTTTTATCAGACCTATCAACTTTCTGTATCAAATCAGTGGCTTCTGAAAGTGGTTCCTGAATTAGAGAGTCCAACTTCTTTTCAGTATGAGCCGACAAATCAGACATGCTTGTTTCTGTTGGCAGAGAGTCGCCAGTTTTCTTCTCACCATCAGCATTCACATGCATTGGAGAACTAGATTGCTCAGACTTGCAAACAAGCCCGACATTAGATGAAATTTTGCCATACTTCCGCTTTCGTTTACGAGCTAGAGCAACAACAGGCTTTGTATCGCCATTGTCCTTTTTAGAAGAGTGGCTTTTGTTTGACCGGCTGGATCTTTTAGAGGTGTTGTTATCATTTGGCGTCGATTCAGTGGCTCCAGAAATTGACTCCTGAGCTTTAGAAGATTTTGATTTCTTTCGAGTGTGTGGTGATGAGTCAGACATCGTTCTTTCTTTCATGGAAGATTCGTCACATTCCATATCACTGTCTTCATTCACAGGCGTTGGAGAACCAGGCACTGAAGTTCCCTGAGATATGTGTTCAGGCTTGCTGGTATTGGAAGCATCTATTTCAGAAAGACCCGGCTTGTTTTTGTGAGTTAAGGCTGATTTTCCTTTCTTGACTGACCTTTTTTTGCTAGTGAAGCTCCCCACAAACAGAGGTGGTTTGATAACATCAGATTTTGATTTTTTTGCTATTTTGCTTCTGTCCTGCTTTTTTAGGCTTTCTTGAGAATTTATAGGCTCTGAAGATTCATTCTTCTGATGGCATGATGGGCAATTCCATTTCCCATTTGGAACATCCTTATAACAACAAGGGGGGGAGGGGGGAAAGATCAGAAATAATAAACATTATCGTCAAGTCTGAAAGAGGGTACACGTAATATTAAAAGTACCTCGAGTGGTGGAGCAAGGCAGTTGATGTGATACGTCCTTGGGCAGTTGTCACAACAAAGCAAGCTGCCCCCAAGATTGCAGATTTCACATTCATAGTGATGCTGCATTCAGGGGGGGAGGAGATTAAGATCAGAGAAAAGTTCAAGTCTGAAACACAAGTATTGTGAAACTATTGGGTTGAACAGTTGAATCAATTCAAGTAGATGATGTTGAAACACAGTGATTTAAATATAATTTCCTGAATATTATTTTCCATTTTTGTAACAAGGGGGCTCAAATGGACCAAATGTAAAGCTGAAACTCCTGGTAACTTTCCTGAGTGAACCAAAACAAAACTCTAAATCTGAACTAGCTCCGATCCAGAATAATACCTTGTAGGAGTATTACTGTCTAGATAGATTTAAGAAACATTCAAGCTCCTAGTAATATTATAGCTTACAAAAGAAATGGAAGCAATGTACTGCTAAATGATAGATCAAGGGACCACTAAATAAACTGAAGAAATGGTGGACAAAAGATTGGAGGAACAAGGTTCTAATAGTGGGCATCATGAAACATGTAGATCGAGAAGGCACTGCTAAATGACATTCTATCCGCCTTAATAAACCAATAATATAACATGATGAAGGCATTAGGACCTTTTGTCCAAAATCAAAATACTATAATGAAGAGAGAGAAAGAAAAGTTGATAAGAACAAAAATCCTGAATCAAAAGGGACACAATGAAAACATTTCCAACAACATAGCCTAGAAGCATCGAGGCACTTACTCCATCATTTCCTTTCTTTTTTGACAACGATTGGTTAGATGTTTGGGTCTTTTGCCTCCTTTTAGCAGAAGACTGCAAATCTGAAGATTCTGCTGCAGAAGGATCCTCTTTAGCATCAGAAGTATCAGGTCCAAGAGAATGATTTCTACGCTTGCGTTTCAGTATCCACCCTTTATCAATAATTTTACTAGGCATTTGATCTTTCTCCTTCATCTCTTAGCCCTAATTCTTCTAGCATTTATATCATTAATTGAGGGATCACATTAGAAGAAAAAAAAAGGCCGAAGTTCTGTCCACTGGTGAATCTGGGCATAGACTAACGCATTCAATTCCCTGGGAGGCAACAGCTACAAGAGAATTAAAAAAACACTTCAGGATAGGACAAAAGCTTAAAACAATCAAGAGAAAGTGTTACATATGGAAATCAAGGAAGAAAAGCATACATGAATCTCATTTACAAAGCTGAATACAAAGACGAAATTAGACAGTTTTTCATGCAGAAGTCTCAATGACAAGGGTCACTATTTTGGAAAAACCTTCCTAAAATCTGAACCAATATTTCCACAAAGCACATTCAACCAAACCTGCAATCCGATAGTAGTAGGAAATCAGACAAGGAGCTAGAACCTCCTCAGCTATCGCCACCCTGACAGTGCAGCAAGAATCTAAACCTTTACAGTTTACACTGTAACAAATAACAGACACGAAGTATTTCACCTACTTCCATTTCAATATCCCCAAATTCGTTCTCCTCGTCTATCACCGTCCTCGAATTCTCTCAAATTCACAAGCCAAACAGGAATCTCATCACAGATCAAACAAGGATCACAAATAACAATCTCATATTCCCAACCACAAATGCACAAACCGACAAACCCTAATTCCCTAAGCCACCAGGAGACACCGAGAGAGAGGGACACTGCGAGTGCAAGAAAGAGAGAGGGAAAGAGAGATAGAGTTACCGGCGGCGGTCGCCGGAGAGCATAGGTGGACAGCGGCGAGTCGGCGGGCAGCGGAGTCCCACCTGGGAATGGATCTTGAGGCCTGAGGTCGTCTAAGGATGAGGGAGAGTCGAGAGTACGTAGCAGAGAAGCCAGAGAGAGTAAAGTAGCGCTGACGGGGTCTCCAAAGGTAACCCGGACCTGCGGGTGGTGGTGGCATTCTCACCAATTCCAATGCGCGTTTCGTTCGGCCTTATAGTTTCATTTTGTTGTTATTTGTCTTTTTAACTTCTCAACTTTGGGTTATTTTTCCTAAATCATAGCTAATTCTCATTGTTGAAACTTTGAAACTGATTTGTATGATATGAATTTCCATTTGGACGTTAAATATTGTTGGTTAGTTGAAAGTAATTATTGGGTTGTTCAAATTGATGAATATGTAGTTGGTTTAACGGTATAACTGTAACGGTATAACTGATATCGATCGGTTGGTCGTTTAATTTAGTTGACTATTGTGTTGAGCATTCCTCAATATTGGATTGTCTTCGAAGCTTTTTTTATCGTTTTCCTATTATAAATATTGACATTAAATTCCATTAATAGGGCCACTGTGAGCTTTGTTTTATTTTATTTTAATCCATGAAATAACAAAATCGTCCAGATCCGTTAAAACAACCTTGTTTCCATCCTGCGCCCGCCAATGAATTGTTTCTACCCCGCCAAGGTCCTTTCCCGCCAAGATCTCAACGTCTAGGCTAATTTATAACGTGTGTATGTCGTCAAACGTTCTGTCACCGTCTTAACAATGACAAAATTTGTTTTTAGAACACTAGGTTGAGGATATACAAAAGAATCTAACTACTTGGTTCCTTTTGTTGCTTCAAATATTAATTGCTTTCTCAGTCTTCAATTGGTCATTTAATTTAGTTGACTATTGTGTTGAGCATTCCTCAATATTGGATTGTCTTCGAAGCTTTTTTTATCGTTTTCCTATTATAAATATTGACATTAAATTCCATTAATAGGGCCACTGTGAGCTTTGTTTTATTTTATTTTAATCCATGAAATAACAAAATCGTCCAGATCCGTTAAAACAACCTTGTTTCCATCCTGCGCCCGCCAATGAATTGTTTCTACCCCGCCAAGGTCCTTTCCCGCCAAGATCTCAACGTCTAGGCTAATTTATAACGTGTGTGTGCCGTCGAACGTTCTGTCACCGTCTTAACAATGACAAGATCCGTTGTTAGAACACTAGGTTGAGGATATGCAAACGAATCTAACGACTTGGTTCCTTTTGTTGCTTCAAAGATTAATTGCTTTCTCAGTCTTAAATAGCTTCGGGCCTTTATGTATCTTGAGTAAACTATCAATTAGTTCAAGGAGGTTGGATTTGCATCAAATTGCGATAGGTAGGATCGTTTACAAGTCAAATAGTTTTAGGTTACAATGTAGCCAATTCTAACTTCTAACCCTAAAATCCTTAAGCATGCCCCCCAATCTAAGCTTATTTACAATTTTTTGGCCATGTTGTTATATGATATTTTAATGTCAACATGTTACATAACATTTTTCATGTCATACTAAAAAAAAACTCATTAATGGATTTAAACCATATTTATAAGTTTAATAAAAGAAAAACTTGAATTGAAAAGACCGTTAATATCATACTCCGTATTGTTCAACAATAACAAATGACCTCATAAAGGACTCCAAACATAGCAAAAAAATGCACTCATGAGGAAGTGAAATTAATAACATAACAAAAATAGCAAAGAAGAGGCTAATGTACGTATTCAATCGCTCTATACACGAAAATAAGTAGAAGTAGTTTCAAAATACAAGTCGTTATAATTAATTTGGGACAAGAAAATACCAAAAAGCTCATTGGGATATAAAATAAAATAGTAAATGAGGATCCAACGCAATGCCAACAAATGCAATGAATAAAACATCTAATAGTAGTTGGGATTAACTGATGTATCCAACAAGAAATAGAAATCGGGTATGTATATAAACTCCACGATAAAATATTTATAAATCAGTACAAGACAATTCCATAACTAATACTCCCTCCGTATCGCAATACTTGTTGTTTTAGCTCTATGCACACTTTTTAATAAAACCTATATTTACTTTACTTTTATAGCTAAAAGTACCTAAAAGGAGTAATTATTACCTATAAAAAGAGCAATCATTACCTATAAAGACAATAATTATAGCTAAAACAACAAGTTTTTTGATACAACTTTAACACTCTAAAACAACAAGTATTGCGATACGGAGGGAGTATATAAACTGTAATTCCCGCCAAATATAAAGAATAAGCGGTTCATCTGTTGCTACGCTACTAAAAATAATTTCATCATGATATAAATATATATTTATAAGGCCTGGTGAAGGGGAACACATCTATCAGTGGTAGAAATTCAACACATGACTTCAAAATCTAAATCTCAAACACCTCTAAATCACATATCTAATATCTAATCAAATGCAATTGTTATGCCTCACCGTCCATTCGAAATGCCATAAAACCAACCCTTAATGGAAGAGCGTGCAATACAACTCATTTTATCTAGAACAAAATATTTCCTCAAATTCCAAACCCCTTATAAAGAAAGTAAAGAATAATCAAATCTAATCACATAATAACAGTAATAAAAATGGACACCAAATACAAAATTTCAGATATCAAACTACAAATCATCAATTCAACAAATATCAATTAATAACACATGAACAAAGACTATAACAAAATCTAACATCCCAAATACTACGAACCTACAAAACAATAAGTGGCTAGCAGCAAGAAAAAGTTGGAAAACAAAATCTCCCGTTATAATCTTCAAACTCAACAAAAGCTATAAGTTGAACTAGTAATGGGACATGGAATTACATGAACTATACACGTGGGGGAATAATAGGGGATAGTCATCAAAGGTGGGCATTTAAGGAGTGAAAATAAAAAATAAAAAATGTTACAAGAGGGGAGAGATGGTTGAAGCAGCAATTAAATGGGTGTGGAAACCAATGAATAAATAGGAGACAAATGTATATATAAAGAAAATTAAGTTAAATAAGGACATATGCGAATCCTATTTTGGACTCCCTCTATCCAACATGATAGGAGCTGACCTTTTGATGGAGAGAAAATCAAGCTATTTGAAGAGCTTCACATGGAATAGTCAAAGCTAGGGATGTCCCATCTCGTCCCTTTCTATCCCTATTTTCGCATAACACCAACAATGAGTTTCGATCCTCTTTTTTTTTACCATTTCTTTGTTGAGAATTGAGAGAGAGAGAGAGAGAGAGTTGTCATCATGCCATGTTCGATCTCATTGCCACGCTCGCTTACACTTGGTCTATAACACTCCCTCCGATCATTTGTATTTGATGTTTTAAGGGTTAAATTTTGATCAATTTTGTAAGAGGTTTTGAAGTACCGTCAATAAATGAAAATTCTCTTAATTAGTCAACTCCTCCAGACGTACTATATACTATTTTCCTTTCACTACGTATGAGAGAGGAGATTTGTGTTCCTGACTAATTCATAATTACACACAGTACATAGTACTTCATACAAGAGGGGGGATTCATTATGCAAAAATACCAAATGACTTTCATTAATTATCTTGCCCAATCACAAAACATCTTACAATATTGACAGGGGAGTATTTGTTGTAGTGTGTGTGAGATATGAGATTAATTGTATAAATCACTTACAAGATCCTCATTATATGTTATGTTGAACGAGGTGTTTCATTGTTTATTTTGTTTCTTGAATCTCTTATCAATACTTATCCCTTTTTTTAATTTTAAAAAAGGTACGAGTCATTTGAGTTTTGCATAATTTTGTTCATCTATATCTATATAAACTCTTAATTTAGAAGAGTTTATGCTGAGGTGTCAACATTAGAGAGATTTTAGGAGTTCTGACCAATTATAATTTTTTTTTTCTTTAATCCTTTTTTTTAATTCTTTTTTTCTTTTTCTTTTAATTCTTTATTTTTTCTTTAATCTTACTAACTATCTATATCTATATCTATATAAACTCTTAATTTAGAAGAGTTTATGTTGAGGTGTCAACATTAGAGAGATTTTAGGGGTTCTGGCCAATTATAATTTTCTTTTTTTCTCTTTAATCTTTTTTTTTAATTCTCATTTTTTTTCTTTTTCTTTTAATTCTCTATTTTTTCTTTAATCTTACTAACTATCTATATCTATATAAACTCTTAATTTAGAAGAGTTTATGCTGACGTGTCAACATTACAGAGATTTTAGGGGTTTTGACCAATTATATATTTTTTTTCTCTTTAATCCTTTTTTTTAATTCTCTTTTTTTTTTGTCTTTTTCTTTTAATTCTCTATTTTTTCTTTAATCTTACTAACTATTGAGCTTAATTCAAAACATTGAATTCAATCTAATATAACTATTTGGCTTAACTCAAATTCATTTACTAACTATCTATATCTATATACTATTGGGCCTAACTAAAACATTTATGTCACATGTCCTCTCCATGTTTAAAGTTATTTGTGGAAATATTATTTACATAATATCATTTTATTATGGTAACTATATTTTCTAATATTTTTTTTTGAAAAATATTCTAATATTAATTACCCAACATTATTTGATGTTACATTTTTTTAACCAATGAGATTAATTCAAAACTTTTATCTTTCACTATTTATTAATTATTTTTCTCTTTATCTCTTTAACCCAAGTGTATTTTTTTCTATTATTTTTAACACATTTACTAATCAATGGATTTAATTAGAAATATTGAATTAAATCTAATGTCTATGAGTTATCTATACCTAAATATTATTTATAAAAAAATCGCGCCATGACGCGGGGATCGTACTAGTTTTTTTTTAAAACAACATATATGAAAATTACGAATGAGTAGGGTAGTCTGGCAAGGGACCTATTTCTTACAGATTTTTCTCAAAAAAAAATTCCATTTTGATACCTCTAAAAGTATGGACAATAGTAAATATGAGTACGTGGATATTCAATTAGACATGTTTGATCTCAATTTTTTACTCTATAAAAAAGTGGATATTCAATTAATTAATCGAAACTTAATTAAAAATATCCACCTTAACTACCAACCTTAATTAAAAAACTTAAGTTTCAATTTATTCAGTTAATTGAATTCCCGCCCCTAATAACAATCCCTTGGACCCTTAAACCAACATACTCTAATGGTGGTGTGATTTGTGTCTAAACATGTAAATAAGTTTCTATTACTTTGGAGACCCTAGGGCGAAGTTAAAATATAAAAACTTATTTAGCTGCAATAAATAAAAGGATGGGGTAATTTGTGATATAAAATCATATACTCCAAATGTTCAAAAATACAAGTCATTTTAACCTTTTTAGCACGTTTTTTAAGGAGACAACAACTACAGTATATAACATTATTTTTTTATATATAAAAAAATTGTAACATAATTTTGTAATTATTAGTAATATACATGTGAAGTTAATTTAAAAAATTATATTTTATATAGGATTTAACTCAATAAAAAAACGCGTTGAAAAGTTAGATAACATATTTTTAATTGATGAGTATTATGTTATATTAAATCACATTTATGGTATCTTATATTATATAAAAAGCCCCTAAAATATAAAAAACTATTTGTTTCCATGAAGAAGCAAATATTTACACCATAAGTGGATCTGAAAATTGAACCTACCACCTAGGATTAAAAATTTAGTGTGGAAAATAAAGATTGACGGCCTACCAACAAAGCAAAGACCAAATAGATATATAAATCGAGTTCCAACTCAATGTTGCCTTTGTGAATCATATGATGATGATACTACACACTTATTTCTAAGGTGTAAATATACCAAAGAGGTAATCACACACTATGAAAGAATGGTTGGCAAGCAATGCCTAAATACCAGAGGAAACCAAGTTGACATTGCGGACTTCCTATCTACCCACTTGGGGAATGCCCGCATTGAAGACTTAGGGTTCATTTGGCAAGCTATATGGGAGACTAGGAATGAGCTCATATTCAAGAACAAAAAACCACCAAATATAATAACTCTAATACATCGAATTATTACTAATTCCAATAATTGGAAAAATGGTGAGAATGAGTCATCACAAAACAAACAAACAAATTAAGCGTAGTAATAGCTCGACTCTCCCTTTTAATAGGGACCTATATTCCATCATTCTGCAGGATGATCAAGGAGGTGTTTCACGGTTTTAGTAAAACTCTTCTAATGTTTGCCTACCGTTGATGTGATATCTCTTTTGTCTATTTCTCTACATGCTAGAAAAACTAGGGGAAGTAGGAATGGAAACTTATTTTTTGATTTAACGAGAATATCAAACAAGAGGGATGAAGATAGAAGTGGAAATTAAATCCATTTTCTTTTAATTTTTTAAATCGATAATCTTTTAATAGTAATATATGCACCAAGGAAAATATACGAGCTAGGCCACTAATTGGGTTGGATTCATATCATGCCAATCGCCCCTTCCTCTCCTCTCTATTTATTTCTAGAAAGAGGGAGGTCAGGAACATCCCTTTGGGGTTCAAAATTCCGGTCAGTCGGGTGCAGGCCTTGGTGGTGGCTCCGCCGCCGCCTTGTGCTTGCACCGCCTTCTTCGGTCGTCGACGTATAATCCTCCGTCAAGGAGGCCGAAGACCTTTCTTCCGCAACCCACAATACCGAACAATAAACGCTCTCTCTTGGGGCTTTTGTAGACCCGGGACTGAGAAGCCCGAGCCATCTTTCTTTCTAACCCAATTCGTTCATCCTTGCCCTGATCTCCGGGATCTTAAGTACAGTTCGTATTCTCATTGGTCTTGATAATCTCAGCCCCTTCTGAATTCGCATTTTCGGTGCCTTAGGTGTGTACTTGGGGTCTCGGTCTTCTCTTCAGGTTGTCCCCTTTTGGAACCCCTACCGGATTCGCCCCATCTTCATCCTGGCGACCATGTCCATCTCCCCATCGCCCTTCTCTTCCTCCCCTTCCCCCTTCTTTTCATTCCCGCCTCCCACACTCCTCTTTCCTTGGTTGCTTCTAAATCCGTCCGGTTCCTGCAGGTCTCCCTCCTCCTCCTTTGGATGCCTTCCTCGGTGGTCGGTTGGTGTCCCGTCGGGCCTTCCTCGGCGCGTCGCCTTCACCTCCGGCCTTCTCTCACCCTCTTCGTTCACCTATCCTTGCCGGATCTTTTAATCTGTCATCCCTGACCTTCGTCGTCGCTTTGGGCTGCTTTGTCCTTCTCGTCGGCCGCTTTAGCGGATCACTAGCTTAATTATGCTTTAACGATTTACATGTGTTCCTTGCTCTTTTATTTTCTTGGCCAAATGGAGTCTCGCCCGCTGCTGATTCGGGCCCATTTTTTATTCCTTTGGGCCCAAGACCTAGGTTTGGGCCCTAAGCAACCCTATTGGAACAAAATTAGGGAAAAAATCAGTATATTAAAATAGGTCAAATTTGATATCTCGATATCTGGCTATTATCAAACATAGATATAAGATATCACTTGATATCAAGTGATATATATATATATATATATATATATAAACCCCACTCGTACGGGCTCCAAACCCCGTTAAGGACTAAAAAATGATATATCTATGGAATAATAGTGCTCACCGAGTGTTTTGTTTGATTTCAGAAGCTTCGTTCACATTTCCGATGGTGGATCGATTTTCCCTTTCTTAACCCGTATTTTCCCCGTCTTCTGGCACCGGGTCGGTGCTTTGGTGTGGCTGCATTTGCTTGGTGTTGGGTTGCAATATCGGGCGTCTTGTTTGATTGAGAATGGATTGTGGTTGTGTTCGTGGTCTTCGAAGATCCTTCATTTAGGTAGGGGCAACGTCGGCGATCCGCACTTCCTCAGGAGTCACCCTTTCCGGTTGGGGTATTGTCATAAGTCTTTGCACTCTCCCATGTTTTTGGCACTCGTGGCGCGTATAGGTTCTCCATTGACTTCTATGTTGGTAGACGTCTTTTATGGGTTGTTTGAGTTTTTATTTCTTCTATGATTTTGTGTTATTGTGTACGGTTTGTATTGACGGTTCTCCATCTGTCGACTTTGTCGGCCATCGAGTTTCAGGTTTATCTTAACTCGAATTTTTACCTAATTAAAAAAAAATGACAATCGCCCCTCCTCACAAGGGTTTGGGTTGACTTTGCAAGTAAATATGCATTTATATATGTATGTGTGTTCGTTACAATAGTTGTATTTGAAGTGTTCAAATGTGAATACATATGCAAGGGGTTCTTTTTCTTTTTCTTTTTTGAATCGGAAAAAAATTTGACAGAGAAGGACAAGCCAAATCAGCCAAGAGCATCATTGCAGATGAGGGAGGCAAGATCGGAATCGTCAGGTACCGAATGGCTAGAGAAGGCAAGATTAAGCTGCGAAAGATGGTTAGCAACCTGGTTAGCTTCTCTATAGACATAACGAATTTGATAAAAGTCATCGCAGGAATGCAAGGATAGAATGGAGTCGAAAATAATCATTTCAATCTCCCTTGGGATGGACTAGCGTCCATTAAGACGGCTAACAACTATCAGATTATCACCTTCTATGTAGAAGTTTTTGAGTTGTAGTTCTGAGGCGGCAAGAACACCTCTCCAGAGGGCATAGCCCTCAGCGCTAATAACCGAATTAAAAGGAGAAGGGCCAACCCTGAAGGCAACAGGGCAACCCGAATGATCTCGAATAATATAACCAAATCTATTGTTAGTTACATATGTGTAAACCCCATGGAAGTTAAGTTTATAGTAATTTAGGGGAGGTTTCTCCTATTTAGTTGGGGGGATGCTTCGTTTTTGGTGCGTGGTTGTTTTTGTTTGTTGGTGAGTCGTCGTCCAATTGTTTTGCCATGTTCCCATTGTAGATTTGATCTTGTGCGAAAGCCACCATAGCTCTCGGGTCAGCTTTCATGTTGTTGAATAAGGCTTTGTTTTGAAAAAACTAGGAACTCCACCATATGATTGTTAGTGTGGTGAAATTTAGATTCTCTATATCTTTCTTTATCATATTAAGAGTTGTTGTGATGTTGCTATTATGCAAGAGATATGGGTGGAGTTTAGCATTCATCGTTTTGTCAAATAATGGGATGGAGGCACAAGAAATGGGGCACTCCAGAAGCAAATGATGTGTGTCTTCGTAGTTTGATTGGCAAAGTGAGCAGGAGGTCGGCACACCCGCCCCCTATTGGCTAGCTTGATTGAGGTAGGTAGTCCATTTTTAAAAATGCGCCAGAGAAAGTTTTATATTTTAGGCTGAGTGTCTAATTGTCAAATCCAGTGAAAGTTCGCTTTGGTATGTTGCTTAGCCTTGTGAAGCATATCAATTACTGAATTAGTAGAGAACCAGTCACTCTTGCTTCATTTCCAGTAGAGTCTGTCCTGGTTGATATTTTTCGGGATTGGCGTTTGTAATATTGAGTTAAGCATGTCTTCATCGATTATATCCTTTACAAGGACGTGTAGTTTTTTAGTGTTCCAGGTTTTATCGTCGTTAATAAAATCTTTGACTTTGAGAGAAGAGTCGATTGCAGATCTATTTTCAATGGAATGGATTAGCGGGGAGTTTCCACACCGAAGATCCTCCCAGAAGTTAATAGCATCCCCATTGCCAATAGAACAACAAATGCTTTGCTTGAAAATGGGGAGAAGGCTAGTCAACTTAGCCCATTGCCATGATGTATTCCCTTTGCGTTTGTAATGTATTATGTTTTGGTTTCTGAGGTACTTTTGGGTTACCCTACCAAAGTTTTTACCAATGGCCTCTTGCTCTAGCGGTAAGGGTGAGGTATCCCAAAGGAGAGGTCCCGGGTTCGAATCTCACTTGGTGCATTTAGGCCATATTATAATTCCCACAAGCGGGCACGATCAAACTATATACTAATCCGTAGGGCCAAGCTGAAGTGGTGAAGTGGTCCAATTGCAGGTAGGTGAGGTTGCGACCGCGGATCGCACTTTGCGAAAGTGGTACTGAGCCTCCTCAAAAAATCCCGCAAGGGGTTTCTGGGGTATGGGGTCGTGAAGCGGTGGAGCCAGTCACTGTAAAAAGTTTACCCTACCAAAGTTTTTAACCATTCCGAAATGGCTCAACCGGAAAGGACTTGCGGGTAGTACCCAAAGGTCCCCAGTTCAAATCCCGAATGATCGCTCTTTATTTACCAATTCAAGGGTTTTGATAGTAACACATGGGTTTGTTAGTTTGGCTAGAATTTTCCAAAGAAGTTTCATTTGAAGGGCATTATTCATATCTTCAGAACAACGAATACTGAGGCTACCATTATGCTTTGTCTTGCAGACCTCGAACCAGCTAATCAGAGGCTTGTGTTTTGGTCCTTTATTCCAAAGGAAGTTTATGTTGATCCTATCAAGTTCAGTATGGATGGAAGTTAGAAGCATAAAGCACTGCATCAAATGTAACGGTTTAGCTGCGAAATTTGATTTAATTAAAGTGCTTCTACCTTGTTGGGAGAGGGAATTGGGCCAATTGGCCTTCCATTTACTAAGTTGACCTTTTGTAGAGTCAATAAGGTCACTAAATGTGTCTTTGGTTACTCTGCCAAATAAAATCGGATAGCCCGGATATTTTCCAATATTCGAAGAGAAAGGGATTTCGAGCTCATTATGTATCATATTCTTTTGATGTGTCATTGTGTTTGATGTTATTTGGAAGATAGATTTTTACCTATTAATCTTTTGGCCCGAGAGGGTACAATATTCATGTAGATTTTTTTTTTAATTTGGTCACAAGCTTTTTTAGTAGTTGAGGCAAAAATAACAATGTCGTCAACGAATGAGAGAAAAGGAATCCTGACCCCAGGACGAGTGATCGAAATACCTAGGTGGGATTGAGGTTGGTGGGATTCAAATAGAAGTCCTCGAGCAAGGACTTCCGTAACTAGCAAGAAAAGAGAAAGGAGGTCCCCCTAACGGAGGCCTCTTTTTGGGGGGTGAATAGTTCTCTTGGTTCGTTGTTAACTCGAGCTGAGTAAGATACTGTAGTGAGGCATTCCCGTATCCAGTTGATAAATCGCGACGAGAAGCCGAATTTATCAAGGATTAAAATGAGGAAATCCCAATCAACTAGGTCAAAGGCTTTCTCCATGTCCAACTTTACCGCCATCCATCCTTATTTGCCCTTTTTTTTTGGAAAGAATGGTAGAACTCATTAGCTATTAGGATGTTGTCCTCGATACCCCTCATAACCGTAAAGGCACTCTGAAGCGGATGACTAAGATTTAGGATGATTTTTTTTTTTGGCTTGTTGATAGTACTTTTGATATGACCTTGTAGACAGTAGAGCACAAACTGATGGGTCTGTAGTGACTTGTAGTTGTCGGGTTGTCGCACTTTCGAATAAGTGCTATAAAGGTATGGTTAATTTGTTTGAGAATTCTTCCACTAAGGAAGAAGCTTTTAACAACTTTTGTGACGAATGAACCGACAATGTGCCAATATTTTTGAAAAAATCCAGCAGGGAAACCTTCAGGCCCAAATGATTTATCATTTGCAAGGCTAAATAAAGCTTCTTTAACTTCGCTGTTGGTGATAGGTTTAGTTAGCTCATCATTGTCGGGTTGTGATACTTCCAGCGTGATATTATCAAGAAGGGAGCTTAGAACATGAGGTCTACGAGAGAACTCGAACCGTTTGATGAAGTCATTTTTTATTGTATTTCTTATGTCCTGATATGAAAAGAAGGTAGGATCAAACCTTTTAGCAAAACCACTTTATACGATGCAAAACTTTATGCTACCAATCACAATACACAAAGAATTAAACCATATTAAATAACATTCTTCTGAAATAAGGACCTACAGTATAAACCATTGATTAGTTGAGACAGAATCTAGAGACCCAAGAGAAAGGGAGGTTTGGCGATCCGAAAATCTCGATACATGAATGTGACATTACAAATAAAACTCCTATGGAAAATTATATTTTAGCGAAACTTGAAAATATTTGGGTGAAACTAGTCCAACATAAATACCTAAAAAACTCTCATATCTTAAACTACAAAAGAGCGGGAGGAGCCACATGGCAATCGTCAAAATTGTACCGACTACTTAATAGATTAAAGTAGGATTGATTTGGTTGGTGGGAAATGGTCGCTCAATAAAATTATGGGAAGACAACTAATTAACCAATCAACAAAGGAATAACTGCCCGACGATACATACCAAGGAGGAGAAAGTGAGTGATTACATTAATGGCGGCAAACAGGGGAGGAAAATTTGCAATCCCAACTTCCACAAAGCATAGTTAATGACATAGCCGCTCTCTCGCTCCCAACCAACCCATTTGAGGACAAACTCTACTGGTGGCCCAACAGAGAAGGATGGTTCACAACTGCGAGTGCATACAATTTAATTACCAACTGCAGCTGAGATGAAGAGGATATTAATGCATGAATTTGGAAAGTCAACATCCCACCTAAAATTCAAAACTTTTTATGGCAACTAGGCCAATTTGGACCGCCAACAAAGACCCGACTAATGTAACGAGGAGTCTCGGTCCTGACAACATGTGTACTCTGTAATAACATCATCGAAGACGACGTGCATTTATTCTCAGAATGTTAATTCAACAACATACACTTACTGCTAAATTTGGTGGATCTTTGTAACTTGAAAAATCTAATAACAAACTCCGGAGACATTAATCCAATCTCGACTTTAATAGGCAACAGATTGAACAAAGATCAAAACAACAACAACAACTAGCCTTCAAATGGTGGAGCATGTGGTATATCCAGAATCAAGTTATCTACAGACAAGAAGATCTTTCATTTGACAATGTGGTGGACCAGCTTATTGCGATGCATAGGTACAACAGATACCAAGCGTGTAACGATATAAGCAGGGAAATGACATCAATATCAGACACAAAATCCCCCAAACACCGAATGATAAGGAAAGGCAAGGACAACACGGTATACAAAAAAAATGGAAAAAAACACCTCTGGGGACATTTAAATTAAATTATGACGAGTCGATCCTCTCAAATAACGACAACTCGATCTATGGTTTCATTATATGTGATTGGGAAGGTTATCCTATAAACATTGGTTATGAACTGATTGGGAAACAAAAACTAGAAAAAGTTGAGGCGCTGACTTTTAGAAAGATCATTATAACATTGCCTCAACTACAATTCCCATGTCAAGAGTGGGCGAGATTTCCTTCTCCCACGTGCCCTGCAATGAAAACAAAGTGACGAATAAGGTTGCAAGTCTTTGCCGCTCGACTAGGGACCTTGGTCTTGTAAATGATTTAGGTCTCCGTGACCTCATCCGTAAGGATGCCATCAGGTAGTTTTCTCTACTTGAATTCTTTCATAATCAAAATAAATAAATAAAAATGCAAGAGGTATTTATATATGGCTCTATTTGCCAATAATAAGTAGTTTTTCGGAGCTTATGATTTTGATATTATATAGTTTTAAATGAAATAAATATAAGTTTTTATAATTTAATTAGTTTTTGAATTATAAGAACTACTCACCCAAGCTTTTTGGAACTTGTGGTTTTTTATTCACAAATTTTCATCACCTACCTTAACAACTAGGTTTACCAGACACCATACTAGCTTATTAATCTATATTTAACATAAATAACCTGTCAGTTTTAGCTACTAAATCAGCTATTCTTTTGCCAAATATAAACACAAACCCCCTATGTGTAAAATTTTTAATTTTTTTATAGAACAAATGAAAAAGCACATAAACATGATACATGTCATGTTATGTACGAGGCAAATAATGTTGAGTAGACGCTCTCTCCTCTCTCTCTAGATTTTAGAGAGAGGGAGAGTCTCAATCCCCGACTTCGGTCGCTCAAATCCGGCTCTGGCCGCCTCATCCCGGCTTCGGCCACCCTCAATCTTGGTTGCGTCTCCTCTCTTAGCCTCAACATGTCTTATCTTTTGCAGCCCCTTTTTCGTCTTCGACTTCACTGTTCCTGAGTGTTGAGTGGTCTCCTCTCCCGATTATGGTGTTTTCTTGGCGACGAGGTCCCCAAATCGTTGTGTTTCCTATTGCTTGTGGCTATTAGGTTCCCTTTTCGTTTTGGTGCCCATTCCGATTAGGTTCCCTAATTGTTGTGTTTCCTAGTCGTTCTAGTGGTGCCGGATCTGGCTGATCTGGCATTTTTTGGTTGATCTTGTCCCCAAATTGATGTTCTCTAGTGTCGAAATCGCCCGCACCTAGCCCGTGGCCACTACTTCTTTCTTGGCGGTGCCGCCGTCCGGTTGTCTGTTGGGCTTCACGTTCTCCATTCTACTATGTACTCGTTCTCATCCGCTTGCCGGTGCTCTCCTCCAATCTCCGATGGGCCTCACCGGCGCCGTCATCGTTGTTGCCTTCGACTCTCCGCATGTCCTGCTGCGAGGATTCGCCTTGGCGTGGAAGCTCAATTCTCGTTGCCGGACACGCCATCTCTTTTTGCGCGTGGCCTGTGTTCTGGCTTGCTTTCCACGCCTAAGTCGGAAAAAAAATTAAAGCAAATTCAATTAACTAAAAAAATATTAAAGTATAATTTATTAAGTGAACACAACTCTTTGCTTTTTTCCTTGGGCACCAAGGCCCTCTTGCTCAATTGGAAGCTTGTACGGAGTATATTTTTTTATATTTATTTATGGAGAAATATATATACCTATGATCTGCTATATATATTTGTTCATAAATACAGAGTATATTTATTTACATATATTGGCTCGAAAGGGTTTTTTTAAATCCCGAAAGGGTTTGAGTAAACCCACCCGAAAGGGTTTGAGTAAATCCCTCAAGGGCAAGGCGATTTTCTTGTTGGTGTTTTGTTCGAGCAGCTTGCGGCTCTACTTCCGATGTTTCTTCGAGGTCTTCTCCTTGGTTGGGGGGTGTGGAGTCTGGAGTCGGGACTGGCTGGGGTCGAGGTGGTGTGTTCAGGGCGTCTCCGTATTCAGGATTGAGTTTCCTTGGAGTTCGTCTGCACTACCCACATGAGATAGAGTCCTGCTGTACCGCTGGCCCGCGGTGCCACTGTTCGGTGGTGCTTGGCTTCGTTCTTCGGTGGCTTCCTTAGCTTTCTTGGAGTTGGTCTTCTTGGATCGTCTTGTTGTAGAGTTTTTTCCACTTGTTTCATTTCGCTCGTTATTTGTATTTCTGTATTTTAGGTTGTACGTTTCACGGTTCACCGTCTGCCGACTTTGTCGGCCTCTCGATGAGTCAGACCTGTCTGACCTTCGAATTTTTACCTAATAAAAAAAATGATGCATGCCATGTTTGTTTCTCAAAGGCAGGAGGATGGACACCACCATGTTCTTTGCAATCGGGTTTACAATTGTACATTGAAAATATAATGTTTTTTAAACCACTTTCGTATTCTCCCTTAAATTTTATTCCTGATAATTATATTTAAAATTAAAATAGGGAATGGTTATAAATAAACCACTATCCGAAAAAGTTTACACAAGTAACCCCTCGTCTCAGTTTTTTTGCAAAACTAACCCTCTTCCCCTCAAAATTTGCAATCTTCTGTCCAGGTAACCTACCAGTTAGACGGTGGAGAGAGAGGGGGGGGGGGGGGGGAGAGTAAGTTGGACCAGGCCATTCGATGCAGAGAAGGTAGAAAATCAGAGAGAGATTGAGAGAAGTGGAGGGAGTCAGAGAAGGAAAGGGATCAGCAGCACTCCGACGAGCTTGGATGAGCGAGGCAACCACATTCATATGAGGGTGCAGGCGAGAAAGGTCCAAATGCTCGTGATGGAGATGCGGGCTAGGATACGAGCAAAAGCGACTCTAGGTGACAGGTCTCTGGGCTCAGCGGGAGGGCTCGAGCGCAGTCCACAAGAAGGGAGAAGGAAGAGGGTTGGGGGCGGCGGCTAGGGTTCTGATCTGAAAGAGCCATGAGTTGTTCAGATACCAGTGAGATCACTTCGTCTAGCATCCCGGAATCGTGCTTTTTCAGCCTATCTTCAACGATTGAACCAATCGAGCTTATTAATTGTGCTTTTTTCTTTACATGGCTTGTTTCGTTTCATCAAGAGTTAGATTGAATCAACATAGACTCATCTGTGTGATAATGAATTTGTAATGGAAGTTGAAGCGAAGTTGTAAATCGGAACTGAATTTTATTTTTTCTTGTAAATGGAACTACATAAGAAGTGCAGGTAGGGTTGGACGGAAGTTGAATCGGACCGGAATCGGACCAGGACCAGACCAAAAATTACGATATTTGGATGGGACTGGAACTATTCCGGTCTAGTCCACGGTCCAATAAAATCTTAATTTCGGGTTCCGGTCAAAACTCGGGACCAAACCAGAATTTTCGGTCCGGTCCGGATTTGGACCAAATTCTATTGATTTAAAAAAAGCACCTTCCTAGTTGGACTCCCTTCATCCGAATCTCTTAGATCCGCCTGAGTTTGGATCAGATCTGGTCCTTTCTTGGCCAGATCTGATTTAGGCCCACGTTTCATCGTCCTCTTCAATTGAAGCTCTGAGTTCCAATGGTGTTTTCGCGGTTCAAAGCTCCAGATCCACTGCCTCTAGGACTGTTTTCAGCCACCGATCCACCGTCTCCAAGACTATTTTCGGCCACTGCCACTCTACCTCCATAGTTGACCTGCTTTTGGTCAGCTCCGTCAGTTTCACATGAATTGATGTCAAATATGCCCTCCTCATGGCGGGATTTGGTCGTCAAATGCACTTAAAATAAAGGGGGGGGGAGACATGGTTGTGTGTGTACATATATAGGGCTACAATAATGTAACCCATAAAAAAAAAGGGAAACATGGATGTAGAATCCGGTCATAACGGTCCACAGACAAGAAAACCCGGGACCATATTTCTCAGTCTCGGTCCAATCTGCGGTCCAAGTTTTTGAAAATTCTGGTCCGATATGGTCCTCACCGGAAGCCCAACCTTAAGTGTAGGAGAATGCATTTAAGCAAAAACGAGGGGATAGAAGGGAAGAAGTTCGTAGTAATCAGGGGTCTACGATTTTTGGGATCAACACTTTGCCTTGAGCTTTTGCGCTAGAGTTGATCAACAATAATGTTTTGGATATTGCATTATCAAACTTTATAGCACTAGAGTTGATTCCTTTCCACATATAGTTTTGCATCATAGATTGCTTATTTTGTTTGGATGCACCTTTAGTTCATCTATTTATATCAACATGCCTTACCTTATAAAGTAGATTAGTGAAAAAATATGGGTGCAGAAGATCCCACAAGAGAAGGGCTACGAAGAGGACGTTGAATCATACCTATCATATTCCGTTGTGAAAGTTGCTGGTGCACATGACACAATTGGTGTGGTTGTACACCCACATTTTTCCAAGAATACAGGGGAAGCTTGTGTTAAAGCTGTTAAAGGTGTTGCTTGTGAGACCACAACGTTTTTTTAAAAAAACAGGAAACAAATCTATGAAAGTAGTGGAGAATGCAAGTTCAGTTGCCAGTTTGGTGAATGAAAGACAAGACAATGTGCAGGAAGGGAAAAATGCCACTAATGAGGGTTGCTATGACAGATACGGGAGATGTTGTATGACATATACGGGGGTTGTTATGATAGCAAAGGGTGCTTTTGGTGTGACTAGAACATATGCACTTGGTGCTATTAAACAATACCTATCATAAGTATCTTATAAATTAAACAAACATAAATAGGTAAACAATACTTGTCAAAAATATATATGCATAATGATATCATTCACGTGTCAAGTAAAACAATTCACGTGTCATGTAAAACAATTCACGTGTCAATTAAGTAAAACAATTCACATGTCATGTATTTTGCGCTATATAGAACAAGAATGTTGAGCATTTTGGACAGTTTGGAATTCTGCTGAAAGTTTGTTTCTACGGCTAGAAGTGATGGTCATGGAGTTATAGGTAAAAACTAGATATGTAATCTCGGTTATTTAGCTTTAATGTATGAGTTGCTAGATACGTAATCTCGGTTATTTAGATTTGATGTACAAGCTCCTTTGTGAGGTTTGAACCAGTATTCGGTATGCGTCATGTAAAACTAAACTAATGGTATGTAAAACGTCCACATGTGTCATGTGGAAAATTGATTCATATGAGATTGACCTAATTTCTGTATAATAGAATACTTTTATAAAATAAGAAATTGAGGCCATTAGACCTGGTCGCATCCCTTCTTCTGTGGGGTCTTCTGCACCCATATTTTCTGATTGATCTACTTTATAAGGCAAGGCATGCTGATATAAATAGATGAACTAAAGGTTTGAATTTTGAAACTACAAACAGTTCCCCATACATCCAAACAAAATAAGCAATCTATGATGTCAAACTATATGTGGAAAGGAATCGACTCTAGTGCTATAAAGTTTGATGATGCAATATCCAAAACATCACTGTTGATCAACTCTAGCGCAAAAGCTCAAGGCAAAGTGTTGATGATCCCACAAACCCTAGACCCCCGATTACTACGAACTTCTTCCCTTCTATACCCTTGTTCTCCATCGCTCAAATGCATCTTCCTGCACTTCTTCTGCAATTCAATTTACAAGAAAAAAAAATTCAGTTCTGATTTACAACTTCGCTTCAACTTCCATTACGGATTCATTATCTCACATACCAGTCTATGTTGATTCAATCTAACTCTTAATGAAACGAAACAAGCCATGTAAAGAAAAGCACAATTGATAAGCTCGATTGGTTCAATCATTGAAGAGAATCGTTGAAGATAGCCTGAAAAAGCACGATTCCGAGATGCTAGACAAAGAGATATCGCCGGTATCTGAACAACTCATGGCTCCTTTAGATCGGAACCCTAGCTGTCGCCCCCAACCCCCCTCATTCTCCCTTCTTGTGGACTGCGCTCGAGCCCTCCCGCTGAGCCCGGAGGCCTGTCGCCTAGTGTCATGCATCTCGACACTGAATCCAAGCGAGATCGAGTCGTCTTTGCTCGGATCCTAGCCTGCATCTCCACCACTAGTGCCTGGACCTTCTTGCCCGCACCCTCATCTAACTGTGGTTGCCTCACTCCCCACCCGAGCTCGCCTGAGCGTCGTCGATCTCTTTCCTTCTCTGACCCCCTCCACTTTCTCTCGATCTCTCTCTGATTTTCTCCCTTCTCTCCATCGATTGCCCCAGTCCAACTTTTCTTTCTTTTTTTTCTCCTCCTTCATGGCTACCTGCTGCACCAGTTACCATAGGAGTGGACCCCGGTTCGGTTTTCTGCAAATAAAAACCGGATAAGTTAGCCTTGCAAACTTTTTTCAAAAATTGGGTTATTTTAGCAAATTACCCAAATTAAAATAAGATAGTGCAAGAGGCTATTTAATTGTGTTAATATATGGACCATCGAATTGCTAAGAAAATTGTATGTTTTGTTAAGCAAAGTTCCCAATATCAATTACTCGTATTGACAGTTCAACAGCCTTGTCCGCCACCACTTCCTCTACGTCCCCGACTGCTGCGCCAAGAAAGTGTTCGACAGCTTTTCCCCGATCATCGAGAGGGCCAACCACAACCACAACTACCCCTTTCACTGCCTCCGCCGCACCACCTTCACCGCCCTCCACATCGTCGAAATCCAGGTGCAGTCCCTTGTAGACATGGACTCCTTCGATGCGTTTGAGTTCGAGCCGATGGTGAGGCCCACCACTAAGGAGTCGGTGGCTCAATTGTTCAACTCCAAGATCAACGACAGCGCCTCCATTGATCCTTTCGATCATCGTCAGTGCGTGATTTGCCTTTTTTACAAATTGAAATCCTTTTTTACAAATTGAAATCTGAATTCTATGCTTTATTGTCCAAATAAATGTGGAAAAGTGATTTATTAAATGATTATTAGTGGTTTATAAAATAAATACCTTTGGAAATTATAAATGGGGGGTGACTTTGAAAGGTTTATATCAACTGGTTAAGGGTTTTTAAACCAAATGGTTCAGGGTTTTATATCAAGTGGTTCAGGGTTTTAATATCGAGTGGTTCATGGTTTTTATACCAAGTGGTTCAAGGTTTTAATACCAAGTGATTCAAGGTTTTAAGAGTAAATGGTTCAGAGTTTATACCAAGTGGTTCAGGGTTTCTATAACAAGTGGTTCAGGGTTTTTATATATATCAAGTGATTCAGAGGTTTAAACCAAGTGGTTCAGAATTTTAATACCAAGTGAATCACTACAAATAAAATGGCTGAATCATTGTGAATAAAATTGCTGAACCAATGTGAATAAAATTGCTGAACCACTGTGAATAAAATTGTTGAACCAATGTGAATAAAATTGCTGAACCACTGTGAATAAAATTGGTGAACCAATGAATAAAATTGTTGAACCACTGTGAATAAAATTGATGAACCACTGTGAATAAAATTGCTGAACCACCTTTTGTCAATTTTTTTCAATAAAACATATACAAACTGCGTGTTTATGTGTAGATAAAATTAAATTACACCCAAATATATATTTTTCATATTTTTTTAACAAGTGAAAATGCCAAAAAATGATTTTTAAAAGTTCATGTAAACACTTTTACATGTCTCCGTAGCTTTTCTAATTGGCGCGTGCAATTAATTAGTGTGTATATGTGAGAGTGAGGGTGTTACTAATTAATTTGGGGCCAACGGTACATCAGGAATTTATCTCATGTGGGAAGTGCAGACGAAAGTCCAAGGAAGCTCCTTCCCGGATACGGAGTCGCCCTGATAGCACCACCTCGACCCCATCCAGTCCCGACTCCAGACTTCATGCCCCCAACTAAGCAGAAAACCTCCTAGAAATATCGAAGTAGAGTCACACACCACTCATGCAAAAAACGCCAAAAGATTTAGTCAATTGAAATTTAGTCAAACCCTTAAGGGATTTAGTCAAACCCTTACGGGATTTAGTCAAGCCCTTTCGGGATTTAGTCAGACCTTTTCGGACTTTTTTCTGATCAATTAAATATATGTGAAAAAGAAATACATATAAAAGGATTTTTAATTTAGATTAAATTTTTCACTAAAAAAAGCCTAGTCCAACTAGCTAGCATGTGGGCATCCCAAGCCCAACAAAGAAAGAAAAAAGAATTTTCAAAGACCAATATTTTACACAAATGTACAGAGATTTGACAGAGATCAAATCTTGCACGGCAAGCACCAGCAAAAAATGCAGATTTGACAAAGCACCAGCAATTTTTTTTTTAATTTTTGGTCAGGCGTGCACGCCAAGGATTTCGAAAAGCAAAGAAGCCGGGCACCGACGGGGTAAGGAAAGCCGGCCACCGGACCCAACTCCCCTCCACCCGGGAAGTGACGTCGGCCAAAGTTGGACAAGGAGGGTTGCAACGAGGAGAAAAGAGGCGGCATGAAAGCCACCGGTAAGCAAAATCTCACGGCCTCCCTTCGGATACACCGATCGGCGCAAAATTGCTTCAAATTAAGGATTCGAAAAGAGGATAGTAAAAGCCCCAATTCAAGGGATTTAATTATTGAAACCCCAAGGGGTGGTTTGTGACTCCCTAAGGAGGGTTGTAATCGAACACGATCAATGCCGCCAGCACCCGACGCCACCCAGCACCACCAGAACAGACCAATGGCCAACAAATGGAAGCGACGACCAAAACTCATCCCAACCCGAGAAGGAAGGAGGAAGAGGATCCAGACTAACGCAACCCAAAAAGACTCCAAAATAGAGGGGATTCAGACCCAAATGTCGAACACCTACACAGAGTTACACCTAGAAGCTTGACACTGGCCACTTTAAGGCACAAAATTTGGAAGCCACAAGGACAAGGATAGACAAGAAAGAGATTAAGAAATACAGTAGTTATTGAATGGGTGTTGGCAAATTCTAGAGAGAGGGAGGAACCCCTCTCTCAAGAATGGGTTAGGTGTCATGCACTGAAACACTATTACCCAAACGAAAAGCTCTCTCCTCTGTCTTCTTCTTAGGGTTGGGCTTCCGGTCTGGATCAGATTGGAATTTTTCGAAACTTGGACCGCGGATCAGACCAGGACCGAGAAATATGGTCCCGTGTTTTCCGGTCTGCGGACCGGAAAGACCATTTGGACCGGTTATGCCTACAAATTTTTTTATTTGATTTTTATTTTTTGAAACACAACACTACAGCAACCCCAAACAAATGTTCTTCGAGTTCTGTAATCATTGATGCACTTCTTCGAGTTCCCTAATCATCGTGGGAAGATTTTTCTAAAGCTAATCAATTCCACCAAATAGAGCTCAAATTATGGGCTGAATATTTCAACTTTCTACTTATCATCTTGGACATTAACAAACTAAGGCATATAGAGCTCAAATTCAGGAAGAGCACGTACAGACAAATATTCTTTAATGTCCGAAACCCTAGATCTAAAAAATATCTCAAATCTAGACTGAAATCGACATTAATTTTCGAAGATAATCAAAATATATCTAAAACAAACCTAGATCTAAAAGGAAAAAGAGAGGGAAGAAGAAGAATTGAAGAGAGAGGCTTCGGGACAGAGACGTGAGTGAACAACAGAGAGGCTTTAGGACAGAGAGCCGAGAGGGAAGAAGAAAAACGGAGGGAGGAGGGCCGACTGAGAGCGGAACGCCTGCGGGACGGAGGGACTGATGGAGGGACGACCGGACAAGGACGAATTAATGGAGTCTGGAGCAGCCGTGAGCGAAGAAGAAGAGAGATTGAGAGAGTACTGAGTACTAGTGAGTAGGGACGGCTAAGACTTTAGACTGAGAGATCAAGCGTGTTTCCTCTTCTTTTTTTCTTTTTTCTTTTTAAAAATAAATCAGAATCCGGTCCAATTTCGGTCCGGGCCGAAAATTCCGATCTGGTCCCGGGTTTGGACCGGAACCTGAAATACATAATTTTTTGGACCGTGGACCAGATCGTAATTTTCCGGTCTGATCCAAAGACCATAATTTCCGGTCTGGTCCCAGTTCCATTCCGGTCCGATCCAACTTTTGTTCAGCCCTACTTCTTCTAGAGAGAGAAAAAGATGAGAAAACCCCTCTTTTGAGGAAAAAATCCCAGATCCTTTGTTGATTTGGTTGAATCAATCTTGAAACAATTCCGATTCTACGTTGGCCTAAAGATAGAACATGAGGAAAGGAAGCTCTCCTCTGGAAAAACCCCTTTTGGGGTAGAGAAGCACCACCGCCCAACCACCTCTCCGGAGGCCCGAACTAAACATTGGTCATCAAGTCGAAAGATTGTTCGAGACTTGAGGGATTACTGCAGGTGGTCTCTTCTGGAAAATCCCTTTTGGGGTCGGTGAAGCAACTCCGCTCGACTGCCTCTTCGGAGCTTTACGTCATCCTCCCGAGCCCTGCTCTCCGAGTCCGGTTCCAGAGTTGTCAACATCGGTGTAATGCTTTGCTCACCCCGTCTCAGGAACCCCCCAGCGCCGCTGTCGGTTTGACTTTCCCTGTCTCGGTCCTCCTTGGTGTCGTCGGGGCCGATTTGTCCTCGGATTCGCCGATATACCCAGTTTCTGACCTTCTTTTTGCGCCCTTCCCCTCCTCGGAATCCTCTCGTTTTCCGATCTGGGTTTGTGGATCTGGCTCCTCCGGGCTCCTCATCCTTGCTCCCCCGCTTCCTTGCCGCCTCTCCCGGTGCTGGTCGGCGGTCTTGGCTCCTTTTGCCGGCTATTGGCCACAACGCCACTTCGGGCTTGTGTGGCCCGTGGGTTGTGCCCGGGTCGTTCCCTTGGGCTCAAGGGTTATCCTTGGGCCCAAAGCAGGCCCATAAAAAAGTTATATATTTATATAGATATATGTATATATTTATATAAATATATAATTTTAATAAAAACAAATTCCTGCTAGAGCATTAAAATTCGCTCGTTTGGGCGCATACTAATTCTCATTTGGGTGGACTAAATCCTTTTGAGGTTGTTCGGTGCTCTTTTCTCTAGCGGTGTGCTGCTCTGCGGTGGCGAGGTTTGGCGTTCTTCTCCGTGGATTTGGTTTTGGCTTTCGGAGTCGGGATAGGTTGAGATCGTGTTAGTGTGTTTCGCGGCGTCTCCTATATTCGGGTTGACTGCTTCCCTATAGTTCGTCCTCACTGCCCACAGGATGATCGGGTCCTGATGCATCGCTGACCTGTGGTTCTGCTTCAGTGTAGGGCTTGGCTTCGTTCGTCATCTTCGACCACTTCCTGTTTGTTTTAGGTCTGCGTGGTTTCGATGTTTTTGTTGAGTGTGTTTGCTAGAGATTGCACCTTTTATGTATTGTTGTATGGTGTTTGTTTTGTTGTTTTGATGGTTCTTCCGTCTATCGGCTTGTCCGGCCCTCGAGTTTCAGATATGTCTGAACTCTAATTCTTACCTAATAAAAAAAAAAGCAATATGACAATATGCACTAATTAATATAACATATATGCTAGCTTAAGATAAAATTTTATCCAACTTCGTTAAATATAGATATATTTTATGAGATTTTACCTAAAATCATTATATATTATATATGAATATATGTGTGTGTATATATATATATATAGCCAATTTAAAGTATATTCATAAGTGATATTATTTATTTGCTAAATAATTTCTATGAATACATCAATTTTCATTATATGTAGTGGGGTTTATTAATCAAATTTGAACGTTTAAAGAGAAATTGAAAGCAAGAAAGTGTTTTTTTTTCTCGTTCAATTTCAATTAAGTGGATGTTACCTAAATACTATTTAATTGGATGTTACATAAGGTTCCTATTTATAAATCATAACTTACCTTACTATTTAGAAAAATGTAAACTATACATTACTATTCTAGTTTGAGTTATACATTTAAACAATTTTTTTTAAATCATCAAATATAAAAATTTATTGTATTTAAAAAAACAAATCCCTATTAAAACCGGAAAAAAAAACTTCACTTGGCCCAATTCTAATTTTCAAAAGGACAAATTTTCAAATATGAATCAATTATCATTTGATTTTTTTAAAGTCATTTGATTTATTTTGGATATGAAGGCAATCAAATTTGTTACAAATAATGTTTTTTTTAATTATATTATTAATGAGTTTATCAATCTATAACATTATTCTAAAAATCGCAACCAAGCGGCAGACACCTAGAATTTTTTAAGCCTAGACAGTTCTAAGCATAAATCCGCATAGGCACCATTTAGTCCCGCCTAGCTCAATATTATTCAGTTTGGTTTTTTATACCCCGGGTTGGGATGTATTTGCTTTTAAGTCGAACCTATAATTTTAGATTTTACGAGGCTTAAAGCTGCTAGTCAGATGCGTACTTTGCATTCATTTACTTTAGTTTTAGTTAAGGATCACAAATTTGTGTCTATGAGCAGGGATGCCAATTTCACCCGCACCCGACTCGAACCCGAATCACCCGACCTGAAAGAGTGGGTGTGAAAACCCGAAAAAACCCGATGGAAAGTGGATATGGGTGGTGGGTCGGGTGGGGTGAGATTTTTTTCATCCACACCCGATCCACCATCCATCTACATTGTAAAAGTACTATTTATATATTTTATATAAAAGTATATAAACTTTCTAATTTATTAAACCATAACTTCCTTATCGGCACTTCGTTCTGCAAACCTCTTGCCCTCTTCGTCCTCTACCACTCTTGTCTTGATGTTGCTGAGCGACTTATTTTCCTTAAGACAATGCTATTTAAACTCTCGTTTGTGTTTAAAACTTATGACCATATATTTAAGACAATGTTATTTTTAAGCTTATGATGACTTATTTAAGACTTAATGTGCAATATAATGTTATTTTAGCCACTGTTTTCTCTACACGTTTTATTGGAATTCAATGATATGTATTTAAAAAAAAATCACCCATATGTCATTCATATTTCACCCGCTCACTCGATGGATTTGGATGAAAGTGGATATGGGCGAACAAGGTCGTCCCGTTATATTTTGAGGCCTTGTGCAACTTATATATTGAGGGCTTTTTTTAACTAATTTAAAGGGGAAAAATAATCTATCAAGTCAACTAACAAATCAAAAAGTGATCCCTGACGAGTATAAAAAGTGAAAACTAACAAAAAAAAAATATAGTTAGAATTTGAGATTACCTATCAAAATCCTTGAGTTTGAAGATACGATTACAATGGTTGAATAAGTTGAATTGATTTCCCGAATTTTTTCTTTTAGGAAGGTAGAGGGAATTGTGTTTAATTTTTGAGACGAAAAAAAAAATCGAAACTATAATTTATTTTTGGGGGAAAAAAATCGGAATGGGCTTATGGCTACGGTAATTTTAATTGGAAAAAAGGGATATTGGGCATTTGGGCTTGCTTTTTTACTTGGAAAAAAATTAGGGTAATCTGCAGAAAACCACCCCTAAAATATGCCCATTCTCTAAACCACCCCTTATATGCAAAATTGCAAGAAATCACCCCTAAAACCATTATTGTTAGCAATTAACCACCCTTCAAAGATTTCCGTCTATACTCCGTTCAATCCTACACAATTATTAACCCCCCTTCATTTTTTAAATACAATTTAGCAGTAAACACTATTCATCGTCCCCTCTACTAGAGCTACGCACCTCTCGTCGGTTCGTCTCTCAGATTCAGCGTCTCCCAAATAAAAAGATCCGTCATTTGTACACCCTTCCCCGTTTAATGATTCTCGTACCCACCCCCTCCCCATTTGTACACCCTCCTTTGCCGGATTTATCAGATCCATACAGCTTTCCGCCAGATCCGCTCGTCTTTGTCCAGATCTGGGTTTTTAGGTGGTACTGTCCATCATCCCCTCATGCAAACTCTCTCATGGCTGCTATGTGGAGAGCAATGTACTCAGAGCGGGCAACCGGACTCGGCATCGTTATCATCAGCCCCAAGATTTAGAAGTCACGCGTGGAGAACAATGTACTCGGAGGCGTAGACGGGAACTTCGTGATCGAAAACGTGTGGGCTTCGAATCCAGAAGGTTGGCCTTGATGGGAGGGCGATTGGGCTTCGACGTCGAGTTCGAGTTGCTCGACGACACCGGCAACAACTTCTCCTGCCCTGCCAGATGAAGGGGTTCTTTTTCACTTCAACTATTTTCTTTTATTTTTTTATTGTTTTATTTTATAATCCCTTCCTTTGCATTAAAATGTAATAAAAGAAAGCAAGGGTGTTTTAGTCATTTTACACATTTAACGGAAATTTGGATGGAAACTTGGAGGGGTGGTTGATTGCTAACGTCAATGCTATTAGGGGTGGTTTCCTGCAATTTTACATATAAGGGATGGTTTAGACCAAATGGGCATATTTTAGGGGTGGTTTTCTGCAGATTACCCAAAAAATTAATGAGTGATGCTAGAGGCAAGATGTCGGAATGGCTATTGACAAGATAATTTCATCAAAATTACCACAAGTCCTTTTCATTTTTTCCGAATACATTGCAAAAAGGCCCAAAACTCTCTTTTCCCGAATCGAAACCTAAAGCTGTCGAACGAATTATTTTGATTGAAAACAGCCTAAAATCGATGAAATTAATCAAAATATCAATCAATCAACACACGAATTGGTATATCGCTCGCTTTACATGATTATCGAATTGCGATTTTTGGTGTTCGTTTGAAAAAAAAACCATCGAAAGAAGAAGCTCGGCATATAGGAATGAGGTACATGAATAAGCTCGGCAGATTTAGACGAGGTGAATAAGTAACCTCGGTGCATAAAAACGAGGTGATGACGGAGCATCGTCTACTTTTTGTGAGGTATATAATGACCCTTTTGAAGATCTTGTCTGAAGCCTCATTGAGATAAGCCGAGCTTGATAAATAACCTCGACTTCTGTTGTTGAGCTTAAAGAATAAGCTCGGCTTCTGTTGTTGAGGTTAATGAGGAAGCTCGGCTTCTGTTATTGAGGTTATAAAATAGCCTCATTGACACGTATTGCATAAATTCATTAAATTATGTAGAGGTATATGTGATGGGTCTTGTTATAATGCAAACTCATATGCTTATAAGAATGAGACAGACTATAAGAATGAGGGAATTGGATCCGGTGAAGTTGTAAATTAACTCCACCAATGGAGTTGGGCAAATCTCAACCGTCAAAAAAATAACCGACAGTTAGATTTGGCACCTTCCTTCACCCCCACCCCTACCCATTTTCTTTTCTCCTTTTTCTTTTAATTTCTTTTTTGTGAGTGTAAATCCCAACTCACCCATGAATTTGGCTATCAAATTCATGGGATCCAAACCCAAGAATGAGACAGACTAAATGACTAAATTAGTTTAAAATGTTGTTTTCCCCACTTATGATTGTAACTCTCAATGACTAAATCAATATCATAACTTTATCTAAAGAGCAAATTAGTTGTTCTTAATCAGACATGAAACAGATTAATGCATATTTTAATGTTTTATCTTCTAATAATTGTTTCAAGTGACCACTTCCCACCTATCCTCAAAATTATATTTGACATGTTAAGCTAATTAATGAAGTCAAAAAATAACATAATTACAAAAATAGAGAGAGAAGAACGGAGAACAAAATCACACTATTAAGCAATGATCTGTGAATAACTCAAGGATAAGTTAAGAATCTCCACAATGGGCATGAAGAATTCGTTCCATTGTGTGTAAATTATTTCCAATGTAGCTTTAAACTCATTCTTGAATACATGTTGAAGTTACACAGAATACCTTATATGTAAATAAGAAAAATGTAATTACTTGGAGCTACATTACCTGTACTAATCTAAATAACAAGCCATTGGTAGTGACTTTTGTTATGCTATGGAAATCTAATGTATTAGCAATAGAAAAACAACTAGGAATTACATCCGCGTTGCATTCACGATGGTTTCATGAACAAAAAATATTGATATATGTCAATTCAACAAGTAATATTGAAATCTTAAATTACCTCTATTGATGTTACATTCACGACGAATACATCTATTCACTAGTGTTTTGGCCCGTGCTACGCATGGGTGTAAAATTTAATATTTTGAAGTTATAATTATTAATGATTTATCTCTAGGGAAAAATATTGTTGTATAAATATATTGAGATTATTTATGATGAACTTTAACCGCTAAATTGTTATCAAGTATATAGTTTTTCGTGCTTCATACTAATATTTATATTTAACACCACAAACATTATACAATTAACTTTTTTCTTGCTTCTATTGATTCTGAAATTTAATTTATTGTCATTGTAATAAAGAAATATGATGTATATTCAAATTAATATGATATATTATGATTTCTAATATTAATTTTAAAATGATTAAATTAAATAAACGAGTAATGTTAATCTAAAAAGGATATTTCTAACTGATGAGAAAACATTTAGTGAGTGAATTTATTGGGCAAAAAAATCTCTTTTATAAGTTCATTCTTACAATTTAATATATTGATTTTTTAATTAAAAAAATGATGTTTATGCCAATTTATATGATTATTATGATTTCTAATAAAAATAATATGATTATTATGATTTACAATATTAATTTTAAAATGGTTAATCTAAATAGATATTTTGTTATTATTTTTAATCTAAAAGTTTTCCTAATTGTTAAGGATATATTTCGTTAATTCATTTAATTGATTGGGCAAAACTAAATCCTCTTTTATAAGTTATATAGATTTATTCATTTATTTATATTATTATTTATTTTTATTAGGGTAAATTCTAGACTTATCATTATGTAAAAAAAAATAATCTTTCTAATTTTTCCTCTTAGATTTATTATTATTTATAAAAAAAAAACTTTAATTTTTTTTTTTCGACTTGTACTAATGGTTGGAGCTTTTAATTGACTTCTTATTAGAGGGGTATATTATTAATCTAAATAGATATATTTTTATTGTTGTGAATCTAAATATTTTAAGTTAACTTTATATGTTATATAGATATATAGATATAGATGTTAAACTGACAGTTGTTTTATGAACAAATAATATTGAAATCTAATATTACTCAATGAAAGTCGCAATCCCATTGGTTCTACTCTTGCACATATTTCACAACATCTTAGGTTTGATTTCGAATAACCCATGAATTTTTTACTTCAATTTTATATTTGTTAGGATATAGAAGAAGCTCGACAAACTCTATCGAGCTTATGAAATAGCCTCGGCTTGATTTAGTGAGGTGATTTTGTGAGCTCGGCAAAGTTTGATGAGCTTAACACGTCACCTTGTGATAAGGTTGAATTTACCACAACAGCGCCTACAAAAGCCCTGGATGGATTTGGAGGGAAAAATAAATGGATTGGGAGGGAAATGCCAAATGTACCTTTGAATCGAACAGTCCAAGTCGGGCGAGTTTGCGGCGATGTCGAACGGTCCAAGTTGTGAAGGCAGCCAACCGAACCGGGGGCAAGGTTGTCAGCGACAGTGGTGGAGGTGGGCGGTGGAGAGCGGAGAGCGGGAAGTATAGATATATATGTTATTTGATATTTACAATGTAAATATATTTTTTTAATTATTAAAAAATACCTTAAATAATTATATGTTACATCTAGGTTTGCATACTAGGGAGCAGATGATCCTAACTCAAGGTATATAGTTTAGTATTAGAAACAAAAAACTGAAAACATAATATATATATTTCCGTAGGTAACACCTAGCTCCGCCCCTGTGCTTGATTATTGTGAACTGCTCAATACAGAACTGTCAAAAGATCTTCATCACCGGAAAAGTGGATAAAAGGAAAGAAAATAGTATCACATCGTGAAAGAAAGTGATCACTTTTCAACTGTCATATACAAGTTGTACCAAGGATATAACCATATAAGCATTAAACGTATAAGGAAAAAATTACTGAAGATCATCACTTCTAAAGCTCATGTTTGATTGGACATATGTTAGTTTAACATCAGGCAGACCTATGTGACCTCGTTATTAACCGCTTGGCTCGACGGGCTCGCCATTAATCCTTAGGTTGAGGATAGGTGGGAAGTGGTCACTTGAAACAATTACTCTAAGATAAAACATTAAAATATGCATTAATTTGTTTCATATATGCTTAAGAACAACTAATTTACTATTTGAATAAAGTTATGATATTGATTTAGTGATTAAGAGTTGCAATCAGAAGTGGGGAAAATAACATTTTCTAAACTGATTTAGTCATTTAGTCTGTCTCATTCTTAGAAGCATATGAGATTGCATTATAACAAGATCCATCACGCATATCTCTACACAATTTAATGAATTTATGCATTACGTGTCAATGAAGCCGAGCTCCCTCATTAACCTCATCAACAGAAGCCGAGCTTCCTCATTAACCTCAACAACAGAAGCCGAGCTTCCTCCTTAACCTCAACAACAGAAGCCGAGGTTATTTATTGAGCTCGGCTTATGTCAATAAGGCTTCAGACAAGATCTTCAAAAGGGTCATTATATACCTCGCAAAATCTAGACGAGGCTCCACCATCACCTCGTTTTTATGCACCGAGGTTACTTATTTACCTCGTCTAAACCTGCCGAGCTTATTCATGTACCTCGTTCCTATCTGCCGAGCTCCTTCGTTCGACGGTTTTTTCGAACGAACACCAAAAATCGTAATTCGATAATCATGTAAAGCGAGCGATATACCAATTCGTGTGTCGATCAATTGATATTTTGATTAATTTCATCGATTGTAGGCTGTTTTTGATCAAAACAATTCGTTCGACAGATTTAGGTTTCGATTCGGGAAAAGAGAGTTTTGGACCTTTTTGCAATGTGTTCGGAAAAAATGAAAAGGACCTGTGGCAATTTAGGTGAAATTATCTTGTCAATAGTCATTCTGACATCTTGTCTAAAGCCCTTATGAAAATTAATAGGAACAAATGCTTTATTTTCTTGAGAAAAGCATCCAGATTGTTGCCAAGGAGATTCAAACCTCACACCAATCTGGAACATGCACATCCTCTTGCTAGTTGATCTACCGAAGCATCTTGATACCCACTGAAATTTATATATACATATATATAGTATAACAATATAACACCTATTCGAGACCCCCAAAATTTTGAGGCCCTGTGCGATTGCACTTTTCGCACGGGCCTCGGGCCAGCCCTGTGGGTGAAGTGGATATGGATGGTGGGTTGGGTGGGGTGATTGATTATCCATAGTGGGTCGGTGTGAAATGGGGGTCCATCCACCCACGACCCGACCCATTGCCATTCCTATTTATGAGTGATACTCCGTATTATGTTATTATTACACTATATGAATTATTGTCATATGTTATATGTTAAAATATAAAGAAATAATCAAATTTATTTTAAGTTTGCCTAGGCACCCTCCTAACTACTAGGGATGGCAATGGGTCGGGTGGTGGGTGGATGGACCCCCATTTCACCCGATCCACCATGGGTGACCCATTTTCCCACCCATATCCACTTCACCCATATCCACTTCACCCATATCCATCGGGTGATCGGGTAAAATGGGTGAAATGTGGGTGATTTTCCCTAAATGCATGTAATTGAATTCCAATCAATTTGGTACAAAAAAGCAGTGTATAAAATATGATAATCTTACACATTTAAGTCTTAAATAAGTCTTAAAAACATACAAGTCTTAAACAACACATGCCACAAGTCTTAAACACATATCATAAGTCTAAAACATAAGGAAAATAAGTAGTCCGACTTGAATGCGAATCGCCTTGGATGAACATCAACCACTAGACCACTATAGGTAAGCTTAGGGGTGGCCACAAATCCCGCAAATCCCGGTCCCGTCCCGCTCCCGTCCCGATCCCGGTGGGATTTGAAAAAAAAATAACGAATCCCGTCCCGGTCCCCTCACGCAAAAATTATGCGGGACGGGAAGTAGGACGAAGATTTCTTATCCCCCAAATCTCGTCTCGTCCCGCATATATATACTATAATATATATTATATTATATTATATAATTTACACTTTCTGTAAGTATTATATATTTATCTATACATATATTATACTTTGTATAGATATATACATACTGTATATTACTATGTACTCCGTGTATTAATGCAGTGCAGTATCCTTTCTTTTTTTTTGGTCGGTGTACACACATTGTATTATATATGTAATACGGAGTAGTGTTTATATGTATAGTATATAATATTGTGTATAATTATATTTATACACAATATATATATTTTTTATATTTTTTATATAAAAAATATATATTTTATATAAAATATATATTATATTTTATATGGATCGGATCGGGTGGTGGGTGATGGGTCGGGTGGTGGATCGGGTGCGGGTGGAGAAAAACTTCACCCCACCCGACCCACCACCCATATCCACTTCACCCACATCCACTTTCCACCCGCTTTTTTTTCGGGTTTTCACCCACTTTTTCGGGTCGGGTGATTCGGGTTCGGGTCGGATGCGGGTGAAATTGCCATCCCTACTAACTACCCAGTGGTAGTCCAATGCATTTAATTAAGGAAATTTAGAGAAAACCACCCCTTAAATATAGGAGTTTTCATTTAACCATTCCATAAATTTAAATTTACGGAAAATTACCCTTTAAATGGTCTCTAACGGTAAATCACCACCCAATTATCTATTTTTGTTAAGCTATCATTGAATATATTATATTTTAATATTTTTAAAATCAAATTTGATTATAAATACATTTAAAATTTGAATTTATGGGTTGTATTACATTTTAGGGATCATTTTATTTATTTTTAAATAATAATAATAAATATAGCCTAAAATTATTATCCCAACGTCCGTTTGAAAATGTTTATACAATTTTAAAATATTATATAAATTACTATTTTATTTATAATATGATTAGAAATCATAATTTCTATTCATAAAACCTTAAAGTTATTATTTTTTGTAGTTTAAATATTGTCGTTCAATAATTAACCTTTGATAAAAATTAAAAAAGGTTTATAATTATATTTATGTTATATGATTAATCGATAACCTAAGTTTTTAAAAAAATTATAAACATTTTGAGGGAATATGCATACGAATTCCCTCACATATATAATTTTTTTTATATAAAAAAGGTTATCTTATCTACAATAAATAAAATAGAACAAAATCATATTTTAAGTTGAAAAATATCAAAATATACGGAGTAATATATTTAGTGTTAGGTTAACAAAAATAGATGAAGGGTGGTGACTTGTTAATAGAGACTATTTAAGGGGTGATTTAATATAATTTTAAATTTAAATGATGTACGGATGGTTAAGTGAAAAACTATATATTTATAAAATATTTTATTTTAAATAAACGCTATTTAAAACCATTTTTATAGGTACCTGTAAAGCAAATCAGCAACAAATCCTATCAGTAATTACTAATTAGCAATAAATTTCGCGGGTTGAAGTCACAATAAAAATACGAAAACAAAAGAGAAATCGAAAAAAACAGGCGGGAATTAGCGAGCGTATCCTGAAATTCAAAAGCGCGCGTTTCGCTTTACATCACAAATCCTCCCCCCCCTCGATTAGACTAATATATATTCTTTCATTTTCAGAATTATTTCATTTTTGTCAGACACCCACCACCACTACTACCGCACCCCCAAATTAGAGAGGACCCCTAATTTCCGAGACTACCCTTCCTCCACCCCTCTCATCCTCTCTCTCTTCTCACCTTCCCCGCTCCCACCCCTTCTCTCTCCTATCTCCGCCATGGATCGCGGCGAGCGAAGGTCGGCCGGCACGCGGAGGAGCTTGAAGCGCAAACTCGAAGAGGACTACGAGGAGAGTCACCGCAAGATCGATCTCCCTCTCCCCGTCCACGGGGAGGAGAATCGAGATCTGCTCAACCAGGTCGTTGCGCAGGTTGACGTTCTCAACTCCGCCTTCTCCTGGACCGAATCCGATCGCTCCGCCGCCAAGCGCGCCACTCGCGTCCTCTCCGAGCTTGCCAAAAACGGTGCCTCCCACGATCTATGTCGATTTTGTTTTAATTTACGAGATTTTGCTTCTTTCGCGGGCTGATTAAGTTAGATTTGGTGGTTTCTTTGAGTTTATTTTTTTTAATTTGGTGGATTCTACATTCTAGGGTTTGTTTCCATGATTTATGACGGATTTGGTGCTTCCTTGCAGAGGAGCTTGTGAATTTGATTGTGGATTGTGGAGCGGTGCCTGCTTTGATGAGGCATCTGCAGGCGCCGCCGGAGGATGTCACGGCAAAGCCCCTTGAGCACGAGGTCGAGAAAGGAAGTGCGTTTGCGCTTGGTCTGCTTGCGGTTAAGGTTATTGTTTCTTATTTTTAATATCATATTTTAATTCTCCCTTTTCCCCTCATTTCATGGTATAGGTGCAGCGGGCATTTAACTTCTCGAGGTTCTAATTTTGTAATGTTCAGATTTAAGTTGAACGTGCATGCATGCTACAGATATTTGGCACGGTTAAACATTATTGATAAGTAATCTGTTGTCTAATAGAATTGTAATTCAACTTGAATTTGGGAAATTTGTTTGTTCTGATTTGCCATGTTGAATTATACGGGCTTAGGTTTGCGTAGAATTTTAGATGTATATATTCCCGACCCCCAGACCCTGCTTTAACGTGGGATATACTGGGTTGTTGTTGTTGTATATTCCCTTGATTCTGTATGATTTAGTTTCTATTCTAGTGGTTAAGGTGAATTTTAGAAACCAAATTATTATTTAGCCTCCTAAACTCGCACAATTAATAAGTATTTTGTGACTTTAAGTGGCTAGTGTTTCTTCCTTGTGTTGTACATAAACTTCTGTTTTTTATCTTCAGATTGTTGCACTTGCGTGCATAAAATATTTGGAAGAAAATGTTAGTACTGGAATTTCTCTTGGGTGCCAAGAAATGCACCACTTTCTTTGTTCTAATTGGCGTATATCACATTATTGCCCCTTCATGTATTGACTGCCCTGCTATCTATGTTATTGTTTGAACTCTTTCAAACATAAATGACTCATCAGTGGTATAATTTGTTTGTGAAGATTCAAAACCTGAATGCTTATCTGCCATTTGGCCACCTTTTTCTTTTTGACAGCCAGAGCATCAGCAACTTATTGTTGATGCTGGGGCACTTCCCTGCCTTGTGGATCTCTTGAAAAGGCACAGCCATGGGTGTAGTTCACGATCTCTTAATGGTCTTATTAGGAGAGCAGCTGATGCAATAACTAATCTAGCTCATGAGAACAGTAGCATAAAATCACGTGTCAGGTTTGCTGGCATCACTACCACTTCTTCCCTTCTTTCCTTTGTGTGTATTCATGTAACGGTTGTGTCATCATTTTTACTTCTTGTATTGCTTCAAATTCACTTCTTTTATGGCTGTTGGACTCAGGCTTGATGGTGGAATCCCACCCCTTGTTCAACTGCTAGAGTCTGGAGATGTTAAAGTTCAGAGAGCTGTTGCAGGAACATTAAGAACTCTTGCATTTAAAAATGATGAGAATAAAAATCAGGTACAGTTTTGCCCACTTTGCTACAGCATTATTTGTTTAACTTGATAAAGTGCAGTTTATAATTGATCTATGGATTCCCAGATCGTAGAATGCCATGCTCTACCAACGCTTATTCTGATGCTCAGATCAGAAGATCCTGCCATACATTATGAAGCGGTAATTCAGACTTAGAATCTTTGTTCTGTACAAGGCTACAAGATTTTATGATCTCTACTTGGAGTTTACTTGATTGCATATTTTACAGGTTGGTGTCATTGGGAATCTTGTGCATTCATCTCCTAACATAAAGAAAGAGGTTCTTGTTGCTGGTGCTTTGCAACCTGTCATAGGATTGCTCAGGTTTGTTAATCGTGATAAATAATCTAGAATAGTGCAAATGTGCAATTTAAACTTCTATCCCATTAAAAATAAGCAAAATAGAGTTTGGGGAATTTTCATAGTTTTCTTACTCTATGTGACATACAATCAAGGGAAATGCTATTGCTACCTGTCTAATTGCTTAAGCTGTCTGTCTGGGTTCAGTTCCTCCTGCGGTGACAGCCAAAGAGAAGCAGCTCTGCTTCTTGGACAGTTTGCTGCTGCTGATTCTGATTGCAAGGTTGGTCAAACATGCCAGGGCTAAAAGTTGGCTACTGTTAACATTTAAGAGCAAATATTTATGTAAGAAAAATGCAGTTATTTTCCACTTATATTTATTGGTGCCTTTCTGCTTTTGCAGGTTCACATTGTTCAGAGAGGTGCTGTCCCACCTTTGATTGAGATGCTTCAGTCTGATGATGCACAACTCAAAGAAATGTCTGCTTTTGCGCTTGGAAGGTTGGCACAGGTAAGGTTTTGGCACTAATAGAGATTGGAATCATGGGGAAACCAAAACTGCTTGTCAAAAATTGCACATGAAACTTTAAGGACACAAGCAAACACTCACACACACAGGGAACTTGCCACTGTAATTGCTGAAATATGTTGAAAGCTGTGGAGTGTTCTTTCTGTCCAAGGAAAATCCCCTTTCACAGCTGTGGAGTCTGCATTCGTTAAATTGCATGTTTAATGTTTAATTTGATTTCCCCTTTCTCCTTTAATATAATGCCTTTACCCTTCCTTGATGGCAGGACTCGCATAACCAAGCTGGCATTGTTCAAGGCGGTGGTGTAATGCCGTTATTGAGACTTCTTCAATCCAAAAATGCATCGCTGCAACATAATGCAGCTTTTGCACTGTATGGTCTTGCTGATAATGAGGTTAAAACAATTCAATATGTTTTCATGATTATCAATTTATTTGTGGCATTTTGAGTTGGATTGTATTTTGTCACTTACAAATTACAATTATGGAATATTGAATGCAGGATAATGTTGCTGATCTTATAAGAATCGGAGGTGTTCAGAAACTCCAAGAAGGGGATTTCATTGTTCAGGTATGGCCTTTATCTTGTTTGAATTTTTCTATGGTTTAGAATTGACATTTCATATTCTATTTGGTGTAATTTTGTCCTCCCTTGGTAATAGTCTCTACTCTGGTCATTCACATTTTCTGCTTTGTTAAGTCCCTTTACTTCTTGGACTACATTGGCTTATTCTATATCATTTGTTTGTCTTTCTTGCAGCCGACCAAGGATTGCGTAGCAAAGACTCTAAACAGATTAGAGGAAAAGATACACGGACGAGTATGTTATCATATGTTTATTAGTTGATCATGGCATAGTAAATTCCATAGTTAGTTATCTGCCTTTTGTCACAGTCCTAGTTGAGCCCCTAAGTTATTGTTTGTCATAAAAAGGTCCTTGAAATCTTTTTTTTTCCACTATCGAAATTAGTCTGTTAATTTTTGCTGGTAAATTATCGTCAGTTAGTTTATTTGTGGTATTGACTTATCACCTTTGGTGTCAATTTGGGGAGTTGTCAATAATATTAGAAGGGGTTGGAGAGATGAGTAGGATTTCATCTCATGGTGAATTTTTGCATATTTTTGGCATACCAGGGGACAAATGCAGTGCATTCACGAATTCCATTTTCTATGTAAATGTGAACAGGTTTTGAGCCATTTATTGTACTTACTACGTGTGGCTGATAAGGTTATTCAGAGGAGAGTTGCTTTAGCTCTTGCTCATCTATGTTTCCCTGAACACCAAAGAAGAATTTTCATAGATAGCAACGGTAGGTGTCTATTTTGTTTAATTTTTTCTTGTTTCCAGATAGATCTTTGACTCGTCACTTTTAATATAGATTGGTGTTGTCATTAATTGTTTATTCTTGAACTATAATTCTATATACAGGGCTAGAGTTGTTGTTGGAACTTCTTGAATCCTCCTGTCCAAAGCAGCAGCAAGATGCTTCAACTGCTTTATATAAGATGGCTACCAAAGCTACTCTAACTTCACCAATTGATGCAGCACCACCATCTCCAACTTTACAAGTACTACTTCAATGCCAATTCTTTCTGGTTAAATAAATGTCATGTTTTTACTGGTAACCAGTTTAGCATTACCATTCATTTTTGCATTGATCAAAGTGGAGAAAATTCTTGATATCTTATGCCATAGGTTTATGTCATGTTGATAAAGGATGCCTATTGATTATACATTCTTGCTGCAGGTGTATCTGGGCGAGCAATATGTAAATAACCCTACACTGTCTGATGTTACCTTCTTAGTTGAAGGTTGTTATCCGTCCTTTTTGCACTCACGTCTCATCTTTTCTATTCTGGGTACTCAACTATGCTTATAAATTTTTGAGTCTGATTCCTTTTATGTTTTACCCCACATTTGGTTATCTAGGGAAGCGTTTCTATGCTCATCGAATCTGTTTGCTTGCTTCTTCTGATGCATTTCGAGCCATGTTTGATGGTGGTTACAGGGTAAGTGCACTACAAGTCTGATTATTTCCAAATATATGTACTGCATACCTAAATCATATACCTGCATGTTTAGAAATTTTTGGTATGATATCAAGTTCAATATAATTTCCAAACTTGCATCACTCATCTAGAAGAAGATAAATGCTAACATGTAGATGTTTCCTGGTATGGTTTATTTCCTCAACTAATTCCGGTAATGCTTGTTATAGGAAAGAGATGCTAAAGATGTTGAGATTCCTAATATTCGATGGGATGTTTTTGAAATGATGATGAGGTAATTTTTTTTATAAAAATTGCACATATTGCTTCACATAGGGAATTCGTACGTCGTTAATAATTTCTTTCTGTAATCTGCAGATTCATTTACACAGGGACTGTTAATGTCAGTTTAGACATTGCTCAGGATCTGCTTAAAGCAGCTGATCAGTACCTTTTAGATGGGCTTAAGCGGCATTGTGAGTATGCAATTGCCCAGGTGAGATGGATGTCTAACTCAAACATCTCATCCAATATTATAAATTGCATTTTATAGAGTTTGACACTCCTCTCTGGAATAATTGAATGTTGTAGGATATCTCTGCGGACAATGTCACTCTTATGTATGAGTTGTCAGAGGCGTATAACGCCATGTCACTGAGGCATGCTTGCGTTCTATTTATCTTGGAACAATTTGATAGATTGAGTTCCAAGGCATGGTAAGGCAGTCATTCCATGCTCGCTTTTATCTATGCTCCTGCCTTTCCTATTCTCCCGAGTCCTTTAGAAGCTGCATTTGAGTTTGAGTTAACACATATGAACTGTTGACTCCAGTCCTCTCTCTTACAATATAACTGACATTGCTGTCTTCGATGATGTCTGCAGGTACAATAATCTGATCAAACGAATCATCCCTGAGATCCGCTTTTACTTTCAGAACGTGCTAAATAAGCCACGTTCAACTGAGTCGTCACAGGCGTAGGTGGCTAACCCCTCCGGCTATTATCTTTTGAGGAACTGACCATTCAAATCTGTACAGGAAAGGAAGTAATCTCTACTTCCGTTAGATCAAATCATGGGTTGAGCCACTAGTAGTGATTTTCAGTTGGATTACTGGCTCCTGTAAGTTGCAGTTATACAATATGATGCAAGCACCATATTTAGTTGATGTGTTACTAAGCTGTTGTAGTCCCACTTAGGCATCCATTCTTTCCTTGTAGTTCCGGATTTTCCCTTCTGGTTGCCTCGGCTCGGCTCGTTGCAGGATTTGTAGCATTCCTTGTAAATTGTAGTCACTGGTTCCAGTATTAAATTTCATATGATTCCTTTAGCGGTTGCCTTGTTCTTGAGTTTTTAGTTTTTGCCTTTGGTGGATAATATGAAAAATCTCCAAGTAAACGAGGAACTTTTCGCCATTTGATTTTTATTTGTAGGGCCAAATTCAGTGGACAACCAACTCCTGCATCAACAAAGCACTTGGAAATCGGAATCGGAATTCACGTTTGACCAACCACTGATGATAAATTGATAATTCATTTTGCCATTGGGGTTTTACCTTTTTACTTGTAGCTACTAACCACATTCATTTCATATACGGAATATATGTTTGCCTGTGATAGCCCTCAAATGATTATATGATTTTAACAAAATTTGCATAGTAACTTGGAAGGTATTTCACCATAAATATGTTTTTTGACTGATCAAATTTTCAACAGTCTAGACTGAGATTATTAAAATAAAATTGACACAATATCCATATTTTAATTTAATACGGAGTATAATAAAGTAAGGAAACAAAAATGTGATGGTGGAAAGAGATTCTTAGTATACACAAATGGAAAACTAATTAGAATATCTTCAGGTAAATCGACTAGTAAAGCAAACCTTAAATTTTCATCCAAGAAAAGGGACAGGTAGGATCGAACCCGAGACTCCTTACATCCCTTGTTCCCCACCAGTGAGCCACCGCGATTGGGGTTAATATATGCTTATCTTTGCATTACCTTTGCATCGACACAGTTGAGTCTTGAGTCTTGACAGTAAGTAACCCTAGCCATCTGGAGCGACACGATGATATAGCTTGCGTCTAGTTTTGTGAATAAAAATCCTGAAATCTGCTTCCTTCAACTCTCTGCTTGAGAGGTGAAAAATGGCGGTTCAACTCTCAGGCTTTTATCCGTTATCCTCAACTTTCAACCTGCCCCCGCTGCACCACCGCCCTGCGAATCTCCCATCATTCCCAGCTTTCGCCGTTTCCTCTTCTTCTTCCGCCTTTTCTCCCACTATTCAGGTCAGTCCTTTACCTGATGCTTTACGCCGTTCAATTTTGATTTCTCAGTCTGCAAAAACGGACGTGTTGCTACTCTTTTCTTGTCGATTCTAATTTCTATCGCTGAAGACTATTTTGGAGAATTGTTAATTTTTCTGCCTTGAACTTGCCACGCATTGATTAATACCGCGAGTTCACTTCAATTTGTGGCTATTGTAGTTTTTTTTTTGCTTCAGTTTGATCCTGATTACTGATAGTAAAGGCCAATGTGAACCTTGTAGCAATCTTATGCAGTGAAGAAGTTATGCCTTGAATTGAAGCATCATTCATTGTCTCTGCAGAGTCTTGGACTCATGGTTTATTGTAAATGTCCAGGGGCTAGCCTCATATTTGAAGGGGACAACACTATATGCAGCGTGTTTTGAAATTCAGCTGACTTGTGATGGATTTGCCTCTAGGTTATGTGTTATTGTTCATGACCAGATCTGCTAGACTTGGGAAAATGCCCTAAATTGCAATCTAAGCTACTTTTCTATTTTTCGTTTGATATAAATGTAAATAATTTACTTGTAAAGTTGTAAAGGAATACGGGAGATTCGTGAATTGTAGTTCAAACATGGATTTATAATGTATTAGGATTTGAAGATGATGTTACTATCTGAAGGGATATGAATAAATTAATTCTCTAGTATTGAGATTTCAATGATTTCATGAGATGGTCTTTTTTGTAATTGCAGATAGTTGGAACTCCGAGTCATGATAACAGTGGACTTGTTAAGGGAGAAGATGATTGGTTTGATCTGGATACAGATCTTTACTACTGGACAAAGGCATTACGTCCCGTTCAGGTTGAGTTATTGAGGTTTTGAATATCTGCAAGACGTAAAATCATCAGGAAATATACGAGCTAAACCATCTTTTTCACAAATTTTGTTAGTGGTACCCTGGCCATATTGCAAAAACCGAAAAAGAACTCAAAGAACAACTCAAACTGATGGATGTTGTAATAGAGGTCAGAGATGCAAGGATTCCACTATCTACAACTCATCCACAGGTTGGCCATGGGAACTTTTATTTCTCTTTCATTTAATACAATCATAAACTACTTTGTTCAGATTGTTTAAAATAGTTCGTGATATTCTGATTGTCTGCATTGGTTAAAGTTACTGTGATAAAGATTGCTTTCTTTATGGGATACTATTCATTGACACCACCTCTTCCATTACAGATGGATGCATGGATTGGTAATCGGAAGAGAATTCTTGTGTTAAATAGAGAAGATATGATATCCTCTACAGATCGCAATGCATGGTCAGCCTATTTTGCAAAGCAGGGAACAAAAGTTATATTCTGCAATGGACAGCTTGGCATGGTATAAAAGAAAAATATTTTTGGTTGTTCTAGTTCGAATGACTGACTTTTACAGGAGAGCGTAACATTTGTTGCAAAATGTAGGGCAGTATGAAGCTGAGCCGATTAGCAAAAGCACTTTCTGTGGATGTGAATATCAAACGCCGAGCGAAGGGACTGCTTCCTCGTCCTGTAGGTTATTGATTTATTGAATCTGTACATCATCACATTGCATGTATTTGATTCTTTGAGTTACACTTTTTATGTTTTACTTCCAATGCAAGATATGATTTGTTTTTTAAGAGTCTTTTCTAGTGTAAGAGTAGGGAGCTTATGGAAATAACTAATACTGTAAGAGTTGAGTCTACGCTGCTTTTATCCATTTCCTCTCCCTTATCATGCATGACTGTAAACTCTGGTAAGTAAAACAACAATTGTAAACAAAATACTAGTGAAGGACAGGTTTATTTTATCTGAACTTGATGTAAATCTGGAAATTTAAATGGGAGCTGCTTTGGGATCTTTCCTTTCTGCCTTTTCTTGTTATCTTTGTGAAAATTTAAGTTATCTTTCCTTTCTAGCTGATATTTGGTATAGCTCGGCCTCCATATTTCTGATATATTTACTGAAGCAGCACATGCGTTGTTTTCTACACTGCAAACTAGCTTCTGAGACTTCTATTGGAACAGGTGCGGAATAGCTTGTTAGTGGGAAACAAATAGCTCAAATAACATGGTAGTATTAGTTTGAACTTATTGGAAACGACGCGGGAGATCTTTTCTTACAAATACTTCAAAGCTTGAGAGTAATGTGGGGTCTAAATATATTTGGGTATTATGTTGATGGCTTTCTGGTCTGGGATTACTTCATTCTTTGAATTAGTATGAATACGTCCTTCCTGATTTATCAAGCAAGTGATCTATTATCTCACAGGTCAGAGCTGGAGTGGTGGGGTATCCAAATGTTGGCAAATCATCCTTAATTAATCGTCTGTTAAAGCGGCGATTGTGTACTGCTGCTCCTCGACCGGGTGTGACCCGACAATTGAAGTATGAACTTTCTTCACCAATATCATCTATCATAGTATAGAATAGATATTACCCTAAAGTATTTCATTTTAATTTTGATCTATGACCCAACCATCAGATATAAGCTACATGGGACAAATTCCTTTTTACTTTATTATTTATTTCCTGTGTATAAAATGTGTGTTCTCTCCAATTGTCAACCTTCTATCTGAGGTGAATCATTTATAGACATCTTGAAATCAAAATTGATTCCCTCTCTCCCAAGTTGTGTTGACGACATGAAAGATAAATGAGCTCTAAGGCTGGCCAAATTCCTCTTTATCTTTTTTCGTGTTTCACTATTTTCCCTTTTGAAAAAACTCTGATGTCAGATTAATTATGATGTGCGTCAGTAGCTCTTCACTGGTTTGAAGATGTATCTGTGACTTGCTAAATAGTTTTATATCTTTGTGAAGATGGGTACGATTTGGAAAAGATCTTGAATTGTTGGATTCTCCTGGTATTATCCCAATGCGGATCAGTGATCAAACAGCCGCTATCAAGCTCGCAATCTGTGATGATATTGGAGAGAGATCATATGATGTCACTGATGTTGCTGCAATTCTTGTTCAGATGCTTGCAAAAATTCCTGCAGTAGGTTGTATCTTCTTACCTTTAATTACCCACCACAATAATCTTTTGTCGTTGGAAGATAATTTAGAGTGAATGATGGTTGTATATTGCAACTGATCTTACCCAATTGCCATTTGATTTATTCTCAGGTGTAAGAGCACTTTACAACCGTTACAAGATTGAAACTGATGGGAAGTTTGGTGAAATGTACGTTTATACTGTTGTTGCTTAATGCTTACTATCTCTTCATCAATTGAAGATTTGGGCATGAGACATTTCATAGTAGTACCATAAAGCTAGCTCCATTTGACATTGGATTTCCCTATTTCTAATGAATGTGCAGATTTGTGCATAAAGTAGCTCTCAAATTGTTCGGTGGGGATGTCCATCAAGCTTCATTCCGTATTTTGATGGATTTTCGGAAGGGCAAGTTTGGCTGGTTTTCACTGGAGAGGCCCCCAAGGTGATCCCCCAGAAGCTGTCACCTCTATGAATTTCCCATTGAAACATTGTATATGTATATAAATGATCTTCAACTTCGTGCACACTAGAAATAGTAACTTGGACATAGGAAGAGCTGGTGGTTAGAATGTTTAACAAAGACCGAGTAATATCTTCGGCTTGACCTTTCATATCTGAGCCCGTCTAATTCTAAGGCGATTTTATGTATAGTGATGCACTGATACAAATCCAGGTTATATCTGTAAACTGTGTGAAATCAAAATCTAGACTCGGTTACTGTGAGTTTGACAGGGTTCCTCCATATGCAAATTTGCTCCTACACAATTACCTGCATTCCTGTCAAATTGAAACTGGAGCTGTCAACTGAGGGGTACTCTTTCAGTTGTGTAGTACTATTTCATGGAGTACGAGTGAAAAATCAAACCAAACTCATCTTGCCACGGTTGTGGATTTTGTTATGCTGAGAAAAAGTCGGAAACCTGACTTAAAGGGCAATGGTTAACCACAGTTTTACTTCGTTGGCTGTGTGAGGAAGACAGGATTTACATGGCTCAAGCTGGAATCAAATAGACCAGGAATGACATTTCCACTCCAAACATGCAATTACACTGGCTGAAGTTTAACGACATCGGCTACATCACTCAACAGTCAATATATACACAATGCATTCGACCAGACAATGTCGTCAGCCACGAGGAAGAAGAGAATACAACAAAACGAAGCAAGTAGCAGAAGGACCTAAAAAAAGAATATATGGGCCTTAAGAAGCCCCAAATCTGGACATATTGAAAAACAATGCAATGTTCGCCTATTTTGTCCGCAACACTTGACTTTTGTGTTGCTTGCTGACAAGAAGAAGACCAACCAATTGTATCCGTACAGATGATACAAATGTAGTACACATCCGGGTGCTTTGAGCTCACCTTGCAACTGTTGTTGAGCGTTTCGAATCATCCTTTTTGGTCCAAGCGTCTTTGGTCCAACATGGCTTGATTGGTCGGTCAACTTGACACCCGCTGCCTTCTTTTTCCAGCTGCACGCAATACTTTCTGAATGTGTCAACGTTTACTCGAAGCCTAAAATCTATGGTGAACAAGAATTTCATCTCTAATTTGTTCATTTCTTGGGAGGTAACTCCTCCCACCTTGGCATAGTAAGCATTGTTGAAAAAACTGCAGAATAATCAACAATTGCATTTGATCAGAAGCTAAAACAAGGACACCGTAAAGAGATACAGCATGTACTTAAATTCAACAGATACAAGCATTTGTACAATAAACAGAATGGAAGAAGAACCTCATTGCACAGATTGCCACAAATACACATTGCTCCCTCCGATGAATATCAAGTCTCGTTTTAGGTTTGAGCACAAGTTTTAATAAAAGTAAAAATTCACTTCCATTTTTTAATGATTAACATATATCTTATCACATTATTAAATGTCCGCACCCCTCTTTTAAGCCAGTCAATGAACAATTTGAGCAAAAAAAGTCAACGAAACAATTCTAATTATTTGCCTATAAAACCTAAAACGACACTTAAACCTGATCAAGTTGATCGGAGGGAGTAGCATTCAAGCATAGAAACAACAGAAGAATGTATCAGGCTGAAATTTGGGGTAAATTCAATCCCAACTCACTATGATCTAAAAAATAAACAAATTGCCGATGCTGTCTAGTGCGAAACAAAGTCTATTGACTCCAGTGTGCTACTCACACATCTTCATTCAAAAGAGATATTTATTGACACTATCAATCACGAATTCAGACAACAGCTATATGATGTGGAAACTTAAAACCAGATTGATGAATACACAGAATCTCAAACATAGCTAATCCGAGTATAGAAATACTTACGCATCATCAACAAACTTTGCTGCTATCATTATGCTAGTAATCAGAAGACGGTGGACATTGAACGACGTCAATTGAGCGTCAGTGGACTGAAGGTATCGATCCACATAAATGTACGCGACAATGAAGCAAGAAGGACTACAGCCAGCATACTTGAAGATCCTCTCCATATATTGTTTTATGCTAACCGGTGGCGCTTTTGTGCCATGAAACAAAGTCACAGCTTCCTTCACCTGTTCTGTTTCAGATGAAATCTCATTTTCTTGGACAGATCTCTCAAGAAGTTTAGACAAGAATGATAAAAATCGCGGCTTCCCCGATCTCAAACCCAAAGTACGGTAAATCTCCAAGCCAAGATCATCAGAATCAATGGTCAGAGCTTCCATATTTAAGGCGGCCTGCATAAAGATCAGGAATCAATTTAGGGTTAGATCTGCTAATTTTACCCCAAATTAGGGTTTAATCACATTCCTACAACCTCCCCAAATTGCAATTGTAAACTGACCCCAGCCAATTCCCACCATCTCTAATCGTTAAATCCTCCAGGAACTTCAAACAACTAACTCAACATTCGTGAAAAGAAACAATCTTGGGCTACCAATTCAACCAATACCAAAAGACACTCAAGATAGAATGCAACGGAATTCAACAAATTGAAGATCCAAACAAACAAAGGAGACACAGAAAGAGATTGAGGCTTACAGGAACTGCAAAATCCGTCTTTTGCTCCGGCATTGCTAACGAGAAAGACAAAACCCAGTCGAGATTTCAGAGTCGGAAAAAGAGAGATTATAGAGAGAAAGCGGTACTTCCTACCGCTGTATCGATCCCTCCATAACCCTCCCTCGCTGAAGCTTTGTATGATTGCTTTTTGGGGGGTTTTTACAGTTGGATTGGGATAGAGAAACAGGGGATAAAGGGTTGTTTAATCTACCACCGTCCCCATCTTCCACTGTTCCTTTCTGTTCTTCGCTGTTGGACGCCACCGGAGAGACAGTAAAGCAAATTAAAAATAAAACCCCTCTTTTTTCTTTTTTTAATATATTCCACCGATTTTTCCCTGTTTTCTTTCTATTTTCTTATTTGTTCTTTTAATATATAAAAAGTGTAAATAGTAAATACCTTGGTGACAACTTTAATGACTTGGACTTATGATTTTTTGAAATTTAGTTTGGTCCAATTTCATCCTTATGTTTTTAAAAATAGATTTGAGCAATTGGAATGCTAAAATTTCACAAAATACAACGTATTTAGTGAATTTAATACGTGTAAAATATGACGTAATAAGAATATAGGAAATACAAGCTGTATTTTATTTGCTGTAATTGATCATTTTGAGTAAAAATTATTCCAAGCTGTATTTTATAGGTCAAGTGTTAAATTTAGGCGATGAAGTGGACGAGTTAATTCAAGGAAGGTAGATTAATACAGTTGGAATAGAACTTATCGTAAATATTTATTTTCAGAATATAATTTTTTTTTTTTGTAAAAATAGTTTATTTATCATCAGACATAAACATGTTACTTTGTTTTGGTATTTAACATTTTAAAAAATTTATTTCAAATGCATCTTTGTTTTTTCACATTCAAATTCAATGATTGAATTTGTGTTGGTTAAGAAAAAAAAATGAATTTGTGTTTGATTGTGGGCTATTAGCTAATTTATTTGAATAATATTCAAAATTAAGTTATGTAATATTATTAATTTATTAGTATGAATGTTTTTAGAGAAAATACAAATAATTTTAAAATAATCTGAAAATTAATTTAACCATATACACGGTATATAATTGTGAGTTGTGACAGACTGACAGTAGTAATTTATTTGGGGTTTTTTCCTGATTCACCTCTTTTTGTCGGCAATTAACAAACTGGGTCCACTCCACTCTCCAGTCGGCCAGTCCTTATATTCGTATTTATTTATTTATATATGGGGTATATATTTAAAATAAAATCAACGTATTAGATAATTTAGATTTGGGAGACAATAAATAAAATAAGCTCATGAATTAAAAATGTTATAGATAGAGAGGCCCAGATGATTCAATTGAAAAGGATGGAATTCTTGTTGGCAGGATTACAAACTACAAAAGGCTAGCCACATTGCAGAATGCAGGTGAGCTGTCTTGTTTCAACCAACCCTACATTATGTGAGATTTATGTATTATTTGCATTTCGCTTCTTTCACAAAAAAAAAAAAAAAAAAAAAAAAACATTTCGCTTTCCACTTAATTAGAGCACCCGCATTAATGAACCTTTGGGTTCATCTATCTATATGCCATGTGGAAAAAAAGTTGGAAAAGAAGAAGAAAAATGCATGAATTCACCATTTGGAATTCATCTGCAAAGACTCTAAAAAGTGGGGTTTATGGAAATAAGAAACCAACCGTAAAAGGAAAATAAGAAGAAATGATAAAAAAAAAAAAGTAATGACCTAATACTAGACCTGTCAAACGGGTCATTCGGGTCGGGTTCGGGTCGGGTCATTTCGGGTCTCGGGTAAAACGGGTCCCGGGTATTTCCGGGTTGACTAGAACCCGGGTTTGGCCGGGTTTCGGGTCATTTCGGGTCGATTTCGGGTTTGTCAATTTTTCCCATTTTAAATTAAAAAAATCATGATTTGACAATTTTGCAATAAATTTTAATTATATAAAAAAAATTAATTATATTTAATTAAAAATCAACCGGGTCAACCGGGTCACCGGGTCAATCGGGTAAAATCGGGTCAAAATTACCGGGTCAATCGGGTCACCGGGTCGAAACCCAGATGACCCGGAAAATTTCCGGTTTTTCGGGTTCGGGTCGAAAAAAATTTCCCGGTCAAAATTTCCGGGTTCGGGTCAAAAATTTTTCGGGCGGTCGGGTCGGGTCGGTCGGGTCGGGTTGTGTTTTGACAGGTCTACCTAATACGCTCTCTTTGAGAGGCGTATTTCTTTGCGCCGCCTCCTGCCCTCGTCACCATACCTAGGACTCCTAGGAGCAACCGGCCCATCGCCCTCACCTCCGGGAGAGCCTGGCTCACCACTATCATCTCCTATCCCTCTTCGTCTTAAACCCCAAGCTTCCAGTCGTTATCGGCGATGTTTTCGGAAGAGAGCTTTTGTTAGCTTGACCTCCGCCGGCGGCCTTTCGCCGCCTCGCCGGGCCCCTCCCACCGGTCCAAATCCCTCGGCTCACCTCAGTGCATCTTGCCGCCATGGTGACCGCCTCCTAAGGTGACCACCTCCTCAGCCATCCTCCAGCCCGACCTCAATCCTTAAACGCTTCTCAACGTTTCAGCGTCTCACGGCCCATCTAGGGGTGTGCATATCCGGGTACCCGACACGAACCGGATAATCGTGTCGGGTACTCGAAACCGTTAAGGTCAAAATGGTCGAACCGTATCCGAACCGTCCTAACCCGGGTACCCGATACGGTGAAGGTATTCGGTTCCGTGTCGGATACCCGGGTACCCGACACGAACCAAGTTTGTTTTTTTTTTTTTTTGTCTTTGTTCGTGTGCTACAGGCTACATCAGCTTCAAAAAAATTAAATTATACTGCCGTTGTTGCTACTGTAATGGCCGGCATCTGCAAAGCAAAATTGAAAGAAATTAACATTCAAAGCAAAGCAAGCCTATAAGGGTGAGATCCTAAACGCAAGCAGACAACAAAATTGAAAGAAATTAACTATATAGGCAGCAATCAACCACATACGCAACAAAGGCTTCCCAAATTTAACCGAAAATCCCCACAAATACACATCAAAACCTTAAGAAAGAGCCAAAAAAACAAATCGATTTGAATTGCTTACTATGCTTTTGAGAGGTTGTCAGCCGAGGACGAACGAACAGCCGAGAGGGTCTGAGAGTGAGACTGTGAGAGGACGAACGAACAGCTTACAACCGAGGGTGCTCGATTTCAGATTGAGATTTGAGACTGTGGGTTAGGGTCGGCGTCGCTCGCAATTCACAGAAGTCGACTAAGACTTATGAGTCTATGTCACAGACTGGTGTTCGTCGGCTTCACCCACCGTTGCCGACTTGCCGTTGGTCATGGCACGAGGTGGGACAACGCCGGCATGAGAAAGAAGGCGACGTCGGTGATCGAGGCGTGGGGAAGCCAGATCTGAGAGAGAGAGAGAGAGAGAGAGAGAGAGAGAGAGAGAGAGAGAGAGAGAGAGAGAGAGAGAGAGAGCGCGGCAATGGATGGCTTCGGCTCTGATAAGCGCAGGGCAGCCGGGGCCGGGAGATGGAAGGAGGGCGGCCGGGGCTTTAGATCTGACCGAGCCAGCGACGAGGATGGAATGGAAGAAGGGAGGGCTGAGAATGAACACGAATGAGAGTACTGAGTTAGGGTTAGGGATTTAAAAAGTAAAAATAAAAAGAGAAAAAAAATGGTTGCGGGAGGGATTCGAACCTGTATTTGCTGTGAGTCCTTCCGCCTCCCAAAACCAATTGAGCCAGCTGAGCATCTTGTTATTATTGGATCTTATTTCAACATCTATTAATACACCAGATCTAAAAAATTTTTTAAAAAATGTAAACGGTTCGTGTCGGGTATCCGACAAGGCGATTTGCCTGACCCGAACACGAACCGTTTAAAGCCGTGTTTTCTCGGTTCGTGTCATTATCGTGTCGTGTTTTTTCGATTTTGGGTTTTTTCGTGTCGTGTTTTTGTGTTTTCGATTTCGGGTTTTTCTGCACACCCCTAGGCCCATCCTCGGCTCCGGCCATACCAACCCTACCTCGGCTTTGCCATCGGATCTTCCCTCGGTGCAGCCTTTTTCGAGGTTTACCTCGTCTCTGTCCTCGGCTCTGACCTTGGGCCGCACTTCTCGATTGCGCCTTCGGCTCCAGTCGAGGCTACCCTGAGTCGGATCTCGGTTGTTTTTTTTGGAGAGCGTTGTAAATACGCTTTTGGGGTTTCGAAAAAAAAATGCCTGAGAGCCTCCTCGGTTTTTTTCTAACCGCTTTCCCACATCTAAGCCTGTTTATTGTTGTTGTTTATTTATTCTTGACCTATTTTATACGTTTCCTCTATTTTGGTTTAACTTTGTGGCAGCCTATTACGATCTTGTTATCGTCCCGAGGGTGTGAGATGGGTTTTTGGAATTTATTTTGGCAACGGTTTGGCTAGAGTTTTGGTTTGTGGGTTGGTGTACTTTGTTTTTCTTGTTATGGTACAAGTTTCATGTGTATAATAGATGGTTTGTCAAGCCAGTAGACGTCGTGGAAATGCGATCGATACCTGTTGATTCTGTTTAGAGTCCTAGTTGAGGTGTCCGCTAATGATCCCCAGAGTTCTCTGTGTGCGTCTTCCACTTGACTGATTGGTTCGTTACTTTTGCTAGTTTGTACCTTGCAGCTTAGATGACTTGTACTTTATTTCTGCATTTTCATTTTCGTCATTTGCTTCTGTTATTTGTTTCTGATTGTACATGGTGGTTAGTCCATCTCCCGGCTTGTTCGGGCTCTTGATTTTTCTACGCTTGTCTAGAAAATCGAATTTCTTTCCTCATATCAAAAAAAAAAATTGGGTTAATGGGCCTGAATACTCAGGCCGTGAGGGTATTCGATGGAAAAAATTTTGTTAAAATGGCAATTTCAGCCATTTTAACATTATAAAAAAATATACAAGTATATTTTTTTAATGTAATTTAATTTTCTCTACATATAGAAATCCAATTTGCATATGCTTCGATGGAAAAAAATCATAATATATTACCCTATTTCGTATGACACCCGTATAATTTATTATCTGACTGTTATACTAATTATAATATTTAATATTCAATAAAAAAAATTATTATTATTCAGAAAATTAAATAATTAATAATATTTAATAATAAAAAATTATTAAAATTACTAATAATTTTTAATATTTAATAATAACAAAATTATTATTATTATTTTGGTAAATTAACAAAATTATTATTAATAATAAACTTAATGAGAATGGATTATATTATGAGTTTAATATAAAAAAAATTCATGTAACAAAAAATGAATATAAAGAAAAGTGAGTTAAGAGTCCAAGGTCGGGGTTCATGAATTGAGGGTGAAAAAATAAAATTTTGAAATGAGGCTCTTGAGTTGTTGTGACACTGAAAAAGTAAGTTATGAGTCTGGTAACGGATTCACTAATGCGGATGGTCTAAGAAATAAATATTGTACAAAATATTAGGAGTTGTTATAATATATCTTGTATTATTATATTAGGGATGGATAAACACTAGTAAACCCTAGTTTCCTATGTAAACTCCTATATAAAGGGTCCTAAAGACCCCAATAATACATCAGTTCATTCTCTCCTTCTCCTCTCTACTCTCTTTATTATCACACGTTATCAGCACGAAACCTCTACCCACTATACCTAAATTGATTCCGATTTGCTTTCCACACCTAAATCAATTGATCCCAATTTGTCCGATCAGCCGCCATGGCTCTACCTAAGTAAAATAAACCTAACCTCTAATTGCTTTTGATTCCATTTTTCACTGCCACCGTTGATCTCCCATCTATCTAAATCAACCCCAACGCTCCGGCATTCATCCCGATCGATCCGATCTCCTCTTCCTCGCACAAACCTCCGTATATAAGCCCATGGCGTGTCAACCCGGCCTCCACGGCGCCGAAACTCCGGGAGATCGCCGATCTCGATTTCAATGTCGTCGTCGAGAAGATCGGGATCGAAAGGTCCGGCGGTGATGGACGAGAAGAAGCGGAAGCGAATGGATCCAAATGTCAACCGACGTCATGGCTGCGGCGCCTCTGTGAATTTAAACGAGGAAGAAGGTTTGCTTACAAGTTTTTTTTATTAATCACAAAATCAGCCCAGAGTCCTTTTGAAATCACTGATTGGCCCTATATTTTATATAATTACAGAAAGCGGCCTAAAACGTTCAGGGCTGCATATTTTGCCCCTTTGAAGTATTCAAACAACCCCGAAGATGATGTGTAACCCCCGAAGTGGTTGAATCAATTGAATTTGTAGTATCTCCTGAAGCGGATAAAGTAATCTCAATCCCTGAAGTGATTGAATCAATCATCCCCTGAAGCGGATCGATAATATCCTCTGAAGCGGAACCTCAATCCCTGAAGCAATTGGATCAATTGGTCGTATCCCCTGAAGTGGATGTTATTTTATTATATCCCTGAAGTGATAAACGATCGAATATCATCCATGTAGTGATCAATTATTTATTTGTTTATTTATTTTATCTTATTTTTATGTTTTTTTAATTATTTTTCATCTCCCAAAGTAGATGAATTATCTCCTGAAGTAGATAAATTTGTTAAATTTATATATCATCTCCCGAAGTAGATGAACGAGCGCATCTCCCGAAGTAGATGAATGATAAATTGATCTCATCCCCGAAGCGATGAAACGATAAATCTCATCCCCGCAGAGATGATCAAGCCGATAAATTTCATCCCTATAGTGATGAAATTATATTTATTATTTATGTTTATTTATTTTATATGTATGTTATTTAATTTATTTAAATTATATTTGTTTAATCCTCATCTCCCGAAGTAGATGAACGGAACATCTCCTGAAGTTGATGTGAATGATTGAAAATCATCCCCGTAGTGATGATTTTCTTTTATTTTTCAGTTTTATTATTCATTTCAATTTGTATTTTTTTTGTTGTCTCCAGAAGTAGACAAACATTATCTCCCGAAATAGATATAAATTGTTAAATTTATATATCATCCCAGAAGCGATAAGTTTATCTCCTGAAGAAGATAAAATAATTTAACTCATATATCATGATGTTATTTGTCATTATTGTCATTCAAAACGTTTCCAGAAGAAACAATTTGCCATGAGTTCTTGATCAAAAGTCTTATTAAGAAATGACAATTTGGGAGAAAGGTTTATCATTATCCAACATATTATGACGATTATTAGCACCTATATAAGAGCCCGAAGACTCTAAATATAATGTTTAAATAATCCAACAAATTGTGAGATTAATTATCTACATAAGAGCTTGAAGACTCTACTGATGGATTTTTATTATCTCCTGAAGAGTAAAGAATATTTTATGAACTCTAGAAGAGTAAAGGATTTCACAAACTCCAGAAGAGTATATCATCCTAATTTTATCATTTGTACTCCTGAAGAAGTACATGGAATGTGGGTTTGATCATATTCAGAACTATTTTTGTTTGGTTGATACAACCAAAAGAGGTAACCACATAACACGATCCGGTTAAAAATGCCACTTCCTGACTATCCTCTAAGCATTGCCTGAAGCATGCCCCTCCGGTAGAGGGTGTGAAAGAGGTTATGGTTAAGCGCTTGACCAAAGTTATTGTTGTGGCTTATAGCTAGGTCTTTTATACGGTTAATTCTAAATCTCTTGGAGAACATTATAAATGACTCATACCTGAAGTATGATATCAACGAAAGTTCTGACAATACCCATTCAGTGACATCTAAATTAAATAAATGGATCACCATATACAAAGTTCAATGGTTGAATATTATGGTTTTATAAGTGTCAAACAACTATGAAAATCCGAAGTTTTCTCAAACAATCATGAATGGAAAAACCAGGATAAATACCATATAGCTCCAGAAGAGCATTGATCTTGTTACGTGAAGTAACAATGACACATATGTATGAATTGAAATGGTATTGAACACCGATATCTCATATCACTATCCAGAAGAAAGTCTTACAGAATTGAGAATGTATATATATATATATATATATATGGTTTATTTGACACTCAATTATCCCATTGAAACTTAACACTAACCAGAAGTTAGTTAATGATGAAATATATTTTTGTGGCATTCGGTCACTCAAGTGAATCGATGATGTGCGGGATCATTGAAATTCACAAGACACCCACTAAAAGGGACCAGAAGACCCTAGGACCCGAAGATCCTCTATAAGGGTGACTGAACATATATGGTCTGTCATCTTGGAAAATTAACAAGACCATCTAAATTCAAAGTAAATGCAAAGTCTCTAATGTCTCTTGAATGGATTCAATGAGACAACTACGGAACACTACCATATAGACCAATGTAATTTCAAGATTACAGATGCCTCAACATTTTGGTCATATGAAACATAAGGTAGAGAATGTTATCAAAAACATTGTTGAGCATAAGGTAGCTCACGACGACCCAGAAGAGTCGTTGGTCAAATGGGCCCATGCATGTTTGCATTTCGAATTTGACACAATAATATCTCCTTAATTATCTCCAGAAGAGAGTATGTCATTCAAAGGTTTTGAATAAGCAACATATGTTCCGAGATGTACCTCCTCCAAATGAACTACAATGAGACCACAAAGAAGTTGGATGATACATGGGGTTTGAGTCCCTATTGATATCAAATACCTAGAGCTTTATAATGGTGATCAAATGCTCGGTATTTAGGGGGAGAGGAAATGAGACAATTAAGAAAGAGATTGCACAGAAGCAACTTCTCTATCATTTCATATCCGCGGATAAATACAAGTGAACCAGAAGTTCAATAAATGAAATGATTATAAGGTTTAGCAAATATGCAATTGAAAGCATTTACTAAAGGCCAAGAAAGTGACAAAGTCACAGATACTAGCTCATTTGGAAGTTCTAAAAATAACTCAAACTCAATGAATATCAAGTGGTTCTCAATTCAGTACACCAGAAGTGTTGGAGATCACTAGGCTTTTGGTATACGATTCCCCAGAAGTGGAAAGAGCCTATGAGAATATGATGATCATCAAACAAATGGATGTCGACACCGAAATCATAGTAAAAGAGCTAGAAGGAAGCAATTCATGCAAAGATGGATTCATTAAACATGATGAGATTGGACCAGTAGTTCCAACACTGCAAAGTGCAACATCATTTGGTTTTAAGTGGGTGTTCATACAAAATAAAATATAAAGCCAACTTGTTTGCACAAAAGCCAACCTATCAAAGGTTATATGGAGAATGTATTCACCAGAAGTGAATATAATTTTGGATCTAAATGTAAATGACGGACATGTTACTTGCATACGCATATAAATGAAAAAGATCGATTGAAAATGCCTGAAGCATTAATATCAAAGTCTCGTCACATGCAATTGGTTAATGATCCTGATAAGAGTACCTGAAGTACCTATAATTGTGAAAATGGTGACATTGCATTAGGTCCCGAAGTACCATACAATGTTGTACTCTTTTCCTTAATCTTGGTTTTTATCCCATTGGGTTTTTCCAAGTTAAGGTTTTTAACGAGGCAACTTATGCACCATTTAATACAACAAATCCCCCTGATCAACAATGAAAAGCACACTAGGTCCTGAAGTACCTTATGCTTGTGCATTCAAAGCAGCTCAACATCAATATATGGAAGTCAAGCGCATCAAGTCAATCATGAAGAAATTCCAGGTCAATGACAATGTTGAGATTCGGCCATAAGCTCATGAAGACAGCGCCATCAAGAAGAATGAGAAAACTTCGAGAAGGACGTTGAATTCATGGGGAGTATACACACACTGCACTCTTTTTCCCTTCGATCAGGTTTTGTCCCACTGGGTTTTCCTGACAAGGTTTTTAACGAGGCAGATCACCAAAGCGTATCACATGTCATTTGTATTTTTCCTTGGTCCTAGTTTTGGTCCCATTGGGTTTTCTAGGCGAGGTTTTTAATATGACAGTCTTGTAATATTTAGGGATGTTTATCCAAGGGGGAGTGTTATAATATATCTTGTATTATTATATTAGGGATGGATAAACACTAGTAAACCCTAGTTCCCTATGTAAACTCCTATATAAAGGGTCCTGAAGACCTCAATAATACATCAGTTCATTCTCTCCTTCTCCTCTCTACTCTCTTTATCATCACAGGAGTAATTTTATTTTAATTTTTTAGGGTGAGGGGATTTTTTTTATATACAAGGCGAAGATTTGAGAGTTGTCAACCGCGGTTGTACCACCACTCAAGAGCGTCTTTATAGACGAGATCACCGACCACAATATCAAATCTCCAATCAATGGGATTCGAGGCCAATCCAAGGTGGACGAGCCGGTTTGCAATCCGATTACCTTCTCTGAACGTATGAGAGAACGAAACATGAGCAAATGATAGACCGACGACAAGTGCGTCCGACACCGTCATCTCGATCTCTCACGAGAACTTCCACACCCTCTTTAAGACATTAATAGCAGTCAGACATTCTCTCTCCATCTCAAGATGAGTAATATATCCCCAATATTTAAGCCTCCAACATCCCCTTATGTAGCCTAAGGGCCTCAGCTTGCAAAGCAGAAGTCTTCCCACAACTCTACATCCCACACTTGACAATTCCGCCTTGGTCATCATGAATGATGTATCCTCAAGATGCGGGGTTCTGAGGGGAGTCCTTACACCATCGAAATTCAGTTTCATGAATGCTTTGCGTGTTTTTTTCAATTTTATGATTTTGAGGTGGCTTGGTTTGTTCATACTTAATCCCCTCAACCAGAATAAGGTTGTGTTCGGCAGTAGTTTTGGGAGCTTTTCAAGCTTTCAAAAAAAAACCAAATCTCTCCCTGCGGTGTTTGGCAGAAGCTCTGGGCATAGATTATCAAGCTTTGGGGGAGCTTTTGGTAGCTTGCAAATCGTCGAAAATGAAATCTTGGGGGGTGAAGATTTCGGAGATTTTGTGGAGATTTGCAAAATCATTGGTCATTCTTGCCCTTCTCATTTTCAATCAGGAGTGCCCTGTGAGACTCGCTCACCATCGTCTTCAACCTCGAGCTTCTTCTCCACAATTGAACTCCTTGCCGCCGCCGTCGTCGAGCTCCGCCGTCGCCTCCAAATGTGTTCTGGAATCGCAAAGCAAATGGCAAGGTAAACAAAGCCTCGTGCAAAAATCAGAACCGAAGAGCAATGGACAAGGGCAAAATAACCCCCGCAAAGGTTGCACCGCACAGGCGGAGGTGCCCGAATGCCATGGAAGGAGGAGACGCCCCGATTGCCATGGAAGGCGGAGGCGGAGGTGCCCTCCTGATTGCCATGAAATTGGAGCTCTTTGGGCTCGTAGTGGAACAATACGATAGCCATTAATGAGATTGGAGGAGAAGATTTGAGAAATTGATCAAAATTTGATCAGTGAGGGAGGAAGAACACCATGGGCTCATGAGAACAACAGCTCGGCGATGGAGATGAGGGAGGTAGGACAAGAGGGGTAAAAGTGAAGGGCATTTTGGACATTGTGCTAAGAAAACCCCCTTATAAATCTTACCCACACCAAACACCTTTCTAGCTTTTCACGAGATTTTTGGTCCCAAAAAAACATAACCTCTTAAATCTCCATAATCTACAAAAAAAAACCATAACCTCCAAAATCTACGTAATCTACACAAAATCTACTTTTTACAATTTATTGCCAAATACATCCTAAGTATGATACCCTGAGTTTTGACATTTTTTGCCCAGAGTTTTTTGGGCACCCAAATGATACCCCAAATGGATATACTCTAAGCAACCATATACAAAGTCAAGCACTAGCTTGATCATGAGATGTATGGTACGTGCATGTTTGGCCTTCCATCTCGTTCTTATCTTACCAAACGCCTTGCAACATACGTACAATTTAATTTGGACAATATAATAGTGTTAGAAACTTTCAATTGCAAATCACATAAAAGGTTTGATCGATTATGTAAAAGTTACTAATGGTTTGGGAATTAAATTGTATGTTGCAGTCCGATGAAATCAACCATTTATGTAAAAGTTAATGGTTTGGGAATTAAATTGGACGATGGGTTATGTGTTTAGACTTGTGTTTGAATGATTACGATGGATGGTGTTGCTGAATTGTTTGAGGTCACAACTCACAAGGAGTTATGAAAGTTATGGCTTGGAAATGAGTATATATTGTAGACATTTGGTCAAGTTCTCCATAATTTAATTTCAACATGTTCCATTCTATAGGTATTGTAATGTATATATGGAAAACATAAACCCTAGAGAGCTTAGGGGTGACCGACTCTATCTTATACAAAAGATGAGTTTTGATACTTTATTATATACATAAGTCTATCTAAAAATAATATTGATGAAATCCTGAAAATAAGGGCCCCCATTTGGTGGGCACCGGATTAGTCTGGATCGTGCAAATTGTATCAACGGGCTAATAGACATAGCGTCGCTTTAGAACTCACGTGTCATGACCTAGGCCGTTGAACTGTAGTTCATGCTGGACGATATTTTCCTCTTCTCAATTGGGATTTATCATATGGGCAGATGAAAAAGAGAGGTCCAACTTGTAAACCTTTCATCCAAAAACCCTTGGCACATTGCCTGCCCTTCTCTTCTTAAACTTCTCTATCCTTAGCAGACGTTACACCTTGATAAAGGACAGAAAATGGTTTCCAGGGTTGAACTCTAGACGCGGATGGCTGATATATATCCGTAGGTCTTCCCTAAAATCTCTCTTTTCTAAAAAGCCCCTTTTCTTTGTCTTTGACTTTGATCTTATAGGGTGAAATGCGTGTATACCCATTTGGATGATAAATGTCCTGAGGGTAGCCATGTGATGCTGTCTTGACGACCCGTGGGTTGTAGGCATGAAAGTCACGTGCCACTTTACTTAGTTGGGACGAATTCCATCTAGCCGCGGACGAATGGGCTTTTAGGCCACCCTTATTCATCCGTAGATGTTGCATTGTATTTTTTTAAAAAAAACGGGTTACATCAAATATGAAATCTTATTTGGATAAGAATTACTAACATAGGATAGACAAAGAAAAGTGCTAGATGGAATTTATTTAGATTAAAAGTATTGGTTGTTACTAGTATTTTCCTAACAACTTATTTAGATTAAAAGTAGTAGTAACAGCAAATACCACCGGCCCTCTTATGCACACGTGATCTTGGACATATTAATCGAAGTGGCTAAGTTCTTAGAGCTGCGTATGAGATCTTAGATCAACCTAGCTCGCGGCTAGCCACCATTGAGGTCAGGATGAATGTGTCATTGGATCTTGCACGACATCATTCTCATCCACTTGATCACAATCTATCCTCGATCGTAATCGGAGGCATCATCGGGGACACATAGTGATAGATTATCTACATTGAAGGTGGAATGGACACCATACTTTTCAATAGAAAAATCAAACTTATAAGCATTTGACCTTATGTTTTGAGCCACATGGAATAGTCCATCTATCCTGTGGTCGAGCGTGGACTTCTGTTGTTGCGGAAATCTCTCATTCCTTAGATGAAACCATATAAAGGTCACCAACGTTGAAATGCACATCTATGTGATGCTTGTCCTTGACCGCCTTATATTGAGCGCTCTTCTTTTCCAGTTGCCCCATAATCTTCTTGAAGCTTGCTGATGAAATTAGCCTGCTTGGTATTGGTTCATCTTAACGGTGTACTCGCAATGCAAATCAAATCGACCAATAACCTGATCAACAACCAACTCATTATTGATCTTCTTATGACATTCGTTGCCTTTTATAACAATGTTCACCCCTTTAGGTGAGAAATTTGCATTCAACAACAAAAATATGATCCCACACTCATGTGACTCCATCGTGGTGTTTCTAGTCTTAGTTGGGGATCTGGCGTCCGGTGTCGGGTCTGGCAAAAGTCGAGGCGGTGTGTATCGAGGCGACTCCGTGATCCAGAAATTTTCTTGGAGGTTCGCCTTCATTGCCCACAGGGACTCCTGATGTACCGCTGACCAGCGGTGTCATTGTTTTATGGCGTTTAGCGTCGGGTTGTAGTCTATGTTGTCCCCAACGTTATAGGGTTATGTTTGTATGGTCTCTTAGATTTGTTTGCTTGCTACATTTTGTACTGCACCTTCTATTCTAACTTGTATATTTGATGGTTCGTCAGCTACCGACTTTGTCGGCCACTCGAGGTGTCAGTCCTGTTTGACCCTTGAATTCTTACCTTATAAAAAAAAATTGCTCCGTATTTTTTTTTTTGATTAGGAAAGAATTCGGGCGAGCGAGCTCCACCCGATGGCATCCTTACGGATGAGGTCCAGAAGACAAGAATCGTTGTTAATATCGACACCGCAGGCAGAGTGGCAAATGTGTGCAACCTTATCAGCCACTGCTATTGCCTAATCGGGGAACATGAGAGAAGGAAACTTCTTTCAAAGTCGATAGTAGAAATTTAAGATCTGATAAAATCAGTTCGATTTACCAAGGACAGGTAGATATTTTATTTAGGTGGTTGATGATTATCATGGAGTCACCTTCAATGTGGAGTTTATTGATACAGAGTTGTAAAGCCTTTTGGATTCCCAGTTTAAGAGCAAGCGCTTCCGCTTTCAAAGGACTTTGTTTCCCAAATTTTTTATAACAGATGGTTATCGGATATCCTTCCCAGTCCCGGATTACGGCTCCAGCCGAGCTATCATTGTTTGAAATTGTGGATCCATCAAAATTTAATTTGAAAGTTCCCCTAGGAGGTTTTCGCCAAGTAATGTTACCATGCTTTCTTTTCGTCCTTGGATGCTTGGAGATTCGTGTGCGTAAGGAGAAGTCCTCATCCAAGCTATACTCAAAGTGAGATGTTTTACTCCAATTTTCCTTATGGGTTTTAATGATACGTATTGAACTTTCCCTACGAGGTATTATAATTATAAATTATAAATATAAATTATAAAAAAACTAGAATTCATACTTATAAAATATATAAATATGAACTCATATTCATACGCATTCATATGCAATATATGTAATGCATGATAAGTTGTACATGTGTTGAACTCCTTTACCCTTTTTATAGAGTTAGGGTACCACTTACCATCTCATTTCCAATGTGGGACAAAAAACCTCCCATTTTCAATGTGGGACAAAAAATATGGAACTCACATACTAACACTCTTTTCATGTGATCATGTCACATACTCACTTAGTTTTTTTGTTGAATTATATTAACATTAAAGTTATTGTTAAAGATAACAAAAGTGATTGTTAAAGATAATAAAATGGCTATTGTTAAAGTTATCGATTCATAAAGAGTTAGATAGGCATGAATGTTTTGCCTCTTTCGAAATCGTGAACAACTCCAACAATTTCAATTGTTCTTTTTCACCTATCAATTTCTTGTTTCTTATCAAAGCATCTCGCCTCCCCAAATTACTCATGATTTAAGTAATGTACATTTTGTTCCAAGTTTTGTGGGCTATATTTGACGTCTTAGCCACCGATCACAATTATTGTATCCAACAACACATATAGACTTCAAATGCGAAATTTAATTCGAATTGTGTGAATTAATTAATCATTACATATCATAACTAATTAATCATCTTTAAATACAATTATACAAGGATTAGGATCCTCTCCTATTGAGATATCTCCTAATATCTTCCTAATAAGTCAATAATAACCATTAGATTTAATGAAGGGCTGAGATTGAATATCAATAATTAATTAATTAATTAATTAAGTAGTAAATAAGAAAACATCATCCCACCCACTGTACGTCTTTGGATGAATTCCCGTCGAGTAATCCCTTCCTCCTGCTTTCAATATACAACCTTCCTCCTGCTTTCAATATACAGTAAAATTGATCGGAAGGGTTGATTCTAACCCCGCTTTCAATTCCAAATTCCGCCGGACTTCATAGTCGCAATGAACTTTGAGGGGATCCGGTGTTCGTGACGAGCTCAAAGTCTCAAACCTTTGACTAATCGAGTCATGCTCTCTCAAGGCCTCAAGGTGTCTCCGGGGTTTCAATCGCCATATCCTCTGCGCTTCCGTCCACCTCCGTATTACAATTTCAACGGATGTATTGCAGAACATACAAAATCAAATAAAGTCATCACCTGGAAACAGATAAAAAAATCAATAAAGTTATAAATCCCAAACCCTCAATTTATCCTGAAAACACCGTCAAAAATCATTACAGCCAAAATTAATTGATGTGAAAATCATAGAATTAAGAATTAATCAAAATTTTAGTTTGTTGATCGGAGAAGAGCTCCCTCGTTACAATACCTAATGTCGATCTAATGAACTGACTTCAAAATTAACCTAATCAAAAGTGTAGTTTGATTAGTGGATGAACGGAGAACGGTCTCCTTAATTAGTATAGTACCTAATTAGTTCAAATCAACAACAATATAAAAGCAGGGTAAGACGATACAGCCGGTTCCGGCCATCAACAAAGGCGGCGATGGGGTGCCAATTTTGGTGTAGGATTAGCCGAGAGTGGAGTTTTGATTTACAGGAAAGATTGAAATAGAGAGTTGAGGGAATTGGGGTTAATTAGAGGGAGAATAAATCTGAGCCATTGATTTTTATTAGGAAGATATTAGGTACTTTCTTATTAGGAGAGAATCCGGATCCATTATACAAATATATCAATATAGTAGGCAAAAAAGGAGATAAACAAGTGATGAATAAGTTCCATTTTTTTTGTCCCACATTGAAAATGAGAGATTTTTTGTCCCACATCGGAAGTGAGAGTATAGGTGGTTGGGAGTATCCTACTCTATAAAAGGAGATAAGCAAGTGGTGAACCTTACCATGCATTACATTACATATTGCCTATTGCATATGAGTTGCATATTAATATGAATTTATATTTTATGGATATGAATTTTAGTTTTGTTTATAATTTATTTATGGTTATAATTATAATTATAATTATAATAATTATAATTATAATTATAAATAAATATAAAATATATTCTAGTTTATACTTATATTTATAATATTTTTATAAATATAAATATTATAGTATAATTTTTAAAAAAGTTTTTTTTTTCGGATCGACCCGTGACCCGCCGGGTCAGCTGACCCGCTGACCCGACTATTTCCCGGGTCCGGGTGCGGGTCATGCCTTTCCCGACCCGTGACCCGGCTGGTCCGATCCGTAGACAGGCCTAACGTTGAGCCAGCCTAGAGATAGTAGGGAGGCCATTCTGATAAACTTTCCATAGAATTTTTTTTATCTTAGGTGGAATATCCAAATTCCATATCCAGACGCTATTGTCTATGCTTAGTGAGGATTGAGCTGTGATTAGCTTATATGCACTTGACGTGGTGAACTAATCAGCCCTATCAGGCCACCAGTATAAGCGATCCTCAAAGGGGGAAATGGAAAGTGGAATGTCCTTGATTTCTTTGACTACGTCATTTGATAATGTATTGCTAAATTTTTCCGTCCACCATCTACCACCTAAAAAATTGCTCCGTATAATTTAACGCAGGGAGTATCAAATTTGTCAAAAATATAAAAAAAGTAGATGAAAATTCAAACAAAGGGCATTTTAGCATCATAGTGAATTCAAACTCCCAGACTCCACTCCCTCAAGCCCGAAGATAATCAGCAAAGAGAGCGAGAGAGACGGGGAGAGACAGAGAGAGGGCGCTGAAAATCAAACCCAAAAAGTGATTTGATTTTGGAATCCCCCAGTTTCCCTCCATTTCTTCTCCGCTCCTCCGAGTTTCATTTTCTCATCATCATTACCATAAAAATAAAAATCCTTTCTTTTTCATTTCATTCGTCTTTCTCACGCTTTCCCTTCTCTCTCCCCTTATCGCCGCCCCCGCCGCCGCCCCACAAGGGTTTCTTCTTCTCGTCGCCCCACACTCCTGAAGACTAATCTGGTACTGTTTCTACTCTTTTCAATTAAAAAAACTTCGTTTTGTCTTTCATTGATATAGATTGAAGAAGAAGCGAAGCGGATTTGGGGGATTGGTGTTCTCCGGGTTTGAAGTTCGGAGAACTCATCGCGTTTTCTGATATTTGTCTAGTCAACTTAATTTGAGGTTACAGGTTCGAGATTGATTTTGCTTCGTTGTAGACCAGTTGGTTTAGGGTTTTTGACCTGGATCCTTGTGATAGTTTAACGAGAAGTCAGGGTTTTGAGATTGGGGTTAAATCTCTTTTCTGAACGCCCATTTATCGTAATTTGTTGGCTGTGCATCCATATTCTGTTTTGGCCTTGCATCAAATATTTAATTTAGGCCTGTTTTTGTCTTGTTTTGTACAGTGCTCACGATTTATGATTTTGAAACTTGTAAAGTTGGTAACTATCAAATCTGGTCGCCTTTGTATAGGCTAAGGTTGATGAAACTTGTATGTTTGCAGTCTGATGAGTCCTTTTTACAACTCTTTGAAACTCATTCGATATATGTGCATTGTTAGAGATGCTTTTCATATGTTTCTCCATTTCTTTTACTGCTTTATCAAACTCGGTTTTTCAACAGGGAATGTTTATGTGGATTGTAGACTATTGTATCCATTCTAATTCTGCCATATGTCATTGTTTTCTGACACCTAGAGGTTCTTGTGCTAATTATATGAATGTGTCATCATGTTGTTTACCTAATTAGGGGATGTTGGATCTTGGTTTTTAGGTAATCTTGCAATGGAATCGGCTAGGGTTATTCCAAATCATTCTGCACTCATCAAATTGTGGCCTCCTAGCCAAGGTACGCGGTTGATGCTTGTGGAGAGGATAACAAGAAATCTCACAACACCGTCTTTGCTCTCTCGCAAGTATGGCCTTTTAACTGTTGAGGAAGCTGAGGGACATGCAAAGAGAATTGAGGAAACCGCATTTGCTGCTGCAAATAAGCTTTTTGCCGAGGAATCAGATGGTGATGGAAGTACTGCTGTACAACTCTATGCTAGAGATTCCAGCAAGCTTATGATGGAAGTCCTTAAAAGAGGGCCTAGCTCAAAGGATAGAGAGGTGTTTATCGCTGAGGAAGTTGCTGAAAAGGTTGAAACTGTTTTTGATATTTCTGGAGGTCGCCGGGCCTTTATTGATGGGGCGGAGGCTGAGGAGCTTTTTGAGCCACTGAAACGGCCTGGGAATTCATATACCAAAATATGTCTAAGCAATAGAAGCTTTGGCTTGGATGCTGCAAATGTCGTTGAACCCATCTTGTCGTCACTGAAGAATCAACTGGAAGAAGTAGACCTGTCTGATTTCATAGCAGGAAGGCCAGAGGCAGAAGCTCTTGATGTTATGACTATATTCTCATCTTGTTTAGAAGGTTCAAAACTAAGGCATCTGAACCTTTCAAACAATGCTCTTGGAGAGAAAGGTGTTAGGGCCTTTGGGGCACTTCTGAAATCTCAGGATAGTTTGGAGGAGCTTTACTTGATGAATGATGGCATATCAGAGGAAGCTGCCCAGGCCGTGAATGAACTCATTCCTTCCACCGAAAAGATGAAAATCCTTCATTTTCACAACAATATGACAGGGGATGATGGTGCACTTGCCATTGCTGAGATCGTGCAAAGGTCACCATTACTAGAAGATTTTCGGTGCTCTTCCACCAGAATAGGAGCTGATGGTGGTGTTCCCCTTGCTGAATCACTTGGGAAGTGTCCTCATCTGAAGAAACTGGACTTGCGAGATAATATGTTTGGTGTTGAAGCTGGTGTTGCCCTGAGCAAGGCTATTCAAGGGTTTGTGAATCTGACTGAAATCTACCTTAGCTATTTGAACTTGGAAGATGAAGGAGTGCAGGCTCTTGCTCTAGCCATGAAGGACTATACCCCTTCGCTCCAAATCTTGGAGTTGGCTGGAAACGACATCACTGTTAAAGCTGCTCCGGCTTTGGCATCTTGCATAACCTCAATGCAATCCCTAACAAAGTTGAGCTTGGGTGAAAACGAGCTGAAAGATGAGGGTGCTGTTGTGATTGCAAAGGCATTGGAAGAAGGCCACGGTCAATTGCAAGAAGTAGACCTGAACACCAATGCTATTAGAAGGGTTGGAGCTCGAGTGTTAGCTCAAGCAGTTGCTAACAAACCAGGGTTTAAATTGCTGAACATCAATGCAAATTACATATCCGATGAGGGCATTGATGAGGTTAAAGAGATTCTGAAGGGCACCCCAGATATTCTTGGTCCACTGGATGAGAATGACCCCGAGGGAGAAGATGAAGATGATGAAGACGAGGCTGATCAATCTGACAACGATGATGAGTTGGATTCAAAGCTGAAGGGGCTCGACATCAAGCATGATGCTTAGATGCTTGATTCACTGCTTTGATCTCATTCTATTGAAACATTGTGCTATTCATACAAGTCAATCAAAGTCGCGTACTGTCTGCTAGGAGTAGTATGTTAGATGCTATCTATCGTCATTGTATTTTGCTGTGTTCTCCGTATTGTGTTCATGTATTTTGATTTTCCTAGACCTTGTTTTCAGGCATCAAATTTAATGGTAACATTTGGGAATTGGGATACTTATCTATGCATGAGTATGAAATTTAAGTAAATGATCCCCTTTTTTGGCATTTTGCATATGTTTGCTTCTAACCAGTACAGGAGCTTGTTTACCCAGATCAAGTGCTTGCACAAAAGTGTGTGCTCCAATGTACTTTTGTTTTAGAAAGGTCAAAAATCAGCAAAATTTCCCTTGTGGACAACAAAACAAAAGTAAAAATAAATAAAATCTTATTGCAGTACTATTATTTCTTTCTACCATGACGGTTAATCTATCTAATTACAGTCTAGGGTATCAACTTTTTTTAAAAAAATAAAAATTCTTTTATATTCAAAAGTATAAAAATGGAATATTTACATTCAAACCTCCCACCCAAAAAAGGTGAGTTGGCTTTTAGAGTTTTACAGGTGTAAATAAACTCTTCCTTTTGCCAAAATAGCTATGGAGGAATGAGATCCATGGAATTCAAAACCAGCTATGAATTTTACCCATTAACTTGATTTTGGCAAGCATAGGAATGACAAAACTAAAAAAAACAGGTCAAAATCTCTTAGCAAGTACCAATGATGCCTTTTACATTGTCAATAAACTACCATTTCCATCTAGTTAAAATTACAACATGTAGTATCAAACAGAGTAGCTACCGCGGAACTTGTAAGAGGATTGGATATTTTACCACTATAATGTGACAGAAAGCACAAAAGGCAAAAAACAGAAGCTTGATTCATAAGGCAAAAAGGCCAAATTAATCATGAAGAAGAACCAAAGAACTAAAGAAGAAAAAAGGAACACTTGGTTACTATTGTTAGGGATTTTAGAACCTTTGCCTCCCATGGAGCCTCTTAGCCCACCTTCTAGCCATGTGTGGATCATGGTAATCCCAGCTTTCGACGCAACTCAGTCTGCCACCAACGGCCGTCTCTGCGTTTGCTCCTAACGAATGATCACGAACTTGTGTCGTATCACCAGCAGTCACCACAACTTCCCCTGTTCTAAAGCATTCATCTGCATCCATCCCGAACCCATATTCAATGTAGCTATAACCGATGCAGATATGCGAGCAGCAACCACCGCCCTCGCCCATATCCAACAGAATTCTCCTCTCCTCGTCGCATCTGAGCTCACCAAGACTGACGATCTTTGAGTCCTCCCCATTCCCAATTCTTATCTGGGTTTCCCTGATTCCTCCCCCGACCAATTCATCCAAGAAGCCTTCAACTTCATGCAAGATGGACCCGGCTGAAGAGACGTGGAACTGATGAACTGGAATCGGCATCTCCATGTGAAATGGTTCTCGGATTCTCGTTGGGTTATCCGAAAGATGCAAGATGGAGCAGTGTGGGTTCAAGTGAACTCGGTCCTTGAGGATTTTCATCCCCTTCTTGATGCCTTCTGTGGGATCAGCATGCCCAGCGTAGAACAATCTGTCGATCACCTGAAGTGCTGCCCGCTTACCATAGGCTGTCATACGACGAAGAGGAAAGATTCGAGCAGCAGCAGACGAGTAACTCACAATCGCCAAACGATCTATTGGCCGAAGAGAGGACACAGCTAGTGCCATAGATTGCTTTAGCAGCCTCAAGTGGGATCCATTTGGGCTTGCAACTAGCACCAAGTCGATGGCTTGCTGTGGTGCTACTTTTATGGATAGATAAGAGGCTCCTCCCCTGCTCTTATAGCACTGAGGGTGATGCGAGACTGATTCGGGCAAATGAAGGGGTGAGCAGTGCATGCAAGGACACAAGTTGGAACACTGCTGTGTTTGCAGGAGAGGCAGTGGGATCAGAGAGAAAGAGATCCGTGGTTGGCAATGGGAATGCGCCTGATCTGGTTCAATAGGATCATCATCATCATAGCGGGCAGAGCGGATAAATGAGCGCCTGTGGACCCGGAAGGTGGTGATAGAGTGGTCAAGGATGCGAAGGATTGGATCATCTGGGTTGCGAGGAAGCCAGCTAGGTGGATGTAGGGAACGAGGGAGTTGTGTCCAGTGGGCTCGGCAAATTGGGCAGGTCACGCTTCCATGACGAATGTTTGAGGAGATGCAAGACAAATGGAATGCATGAGAACATTGGGCTGTGAATACAGCATGTCCTGGACTGGTTGCCCCATTGTTCACCAGTGGCTCAAGGCATATTGTGCACAGATTCTGAAACAAATAGTTTTAAGAATTAAGATACTCATTTATCAATAGTTCAACACCATGAATTCAGGAGCTCAAAACACTTCTTATCTATAAAGTTTACATTCTCTATGGTCAATCAGAGTGCTGACACATTCATAGAAGATGTCAAGGATAACCCACATACTATATACCATGACTGGCACTGCCTATTGGAAACTAACAATTCATCATTACACCTAATTCCAGTTTTGTTTTGTTTTTTGTCTCAGAGAATCTGATTGACTGGTTTAGTGATAGAGAACCACTTCTGGAATCTTTGTGTTCAACTTTACTTAGACAAATCATTCACTATTGATTGGAATGCCATTGAAGGATCTCTCTAATTAGACATATACTCTTCTAGCACAGAGAGCAAATTAAGGGTGGAAACACAATGCAGTAGCCTCCATAAGGCAAGAAACGGACTAAGGATGGTTACTGTTCACATCCTTTCAATGATCTTTATTTCCTCTATACCAAATATAAACCAACTTTCTATTGGAATAACCATCTCTGAAAGCTTATTTAGATGATTACCTTAGATGAGAAGGTAGCTGGGTATTCCCCTTCTTCGGTGATCTCTGGTACATTTCCTTCATTAGAAAGAAACTTCTCAGACTTTACATCCTGTAACAAAAAGACTAATCTATATTATTTCCGGATTCAAACCCAACAAAGCAAACGCAGCATTACAGAGATATAAGAAAGAAAACAAAAACTTCAAGAAAGTCCTCCCAAGTTTCAATCCCCCACATTTGGGAGACTAAAGTGTTATTATGTTAGAAAGAATTCACAAGGAGACTCACCGAAGTAGAGGCGGCGGCGGCGGGATCAACAAGCCCGGTGGTTGATGAGGAAAGGCCACAGGGCAGTACAATAAACTTCCTGGCGATTTTCCTCAATTTGGAAGAAGCTCTTCCAACACTCATCTTCTTTGACTACTTCCACAGCTTATCCAGTAGACAGAAGTTCTTCTACAGCACCAAAGAGAGAGAGAGAGAGAGAAATGGGCAGAAATTGGAGGAAACAAGAAGACAGTAAGGTGCTAGATTTCTCTATCTGCACTGATATGTTTGTGGCTTGGTGAATTATGGTGGGCCAGCTTCCTCCATCTCCTCTTACCTTTCTTTAGCTTTATTGTCTGTCCCTTCTCTCAATAGCATATACACTTTTTTTCAAATGGGAGGCAAAGGGAAAATCATAGCTCCAAGGAAGAGCATCAGCTTCATGCTATTTCACAAAAAAAAAAAAATTCTTAAATTTCACAAAAAAACCCCGAGGTTTCAAAATATTTTGTCTCGTGTCCAAAACTTGTGTTTTGGTAGAAATCGTCTTTTTAAAATTTATGTGGGTAAATAATATAATATTTAGAAAATTTGTGGAGCCTTTTCACAAATATAGACAAATACTACCTCCGTCCAAAAATACATTGCCTTTACTATTCACGCACGCTTTTTTAAGAAGGTAAAAACTATATAAAATATTAACTTTTTTATTAATTTTTTTTAATAATTACAAACTTATTGATGATAAGTTTGTAATTATAAAAAAAACTATATAAAAAACGTGCATGGTAAAAGTCCATGTATTTTTGGACCGAGGGAGTATTAGAAAGGAGAACGATGCATACAGTACAGAGGTAGGCGATAGCTACTGGGGGGAGGGAGATTCTATAATCACTAATTCATTATTCTATCATCTTCTTCCAAATGCGGTAAGCAGATTCTGGTTTTCCATACATAACTCTCAAATTATTAGTCTCAATTTTCAACTGAAACAAAAATCCCCAATTTGCAAAACCCTAATGGAAATTTCATAACCTAGGTGATTCATCCTCATCAATATGAACAAATTCAAGAAATTAAATGCAAATCTCATAGCTTTCGAAATACTTAGAACTTGCAAATCACCTTGAAATTGGATCCCACCAGTTCGCTGCCAAGTTCGTCACCACACAGCCCAACACATCGCCACCGGAGATGCCAACGCTGGAGCCACCGCCGCCGCCCACCGCCACCGGAATGATTCTTCTTCTTCTTCTCTTTGTTTCGCCCTTGTTCTCTCTTTCACCTTGCTGAACGTGAATCTATCGAATGCTTTCCCTCTTTAGAACAATTTAATTTATTTATTAAAATCCTCCACATAATTTATCAATATTACAATATTTACCCCTATAAAAGTTCAAACATTAAATTTTCAATCAACACACAAGTTTTCGAAGGCAAAATATTTTTAGACCTCAGGGTTAAGCGGCAAAATTTTATAAACTCTTATTTATCACACGAATTAAGCTAAACGACAGGTTACTTCGCGAAATTTATGAAAAATATTTATACAAAAAATGGAAAAGAGAAAAAGGGATGTATTATTGGTTACTGCTAGTAGGCATATGAGTAATCATCTTTTGACTGACTCTGGATTTGTGCCCACCGGTCACATACAAAATCATGCTTTTCCTTTTTCTCAATTTCTGGATATTTGTTTCCCTTTCTTCTTCTTGCTTCCTGCCTAATTTTTCTTTTCCTTCCTTCTTTTTGTTTTCTTCCTCTTTTGAGTTTTGAACCAGTTGCCCTTTTGCCATTACCGAAGTTCCAACCTGCATCTTGGATCCGGCAACATGTGGGATTCAAGCAAGACCCTAATTCAATGAAAGGGCCGGTGTTGCCACATAAGTTTAGATTGATATGCAGACACAGTAACAAGTAACAACAAAAATGAAACAACTCAGAAAATAGGTAACACTAGCAACAAAGCAGTACACTTGTGAATTATTATTACTGTTGTGACAGAAACTGTGTACTAGTACAATGCAGTCAGGATTGCTAAATAAAAATATGAAAAATTGAAGTCCTACATTCAAGTTCTAAAGCCAAAATCCCATGTCGTCACTTGCTTCTTGTTTCTCCACAAAAGTGTGGACATCCAGGTTAGACCAATACTGTGAAGACACAATACAGAAAGGGCAATCTTGGTACCTTTGAGGAGCTATGTCTGGTCCATTTTGTGACATGAAAAGCCGTATCCAGAATGTATTGATGCATACTGGAGGTGTATTGAACCTATGCCACCCGCTGCATGATCTTCACTGCGCTCCATTTGAAGACGTTTGCTAAAGATCCAAATGTGTTGTTATTTAGTTCTGTCCAATATACTTGTGCAATCTAGTGGCAGTTTGTTATTGATTGCTTGAATACATGCAGAAATATTGGCCTGATTAAGTGAGCTCTATCAGTCATTCAAGATGCAGGATGTATCCGGGTCCATGCCGGACTGTTGCTGTCAACTTGATTCAGGTTGAAGTTGTGGCTTTCTTGAAAATAAGCAATTCCGGACCATACACAGCGAATCATCAAGATGCTTATGAAGTAGACACTTCCCAATGTGCAAACCACCTTAGTATGAAATAAAAAACAGATACAACAATAATAACTATGGGAGTCTAAAAGCAGAACAAATATATCCAAATACACATACAACTATATAAACACCAAGAAGATTCCAAAATTGCTTCCATCAGCTTTTAAAGGTTCATGTTTGTTATAATTGCACTAGCTGACACTACTGATGCTATATGATGAACCAGCAAAGCTGATTTTGAGTGTATGTTTGCCTCCTCCAATATCCTCCATTTCTACTTGGTTCAATCCTGAAACACCCTTTTGTAAGTCTGAGAAACTTATATGCAGACTCAATTAATTCGATATGCAACATCTGTTTTGCAAACTTTATGGCAGCATCTAGCAAAACACAGTTTCCAGATTTGCTACAGCCAAGAAGAAAGGTCCCAACAAAGTAAAACTGATCTTCTCAAGCCTAGACACACATCTAAACCTCTCTTACCTGACTGCTTGAGTGGAATAAGTAATCCAACTTTCCACATAATTCAATTCTAAAAAGGAAGATAACATCTGCTTTACAAGGAGATGTTTTGTTCCAGTTGTAGAAGATAGGCACTGACATAAAATAGTACCAACTATGAATCCAAGAAACAAAGATTCAAATGTTTTAAGCTACAACAACTAGCATCACTAGTTCACTATATTCCCCCCTCATGATCTTGATCTCTATATATCTTGCAGCCAAGCTTACCTAATTTGGATTAAAGAAGCATAATCATAATGTATATCATCTTCAGCTCCATAATCATGCAAGGAATTAGAGCACTGCACTAGTGAAAAGCCTTATTGTCTCTTTCAGTTCTTATTTTCTTAGCAGTAGGATGTAGACAAAGCTAGCTGTTGTCATCCAGTGAAGTTGACGATGGAGAAGATTGAATTGTAAAAGTTAACCTAAGCAATTCTCATTTGCACAACTTGGAAGGAATCATATGTGTATTTGATTGTGGTAATGGATTACCTGAAGAAAAGCCTTTAAGACCCACAAAAACGCCAATACTAAGGCTCCATTAACTGCAAAGTTAACCTGTATATCAAACGATAAATTCCAACGCCCGATCAAATTCATCTTCCTATTAGAGATTTCAGATCATCAATTAACAGATACTCAACTCAACTAGTCAGATAGATTGCGTAGAAAATTCACCAATTTCGTGGGGATAGTGACGGGGAGCACCGATCGAACGGCCTTGCGAGCTCTCCTCGAGACCTTCTTATAAACACTGTCTACAAACCGAACAAGTAGATCCAGGCTCCGATCTTCTTCGTCTACATCGTCATCGTCGTCGTCGTCGTCTACATAATCATCCACAAAATCAATCATCCCCGATCTCCTGCTCTTTTTCAGCGATACGTCACTTTCCTAATTTACAATCCCAAGTTCCAATTAAGCGCAAAAGAATCATCGAAACATTCGACTTCAAAACGTTGATCTTCATTGTACAATTCCAGTCAGAGAAAGAAAAACCTGAGAGGAACTCGACGTGCGCTGGGAAGTTCTGAGGCGGAAATGACTGTTTTGGCAGTGGAAATGCAACAGAGGCGGCAGGAGAGGACGAATGGAGGATGAGAGCGACGGGGAAGGGGCGCGAAAGGGGGAGGATGACGACGATACCAGGAACGCCATTAGAGCTTTCCCTCAATCTGGAGCTTGGCTATGGTGAATGAAACTGCGAATTCAAGGTAAGTAGCGGTTTCTCTTGCTTCTAGCAGGAGTTTCACCTTTCAAAGTAGCGTTCGGCTCGCCATCAGCGCCCGCGATACATGAGTATCGATCTCCCGTAAACCTCGGTCTAACCGTCTAATTTATTTTTTTAATTTTTATTTATAAGGAAAGACTTCGAGAGCCGGACAAGTAGGGTGTTGTCCATAAATTTGAGTATTTGAAGAAATAGAATGAAGGAGAAGCGGCGGACAGGGGCGGAGGGATGTGTAATCAATCTCGTCACCTCGCATATGATTGCGCTGGTGTTGCTCGTGGAGGACCAAGCGACGCCGATGAGTTGATTTAAGATGTAGGCTTCACGTTCAAGGCAACAGTCGTCGACCATCATTGCCCCGTCGCAGTCGCTCCACCTCCTCCCCGGATTCCCCCACCTTCATCCCTCACACCGTCGCCGAATCTAGGCTCTCCGGAGCCGTGCCCACCTCGCCCGGACCTCTGCAACAGCCCCTAGCCCCACCTTGCCCGGACCTCTACAAGAGCCCCTAGCCCCAACCTCCTCCTCAGAGCCACACCATTCTCCCCTGCGTGACCCATAGCCACCCCACCCCTATTTTTTTTTAATCCTAAAATGGCATGTAATATTAATAAAAGAGCAGGGGTATAATAGTAAATTACTTCAATTTAACAGCCTACTAACGGAATTAGAAACGAGAGTGGTTAAATGCTAACAGACTTATTATAAAGGGTGGTTTTATGCAATTTTTGTTTTAAGAGGTAGTTTTGGGCAATATGCCCTATTTAAATGGTGGTTTTTTTTGCAGTTTACCCTAAAAATAATGTTACCACATTAAGCAAAAACCCTATAACAAAGAAAAATATTATTAGTAGTGTCACCAAAAAAAAATGCAACCACAGGTGTCACCAAAGTAAAATCTCAGGACAAGAAAAAACTATGACAAAGGAAAGGAATGATCAAGTGTTAATATGTATGTCACCACTATAAAAACAGTGTCATAAATGTTGTCATTAAAGGAAAACCCTAGGACAAGAGAAAGTGTTATTAGTAGTGAACAACCATAAAAGAGAAAGTGTTATTAGTAGTGAACCACCATAAAAACAGTGTCACCACGGCTGTCATCAAAGGAAAAACCCTAGGACAAGAGAACATGTTATAGTAGGGTCATCACCATAAAAACAGTGTCACCATAGCTGTCACCAAAGCGAAAATACATGTGGTGACAACTCTCCTCTAGTATATGAATAGGTAAGAGGGTCATAGGCGATGTAACCAAAATAAAAACAAGGTCATATACACTTTAACCAAAATAAAAATAGGGTCATAGATACTATCACCACTATTAAAACGGGGCCATATAGACTGTAACCAAAGAGATGAATATTGTCAACAAACGGAAAACTCTAGGACAAGGGAAACACAAACCCTATAGGGGCTAATGAGAAGCCAAAATACATGTGGTGATAGTTCTCCTCTAATATATTAATGGGTAAGAGGGTTATAGGCGTTGTAACTAAAATAAAAAAAGGGTCATAAACACCACTATAAAAACAGGGTCATAGACGTTGAATCCAAAAGAAAATCTAGGACAAGGGAAGCACAAATTAACCCTATAGGGGCTAATGAGAAGCCAAAATATATGTGGTAACAGTTCTCCTCTAATATATGAATAGGTAAGAGGGTCATAGACGTTGTAATCAAAATAAAAATAGGGGCATAGACACTGTCACCATTATAAAAACAGGGTCATGACACCATCACCAATATAAAAACAGGGTTATAAATACTGTAAGCAAAAGAAAAATAAGGCCCGAATTTTCAGATCTTAATTTTCGGAAAAATGAATTTAGATCGGATATTTCAAGAAAAACTCGTCCTCAGTTTAATAAATCGAACTCGAAAATCTTAAAGCGGATTCCGGCCAAAATTTGAAATTTATGCAAAATAGATTTTTCTTCCCGCTTTCGTATTAAAAAATTTAAAAGGTTATTTTGATCAATTCGGAAAAAGACCGAGAGAACGGGTTTCGGGATTGATATTCTAGGTATTTCAAAATTTGTTTCTTTTGTAGGACCACGTGTCTCTGCCTTCTACCCCCTCTCAGTTGAGATCTCCTACAACACTTATATACTCCCCTCCCTACTCCACAAAAATATTTTAACATTTATATTATCTTAAAAAAAATTATATTGATATTAGTAACATCTATTCTTATATATTTGTAAACTTTTATTTTAAAAAAATCACGTTTTAAAATTTTGAATAATTGTATTTTGTTAAATATTGTTTTTTTAATTTTTAAAAATGGTAAAACATGATTTTTTGAAACAAAATTTTATAAATATATAAGAATATATGTTAGTATTATAAATATAATTTTTATAAATTTTTTAAGATAAAATATATGTTAAAATATTTTTGTGAGGTAGAGAGGTGATTCGTAGAGGAGGGAGTAGGTGATCTGCCTCCCTCCCATCCAAATAAGCATGTTTCTCCTTTGCCTTGGTCAATCAGCCAACTAACTTAGGGTCCGTTTGGTAATGCAAGTAGCTTTTCGGAGCTTTTGATTTTAATATTTTATAGTTTTAAATAAGTTAAATATAAGATTTTAATTTAATTAGCTGTTGAAATTGGATTTTCAACAGCTACTCACTCTAAGCTTTTCAGAATTCTATTCATTTTCTTCTATCTGATCAGCTAGTTTGCATCAGCTACTCTATCTGCTTGGTTACCAAACACCTTACTAGCTTCTGAAAACTCTAATTTAACATATATTAAACACACTTAATCTATCAGCTTCAGCTATCGTATCAGCTTCAGCTACCTCATCAGCTACGTTTTACCAAACTGACCCTTATTCTCATTTTGGTTAAACAGCACCTCCTCCCATCTACCCCTCCCTCACCATTGTTTCCCCAATTGTGGCAAGAAGCCAAACAAACCCTTGGCATCACCCACGCCATTACAAACAACTATTACAGCTCCACTGCCTTCTGCAATCTGCATTGTCTGATTTTCTACACATACTATCCCACATTACTCTCCCCTCTTTCAAACGAACCCCAAACACATCTCCCAATCTCCATCTTCTGCCTCCACCGCCAGCACCACCAGCTTCCCGAGAGCCCCGACCACCCACAGCCCGTCTTCTCCTCGTTCCACCTCCGACCAGCAGCGCCGCCGTCGCGCCCTTGTTCCCCTGTTCCGGCGAGCCCAAGCCACGAACCCCCTCCGTTTCATCAAACCGCAGCCCTCTTCGGGTTCGATTCGAGCACCAAGACCGCATCCCCAACTCCACCCCACCTCCGACGTACCTTCCGACAGCCCATCGCCGCCCAGGAGCCGCCAGCGCCGCCTCCCACTTCTTCCCCTGTTTTCGCCCTTCCGAACGGTAAGCTTCTTCCTCCTTTCCTTCCGCTCGTTAAACCCATAAGGTTGAACCTTTATGACCAAACCTCTCGAACCTAGGACCCCCGGAGCTTCCTACGTCCTCAACGAGCTTGAACGAAGCCCGACGGTTTCGGATTCCCTCGGTAAGCCTTCCACAGCCTTTCGATTTGTTTCTCCTTGATCGTGGTACTGCATTCTCGTAATCGTGAAACCCATTCGAACCCTTCCCCCCTCTCTTGCGTTGTCTGACCGGAGAGAGAGATCGAGGGAACGTCGGTGAGTGAAGAGAGCGAGAGCGCAAGCCAGGGAGATTGGACGGGGAGGTGAGTGCGAGTGGGTTCGAGCGAGGTGAGGACGAGGGAGCTTGAGGGTGAGCAAGAGAGCAGCGAGAACGAGAAGCCGAGGGCGGAGCCTGGCTCAGGCGGTCGAGCAGAGCAGGGCCGGACCGGACCTGAGATTGGAATGGCCTGAGTCGAAAAACGAAAATGGGCCCTCTTCATTTACACCTTCACCAACAGTTTGATCAGTAGTGAAATACCTCGTCAAAGGTAATGCGGCACCCTAACACTATGGTTTTCAGTCTGTATCAACCGCATCAAAGGTCGACACCCAACACACAACTCAATGGAGATCGAAATTCAATTAAGCAAGTGTTCTCAACGAGCAATCTAAGATGATTGATAACACTGAGAGGGATGAATCAGCAAGGAAAATCAGGGAGCATAAATGATAAAGCAATTTTTTGTACATTAGCTAATAGCCAATTAGTAGCAATTCAACTATAAGTAAATTTAAATTCCTTTATTTGAATAAGTATATAAACGGATATACCACAACACTGCAAATGAACTGAGTCTAGAATGTTAATTCTTAGAAATAACTTCAGGATAAATAACAAAATCTAATACTGAAAGATTCTAACTATAGTATAACTGAGTCATTTTCCCCTTGTTAAACAATTCCATAGCAGACATGGACATCACAAATACAAAGCAAGATACGCATATCCACACAAGAGGAATATTCCTAAAAATCATTTGATCAATATCTAATCATCAAAAATTCAAATAGTTACTTTCTACAGATTTATGATGGTTCCAACAATGAATTAGGCCATTCAATCTCCTTTCCACGAGATGCAAACTCTAGGCCGCAGAACAAACAATAATCTAAACTCTAATTTTTACAAATCACTAAATGTTAACTCTAATTTTCAAGAGTCGGGGCTCAATTTGACAAGCAATCATCACCCTCTAATTTTCAACAGTTAGGGCTCAATTTGACAAGCAATCATCACCCTCGAATTTTCAACAGTCGGGCTCAATTTGACAAGCAATCATCACCTCGAATGCAACAAAACAACACCAAAGAGAAACAGAAGCGGAGAAAAAGCAGTACCAGTGAACTCTTGAGGAATGAAGGCCTAGATTCTAGAAGAAGAAGAGGTCGGCGGCTGCTGCGGCCTGCGGGAGACGGTGCAGGGTGTTCGCCGACCGCCGAGGGGCTGGGTGCGGTGCGGTGCGCCGGCGCCAAGGTGAGTCGAAGGTGGAGCTTGCGATGGTGGGTCATTGGCTCGGGGACTCTTGGACTCGGATTTCTCCCTTCTCTGCTGAGTCGTTTGCTGTGTAAAATAAGGTCGGAGTGAGTTTGCTGGTTGAGATAAAGTAGATAAAATAGGGTTTTAATTTGTATATATATAAAAAAAACAGATGAATGGTTGGGGATTGGATTCGAACCTCGGTCCTTTGAAACCACAATTAAATGTGTTCCGTCCCATTACCAGTGAGCCAATCACCTCTTTGTTTTACATCTCACTTTGCTTCTATTTATTATACAAATAGCTGATAGGTATGTATACTATGGGCCCCCAGGTTGATTGGGCCCGAGGCGAGTGCCTCTTGGGCCTTGCCTCAGGTCCGACCCTGGAGCAGAGGCGGCGGCGAGCCCGGGAGCAGAGGAAGAAGAACGTGAAGGAGGAAGACGATCAGTGGGGCCGCCTCTTTTCTCCTCCTTGTGGGCCCGCTTCCTTATTTATTTTATTTTATTTTGTTTTCAAATCTAATGAAAGAAAAGAAAGAAAAATGGGCTTATCTGGTGGGCCGGGTATTGTTTTAAAGGGATTTTGGATCCGGGTTTGGGTTTAACATCTTGGGTCGGTTTTATTAAATTTATTTGTTATATTAAATTGTGTCAAAATGGGGAAATGATTATTAGAGACTTTAAAATATTTTATATATAAATAGAATGTAATATTATGAGATTTGAATTTTAAAGAGAAAAGAATTTGGGAAAAAAAATTTAAAGGTTGGAACTTGATTTGAGAAATGGAATTGGATTTAATAAAACTTAAAAGAGGCTTTTTAGAATGCTCTAACCTTGTCGGATTTATAAAAATAAGTTGATAAAGGAATAATGTTTTGTAAATGGATTTTGGGACAAGCATCATTTGGGAAGGTATTTGAATGATGATTTAAGCTAACTTGAGATTGTAAGGGTTTTAGGGAATTTTGGGGAGTTGACTTACCTTGACTAAATGGTTGTTTGACTTAGTGATTTATATATGTGTGATTATGATATGATATATGTGATATGATGAATATTATGACCTATGAATTCAAGCATGATGCTATGAAACTGATATGATTGTTAAGTATAAAATATGATATGTGAGATACGAGATGAGATGTGAGATGACATACGATGAATTATGAGATAAGTTGAATGATGATGATGATACTGAAGTATAACGATGGGATCCTTGATTAGGTAAATTTTATGAGGATTGGGTGTGGTTGCATGTGTGAATATAGACTTATATGATTGTTATGCTTACTAGGTGATCTTTAATCTATTGTAATGCTGGCCTTGCTATTCTGCACCGCCAGGTAAGTTCCTAGAACTTACTGAGATTGATTCCCATGTACATGCAATCATAGGATATACTAGGTGTTGCATATGCATAAGAGCATGCCATGTAGTATCATGTTAGGATTTGCACTTATGAATGAGCATCCGTCTTCTTTATGCATTTGAAAAGAGAACGGTCGTTATCTGTGAAGTATCTAGAGTCTTTGCTAGGGTCATAGGACGGCCCAGTCTCATCGGGTCTCGTCTTGAGTCATTCGAGTCATATGGCACCATCTTTACTTATATTATGAGCATGATTATGAGATTTGCCTGCGGGCTTTATATATGATTACGGGTCAGACCTGCGGGCCGATTTGATTATAATGGAATGGAATGCATTCATGAGCTGACCAGTATCCGCCCTATCGGGAAGGGGGTGGAGTTAGGAGAGGGATATACCATTTGGTATTCTGTGTTAAGGCCTTATTATTATTATGCACTTGAACTTAGGGGCATGTTAGTGTGTTAATATTCCGCCTTGCATCTAGAAGCATCTTTATTAGGAATATCGTATATGGTATGATTACCTGTGGGTGGGCCTCAGTCTGATCCCACGCCCTGTATTATTTTTTTAGTTATGTCATATATGTGGAATGATGCTGATTTGGCTCCATGATCGCGGGGTTTTGACATGGCGGAAAGAGAGTGTTACTCTGACTTCACTAAATTATTAATGGTTTAGATTTTAATAATTTGGATTATGTTTTGACCCGGCTCCGCCGTGACAACCTTATGTATGGTTTTAGAATTTCGCCGATTTGCATGATAAATGGATTTTACGAATTAGGCCATAGGGAAGGTACATGGGACTTACCCCAGAGATTCTAATGATCCCTCTTGGTTTTTGGGTGCGAAATCCCACCTTTAAAGCACATATGTTGATTTCAAATCTTCAACCTGTACTCGGGGCGCAAGATCCCAACGAGGGTTTCATCCCTCGAAACGTAACCCGGGAATCATACTCTCGGGCCGTTACACTTGATAAAAAAAATTTATGACAAATATCAATTTATTTATATTTTGTATCGGTAAATGTGATAAACAATTCAATTTAATTTTATATATGATAATAGAAATAGTTTAGACATATGAAAAAATTTCTATTTAAATAATTATAATTGAACCAATTTGACACATAATGTCTTATCCTTACATTATTCTAATTAAACCAATATGTGTTGTCTATTAAACGAAATCAATTTCAACAAATACTATCTTCTCCTTAAACTATTCTAATTTAATTAATTTGAAAATTTTATCACAAGGATGCACCATTTATGAAATAAAGAGTTTTTTTTAAAAAACTTTTAAATAAGGAAGAATGATATTTTTGTAATTAAGAGTAAACTTATGGGCAATTAAATGACTATTTATGGATGAACTCTCCCTTTTATATAGTTAAACAATTCTTTTATCCCTAAAAATAGTAAAAAATGCTTTAAAGAAACATTGGCACACAAAATTGCTAAATCCGTCATTGCATAGAGATTTTTTTTCCCAATTTAGAATCTTATCTTATACTCCCTTACTATAGAAACACCGATCTTTAAAAAGTGTGTTGTGCTTTCTTAACAGAGCGACAATGGCGGGATTCCAGCTTGGGACCCCTAAGGGCATATCGCTGGCTCAAGGTAAGTGAAATTTCCCTTTTTTTTTAATTAATACCTTATTTTTATTATCTTGTACTATAAAGTTTCACACAAATATCTTTTCCATAAATTTAAGCTTAACCGTTATTTTTAAAGATGGTTTAATGAGTATTTACGATTGTTACTTTCATTTTGCTTATTTGTTTAGCTATTCATTATCCACTTGTGTTTATTTAAGTCTTCCGCTATCTTAAGTTATTTTATTTGTTATTATCTTGTTTGTGGGAGCATGGTTGCATGCCCCTATAAGCCTAATGTGGTTATGAACATTAAATTCCGAGTAACCACCGACGCTATGGCAATCCCTTGGGTTGTAAAAGGGGATGTTACATTTTATTCTTATCAATTTTTTCCTATTATAAATGTTATATTTTTTTGTAATTTTACATTTCATTATGCTACAAATATTTTTTTTTAAATCTTGTAATTTTTAATCCTATGATTTTTTTAACTATTAATGTCATGTTTAAACCATAATTTATGAGTTTTCTTACTTACTTTTCAATCCTATCAATTTTTTTTCCATTTACAAATGAAATATTTTTTTAAAAAATTTATAATTTTCTTTCAATATTTTTAAAAAAGTATTCATAATGCTACACACATATATAAATATTAAATTTTATTATATAAAATTTTGTAATAAAATATCACATTTATACCAAAATTTATTGTTTTTTTCAATATTTTTTTAAAAAATTTCTTCAGTATATATATTGATAAAAAAATTCCCGAAGCATAAATTCCACCCCCCCTCTAGCCGATATTAATAAGGATAAAGAAAATATTATTCTCAATCCTATTTAATTATAAGGCCTTGAAGCCCAGCCAATAGCAAAAAAAAAAAAAAAACATTACTCCATATTTAATACGGGGTAATTATTTTTTTTGGAGCAAATATTTAATAACAACTGTACTACGTATAACAATATATATATTAAAGAGATGATTTACCTAATAAAAAAAGTATTAAAGAGATGGTTTACCTAATAAAAAAAAAGTATTAAAGAGATGAATGTGATAAAAACTATAAAAAACGTTGGAGAGAGAGTAAAGGATTCACTGACCATGTGCTCGAATTTCTCCTCTCCTCTCCTATCTCTCATTCCATAAACATAGAAAATAGTTGCAGACACCCACACATCACATCACACCACACCATCAATTGAACCCAAAAAGGCTAAAATGTTCAAATCCAAGCTGCAAGAGTACTGCCATTCAAAGACGTGGGTTTTTCCTGTCTTTGGCGCTGTTACAAGAGAAGGCCCTGACCATTGCCCTCCCTTCAAGGTTGTGGTTGACGTCAATGGCAATTCCTTCACTTCCCCTCCTAACTGCAACACCAGCAAAGAGGCCCAGAACCTTGCTGCCAAGCTTGCCTTCGAGTACTTCACCGGTGTTGATTTCTCTCCTCCGTCTCATTTGTTTCAATTTTGAGATTTCATTTCAATCTTGCCGATTTCTTTGCCGATTTGCATGGTGTTTGAATACAGACATACCAATGACTTGCTCTCCTGTTTCAAGCGATGCCCAGCTGCCGGAAACGCAACAAACTGCCCCAACTATTTGCGATGGAGCTAATTACTGTCCTTAACCTCTCGATTAGCTCCATCGCAAATAGCTGTGGTAGTTTATTGCGTTTCCAACAGCTGGGCATCGCTTGAAACATGAGAGCAAGTCACTATATGTATGTATTCAAACACCCTGCAAATCGGCAAAGAAATCGGCAAGATTGAAATGAAATCCCAAAATTGAAACAAATGAGACGGAGGAGAGAAATCAACACCGGTAAAGTACTCGAAGGCAAGCTTGGGAGCAAGGTTCTGGGCCTCTTTGCTAGTGTTGCAGTTAGGAGGGGAAGTGAAGGAATTGCCATTGACGTCAATCACAACCTTGAAGCGAGGGCAATGGTCAGGGCCTTCTCTTGTAACATCTCCATAGACAGGAAGAACCCACGCCTTTGAATGGCAGTACTCCTGCAGCTCGGATTTGAACATTTTAGCCTTTTAGGATTCAATGGATGGTGTGGTGTGATGTGATGTGTGGGTGTCTGCAACTATTTTCTATGTTTATGGAATAAGAGAGGAGAGGAGAGGAGAAAATCTAGGAGCACATGGTGAGTGAATCCCTGACTCTCTCCAACGCTTTTATAATTTTTATCACATTCATCTCTTTAATACTTTTTTTTTAATTAGGTAAATCATCTCTTTAATACTTTTTTTTATTAGGTAAATCATCTCTTTAATACTTTTTTTTATTAGGTAAATCATCTCTTTAATACATATTGGCAAAGGACTAGCGAAGCTTAAGTGTGGGGGAGTTTGATATGACATATTTTGATAGGCATTATAGAGTAGTTTTAGTTGCATTTCATAGGTGTTTGGTTATGTTTTAGAGTTAATTGCATATTATGTTTTTTTAGTGGTAGAGTTCGGAAACTACGCTATTTTATTGGTTTTATGTAGATTTGTAGTGCCGACATGGTGAGGAGCTTAGGAATAGACCAAAGAGGAAGTCCAAAGAGCAAAGAACAAGTCAAGAAAGGGTTAGAAGGCGATTTGGGAAACAAAGGAGCACAAGAACAAGAGCGGAAACGAAGCACATGGAGAAATCGTCTCTTTAAGGTTCTGAGAAGTTGGAATTAGCTTTTGAGGTCTTCATGAGAGTTGTAGTCATTGAAAATATATTTCCAACGCATATTCATATGCGTCAATCGGACGAACGACGTCTCCAGAAAGTGCGTTACAAGTTTAGTCTGCGAAGTTGTCAATAGCGGCGCCCGCCGTCCCCATCAGTTCCGGATCTGCTAGGTATTGTTGATATTATTGTGATTAGCTACCATGATAGTATCTTGTTAGGTATTTGTTTTTTTGTCATTGAATGAATTCCGTAGTAGCATGCTTAGGATTGTGAGAACCTTCGTTTGATCATGACTAAGTAGGGATTTCGACATATGTCTTAAACATTGGTTACCTTGCATACTTGGTGTTATTCATATGTCTAGATTCTTAGGAACTTGTGCTATCTTTATGTTAAATCTTTATCCGTGCTTAGGTTACATAAAGGTGTAAGGGATTAATTGTGCTCTTTGTGCTTTAGTCTATATAAACTAAGATTGGAGGAATTCGTAGAGAACACTTTAATTGGATTCAACGACCAATAATGCCAACCAATGTCGAGAATTTGTGGATGGAAACATCTCTTTTATCTATCCTTTGCATTTGTTTAGATTAATTTCTTTTATTTACTTTATTCCCATATTTTATCTTTCAATCAATAAATATAAAATTCTTGGAAATACTTGTTTCTCTGTGGGATCGACCCCTTACTTAAATCCTATACTAGTTTGTTTGTTTGAGAATTATTTTGATAAGGGAAATCAGTGACTTTCCCTCCGTCAGCTCACCAACATCAACTTGGACAAAATCCCCAAAGAAATTCCAATTCATTTTGACACTCCAGTCTCACACCTCCTTCCACCAAGCTCTTCCACAAACAATCCACCTCTAAGAATCCAACTCCTATCTCTAACCTCACATCCGAGTACCCTCTCATTCTATGTCCTCAATACTCACAAAGGCCATTCCTTACACTCCCCGTATTACCCAAGACATCACAAACATTCTGCCCTGCTAGCCACGCCTCTTCTAGAAAATTCCGCGATCGCGCTTAGCCGAGCTATTGTTAACTATACCCCACTCGAGATTCATCTAAAAGCTCATCGAAACCACCAAACATTACCTCTCATACATCCCAACTCACCCGGTCCAACCTAAGCTTACTCCCCTCTCCTGTGACTTTTCTTATACCACCATCGATCATCCTAATCGCTCAAATTCTTTCTCCACTCTCCGACCATTTCCCCAAAGGATCTCATCCACAAGTTTAAAGAAGAATCAATCAAAGTCATTATTACACATAAGGACTATATCATATCAACTAGCGTTTATAATAATAATAGCATCATTAGTTCATCATCAAGCATTGCAACTATGTCAATAAGTCTCAATTTAATGTCATGCGCACTAATCATTGCAGAACATCATATATGCACGTAATCAAGTCAATGCTAGCAATTTCATCGTAACCTTATCAGATAACAATTCAGGCTTCTCAGCATTTGCAGTTCATACTTTATAGGCATAGGAATTTAGATCATGCGTAGCAACTCAGAGCGGTAACACATCAAGACATCATGGTACATGAGAACTATAAGGCATTGAATCATATCATCATAGACAACAGACAATTAGGCACCAACCATTGCCAAGTCAGCACATCAACACGTAAATCTCATCGTCAGGTCAGTGCAATATCGTCATCATCTAATTTAGGAGGATTAGCAATTCAAATAGAGGACACTCCCGCTTGCAAGTCATATCGTACTCGATAACTGCCATCCTCGAAACGTGCTTGTCTTGCCAAAATCGTTGATCCTGAGGGCGATGGGTTATGTGCCCACACTTCCGCCGCGCTGCTCTATCACTATCCAACTTCTCATTCCCTCTTCCATGCGGTCGCTCATCCAATGTATCGTGTAGGAGTCCAAGTTAGCGGAGATAGGGGAGCGAAAAGGGCGGACAAACCAAGGTTCCTTTCAGAGGAAAACACGGACCAACACTAAAGACGACAAACTAGAGACAAGACTCCGACCCGAGAATAGCAACGATGTCCTAATGGAAGTCTATTAGGTTATAATTGCGACAAGCAAATACGAATTCATCATGGAGCATATCAGTCACACTAATCCACACTAACATGTACCTATCTCAAGGGGAACGACATACGTATTCATTCCAAAAGACTCAATCGAATCCTACACGGATGCATGTGAGACAAGCTAGCAGTCTATTATTCAATGAAAGCAGATATGCCTATCAACTTTAAGCAAGCTATGCGGAACCAATAATGATAATGCAGGATTCAAGGTCATGTGAGATTTAATGAGGATAACAAGTATCATGCATATGAGCAAATGTACAAGCATGGTATACGCATCAGCAGATGAGGTCAAATATAGCATGCCGAGGTATATCATAAAAATCAGACTAAGCGTCATACGAGAACACATAAGAGCAGCATAATAACTATCTTATCTGACAATAATAATCATATAACAGGTTAAGAATGACATGTAATCATACGATGAGATACATTCATAAAGCATATGTCCTACATGACGCTAGTGATACAGGATAAGGCATGGGCATAGTCAAGAGTCATTTAAATGGGTTCAACATAATGTTCATGAAAGCAAGAGGGATCATCACAGAGTAACAAGGAGAACATCACGGGCGATAGATTGTAATCATGCTAGGAATGAACTGTCATAGGGAACATAAAATGGTACAATGGCTACCACATTATAGAACAAGTACGATATTTAATCATTTAGCGAGCCATATTGAGAAGCATAAGCCCTACAAGATACTAAAAGCACATATCGAACACGAGCACAATCAAGGTAATTAGACTAAACTCATCCTAACATTCATGTGTCATGCGTATGCGAAATCATGATATAGCGTGGTGTGTGACCATGCGAGGTGTCAAGTCATACGTTCATGCAAGCGCGAGAGGATATCATAGAGTAATAGGAAAATACCACCGAGCGATAACATGTAAGCATGCTAGGATTAATTATCACGGAAAGCAAGTCGATCACCGAATTCAACATCAATCTAATCAGGATAAGTAAAACATTTTAAGAGGATAGAAAGAGGGAGAACCACACTATCAAGGACCTAGTTCAAGAGAGAATCGACAATAATGTAGGCAAGGTATAAATTCGCACAAGTCACAACCAAGGGTCCTACATGATGCTAATGGCTCAACATGACATACGATACATACATGCATTTAGTTGATTAACATGACGATACGCAAGAGTTCAATCAATAATATTCCAACGATATAGGAGCATGGGAGGAAATGTAGCAATGTATAATATAGCAGTCTAAATAACGGGGCAATATAACTAGAATACGGGAACACGAGTTCAAATCAATGCATACTGGGATAAAACATGTATTTATCAAGACTCATTTACACCAACATATTCTCCATGCAACGCAAGTAACACACAACAGTAATAATTGCAGAATAGTCAACCTAATGAATACAAATAAACGGGCATGTTATAGATTCTTGTCACAAAAGGAATGATAAACATTGAGGTGTCATCGATCAGCATGCTAAGGAGAAAATCTTACGAGGCATTCATACAAAGAAGAGCCGATCACACTATCATGTACCTAATTCAGGGGAAAGCAACAACCATATAGATTTGTATCATGTGTTTCATGCTTCCAATCAATCATTAGCACTATCAATACAATAGGTCAAGTAGACATGCTATGACAACATATAATCATGACAGAAAGCAAGGCACAACACAAGATCTAAATAATATAACTAGTCATATATGTAATAACATGAGCAGCTGTTCACTAATAGTCATTCGCAAGGTAGATTCCGGAGATTACAGAAGCATATTATGTCATGCAATTCAAAGAGAGCCACCATTACAACCGGACAGATGTCCCTAAGGGTGACCATTGACTTTTCCCAACTGACTCATCACCCCTCTTTCCCATGGGACTCTGGTACGACTTTTTGTGGCAAGAAGACACTGGTTAATCATCATAAGAATCGAGAAGGACTGCCTCAAAAACATCTTACTATCTACTCGGAATTTCGTCAAGAATCATATTCTAATACTCACTCAGACACCCTCATATCCAAACATAATTCCCGAAGATAATGTGCTTACCAACCCGATTTCCCATGGAAGACACTGATACCCGAGAGAAGGACTCGATAGGATAAATAAGGGGTTAACATAGTGGAAGGGGTTGTTCTGCACAAGCTGGGCTTGACCATATAGAAATAAGGGTACTCCCGCTATCCCGTTTGCACAGATCATTCAATACACATTTCATAGTTAGAACATGTCAATCAGATCTTTAGCATAACAAGCACTCAACATAAAATCATTCAATAGCAATTATAATGATCTCCTTCGAGGGAGATTGCCGTCAGGCCCAATTGATATATAAAGCACATCAAGCTATCTATTGCCGCTCTTCGAGGAGCGACTGACCGGAGGGGCACAAACCTCACGATCTCTACCTAACTCGCCACTTCAACCACCTCGGTGCAATTCCTTGGAGTCTTCCAACCCATCTATAAGAGATAAGCTACATTTTGCCTACCCATTCTTGACTACATCCAATAGGGATGGTCTAGCACCTTCTCTACCCGTTCGATCCCCTTGGTTTGATCCATTATATTTAATAAGTCGATTTCATATTTAGTCTAATTGAGTTAGGCATATTAAGTTCATTTTACCCCTTTAAAACACTTTCAAATCATTTGCAATTCATGGGCGGTTTTCAAACATACACTTGACCCTTTTGCACCCGGATTGCACAACCTGGCTCTGATACCAACTTTGTAACGACCCGGATATAAATACCCGGGTTATGTTTCGAAGGTCGGATACCTTCGTTTAGATCTTTCAATCCAGGTACGAGTCTAGGTTTCAAACCTCTTTAAACATTAGTAATTAAAGCGGGGATTTCGAACCCTAAACCATCGCAGGGCCATTGGGTACCCTTAACCTGTCCTAAGGACTAAGTCGCTGAAATTCGTTTAAGGAAAGCGGAACGGAAAACGAAAGTAAAGTACAACTTTCCACGGCGGAGCCGGGTCAAAACCAAAACCATAAACATAATTAAATAACACTTAGCCAAATTAGCGGGTTAGGTCGGTTCTTCGCTTTTGCCCAAGAGGATTCCCGTCTTAGAAGCATGGAGCAAGTACCTAACACTATCCACAAAGTCAGGCCAGAGACGCCTACGGGCCCTAAAGACCGCGTTGAGGCCATATAATATGCCTATACCTAGAATAAAGGATGGTCTAATGCGGTACAGAATTTAAACACACAAGGCACGCTTATCAGGATATAATATAATGCTGAAAAACTGTAAAGGGCCCCAAACAATGCCAAGTGGCATATCCTTCTCCTACATCTGCCCCCCTTCCCGTTAGGGTAGACACTGGCCAATTCGGTGCTATAACATAGCTATCTCATCATATATGCGCATCATAACCAATCATCATCTCATAATATCAAGCTCATAAAACAATCGAGCTCATCTCATATCTCGTGACGATAATGAATCAGGACAAACCCGATGGAGCTGGGCTATCCTATGACCCTAGAAAAGACTCTAGGACTCACAGATGAAGGTCGCTCTGTTTTCAAACACACCAAGTAGCCAAATGCTCATTCACAAGTGCACTCATAGCATGATATTACATGGCATGCTTTTATCATATGCAACACCTACACACTATATGACATATCAGACAGGAGGTCCGAGTTGCTGAGTAAGCTCCTGTATGATAGTTACTTGGAAATGCCGAACAACAAAAAGATCACGCAAGCGGAGTCCAACAAGCAACAATCACCTATAATTACATAGATTCGATAAGCTACCATACTACCACTCATACACATAGAAATCGAGTTTCCAAAACGTTTTCAAAACCAAGCGAAAATGAAACCAGTTCAAAGCTTTTCCGATACATCCAAATACCAACCAAAGCTATTTGATAATTCTCATCATAAATCATTTCATGTTCGTATTATCTCAACATAAATATCTCATCTTTCTTCATCATATAACATTTCATATCTTATTTAAAATTCACATAATTCTCAAGCAGGATTCAACAATAAATTCACCAAGTTAAATCAAGTAAATCATTTTCCTAAACTTTTCCAAACTCTTAAATCTCAAGTCAAGTCAAGTCATTTTTAAAACAATTTCTCAAATTATATTTGGCCAAAACCCATTTATAAAACATTAAATCCTTAATCAACTTGCAAGTTTATACTATTAAAATAATCCCAACATTTTTCTTATTTCAAAATCATTATGTAAATAAATTCCAACATTTAATCACCAAAATAATCATATTCTCACAAACCATATTTATAAATCAAAACCAACAAATCATTTCAAAATTTCTAAAATCACATTTTTACAACAACATATAATAACATATTCCAAACAATACTGCTTTTAAAACAATTTATAATATATATTAAATTTTCAGAAAGTATATATATATCTCTCACAAATCTCAGAATATAATACTAGTCAAAGTCTAACCAAATAAAATGCAATCATACATGTAGTATAACATATTTATAATAACAACAAATAAGTGAATAACAATAACCTTTTATAAGTAAAAGCCCAGCAACCCAATTCTCCCAAGCCCTGAAAGAAAACCCGGACCAAAGATCCGACCCGAACCCAATGAAACCTGACCCGGATCCACATGATAAGGGACATCTCTCCCCAGCTGGAATGAAGGATTCGAATCCTGGATATGACCGCTCTTTATTTACAAATTCAAGGAATGAAAGATTCGAAAAAATATTCGATACCCAGACCCGCCAAATCCAACCGGACCAACCCTGAAAATGAAAAGGAAAGAAGGATTCAGATTTGGGCCCATAACCCGAAAAATCAGGCCCATTACCCAAAATGAATGAAGACTCGCGTCTTCCTCAAACTCAGAATAGAGCTTCTCACACCGGACAGAAAACGAAGAGAATGAGGAGGATTTTAAAAATCGAAACTTATGCTCGAAACTTAGGCCCATTATAATTTATCGAGACTCGGAGCTCAAAAGCATAATCAAATTCCGTCAAAATCCAAATTCTAAAACGATGCCGGAAGGTTTTTAAAAATTGAAACTTATGCTCGAGGACGAGTTTTCTCCCATTTTTACAAATTGAATAAAATAATATATTTATTTAATCAAAACAATAATAAAATAATATTAAAATATATTCGGCCTTTACATAAAATAACTTAAGATAGCGGAAGACTTAAATAAACACAAGTGGATATTGAATAGCTAAACAAATAAGCAAAATGAAAGTAACAATCGTAAATACTCATTCAACCATCTTTAAAAATAACGGTTACGAAACTATTAATTATCATTGGACCTTGAACAATGTAACGGTCCAGGATTATGATTCCCGAGTTACGTTTCAAGGCATAAAACCCCTTGTTGGTCCTTGCGCTCCGAGTACATGTTGAAGGTTTGAAACCTAAAATCAGTCGTTTAAAGTGGGATTTCGTACCCAAATCCGTAAGGTCTGTTGGAGACCCCGAGGTAAACCCTTGTACATGTCCTAGGTCTACAACACGGAAAATACATTTAGGCATACAACCAACATAAGTTCTGAAATTGATAAATCGATTTTCGCGGCAGAGCATAAGTAGTATGAAATCCCAAAAGTGTAAATCTGGTGGAGTCAGAGTTTCAAGCACTCTCTTTCCGCCATAACAGTACAAAATCAAGCAGTGCAACGGGTACTTGAAACTATACCACGAAGTCAAGCCCGTGCTACGCACGTGTTTCGTGCCTCCCCATCAACTATCACTACTACAGAAAAGGGATAATGACCCGGATATTTGACCCTTTATAACCCGGATATGGTCCGGGTTAAAAGTCAGCGGGTTATATTCTCAGTACACTATATAACCCGGATCCTATATCCGGGTTATTTTCTTCGGGTAAACAGGTTATCCATATGGTATATACACCATCCGGTCCGGGTTATTTAGGGGGTTAATATAACCCGGACATTAGAATATCCGGGTTATTTTATCCGAGTAAGCCGGTTATCCACACGGCATATACACCATCCGGTCCAAGTTATTTGGGGATTCGGTCCGGGTTATTTGGGGTGTTAACATAACCCGGACATTAGAATATCCGGGTTATAAAGGGCTTATGAAATACCCCGGATATTTGAAGTCCGAGTTATTATATATTGTCATATTTTTTATTTGCGCAGAGTATATACGCCGGTTCGTGCAAATTCGGGTTATATTCTCTCTTTTTTCGCGGTGAAATCAAGAACAAATAACCCGGGATTTAGAGGTCCGGGTTATATAATATGTCTTGTTTTAATATAATATATTCATATTTCATTCAATCCACCTGTATAAATGCATAATTCGTGCATGCATGTTCTTTAATACATACACCATTCGCAACATCTCAACGAATGTAATTACAAAAGTAGAAATAGATTTACCAAAATATAATAATCCCGTCATAAAGAGTATGGAACCATTATCTAAAGAGGGAAACATATAAGTTTGAAGACCATGACCACTTCATCATCAATCAATCAACCTGAAAAGACAATTGTAGGCAAGTTAGTGATGACGATGAAATTTTCTCTATGTATAAGAACAAGACATTGTAGTTATTGGATCTTGCTACATTAATATTATGCATTCCATACCTAAAATAAGACACGGATAAGATACTCTAGGAACTCCTTTCGAACGTCATCAATATCCTGTTCTGAGAACGTTTGCTGTTTTCCGTACCACTGAACATATTTGAATAAAATTAATTAGATTTTTTTATTAGCAATAATAAAACAATTTAATTTATTTAAAAGATTTGATGTCATACCACTTTAGGGACCATTGCACTTCTTCGACAAACTATCTCTTGCATAAACTTCAGCACAAAGACAATTATATCAACCCAAATTCCAGCACAAAAAACTATAATTAAAACTCATGAAGCCATTAATCCATAATATCAATGACATCACTAAAACTATAATTAAAAGAAAAGAAAGACCTGAGTAAGATGATGTGCACTTATAAAGTTATAATGCAAATGGATGTTTCCTGAACACGCCTATATCAGAAGGAATCAATGTGTATGATGATATTCAGCTGATATAATACAGGTTAACACATGGCCACATTAAAAGTGTTGATGAAGCGATGAGCATCAATAAGTTTGGTTCTAGTGTTGCTTCTATGATGAGCATTAGTAAGTTTTGATGGTTGCACTGTTTTTGTACTTGTATCCTTATGTTCATTCCGCGTAATGTTAAATTCTTTTTTGGAAAGAGAGTTATATTCAAGTAGCTTATACAATAAAATATTTATGTTTCTAGGCATAAATGATAACAGGTGGCGATAAGATTAGTGTGATAAATTGAATACTCTTTTGTTAAGGGTCTACTTCCATCTTATGTGAGTTGCATCCTTCTTTTTAGGACCTTTTGGTTTTGAAAACATGGTCTGAAACCGTGTGCTTCATTGGCTGTCACATCCTTACAATGCTTTCATGGCATGAATTTTGTTTTGCAATTTGCATTTCTAATAATATAAAGCTTTGTTTCATTGTATATAAACCACCTCATTGAAAGTACGGTATAAATAATATACATGGAATGATTTTTCATACAATTTGAAAAGTTTTCTTAACTTTGAGTTGTACATGAATCTTGGTACTTGCCCCTATTTTTCTGCAATTCCTTTCTAGGTTCCCAAGTGTTCTTTTTGTGTGAATTTGTATCTTTGAGTTTTCTATGCTTGATCTCTCTACAGTGTGTGCTCTACAATGTTATAGCTATTTTTATGTTTGGTCTCTTGCTTTTGTGTCTGGTTGTTTAAATTTGTCCAGAAAATTAAATGAAATGAAAAAAAATGCATGATGCAAATTGAACATTCCAACTGATGTTTTCATCTACAGAAAGATGCAGCCATTGCACCCAATGCCGGGGATAGAGTACCCTATGTTATAATTAAAGCTGCCAAAGGTGCTAAGGTAGTTTTCTGAGTTCTTGACTCAGTTAATTAGTTTATCGTTTTTACTTTATATATATATATATATATATATATATATATATATATATATATATATATATATATATATATGAATTGTCACCCGGCATATGAGAAGTCAGAGGATCCCATCTATGTTTTGGAAAATAACATCTCAATAGGTGCACAATATTACCTGGAAAATCAAGGTTATTCATGTTTCAGCCACTTCTAAAGATTTTTGAGCCAATTATGAAAAATGCAAGCAGGGAATTGCTCAGTGGAAGTCATACACGAACCATTTCCATCTCTACTCCTTGAGCTGGTGGCATCATGAAATTGCTAAGAAACAACTTAGTTGCATTGGATGCAGAACTTTGATCATGTAAGAATTACAGATAATATTTCTGTGTAAAGTGGCTTATTGCACAATTATTCCCCCATTTTTGTGGATCATGAGCTGCTTCATCTTTAGAGTGGTTATCCCCACGTTCTTTTGAAAACTCTTGAACACCTCTATGCCTTCTCTATTCCCTTGTTTGCCTTATTCTTCTTAAATGAAATGTCTAATTTATTACTCTTTTCTTAGATGATCCAAATTTCTTCCTCGTATTGTCTATATAGCATTCCCTCCTATTGGAAGTTGGAACACTTGATAATCTTTGCTTTTATCAGATCAGTTTATTTTATTTTACTTGGAATTGTGTGTATATGTTAATTTATTTTGATTTAATGGTTAATATTATATTTTATATATTAATACTAATTTATGAAACACTTTCTTGCTATGAGGGAATCATCAATCCTCTCCCTTGAATGTTCTCAAAACACTCCCTTGCAATTCACCAAATCCAAATTGCACTTAGAGCTCCTAAACTGATTGGATAAAACAAACTAAACTCATTGGATGAAAAACCTTTCCTAATCAACCACAATTTCAACATAATTTCAGCACCAATTCCAATTAAAGAACCAATTCCAATTCTAATTCAATAAGATACGGGTCAGCAGCAACAGTACAAGTTTTTACTTGTACCAATTCCAAACCAAAACCTTTCCTAGGCTTAGCAACTAACTAAACTCATTGGATGAAAAATATCAAAGAGCGTCTACCTTTGGGAGATAAAGGCTAACCCTAAAATCCGAACTCATCACAATCAAATCACATCAACGCATATAACCCTAATCAACCATAATTTCAACATAATTTCAGCACAAGTTCATCACAAATTCACTTACATCATCACACAATCACAAATTTCAGCACAAATTCATGTCAAATTAACCAAAATTTCAACTAAATCTAAATACAATAGAGTAAGAAAAGCTTAAAAAACATACCTTTTGTTCAATTGAGTCAACAATTCAACAAAGATGGGGTGAGCAATTCGTCCAGTAGCAAAAAAAATCTGCACAAATCGTACAGTTTGATGAACAGATCGGGATGACATTACCAATAGAGACTCGAGAAAGTAGCAACAGCCAACCTTAAAATCGTGAAACACTGGGACGTCGGGTCTTCGTAATGAATTGAGTTGAACAGCGAACGCCGAGACTTCGTAAAGCACTGGGATGAGGTTCTGAACAACGAACGCTGGGAAGAACCAGGGGCAAGCGAGGAGAAGCCACTTGCGATGTCGGAAATCCAAAGGCGACCGGCTGGAGAGAAGGTAACCGGCGAGCGACAACAACAGTTGGTGCGAACAGACGAGGGAGGCGGAAGAAGTACTGGTTGAGGACTTCGTGAAGCACTGGGACGACGTTCTGAACAGCGAACGCCGGGAAGAACCAAAGGCGAGTGATGGGAAGCCACTTGCGATGCCAGGAATCCAACGGTGTGAAGGATTTGAAATTTGCTGTTGAGTTTCTTGTGGAACAATGAGGAATGATCAGGAAGAAAGACGAAGAACGAAAGAAAAGCTGTGTGTTTTTTCATTGATTTCCAAAATGTACATAAAATGGTATTTATAATACCAGATCTGATCAACAAGTGGGCTAGATCCAAACTAAAGCCCAAAAGCACAATACACAAAACAGGCCCAATCTCAATACCCTCCCTCAAGATCGAGATGGGGCAACAACCAGACCGATCTTGCAAAGAAGCGATCGGAGACGAACGCCAGCGACATTTTTGGTGAGGAAATCAGCCAACTGAGCGCGAGTGGAGATGTGTGACAGTGTGATCAAGCCATCAAGAAACTTTTCACGAGCGTAGTGGAAATCTAACTCAATATGTTTCGTTCGTTCGTGAAAAATCGGGTTGCGAGTTATGTAAATCGCAGCCTGGTTATCACAACGGACAAGTATAGGAGCGATATGGGGAACCCCAAGCTCAACAAATAGTCTGCTCATCCAAGCTAATTCAGTGCAAACGCGCCGAATAGATCGATACTCGACTTCTGCCGAAGACAAAGACACAGAAACTTGATTCTTCGACTTCCATGACAGCAAACTGGAGCCAAGGAAGATCAAGTAGCCACTGACTGAACGCTGGGAGAACGGGCAACTAGCCCAATCATCAGCGTCACAAAACGCTTGCAACCGGAAGTCAGACGATCCAGTGAAAAGTAACCCCGTAGAACTTGTCCCCTTAAGATAGCGCAAAACATAAAACGCTGCATCAAGGTGAGATTGACCGGGGTCCTGCAAAAATTGACTCAAAAATTGAACCGAAAATGCGAGATCGGGGCGAGTGTGAACTAGGAAATTAAGCTTTCCAATAAGACGGCAATAGATTGTGGGATCCGTAAGCGGAACTCCATCAACAAAGGTAAGGCGGAGTTGTGGGTCAAGCGGACTCACCAATGCAGATTCAGAATAGGGGAAATCCTTCAACAGATCATTAATAAAACGCCTCTGAGTGAGAACTATACCGCCATCAGACCTCAAAAATTCAATTCCAAGGAAAAAATGTAAGGCCCCGAGGTCTTTGATTTTGAATTCATTATGCAGAAACGATTTCAGAGCAACAAATCATCAACATAAACTCCCACAAAAAAATCTCCTGAAGACTGTTTCTTGTAAAACAATGAATATTCATTCTTAGACCGAGTATAGCCATGATCCTTAAGAGCCATTGAAAGCCGAGCATGCCACTGTCGCGATGCCTGCTTGAGGCCATAGAGCGACCATTGTAAATGACAAGCCATGTTAGTACCACCTACTAACTATCCAGGAGGAAGTTTCATATAGACTTCCTCATCAAGACGTCCATGCAAAAACGCATTATTGACGTCTAGTTGCATAATCTCCCAGATTTTCTTGAGAGCAACAGCAATCAAAGCACGTACCGTGGTCATCTTTACCACCGGGGAAAAAGTTTCATTGAAATCAATTCCCTCCTTTTGGGTATAACCCTTGACAACAAGCCTCGCTTTGTAGCGTTCCAAACTACCATCAGCCCTCCTCTTCACCTTATATACCCAACGGCAACCTACAACCTTCTTTCCTTTAGGAAGAGGCACCACATACCAAGTTTCATTTGAATTTAAGGCATCGAATTCAGCTGCCATAGCCTCATGCCAAACCTGATATCTGCAGGCATCTTCATAAGAAGAAGGCTCAAAATCTGGGCGTGTATCTGCTGGAAGAACAACACTTGGAAAGCACATTGTGGAAGTAAGGGTATGGAAGCAAGAAACCATGGTGGAACACCCATGACCACAAACAAAATTCAGACAGGAATGAAGGAGGCCGAGAAACCCTTTCTGATCTTCGAACAGGCCCAATCTGTGCGGCAGGTGCAGTAACAGTCGGAGGAGAAGCAGATGGGAGACTAAGAAGATCATCATCAACAACTACTAAATCTCCAGAAATAGAAAATGAAGGATCACCCTCAGAAGATAGAGCAAGATGTTTGCTCTTGTAAGGAAAAATCCTTTCCTGAAAATAAACATCTCTCGAATTGATGATTTGCTTATTATCAATTCGAAGTAATCGAAAACCCTTCTTCCTAGTTGGGTACCCCATCATGACACATGGAATGGCTCTAGGTGAAAATTTGTCCCGGCCATGGCGCAATGTAGATGCAAAACAAAGGCTGCCAAAGCACCTAATGGACTCATAATCTGGAGCTTTAGAAAACAACAGTTCAAATGGAGATTTGTTTTGAAGCGCATGACTCGACAATCGATTCACCAAATGTGTTGCCATCACAACACTGTCTCCCCAAAATTCCAATGGCAAATTGGAATCAAACATCAACCCTCGAGCCACCTCCAAGAGATGCCGGTGCTTACGCTCTACAACCCCATTTTGTTGGGGTGTGGTGACGCACGAGGTCTGATGAACTATACCATGATCAAGTAAGAACTGAGCATGGTCAGGGGAGCAACCAAGCTCAAAAGCATTGTCCGTCCGAACCATTCGAACCTTCTTACCAAATTGTCTCTCAACAAGAGAAAAGAATTGCCGTATGACAGTAAAAGCATAACTTTTTCTGGGCAGCAGCTTAACCCATGTATGTCTAGTGAAATCATCCACGAGAGTAACAAAGTAACGATGACCATCATGAGTAGGAATCCGATACGGTCCCCATACATCTATATGAACCAATTCAAAACAATCAGTAGTAGAAATCTTACTGTCCAGAAAAAGAAGCTTGGTTTGTCGAGCCTTGGCACAGATACTACTGGCCTTGGTGCTCTTAATACAGTCATCATCAAACGAAATAAAAGAAAGATTTTGTAGTTTAGACATTGGTAAATGACCTAAACGTTTATGCCATAATTCAGCATCCACTACAACAACAAACTTATTTCTGGAAGACAAAACTTTCGAAGAAACATCCTTAGATGGTTGCAGCAGAAACAAATCTTGAATTCTCTCACCAATCTTCATAGGCTCCTTCATCAAAGGACCCTGCATATAACAACCATTCTCAGTGAAAATCACAAAGCAGTGAAGATCTTTGACCATCTTTCCCACTGAAATCAGGTTGCACTTGAAACTTGGAATGAACAACACATTATCCAATTTCAAGCCCCTCATCACTTCAACTGTTCCTGCTGTGGTAACAGTCGTAGTCTCTGCAGTAGGAAGAGTAACCATAAAAGGTCGAGAAAGAGAATATGTGGTTGTGAACATGGATGCATCGCCACACATGTGGCCACTTGCTCCACTATCCACAATCCATGTGATCCCATTCAAGACTTGTGTAGTAAGAGAGTTACCTGAGAAACCGGCAAAATCATCGGCAACCGGTTGCTTATCCTGAGTGGCAACTCCAACAGACTGAAGAAGACTCATGATCTGCGCAAGCTGCGAAGGAGAGAAATCTGAACTACCTCTCGTAGCAACAGTACCGGCAAACTTATTGTCACTTGTGGACTTCTTCTCCTTATCCTTTCCATAACCAGGAGGAAATCCAATCAAGAAAAACCATCGATCCACCGTGTGGTTTGTTTTCTTGCAGTTTACACAAAACAAAGGCTTTCTTTCTGAAGAACCTTTCCCTGAACCAGACTGTAAGCCAGTAGAGGGATTTCCTTTCGATGATCCTTGTGTCTTAGCTAGGGCTGGGCAAAATTTGGATCGGACCGTAATTGGACCGGGACCAGACCGGAATTTACGGTCTTTGGATCGGACCAGGATATTACGGTCTGGTCCACGGTCCAAGAATTTTGCATTTCCGGGTTCCGGTCCAAACCCGGGACCAGACCGGAATTTTCGGTCCGGACCAAAATTAGACCGGAACCCACATTATTTAAAAAAAAGAGAGAAAAGAGGAGCCTACCCTAGCGTACTCGCGTTCCAGACTCTTCATACTTTCATTTCTTCTATTCTTCGTCCCTTTCTTTCTTGCTCTCGATAGCTGCCGCCGCCGCTGTTCATTAAGAGTAAAGAGGAGCCTTGCTCTCGATATCCCGGCACCACCTCGCTCAACCCTCCCTTGCTAGAAGCCACACCCTCGTCGGTCCTCGGCTCTTTTCACCAGTGCTCTCGGTTGAGTCGGCTCTCCCAGTAAGGCAGTAAGTCTTTCCCTCTCTCAATTTCACTGTCGGCGCTCGCTTGCCGCTAGTCGCACCGCTCTCTCATGCCCAGTCGTAGCCGCCCATCGCCAGTTCACCCTCGCCCTTCGCCGCCCGTCACCACCGCCCTCTCTCTCCCCTCTCCTTTTAGATTTGTATGCATATTTTCATATTTATACAAAGGTAATCGATTTTGGCATTTGGAGAAATCTTAAAGGTTCATCCCAATTTCAGATCTAGATCTAGGGTTTGAGAAATTTTTTCAATTTGTACTTTAAATTTCAGATCTAGGTTCGATTTTAGGAAATTTGAAATTGTATTTTGTACTTGTGTGGATTTGATATCAAGTATGAGGCCATGAACCATAAATGGATGAATGTAGGCATGTATTTTCATTTTACAGAGAGTTGAATTAGGGACTTTAGGTTGTGTTCTTCTTTTTTCTTTTTTCTTTTTTCATTCAAGTGTAAACTAGGGGATGCAAGAAACTCCGGTCCTAATGGTCCAAACGGTCCGCGGACCGGAAAACCCGGGACCATATATCCCGGTCCCGATCCGATCCGCGGTCCAAGTTTTCAAAATTTCCGGTCCGCCGGTCTTGGACCGGACCGGAATTTCCGGTCCGGTCCGATCCAATCCAGACCGGATGCCCAGCCCTAGTCTTAGCATACATAGATACAACATCTCCTGCAGATCCAGATTTACCAGAAACCTGTGCATTGACGTTGGAAGACACGCCTTCAGGAACCTCGGAACCATGCCTTAAGTCCTGTTGGTTCTCATCCTCCGACATCAGAGAATAAACTCGATCTATGCTAGGCAACAGATCCATCATAAGCACAGAACCTCTAGCATTGAGATACGAGTCATTTAATCCCATCAACAATTCAATTAATCTCTCATCCTCCTCAAATTTAACCATATCATTTACAGCACCACACGTACAAACAGGTCTACTACGTGAACTATCCAATTCGTCCCACATAGCCTTAATTTTGGTAAAATAAGCAGGAAAGGAAGCCGCACCTTGCTCAGCATGACTGATCGCCCACATGATGGCAAACAATTGTGTTCCTCCAAGTTTTCCATACCTGGACACCAAAGCGCGCCAAATTCCTTGTGCGCTCTCGTTGTAAATCACACTCCTCTTGATTTCAACACTCAAACTGTTCACAATCCACGCAATAACCATATCGTTGCACCTTTTCCACAACTGAAACTTCGGAGATGCCGGATCTAGCCTCACAACATCTCCATTTAGAAAATCGAGCTTATTTTTAGCTGATAGAGCAATAAGCACCCATCGTCTCCACTCTCTGAAATTCCGACCATCAAAAGCCGGTGTGACCAGTATGGTTCCAGGATTGTCACTCGAATGAAGGTAGAATGGATCATTTGGATCAATTCGAACCTCAATTCGAGTATCGTCGTTCACCATGTCAACTGTAGCACAAAACCAAACCTCACCAGAAACTCCAGGAAGAAATTGAGAGAGAAAAATCTAGCGGAAACAAACTGGAATCAGAATCTGTGCTATGATACCATGAATGATTTGAAATTTTCTGTTGAGTTTCTTGTGGAACAATTAGGAATGATAAGGAAGAAAGACGAAGAACAGAAGAAAAGCTGTGTGTTTTTTCATTGATTTCCAAAATGTACATAAAATGGTATTTATAATACCAGATCTGATCAACAAGTGGGCTAGACCCAAACTAAAGCCCAAAAGCACAATACACAAAACAGGCCCAATCTCAATACGGTGACCGGCGGGAGAGAAGGCAACCGGCGAGCGGCGGCAACACTTGGTGCGAACAGACTAGGGAGGCGGAGAAGTATTGGTTGAGGAATTGAGGGTATCGGGGTAGGGATTTTACTATTTGATCTATCTTCAATTTTAGCAAGAGGTTAAATAATCCGGATTGAGGATTTTGTTTTTTTTACAATATAACCCGGGCTTTTATTTCCAGAGTTATTTTCTTCAAAAATGCTCTTTTATACACCGGGCGGGTGCACAAACCGGTATATAAAGGCCATTTATTTATTTTTTTCGGATTTCACCACTTTATACACCATAAATGGCACGCCCGGGTTATATACTATGGGTTATTTGCCCATTTTTGTAGTAGTGTATGTTTAGTATGAACCATTCTGTAAACATTGTGTCTCTAATGCCATGTCTTTGAAGGAGGGTTGGTAGACTTTAAGAATCATGTAATGTTATAACATTCTGATCCGATAGATGAAATGTCAATCTCATTACAGATTGGTTGCAATAATGAATCTCAAATCCAAAAATCCTACAAGCTGCTTCACACGCTGATAAATACCGGCAGTCCAAAAAATGTTGTATCTCATCCACATGTACAATGTTATCACTCCCTGAATCATTCTTCGACAACACATTTTCTTGAATGGTCAATGTAGCTCTATCAGGCCCTTTATTTAAGTACTTGAACAAATACTTGATTGCCGTTGATCTATTGCACCACTTAACATTGATATGCGCTTGATATTTAACTAATAGATAACGATTGTAAGGTGTTACAAACCTATTATAGAGCTTACATTTTGCCCTTTTCACATGAACACCATTGTCTCTTCGTCTATACACTGGAAAACCCTCTTCATCAACTGTTGTTTCTGCATAAAATGGCTTTGGAAAATGTTTACTTCATTCTCCATCTTTCATGCATGGGGATTTTGGGTTGGCATCACCACATGGACCATGTAGCATCAACTCAGTGACAACCTTAAAACCTATAGGATCCTGCTCCTGGGATGGAATTTCAGCGCATATAATATCATCAATTTCTTCCGGTGTCTTGCTTTTGGACGATTCTTGCAGCCAAACTAAAATATGTGCATGTGGTAACCCACGCTTTTGAAATTCAATTGTATACACAACTACATTGGAAAATGGAAGCTATGTTAATATTTGTGTGGATAATGGTATTTTTTTGCTTGTCTAATAGAGCATATGACAATGGACTCACCTGCTTGTTGTTCGCCAAAAAATTGATGTTTTTCAATATCTTTCATGAGTTGAGCTAGCTTCGGCTTGAATGCTCTTGCTTCCACATCTGGACGATCGTTTGCTTTTGTCATGGAATCTGAGAATGCATTTCATTAATTTCTGGCCATTTAGGGTTGGCAGTGAATGTTATGAATAGGTCTGGATTCCCCAACGCCCGACAAAGAGCCATAACATCTTGATAATTTTGTATCATGTATCTTGGACTTCATGTAAAAGATGCTGGAAGGACTATCCTTTTACCAATAGTTGTAGCATGTGTATCTCCTTTAGTAACCACATCACAAATATTTTGGTATAAATTAGCCCGCAAGGTCTCCTAATTGTACTTGACCCACTTTAATCTCTGCTCTTCCATTGAAGTGTAGCCATCCGCCACATACTGTTAGAGTAATCCAGCTCCCCTAATTAGGGTTGTTCCTTCATCAACTCTTTGTTGAATTCTGTAAGCATAGTATTCCTTCATGGTCACCGTCTCTCTTTTTGTTTTCCTTCTGACAGTGTTATTGTAGTATGGAATATTTTCGTGGAATTCATCTTCTCCAAAAGGGAACAGTAGAGGGTATTGCAATGCCATATATAGCAGGTGCAGTTCTGAAATTCTCCGAGGGCAATGGGTTTTGCTATGTAGTACTATATCTCTTGATGTAATATTATATATGTCCAAAATCCCCTACAATCAGTGCAGCCACTTCAGAAGCATTGGGCACACTGTATTGTTGTCCATGTGTCTCTCTTTCTCCTATAAGGTGGAGTTTGAGATCATAGGTTTGGTTCTGACTACTCCAATCTCTAGCCATCCGAAATGCTTTAGCAACACAATTGTGTTTATCTAACATTTCAATAAGTGTTTTTTAGCTCATAAAATTACGTGCAAAAAGTCAAACATCGTTTATTTCCGACCTGAGGAAGTAACTACACTCTCTGTTAATTAAAATATGTCGTTTATTATTCATACACGCTTTTTTAGAATGATAAAAACTATATAAAATAATAACTTTTTTTACATTTGCTTTTATAAATTCATACTTAATAGTAATAAGTATGTAATTATTTTAAAAAAATATTTAAAAAGTTAATATTTTATACAGTTTTTAACACGTCAAAAAGCGTGCATGAATAGTAAAACGTAACAGAGGGAGTATTTTTTGTGTGTAGAATTTTCAAGTATAAAAAGATATCTGGGTATTTTTTTATGGAAAAATTTGGTCAAATATCCATCTAGGATATCTAATTAGGTAAATGTCCATCTATTTTTACAAATTAAGAAAGTGTCCATAATATTTTTATAAACCCCAAACTACCCCTGTTTTATTTAATTAAAGAGCAGAGTCATGAATGCGTTGGAGTAGGGCAGAAGGGTGCGCAGCCATATCGATCAGGGGAGAAGGTGGAGGCGCTGGAGATGGTGCGGAAGCCGGTCTCGTGCGGAGAAGATCTCATTCGGTTTGGCTTGGGGGTCAGATCTATCGTGGAAAGGAGAAAAGCATATGGATTGGGAAGGGAAGACAACGCAATCGGAGGGAGTAGGAGAGAGGATGCGAGCGGAGGAGCAAACGTAACAGAAGGAGTGGCCTAGGGTTTCATTGAGCAGCTAGTCGGTAGAGAAGAAGACTACAGGCTTGTTGTCCGCCGCAGCAGTAGCGGCCACAACGACGGCGTGGTGCTCGATCTGGCTTGGAGCAAGGAATCCGGCGAGAAAAATCGCCTCCCGTCACATGTAAGTGCTAAATCCCCCACCCCCTTGGTTACTGCTACTCCTCGCATCTATCCATCTTCTTCTGCAACTGCAGCTGCTGCACTATACTACACAACACAGATGACAAAGAGAGAGGGTCTGCAAATTGGGGATTATGGGAGGAGAAATTTTGAGGGTTTTCTGTGAGGGAAGGGAAGGGTTTGTAAAATGGGGAATAATGTAGGAAGTGAGAAATTGTTTGATTGAAGGTGTTGAATTTGTTGTACAGAAGTTGGAAGATGATGCTTATTCTCTCAGCATTAGATTTCTAATCTTGTTATCCAATCTTTTCCTCCCTGTGCAAGTCGGCGTTCATTTGCCTAACACCATAAGAGCCCACCACCACCGAAATCTTTCCCCCGCAGCTCATGTACCTTTATGTTTTTCACTCTTTTCTAGATTGGTGACGATTAATCATCTATATTTATGGTGACATTAAGTTATAGTTGTTTAGTGCTATAGTGTTTTAGTTTGGTGACAATATATATTGATGACAAATATCAGGTAATAAAGGTGATGACAAGTGATTATTCCCGTGACAGTTTTTTTTTGTAGAGTGTCAATAGTCAAAATTTATAAATATTGGTTAATGACATTATATTGGTAATAAATAGTGTGATAGTGATTGTTTTTTAAGGGTAAGTTATCATGACAATGTTATATAGTTGGTAAAAATGAGATCAATACCATTTTCATTTGATGACAATTATTTATACATGTTATTCTGCCAATATTTGAGATGTGATATTATTTGATGACAGTAATTAGTGACAATATACGTGGTCATAATTGTGATGTTAATAGTCTTGTCGTGATAGGGTTTAATTATGCTCCTTGTCCTATGGTTTTTGTTTGATGACAATGATGACAGTAATTAGTGACAATATATGTGTTTATAATTGTTATGGAAGGAGAAAGCAAATGTATATAACCACACCCATTTTACTATTTATAATATACATTATTTTTTAACCATTCCGGAATGGCTCATCGGAAAGGACTTGTGGGTAGTACCCATAGGTCCCCGGTTCGAACCCCGGAATGACCGCTCTTTATTTACCTATTCAAGGAAGGAGAAAGCAACACTTTTTTTTTACATTACTGATTTTGATGACAGTTCTTTTAAGTGGATTTTTTTGTTTCATTTAATACTGGTGACAATTAATCAAATTTGTTTGGTGACAGTGTTATACAATTTTGATGACATGTGTTTTTATATGAAATTTTCCCCCATTTTTAGATTGGTGACAATTGGTAGAGTTATATATTCTGTTTTGGTGACAAATGGAATTTATGTTGTTTTTTTAGGGCCTTGGCCCTAAACCCTAAAGACTAAACCATAAACCCTAAACTATACTGTACATCAAATTTTCGTCTGCTCAGTTTTAGCCCCTTTTGGGTCTATGATCCCCTTGTTCCAGGGTTTCAGTTTTGTAACAAAAATGTGTTAATATTAGATGAAAAATGTGATAACATTAGCATTGTAAATATTTTAGTTTGATGAAAGTGCTTTGTAGTTGGTGACACTGTTTTTTCGTTGGTGACAATTAATTTCTAAAAATAGGTGGTTGACACTAGATTGGTGACAAAGTTTTGTAATTGGTGACAGTAGATTATTGACCAAAGCTTGATGAAAATAGGTTGGTTAGACTGTGTTATTGTTGGTGTCAATAGATTATTGAAAAGAGGTTGGTGACAATGTTTTTTATAAGTTGGTGACAATACGGTTGATTAAATAATATGAAAACAGTGTTATGTAGTTGGTGACAATGTCTTGGTGATGTATAATGTTATGGTGGCAATTTTTTTAAGGTTACAATATCATGGTGACAATATATTGTCATCAACCTCGTCATTAATAGTTGTCACCAACAATTGTCATAAGAAAATTTATCTATTAGCAGAAAAACCTCATTTGTCACCGAGGAAAAGTGTTACTGGCAACTGTCACTGGAAGAAAATCAATTTTCACCCAATTTTTTTTGTCACCAACAATTATCATAAGAAAAAAAGAAAATTAATTGTCACTAGAAAAGATTTTCCCCTAATTGTCACCGGAAAAAATAAAATGTCACAAAAAATCAATTGTCACCAAAATAATTGTCACAATTAACTGTCACCAGAAAAATATACTCAACTGTCACCAAAAAATTGTCACCAAATGCAGGCTTTGACCGGAATAGTCAATGTTGACTAGTCAATGTTAAAATTAAAAATGGTCAAAGGGGGAAGGATGAAGGGTTAGGGATGGGGAAGGAGGGGTATTTTTGGAAAAAATGGACATTTACTTAATTATGTAAAAAAGTGGACATTTACTTAATTTTGACATGAAAAATGGATATTCACCAAATTTAACCCTTTTTTATACGAAAGTCTAAATTGGGTGATTTTAAAAAAAAAAAATGTAAGGGTGATTTAAAAAAATGATTTTATAAATGGATTTAATTTAGAAGTGATTTGTGAAATTTAATAACCATTAACCGTCTGAACTACAGACCTAATCTTTGATGTACTGTAGCATTCAACTACAAGAAGTTAGGACTTGTTTGGATTGCGAAAAAAAGAAACTCATAAATTTAATAACCATTAACCGTTACATTATTATTATTAAAAAAAAGATTAGCTCTGTAGTTCAGACGGTTAATGGTTATTAAAAAAAAGTTATTATTTTATAAATAAATAAATGAAATATCCGGGAAAAAAATGTCATCGGTTTATGATAACACGCAATCATATTTTTTGCGTTAAAAAAAAGAAATATAAATAAATAAATGAAATATCCTGGAAAAAAAATTTAACTAAATAAAGATAGAGACGCAATATATACAATAAACATTGAGTTAACATTAGGGTTGTTACATGAGCCGAAGCTTGGGGTTTTCTCAATAAAAGCTCAGCTTGAGCATCATTTACTAAATGAGTTGAGTATGAGCACATTTTTAAGCTCGATTCAAAGTTCGACTCAATTTAAGTTCAAATAGCGCGAATTTTGTGAAATATATTTACCAAATTTCTTTAAGTTACTATATGTCTTGAGCAAGTAAAATTATATAAATATTTGAAAAAAAAAACTCGGCTCGAGCTAGTTTATTTACTAATCAAGTCGAGTATGAGTTTAAGTTCAATATAGGCTCGACTCGAACTTAACTCATTTCTAAATGAGCTAAATATAATCAAGTTATACTAGACTCGTTTGGCTCGAATAACAACCTAGTTAATATGTAACTTATTGCACTCTTAACATAATGTATAACTAGATATAAATTTTTTAAACTAGCTAGTATAATTAACTTCTTAACTAATTGTCGAAATGATTGGTATAACCTCTCATTTCGAAACTCTCGAGATGAATTATAGTATGTGAATGTTAATTTAAGTAAAATATAAAAGCATTATAGTCTATTGAAATAAAATTAAAGTGATTAATATACATTCAATTTTTAAATTAAACGTTCATAACGTACTTTTTACTCAAATATCAGATTAAGATGTATTATATATCAAAACGAATTAAGCTATATATCGACAAGGAGAATACACTTAGGTAGTTCATCAAATGAGAAGGGGGCAAGTGACCTACTAGGCCTGCCTTGGCCCCACCACTGTTTGTGTGTTCGACTTGATTTAGTACATGCAGGTGCATGGAGTCTTATGTCATATAATCCATCAGAATTTAACATAAATAGACGTCCTACGTAAAACCAATTAAAATATCGATTAAAGAAAGTGATGTTATTTGCTTTTACCACAAGAAGAACGAACATACACACTCCTCCTATAAATTTATCCATCTATTAATTAGAACCCTAAGGTAGTTGTCTTTTTGAATGAGGGAAAACATGGTGTAAAGTAGCAACTCTCAACTTGTATGGTACCTTTTAATAGTTGTAAGTTGAGGTACACATTCATTTAATCAACCTTTAAGTAGCGGTCAAAAAGAATATCTTTTTCAGTAGATATGTTAGTTTATCTCAAGGCTAGTTTGTACAACTGTTTGCTTTATAGTTATACCAAAAACAAGGCAAAACGATGTGCTCAAAATACCAACACCTGGACGAGGGGAAGGCTGCAGCTTCGTAGCTGTGGCTTCTAGCCAGCCACCTTCTTCGATCAAAATAAAATAACACACCATTCTCGTGATCGATCTCTACCCATTTCCCTCGAGTATTCGAAAAGGTAACTTGTACATACAATTAAACACGTACTGAACACGGATTGTCTAGCGATAGCATAAAGGAGCCAAATCGAACCCATCTTTTATACATTGCAAGATGTATTGACACAAGATCCGAAAAGCTATTAACTTTACCCAACGTATTGAGAGATATGAAGAAATTAAAGAGTCCCTAAAATATAAACTAAAGAAATGTACATAAATATTAGTCTGTATTCTACTTCTCTTATTGTCAATTGATTTTACTGTCAATTTGTTAGTACGGACGAGTGGCTCTGAATTTGTTGGCCGATACAATGCAAGTATACAGCCGACGAAGTAAAAGATTCCTTTTTTTTTTATAAAGTTAATGGAGGAACATTAATTAGCTTCTATGAGATTCCATGTTTGTTCAACAAATACAGTTAGAATTAATTAATTAATTGATTAAACTCCGAATAATATAATACACGGTGCACTGAATTAACGCATTAATACACACTATGCATCAATATGGCTACAAGTTAAAAAGAGCTAGGACGACCAAACCTTGAATCCACCCCTACCTATCCCCAACTTTTATTCTTCTTTAGGTGACACAAAATCCACGTTCATCTTTAGATGCTATCAGAAGTTATATATGGAAATCAACCTTTTTCGCGGCACTTTTGGAATTCAAGTTATTAATTATAAGGGTGTGTTCGGTTATCAGATTTTTGTAGGGGATTTAACACATTTTAAATTGATTTCTTATTTAAGTTTGGCATATCTTTCTAGCTAACTTGTTGTTAAGAGAAATATCTATCCCTAGCCATGTTTTATTCCGCTCTTGAGTTAGGCCCAAGGAGCACTTGTCTAGAGCTTTATATTCAATCAGCATAGTCATGAGAAAATATAATGAAAGTATTATGTGGTGTTATTTTGTAATATTTCCATTACATGTTTGAATATAATAAGAATGTTGAGAGTGATTTATAAGTTATTTAAACCCTATCTATATTATATGAGCTCTTTCATTTTAAGTTTCAAGTGAGAACGAGCTTAAAAAGACTAGGTGGCATGGGTTATGCCTTTTCGATCGGTTTTCGCCAATAATATAAAAAATTTGGTTTTCAAATAAAAACAAGCAAAAATTATGGCTTTCAAAATTTCAAATCTTTATTTGAATATAAATATAATATTTTGTTTGGATAAGTTTTCTATATATTGCACACTAAGAATGATATGTTTCATAATTAAAAAGTATGTAGCCTTACTATCTTGCATTCGTAGGGAAAGTTGTTTTTATAGCAAAAACTACCCTTTTTCGACTTTATTTCCCTCTTGCAAATTTACATGTTTTTATAGCATTAACAAAGAAATTTAATGACCCTCAATAAATAAGTATAGTGCTAGAAAATCGCAAAGGTAAATTAACTTGAAATTTTTTATTTTATTTTTATAATTTATCTAAAAAAAAGACTATTAACTACATTTTTAGTAAAGAGGCTCCGTTTTCAATGCAGGTCTATAGCATAAACTTAATTCATATATAATGGCTTCTTTTATGAAGCAAAAGCTAGACCACTACAAGCTTAAGTAGGCTTTCCTTCCCTTCCTTCCTTGCTTAGTTGCTTGACTCAAATTTAACTCTATAAAATTAGCTATATATGAGTGCTTTTGTAATGACGAGAAATCTCACACTTTTGGTGGCAAACTTCGGATACGTAACTCAACCGATAAGAACCATGCACTAGTTAAATCGACTTGTATCGACCTGCTCGATCCACTAGTAAAGAACTTTAGATTTTCACTCAAGGAAAGAGACGGAGACATGAGGTCAATGATCGAATCCAAGACCTCTTTAGTCTTTACTCCTCTTACGTACTCCACACGTACTATTAGGTCATCCCGATTGGGGCGAGAGTGCATATTGGATTTACCGGTACTTATTCGAAAAAGATGTGGCAATCATGAAAAATTGATCAAATATTATATGAATTGTAAAACAAATTTCAAATTTTCACTTTGTTAAAATAGTATATTCTTACTAAGTTTGTAAAAACTAACCCATTTTGAGAATTTGAGGTCAATTCTACTATTTAACATTTTTTTAGTTTCTCTTGATATGTTAATACATTTTCATGATAAAAAAATAGTGTCATTATTATAAAATCTTCGGCCACACTTATATAATACATGATGCTGGTAACTCTTGCAAAAATAAATTTTATGCCATCAAACTTTAGTCTTGTTGTATGTTGTATGTGTCGCTGGCCTACGGTGCTGTTTTAGGGTTGTGCTTGGCATCGTTTTTCGTCTACGTCCTCGTCTTGTTCAGTTTAGTTGTATTTAGCTTCGCTATTGTAGAGCTCTTGCTTGTATTTCGCACCATGTTTGCATTTTTATGTTTGCTTTGTATTGCTTAGACGGTTATCTGCCGACTTTTCGGCCATCGAGGTTCAGATATCTCTGATCTCGAATTTTTTCCTAAAAAAAATAAAAATTATGCCATATTGAAGAATAAAGGGATATTTCCTTATAGGGTTATATTTTCCACTCCAAAAAATAAGGATTATTTTCTGTAAATCATCTTTAAATTTGGTTGTCTTGTCCTCTTCGGTTTAAAAGATGGCAAACTCCTATAAATTGAGGCCATTGCTTTCACTTTCTTCACTACCTTCTTTCTCCAATCAATCTCTTCTCCATCGACCTTACCAGTTAAATCAAGGCAAAAATCGCAATGACAACAAGTGTTTGCCATGGCCTACCATCTTACCTCGAACCGGCAGCGTTCGTAGAACCCCAACTTCTCAGGCTTAAACTCACTCCCCCCGCCTCAATTTTCCCCCAATCTGTTTCAGACCACAAAACAGATCGCAATTCCGACAATGACAACACATCCAATGCCGACAAGGCGGGGTGGGAATCTCTCCTCTCTCTCACCGCCACCACCACCACCGCTGCCACCGCCAGCGAAGCCGCCGTCTACATTCACCCTCTCGCGAAGCGATCCGAATCGCTTCTAAGCGAGAGGAGCCTCGAGATGTGCACCGAAAGCCTCGGGTGCGAGACCGGTAGCGATACCGGCGACGATTTCCCTTACAGAGAGCTGTCGAGGAATCAAGATTGCGGGGGATTCGCGCTAACAACGGCGAGGAGGAGGTGTATTGCTCGAGGCGGGGCCCGATTGCCACCGCCAATGCCGTCAATCGGCGGGGTCCATTTCAGGCATCATAGAGAAGGCGGGAGGCTGGTGTTGAGGGCGGTCGAGGTTGACTCTCCGGTGGCTTGCTTTAAGGCCGAGAGAGCCAACGGGAGGCTCCGTCTTTCCTTTGAAGACCGCTTTGAGGAAGACGACGGAAACAGGGGAGAGGATATGGACGGGAATTTTGAGAATGTGGAGGGTAAAATTGGAAATTTGGAGGAGACTACGAGTCTATGAGAGATTGAGGGGGTGGGTACCCACCATTATAGTTAATGAGTGGTCGTTATTATAGTTGGGATGTTATTTGGTCTATTAAGTGGGTCACACCTCATGGTCCTCATAAGTTCATGTAAGTCGTAAGAGTTAGAATCTTTGATATTTACTACTCCCTAAAATTCAATGAAAAATAAATAAATTCAATTATCCAAAATATGTATCATCTAAAAATACTTTTATATATATATATATATATATATATATATATATATATATATATATATATATATATATATATATATATATATATATATATATATATATATATATATATATATATAATTATGTAGTTTGTGTGCACTAATTTAGCACATATATAAGTCGAGTGAGGTTGATTATGAAGTCAACTAAAAATAATGAAAAAGTAACACGTCGATTTATATATTAATACTTGTTTTGTTCAATTTTAGATATATGTCTCTTTTGTGTCTCATTCACATTAATCTCCACTAAAAATAATCTTATTGTTTTTTATATTGTTTCACTATTGTTATTTTTATGTATAAACAACATAGAATTGATTAACAAGCGGTAATAAGATGAATCAATAAGTGATATATGAACAAATTGTAGATCACTTTTGGTCCTTTTGGATGCAAACGGATCGACTTGTTGTGCCGGGAAGCAAGGGGACGTCAGACACACCCCTTTCACACACACGAATCGGGATGGACAAGAACTGTAAACCAGAGAACCAAACTCAAGCAACCCAAACCAACAATCAGACACAAATAGAAGATAAATAACCAAGCACAAAGAACACCAGATTTACGTGGAAACCCCAAAACGGGGAAAAACCACGGGAGCCAGAAACTTCCACTATCAACAATAACAAGTGGGTACAATCTTCCCTAGACAAAGCTAGAGGCATGCAACATCATCAAGCATCAACAAGCTTGGCCAAATCTCCACATTTCATCACCCAATTGGTGGAAATCAACAACAAACCAAGAGAGGATACTAGCAAAGGGGATATGAGATTGGAGGCTCAAAACGACGATCCAACCGTACAAAATGAAGCCTATGATGAGGTGAACAACATACCAGAAAATCGTCCCAATCGGAGGTCGTTTGGTCGTCGATCGGGGCACTTCAAATTGGGCTGAACAATGGCCTACGAAAATTCCTCCAAGATCTCTCTTTTCTCCCTTTCTCACTCTTTGTTTTCTCTCTCTTACTTTCCCAAATGGAAAGACATCCCCTTTTATAAAAGGAGGAGGGTAAAACTTCACATGGTAAAAACCATATGGTAAATAGTCCATTGGACTCTTCCCCCATATAGGAGGGAAACACAACATAGCTCCCCCTCAATCCTATATGGGGGGCTCAAGCAAGCCCGCCTTTGAGCGGCACTTGATGAGCTTCTCCTTTGACAAAGTCTTCGTCAGCATGTCTGATCCGTTGTCATTTGTATGGATCTTCATGAGCTCAAAATCTTCATCTTCTACTCTTTCTCGAAGCCAATGATACCTTCTCCGGATGTGCTTGGTTCGAGAATGGTAGGCGGCATTCTTGGCAAGGTGGATGGCACTCTGATTGTCACAATAGAGTGGGTAGCTAGCTTGCTCCACTCCCAACTCCTCTAGGAAGTCTCTCATCCATATCAGCTCCTTACCAGCTTCAACTGCAGCCATATACTCTGCTTCTGTCGTTGACAAAGCAACACACTTCTGCAGTCTCGATTGCCATGAGACTGCTCCCCCTGCGAATGTAATCAGATATCCAGATGTGGATCGGCTCGTGTCAATATCACCTGACATGTCTGCATCTGTAAAACCATCAAGCATAGGTTTTCCAGGACCAAAGCACAAACACACTCTCGAAGTGCCTCTGAGATACTTGAGAATCCATTTCACTGCAGCCCAATGCTCCTTTCCAGGATTACTCATGAACCTGCTGATAACCCCAACTCCATAGGCGATGTCTGGCCTAGTGCAAACCATGGCATACATCAGACTACCAACGGCTGAAGCATAAGGCACCTTCTTCATCTCCTGTTTCTCTTTCTCACTTGTAGGACACTGATCAGAACGCAGCTTCATGTTCACTGCAAGTGGAGAACATGAATTAATTGGTACTCCAAGCACGTGAACACAAATTATATAAAATTATATCCTATTTTCTTAAATCGGACCTCGAAATGAAGGGATGAAATCTTTATGCAATTAGGCGAGAGAACACATGCCTATACCTTATACGAGGATTTTTCTCTTTAGTAAATTTAGTTTTTTTGAAATATTAATGGACATTTAGGAGATAAAAAGTCTAATAATTATATTTATATATATATATTATTTATTTTAAAGCTCCACCCATTAATAAACGTAGTTTTTTTTTTTGCGTACACAATAAATAATAATAAATATAAAATATAAAATGATCCAATTAAAGCTTCAAACCATGTAGGAGCCAAAAAAGTACCTAGTATTATTTATTTTTTACCTAATAATAAGTCTACAACGTACCTATCATAACAAGAATAAATAATAATATAAACAAACAAATCAAATCAATCTATATAACTTATAAAAGAGGACCATTTTGCCCAATAATTACTTTAACTAAATGCCTCCATAACTAATGGAAAAAAAACTTTTAGTTTAAATAACAACAATATATCTATTTGGATTAATCATTTTAAAATTAATATTATGACTGAAAATATATATCATACAAATTTTCATAAACATCATCATTTTTTTTATTAAAAAATCAATAACTTAAACTATAAGAATGAACATATAAAGGAGATTTTTTTGCCCAATAAATGTATTAGTTAAATGCCTCCTTAACAATTAGAAACAACTTTTAGATTCAAAATAATAACAATGGATATATTTAGATTGCCTATTTTAAAATTAATATATCATTTAAATTTGCATAAACATTATTTTTTATTAAAAAATCAACATCTTAAATTATAAGAATGAACTTATAAAAGAGATTTTTTTGCCCAATAAATTCATTAACTAAATTCCTTCTCGACAATTAGTAAGTGCTTTTAGATTAATAATACATCTATTTATACTAACTATTTTAAAATCAATATTATAAATCATAATATTTCATATAAATTTGCATAAACATCATCTCTATTACAAAGTCAATATCTTGAATTTTAAGAATATATATATATATATATATATATATATATATATATATATATATATATATATATATATATATATATATATATATATATATATATATATATATATATATATATATATATATATATATATATATATGAGTAGTGAAGCACGAAAAACTATAAATTTGATAATAATTTAGTGGTTAAAGTTAACCATACATAATCTTAATATATTTTTATAAAAACTTATTCATTGGTAATAAATTATTTATAATTATAACTTAAAAATAACTTAAGTTATTGATGCTTATTTATAGATATATTCACATAGAGTAAATGTATGGTAACTAGGGCTGTTATCTGAGCCGAACAGCTCGAGCTCGGCTCGAAAAAGCTCGATCTTGGCTCGAAAAAGCTCGAGCTCGACTCGTTCAAAGAGATGACACAAGCCGAGCTTGAACAATGTTTTAGGCTCGAACCGAGCCCGAGCCGAGCTCGGAAGCTCGAGATATTAAATTACGATAATACCCCTAGGTTATGCGGAAGGAAGGTTTAGGCATTTAAAGGGCTTGTTCGCCGCCGCTTCACTTCTTTCTTGTGCATCTGGAGTTCTGGTTCCTTCTCTCGCTCGCGGCTCGACCTCCACGCGACTCAGGTGGCGTCGGCGCCGACGACTTCCCCTTACTCCCAACAACACATCCGACTTCCCCTTCCCTCTCTCGCTCAGTCACTCGTCCTCCTCATCTCGTCCTTTCTTCTCTCGCTCGCGGGTCGTCCTCCTCGACTCATCCTTCCTTCTCTCTCGCGCGACTCGTCCTCCTCGACTCGGACTCGTCGCTGTTCGGCTGGTAATTAACTGATTCTAGATTTCAATTTGTATCAAATTTAATGGATAATCAAGGGCTCTTCGGCCTCTTCCACAAACAATCCCTCTCTCCCGAGTCTCGATTAGGTAAGAAATTTTATCTCTCTCGAGTCTTGACTGAAGATCTGGCATCTCTCTCTCAAATCTGAGAAGGGCGAGCGAGCAGGAAGGACGAACCAGATCCGAGAAGATCTGGAATCTCTCTCGCAGATCTGAGAAGATCTGCTTGTTCCTGGGCACGAGAGATCTGGCATCTCTCTTGCTTTGCTGCTGTATTTTTTTTTTGATTAAATGCTGCTGTATTTCTTGAATCTGGAATTTATTTTGTGTTATTTGTTGAATCTTACTAAGCTGTAGATAGCACATGCCTTTTTCAGTTGTTCTTGTTGATGTTTAAATGTTGAATTTATATTTGGCTTAATCTGATGTATATGTGTTTGCTGATTTTTGTACTGGATGTAAGAACAAAGATAAAAAAATAATGGGCTGTTCATATATTTTGTTGATGTAATTTTCGTTTTTTAATGAATTTGGGTTGTTCATATTAGTATTGAAAGAGTGAAACAAGGCAACCTATCAATTGGCTTTGAAAATGAAGCATCAACGAGCCAAACGAGCCGAACGAACGAGCTTGGACAACGAGCTCGAACAAGCTTAGGCTTGTTCGTTCGGTTTGATCAAGCTCAAACAAGTCGAGCTCGAACATGTGGTTGGGCTCGCGAGCCGAGCTTGAGCACTAAAAAAAGCTCGTATAAAATTTAGGCTCGAGCTCGGCTCGGCTCGTTTCTTATTCGAGCCAAGCTTGAACAAATCGAGCTCGGCTCGTTCGGCTCGAATATCACCCATAATGGTTGTTAGGAAATGAGAGAAAAGAGAGAGATGGAGAAGAGAAAAATCAAATGTGTTTATTCCTGAGAAAGTGTTACAGAATATAAAGAGAAGACAAACTAAAACAAGGAAGATACAAAGAATAAATGCAGCAGAAAAAGTAAACAACTTTAAACAGCTGGAAAACCTAATTAATGTAATGTCATTGAAAGCCTGTTGCAACTAATTAATTAAATGTAAGCATGCTAACACTCCCCCTCAAGCTGGATGGTAGAGGTCAACCAATCCAAGCTTGGAAGTTAAATGTTCAAATCTGGAACAATGGAATCCTTTAGTGAGCAAATCCGCAAGCTGATCTTCTGACTTGACAAAGGCAATTCGGGCCACTCCTTCCTCCAGTTTTTCTTTGATGAAGTGTCTATCACTCTCCACATGTTTGGTCCTATCATGTTGGACCGGGTTATGAGCAATGCTGATAGCAGATTTGTTGTCACAATTTAGAACCATAGGTTCCTCCCATTTAATCTTTAGATCAGCCAAAATGATTCTTAACCACAACATCTCACATAAGCCATGTGCTAGAGCTCTAAACTCAGCTTCAGCAGAAGATCTGGCCACAACATTTTGTTTTTTACTTCTCCATGTAACAAGATTTCCTCCAAGAAACATGCAATATCCAGAGGTAGATCTTCTATCAACAATGGAACCAGCATAGTCTGCATCCGTGAAAGCTTCTATGGTCAGCTTGTTTCCTCTTTTGAAGAGTATACCTTTACCTGGACACCCTTTCAAGTAGTGAAGTATGCGATAGGCTGCACTAAGATGAGATTGTCTCGGGTCATGCATGAACTGACTTATGACAGAAACTGGATAAGCAATGTCCGGCCTAGTATGAGATAAATAGATCAATTTCCCACACAATCGCTGGTACATTGTTTTATCCACTTGTGGTTCATCTTTGAAGTGCCCAAGTTTGTGATTTGGATCAATGGGAGTAGAAGCTGGTTTACAACCACTTTTACCTGTCTCTTTCAACAAATCTGTGATGTACTTCTGTTGAGAGATAAAAATCCCATTAGAAGAGTGAGCTACCTCAATACCAAGGAAGTACTTGAGCTTTCCAAGAGCTTTAATCTCAAATTCAGCTTCTAACTTTCTCCTCAAATTCTCCTTTTCCAGCTCATTGTCACATGTGACAATGATATCATCAACGTAGACTAATAAAATGGTCACTCCCCCTGTAGCTGAATGTTTGACAAACAAAGTGTGATCCCCTTGGCTTTGCTTATAACCAGCCCCCTTCATCACTGCTGTAAACCGCCCAAACCAAGCCCTTGGTGACTGTTTAAGCCCATAAAGAGCCTTTTTCAGTCGACATACTTTATTAGAAGAAGGTGGAGTGAAGCCAGGTGGTACTCTCATGTAGATTTCTTCATCCAAAGTTCCATGAAGGAAAGCATTCTTCACATCATACTGGAGGAGAGGCCACTTAAAGTGAGATGCCAAGGATAACAATATCCTCACTGTATTCATTTTCGCAACAGGTGCAAAAGTGTCCTGGTAATCAATTCCATATGTTTGAGTATAGCCTTTAGCCACAAGGCGGGCTTTGTACCTCTCTAATGACCCATCTGCGTTGTATTTAAGAGCAAAGATCCACCTGCAATCAACAACATTCTTTCCTGTCGGCTTGTCAACAATCTCCCATGTACCAGTATTATTTTTCTCTAGAGCGATCATCTCTGCTTTCATGGCTTCTCTCCACTCTTTTTTCTTTAGAGCTTCTGAGAGGTTCTTAGGTGTAGAAATGTTGTGAAGGGTTTGTATGAACTTTTGGTGGGATGCATAAAAACGGTTCAAGGACACATGGTTGGATAATGGATACAAAGGCCTTTTTGTGCACTCACGAATGCCTTTCCTGATGGCAATGGGTACATCATTGTCTGAACAAGGAGATATAGGATCAGTGGGAATGTCATTAGGATCAGGTTCCATACCTTGGGCAGTAGTGTCACCATGTTCAGATTGGGGAGAAGATGTAGGATCAGAGGGAATGTCATTAGGATCAGGTTCCATACCTTGGGAAGTAGGGTTACCATGTTCAAATTCGGGAGAAGATGTTTGAACTTGTTGGATCAGATCAGTCCCTACCCTCCTTGAATAAACATAGGTATAGCTTGGATAAGGTGCACTAGGTTCAAGTGGAGGAGTAGGTGCAAGTTTATTGGGAGAAATTTCGAGATCCAAGTCTAAGTTTGGGAAAGTCTTTTCTGGAACAAAGGGTGGCTGCTCTTGAGCTGGAGCTTTGGTTTGGGAATAAAATGGTGATTTTTCTGAAAATGTTACATCAATGGAGATGTACATCTTTTTGGTAAGAGGGTTATAACACTTGTATCCCTTTTGAGTCGCTGAATAGCCAAGGAAGATGCATTTGATAGCCTTTGGGTCTAACTTCCCTCTTTGAGAATTGTGAACATGGACAAATGTAGTGCACCCAAAAACTTTCGGTTCAAGTTCAGAGAATGCTCTCCACTTGGGATAGAATTCTCGAAGACACTCAAGAGGGCTTTTACATTGGAGAACCTTAGAAGGAAGCCTATTTATCAGTCGAGCTGCAGTGAGGACAGCTTCACCCCAATAAAATTTGGGAACATTGTTGGTAAAAAGAAGAGCACGGGTTACCTCTAGAATGTGTCTATTTTTCCTCTCGGCAAGCCCATTTTGTTGAGGTGTATAAACACAAGAGGATTCATGTATAATACCTTGGGATTGAAAGAAAGATGTCAAAGACTGGTTAAAATAGTCCTTAGCATTATCGGTTCGAATCCTTTGGATTTTGGTGCCAAATTGGTTTTGAACCATGGTGTGGAAGGTGGGAATAATATGGCTGACATCAGACTTGTTTTTGAGGAGAAATACCCACATTGTACGAGTACAATCATCAATAAGCGTAACAAACCAGCGGGCACCGGAGACACTGGACAGAGGAGAAGGACCCCAAATGTCACTATGAATAAGTTGAAACGGAGAAACACTCCTTTTATCACTTACTGGAAATGAGGCACGGGTATGCTTGGCTAACTGACAAACTTCACAATGAAGCTGCGAAACATCAATTCCTTGGAACAAATTTGGATACAAATGTTTTAACATATAAAAAGAAGGATGACCAAGACGATAATGGTAAAGCCAAATGGAATCGGCATTTGTGGTGGTGGACAAAGTTTGGATGTGGGGACTGTTCTGAGGTAATTCAAGGTGATAAAGACCATTCTTCACTTTAGCAATCACAATTCTCTTCCCTGAATCTTGATCCTCTAAAATACAATAGGAGGGTGTAAAAATAACATGACAATTAAGGTCTTCTGTAAGCTTTTGAGTGGAGATGAGATTTATAGACAACTCAGGGACATAAAGCACATTTTTAAGGACAAATGTAGTTGTGAGATGTATGGTTCCTTGGCCAACAACAGGAGTAAAAGACCCATTAGCAGTACAGACTCTCATGTTCTTAGGGTTTGATCGGTACGTTTGAAACCGTTGAGAGGAATTGGCCATATGGTTAGTGGCACCTGAGTCTATGATTCATTGTGTGGGTCGAGACTCCTCAGAAGCTCTAGAGTGTAAAAAATGTGAGATATTACCTGATAAAGCAAGAGTGAATGGACCATTTGTAGGTTGTCCTTCAAAATCAGCAACACTTGCACCCCCAGTATTTGCATCCCAGTTGGCATTTGAAGAATCTTCAATTATGGGGATTGCCATCCTTATAAGGTTAAATTTCTTTGGCAACGAATGCTGAGAATGATGAGATTTCATCAATAAAGCCTGAGCAACAGATTCAACAATGAAGGTTGTAATCTGGAAGGAAATTCAGCATTGAAGGCTGAAAAAAAATGGGTGGGTGGAACAGAATTGGTTCTGTAGATTTGAGGAGAATGTTTCAGCAATAAAGGCTGAAGTAAAAACGAAAAAATAAGCGTAGGAGAACACCTTACGCTCTGATACCATGTTAGGAAATGAGAGAAAAGAGAGAGATGGAGAAAAGAAAAATCAGATGTGTTTATTCCTGAGAAAGTGTTACAGAATATAAAGAGAAGACAAACTAAAACAAGGAAGATACAAAGAATAAAGGGTTGATTTGCCAAATATACAAATCCGGAGGCCATATTAGCCAAATATACACGATTTCGGGAATTTTGCAAAAATATACACAATACTACACGCGCACCCTCCCCCGATCTCTCCTTCTGATTTTCGCCAACGCTGACACGAGATAGACCGAGATCTGATTTTCGATCGCTGTAGGTATTGATCAACGCCGATCTCCTCCTGATTTTCGGTACTACATCTATCTAATATCAAAGCATTACTGAATTATGGTTTTAATGTCAGCATTCGTATAATTGGTAGATCTGTCGTTCATAGATCTGTGAAAAAAACTTCAATTCGTGTTAAATATCGTTTTATATCCAATAGATGAAGTCGTATAGTGTAGATCGTGTAATTTCGACTTCGGTTGTTACTGTTTCGATACAAATCAGAGTAAGTCGTCAACAATATATAGAGTTTCAAGTTCTTCGTCGATCTGCTTCGTTAATAGATACTCGATCTGTCAACATCACGATCCTTAAATCTGTCTGTTGGATGAATTCGAAATGTTGTGCTTGAATGAATTGAAAGGAAACAATTGTATGAATTGTTCTACATAGATCTGTTTTGATTTCTGGCCTCGTTGTGTAATGCTGACACTGTCTGAGATTTCGTAAATAAATGCCATGTATCTAACTTATTTCTATCAGGCTGACACGAAATCAGATGCAATTCATTGTACTTGTATACATATTACCTGTATCTAACTTATATCTATCATGCTGACATGGAATCAGAATTAACTCATTGTGCTTGTTTGCATATTGTCTCTAATTAATTGATAGGTCAATCATAAATGGAACCTCATGTGATTACAGTAGTATTTGGTGGATCATGGGTGTTTGCTGACACAGGCCTGGAATTTGTTGGAAATACAACATCAAAGGTGTTTTTGCTATATGATTCAACCACACTACAAGACTTGAAGAGAAAGGTGTGCACTAGATTCAATGTAGACAGTGTTCTTGAATTGCAATTTAGTCATTTGCACCCATGCAAAAAGCTGAAAGCCCCACTTATTGTTGATTGTGACACTGATTTGAAAGAATTCCTCGATATATCAGCACTAGATGGTGTAGACTATGCTGTTGAGTTGTGTGTCAGCATACAGGCACAAACACTTGCAATTGTTGACACAGCTGACAGGGAGAGTGGGAAATCAGTTGGATTGATTGAGTATGACAGGGGGCAAAATCATATGATTGTTGACACTCAAATGCAGACGGTGGGGTCAGATGATATGGATGATGATGATATGGAGGATGATAATGACATTGATTGTGATGCTGACACCTGGAGGAGACTGTACTCTTCAATGCGCAGTAGAGATAAAACAATAGAAGATTGCAAGGATGACAACTCTAGCATGGGTAGTTTCAACAATACCTCATCCAGCACAATGTACATTGGGAGAACCTTTGAATCAAAGAAGGAAATGAAGGATGCTTTACGTATATTATCGGTGACAGAAATATTTGGGTACCGAGTAACGAGATCTGAACCCAAGTATTTTAGGGCGCATTGCGTGGATACTAGCTGCAGATGGAAGTTACACGTAAATACTGTTTCTCAGAATTGCTACGAGGTGTCAGCGTACAATGGTTTGCACACATGCACATGGGATGTGAGAACAAGCAATTGCAGGCAAGCACCTTCCTCAGTGGTAGCAAGCATAATCCAGCCAGTGTAAGTGTCTATATGTCATCATCAAAGTAACACTCAATTCAAGTATCACATCATTCATTCTAATGTATACATTATTACAGTGTCAGCAGCGGCTACAATCCAAAGCAGATAATGGATAAAATGAGGACTGAAAAAAGAATTCCCATTAGTTATTGGACAGCATGGAGGTCAGGAAGAATTGCACAAGAAAGGGACAGAGGGACACCGGAATCAAATTTTGCTGACTTGCCATTATTTTGTCACATGATTATGGAGAAAAATGATGGAACTGTTGCATTGATGTCAACAGATGATGATGACAGGTTTAAATACTTGTTTTTATCATTTGGGCAGTGCATTCGGGCCTTCCCTGCATTGAAAAAGGTATAAAATTATCAGTGTCAGCACAGATCACTTTTGAATATTTCATTATCATCACACAACTTATAATCATTATTTTACAGGTTGTTGTTATTGATGGAACATTTTTAACTGGGAAATACAAAGGGACTTTGCTTGGAGCAGTAGCGCAAGATGCAAACAGAAATATTTCCCTGCTTGCATTTGCCATTGCTGACACAGAAAACAACAGCTCTTGGGAGTGGTTTCTTCGCCAGCTGAGGAAGGTTGTTCCTCCGTCAAATGATCTAGTGTTTGTGTCTGATAGACATGTCAGCATTTCAAGAGCAATTGGCTTGGTTTACCCCAGTGCACATCACTGCCTTTGTAGATGGCACATGGAACAAAACATTAGAAGCATATTCAAGAAAAGATACTTGGGAAATTGGTTCAAGAAAGCAGCAGATAGTTATAGTACTGGGGAGTTCGACAAATATTTTGACCGCATAAAGGAAAGCTGCCCGAAGATGGCGACCTATTTAGTGTCAGCAGGAGTACATAGGTGGGCTAGAGCACATTCACCAATCACCAGATACAACATGATGACATCTAATAATGCAGAGAGCATAAATGCCATCTTCAAGGGGAAGAAAAATTATCCTATTGTTGCACTGTTGAATTTTGCTAGAGAGAAACTTGGAGCATGGTTCCAAGAGCGTAGAGAAAAGGCATCCAAACATGAGGACACGCTGACACCAGCAATACTTGATTTGATTAGGAACCTACAAGATCAAGCTAGAGAATACAAGGTTCAGAGGCTGGATGAATATAAATTTGAAGTAAAAGGGCAAGGGTCTCATGCAATAGTGGACCTGTCAGCAAAAACATGCACTTGCAAGTTTTTCGATATAGAGAAGATCCCATGTGTTCATGCTCTTTCAGCCATCATGAAGATTAAGGCAAATGTATCAGACTTTGTTGCCAGATTTTACACAACTGATGCTTGGAAATTAGCTTATGCTGAAACAATATACCCAGTGCTGACAGACGATGAATCAGGCGTCCCTGAAGCAATAAGATCTATAAAGTGTTACCCTCCTGTTGTTAAGAGGGGACCAGGAAGACCTCCCTCTAGGAGACTGTTGCCTGCGTGTGAGCTAAAGAGAAGACTGAAGTACTCCAGAAAATGATGGTGTCAGCATTGCTTGAGACCGGCTCGCTTTATATCATATACTTCTATGATACAATCACTTAGAAACACCCCCAGTCATATATATTGCATACAATAAACCTGTTCTGTTTGGAAATTACTTTTTTCATAGTTTACATAACCCCATGTCAGCATTATGGGCAATGCTGACACTGATACATTCCCATATGTTTTCAAGAAGATTCAATGCACTTTGTTTCAGCATTACTTATGTCATATTGGATTTTGTACATTGTATGTGATTGGGGACTATATCAAATTCGATCTAATGAAAAAAGCCAGATGCTTAATTCCGAATAAGTACGTTAAACACAACAAAATACACACATTCAATATACGCGAACGATGTTCAATGGAAACAGTTAATATCCAAACCTAGAATGATGGTGTCAACAAAATACACACAGTTAATATCCAACTTCATATCCAACTACAATGTCACTTAAACTAAGTACTCAGAATAATAGTGTCAGCATTGCTCAAATTATGAAGCTCCAAGACTCCTTGATCAAGTCTGAGCAAATAAGCTCTCTGTAGCGGAATAGCTTCTCATATGTGATTGTGGTGACATCTCCGCCAAATACAACAGCCTCGATTGCTTTCACTGTAAACACCCCACAAGCACTTCTGCACACACTCACAAACACAGACAAATAGGGGTGTGTCAACAACAGATAAATAGAAAGTAAATGTATGTCAGCAATTAATATAAAAATTAGGTAAGAGTACAAACCCAGATTTATCATGGACCATGTCAGGGACCTTCCTTATCTCAAATGGTGTGGAGCTAAAATTTTCATATATTCCACACTTCTCCAAGTGTATAGGAAGCCAGTGAGCAATAGGCTGCAGTTCTGCATCTAGTACACCCTTGCCGACACCGTAGACATTGCAGTCATAGACATTGATCACCTTCTGATCAATTATAATCTCTAAGGCAACCCAATGTTTGTTGATGACGTTAAAGGGTGTGTAAATCTTGTTTGCAGACGCCCATGGTTTGCCATACTGGTCAGGGAAAAGACCCAGGAAATAGCTCCCAATCATGTCTGACACAGGCAAAGCTGGTTTGTACGCTTTGGCACTAGCTGGCAGGTAGTTCTGATAGAAAACCCAATCAAGGACAACGAACTCTGCATACTTATTGGCTTCCTCATGGATCCTCTTCCTCAAATAATATAACCCTGCTTCAATATGCTACAACACACAGTAACAAGCTACTGTCAGCACTAGATATACCGCGACAAATATCAATAAACAAAAACCAGAAGACAAACAATATGAAATATAATTGCTGCCAGATCATTTACCGAACACTCCAGCCACATGTCCTTGTTAAGAATTGGTTTAAAAAAGGATTTATAAACTCTTCCGGAAGCAACAACGACAGAAAAATCCCTGAAAACAAGCAAAAATTATGAATTAAACACAGAATCATAAGAGGTAGAGGTGTCAGCACAAGACAGTTAATGATTATATAACGAGTGAAAAGATAAAAAAAATACCGATTACTCCTCATAGTTTTGTACAAGAACTCATGATCGTCTTCACTTAAAAGCGACTTCTTCGCATTGTGCTTGGGCCACCTCCCTTTCTTTTCTTGCTGCTCATATGGACTCGTCAGAAAAGTACTCGCTTTTGGGATACGCTTGGATCGCCTGAGTTCTTCAATCTCTTCGACTACTTTAGGGTGCTTGCTGTAGGCAACCCAGTCAGTCACTACAGGCAATGGAAGCGTGTCAGCATTTTCATCGCCTTCAGGAGTATCCAGGTTGATAGTCCCTGGTGGTGCAATGGTAGGAGGTGGAGTTCCTGCAACATCAGCCTTCTCATCCCCATCACCCTGGCCACCTAATGGGGTTACAACATCCTTACACTCCTCACTACTTGGCTTCACTGGGAGGTCATCTCCTACATCCTCGCCGGTGCTCTGCAGTCCCCTGTCAGCATCTTCATGAGCTCCGTCGTTGTTGTCCTTAAACTCTTCGCCTCTTGGCTCCATGGACATCAAATCAGAATCACGGCCTAGATCAACAGCAAATTGAACTGAATCTGACTCTATTGTCCTCTGTCCTTCAACCAATGTGACAGGAATGATAGACTCCGGAACCACAACATCAACTGTAATTTTTTGGGCTTCATCTCTCTCATCACCACAGGAAGATGTCTTCATTTGTTTACAATCTTTGAGTGAATCCAACTCAGCTTCCTGCTCAGCAATAGCATCCTCAAGGATAACACCCATCTTCTTGTCAGCAATAACATCATTCACCATCTTGGTACTTGGTTGATCAATGTTGACAGATGACTGTGACCTTGCAACAATAGATTCATGCAGTGTGAACCTATTCTCAAGTGAATTATACTTTTCCATCAGGTCTGTCACCATTGCAACAAGTTCAACCGCCCTATCAACACGAGAGCCCAACTCATTTAGACGTGCAGGCAGCTCTTCGAGCTTTTCAATCCTTCTTACTAAATCATCTACACGTGCCGGAAGCTCTTCAAGTTTTTCAATCCTTTTAATTAAATCATGTACCCAAACTGGGTTGGATTTAGCGTCAGCCTCACCAGCAACAACATGCCCTTTTGCATTTTCATCTTTATCACCACCATCCAACTCTGGCTCTTTTGAATGCTCGTCAGACACTCCCTTCCGGTTGTCACCACAATCACCCTTGTCATCACCCCCAGTGTCTCTGTTGGCACCTACCTCCAGCTTTTCATCACCACTAGTGTCAACATCTTGACCATCACCAACAACATCTTCAGTGTCAGCATCCATTCCTTTGTTCAGAAGTAACAGAACATTCTCAATGGCAGCATCAACCTTGGTGTCATCAAACCCTTGACTGCCATCATTGGGGTCAGCATTCTCAGTGTCAGCATCAACACCTTGGCTGCCATCTAGTTGATCATCATTGGGGTCAGCCTTTGCTGTGTCAGCCTGGGCTTCACCTTGCACCTCACCAAACGGTACAATCACTCTACAGGCATCATTCACAACTTCAACGGGAGATAAACACGCATCAATAGGGGCTTGGGGGATAGAGGAAGACTTGTTTGAACTGCTACTTTTGTACAACATTCTCCGTTTCCCTGTACTTCCCATAGATTTCTTCCTCTTCTTCAAAATATACTGAATAGGTTTATCCTCGTCAGATGTATCACAAGCATATCCAACTTGGTCTTGTTTTTCTGCCTGTACAACAGCCTCCTCCCTGTCAGCACCACCCTTCCTGGAAACCCTGTCTGCATCCACTGTGATTGTCTCTGTGTCAGCATAAGGAATCACATCTCTCTTAGAATCCTCACCACTGTTAAAGTCAACAGCCTTCTTCCTAATCCTCCCAGCCTTCCTCCTGATTGATTTTATAACTTCTATGTCAGCCTTCCTCCCAGCTTGAGGGTTGGTTCGTGGAGGTCCACTAGAACGCCCTCTCCTCATAGCAACTCTCTTCCCCTGGGTCTCAGTGGATGGACCTTTCTGCTTCTTCTTAGAAGGCTTTCCTGTGTAAGCAATTTTCCTCTTTTTCCCCTTCTCTACATCAACAGATTTACCCTCAACATTTCCTTCTTCAACCTCACGTTTCCTGTTCGTTCGCTTCTCTATCTCAGCAGATCTCTCCTCTTCCTCTCCTCCAACAAAACCATACTCAAAAGACATAAATGATTCAATCTCTGAACCGTCGTTACGTAAAAACTTGTTTTCATATGCATACTTGCGCATATGCCGACAATCATACAGAATATCAGTAGGTGGTTGAGAAAACATAGGCTCACCAATGGCATCACATACATCATCAGCCTCTTCATCAATATAACCCATACCTGGGGTTCTTGCAAACTCTCCGTAGTTTGGGAACAGCGGTGTCTATCATGCACATCAACAAAAATATAAATAAGAAAACACATGTATATAAGAAGACAGAGTTGGTGTCAGCACTGATATATTTCTCTTACCAAGTCACCATCGAATAGCTCGTCAGCTTCATCATAAGTATGCCTAACCTTGCAAACCCAGTGCAAAGAATGAGGATCTCTATCATTCATCCTCAAATTACAGTCAAACTTTTCAGCCAACGCCGGAAAAGCTTCCAATATCCAGGCCTGTAAAAACAAAACAAGTGGTCATGCAAACACAATAACAATGCATAAGAAGCTGCCACATGGTGAGAAATGATGACACAAGTAATGAATGCTGACACATATCAAGGAATACATGCAATGCTGACACATAGTAATGAATACATGCAATGCTGACACATAGTAAGAATTGATTGCAAGGATATATCAAACAAGTAAACAGAATACCTGGAAAGCAATCCAATATCCATACAACTCATACGAAGGCCTAGCTTTCTTGCGATCCATCGTAGATGACTTCTTCAAGGACTTCAATAGAGCTTCATAGGACTGTCTGCCCCATGGATATTGTCCAAACGTCTCGTCATCGCAAGCAAGTGATAGATTTTCTTCAGTGATATAGTCTATCCGCCTATAACACACGACCATCTCAATGAGCAACAGCCTTGCTATAATTAGCTTCTTCTTCGACGTCTTCTTCATCTGTCGGAAACAATCCATCAAATCATCATGGGAGCATCTATCCATCCCAAGAAAATCAGAAAAAGTAACTGCTTTCGGAGGTTTGCAGACGCGGTCTTCGCATGGAAGACCAGTCATTACATGAAACTCAGCCAGAGAAAAACGAGCTAGCAGTCCATCAACTTTGAACCAGAGTTCCTTCTTCTTCTTCATCTTAACCTGCCGCAACATCATTTGATGGATTAACTGGAAGTTAACAGTCATATTATTGCCCTGGGAGAGCACCCATCCCAGAAAACTCTCCTTCAACATCTTATAGTGCAAAGGCAGCAACTCTTCTTTAATAATGTCACAAACTCCAGGGCGATAGTATAGATTAGATCTGGCATGGAAACGTTCTTTGTATGGAATACAAAACTTCAATTTCTGCAAAAAATGTATACAGATTGAATACAAAAACACCTGTCAGCATTTGAGGCAGACAAAATGACAACAACTGCTATATAAATTTCATAGACTCACATCAAACTTGCATTTGTAGGTATCAAGATCAGTTGAGGTCCCTGTCAACATAACAAAAACAAGATAACCAAAGAGACAAATAGATGTCAGCCCCACAGAAATATGAACCCAAACACAAACATACACACACACCACACCCAGAACACGCCAAAAATCAAAAGACGACAAATAGTGGACATGCAAAGGGATGGAGATGGATTCCAAAAGAACAGAATGAGATGCCAAAATCGAGGTCAGCATTACAGAAGAGAGGTCGTAACTGCTCAATAACGCACATACTAGTACGATTGAGAACGAACAACACACATTCATCCCAAACAACCCTAACGACAACAATCGCAACATCGCACAACCTCACCAACGCATAATCTGACATAATCAAAACCCTAACACACAAAAACGATCCAAAATCAACAAAACACTTACCTGCGCAGATAGCCATACTGAATAACCTTCAATACCAGATGAAAACGAGACGAAACGGCCGGAAAACATCGCTTCTCAGAGGAAACCGTCGAAGAACAGTTGGAGAGAGGAAAACCACGATGGAGAGAGTGAGAAACGGGAGAGAGATAGAGAGGGAGTGAGCAGTTGAGGGGGTATCGGGGGGGGAGTGTGTTTGTGTAGTATTGTGTATACTTTTGCAAATTTTACAAAAACGTGTATATTTGGCTAATTTGGCCGAAAATTTGCGCCTTCGGCGCAAATTTTCTCAAGAATAAATGCAGCAGAAAAAGTAAACAACTTTAAACAGCTGGAAAACCTAATTAATGTAATGTCATTAAAAGCCTGTTGCAACTAATTAATTAAATGTAAGCATGCTAACAATGGTAACCACGTAAGTTTGAGTTTGATATGGGTGGCAGATAGATGCACTTTTCTTTTCCAGTCCGGATTAGCTTATGATTGCTCTCTATTTATGTTGGATCTTATAAATCACTCCGAACATCCTTATTATAACTTATGTGTGACGATAATGGTGCTGAGCTTGTTGTATTGTTGATCTTCTTTTTAGGCGGTGAGTTAGATGCGGACTTTCTTATTAGGCTCCTAGATTTCACGTGCCATGTATTGCGCAATTTAGCCAATCGGCATGGTGTCCATCGCCATGAGGATTTCGCAGAGCGGCCGCTATTCTTTTTTTTCATTGGTGCTCGCATCCGACCCAAGTGCACAAAAATATGTCACAACGGAGCTACCATCGGAACATTGAATCTTTAGTTTGGATAGAGAGCATGTCACATAGCAAGGTTTTTACTAGAAATGGTCGATAAACTAGGAAAAAGTTCATGTATACTCTATACGAAGTAATTAATTAAGACGGGGACGGATTCTGTCCCTACCCGTCATAAGTCTACTGGCTATTTTCTTCAACAGTTTAGGCTGCACGACCTTAGCTATGCCCTCCATTACCATGACATACTTGCTTACAAGGTATTTATCATTTCCTTTACTAATTTTGTGTTTGCATAGTTCAACATTTAAAACTGTAATATTCATAGATATTTGTATTTATATTAATATGATTTTATTTTTTGTTTATTTTTTTTACATAAATCATATTGGTCAATTGTCAAGCTTTGTTACAAGAATCCCCTTTGCTAAGAGGTGAGTGGACATTTAAATATTTAATATGACTAGAAGTGAATATATTCTCTTCGGATAATCTCTTGTTTTTTCATGTGTTGGTGATAATTATACACTTTTCTTTTCTAATCCGGATTAGCTTATGATTGCTCTCTCTTTATGTTGGATCTTATAAATCACTCCGAACATCCTTATTATAACTTATGTGCGACGATAATGGTGTTGAGCTTGTTGTATTGTTGATCTTTTTTTTAGGCGGTGAGTTAGATGCAGACTTTCCTATTAGGCTCCTGGATTTCACGCGTCATGTATTGCGCAATTTAGCCAATCGACATGGTGTAAATCGCCATGAGGATTTTGTAGAGCGGCCGCTATTCTTCTTTTCCCATTGGTGCTCGCATCCGACCCAAGTGCACAAAGATACATCGCTTCGGAGCTACCATCAGAACGTTCAGTCCTTGGTTTGGATAGAGAGCAGGTCACATAGCAAGGTTTTTACTAGAAATTGTTGATACATTGGGAAAAAGTTCATGTATACTCTATACGAAGTAATTAATTAAGACGGGGCCGGATTCTGTCCCTACCCGTCATAAGTCTACTGGCTATTTTCTTCAACAGTTTCGGCTGCACGACCTTAGCTATGTCATCCATTACCATGACATACCTACTTACAAGGTATTTATCCTTTCCATTGCTAATTTTGTGTTTGCATAGTTCAACATTTATAACTGTAATATCCATAGATATATATTTATATTTGTATTTGTATTAATATGATTTTATTCTTTGTTTATATTTTTTTACATAAATCAAATTGGTCCATCGTCAAGTTGTGTTACAAGAATCCCCTTCGCTAGGAGGTGGGTAGACATTTAATATGAGTAGAAGTGAATATATTCTCTTCTGATAATCTCTTGTTTTTTCATGTGTTGGTGATAATTATACACTTTTCTTTTCCAATCCGGATTAGCTTATGATTGCTCTCTCTTTATGTTGGATCTTATAACTCACTCCGAAAATCCTTATTATAACTAATGGGTGACGATAATGGTACTGAGCTTGTGGTATTGTTGATCTTCTTTTTGGGCGGTGAGTTAGATGCGGACTTTCCTATTAGGCCCCTGAATTTCACGCGTCATGGATTGCGCAATTTAGCCAATCGGAATGGTGTCAATTGCCATGAGGATTTCACAGAGCGACCACTATTCTTCTTTTCCCATTGGTGCTAGCATCCGACCCAAGTGCACAAAGATACGTCGCATCGGAGCTACCATCGAAACGTTCAGTCCTTGGTTTGGATAGAGAGCGGGTCACATAGCAAGGTTTTTACTAGAAATGTTTAATACATTGGGAAAAAGTTTATGTATATTCTACACGAAGTAATTAATTAAGACGAGGCTGGATTCTGTCTCTACCCGTCATAAGTCTATTGGCTATTTTCTTCAACAGTTTCGGCTACACGACCTTAGCTATGCCCTCCATTACCATGACATACCTGCTTACAAGGTATTTATCCTTTCCCTTGATAATTTTGTGTTTGCATAGTTCAACATTTAAAACTGCAATATCCATAGATATTTATATTTATATTTATGTTAATTTGATTTTATTCTTTGTTTATATTTTTTTTATAGAAATCAAATTGGCCCATCGTAAAGGTGAGTTACAAGAATCCCCTTCGGTAGGAGATGGATAGACATTTAATATGAGTACGTAGAAGTGAATATATTCTGTTCTGATGATCCGCTAGTCTTGTTTTTTCATGTGTTGGTGACATATACTTTTCTTTTCCAATCCGGATTAGCTTATGGCTGCTCTCTCTTCACGTGGGATCTTAAATTTTAGTTGGGCTTGAAGTTTTTCATAAAAACTCCATAGTTTTTTATGTTGATTCAAATTCAGCGTATATTCATATTAACGCAATCCGGTGGTATGTCGTGGTTCCTTCTGCTATTGTTATTTCTCTTATTGTTTTCCTATTTCTCTTTCCTGTAGCCACCTTATTGAAATAGCCAGAATTTGTATCCACAAGCATGAGGTGTGTTTAGTTTTCACTCTTTGGTTCCAATAGATCTTACGGTACTCCAACCATTTTCTCCTTTTTTGTTTAGTAGCTGAGTTTGCTTTAGGGCAATTTGAGCGTCTTGCACTCTCGCATTTTGTTTTTGGATTAGGATTAAATTTTTCAACAAACTCTAAGCTGTCTAAAAACATGTTCCCAATTGATTTCTTGGTTCACTGAGCAACTTAAACACGTGGGATCCATTTACGTGATCTTTCCAAGCTTGTTTAACATAAAAGTTTTCTAATCATCCAAATTTTCTCGAACATAAAAGGTTTCCCTTAAAACCCAGTTTCAATACGAAGATAATGGATCCAAGTGAAAAAAATGATTTGTTGTGATAATTCCTGTAAACCATTGTAGAATTTGATAGTGGAAAAACGGTCTGTCAAGTTTTTCGTAGATGTTATTAATATCTGTTTTATTTTTTACATGATGTAAATTCGTTTCCCATAGTCCGAATGTCCAAGAGCTCACAATTTTTCTTGAACTCTAATAAGTCGATTGAATCCATTTTTGTTGGATGTGCAGCTACCCCATTTCACATTACGACCTTGTATTTCAAAATCTCCAAGGCTAAAGCACGGAAGATTAATAGATTGTATATGAGCCTCGAGCTTAAGCGTGATTTTCTAAAAACAAACAACAACAACAACAAAAATGGCGATTTTGGAAAGGGAAAAAAAGCCTAAATGTCGGGTGATTTCTGGGAAATCTTAGAAAATCTTTCTTTTAAGCGTGATTTTCTCCCGAGACTTGAGCAAAGATCCAAACAAACTCTAATCTAAGCTCTATATATATATATACAGTATACAGTCTCAGTCGATCTATAATGGACGATCTGCCAAATCCTGCATCGACAGACAACTTTAAGTACTTTAATTGTAAGATCGAGAACGAGAACCCTTAGCGCTCTATCTATATGGTATGGACATGTGTGTGTTTATGATTCGGCATGAATCATTATATTGATTTGCTTGGGTTGATATCTCTCTCTCAATCTCACTATCACTCTCACCTCCCTGAAATTTCAAGTAAAAGGAAATCCAGAAGCAAGCAGATCGAATCTTAATCTTTTGTGACAGGACAATGTCGATCCACTGCAAAATATATATATATGCAAATTGTTGATTGGCTCATCTCAATCATGTATGTCTCAATGGGGTCGGATACCGGTGGAGTCGTAAAATCAATAACTCTATGAATGGATTTTATTTTTTTCGAAATCGATCTATTGAGATTTGAGATCACGGAAAAATAGTGTTATTCCCTTTGTATTTTATTTCTCACTAATGAACAACCCTGTAAGATTACAAATAGGTGAAGTTGTCGATCGAACAAGTCCACCCGATTCAGACCCGTTTTTTTTTTTTTATTAGGTAAAAATTTGAGGCCAGACAATCCCGAACCTCGACGGAAACCGTAAAAAACAAACCAAAAATACAAAGAAGGTGCAACAAGAAGGCAAAAGCGTTCTAAGACGATGATGTAAACGAATGACAAAGTCAAGCACTACCCTGGAGCAGCACCGTAGGCCGACGGCACATCAGGAGTCACCTGTGGGCAGTGAACGATTAAGACCGGTTTGATTGTGCTTCTTCAAGTGCAATATATATTGGTGGGTAATTACTAATTATCTTTCATAAGGCTTTAGACAAGATGTCGGAATGACTATTGACAAAATAATTTCACCTAAATTGCCACAGGTCCTTTTCATTTTTTCCGAACACATTGCAAAAAGGCCCAAAACTCTCTTTTCCCGAATCGAAACCTAAATCTGTCGAACGAATTGTTTTGATCGAAAACAGACTAAAATCGATGAAACTAATCAAAATATCAATTGATCGACGCACGAATTGGTATATCGCTCGCTTTACATGATTATCGAATGGTGATTTTTAGTCTTCGTTCGAAAAAACCGTCGAAGGAAGGAGCTCGGCAGATAGGAACGAGGTACGTGAATGAGCTCGGCGAATTTAGACGAGGTGAATAAATAACCTCGGTGCATAAAAACGAGGTTATGACGGAGCCTCGTCTAGTTGTTGGGAGGTATGTAATGACCCTTTTGAAGATCTTGTCTGAAGCCTCATTGACATAAGCCGAGCTCAATAAATAACCTCGGCTTCTGTTGTTGAGGTTAAGGAAAGAGGTCGGCTTATGTTGTTGAGGTTAATAAGGAAGCTCGGCTTCTATTGCTGAGGTCTATATTACATTTACAGTTTGTAAATCATACTAATCATATTATTTTTATTAGAAATCATAATAATCATTCAAGTTGGCATAAACATCATTTTTTTAATTAAAAAATCAATATATTAAATTGTAAGAATCAACTCATAAAAGAGATTTTTTTGCCCAATAAATTCATTCACTAAATGCTTTCTCATTAGTTAGAAATATCCTTTTTAGATTAACATTACTCATTTATTTAATTTAATTATTTTAAAATTAATATTAGAAATCATAATATATCATATTAATTTGAATAAACATTATCTTTCTTTATTACAATGACAATAAATTAAATTTCAGAATCAATAGAAGCAAGAAAAAGGTTAATTGTATAATGTTTGTGGTGTTAAATATAAATATTAGTATGAAGCACGAAAAACTATACATTTGATAATAATTTAGTGGTTAAAGTTCAGCATAAATAATCTCAATATATTTATACAAAAATATTTTTCCCTAGCGATAAATTATTAATAATTATAACTTAAAAATATTATTTTATATATAATTTATATAAAAAAAATTTAGACCCGTGCGTAGCACGGGCCAAAACACTAGTGAATAGATGTATTCGTCGTGAATGTAACATCAATAGAGGTAATTTAAGATTTCAATATTACTTGTTGAGCTAACATAACAATATTTGTTTGTTCATGAAACCATCGTGAATGCAACGTGGATGTAATTCCTAGTTGTTTTTCTATTGCTAATACATTAGATTTCCAAAGCATAGCAACAATCACTACCAATGGCTTGTTATTTAGATTAGTATAGGTAATGTAGCTCCAAGTAATTACGTTTTTCTTATTTACATATAAGGTATTCTGTGTAACTGCAACCTGTATTCAAGAATGAGTTAAAGCTACATTGGAAATAATTTACATACAATGGAACAAATTCTTCATGCCCAGTGTGGAGATTCTCAACTTATCCTTGCGTTCTTCGGAGATCATTGCTTAATAGTGTGATTTTGTTCTCCGTTTTTCTCTCTCTATTTTTGTAATTCTGTTATTTTTTTACCTCATTAATTAGCTTAACATGTCAAATATAATTTTGAGGATAGGTGGAAAGTGGCCACTTGAAACAATTACTAGAAGATAAAACATTAAAATATGCATTAATCTGTTTCGTGTCTGATTAAGAACAATTAATTTGCTCTTTAGATAAAGTTATGATATTGATTTAGTCATTTAGAGTTACAATCAGAAGTGGGGAAAACAACATTTTCTAAACTAATTTAGTCATTTAGTCTGTGTCATTCTTATAGTCTGTCTCGTTTTTATAAGCATATGAGTTTGCATTATAACAAGACCCATCACATATACCTCTACATAATTTAATGAATTTATGCAATACGTGTCAATGAGGCTATTTTATAACCTCAACAACATAAGCCGAGCTCCCTCATTAACCTCAACAACAGAAGCCGAGCTTCTTCCTTAACCCCAACAACAGAAGCCGAGGTTATTTATTAAGCTCGACTTATGTCAATGAAGCTTCATACGACAAGATCTTCAAAAGGGTCATTATATACCTCGCAAAAACTAGACGAGGCTCCGTCATAACCTCGTTTTTATGCACCGAGGTTACTTATTCACCTCGTCTAAACCTGCCGAGCTTATTCATGTACCTCGTTCCTATCTGTCGAGCTCCTTCTTTCGACGGTTTTTTCGAACGAAGACCAAAAATCACCATTCGATAATCATGTAAAGCGAGCGATATACCAATTCGTGTGTCGATCGATTGATATTTTGATTAATCATCTTCGACGGTTTTTTAGGCTGTTTTCAATCAAAACAATTTGTTCGACAGATTTAGGTTTCAATTCGGGAAAAGAGAGTTTTGAGCCTTTTTGTAATGTGTTCGGAAAAAATGAAAAGGCCTTGTGGTAATTTTGATGAAATTGTCTTGTTAATAGTCATTCCGACATCTTGCCTCTAGGCTCACTCATTATCTTTATAGTCTTTAATCTTTACCACTTGTTTTATTTTGATCCCCAACCTTTGAAACATTTCAAAATAGTCCTCAACCTTTATTTCTCGTTTCATTTTAATCCTTAAACTTTCAAATAGTGCAACCCAAGCTTACATTTTTATTCATTTTAGTCCCTGATTTTAAAAATATTATTACATTCTCTCTATCTCCTAAAATAATATCCATCTCCTAAAATTTCATCTGAAAAGATCACTTAGATAGTTAGATGCTCCCATGGAACAATAATTAAATTGGGCTTTTTGAAGGAATTGTGTCATTTAATTAAATGTGCAATGACTAAACATGAGATAGGACGATTGGTAGAGATATACAATTCGGTTATTTTAGGAGTCATAGTGCTTTGCTAGAAGCCAACTACGATTAATGAATTTAAACGGTATAAATTCATGACTATTATAAACGGGTCCTATGAGGTCACACACTTAGAGTTGATGGGATAGATCAACGGGTATGATGGTTGATGCTTCATGTATATGTTATATTATTAAGGAATATTATTTATTTTTGAAATAAATTATTACAGAAATTAATTATAGGAGTTACAAAGTGTAAATTAATTAAAGATGTTACATGAGAATGTAACGTGAGGTGAGCAGGTTGTTTGCACTTCCTCCTCTAATTAATTAGTTTTCACTATTACTCCTTCCGAATTAATTTTGTACCTTTTAATATAAAATTGTGGAATGTCCATGGGTTGTACATGGCAACTATACAGATCACAAAAGAGAGAAATCACAAAAAAGGGTTCTGTGGCTTTTCTTGGATATACACGACACAACTGTAGAAAATCAAAGTGTTGATTTTAGAGGTTGATATCCATCATCATCTCAAAATCAATTTGATTGTTCGTCTTTCGACCTTCGTCCTAGCAGTCGAAGGCAAAGAAGATCTAGACACCGGGCTCGTGTGGACTAATTAGAGAAGTCACGCTTGGGGCTTTCGATCTCTTTCGATTCCATCCAGATTCGATCCGGTTCACGCATCAAAGGTATATCCTCTAAACAATGATTGATCTAACAATTATGCATGAAGATCCTTGAATTAGATGTTTAGATATGATCTGAAATTCCGCTAAACGCATCTAATTATCCTTCACTTTTGAGTCCAGTCCTTATCCCTTCTACGAGCCCATGGAATTCATTGTCTCTAGGGCTTGACTCTGGAAGTTTTAGGGTGCGTCCTCTATTCTTGTTAGAGATGTTATATGAACGGAGTAGATCGAGCTCGACTGGGACTTGCTCAAACTCGTTCATTTTCTGAACAAACCGAGTATGAACACATTTTAAGCTTAGTTCAAAGCTCATTGATCTCACTCAATTTAAGCTCGAATTTTGTGAAATTTCTGACATTTCATTTAATTTAATATGTTCTAAGCAAATATGGTTGCTTAATTCACGCTTTCCTAATGAAGAATCAAGGAGATCATGCTAGAAGAAAGAATACAACTTTGCCTATTGCTGGTTTCTCAGCCATTCAACCTTGGTGTTCATCAGCCTCCATCTTAGATCATTAAAATAGTGATGAGAAAAGGAGTTTTTGTTCATCTCTTTGTATTTCTTCCTCGATTCCTTCCTAACTTGAGCATTTAGTTTTAGAATCATTCCCATATAACATCAGTTTGTTTTTGTGGTGTATTCGTTTTTTCATAGTAAATTTTTGGGTTTGAATCTCTTGAGGTTTCTATGTTATACTACTAATAATAATAAAATAAGTTTTTTCAACTTATTTTGGACTCAAGGTTCATGTTAAGTTTTTCAATATTTTAAAGATTCTTTTTATTGTTTGATTTAGTCAATTTTTTTTCTTCGTATAAGTAAGAATTTGAATGAGGTACGTCCCTACTAAACTGCCATCTAATAATATCATTGCGAACGAGGATGTAAAAATTCCTATCTAAACTAATGTCTAACATGACATTTGTTTGAAAAAGGCGTGAGATATGGTGGACACACTTGTTGATTTCTTGAAAGTTGCGTGTGAATCTCACTGTCTTAAAAGATTGCAACAAAAGGAGGATATCAGTGACGAGGATTTCTTTCTCCCATAGGCATAATCAGCGAATCAACGACCTTTAAAAACGTTGATTACGTTCAAACTATCACATTCTGCAAGAATCTTGGGCAATGTTAAAATAATACATTTTTGTTTTGTTTTGCACATAAATCATTACAATAGAAGGAACGTGTTCGAACTCGTGATATATTGGTCACTTCAATTTATCTTAATCAGCTAATCAAGAAAGATGCACGTTAATTAGACAAATCGATGAACAAATTTGGACAATTATTTCCCGCTCCTTCCACGTCAAAAAATGGTTAGGTCAAACACTAAACAACAGTCCGTATTCTCTCCCCCGAGTCCCGACCGAAGAGAGTAATTTCGAAATCTGCAACAAAATTCTGAGATCTGTTTGTCGCTAGGTCAAGATGAAGAATCGAGTAGGAAATTCGAAGCAAATGGAGGATGTGGAAATGGAAGTCGAAGTGAATCCGGATTCCATCGACTGCTCGGCGATTTACCATGTGCTCTCCGACGTTTTAGCCTTCCTCCTCTACATGCATCACCAAATTCCTTCGTACTCTCTCTCTCTCTCTTTCTCCCACAGACACACACTTGCTTGTCTTTTTTGAGAATTCTAATTTCTAGGTTTAATTTCTGCCAGGGAGGAAGCTGTCGTTTTCTCCCTAGTCTAATTAGGGATTTTGAAGTCCAGTTTAAACTTGAATACTTCTGTCAGTCCAAATATTTAAATTTAAGTATACATTTGTTTGCGGATTTGTTTGGAATCATGAACAGATCAGAAATTTGAGTGTTAATTTGATCTTGAAATCAATGTACTCTTAACTGCTAGAGAAATTGCAATATTTAATGATTGGTCTTTTGAGTTCTTTCAATCTACGTTTCCGATCAAATGGACTGCTGAGTACAACTTCTTCATGTTCTAACCCAATCTAACAAGACTGAAAGTTCCAAAATTTGGGATGTAGATTGTTAGATGCCTGCATAATGAAGATGATTGAAAAAGATTCTATAGCTATTGGTGCAACCTGACTTGTTTTTTTCTGGCAGAATGTTGCAGGACATGACTCATGAATTCGGTTTGATGCAAACTGAGTATAAGGAATTGGTATGTGTGGAGAAATTGCAACACGAGTTATGAATTATTTTCTTAATTCGTGGTTACTAAGGCTTTCTGGTTTTAGGAAATGGTTCTTACACAAGAAGCATTGAACATCGCATCCAGAAGAAAGCAAGCTGGGAGGAAAAGAGAGGTCAGATTTGGGATTCGGAGAGTGGAGAAGTTGATGGGTGCAGTGACTAATCTACTGACTGCATTGCAGTTGGCAATCAGTGAGGTTCCTAGTGTCGAGTCAGTTATTTTTGTTTTTGGGAGTCCAAGAAGACCACAACATATCTATGAGATGTGTTTTCCCTGTGGTAAGATGGTTCCACAAGCTCCTGATTGTATCAGTAAAAAGAGTCAATTTGCTGACAGACTTTCAAGAAAGGTTTGTTGCTGCTATCTTCATTGAGTGATTTTAACCATATAGCAATTTGTGTAAACTTATTTTCTCTGGGATAGGTGATCCGGGTGCTTACTTCAAAAGGCGTAGGATCTTCTTCCTATTCAGGTGCTTGTAAATTGTATTAGTATGTTTTACCTAAAGAATTTTTCACTTGACTTTACTGAAAGCTCAAGGACCTCTTCTGCATTTCAGGACCTTCAAAATTGTTTCTACTGGTTAAAGCTCCTGCTGCCTTCAATATGCCACAGCATTTTCTTCCAAAGAGAGATTTTCAGTACAGCAATAAGCGAGGAGTACCTTTCTAACGTTTCCTTGTTAAATATGTTATAGTTGTGTTATTCATTATAGTGTCTTGAAGAGTATGATATATTTTGTTTCCAGAACCTAGTAATCAAAGTTCAAAAGTATGTTTCCAGAAGGGCCAGAACATATTTCTTTTACTAGGTGTGCAGTATTATGTTGGAAAGTGCATTTAACTTGACATCTATGAGAAAGAATGACTACCGCCCTTGCATAACTTAAGATGTGACAATGTCCTTTTATTTATGGCATCCTGGACGCCAGGATTCTCACAATCGTTTTACTATTTGTGGTTATCTTAGTCATTCGGACTAGCTTAAGAAGTATCTCCTAGTAGCAAGAACAGCTATGTAAGACAACAGAATTTGCTTAAATGTCCATCAATTTGTGAAGCTTGAGCATTTGTAAATGATTATAATTTGTTATGATCTTCTTCATTATATGATTATGTATATACTTTTTTGATAAGCCAGTATATGACTATATGATATCCTGAATAAGTGATGTAATTAGTTTTATTTCCTTTGCTTACTTCTTATTGCACCCAAACTTATTATAAATGAAGGTTAATGTATCGTGAATTCATGATACATTCGAGTTAAATTTTTGAATGAATAATTCATCTTGAATTTTCTTTCTTACAGCCACCAATCTACAGGCTGAGATTGAAGCATAGGAACCATTGCCCAAACACAGGAACCTCTAATTCCGATTCAATGACTGTCACCTCCTTAAATGTGACAGATGGTACATCAGATGATCTAATATGGTATGTTTGATAGTTTATGACAGTCTTACCCATGTATCTTATTACCGATAACATTTATGTCAATGTGTGCTGGTGATTTGCAAAAGTGCTGTGTTTTATTGATGGTGCATTTGGGTAACTTTGGTGAATGAAGAGGAGGAAGAAAGATAGAGAAGATAGAGGAGATAGAGGAGATGAGGGCCTTTCCTCATCCATGTAAAGGGAAGATATGTTAAAATAGTTTACATTGTGGAGTGTTCTGAAGCATGGTCCCCTTCTCTGAAAAAGAGAAATGGATTCTTTACTAATATCGTCCTTCTATTTCCTGCTTCCTGGCTAAAAGTGGGGTTTGTTTCTTACATGTTTTCTACCTTTCATCTTCAGAAAGAAAGACTAGAGGACATGAGCTTCTACATTTACTATTGAACAGCAAAAGTATTGAAGAAAATGTCTTGAAGTAACAATTTATGGAAAAAAATTCAATTAGACAGAAACGGACATAAAAAAAATAAGCGCTCACCAGGTGGACAAAAATGACATTGTTTTTCTCACAATGCAATCAAATGAAATTTCATTCTCTCCTGCTATTCGCCTTTGTAATTTGTGGGAAAGTGTCATTTCAGTTTGATTTCGTTATTTTGCTTCCGTAAGTATGAAATAGTGGTTTGTGCCCACAGGTTTCAGTGTCGTCATGTAATCAAGGGCCTTCCAGACGAGAATCCATCACCGGAAGAGTAACAAGGTTGCCAAATGAGCTGTTTCTTCATTTTGAACGAGGTTCTTGCAATCATGCTTTAATCATAGCTATTAGGTCTCTCGTACAGTGTTTACTGGCTGATGAGTGTTGATGTACTCGGCAGTCTCCTAGTTTTAAAGTAAGAACGATTGTAAAATTGACTGACGGCTTAAAGAAGTTAAACCTGTCTTAGCTTGCCTATCTTACTTTTCGTGTTCTGTCTGATTCTTTTATCCTGTGTACTTCATTCATGACAGCTTAACATGCGTTGGTGCTACTCATTGTATTGGCTTTCCATTAATACTAGGCAGGGTTCAATTGACACCTCTCAAAACAAATGAATAATCACCAGTCTTAACTCTTAAGAGACACACTGAAGATTCATGAAGAAACCGAAACTCAATCCTTTTGGTACACTCTGTCATTCATCTTTGCTAAAGGTTAGTAAGCTAATCCTCTTTCCTCCATAACATCTGCTTGAACTTTCCCTTGTGGTTCCATGCAAGCTATAGATGCGCCTAATTGGCACTTCAATTCAACCCTACAATACATGCTGTGATGGTGAAGAGCTCTACTGCTTGACCTTGCTGTCACATGTTATTCACTAATTTAGCATGCTAATCACATATTGCATTCTTATACACGAATACCTAGTCTACCCTTCATGGGTAACAATAGAAGTTTCCTAGTCTTACAATACTCTGCACAGTAGTCATCAGTTTGAATATATCTCTACAGGGCAAAAAAAAAAGATAATCTGGGCTACAAGTCATCAGAGTGAGGAACTATCTGATTTATTGCTCTCTTCACTTCAACAATGCTTGCTTTCTTCGCATTCAAATTCTCCTTCACCTGTGCACATTACCAAGAAGCAAAAATTAAGCACATTTAAGGTCCATTTCAGTATGACAGTATTTGGAAATAATCATGCTGATAAGCTGCTAGTGTTGGTACTGTCTTATTTACAGAATCTGGCATTACCTTGGCTCTCAGTTCTGCAGTGAAGACGCCGTTGTTTAACGAAGACTGAACCACCGTCACCTCCACGTGCAGCTCCCTGAGCACCATCATCACGTCCAGCAGTAATCCCTCTCTGTACGGACACTGCAGCTCTATCAACGCGTCGCTCTCGATTATTGAGACTTGTATCATGTCGGCTGGTGGTGGCAATGGCGGTGGCGACTCTACTATCTTGGCTTTGGCAACTCCGCCACTTCCCTCCACAACCCTGACTTTCCTCTTATCTAAAACCGACCCAGGTGCAGACCTGGCGCGCTCTGCCACCGTGACACCGCTCCCGCTGCGCTGTTGCAGGTCCTTACCCGAGCTGTTCGACTTGGCAGCCTCAACTAGACGCAAATGCTCGGTCTCCATCTGACCTGTACGTGCCTCCAGGTCCTGTATTTTCCTACGTAGTTGCTTGACATACTCGATTGTATCGCCTAAGATAGAGGCCTTGTCCATTTTGGTAACGAACGGAACCAACGACCTTAATATGATGAACCGCTCGTTGAGCTTCTCTCTACGGCGGCGCTCAGCCAAGACATGGTTGGCACTAAGCTCATCCTGCGGGGTGCCCTTGGCTCGGAACCTGGAGGATGGGTCAGACCCGGCCTCCCGCCCCTTGGGCGAGTTCTCGTCGTGGGACTTTGTAGTGTGCAGTAAGGGAACTGTGAAGAGAATGTATTTGAGGAGCCACTGTGAGTTGTGCTCCTCTGGTATGTGGAGGTGGTGGTCTGATCTCGGAGGCCATTTCGAGAAGGCGGACTGTGCAGTGAAGAAGCCAACATAGCCACCGCCGATGGGGGTAGCTGCGGAGGGCTCCGACGACCACCGGCCGACTTGGTATTGGAGGATGGTTGAGACTGTTTGGGAGTAGTGTGTGTCCTCCTGGGGCAACTCTTCCATTGCAGCTGCACCTGCTAAAATCAGTAAAAATAATCCTATTAATAAAATTCATGCCATAAATACAATTCAAAACAGTCATTTGCATATTTTAATCTGGTGTCATCATCGCCGTTGATCAGGTGATGACCACTAAAAGGAGCCTGCACCCTCATACACCCAATCATTTTTCCTTGGCCGTTAGCCCAGGTAAGTGTTAATTTTATTACAGTGAATGCATTCAATTTCAACCTGTTTGTACGGCAGAGATTCAGCTGAGCAATGGCAGTTAGATTTGGGAAAATTGGAATACGAATTGCAGGCAGAAACTTTTATCATATGGTCAATTACTGGAAATTTCTAAAGACAGCAAACGTTTTAATCTCACCTACTGAATTTATTTCTCCTTCCCCACCTACTCTTACTATTATAAGTTCAATTATTTCCCATTAGTTTTCAATTTATTACAGTATTAAAAAAAGTATAAAAAGTAGTTACCGGAGGAAGGCGGTGGCTGCGGCGGAAGGAGTGGTGGTGGCTGCGGTAGCAGCGGATCATGTTGTATTACCGGCCACCGTCTCGAGGACTCAGCCCGGCTGAACGAGTCAGCCCGTCTTTGCTGACCCATCACCGCGGTTGCCGGAGCATTCAAACCACCACCGGCACTCATCGGGTAGTCGGTGTCCATGTTGTTGGAGGCATCTTCCGGCGATCCGATCCTGATATCCTCTGACATCTCCAGCTGCATTAGCTCACTGGGCTCTGCAGCCAATGCCCCGCCGCCCATCTGGGCCGCGTTCGGCGGGTTTCGCTGGCCCGCTGCCGACACGGGCCGGCTGTTTCTCCCCGTCTCCGCCTCCGAATCCGACTCTGCGCCAGATTCCTCGCTGAATTAGCTTTTTTTTTTTTGATAACTACACTCCTACCCACGATTGATCTACTTGCATTTATTAAATTTTAATTAAGAAATAAAAATGAAATATTTTATGTACCGTTTTCTTCGTCGTCGTCAACCTCGTTGTTGACTTGGTTGACGTTGGAGGTGCCAGCGGCGGGGTCGGCGGCAGTGTACATGGGGATAGGGGGAGAGTGGAAGCGGCTGACGGGGTGGTCGGAGGAGGAGGGGGCGGGGTTGGAGGTGGAGTGCTCGGAGAGGGCGGGCTTAGGCGGAGGGAGGCGGTGGAGGTGGTGGTCGATGAAGAAGGTCTTGACGTGCTGGACGAGAGATGGGTCCTCCTGGATCCTCTCGGTGGACCCCAGCTCCACCACTCCGTCCATTAGTGGTATGCACACCACTGTCTGTACATTTTAAATAAAAATAAAAATAAAATCTCCGTTTTCATTAAATTTGTTAAGATATTTAAATTTTTAAATGAATTGAGTTAGGAAATTTTGTTGTTTAATTACCTGGACTCGAGCGCTCTTTAATTGTATAGTACGTGACACGAGATGCGAAAAAGAAAGGTTGAGTTAGTCGCGATATAATAAAAAAATAATAATAGACTGATATTTGAACTCAACATTTTCCTTTGTCGAGTTATCGATTTATTGAGATTCAGACTTGTCTGATCTCGAATTGAAATATATAAGGAAGTTATATGATATACCTTTGCAAGAATGGCTCGAGAAAAGATTTTGCTATCGGTCTCATGGGCGCCGGTTAGCCATACATGCTGTCGTTTGACATAAGCTTTTCCGGGCAACCTATATACATAAAATCATCCCATTTATATTTAATTAGTTACCCTATATATGTATTAATGTAGGAATAATTATGAGATTAATATTCCTATGGAAATGACTCCAAACAAAAATACACTCATATCATTCCGAGCTCACACACTTTCTTATAAAATAAAATAAAGATGAATGAATTGAAGAAGCATATACTCAACCACAAAAGTTGGAGATGGATGGAGACAAATTCAACGTGGTTCATTCTGATAAATATATATAGTATTAACATTTAAGAATATATGTAGGTTTGATGAATTAATTAATATCATAATAAATAAAGTCAATTAATGAAACCTAGAAAGAAAACCAAGAAAAGGGGATCACGAGAGAATGAGAGTAGTGTATATTTATATAGTATAGCTTGTTGGGAACAAGTAACAAAATTATATATGGTCTAAAGTTTGACAAAAAAAAGGACTAAATATAATGGTTATATATAAAAATGTAATAAGACATGGTATATTATTCCAAGTCACTCCAAGACAAACAATTTCCTATAAATCTGATGTTCTTATATAGTGTATAAAGTATGAGCATCCCTTTTGTAGATCACATGTAGATTTACTATATACTTCCATGATCGATCAATCGCCACATTTATGCCTCTTGTCTTTCTATATTATATTTAGGTTAGTTAAATAGCTCAACCTTTTTTTAATTTTTTTATTAAGTAGGAATTTGATATTAAATATACCTGAATCTCGATATCCGACAAGTCAACATACGGAAAAACGTCAAAACATATTGCTATATTATATTTAGGTTAGTTAAATAGCTCATCCTTTTTTTTTATTTAAATTCGAGATCAGATATACCCGAATCTCGATGTTTGACAAGTCAGCAGACGGAAGAACGTCAAAACATACGATCAGAAATCAGAAAAGGTGTAATATAACAAACGAAAACGCACCATACATGCACCAGATGAATTTAGGCAAAACTGCATGTTGGGGACGCAGTTTGTAATATATTATTTGGGATTAAAAAAAGAACAAGTAATGAAAAAAGGGGGTGATGAAGTGGGGTAAGGAAATTTCACAAAAGTATGAAAGATTAGGTAGAAAAAGAGGGCAAAAGGAGCCAAATGAAGGAATTGATGATTTAAAAAGGAATAAAAGCATGCAAAAAGGGAGAGGCAACGTACAAACACGGAATTCTGAGCATATAACAAGAAATTGAAACAAAGGCATCCCATTTGTTTTGTATATCTCCTACAAGTTCACATCAATTCAAGCAGCTTACATCCAAATTCCATAACCCCATATCCATTATTATTCCTTAATGTAGAGTGTGTAGCTAGAGCTAGCTTTGAAGGAGACCACATCTAACATTACACACAATAAGCTAAAGCTCTTTGCTAGGGGCATGGCTTAATTAAAGGCTAGCTAGGATTTGTCTTGCAACAAAAGGATCTAGGTCATGGGTTAAAGGCAAAAAAAAAAAAAAAGTTATCTCGATTAATCGAATCATTATCGGGTCAGATCATTTTCAAGTTTGAGGTCACGCGTTTTGACAAGATTTTCGGGTTTTGTTCAGGTTCAGGTAATGTTGTCGATCGGTTTCATAATTGTGTATAGTTGAAAGAGAGAACCTTTCAATTTGGCATAGAATTGAATATACACCTAACTTGTTACTACCCACTCTTCCCCTATAGCTATTCCCTACACAAACTGCATACATAAATGACTTGTTAGTACTATAAATAGGTAGGTCTGTTAGAACTTACCCACCTAACTTCAAGTCCTAGTGCCCTGGAATTTATATAATGGTAACCCTTTCCTCTAACTGGATTCCTCACTAGATTTTGGATGACTGATCCTCATCATCATCACCACCAAAACTGATTTTTCAGATCTACTTAATTAGTATATTTATATACATATATAGTACAATCACATATATCATATAATATATGATTTTTGAATTCAGATCTTACATATAAGAAACATATAAATTTCAAAATATCTTGTTTTGAAAACACCAAATTCATTAAAAACTTTGAATTTTCAAAAAAAAAAACAGTAAAATGTAGGTAGCTAACACCCATGTGTTCATATTTGCATTAATGTTGGCAGCTCAAAAACCAAACAGGAAGGATTAAAAACAAACAGGAAGAGGAAAACAACCACACAGTGAAACAAGCAAGGATCAAAATCCTATAATATCCCAACTTGATCACACAAAACATGAAATAAAAAATAAATCCTAAATGAAAATTTCATTCAATTGAATTTGGTACGTACGTAAAGTCATAAATAACATTCACCTATATCACAGACAAGCAATTTACGTACCCGACGCCGGGAGGGAATGAGAAGGACACACACATAAGGTAGAACCACTCGGTCTCCGTCAAGTCCTCGGGCGAGAGCGCAGCGCAGGGCCGCCTAGCCGGCTGGTCAGTCTCCCCGGCTGAGAGCGAGTCGTAGAGCTCCCGCAGCTGCTGGCTCCTCTGGAGAGACGCCTCCTCCGCACTCACCTCCATTGGTTGCACCGTCTTCCTCGTCTTTATCGCTCCGTTGTAGTATCCATCTGTCCACACCAGCACCCTACTCCACACTCAAAAATATACCATAAGAGTACGCACAGTAATAGTTTAAGCTTTTGTGATAGAAGGGTGGATCGAGTAAGTACCCTTGCTGAGGGCAGAATTGCCAGAAGAGACTGTAGGTCCATTGGACGGCTTGGACGGCAGACTGCAGCATCTCCTGCAGGCGGGCGTTGCCGCCGGGGGCCGCCGCCATGTTTTCCTTGAATCGGCCGCCGCCGGCAGCCGTTGATTCTGAGTAATTAGGGGTTTCAAAATGGGGAAAGAAGATAAAAGGGGAAAGAGAGAGAGAGAGAGGGTGTGAAACTGTCAGGCGGTAGAAAAGAGAGAAAGGTTGGTAATCATATGGAACACTCCCCCGATCGATGATGATTCGGAGGAGGGGAAAAGGGGGAGCTAGCAGCTGATTAGGGAGAGGATGAATGAAGAGCAGGTGCGGGTGTGGATTTGTGGACGTGTGGATGAGAGAGAGTGGCTTGCAGAGACTTGCAGGTGAACAGAAAAGGTAGATGATGACTTTGAGGAGGAGAGAGAGGGAGATGAAGGGAGGTGATGGATGGATGAATTCTTATAAGTGGATATTTATGTAAACAGACAGATCGAGGAGAGGAGAGGAGATGCTGAATTTCGCCCAATTGAATCCAATTAATAAAAACAGGAATCTGGAGATTGCATTGGGTTAGGGTTTGAGGGAGAGAGAGGGAGGGAGTTTGTTTTGACTGGCCGCTCTACCAGACAGTTCAATCCGGGTGTAGGAAGGGAAGAGCCTCCAAATTTAAATATTGTTTTTATATAAATATAAAAATATATATATTTGTATAAGTTAGATGTGAGATTGGTGGTCCCCAGCTATGTACACTTTGCAGCCACCTTGGTATGGGACACGTGGGGAGATGTGATTGGATGGAGGGGAGTTTTGACTTCTATAGGTGTTGAAAAACGAACATTTGTATTAGGTGGCACCGAGAACGGGCGTTGGGAGTTGGGACTAGCTCGTAACCAAATCAAACCTTTTTTTTTTTTTTTAATTTGCCCTCTTAAACCAAATGAAACCATTGATGCTAAATTAATTTTTGAGTCATTAATTAAGACCTTTGTTATTAGAGGGTTGGATTTTGAGATCCAAGGAGTGTTTGGATTTCGAGGTTTATATTTAGATGAAGATCGATGTACTTTTTACACATAAATAAGGTCCAATGGATTATTAATAGAGGCTTGGATTTGAACTTTGAACTAGAGCTGACAAATGGTACGGAAATTACCATACTAACCACAAAACGACTATATTGGTAACCACATTTGTGATAACCAATATGATGGTAACTGATAACCATCTTGGTGGTAACCACGTGAAGATTGTACAGTAATGGTAATGAAATCTGAATACCATGATTACTAATTATATATATTAATTTTTTATTTAATGTTTTATTGTTATTACCTTTAAGTTTTAAGTTTTTAATTTATATTTTATGTTTTGATTTTGACCTAAATTGGTCCTTTCTACTTTTCTACTAGAAACAGTAGGAACATTTTGAATAACTAAAGACTTAACTTGTTTTGTTTGAACTTGCAGAAACATTTTGAATGTTTGAACAATTGACCTTTGATTGTTTCAATACTTTTAATTTGGTTGGTTTGAATTGGTTTGTACTTTAGGTTGTGAACTTAATTTATTTAAACTTTTAATAGGTGGTAACCATATTATTTTTGGTAACCATATTTCTTCGTTCGATAACTTTGATGACTATTGGAAGGTAGCCAAGGGGTTTCAAAAAAATACAAACAGAATCACAATTTGGTAACCATGGTAATGTACAGATGGTAACCACAAGTTGTGGTTACCACATATGCGGTAACCACGAATTGTGGTTGATACATGATATGAAAATTTGAGTACCACCAGTTTGTGATTGGTACGTGGTAATCACCATTTTTTGATGGTTACCGTACCATGCTAACCCTACTTTGAAGTGTTTTTAGACGAGGATGGAATTGAAAAGTAAAATTAGGTAAGAGTATCCTAACGGCTAATTTTTCATTTTGAAAATTTTAGAGTTTTTAGAGAATTTTAAAAGAAATTTAGTTTAATAGATTCTCTATCATATTCGCTAAAATATGAAAACAACATAAAAAGCAGATGAACATTCTCCAAAACTAAATGATTTTTTAAATCTTTAAAATGGGAAAGCGTTGGAGATTAAACAAAAGAATGTGTATTTTGGTTCCCATTTTAGATTAATTTGAATAAGTTATTGGATATGGTTGGAAATAAGAGTTTATCAACTGTTTTTCTTTAAAAAAAATAAATGGTTAGTTAATTACAGTAGAAATATAATTTTTACTCCATTTGTTTCTTTTTAATTGAATTTTATTATTAATTTATACACGTTTTTTTAATGATAATAAAAACTGTATATCAATTTTTATATTACATTTTAAGAATATTTTCATACTCACGTAAAGGTCAATTAAAAAGAGGGAAGAAGTAATTTTTTTTCTTTCATATAAGGTGATACACATATAGTACGTTGGTTGTGAGTGGGGCACTTTCACTTTTGTTTGCCCTATTTTATACAAAATCCCTCTTTACTTTTAAAGTTGTAAAAGCTCGATCTTTCGTAGGGGTGTTATGCAAACACGAGTAGCTCGAATCCGACTCATACTCGCTTGATAAAAACTCAACTCGAGCTCGTTCATTTTTCTAAACGAACTGAGTATAAACACATTTTAAGCTCGGTCCAAAGGTCGACTCGTTCGAATTAAACTCGAACAGCTCGAATTTTATGAAATTTCTAAAATTTTCTTTAAATTACAGTATAATGAGCAAGTAAAACTGCCTAAACTCGGAAAGAGCTCGACTCGAGCTCGTTCATTTATTAAACGAGTCGAGTATGAGCACATTTTTAAGCTCAAGTCAAAATTTATGCTCAGCTCGAGCTCGTTCATATTATAAATGAACTGAATATGAACAAGCAATACTCGGCTCGTTCGCCTCGAATAAGCCCTAATCTTTAGTTATTTGCTCAAATTTAACACAAAACTTCAGTTTTGAAAACCTATACAAAATTATAAGTTTTCTTCCTTCTTAAATTCACCCATTGTTTGTCAAAATTTGAATAAAATCACCTACTAAATGATGCTAAAATCATCATGATTGTGCGGACTGGCTTAACTAGCTTATGATGGAGCCATCATGAGTTCAAATCATGCTTACAACATTACCCCTCCTCTTTTCTTTTCTTTTTTAGGTTTAGCAATTAGCACTAGCTCCATTACAATATGAGCCGAAGAGGGGATTCGAACTTGTAGATGATCACTACACATATATCATCCTTACTAACTAAGCTAGATATACTTAGTTTACACCATTTTTATTCTTTTTGGACCATAACGAGGATACGCATAATCAAATATTATGGAGGATTAATTAGGCATTATCTAAATTGACGAGCCTTAATTATTTGTCTAGAATATCTTGTCTACTCATAAATATTTTAGCGCCAAAAAAAAAACAAGCAAACTTCTTTAACACTAAATATGTTATGAATCCGCTTTAGCAAGACAACCGTATCCGTATCCAGCTCCCCCAATGAAGAGAATGAGAAGGGTAGCAACACATAAACCCAATGAAGAGAATGAGAACCACATCCATATCTGCATCTGTATCCAACTCCCCCAACGAAAAAAATTTATTATTATTATTAGTAGTAGTATTAGTATTTTAATAATAATAAGAATTATTAGTATTAAAGTTTCTACATGAAATTATATTGGAGTCGGCTAACAAGCTGAGCTCCGCATCCTTTTTTAATACTAAATGAAATCCTAGTTAAAGTGTGACAAAAATCCCTACTATATCTAGCCATCCAGGTACCCCTTTAGCGACTCCACACACCTGTTTGAGAAGTTTCATAGCGTCATCCTCTAAGTCGCCAATAACATTGCAAACTTGAAACCACATGAATGCATCCATTCATGCAGTTGGACAATGAGTATGGTATAAACAAAACATGTCCAAGAGGGGTAAAAATATAAACTAAATAAGTCTTAATATAAAAATCGATGAACTGCTCCTTAGATAGCTAATTGGTTTTAAGATGAAACTACATTCAATAATTTTGACTTACAATTAAAATGGACTAATAGTGCATAAGCGTTCGTAACCACGACACTGGCCACCATTCCGTAATAATAAATGTGATTTTGTGTAAAATGGCTTAAATCAGGCCTGAGTTTAATTTGTGAAGCTTTCCCGTTGATTAATTACTTGTAAATTAAACACTCCGGGTAGCACTAAAAGAATAATTAAACACCACCAATATTTATATCTCGCTGTAAGTCGTAACTATAAGTCGGTGGATTATTTATTTATTTATTAATTTTGCAGTTTTTACCGGTAGGTAGAATATTATATATAGCGGGCCGGGACAAATTGAATAATAGGATTGATTCCTACCAGTCTTCCATTGCACACACTGCACTCTCACTATATATCTGTAACTAATTGAAATTCCTACCCTTCCTATTATCAACCACATGAATCTTACCTACCTTGCTCGCTCTATCTTTGATGTCTTAATCGGTTCGTTAGCCCGTGTCAGTCGAGTCCTTTTGAGCCCGTAGATTTTATTTAGACCCGAAAAGAAGAGACTCCTCGAATCCTTATAAGGCGACATCGATCCAACCATGTTTGATATATATGTTTCCAATGAAAGGATATGGGTTTGGTCTCTTGTGTGGTTGGTAGTTACATGAGAAATGAATGGAATGTGGTTTATCCTACAACAAAAAGATAAATTTTCATAAATTAAATATTGTATAAAGTTTTGTTATTATATTTTTGGATGAACTTATACGCCGAACTATTAGGTAGGTACGCGCACAATCCCAAGTCCCAACTTCCTAGTTTTTAGATTAGTTGGATTCAGACTAATATGAGAATCAGTCTCTACTTGCACTTGAGGTGGCGTCTAAGAAATAGAAGTGGATGATCCCTTTAAAAATATAAATAAGAAATTGAAATATGAGATTAATGGCACCTTATTGTTGGTTTGTAGTTCTTTGTGGAGCAAGCAATTCGGGGTGTAATATTTATTGGGTCGAATGTTAACTCTAGGCCCAGTAGGCTTCAAGCTTGCAGTTAGTGGAATTATTAACCCCTGATATTGGGCCATATGATATGTGACTTGGGCCTCTCAGCTGGTTACCATACCTTGAGCCTGAGGCAATTATCTTGTTTGAAAAATGAAAATGAGTTCCAAATAGTGCAAGGGCTTGAACATGAGATTTTTTTTTTTGAAACGGAGTTAGGTAGCCATACTAGCCATGAGCACCTGAACGAATGAGATCAACAAGCTCAGAGTAATCGGGGATAGATGGCCCCGAGAAGACGTGGTCAAGGCGTGTCAAACGATCAGCTACCCGATTGACTTCCTTGTAAATGTGACAAATCGGAGCCGAGGAAAAGCGAAACGGAGAAAGAGTAACGTCATAAGTAATCATTTCTACTTCATCAAGGGGAGACCAAAGTCCTTTAAGACGATTAATAATGGTGAGAGTGTCTTCTTCAATGAATACATGGGTGATTTGCAAAATCAAGACAGCTTGGATACCAATCCATAGTGCATAGCCTTCAACACCAATTACATAATTCAATGGTGAAGTGCCAGCCCCTGAGCTGATAGGGTTTCCCAACTGGTCTCTGATGATAAAACCAAATGATCTCTTGTTTGATGCAGAAAGTGCCCCGTCGAAATTGAGTTTATGATAGTTTGGGGGGTGGTTTAATCCATTTGGTTGTAGGTAGTTTGTTTTTTTTTTTTTTTTTGCGCGGGTCCTTGATATTTTTTTATGTAAAGTCTACGTCTGTCAATTTAGCTTTATTCCAATTATAGATTTGTTCGTTTGTATAAGCAGTTATGGTTCTCAGGTCAGGCCTTATGTTGTCAAAGAGAGCTCTGTTTCTGAAATACCAAACACACCACCAAGTCGTAGCAAGTTTGGTGAAGAATTGTTTTCCCAAGTCTTTTCTCGTGTTGCTCGGCATGTTCGTGATGTTTTGAGATTGAAACTGTGTCGTTTGAACATGAGAGAGTATGAGACAAATAATCTTATGACGGTAAAAATCTGATGCGGATATTACTTTTTATATAATCTTCGGACACACAATGAGTTGACATATTCTTTGATTGAGTTATTTAATTGTAGTGAGTAGTTATTCAGTTGAAAAACATTGTTTGATTTAAGTGAGTAGTTATTCATTTGTAGTGAGAGTTCCAATAACTAATACAACGGAATAATTACTCAAAATAAATAACTTTTTTCAAGTAAATAAATGTTTATTACAATTGAACAATTGCCCATTCAAAGTGAATAACATTTTTCTCCTTAAATCCTCTTATATAAAAGAAAAAAGAAAAAATATAGGGTGATTTTGGTAGATGGCCTTTTTTGAATATTCAATTGGGTACTTAGACCCCAAGCTAATTTAATTAGTTTTATGTAGACCCCTTCCCAATAGAGTGGAATGATCAATGGTCAACGTTGACCGGTCAATGTTGACCAACCCATTTGGAATTTTTTTTTTTTTTTTTTTTTTTTTTTTTTTTTTTTTTTTTTTTCTAATAATACCGTTTTGATGCCAAAATTTTATTATATTTTATTTTCACTTTGATGCCACTTTTCTAATGAAATGATTGGATGACACTTTTTTAATGCCACTTTTTTTAAACTTTGATGATATTTTTTGTTTACTGTAATGTCACGTTGACCATTGATGCCATTTTTTTACTGTTAACGACTGATGCCACTTTTTTTTATGTCAATTTTTTGATGATATTTTTTTTACCGTGATGCCATATTTTTGATGACATTTTTTCAAAGTAGTATTTTGATGATATTTTTTCAAAGTAGTATTTTGATGACATTTTTTTCTTTAATGTGATACAACTTTTTCAAAATGGTGTTTTGATGCCATTCTTATAATGTAATTATTTGATGCCATTTTTTTTAATCAAATCGATTGATGCCACATGTTTTTAATTTAATCAATTGTATATCGATTTATTTTCATCGATTATACTTTCATTCACTGATGACACGTTTGTGATTACACTTCATTGATGCAATCACTTGTGGTGACATGTTCATTAAATTTTTATTCATGGATGACATTTGTTATTACGCTTCATTAATCACAATTGTTTATGGTGACAATTTTATATAATTGATGACATAAGAGCTTAAAACGTGGAATCAAAATATTGTCACCTTATCGCACATATAAAAATACAAAGTCTTTGAAACTACGACATTAATATTGGTTGTATACGTAAAAACATCTATTATAACATGTCATCAACAAAAAAAATGCATCAATGTAAGTAATATAATGTGGAATCAATAAAATCAATACAATGTGACATAACCATCCAAGAATTATATACAACATTTATAAAGATTCCACATTCTCAAAAGTGGCATCAAAGTAGTTGCTAACAACAGAACTCTTCTTCAACCATGAAAGCAGTTGCTAACAACCCAAAAAGCTCTTAAGAGCAAAGTAAAAACAGATGTAGGCAATTATCTAATTGTTGTAAAGAGTAAAGAGTGAGGTCAATAAAAAGATGCAACAACAAGGATATATTTAATTGTCCTCCTCACAGGCTCTACATATCAGATTCATCCCATTAGTATCGATAACCCACTTTCTCCTTCAAATCGAATGAATGCTGCTGCCATTAACGACAGTCGAAGAACTATAGTCAATAAAGACCCTCTTAAGCACTTCACCTGCACCGAAATTTTTGAGGTGGAGGTCTGTTAATAGATAAGTGATTATTTCTTCCTCATCCTCCGCCCACGGTGTAGCTTCCAAATACTCGAGGCAGGAGAACACTCCGGCATCGAATCAATTTCAGCTTAAATCTAATGCAAACAGGAAATAATACAAATTCAATTCAACCTAATGTGTCTAGCAGCACCTCATAAATTCTCATGAATTCGATGAATGGAGGAACATTTGAATGATCAACTAAGCAAACCAAGTCAAGAATCACGGAAACCATAGGGCAAATTAACAATTCCTTTCAGCAGTGAAGACTGAATCCTCATGTACTGTGTACACCATCCCTTTTTATTTCTCAATATTTGAACTTATCAAAAACACGAAAGAATCATACGACGGTAGTCAACACAACAATGACAACATTATTCAAAGATAACCCAATCCACATAAACACCAATAAAATCCATCGACCTATGCAAACACATATCTTCTACCATTAGCTAAAAGATCCTGCACTTTACAGTGCATAGTGTAACTTGGAACCACTAGAGACATCAATTAAACACCAACCAAAGGATAATGAAACTAAGGAGTAGGTTTTTTTAGGGGGGGCAAGGTTAATCATCGATTCACAATAATTGTTACAACATATTACAATCGTCCCTTATCCTATCACCCTGAGTAGTGGCCTGTGATTGAATGCACTTGCAAAATAACGAAACTTATCCACTCGAATATGGAAAAAGCAAAGGCCAAGAAAACGCCAAAGATGGCAGCTAACAGTTACCTGTATAGTTCAAAGAACTATAATTTTCCAGTAGAACCATCTCCCCATGGAAATCCACAATCTCCTTCCTGATGTTTAGTGTCTCCTCGTTTGAGGCCTTGGCTTTTGCCACTCTGTCTTGAAGCTCCTGCACATATGGAGTCCATCATAAGGTCACTAAGCTATCAATCATACAAATTTTGACTGATCAGATATGAAAAGTGGCACAATCGATCCTTGAGTCCATCATTCTCAACAGGAGTTCTCGCAAAAGGAGCCGCTGCAGGATCGAAATTCTACCTCTCTTTTGTAATGAGACCCTACATAACAAGAATCTTTTCTAGTTATAAACAAAAACAAACTCAATTCATCTAGGCATTTCATCGAACACCTTGGATGCAACTCTTACCTCACCCAATTCAAAGCTATTCAACACCTTTAAATTTCTCAATCTTCCCCTAATTTCCCCTCATTTCGAAAACCTAAAGATACACAAAGAGTACAACAGCAAGACGAATACATAAACAAGAAGAAAATGGAAGCAATTTCACAAAATTTGATGAAAGTGAGTAAACTGAAAACGCCCCATTCATGTTTTGATGGAAGTGAATCAGGTTCAAACTCAAATTACATTCGCCACAAACAATCACGAAAATAGGAGGAATTCATAAATTAGTGGAAATTGAGAATAAATGTGAAATTGAAGGGAGGGGGAGATTGAAATTGAGACTGAGACTGGCCGGGGATATGTTCAAGCAAAGGAGCAGCGACTTCACGAAGGATATCCAGGCGAAGATGAGAGAGAATCACGGTAAAAAACCATACCTGATCGTCGATGTTCCAACTTGAGACGTTCTTCCTTGTTCAGCGATTTGAGAACAATCGAGGTCGAGGTAAGGGCTGGCGCCCTTAATTGGGAGGAGGATAGTCGTCGGGAGAGATAGAGAGCAAAGATTGAGAGAGGGGAAGGTCAAAAATTGGAGATTGAGAGAGAGAGAGAGAGAGGGGTAGATCAGAGATTGAGAGAGAGGAAGGTCGAAAATCGCCGAATGAGGGCTCAGTCGCTCAGATGCCATGGAGAGAAGGAAAGGGAACGGGGCTAATTAATTTTCACAAGGGTCTTGCACGCCTAATAAAATTTTTAAAGGGGCTAAATACCTAATCACATTATCAAAAAGGTTCATTCTACCAAATTCCCTCAAAAATATATTTTGCAAAATTATGAAGTTTAATCCTAAATATCTTTATCCTTAAACCCTAAACATCTTTCTCTATAAGAAAAAAAGGAGAAAACTTTATGTTCACCTTTTATTTTGATAAAAATAAATGAAGAAAAAAGTTTAGTTTGGTAGGCATAGATTAGTACAAGTTACAAAATAATTTTAAAAAAAGATTTAAAAAATTGTAGAAATTTATCTTGCCGAAAAAATTTGCAAAAAAAAAAATAAAAATAAAAAAATCAAATCATCTGGCCATAACACATGATATTTTTTTTGTAAGACATGGTATTGACTTCATCTATTTTATATATTAGGTAGATTAAAGTACAAGTTATAATCCAAGGTCAAAGGTAAAAATAAAATAAACAATTCTTTTTTTTTTCCCTGATAAATGTAAGAATTCAAAATACTAGACAAACCATCTATCTATTAATCACTACTATTAACATAGAAGTAGATCTATCCTAAAAATAAAAAATAAAAAATCATATTCCACCGCCCAAATTAATATACATCCATATTATTAACTACATTAAATATTAATATCATATTATAAAAAAATTAAATATCAATAATATGTTTTCTTTTCATTTTCATATATTTCGTATTATATAATGTCATAAATAGTACTTTAGTAATAATAATTTTGTTATCTTATGGTACAAAAAATAAATTATAATTTATTACATTTGTAATAGCTACACTATATATAAAATCAAAATCAAAAGCATGATGGTTCTCCATGACTTCACTAGAAACCTTCAATCCATAAGTTAATTAGATAACATTATACCTCATCCACTTCTTTATTTTCTTTTATACAAGCTCCTATGTGGCATCTATATGTCATCCACATTGATCTAAAAACAAATCAAAACAAATGAAATTTCACCATATTTATCCACCTCACTAGCTAGTACATGCACTACCACAATTGCTTAAATGGATTAATTAACAAATATTTATATCATTCTTTTTTGGGTAAATTACATATAACCACCCGTAAATTATGCTACTTTTCACATAATCACCCATAAATTAGTTATTTAATGCAATACTTGAATTAAATAAAATTATTCATGTTCGGCTAATTTGTCAAATGATATGTATAAGCTTAGCTTATTTTTTAAATGATATGCTTTGTAATTTAAGATATGAACTAATTTACCCTTCTTTTAAAGCAATAATCTTATTTTATTTTAAAGCTTATCCCTATCTTATTCAACATTTGAAGGAGATGAGAGTATGAGACTGTTAGGAGCTATTGCAACTCTTGATTCTTCACATTGCAAATCCAATTTAGATATTTATTGGTTGGAGTATTTAGGGTGGGTTTGAATTTCATTCCATTTTAATTATAATTCAATTATTGACCCCGGTTTATGTGAGCTGTTGGTTGTATAACTAAAAATCTCATAAAAATTTAGGTAAAATAGTAATTTAAACAAATAATCACATACATTGGGATAAAACTATTACATTATATATAATTAATAAATTATGGAATCCAAACACACCCTTAATTTACCTTAAAGTTTTTGTTTACCAAAGATGACCTTGTCTATTTTGCATTATAAACATAATACAATTAGAATCCAACATCTTTCCTTTACAAAGTATAAACAAATAAGCTTGCATTAAGGGTATTTTAGTCGTTTTAACTTTTAAACAAAACAAATAGAGGTTTAATGTGTGGGGGGTCTTATGAAAACAAGTCAAATTTATGGGTGGTTTACTGTAATTTAAGTTTTTATGGGTGATTATGTGAAAATACCATAATTTACGGATGGTTATGTGTAATTTACCCTTCTTTTTTTTAACTTTATATTTTGAGTGAGGCTAGAGGCAAGATGATGAAACGACTATTGTCAAGATAGTTTTATGTAAATTGCACAAAGATCCTTTTTTAATTAAAAACCGTTTGCCCTAATAGGCTAATACACCTCTGCAACTTTCATTCCCTGCAAACGTAAACAAGCGGCAGCGCCGCCACCTCGGCAACTCGGCAACTGCGGCAAGGATCACGATGGTGACTGGTGAGGACGGCCTCTTACCTCCGGTCCTCCCATATTCTCCGTCGTTGGCAATGCCGCCGCCTCCTGGTTCTCTAGCAGGGAGCACAGTGGTGACCGGTGAGGATGATATCGTCAAGCCTCAAATCCGCCTCCATGGTTGAGAGTTCAAGGTCCAATGCCAACCTCTTACTTCTCATATTATCTGCATCGACAACGTACCTTAGGCAGCACCTAGCACCGCCATACCCTAGTTCTCCGACAACGAGCACGGAGGAGAGTGCGACATAGGTTTCGAATGCAGTTGTTGAAGAACCGCCTCTTACTTCTCAGTCGCCATCCATCTTAACGGATGTGGGATAAGGGTCGAATTCTTGCCCTGCTATCAAATGCAGTTGTTGAAGAACATGAAGAACAAGAATATCCTAAATCACGCCCCCAACTTGAAGTGAGTTGCAAAGACCAAATTAGAATAGGTTTCAATAGATTCTATGATAAACATTATCAGATCTTTCATCTCCATGCCCAATTCGAACAAAAATAACCTCGATTTATTGATTAGGGTTTCATGTTTAATTAACTTATGAAGAACCCTAAATCCACAATTCTGAAAATCAGGACTGTCCATCAAAATTGAGAGCAACAAACACATCAACACATCACAAACGTCAAACACATCAAGGCAAGAACAAACAAAAAGATCAATGAACTAATTAGGTGAAGGATGAGAACTTCAACGAATCCCTTACCAAAGCCTTTGGGGAAATTGTAAAGTTTGTTTAGAAATGAAAAGGATTTGTTAGACAATTTAGTAAAATTCGTCCTGTCAATAGTCGTTTTGACATCTTGTCAGTAGCCCTTATGTTATATTTTTTATTTATAAGTAATTTTATCTTTTATTCACACTTATATCTTATCCTATGAAATATCATTTATTTATACAAAATAATAAATGTTATTCTTTATTTTTATTTTTATTTTGATTAGGAAATAATTCGAGGCCAGACAAACCTGGACCTCGAAGGCCGACAAGTCAGCAGACGGAAACCGTCAAAAGACACAAAATACAACGAGGGTGCAAGAAACAAGTACAAGAGCTCTACAAAGAGAAACAAGCTCCACTAAACCGGACGAGATGAGGACGCAGACGAACGAACGAAGCCAATCACTACCAACAGCAACACCGCAGGCCAGCGATACATCAGGAAACACCTGTGGGCAGTGAAGACGAACCTCCAAGGAAGCATCATTCCGGAAAAAGGAGACGCCTCGATAAACACTGCCACGACCCCAGCCTGACCCGACTCCGAACAGCCAGAACCAGAATAATAAATGTTATTCTTTATTTTTGAAGCACAATAATATTATGTCAGTAAAATAATAGAAAAGATATATTTATCCTACTTCATGCCTTCCACATTATCAATTATGCAAATTTTATTTCACAAACAAAAAAAAAATCTCAATTTGTTTAAATTACATTCATTTTTTCAAACATAAAAGATTTTTTTTTCCTTATTTGATACAAATGAAATAATGATATCTCAATGCAGGACCCGAATGACCAAAATTGGTCCAAACCCAATCATCAAAAACCAAATAAGATCCAAACCCATTATAACCGAAACTCAAAATAGCCTAAACTTCAAGATACTTTATAGTAAAATTTTAAAAATGAATATTCAAATAATCAAAAACTGAAATAATCGAAATATAAGACAACCAAAACCCAAAATAACTGAACCTCGAGACAACAAAAGCCCCAAATAATTGAAGCCCAAGACAATCGAAACCTGATCTTGACCCAGCCCAACCCGAATGACAAAATCATTTGACATTATCCTAAACCCGAATCTGACCCACCCGATTGCCACCATTCATCTATTAGCAACAAGTTCTTTATCATTTACTTATCACCAATCAACAATTATGCCAAACAAACTCTAATTAACCTCAGATCATTATGCCCAGTCTCTTACTTTTCGTACAGAAATTGAATCGGGCTTTGGATATTCAAAATATCTGGCTGCATGAAGTGTGGAAACCATCAGGTAGTCATTTTTGTATCGCCATATATATACCAAGTGTCCATCGACAAGTGGCACATCAATATATGCATATTCAGACACCATTTTCATATGTAAAAAAATAAAATAAAATTCATACTGAATGAACCTTCACCAAATCAATAGTCACAAATCAATTCATCACATATCAGCTACCAAAAATATGATTGAACCACCACCACTAGTACTACAGCCTAGAAGGTGCCAATTCAAGCCCTTTGGTTCAGATATTTTCATTTTGGTCCTTTTTGCATTCAAACACTAACCAACTGAACCCAAACAAGATAAGAGGCATGAAGGTGAATGGAAGCCATGGGGATGGGACAATGGTGGAGTGGAACGCACACATGTACCACTTGTGAGCTCACTTCAGTACTAGCAACCCTTTCTTTCTCTCAACTTCTATCCCTACTGATGATGTGTTGTAGCCTTCAGAATCATCATTAATCAGCAGAATTTGTTCAATTCACTTGCTCAATTCACTTTCTCAATTCAATTGGCCCTTTTGAATTAGAGCACACGCTATCCCCCACCCTGAGCCTAGTTGCTTGTCAAGAGGTGAGAGTAATCGCTCATCCAGGATTTTCAAAAGCCTGTGTCTTGTCATGTATCCAAGAGTTTCAACAGCACCTAGTTGATTTGCACCTAGTGCATGCCATTCAATTCTGCCATCATCCATTCCATTTTTATCGAAGAGAGCCCTTCAACCAAATGCCTATATGCCTGAAAGGTACTACCTCCGTTCAAAAATATAAATCCTTTTAGACATTTGCACACAAATTAAGGAAATCATAAACTTATTCTATTTATACCCCTCATTAATTATCCACAACTCTTATCAACCAATAAAATTTGAGCAAAAAGTCAAAAAGTAACATTTCTCATATCCCAATACCTAGAAAACCTAAAAGGACTTATATTTTCAAACAAAAATCTAAGCCTAAAGGACTTATATTTTCAAACAAAAATCTAAGCCTAAAAGGACTTATATTTTTGAACGGAGGGAGTATAAGCCAATAAAACTCAGAAACAGCATGTCAAGATGTGTATTAAAGCACCAAAGTTTTCTCCTCTGAAGCAATTTTTTGCACGTGTGTTTCTAAACCTCTTAACCAACAAAAGCTAAAATGAATATTTAATCAAACACATATGAAGGCCAGTGTATGGGATATAACATTCTTTCTTCAAGTTCCTATGTCCAAGGACACAATTAGCTCCACTTTAAAAGTGATGTAGCACACTTTAAATAAAAATAAATAAATAAAGCATAGTCTATATATATGCTCATGTTCTCAGCGTGTAAGAACCGTGTGATAAAATGATTTCAAGTAGAGTCAAAATCGACATGTCTGCCATATCATAAAAGTAAAGGGATGCCAAGTGCCAATTTAGTCGATCAGCATTCAACAATATTTACCTCTTCATGTCAAAAAATTTACATTAATTTTCGTAGTGTCAGGTAAAAAATAACAAATCGTATTAAAACCATGTTTGCAGAAAATATTAGTCTTTAACGAGGAAGATAAGACAGGAGGTAGTCCAGAACCATTCAGAATTTCAGACTAGTAGCAAATGATCGATACTTCTATTTCTTCCCAATCTAGTACATTTATATGCTCATGTTGAGCCTCAACGTTTCAACCAAATATAAAGAAACTAAATGACCATAAAATAAGATCTCTAAATGACATGAAACCTTTTCTTTAATGTTGACAAGAACGTGTTCTTAAACTAAACATGCTGAAATTTATAGCAAGAACTAAACACTGAAGTTTATGCATCTAAATGACTTTGCTAATCAACGCTGCAAAAGCAAAAAACCCGAAAATATTTGAATTGTTTAGAGGAATCACAATTCCAACAATATTTTCCCCAATCTTCTGCTCTGCTGCTTAAACCTTGCCTGCTTGTAAGAATGGAAATATAGCAAACTTCCCAGACTCACTGTTCCTCATTCCTTAGTAATGAGAATTTGATAAGTAAAGATATTACAATCTACCTTCTTCAAAGTTCAAACTATACCTAATTTTTTTCCACTTTTGTTCTTTTTTTTTTCTTTTCGTTTTAATAGAAAGAAGTACAAACAAATTTCCAATGAGTACGGAAAGTGCATGACACTAGTGCCCAATAAATGGCATTTGTGGGGGCCTTACATATTTATGGTTTCAGTTGCCTCCAAATTTTGAGCCAATTATCAAGAGTAACTGTTGATTTTCAATAATTATTATCAATGCTTTCTTTGTTGCGGCTCCATTCAGGGATGGTCTATTTATATTTAATTAATTTCTAGTGCTTCTTACACTTTATTGTTAATGCTCCAAATCTGTTTAGGGTTAAATCAGTTTAGTTCAATGTTACTACTTCTTTTCACAAATTGTTTAAACTGATGATGTGCAGAGTTAAACTTTAGGAAGAACAATTGAATAAATAGCTACAAGCAAAGTTGTAGAGTCAGTAGCCACCCCATGAGCTCGATCCTGAACACCAGAGACTTGGTCAGGACTAGGTGGAAGTAAATTTGATCAAGAGAGACAACATGCTTGTATTTTAGTATGCAAAAACATTTTTAGTGCATTGCATTTAAATCTTTCAGTAGGCAATATGAGTACGAAACAGCAAGTGGTGTCATGCAAGAGACCACATTCTAAGTGGACAAGCTTTACGTTATTTAATTGTTTTGCTATTCAGTGTAGCCAAGCACGGAAGTAGCACAATTAATATAATTACTGTTTCTAGTTTATCTAAATATAATTCCTCGACTATGCACTTCTAACAACAGGACAAACAGATAAAAGCTTTCGAGGAATAATCACGAAATATTCAGAAATCAGAATAGATCCAACAACTGAAACTGCCTAACAATCATAAAGAAACCAAGAAAAAGGTTAGTATAGTGATTACATCTTTGTTCTCTGATTGTCTACTGAAATCCTAAATGAAACCACTGTAAATCTATTTCTGCAAGCACTTAGATCAAACTACTAGGAGGTGTGGTTGAAATGACATGAAACAGACAATTCTTCACATGAAAGTTTTAGTGTATAGAAACAAATATTATATGCTTAGAAAAGCATGAAGTATGAATCATGTCATGCCTAATCCTAATCCTAATCAATTCCAAAATTTTGTTATATATGAATATTGTTAAAAAAAAGAGACTATTCTCAATGTCATTATGACCTGGAGTGCAACCTTTTATTTAAAATTGTACAAGTTTGAATTCAGTGCAAATGGGTATGCATGATACTTGTATAGTCCTATTTTTGGGACATGTTTTGCTCTGGCTTGTATTAGGTATTTGGGGACTATATATAAGTGGCTCTTCTCCTACTCAACAATCCATCAAGTGCATAAATTTCACCCAAAGAAAGGAAGAGAAACCTCAAAAGTAAAATGGCAACAATAGTTATACCTATTCCAAACGAAGAAGGGAATGTTCCTAAGGTTACTAGGAATTCTAAACCTCTAATCCTTTCTCTATTACCTTTGTTGTCAGTAGGCCACTGTGACAGGAGAAAAGTAATTCACAGTGTGAAGGCCGGTGTAGCCCTGGTCATAGTTTCTCTTATTTATCTGCTTGATCCACTATACAAGCAGTTTCGGGAGAATGCTATGTGGGCTATCATGACTGTTGTAGTCATGTTTGAGTTCAGTGCAGGTATGCTCAAATGCTTAAGTTATTTATCCATGCTCAGATTCCACCCTAAAAAAAGATTCATTTTTTGTGTGGAACAACTATGTTCATTAAACCAAAGCTAATGTGCTACAAGCGTGTTAAGCAGGTGCTACATTGAGTAAGGGGCTAAACCGTGGAGCTGGAACAATAGTAGGAGGAGGATTGGGATGTATTGCGGCTAGTTTTGCTCATGAAGTTGGTGGTATTGGTAATGACATAGTAATCAGTGTCTCTGTGTTTCTTTTTGGTGAGTAAATCCAGGTTTGATCCTTTTGGATACATGTCAAAAGTGATCAATCTTAAAGTTCCAAAGATTTGTCAAAGAGCTAATTTGAATGCACTAACATCTAGTTACTTATGCTTCAGGTGCTGCTGCAACATATACAAGAATGGTACCAAGTATCAAGAAAAGATATGACTATGGAGTCATGATATTTCTTCTAACCTTTAACTTGGTCGTAGTGACTGGTACACGAGCAGACGAGGTCATGGAATTAGCACGCAAACGCCTCTCAACAATTGTTATGGGTTTCATAGTTTCCATCTTCACAAACTTGCTCATATATCCCATGTGGGCTAGTGATGAACTTCACTGCAATTTAGCCTCGGAATTCAGCAACCTAGCCTGCTACATAGAAGGTAACCATTTTCAGAGGAAGATTATCTCAAAAGACCAAGAAACTAGGAAATTTCCCAAGAACTCTTTCAGAGATAGTATTTAAATATCCTTTAACATGATTGGTCCCAACATTTCGTTGCAGCACTATTTGAAGACTACTTCCACCTAAGCAGTGAAGAAAAGTGTCCGCAGGATAAAACTATTGATGGCTGCAAGATGATGCTCTATTCAAAATCAAAGGATGAATCTCTGGTATTTGTTTATGCAAACACGCACAAAAAATAAAGCTTCATAGATTCTCTCTTTCTGGAAAATGAATCACCAAAAACTAAAGGAGAAAGTATATGCTACAGTCAGTAAAAAGGATCCAACTTCATGACTGTGTTTCTTTTTGTTTCGAATACAGCTTACTTAATTCATTGAAGGTCAAAAGAAAGTAAATGTCAAAAAAAATAAAAGGACGCTTTGTTTTTTAGGCAAATTTTGCTAGATGGGAACCATGGCATGGAAGATTTGGGATCTCATATCCCTGGGACAAATACCTCCAGATTGGAGATGTTCTGAGAGAATTAGCAGCAGTCACTCTTTCCCTGAGAGTTTGCCTTGGAGTAAAAGCAGAGGTTAGCAGCACCAATATAATTACATGTTTATTCATGACTGATACGTGTGCAAACCTTCTATCATCCATAACACCTTTCTGGAAACAGACTTCATCAAATTTGCAGAATTCCATAAAAGAACCCTGTGCAAAAGTAGGGGCTAGTGTTGCATGGACTTTAAGAGAGTTAGGTGACAGCATCACGAGCATGCAACAGTGCCAACCTCAGACTATGCTCAAGCCAAAGTTGCAATCAGTGAGACTCGAACTTAGTCAAGTCATGACTCAGTTCAAGACGGCAGAATTAGAGAGCTGTGAAGGATTTCAAATAGCAAGCTTTGTGTTCTTGGTAATGCATATAGTGGACAAGGTGGAAGGATTAACTAAAGCCGTGGATGAACTAGGAGAAGTTGCCCAGTTTTCTTCCAAATAGTTGAATTGTGCAAAAGGAACCTACTCCAGCTATACTCTCCAATCTGGAAAAAGGGAGAGCCTTGCAAAGGGTTTATTGATGATGCAACACTATATGTATGTTTCACATTGAAAGCTAAACAAAACCATCCGTGCAATGGCGCTTGCCCTCACTACAGTGATGAATCTGTGGCTAGAAAACACACTAGATTTAACATAATATTTTGTTGACTCTTAAGTCATACTAATAATGCCTAAAAGAACAGACCAGCTCAATGTCTGATTCCTGAGTTGACTAACACGTTGCCAATGGGGTTATGGGACATTATAAAAGTAACATTGTAGATGTAATCAGCACAAATAATATGTGGTGAAATTTGAGTATAACGAGGGAAGAGATTGAATGAAACAGAGCAGTATTTCTAGTATTTCTATGATGCTGGGAGTCACTCTTAAACACCTCAGTTCAATCAGTGAATGCTCAAGTAGTAAAAGTCACACTGGATAGTTGACAGGGAGGATGAAGATCAGTCCCAACCGCATCAAAAGGATCAAATAAATGATACACAGGAATCCGCATAAAAAATGGCTTAAATATGTGTATGGTCCCTCAACTATTTGTACTCGGACACTTTACCCCTGAATCGAACGGTTCCAAAGATTCCTTTCTGAATCTAACCAGAACGAACATACACAAGTGCAGCCATTTGAATATTCCAGACCTAAATCGATCTTCCTGTTTAAAAAAAAATATCAAATTCAGAATTCAAATGAAAACGCTGTAATGATCTGACCTTTGATTTTAACCCTCGCTCCACCCCTCGTTCTGATCTCTGTGATATGGTCGCAATTCACGAACAGCAGAAAACGAAATGCCATTATCGTTTGTAGCTAGCCGGAAGAAGATTCTCAAATCGGACCGATCATCTCCTCCGTCGGCAGCGCAACCCACAAACCACCATTAACAACTGTCGTTCTAGATTTCATAGGGATTTGACTTGCTGGAATTGGGGGATTTGACTTGTGAGTTGTTCTGCACTTCTGCAAACAAAACTTTTAAATCAGGGGGCTTTGTGTAAATATTGTTTATTTAAGGATAGTTTTGTGAAAAAATTTAGGAAAAACTAATTAAAATACCCCTACCTTTGGGAGTATGGTAAAAATATATCATCAACTTTCAAATGTAATACAAATATCTCGACCTTTGAGGATAGCGTGCGTGGAAACTTTTTTACAAATTAACACTAAAATTGGGTTTTCTTGAACGATTTTCTTAGGAAAAAATAAACCAACAACAAAATCATTCTAAAAAAATGTGCATGAATAGTAAACGATAATTTTTAATTAATAAAGGGAGTATTTTTAATGTAATTTCATATTTATTACTAATTAATATGAAATTAAATAAGTATAAAATTATTAACAAAATTAATAGTAAAATATTTGATCTTTTATACATAGTATATAATTTTAACTTCTTAAAAAATGTGTTAAAAAAGTTAAATGACAAATATTTTCGAATGAATGAAGTACATAGTTGTTACTCTATACATACCTCAAATATTTTTTTTATAGGAAAATATTCGAGAGATCATGCAACACAATACTTATTCCTCGAGAGGTCGACGAATCTACAAATGGACTAACTGTCATAATACAAAATAATCAAAAAATGCTAAATAGAAACTAAAGGCGCAACAACATGCTAAAACATACCCCAAATAATAAAAGAATACAAATTATACACTAATAAATCGATGAATACAATTTATATAAAAAAGACATTAATACTACGTTAGTAGTAGTAACATTTGTAGTAATTTGAAGGTATAGTTAGCACAAAAACTTGCAAGTTGAAAAATGTCAAAGGTTTGTACTTTGGTTCGTCCTTCGTCACTTATCTTGAATTTGGTCAAGTCTTTGACTAGTGAAACTTCTTTTTGCATAAGTTGCAAAGTGGTTGTCAAAGGTGGTGTACTTTGATAATTTCATCAATCCTTTCGAATTGGACATGGTTTTTATTCTACTTTTTTTTTAAAAAAAAAAAGAATCATTTAATGCAAGTTTAAATTAAAATAAGTATTTCAAATTCATGAATAATGCCAAGTTGAAAAATCCAAATGTCACTACTTGATAAAAGAAAAAAATAATCAAACCAACTAAAATAAATAACATTCAAACAACCTCTTTCATGCCAGAATTTGAGGCAAAATGAAGGCATACAATCAAATGTTTCTGATCATCAAAAATACCAATGGCTTTATCCACAAAATTTGTCACAAAATACACAAGTGAAAGCTGCATAGTTAGTCAGTTACTCATTGGCCTAAGAAGATCTTCATGAGGTTAACAAACCAAATTGCTCTTCCCTAACCAAAATTGCATACAGAAGCTCATTCCATGTATCAGGAACACCAGGCAGACACCAATGAAGGCAGTCTTGCCTGTATCGCGGGGGTGTTTTCCGTCTCTTGTAGTAAGGAACCAGATTGTGGTTATACAAAGAGCAATGCCCGTCTTTCCTTTGTGCTGTCAAGTATGTTATATTCAAGAGACTCAACTCCATAGACCTTTGTAATGAACTAGAACGACGCGACAAAACATCACTTGCAATCTTATAGTGTGGCCAAAGTGCCTGGCGAAAAGGGCAGCCTTAGGTTAGGTAGATTCTCCAAGTCACATGTTCCACCATTCCTCAAGTCACCACCACTACTACAAAAATAAACTCAAGTGTAAATTGTTGTGTTATGTCCCAAAGGCAAGGGAAAAATCGCGAAGTTTTAGCCATACCTTAAGAAGTGATGAGGCGCGTATGAACGAAAGAATACGCGACTCTTGCTCAAATTTACTTCTCTACCAACCCAACTTAGAAGCGTCTCCATTGCGCGTTCGAATGCACTTTCAACACTCATGTTCATCTTGATCTCATCACCTTCTTGGAAAAAGACACCCCTGAAATTGTCCATTAGTTGAAAATGTCAGCAAAGGCTATATAATTGTCCATTATAAGCAATCAGCATATTGCGTCAAACAAGAAATTGTCAGCATAAAAATGTACCTTCTGACGGTCTTTCTACTTGTCCACCAATGTCCAGAGTTGAACATCAGCAAATCAGCATCCCTCCATTTATCTGAGAAAGGCATCAACTTATCCAATTTTAGAACTTTCCTCACTTTCTCCGGAGCACCCGTTGGAGCACTCTCCTCTTGCACCAAGAACGACGCCTTATAGTACTCGATGGTGCAGTTATACTTCCGAAACATGAACCCCAAGAAGGCCTGGCGTTTCGTGATCGGATTCCCATTCACTTCATAGATTGAAGATTTGTCAGCAACTGTGGAAGATAGCATACAAAGGAGAGACTCCCATTGAGTTCTCCCTACCGAATCGCCAACAAACACTACCCTCTTGTTCCTTAACTTCTCCAGCATCATCTTTGAATCAAACCTGTTTCATAAACACTTGATTAAATTGTTTTATTTGACTTTTAAAAAATTAATGTCAGAAGGTAAATTCCGACCTTATAATCGTAAATATTAATATAAAATAATTGGGACCGTTATTCAAGCCGAACGAGCCGAGTATTACTTTTTCATATTCAGTTCATTTAAAAACAAGTCGAGCTCGAGCCGAGCCTAAATTTGGACTCGAGCTTAAAAATTGCTCATAGTCGGTTCGTTTAAGAAATGAACAAGCTCGAGCCGAGCCTTTTTCGAGCACTAAGCAACCCTATTTGCTCATAACATAGTAATTTTAAAGAAAATTTCAGAAATTTCACAAAATTCGAGCTTAAATCGAGCAAGGCAAGCTTTGAACCGAGTTTAAAAATGTGTTTATACTCGGCTTGTTTATAAAATGAAAGAGCTCGAACCGAGCTTTTATATAGTCGAGCCAGAGCCGAGCTCGAGCTAAATTATAGTTAATTGTACCTTGGCAAATTGCAGTGGTTTGGTTGCCATCGCCACTTGGTATAGGAAAGATCAGGCCTTCCGTTCTCCGAGCACCGGAACCCTCCTTCGACGAACAAGCAATCTTTGGAATCATACAAAGGGTAAGTCTCATCCCAAACCCATTTCCCATCAAAGACATCACAATCAGCTTCTTCGCCATCACCGCCATCTTGATTGATCACCTCGGAAGATTTCACAAGCTCTTCATTTCCCAAGCGTGATGATAGAGAAGACGAGTTTGATGATTCGGAATCCGCAAACCCGATAACTGGACCGGATGATCCGATCACCCGGTTGAGAGCTCCGAAGTACAGATAGGAGGAGCAGATGAGGAAACATGTGATGATGATGAAGTTGCAAGACTTGAGTTTCTTCTTGTGTAACTCCAGATGGGTGATCATGGTTGCTTTTAACAATCAACACAACAATAAACGGATTAGTGATTTTTGCCCTCTCTTAATTGTTGATGAAATGGGTTTTTTGGTTAATTTGAGGTTTAAAAGCAACAAAAATAGGAATGGATCAGCGTTTGGAAGCTACTTGTAGAAAGACAAAGGGGGGGATTAATTAGTGCATTAATTACAACTTACAAAGCGTGTTAGTTATTTTTTTATGTTTGGCTGAATTTGACCTCTCTGCAATTATTAGAAATAAAAGACTCAACACATTGGTTTGAATGATTCCAAAATAGTACTACGTATATAATCTGAAATGTGCATTTAAATTGGCCTCGTCAAAAATAAAAGTTGCCATCAATGGTTTTAATTTTGATGAATAAATCGTACTTTAAAAAACGGCTAATTCATTGATAATGATGATGGTGACAAAAAGCCAAAAATAAATAATGAGAAGATGAACACTCAACCCCATGTAAAAATATTTTATATTATACAAATTACTAAGAGGATTTTTCACATAAATCAACCATAAACTATAAAATAATATGAAATCATACATTCAATTTTTCTTTCAAAAGTAAACCGTAAAAAATAGGACAACAATCAAGGTTAAAGAGAGAGAATATTAGAATAATAGGTGTACTAAGGTATAGCCGTCGTTCTGCAATGTTTCTTATACATTTTATAACCCCTTTCTGATTGTAGTGTCTAAGATTTTTCATTTGATTTGAGAGTTTATGTATTGGTCTTATGTATTTTTTTTTAAAAAAAGGGTCATACGAAAACACCCTCTTAACTTTATTAGGAAACTGGTGCGTACTATCAGATTCCAAACCTTGCAAGTTATGGGATATATTGGAATGATTGTTACTTTTGAACTAGTTAAAAAAAGGGCTGTGATACTTTTAAAAAAAGAAAACCAAGTTTATAGTTGCATTTCTATTTATATAATATTTAAATCGAGTGTGATTTTCTAAAAATTGCATATTTAAGGGTGATTGTGTGTAATTGACCCTATAAATTGTGGGCTCAGGTTGGGCCGAACTTAGTTTTTTTCTGGGCCGGCCCACTTTCCTTTGCCAATTCAAACTCAACACTCTTCTTACCGCATGCCGTAGTAATTAATGCACCTGCAAACCTCTGTCCTGTTTCAGGGTTACTGGCTACCTCACTCGATCAGTGTCTCCGCTCTCCGGTAAACCTTATTCCCAAATTGCCCTTCTAATCTCCGGTTCCCCTACCCAGGAGATTTCCGGCTGCCGTTGTAGTTTCTCAGACATGGTCGTGCAAAGGAATTTTCAAAATGGGATGAGATGACCCCTTTCCCCCAAAATTAGAGGCAAAATTCCATTTTTATGATGAACAATCTGACATCACACTCCCAAATCCAAGATTAACACAACATTAAACTTGAAAGCGCTTGAAAATCAACACATTCATTCATTCATTTCCGGATCACAATTAGCAAAAGGGGATATCGAGTATCGACTATTGGTTAGGGTTTTTCCATCCCAATTTCAGATTACTGCTACTACGACCACCACAACATCGAGAGTTAACCTAAAAGATTTAACCTTTCCTAGCAAAATAACCTAAAAACTTCGTTATTTACTACCGACCTGCACAAACGTTCAGTTTCATCCTGCAAACCGTAGAAAATAGAAACGCTGTCTAAAAGGAGTAGGAGGTGGAAGCGACGTCCTTGGAGACCTCGTCGCCTTCATCGGTGGCCAGCTTCTTCCCCTTGGGGTCTTCATCGGCGCCGTCGACGACGTCAGGGTCGGGATTGGGGTCGGATTGGCCCTTGGCGGCACGATCTTTGCGGAAAAAGTCCTCGATAGCAACCACGACAAAGCCTAGGGCTAGTCCCATCACAAATGATTTCAGATAGCTTCCGGTGTTGGACATCCCCATTGAGGGTTTTTAACTTTTTCTGGAGAGGGATTTTGCGCACAGCGAATTGCTGGAGGCGGTGCCCAATCCTCTTATTTATACCGAGTTTTCTTTTCCTTTTGTTTTCTACTGTACAGTCTGTACTCCGTATTTCTTTGGGAGCAAGAAAACAAGGAAATCACAAATACTGTTGTTTTCATTAAAAAACATACGCACACAAGGAAAGCACCTCAAGCAAGTGATGGGAATTTATAAATATTGCAAAATGAATAATATTTGATGATCAAAGTTTCACGAACATAAAAAGCAAGAAGGATTTTTGAGACAACAACTGAATAATCGACAACAATCGAAATAAACATATTGTGAGGAAGAAGAAATCAAAGAAACAGGGACTGACCCAAACGTACCCTAGAAGAAGGAAAAATATACGTTGGGTTAAACACGGGGTTTTCAAGATCAATTTTGATGGTTTGGTTTTGTCTCTAGGTGCAGCAACGACAGGGTGCGATTTGTGACAGTAAAGGAAATCTTTGGGGTTATGCCTTTTTGTGTGGGTTTGTATCAGCATTGGTGATAGAAGCATTGTCGCGCACTTTACTCGGGACTGATTGCATCTATATACAAAGATCGTGATTGAGGAGAATAGCCTTACGCTTATCAACTTAATGAAGGGATAATAGACTTAGCTTGCCCAAGAGAAATCGAGATGGTGATGATGGATGTTTTGATCCTAATCCAGAGTTTTGATGAAGTCTCCTACAACCATGTATTTCGAAAAGTCAATCAGGTGACAGACAAAGTTGCACATCTTAGATTCTTGATGGATAGTGCATCTATCGTCACTCACCTAGACCTATGTGCTCTCGTCCTTAAGAACATTATGGGTGAAATAATTGTATAAAACGAGATAAAAAAATTGCATTATAATTAAAATAATTGCATCATAATTAAAATGCAATGAAATACAAACACACTTTACACAACTTGATTCATAGACTCAAATTAGACCGTGATTCATATAGGTTCAGGGATCACCGGGCTTGTGCTGAGGAGGGAGATGGGCTTCTTCATATGGCCATCAAAATTGGGCCAGGCCCAATGTTGATGACAGGATCAGATATTCATATGCGAATATGCGATCTATGCACATTGTCCCCTTCACTCAATTCCGATATTACCCTTTTGCACATATATTTATTTTTGATGAATTCAGATAAACCTATGGGCTATAAATCTATGCTCATCTATTCATCTCTAATGTACTCACTGATCCATTGTTGTTGATGATGTAAAACATTGACAATATGACAAACCCTAATCTATGTCGGTGAATCAATTATTTTATCATCCATTAGTTTTAAAATAGAATGTATAGAAATTTATTAGAGGCAAACGAGAATATCCAGGGATAGGAAGGAAGACCTTACGAGCACCATGACGTACTTCAACTTAGCCATAAAAGAGATTACACTACTCCATCTATCCGTTAATTAAAACTTTACATTTTACTATTTAAATCATTTTTTTAGGTGTTAAAAACTATATGAAATATAAAATATTTAAATATTTTTTAAAAATAATTTCATACAGAGTACTTATTACTATTAAGTATAACTTGAAGGTGATTAATACTTTGAAGGGGGTTTGGCAAGGGGGTCTGGCAGTGTCCGTGGGGGATTGAGCCGATGATCTCCGACGCTATGAGTCTCTGCTGTGCATTTGATAGCGTTTCCTTTATTCATACCTTCCGTGAGGGGAACCGTGTGGCTGATTTGCTTGCTCATATTGGTCTTTCCTCGCGCTTTGTTGACGGCATCTGTATTATTGCTTAGTGTGCTGATGTGGTCCGACAGGACGCCCTTAAACGGTGGTTTAATCGCGGTTAACCACCCAAAATCTTTGCTTTGTATAAAAAAAGCATTATAAAAACAAATGTTAAAAAAATTAACATTTTATATAGTTTTTATCATTATATAAAAAAGTACCTAAATAATAAACAACTGACAAATTTTGATTACCAGACATAAAACTAATTAATCTACCTCTACACCATCTCATCTAAACACCAATCACAAGCTAAGCTACTATATATATATTCAACGTCTCCATAGCACCTCCCCCACGACACTCATCCTCACACACACTCCCTCTCACAAAACCATGTCCCCTCCAATCCTCCTCCTCCTCCTGGCCGGCCTCCTCGCAATCACCGGAGCTCAGTCGAAACCGGTCAAAGCCCTAGTCTCCCCCATCACCAAACTCCCCTCCTCCTCCCTGTTCAGCATCTCCCTCCACACCCACCCCAACCGCTCCTTCCTCCTCGACCTCTCCTCCCCCATCCCCTGGCTCCGCTGCCCCCGCCCCCTCCCCTCTCCCCCCGTCCTCTGCGGCACCCCCCTCTGCTCCTCCGCCCGCTCCTCCTCCCCTCCTTGCGGCTTCGCCACCACCTCCTCCTCCCGCCCTCGCACCTTCATCCCTTGTATGTGCACCGCCACTCTCATCAACCCTCTCAATTCCTCCTCCTCCTCCTCTTGCACCTCCTCCCTCCTCTCCTACAACACCCTCTCCCTCCCCTCCACCGACGGCCACACCCCCTTATCCCTAACCCCCGTCCCCCGCGTCGCCTTCGGCTGCGCCCCCTCCCCCTTCCTCTCCTCCCTCCCTCGCGGCGTCTCCGGCTTCGCCTCCCTCTCCCGCTCCCCTCTCTCCCTCCCCTCCCAGCTCTCCTCCTCCTCCCTCCGCCTCCCCAAGAACTTCGCCATCTGCCTCCCTAGCTCCGACTCCAGCCCTGGTGTCGCCTTCTTCGGCTCCGGCCCCTTCTACCTCCTCCCCCCTCCCGGCCGCAACGTCTCCTCCTTCCTCCAATTCACCCCCTTGATCAAACCCCCACACCCCAACAACAACTTCGGCTACTTCATCGGCGTCAAGGGGATCTCGATCAACCAAGTCTCCGTCAATTTCGACACCACGACGCTCGCCTTCGATAGCCGCGGCCGCGGCGGCGTGCAGCTCAGCACGGTCGCGCCCTACACCGCGATGCAATCCCCAATCTACCGTGCCTTCCTGAAGCAGTACGCGCGCGCCACCAGCGGCATCCCGCGCGCCCCCAAGGTCGCTCCTTTCGACCTCTGCCTCAACACGTCCCGGCTGGGGTCCACCAGGACCGGGCTCCCCGTGGCCCAGGTGGACCTCCGGCTCGGAGGCGGTCTAAACTGGACCATGTTCGGGGCCAACACGTTCAAGCAGGTGGCGGATGACGTGGCGTGCCTGGCGTTTGTGGACGGCGGGAGGAAGGCGGAGCGGGCGGTGGTGATCGGGTCGTTCCAGATCGAGAACAATTTCTTGCAGTTTGATTTGGTGAAATCGAGGCTCGGATTCAGCTCGCTGCTGTTCTTCTTCCAGACAACTTGCGGTAACTTCAACTTCACTTCCGGGGTTTGATTCATCGATCGAGTTTGAATTGTGCGTTGACTTGTACTTATTAATGTGTATCAGTTTTAATGCTTTGATTAAATGGTTGGCCAGTTATGAACTCTAAAGTGATTAATAAAATTGAGTTATGTGTAATTAATATTGTATGCTTTTTGTTTTTATGTTAATTTCGTAAGAAAACCCACTTTTACTGGTAATTTACGTGACCCAATCGATAATAGTCACCATCAAGTAATTTGGATTGTGTCGTCTGCTTAAATTCCATAATAATAAACAACTTTAAAATTATTTTTTTCATCCGGGCGGAAACAGGATCAAATTACGGAGCATTCTTCAACGATTTTTTTTTAAAAAAAAGTAAGGAAAGAATTAGAAAGAAAGGTAGAATTAGGACTTGTCGCTTTCTCCTATAGCGACATAGCGTCCTTTTAGATAAAAGGGAAGTCAGTTGTAGCAACATCAACAGTCGGGGAAGCATTGGGCATTATGACAGATATCACAGCTAATGCGCCAAGGGTGGTACTTGTGACAGATCATAGTGCAGCATCTCAAGGGGAGACGAGTAAGACAACAGCAAGTTCTAGTCTGAGCAAGCCGGATGGAACTCCAGTTATTGAGGAGGTTATTGCAGATGAAAGTGAGAAGGAGAGGTGGGTCACGCCTAAAGGTAAAAATGTGCATAGTGAGAGAGCTAAATCCCATGATGGGGAGTCTAAGGCAGGAGATAAGTCGACAGATAACAGGTTCCAGGTGCTCAACAGTACTAAGAACAATTCAACATTTGTCTTTGTTGATGAACAAGCAGGGAATGAGGAGAGAGATAAGGGATGTGATACTATGAGGACAGCTGCAACGAACAAAGGTGAGGGTAGCACTCACACCAGGATGTCCAATGAATAAAATCAAACTTGCCTCCTGGAATATTGCGGGAATTAAAGATCCCGTAAAAAATAATCTTATTAATAATTATTGTTTTGAGCATGATATCAATCTTATAGGGCTGTTGGAAACTAGATTGCTTCATAGTAATTTTGAGGATGTCAGGATGAGATTAATGGGAGGATGGTATCATTTCTCTAACAGCAGTGAAAGTGTGAAAGGAAGGATTTGGATTTCATGGAATCCGGATGTTTTTGAGGTGCTGATTCAGATCGTGCAGGAACAGTTCATTCACTGCCATGTGGAATCGAAAGATAGAAAATTTGCATTTGCTGTTACTTTCATTTATGCTGAGATAACTAAGGCAGGTAGGGTACCCTTGTGGAATGAACTGAGAAGGCTGGCTGCACAGATTAGCTCTCCCTGGATGGTGCTTGGGGATCTAAACTGCATCTTGTCTATAGATGAGAAGTGACCAACGAAGAAAACCAGAATGGCGGAATTTGAAGAACTCAGGTCTGTCCTAGAGGACTGTATGCTGTCTGACTTACCTTACTCTGGGGTTGGACTCACGTGGACTAACAAGAGATCACGAGAAGCCAAAATAGAAAGAAAATTGGACAGGATATTAACGAATGATGCATGGAGGGAGACTTATGTGGATTCAAAAGCTTTCTTTGACACACCAGGGTTCTCCGATCATTCGCCTGCCATTGCTGTGCTACGCAATGACAAGAACAGCCACATATACCTCTTTAAATACAAAAAATTTTGGGGAAAGGAACCTGAATACCAACCGCTAGTGCGTGCTGCGTGGTGTACTGAAGTGGTAGGATCAAGGCAGTTTAAGCTGGTGCAGAAATTAAAGAGTGTTAAAGAGACTTTGAAACCTTGGGATAAAACCAGGTTCCCGGAGCTACAGACTCAGATAAAACTTAACAAGGGGATCCTACATGAGCTACAGTTACGCACTCGGACAGAAAAGAATAATATTAACCTGGAGGAGCAGATTGCTAAGGCAGAGGCTGAACTGAGAGAAAGTGTCGCCCGACTGATAAGTATAACAACACGGCAAGCCAAGATTCATTGGCTCAAGATGGGGGAGGAAACCTCCTCGATGTTTTACAGGAGCGTGAAAGAGAGGAGGGCTAGAAACGCTATCGTTACTATGAGGGATCAGAATGACATTGTGATTGAGGAGGAGACTGAAATCAGACAGCATATTGTAGACTACTTTAGAAGTCTCCTTTCGACCACTTTTGATAGCCTTGCCGTGTACCCGACCATTCATGGAATTGGGATAAGTGAGGGGCATACTGAACATTTACTTTCGTTGCCCAGCTACGATGAAATTATAAAGGCTTTATGGTCAATTGGTGCCAACAAATCCCCCGGGCCGGACGGATTTGGAAGTCAATTTTTCAGAGATGCGTGGATTATTGTTGGAACAGATACGTGTGAGGCAGTACGGGAGATCTTCAGACACGGGAAGTTGCTGAAACAGATAAACACTACATTCATCTCCCTCATCCCCAAGGTCTCCAATCCGACATATGTGACTGATCTCCGCCCTATTTCGTGCTGCAATACAGTGCTCAAGACTGCAACTAAACTTATAGCTGGTCGAATTAAGGGGTTGCTCAGTGATATAATTTCAGACAGTCAAGGGGTGTTTATACCAGGAAGGTCTATGGCACACAATAACGTTGTTGCTACGGAGATTGTTAGCGGCTATGGCACTCAGAGGATTTCGCCTAGATGCACCATCAAAGTTGATCTGCAAAAAGCGTATGATTACATACATTGAGACTTTATCAGATTCGCTTTGAGCACTTTCAATTTTCCTGGGAAGTTGATTATACTGATCATGGAATGCATCACAACCACGAGCTTCTCAGTGAATATAAATGGCGCTCCTGAGGGATTTTTTCCGGGCACGAGAGGATTGAGACAGGGGGATCCCCTATCTCCCTACATTTTTGTGCTTTGTATGGAAATTCTTAGTCGTATGCTGCACAAAGCCTCTGAGAATCGCGACTTCAAATTTCATCCTCGGTGCAAAGACATAAGGTTAGTTCATTTAGCCTTTGCTGATGATTTGCTTATTTTCTGCCATGGGGACCTAAAATCTGTACAGATCATTAAGAGCTGTTTGGATGAGTTCTTTGAGATTTCTGGGATGAGAATCAATGTGGGAAAAAGTACAGTCTTCATGGCGGGCTGTAGCACTGATGTAAAGAGGGAAATTTCAGAACAGTTGGGATTCACAGTTGGAATGCTGCCAGTTAAGTATTTAGGCATGCCTCTACACTCGAAGAGAGTCAGAGTTGTGGAGTATGGGGCTCTATATGACAAGATAGGCAATCTTATTCAAACTTGGGCGTCCCGGAAACTCTCTTATGCGGGAAGACTCCAACTTCTGAAATCTGTTTGTGGAGGGATTCACTCTTTCTGGAGTCAGACAGCGCTACTGCCTAAGGGAGTGGTTGATACTATTGAAGGTATGATGAAAAGGTTTCTATGGAATGGCAACAATGATGGGAAGAAACACCTAGTGGCTTGGAGATTGGTTACTAAACCTCTTAATGAAGGGGGACTAGGAATCAGAGAGCTTGAGGCATGGAATAAAAGCTTATTCTCCAAGCTGTTGGGGGATCTACTGCTGCAACGCCCATCCATCTGGGTGAGATGGTGTAACCAGAACCACTTACGGTCTGAGAATTTATGGGAAATCAGACCGAAATATGCTGATACATGATTGTGGAAATGCATTCTGAATGTAAAGGATCGGCTCAAAGAGATAGTTTCAGAGGGGAACAATGCACAACTTGATCTAACTCCGTTTATGAATGACAGAGAGGCTCTCTCATGTACAAAGGTCTATCATAGATTCAGAAGTCGAGAACCTGAAGTCGACTGGGGAGATATTATTTGGGGTAGATTGCAATGTAAACGATGGGCGTTTATCACTTGGTTGGCGATACATAAACGATTACAGACGGGCAGCAAAGTCAGACATTGGAAGGGGGAAGCAACTGCTGATTGTGTGCTATGTAGTAATGGAATCGAAACGGAGGATCACTTATGGTTCATCTGCTCCGTGGTGAAGGAAGTGCAGAACAAGGTGCTCACCTGGATCGGCATTACTAGCAGATTCGAAGATATTGAGGGGTGGTTGGTGTGGTTTGCTAATGCACCCAAATCGTTCCAGAAATCACAAATGTACCAGGCAAAGCTCCTTATCTTTCAAGCCTTAATTTATTTTACTTGGCAAGCTAGGAACAAGAAAATCTTTTGTAATGAACAATTTGATGCAAATGTAGTTGCAACACTAATTATTAATAGTTGTCGGTCCTGCTTTTCCACGAAGTGGAAGTGCAAGGCACTCGTGGGAACACGGGACCGATCGGGGAGAAGGAGTAGTTAATTGGTAACTTTAGGACGTAAGTTAGGTAGGTCTTGTGAGATGGGGAAATAGGTTGAATTTGGCGGTAGTTTGGAGGGTATATGGGGATTTTGGTGTAGCATACCTCCTCTTTTGGTGTATGGCTTTAGGTTTGGCCTCACTTTTTTGTACATTGGGTTAATACCTCATCTATGTATGGCTCTAGGTTTGGCCTCACTTTTTTGTACATTGGAGGGTATAGGGGGATTTTGGTGTAGCATATCATTTCTCTCATATATGTTTTTTTAGTTTTTCTTTATTTTTCAATTTAAAATGACATTTTAAAATAGCGATTTACATATTATATTATTTTTTAAAAATTTGGGGCAAAATCTCGGTTCTAAACAGCGATTTTAGCCCACTTTACTAATTCTCTAAAATCTTTCGGCTATTTTCTTACTCCCTCCGTTCTAAAATATAAGTCATTTTAACTTTGTGGCACGTTTTTTAAAGAGCTAAAAACTATATAAAATATTAAATTTTTGTTAATTTTTTAAAATAATATTATACTTATTATTTTAAAAATTAACTTTATAAGTATAATATTATTTTAAAAAATTAACAAAAAGTTAATATTTTATATAGTTTTTAGCTCCTTAAAAAACGTGGCACAAAGTCAAAACGACTTATATTTTAGAACGGAGGGAGTAAAAACTTTCCAATTTTTTTTGCTATTTGGAAAAAAAAAAATCTTTCGAACGAGACCCGGAGTTAATTTCGAGATGATTGAGATTGCAATAGTACTGGTTTTCTATATTGATTTGACTAATTGCATATGTGATGCGAGTAACTGAAAACGTCATGAATGATGAAATATTAATTCATAGAAGCACCCGGCACGTTATATTTCGTGGAAAAAAATTACACAGAATTTTGTACGCGTTATTATACTTTAGGTAACATTCGTTTTATTTAAAATTATTTTAAAATAAATTATATGTATTACACTATATTATAATTAATTAATAATTCTTACACATCTATATAAGAAAAAATATTTTGAAAAATGATAAGGGAGCATCTACAAATTTCAACCCAACGTACTCTATGCGACAGCATTGATGAAGAATTGCACTACAAGAAAAATGAGTTTGGGCGACAAAACTATAAAACTAAGGTGACAATATTTGTTTGGTCGCCCAAATTAGTCTTTTGGTGACAAATATATGCTTTGTCGCCCAAAACAGGTTTTCCGTGACGAAATTTCAAAATTGTCGCCCAACTTATCCTAGGGCTACAAAAGACGTATAGTTAGTCGCCCATTTCTACGATTTTCAGTGACAAAAAAAGAAAAATTGTGGCCCAAAGGACAAGACGGGCCTGAACAACCAACCCAATGTATACTATACAATTCTTCTTCCAGACCACTCCAACCTTATCTCGATGTCTCCACAACCCTAATCCACGCCTTTTTGGCTTTTTCTCTTCTTTCGCCACCGGAGAACTGCTTTTCCCTTCGCCTTTTCCGGTTGAATCCTGTCCTTAAGCATCCCGCTCTCCTTCCCCTTCTTCGCGGTCGTAGTGCAACCTTTGCTTCTGGAGGCTGCAATCTGGATCCAGATCTGGATCGAGTGCATGTGCGGGATGACGCGTTGGCAAAATTCGGACTTTTCCTCCATCAACCACGATCCGCAACGCCTCTCCCGTTTCTTCATTCTCCCAGATTCATCCCTAAATGGAACCCTAACTCAATCACCGTTTGGTATCGATATCTAGAAGGTATAAAATCATTAATAATCCTAGAAGGTATTTCCTCTCCCGCTCTGTTCCCGTTTGATGATGAAATGTTGAAGAGTCACTGATTAGGCTTTTATAAAATCATTTTTTATGCGTCTCTCGCTAGATCTAGTAAGTAAAAATTTTCATTGCGGAAATCATTTTCTTTTTTGTTTGTTAAGTATTTATGTGAGCTATTTCACATCGTTGAGTATTTATGTGAGATTTGAATGAATTGGAAAGGGAATTGGTGTTGACAAATAGCATATGGCCAAATCTTCCATTGTCCGTTTGATAGGTGCTTCACAATTGCTTGTAATATGATACTTTAATGTGTATAATGCGTTGTGGTGTTCATAAAACTAGTTTGATCACAACTTTGATATCTTGTGTTTCTCTTTCTAAATTCTTTTGCAGGGTGGCTGTTGTGTTCCTCTCTCTTATTTTTTTATTAGATTAAGGATTTCTAATAAATCTTCACATTTAGGATTATTATAATTTAAAGATGCACTCAAGGTGTTCGCTCAAATGCCTATGAGAAAAAGATTGCTTATTTGACCTATTTGGTTATTTGTGCCTGGTTCAGCTTACATTGGTATGTAAGTAGGTAATCTATTGCATTTGCATAGTTGTTGCTGATTGAACTACATGTAGCGATTAGACCTAAATATGTGAAACATCAAACTGTGCATAAAATTGATTCATTCATATGTTGTTTGATGAATGGAAGCTCGTATGTATATATATTTTTTACACTCTTTTGACATAAAATTTTTATTTGATAGCTTGCCTCTGATAACCGTGTATGAATTGATTGCCTCCTGTGACTCAGCTACTATTAAAAGATAGTCCCTATTTTTTACTCTCTGAATTCAGAGTTTTTTTTGATAGCTTGCCTCTGATAACCATGTATGAATTGATTGCCTCATGTGACTCAGCTACTAGTAAAAGATAGTTCCTATTTTTTACTCTCTGAATCCATCCATATTTTTTTTTTAAAAAAAAATTACAGGCTGCTCTTAAGGCTGCGAAACAGAAGTAGGGTAAAGATTGTGAAATCACAACTCTTCGTATATAACTAGAGGTAAAAGGTCCTATTTGACTTTGTATTCATTCTCTAAACTTTCGGTTACATTATACGGAGTATTTTTTAGTAAGAAGTTACAATTATAGGCATGCTCTTCATTCTTTCCCCTTAGATTGGCTTCTCTTATATGTGTTCAACTTTGATTGTAGAAAAGAATGTCTGAATCTGCTTGCTTGATTTAGTAGAATGAGGTAATAACCATCTTCATCAAAATATTTCTTATGTTCTTCCTCTTTGATATTAACTTTTGTTAGCACCTGCTTTGCAAGAACTTGTATTCCTCTTAATGATTCACATGCTCAATATTTTGTTGTTTTGTAGCTCTACAGACCTCTTCGGTGTGAGATACTTCCAGAATTTGGTGTCTGACCAAGATGGGGATATGATTAAAAAGCTTTTTCGTGAAGCCCTTAAGTTGATCTGTGGTAAGTAATTGCATTCCTATAGCAAAAAGTGGTTTAGAGTATGGATCTCCTTTTGGTTTATGGAGCAAAATGCTATTTGACCATAAGAAAATCAAGGTCTTAGGATGCGAATCTAATGGCTCCTCTAAGAGCAAAATGCTATTTGAGGATGTTTTAATGCTTTTTGTTCCGGGCACTCTACTTGCAGGGGAAATCCTATTGCCACCAGTCTCATAGACAAAGTGAATGAATACCTACCTGACAATTTTGAATAGTTGCTTCATATATACAAGTTTCTCTGAAAATTTAAACTGCTTCCTCGATCAAATTCATTATAGTTAATTGGTCTATATGGTGAATCCATGCTTGCAAATTCATTCTTTGAGTTTTGTTATGCAGGACAAGTGTTGTTCATGGACACATTCTGATATAATGGATGGCAATGTTTATATGGAGCCTTTAACTGATTTTGCAGCTTTTGATCATGAAAAGGCTGATTTTGTTGATGGAAACAACAGAAATGGAGAAATTGTATCGAGGAAGCCTTCTCATATTCTTGATTTCAGTAATCTAACATTTGGTGAGTCGTCTTTATGCCAACTGATCTCTTTTAAAGCTCTATCAGTACTTGGGTAACTCGAAAAACCTTGTTGCTGCAATTAAAAGTTTTTAGTAACTCAAGAAGCAGCTGGCTTCCAACATCTCTGGTTCATCTTCTAAAAACTGTGTTATTTCTCTAAAAATTAACATTGTCTAATTCTTGGGGTTGGTTGTGATTCTTAGAGATGGAGATTATGGAAAGCTTGGCGAAGCTTCTTTTGGGGGAGGACATGTCAGGGGGCGGGAAGGGGGGTTCGCATTGCCCTCATTATTTCAGTGGCCACTACCAATCTTTATGGTACTCCATTCCTCCGCCGGATCTTATTCTCTTTTTACCTTTTTCCCTTTAATTTCGGTTTAATTCTTAGTTGAAATACTCGTCAACTATGATAAATGTTCTTTCTGTGACTGTACATATATCAAAACAGAAAGCAATGTTCTTTCTGTTGAATGGGTGTGACTATGATAAATGCTCACTTGTCTCATGTTCTTTTTTTTGAGGGATGCCATGGAAATGTTCTTTCTATTGACAGATTGCTATTTGCTGGATGTGACTCTGACAGATTGCTAATCTTTCCTTCTTTTATTTTCAGGGCATATTTTTGAAGCAAATTATGGAAGAAACAAGTCATGGTGATGGAGATTTGATGGATCAAGTTGAGAGTAGACACTTATTTTGACATGGACTGGTATTGTGCCCCCCTCCCCCTACACAGTCACACATCTGAATATTTAGTTCCTTACTAATAGACTTTGGGTGAACAATTCTTAAATATGGAATATGGATAGATTGCTGATTTTGATGACATGAAAGTAGAATATCTAATAAACATGTGAAAGTATATGTAGATTATCTATTATAATGATAGATAGGTTTTGTTTTATAAGTTGATTGATATGTATTTGGAAATTTAAGGCAATTTATGTATTTGAAAATTTGTTGTTCATTGGTTGTTGAGAGCAGTGAGCAGTGAGCACAGACGGTGGAAAGAAGAAATTTGGTTATTATGGTTTGAAAAAAGAGACTTTTTAGCCCGGATATATTCTGAGATCCGGGCTAAAAAGTCTGATTTTTTTAAATGAAAGGGATAAAATAGCCCGGATCTTTATATATCCGGGCTATATACTACTCCTTCCGTTCCAAAATACATGGGTTTTGACTTTTCGGCACGTTTTTTAAGGAGCGAAAAACTATATAAAATATTATTTTTTTAATGAATTTTTTTACATAATTTGATACTTATTACTAATAAGTATTAAATTATGAGAGGAGAGAGCTCCTCTCTCTAGACACCCTAAAAATCTATTGAGCAAAAATCCCTTCGTATGAACAACTATGGTGAAATCTTGAGCTTACCCCCCTTATTTGCCCAACCATTTTTTTATCTAGCTACTCTTCTCATCCCAATTTGTCCTTGGAATCCTTGCCTGCCTCAACCTTGTGGCTTCAAGGTTTGTGCCCGCCTGTTGGTCTTCCCGGTGCTCGGCGACGATATCGTTGTCCGCCGGCCCCCTAGCCTGTTCATCTCCCTCGCCCCTCCACTGTTCTTTTCCCTCGCCCAACTCCGGTGTCATGTGGGATCGTCTTTGGGTGGGCGTTTTGTATCCCTCGATTGGTTAAATTAATTTGGGGCTTTCGTTCGTTGTGGGTTCCCGTCCTTTCTGGTTGGTCGGTTACCTTCTCTTCACTTTCAAGGTGTTCTTGTGGTGTTTAGTTGGTCGCCGCCGCCACCCTCCGACCACCCCCATCCCCTCGCCGTGCTGTTTCGTTCTGGTGCCGCCCACCTCTCATCCTCGTGGGTGCTCCCGTTTTAGGCGGTTGGTGTGATGGCCTTGCCCCCTCGCCTGTCGCCGTCGGTGGGCCGGCTCCGGGCTTCCGGCCTCCCTTCCGTGGCGAATTGGTTTGGCCATTGTCTGATTTGACTATTCCTTGGCGTGCAAGCCTAAACTGGGTCCTTGCACGCCAAGTTTTGCCAACTAATTATTGGAAAAAGTTTATATATATATAATTATTTATATATTTATATATATAATTTATTAACCCACCCGAAAGGGTTAAATTAAATCCCGAAAGGGTTTGAGAAAATCCCGTAAGGGCTTGTCGATACTTTTGCAGGTGAAAGCTTGATGGCGTTTTGTTCAAGCAGTTTGTGGCTCTGCTTCCAATGTTTCTAGGAGATCTTCTCCTTGGTTGGGGGGCGTAGAGTCTGTAGTCGGGTCTGGCTGGAGTCGAGGTGGTGCGCTCAAGGCGACTCCGTATTCGGGATAGAGTTCTCCCTGGAACTCGTCTGCACTACCCACAGGAGTTAGTATCCTGCTGTACTACTGGCCCGCGGTGCTACTGTTCGGTGGTGCTTGGCTGCGTTCTTCGATGGCTTCCTCAGCTTTTCAGGCGTTTGGTCTTCTTGGAATGTTTGTTGTAGAGTTTATTTCTGTTTGGTTCATTACGCATGTTATTTGTATTTCTGTTTTTAGATTGCTCTGTTAGACGGTTCTCCGTCTGCCGACTTCGGTCGGCCTCTCGAGGAGTCAGGCATGTCTGACCTTCGAATTTTTACCTTATAAAAAAAAAAAGTATTAAATTATATAAAAAAAATTAATTAAAAAAATAATATTTTATAGAGTTTTTCGCTCCTTAAAAAACGTGCCGAAAACTAAAAACCCATGTATTTTGGAACGGAGGTAGTAAAAGACTTAGGGTGACAAAACCAATTTTCATCAGAAAACATACCGGGCAACAAAATATAAACTTTGTCGCTAAAGGTATATTGGGGCGACGAATTTGTTTTCCGTCGCCATAACTTTGGGCGACGCAGCTGAGGCGACAAACAGGGAACGGATTTTTTTTGTCACAAATCACTTTGTGCGACGAAATAAGTACTTTGGGCGACAATTTTTTTTGTCACAAAAAGCTGTTTTTGTTGTAGTGTTGATTGGATAAGTATAAAATATAGTATTAATTAATTAATTAATTTAAAATTTCAAAGTTGAAAAAATAATTGGTAGAGGACGTGCTGCCCAGCTTGCATATATTTGAAGTCAATTTTGAAATAAAATAATCGGTTTCTCACTTAGATTAAGAGATCCACAAATTTTAATATCAACTCAAAAAATTTCGTGAAGTGAGCTCGCAGAACGAGAATTTTATATTCTGCAAAATAGAAAATTTTCATGATAATAATAATTGTTTTTAATTATACATATATATATATATATATATTATTTCATTTATTTGTATAAAAAATCAAAATTAATTGACTTCAAATATTTTTTATTTTATTTGTGATCAATTAAAAATTCAAACTCAGACAAGTCTAATACTTGAGAGGTCGATAAGTCAGCAGACAGCAAATCGTCAAACATATAACAAATACAACAAAGGTAAAAAAAAACAGACTATACAAACAACGAAAGACGAAACACAACAAATCTAAAACTAATAGGTCGGGGACAAGGACCGTGAACGAAGTCAAGCGTCATCGTGAAATAATACCATTGATTAGCGATACATTATGTATCCATATGTAGAATGTAAAGACGAATATATGCAAGCTTTGCATAAGTGAGACGGGACAAATTTTGTATTATATATGAGTGTTTTTTATAATATTTAAAAAAATTAATGTCTTTTTTTTTTAAGATAAAGATTTGAGATCAGACAAATTTAATTCTCGAGAAGTCAACGACTCAGCGGGCGAAAATTGTCAAATCCAGAACCCTTCCCATCTCGTTAGGAAAAGGGTCCATAAGAAATTTAAAAAAAATATAGTAAATCTTGATCTCATTCCAATCTCTATATATCATACCCCGCGACCCCTCTAGATTTAAAAAGAATGAAAAGCGGATTTTTTGTTTCTGAATTCGAAAGCGGATCTTGACTATGAAATAAGTGTGTCACAATAATATGCCTCATTATTTAATATATCGACCAAACTATGGGCCGGATAAATTATGCCTAATTAATGTGCAACCGTATGTTTCCGTTCCAAAATAGATGTAGTTTGATTTTTTAATATGTATTTTAAAAAGATAAAAATTATTCTATCCGTTCTAAAATATAGGTCGTTTATTATTCACGAACGTTTTCTTAAAATGATAAAAATATATAAAATATTACATTTTTATTTTTTTTAATAATCTAATACTCCCTCCGATCCAAAATATATGTCGTTTGACTTTTCAACACGTATTTTAAGAAGTTAAAAACTATATAAAATATCAATTTTTTTAAAATTATTTTTTTACAACTTAATATTTGTTGGTAATAAGTATTAAATTGTAAAAAAATATTAATAAAAAATCTAATATATTATATAGTTTTTAGCTTCTTAAAATACGTGTTAAAAAGTCAAACGACAAATAGTATAATTTTTAGCTCATTAAAATACGCGTTAAAAAGTCAAATGACACGTATTTTGGATCGGAGCGGGTATTTAATTAAGCTTAATTATCCATCGTATACGCTATACATGGTAGTAATTAAGATCACGCATCTACATGACTACACATATTTGACCCATTAAAAAAACTTCATATATATTCAAGATCTTCAAACGCACAATTGCACAATCATCACAACCCGCACACAACCAACCTATTTTCACAACATCAGACAAAATCTGCAGCTGTATATATACGCCTTTTATTACCAAATCGAACATTTATTATTTAATTATGTATATTACAGTCTTTATGGTTTGAATATATATTTTTACGCGTTTGAGGTGAAGTTGAAGTTGGAACAAGTGGTCTGTCTCCCAAGCAGGGTCGAGCTGAACCCGAGCCTGGACCTCGCGAGATCGAACTCCAACAGATTGTCTTGCAACTGATACGCGCCGATCACAATCGACGTCCTCGGGCTGTCGCCGCCGTCCACGAACCCCAAACACAGCACCTCATCGCTCACATCCACTATCGAATTCGACCCGGTTATGGTCCAAGCCGCGCTCTGACCCTCCAGGCTCAGCGTTATGCCCGGCACCGACCACCCCACGCGCGTGCTCAACACGCCCGTGCGGTTGAAGCACAGCCCAAACGGCTTCACGGACGGCACCGTGGTCAGGTTCCTGGCGGTGGCTTCGGCCGCGTACACGCGGAGGAAGGATGTGTAGATTGAGGACTCCATGACGGTGTAGGGGTTCACCGTGCTGATCTTTGTGCCGCCAATCCCCGTGGATGGGTCGATCTTGAGGAGCGATGAGTTGATGGGGACTGAGGTGGACCCCACGGCGATTGATTTTATGCCGATGAAGTACTCCGTGGAGGGCTCTCCTTGGGAGAAGGCGGAGGCCGTGCTGACGGGGTTGATGTGTAACGGCGTGTATTGGAGGGATTGGGATAGGTCGGTGCCCGGCGGCGGCAGGAAGCTGTACGGGCCGGGCCCGAAGAACAACACTCCGGGGGAGGTTGATGATGATGTTGAGGGGAGGCAGAGGGCGAATTTGCGGGCGAAGCTGAAGGCGGAGGCGAAGAGAGACGGAAGCCCGACCCGGGCCCGACCCAGCCCGGCCATGCCGGCCACGCCGCTGGCGAGGCCGTCGAGGAGGGAGGTGGGGGCGCAGACGAAGAGGAGGTTATCGACGGTGGCATTCCGGCCCGGGTTTGACCCGTCGGTGGAAGGGACGGAGACGACGTCGGAGCCGAGCTGGCCGCCGGTGGCGGTGTGGGTGACGGAGTTGTCGGGGAGGAGGCCGCAGGTGTTGTTGAAGCAGCCGGGGCGGGGGGCGGAGTTGCAGGTGCCGCAGTCGGAGGCATGAGCCAGTGAGCATTGGGCCGAGCGGCAGCGGGCGGGTCGGTACGTGGAGGAGGAGTACCCGGAGTCGCAGTCGACCCACAAGAATTGGCCGCCGACGTCGACAACGAGGCGGACGGGTACAAGGGGCGTGCGCTGGGCGAACTGGGTGGTGTACTGGAGGGTGGAGGCGTCCTTGGAGACCGGGAGGACGAGGGCCTTTGGGCGGAAGGAGACGGCGGCAAAGGAGGCGGAGGCGGTGGCGCACAAGATCAAGAGGGATAGGTAGAGACTCGGTGGCGGAGAGGGGGCCATCGGATTGATAATGGGTGTCTCAAATGGTGTTTAGTGGCTTAATTATTTGGTGGGAGTGTTTATTGAGAGGGCCAGGTTTCTTGTGTATTTATACACATTTGTTGTCATTTGTCAATAATGTTGGGGGCTTCTAGTAAGGGAAATATGATGTTAATGGATAAGGAGCATATGCTTTTGTGGAAGATTTATGTAAGATTTATTCAAATAATTTACACATTTGACCATTCAAATAGTCAAATATTTGGATGATGTGGTGGCCTTGAATATTTAACGGTTTCATAATCTATATACATCTAAGAGGTTTTGTAATGGAGTCTAATAGGGGATCAAGTGGTCAAGATTACACCTATCTCTTGGATTTTTTTCTCCTAAAAAATTCTGAAATAATATGCATAGATCCAATAATTAACCATCGACCAAAAGAGTTGCTCAAAATTAAAGGCATATATACAACTAATTAAGTAATTAGTATTCCCTCCGATCGGAGTTAAACGATGTTTTACTTTCTAGAAATTTGCACAAATATATATTTATAATTGTTTAAAACATAAATAAAATTTTTAAATTTTTTTAAATATAATTTTATAGTCTAAATAATTCAGTGTCACACGACCTCGTAGAGGATCTTTACTCTAATTGGGAGTGGTTTTGCATTTTCTAGATAGTACCATTTTCCATTTTACCTTCCATATCATATTAATAAATTCCATTTGGATTGCATTTTGTAGGTTGCTATCCAACCACTACGCATCGATTATTTGATTTACTCCATAATTGTTAATGCCCTTCCCTAATTCATATACTGTACACCGTACCAAATTTAATTTCATAGAAACTTTTATTCAAATTAGATCTCCACACAATCAAACAAGGAATTAGCATACACTTAATTGATAATAGAATCACACTATCATCATTAATCCGAATCCTAGATAAGTAGATAGTATCATTTCAAGCCCTGAATAAGTGTCATCAGCGCAGCTGTGGAGCTCCCCCCAACCTCACACGCCCTCTTAGCCTCCTCCCTGACACACCTCGCTCTCTCCCCCAGCCCCTCCGACCCCATCACCACCTCCACCTTCTCCGTTATCTCCTCCGCCGACATCACCCTCCCTCCCCACCCCCTCTCCCACACCCCGACCCCCGCCTTCTCCACCACCCCCGCGTTCTCCCTCTGGTCCCCGTGCTGCGGCCACGCCAGCACCGGCACTCCGCTTCCCACTGCCTCCACCACCGAGTTCCACCCGCAGTGGCTCACGAACCCTCCCACCGCCTCGTGCCCTAGTATCGCCTTTTGGCTCACCCACTGCTTCACCACCTTCCCTTTCTTGCGCAAATTCTCATACAGTTCTTCGCCGAGCAGGCTCCCCAACTCCTCGTGGTCCTCCTTGTCCACCATGCTCGTCTTCACTACCCAGAGGAGATTGTGTCTGGTCCTCACCAGTCCTGCCCCTAGCTCCCGTATCTGATCTCTCGACATCGCCATCCTGTTCCCGAACGAAACATACAACACCGACTTCCTCGGCTGCTCATCCAACCAAGATGACAACGCCTCCTCTTCCTCATCATTCTTGATTGTGTCGAGAGGTCCGATCGGGTAGATTGGGGGTAAATGTGGAAGAGCGGCTCCCGATTTAAGGGCGGAGAGCGTCACGGATTCGAAGGGCTCGAATGTGTTGATGATGATCCCGTTGGAGAGCCCAATTGCTCGAGCGTTGGTGACTGTCAAGGCGGTGAAGAGGTGATCCGGAGAGAAGAAAGGGGGAGGGATGTTCTCGCATGGAAACGGGTCAAGGCCCGGGATCTCCGCGGCCTGACCCGTGGCCGCGGCCAAGGAGTTGGCGAGGTGAGGGAGGTAGGCGACGAGGGAGAAGAACCTCGCGGAGGTGGTGATGACGGTGTAGTTCGGGAAGGGGTGGGGGAGCTCAGGGCGGGTGGTGTTAAGACCCGCAGTGTACAATATGTCGGAGAACGCGGCGGAGATTGGCGGCGAGAGGGAGGAGAGGCGGCGGGTGAGCTGGTGGGCGGATCGAGTGACGGCATCGTATCGGAAGAGGAAAGGGTCCACGGTGGAGTCGGGGGCGGCGGTATCGACGTGGAAGTCGACGCGGCGGATGTGGGGGTGGGAGGAGAAGAAGGAGGAGATCTCGTGGGATTCGGCGGCGGTGATGAGGGGGACGATGATGACGACGGTGACCGTGGCGTGGTAGGGGGCGGAGGAGAGGGTGGTAGCAAGGCTGAGAAAGGGGGCTAAATGGCCCATCCCGACACCGGGACAGACGGCGATATGGGGGTGCTCAAGGGCGGTGGGAAATTCTGGTTGGTTTTCCATTGAAGGGTGGATAGGTGACGGAGTTGTTAATTTTGTACGTATTTATAATGTAAAGTTACCTTACAAAAAAGAAAATGTTATTATAAGGGAAATTCCGTTTGGTACCCCTGAGGTTTTGACAATTCCGCTTGGTGCCCTAAGGTTTTATTTTGTCCGGATGGTGCCCCTGAGTTTTGTTAAAGTCCGCCTCATGCCCAAAACTCATATTTTCACTTTTTTTAATCAATAAAATGGCCCATTATTTTTCCTTATTTCACAAGACCCCCTTTATTTTTAACAATGAATAAAATTACCTATTATTTAACTAAACCCAACATAAAAATGAAAAAAAACACCTCATATATATTTTTTCAATAAAATCACACATAATTTCCAAAATTTTAGCAAAAACTCACCCATTGTTACAAAATTTTTTAGAAGAAAATCAACCTTTATTTTTAACATTACACAAAAGATTCATTATTTTTAATATTTTGCAAAAAAAAATCTCATTATTTATCAAACATTGTACATACATAACATACCAGTACCACCCATTATTTATAAAAAATTTGCATCAATCCATCCTCACATGTTTTGAAAAAAAAAATTGACCTATAAATTACAAAAAGGGAAAAAAAATCATAAAATCATACTTTGGATAAAAAAATCTCCTTTATTCTAATTGAGTATTGGGTAAATAAAAATCCACCCTCTTATTCATCAATCCACCCTTTATTTTTTACATTACTTTTTCCAATAAAATTCTAATAGAGTATCTGGTTAGATTGATCAATTTAGATGGTTCATACTGAGTTAACTCGATCCGATCCGACATTTTCAGTTCAGGTGAAACCCAAAGACTCGATTTTAAAACAAAATGATAACTATAATGTATTTCTTTCTTATACAATGAACTATTGTGGCTAAATATTAAATTGAAAATAATAATAATTACGGGTTTACGGATTGAACCGGAAAAAAATATACTACCAAAATATTGCGCCACCATATGATCAACCGCATGTACAATTGTTAAAATTTAGTGAATTATATGTTAAATATTATTTTGGAAAATAATAGGTGTTAAATATTATTTTGGAAAATAATGAGTGTTTTTATTTTATTTTTTCAAAGTATGGAAACTAATATGTCTTTTATATAATTTTAAAAACCGTAATGATTTTGTTTTAAAAATTTTGGAAGAAGGGTGATTATGTGATAAAAGTTTTGGAAATAATATGTGATTTTGTTAAATTTTAGAAATAAAGGTGTTTTTCAATTTTATCTTGAATTTAGACAAATAATAGGTAATTTTGTCCATTGTTAAAAGTCAAAGAGGTTTTGTGAAATAAGGAAAAATAATGGGCCATTTTATTGATTTAAAAAAGTGAAAATATGAGTTTTGGGCATGAGGCGGACTTTTGACAAAACTCAAGGACACCATCCGGACAAAATAAAACCTTAGGACACCAAGCGGAATTGTCAAAACCTCAGGGGCACCAAACGGAATTTCCCTTATTTTTTCTATAATGAGGGGTATTCATTGTTATTAGAGTCTCGATCTGAATCTTTAGAATTTTAAGATCCTACGATTCTACTCAGGAGTCCGATTCGGATCTATGTATAGATTCGGATCTATTTAGGATTTATTATAGGATCTTTAGAATCTTAATAATAGATCCGGATCTATTTAGGATTTATTATAGGATCTTTAGAATCTTAATGAACCGATAGGATCTTATGATCCTACTCGATTCTAAAGATCCTATTTTTTTTATTAACAATATGTATTTTTTAAACATTTATTTTGTTTCCTTGATTGATTTTAGGGAGTTTAAATGTATACATTCATGTACAAGACGCAAAAATAGCTAACATGATAATGTTAGCCAATATGATAATCTCTAAGGTTGTAAATGTAGCTTTTTATCTTTGGAAACCAAAATATATTGTGTGACTAACATTTTTTTCCTCGTTCTAGAACTTCAAATTAAGCCACTTTGTTATGTTTATTTTTTATATTTTATTATTTTATTATATTTCGAGGATCTTACAATCCTCTAATGGGATCTTACGATCCGATCCACCGACCATGTTGTGATTCAATCCTAGGATCTTCTAAAATTGAGAGCTATTGGGAAATGTGATCTCCTACTAGAAAGTGCTGTTTGTTGTTGTGGTAGGTGGTTCAATAAATGTGATTTTAGCTACCTAATTTCATCATCAAAACTTTTAGACCCGTTTGGTATCAAGGTAGTACTCGGAATGGAATGGAAATCGAAATGGAAATAAAAAATTAGAATAAGTCATTACTGAAGTATGTTATTTGGTATGTTTCGGGAATGAGAAATTAACAAATTCAACCATAAAAATACCGAAATTGCAATAAGCTCCAACAGAACATCATTCTAAACGAGCCGCCCCCTAATCGGCATTAGAGAAGGCGGAGAGCTCATGACAGAAGACGAAGGTGATGTGAAAGCAAAGATCTTTTTGATGTGATTAAGATACCTCGGAATGCGATTAATTGCGAGAGACCTTGTTCAAGGCAAAGGCAATGTCTAGGCGAATAAAATGGAGATAGGAGTGGCGATGGGGCGACAGTTGCTAATGCCTCCTGTAACTCAAAGCACAAAGCAATATGTTTGGAAAGGAGGAGTTAGTTCGTCTTGGAACACCTCACGAGCCCAACATCAGTTAATGAAGGCCCAATAAGCCTATTACCTCAGCCCAATATATACTCAGTCCATCCAAGTTTGAATTTTTAATTAGTAAACTCTTCCTTAATTAATTGATACTCTTTTCAAAATTTAAGCCGTTTTAGGATTTTGCACAAGTTTTAATAAAATACTCATCCCTCAATCAAAATCATCATTTCACTAATTTTTTCATAAATTTTACTACATCCGTTCAAAAATATAAGTTCTTTTATACATTTGCACACAAATTAAGAAAATCATAAATTTATTCTATTTATACCCTATTAATTATCCACCATCCTCATTAACCAATAAAATTTGAGCAAAAAGTAAAAAATAAAATAATTATCATATCCCAATACCTAGAAAATCTAAAAGGACTTATATTTTCAAACAAAAATCTAAACCTAAAAAGACTTATATTTTTTTAACGGATGGAGTATAGTTTTTTTAATACCTACTACATTTTTTAACCAATCAAAATCTTTATAAAAAAAAATCAACAACACACAAATCAATACAAATCATTACTGACCCCTAACTGACGGTGCTTGGCTTTCGTCTGTAGTCTACGTCCCCTTCGTGTTAGATTTAGTTTTCCTTGGCTCGTTTTCTTGTTTGGGGCGTTTCCACTTGTTGTTTTGATCTGCTTTTTGTTTTCGTTTTTCGTTTGTATGTATTGACGGGTTTCCGTCTGCCGACTTGTTGGCCATCGAGATTCAGGTATATCTGATCTCAAATTATTTCCTAATCCAAAAAAAAAAAATTACTAACCCCTAACTAGAAAACCTAAAATAACATTTAATTCGATATAAGAATAAAGTCCTAAAATGACCTAAATTTTGAGACGGAGAGAGTACAACATTATAATTGTAAACTGTAGCAAGGAAATTAATGAGTTTTTTTTTTCAGAATGGTCAAAAAACTGGAAAAAATTTGCAAAATAGCCAAAGATTAAAACTATTTCGGAATTTAGTCAAAATAGGACTAATTCGCTGTTTAAAACACTGACTTAGTCTCAATTATTATTTTTTTTAAAAAATAAAATAACAAAATTGTTGTTTAGCGACTTTGTGCTTATTTATTTACTATGGACAAAAAGTGAAAAAGTAAAAAACAAAAAAATATATATAGTAGAGTCGTTGTTTACTTAATTTTTTCCTTCTTATCAGAAAACATCATGCTGCTAGATTTCGACTGCGGTTGGATCTGGTGTCTTGATGTGCCCCCTAAGGTTCGACACTTCCTCTGGAAACTCTCTTGTGATGGTCTACCGACTAAAATCAGATTACTGAAGTCGCACGTGGCTGTACCCTGCTGGGTGCGTTTTCTGTGGCAACACAAATGAATCGGGTGATCACCTTCTTTTTCGATGCCCTATGGCTACTGATTTGCTTAAAGCTTTACGTATCCACATTCCGGGAGATATCACTGCTTCTGTCGGCATGGGCCATGTGATTCCACGTACTGCGATCAAATGTGCGAATGGGACCAGCAAATTTGCCGTTTTAGCCTCAGCAGGGTGGGCCATGTGGTTCTTTAGGAACCAACTTGTTTTTTTATTATACTAACAAAGTAACTATCAATGAAATATTGTTGTTTGAATTACAAAGTAACAAAGTAACTCGTTTTTTAGCCTTTTGAATTACATAATTACCTGAAAATTCAAAAAATAAAAAACCAAACCTAAGTCGTTGTTTTAAACCGCAATTTAGCCCTATTTGAAAAAAAAAATTTGAAATTAATAAAGTCCGATCCTCTTAACTAAGGAATCAAATCCCCTGTCCTAAAAAATGTCCCCCCCTCGATCCTGTCCCTCCACCCCCTCCCCTCACAATTCGTAATTAAAAAAAACGAAAATAAAATAAATAAATAAAAATAGATTAAAAAGAAAAAACAAAAAAGAGTTTTTGTGAGGGGACAGGGGGAGGGGACATAACCGGGGACATAGGATTTAGATCCCTTAACTAACCCACAGTTAGACATGGCCACGGGTCCGACCCGCCAGGTCGACAGCCCGGGGAGGGTGACCCTAACCCTGACCCGTGGTTGGAACGGGTCGACGGGTTCGTTGACCCGCCGGGTCGGCGGGTCGGAGTGGCGGGTCGGCCACGTGGCACCAAACCGGGTATCCAACGGGTTTTGCGGGTTGACCCGCCGAGTCAACTATTTTTTTTTAAAAAAAATGGTTTTAAACCCAAAATAAAACTCTACTCAAGTCTTTCACCACACTTTCGAAATGAAAAGAGTTAAGGTTGACAAAACATGGCATGTGGGAAGATATATATATATCTTCATTCCACTCCATCATTTCATCACACTTTAGATGTGGGAAAGAAAAGGTTGGATTGTTGGAATGACAAGTAGGGATATGAGAATCTATATATAGAGAAAATAGAGGTAGATAGCACACTTTCGATATGGGACAGAAATATGGGATATGAAAGAAATTGTGAGAAATTGATGTTTCGACGAATCAAATTATATGATGTAGAATGTAATGTAATTAAAGTCTTTAGATTATATGGTGGAATATAATGTAATTTAAGTCTTTGGATTATATGATGTACCATATAATATAATTAAAGTGTTTACCTCTTAGGATTTAATGAAATGAATAACACATGGTGATGAAACATCATGATACAATATATCAAGTTATGTTGGATTAATCTTTCTATTTAATTTAAATGGCAAAAATAATGATTGGTTGAGACTCCTAAAATTCCTCTAAGCTTGACACATCATCCTAAATTCTTCTAAATTAAGAGTTTATATATAGATATATAGATATATAGATAGTTAGTAAAATTAAAGAAAAAAGAGAATTAAAGGAAAAAGAAGAAAAAAAATTAGAATTAAAGAAAATCAAAGAAAAATGGCAAAAATAATGATTGGTCGAGACTCCTAAAATTCCTCTAAGCTTGACACATCATCCTAAACTCTTCTAAATTAAGAGTTTATATAGATATAGATATAGATTAGCAACCTTCATTTGTTTTTTAGCCGTGCTAACACCTGTTTGAAGTTTTTTAGGTCGTTGGCACCTTTCCTCTATCTCCTCCCTCGGTCGTGCCCGATCCTCCTCCTTCGCTTATCTCTACCCTCTCGCCGGCGATTTCTCCTCCATTCTCCGGCCGACGCTGATGGGGCTTATCTCTACCCTCTTCTCATTCTCACTCTCCTTCTTCGCTTCCCTGGATTCATGGTTGCCCTCCCTTTGCCAGCGTCGATGGGGCTTCCTTCCTCCTCCCCTCGGTGCATCAATGGCATTCGTTTCTGTCATTGGAAGAGTGCTATTCATCTCTGCCTTCATCCTCTCCGCCTGACAGGAGTAAGGTTGTTTTTTGTCTCAATTTCAACTTTTTTCGTTTCTTCGTTTTGTATGTTGAGAAAGTCTTAGTCTAGGGGTTTTGTGGAAATTTTCGTTTCTTAGATCTGTATCAAGAGCAATCAGGCTTTGAAAAGGTTTTCCTTGCATTTCTTCTTCCAATTTGAATTTGGTTTGGTAGGTTCCTTGATTTGTATCTTCCAATTTGCTTTCTCCTCCTGTCAGGACTGAGTATAACGAATTGAGTGGTTTCAGGCATCAGAACAATCAATCTGGTATGACCTGGGATACCAATCGTGCTCCTGGCGTTCTTGGTATGTTTCTTTAATCCTGTCTTTTCATTTCTTTAATCTCTTTGTGACTAAAATGTGTGTTTGTAACGATTGAAGTCGCAATTTTTGGGTGATTTCATGTTTCTTTGCGATCCTTACTGACTTTTGATGATAAACAGAGTTATTTATTCTTTGTGCCTTGTTATACTGTCTGGATGAATCATTTCCATCCCTATGGAATTGAATAACTAGAGTTATCTAAATTTTTTGACCGTTTACATAACATAAATAAAATGTTGGCCTTTGATTTTTGAGATATGCTGTGTTGTGCTAATAATCTCTGTAAAACTTTTGATTGCATTTAATTTCTTGAGATATGCTGTGTTGTGCTAATATGTTGGCCTTTGATTTTTGAGATTTTTGAAATAAAATGTGTGCCTTGAGATATGTTGTGTTGTGAAATTTTGATTGCATTTAATTTCTTTTGAACCAAGTATGGGGGTGGATGGCATTGTTTGGATTACTATGGGGGACATAAGCAAAATTTGAAAAGGTGGGATAAAATGGCAAAATCAGGAATGGCATCATCAAGTTTATATTAGGTGAGGATATAATTTGAAGGTCATAGTTGCCTGAAAGTCTGAAACCCTTTACACATTTAAGGATTTTCTTAGTTTTCTGCATTTCATTTATACTAGACTTAGAGCAGCAAATTTTATGTGATTGTTATGTGAATTAGAACACCATTTATACAAGCAAGCTCTGTCTATCTGTCCAAATTAAAAAAAATGCAAATGGAATTATACATTTATCAAATGCAGCATTCATATAGTAACTTGTATACACGTGTTTAGTGAAAGGAAGAACTACATCAGCTGTATTGACTGGCTCTCCTGTTTGTAAATTATTCAGAATCTCTGCAACACGAATTAAAGCTTTACCCTTTGCTCTGACATTTGGTATTACACCATTAGAGAACTGAAGTAACAAGGCAATTATATTATTTTGTATACTATATTGGACTAGTTCAAGACTACTGCAATATTATTTCCGTTCTCCCCCTTGAACTTATAACTGCATTTTTCAAGTAAAGGAATTTCATGCCACCTAAAAATAGATAATCATCCCACAAGAAATTTATTTAATTCCTACGTTTGAAATTCATGAAACAAAGCATCATTTTGACTTCCAGCGTTTGAAATTCATAAATTATTCGGAGTAGTAGCAAGCATGACTGAGTTTGGTTTGACTTGGAATTTCATAAATTATGGATATGTGGCATTCAATTTTCACCATCATTGTGGCAAGTGGCAACTCCAATTTTGTCTGATGAAATTTTAGAGAATTTTGATATTTTCTATTTTCATTAATAATAAATGGTTACTTACTTTTACTCTTTGTTTATTGCTAGCTAACTAGACAATAACATGTTTCAACTCTGCTTGGTATTGATACACAACCGGTCCCAAGCCTGAAAAAAAGGAGAAGGGGAGATATGTTAGGTAGTATTTCATGTTATTAGATTCTTAAATGTCATCACAAATATGTCACTAATAAAAATGTCATCAATGAAGTCTAATCAAATTTTATGCTCATATGTTATCAATTGTATAAATAAAAATGTCATCAACAAACAATGTCATCACAAATGATTTAGATCAATGAAGTGTACTCACAAATGTCATGAATGAATAAAAATGTAATAAACATGTCACCACAAGTGATTGCATTAGTGAAGTGTAATTACAAACGTGTCATCAGTGAATAAAAGTAGAATCGATGAAAATATATCGAAATACAATTGATTAAATTATAATAAAAAATTGTCATCAAACGATTTGATTAAAAAAAATGGCATCAAATAATTACATTAGAAAAATGGCATCAAAACACTGCTTTGAAAAAGTTGCATCACATTAAAGAAAAAAATTTCATCAAAACATTACCTTGAAAAAATATGGCATCACGAAAACATTACCTTGAAAAAATATGGCATCACGGTAAAACAAAATATCATCAAAAAATTGATATAAAAAAAGTGTCATCAGTAGTCAACGGTAAAAAAATGACAGCAATGGTCAATGTGGCATCACAGTAAACAAAAAAATATCATCAAGATTTGAAAAAAGTAGCATTAAAAAGTGTCATCAATCAATTTCATTAGAAAAGTGACATCAAAGCAAAAATAAGATGTAATGAAAAATGGCATCAAAAGACCAAAAAATGGCAGCACAAAAAATATCACCACTAAAAAAAATTTTAAAAAAATAAAAATCCTAAAGAGCCGGTCAACGCTGACCGGTCAATGGCCAACGTTGACAAATTGACGGTCAAATAGGTTGACCGTTGACCTTAATAGTCCATTTGGGGAATGGTGCTAGGTTAGCTAATTCATTTTGTTTGGGTGCTAGTTAGCTAATTAGATCATCATAATGTGTTAGTTGCCAAAATTACCCCTTTTTAAAATGATTAACTAGCCTATAACCCGTGCGCCACGCATGGGATTTTAAATTAATCTAAGTAAACTAATCATATTTTTCGGATGTTATCGTATTATTTATTGCCGTATTATATAAATTTTTCTAATAATTTAAACTAACAAAACGATATTGCTAACTATTTTAATAATTTACTAATAATTTTAATAATTTTCTAGTACGTTATGATTATTATTTGCCTACTCTATTTTTTTTTTATTAAGTTAAGAACATAGGCATATTATTAATTAATTTGCATTATATACACATAGAAGAATTAATGTGCATTATATACACATAGAAGAAGGATTTTTTTTTTGAAATATTTACAATTAAATAAATTAGCAAAATGTTCATGATTTTAAAATATTTACCAAAATGTTAAAAAATTGCAGGTCCGATAGAAACACGAGATTAAATCCGCATGTTACATGTAAATCCAATTTTTGAACCCGGGCTTGGAAGAGATATGTACTTTTCTTATAGACACGCGGATTAAGTTTTGTATTTTTTTAAAAAAAATACCTAGACATCGAGGTTGAATAGTATGGTACCCGTGCGTAAAGTATGAGATTTATAAATTATTTTATGCAATGCTCCCTATTATAATACATATAAACAAAGTTTAATTAGTTAGATAAAAAAATACAATAATACTTTTCTTCATTATTTAAAAACCAGTTGATCATCTCAAAGCTAGTGAATGTGATGGCATCAGTGGGTGTAATCTGTATCTAGTTATGCAACTGCGGTAAAAGCCTTAATATAGTATTTGATAGGTATATTTTTCAACTTTATCACTAGCTGTATTTTATTTTTCGAATATTTTTCAACTTTATCAAAGCATACTTGATATATTTAATTTCATTAATTATAAATAAATAAAATTTATATCAAATAACTTATATTTTCAATATATATAAGTTATATAAATTCTTAATTATAATATATTTACAATTTTATTTACATTTATAAAATGTAAACAATTTGAAATATATGCTAAATAAAAGTATCTACTACGTATATATTATGGTTGAATATTATATGAAAAATCAATAAAATTTATTTCACTAATATATGGTTGTAAAAATAAAAATTGAAATTTGATTCATTCAATTCAAAATTTCAAACGGTTTAAAAAAACGGTTTTTTTTTCATTAAAAAAACAGTTTTTTTTTGCATAAAAAACAGTTTTTGAAAGACCGAAAGTTGTAGAATTTTTTTTTAAAAAAGTTCCCTAAATACACATGTCAAATTTTAATTGGTGGTGTAGAATTATGTGTATCACCATCCGAGAAAAAGAGGGGCACAAAATAAGAGTTGATTAAGAAAGGGAGGGGTAAAATTGGAAAAAAAATAAAAACAAATTAGGCCGCCACGTGAATAGTCTAACTATCCTCTAAAATACTCAGCTTTAAGATATAGGAGGATCATAGCTTTGAATAATATTGAGAAAATTTGATCTTTTGTACACTTACAAGCTTTTAATTAGGAGATTAACTACTATAAATGTTTTTTTAGACGTGCTAACCTTTTGGAATATCTTTTTACTTTTTTTAGCCCTGTAGCCCTACCTTCAGTCCTTCATGAGAGATTTCAGAGGGGATTCCAATTTCAACTGTTCGTACAAAATATCTCCCTCCTCCTCCCATCCATGGAAGTGGAGCTCAATCTCTTTCCTCCCTCCTCTCCCCCTTCCTCCTCCACACTCACCACTAGTGCAACCTCTTCTTCGATGGTGCCGCCTCCCGGCTCACCTCCCGCCGCGCCGTCCTCCGCTTACGCTACTGCGGCGACAGACATAACCCCTCCCGGTGCGTCGTGGATCTAAAGTCGAACCCCGTCCTTGTAGACGGCGTCAACCGCGTGGAGGAGGACGAGGAAGATCTGGATCTTTCGATTGGTAAGTTGCGTTTCTCCTTTATTAGGTTTTCGAATTTCAGATCTAGAATCCTCGTGATTTCGGTTTTCGATTAGTGTTGGTTGATGGACAATCACTGCAATCTGCAGATGCGAAGGTGAGATTGGAGTTCATGAAGAGGGATTCACAAGAGATGTACTCGGCATAAGGTACCACCGACGCAACTGGTTGTACTCGCCCTGCTGAGTTCGAGCACCTCAGATTTGGGACCGCCAGCGGTAAAGGGATGGGATAGAAGGAGATTTTTGCTTTCCTCATCCATGTAAGTTTCCCCTCCCAATTTCATTTGTCTATCCTTTAATGGTGGTTTAAGTAGCAAATATTGATGAAATTGAAGAATTTGGTTCTAATTGATGATGATATCTTCCAATAAATGTTGATGAAATTGAAGAATTTGGTGATTTTAGATATTTCGATCGTCTGAACTATTTTGTGTATCGCTTAAGCTCCTAATATTTACTTGGACATTTCTATATCTTTGGTTCCATGTATTTACTTGGACAGATTATGCCTTTTTAGTTGCACTTGATGATAAATTATTAGTTGCAATTGATGACACCTGGTTAGGAATTGATGATCTTCCTTATGATTCTCATATGTTCATGTTCTCAGCCGAATAGGAGCTTCTTGATTGCACCTGATTTGTATATGATTCTTATCAGTTGCGATTGATGGCACCTGATTCTTATATTATGTTCCAATTCTCAGCCGAACTGAAAAATTGCGATTGGTGGTTACTTTCAGATCTAGGCAACTTGCTGATACCGTTTCCTGTATTTATTTATTTTATTATATGATTACTCTGGCATGACAAAATATTAGGAATCCAAATGCTTGTCAATATTGCATTGAGCTCAATATTCAAACTTTATTTTGGTGATTCAATATTTCAATAGGAATGGGCATCTGAGCACACTTCAGCCCCTGAAATTCTGGAATCAAGAGCAAGAAAATCAACATGGTTTCTTCCCTTCCCTACTTCTATTGGTGTCCTTTTTTGAGATTTCCCCCCTCTCGCTTCTTTTTGGTGTCCTCTTAATCACCGATTCAAGAGCAATTTAACCATTAACTGTATTGGCATTGGGCTTTAACTTCCATTGCTTGCTTCCATGAAAATGCCACCTGATGCTCATATAATGAGTGGCTTTGTAATGTGTCTATTGCTTGCTTCCATATGAAAGTAAAAATGGAGGAATTAATCAATTCTAATTTATAATCCACTTTAAGACTTTCAGGAAAAATTCCACACATTTTATAACACCTTAAAATGGAGGAATTAATGAGTGGTTTTGTAATGTCATTTGAAGCACTTTTAAATGTGAGAAAACAACTTGATTGGGCTTTCCATGCAAAGCTGTAAATGATGGTCCGTGACTAGTTACTTTTAATTAGGTAATGCTTTGGTTTTGTGACAACTTTATGCATCTGTTTGTGGAATGTATAAGCATTAGGTTTCTGAGAATCAGGTTCACCAAATGGCATCTGCTAGTGTTGCACCACATCGTGCTGGGCATTCAGATGCTTAAGAACCTGAAAGATCAAGAGTTGCAGAAGGTATACGTGTTCATACTGGAACTGATCCTCGTGCCCGACAGCGTAGCAACACTCTGGTGCCATCAGCTATGATTTTTTCTGTTGTTTGTAAATCCTGCTCTGGCTCATATCTCTTTGAAAGATATGGGGAAGACTGCTTAAATCATTGTAGATATCAAGGAGCATTTATATAGTTGGGTTTGCTGTATAAAGTACTTTGGAACATGAATGCATGATAATTCATTTGATCAATTGATGTGAGCATAGTTTTGGTAGCTTCAAAGAATGTTGCAAAGTTCGAAACCTTAAGCTTATTGGGTACATCAGTGATTTGCTTTTATATTTTGTGTTTAATGTTGCAAACTTGGAAGTTCAAAGAAGGTTTCTCAATTACACCATTTGCACCTTATATGGATGTGACATATGAAAAGAGATCGTTTGATATTATTTTTTATATAATTCTTGGATGGTTACATTGATGTCACCTTGTATTGATTTCATTGATTCCATATTATATTAATTACATTGATGCATTTTTTTAGTTGATGACATGTTATAATAGGTGTTTTTACGTATGCAACCAATATTAATGTCATACTTTAAAAAACCTGTGGTTTTATATGTGCAATAAGGTGACAATATTTTGATTCCACGTTTTAAGCTTCTTTGTCATCAATTATATAAAAATTTCACCAGAAACAATTGCGATTAATGAAATTTAATAACAATTGTCATCAATGAATAAAAGTCGTTAATAAAAGATGTAATCAATGAAATGTATAATCACATTTTATGAACCTATGTCATCAATTGTATTAAAAAATGTGATAAAAATATCATCAATAAAAGATGTCATCTGACATCTTTTATTGATGACATTTTTATCAATAAAAGATGTAATCAAAACACTAATTTGAAAAAGTTGCATCACATTAAAGAAAAATAATGTCATCAAAACACTACTTTGAAAAAATATGGCATCACGGTAAAAAAAAATCATCAAAAAATTGCCATGAACAAAGTGGCATCAGTAGTCAATAGTAAATAAAAAATGGCATCATGGTCAACGTGACATCACAATAAAAAAAATGTAATACAAAATGGAATAAATGGTTAACGTGGCATCACAATAAAAAATTGACTTTAAAAAAATGTCATCGGTATTCAACAGTAAAAAAAATTGGAATAAATTGTCGGCGTGGTATCACAGTACACAAAAAATGTCATCAAGGTTTGAAAAAAATGTTATTAAAAAAGTGGCATCAAATCGAAAATAAAATGTAATACAAAATGGAATAAAAAAGGCAAAAAATGGTATCACAAAAATGTCATCACTAAATTAAAAAAAAAAAAAAAAAAAAAAAAAAAAAAAAAAAAAAAAAAAAAAAAAAAAAAAATCGCATGAGTTGGTCAACATTGACCGGTCAACGGTCAACGTTGACCAGTCAACGGTCAACATTGACCGGTCAACGGTCAACGTTGACCAGTCAACGGTCAACCGTTTGACCGGCCGATGGTCAAACAGTTGACCATTGACCCCTCAATACCCCATTTGGGGAATGGACTAGCTAAACTAATTAAATATGTTTATTAGCTAATTAGTTAATTGAAGGTTTTAAATAGATTACTTACCTAAATCACCCAATAATATTTCTTTATTTGAATTTAGCTTCCATGCTAACAGAAGATGATGAGTTTGAATAAAAAAAAATTAAATATGAAAAAGCCAAAAATGAAAGTTTGGAATTAGGATGGTAGAGTAGCATTAATCAAGGAGTGTCAGAAAAATTTCAGTGCAATACAATATATTGTATCGTGTATTCCATCATCTTACATCATTCATTTTATTAAGGAGTGGTTTCCTTGTGCACACCCCTTATAGTGTATCTAGTGTACAATTTTAGACCGTTTATGGAGAGGGGATGGAGGGCCATGATTAAAAGTGATTTTTTTTTTGTTGCTTTTTAATTTGTGGGCCCTCCTTGCCAAAAAACACTCAATCTCTCTCACTACACGAATCTCACATTCTCACCCATCTCCATTTTTTTTTAAATTGCTTTTTTACACAATTCATTAACCCAACATATATATAATTTTTTTTAAACATCTTTGAATTCGTTTACCTTAAAAATCCGTCAATTCAACCGAATAATATTTTACATTCTACCGAATAATGTTTTTTTTTTTGTGAATAATAATGTTTTTTTTAATCTTTTTCAATCCATCTTATATGAAAATTCACCAATTCTACTGAATAATTAGACACATACTACCCAATAATGTTTTTTTTGCGAATAATATTTCATAATGTTTTGTTTTTTTCCGAATAATATTACATATTTCACCGAATAATGCTTCAAAATTCACCGAATAATGTTTCATATTTAATAAACCCCAAATTCATAAAAAAAAAAACGATTTCTATGAATAATTATTCAATATCACCGAATAATATTCTATGTCCCACCGAATAATATTCTACGTCCCACCGAATAATCCCAAATTCATTAAAAAAAACTGCTACCATCTTCACTTTTCCGATCGCGAGATATCTGGCTAGGGGAGTAAGAATCGATGCAAGCACCTGCCTTCGCCATCGCACCGCCTCCATCGCCACCACCGACCTAGCCCCATCGTCTCCATCGACCAGATCTGCTGCCGTGCTCGGATTCGAATTGAAGGGAAGGGAGTATGAACAGGGGAGTCGGACCAGCCTCGCCTCCATGCGCTGAAGCCGGCGAAATCGTCGCCGTCGTCGCTTCAAATCGTCGTCGAGACCTTCAACTGGACTGGACGGGATCCTTCTCCGATGGAGGAGATGAAGACCATTGGCGATGATTTAGGCACAAACACTCCAATTGCGAATGCGAACCAGTCGAGTCCTCGTCTTCGTCACCAACTGCTTCCACAGATTCAGATCTGGGTGGAGGACCTGGCAAAGGAGATGAAAACAACCATGGAAATCGAAAAGGAGGGGGAGAAAAGGACTGCGAAGGGATCCTCCGATTCGGCTCCGACCTAGCCCCATCGTCCGGCTGAGAAGGGATCCTCCGATTCGGCTCCGCGCTCACCGGCTGAAGGGACGGTCGCCTCCGCTTGCCTCACTGCCTCACCTGGGTTCGCTCGACGAAGAAGAAGGCGGCCACCGTTCCGTCGTCCACTCGAACTCGCTTCCTCCTGCAACCGTCGTCGCGCTTTCGATCTCCTCCTGCAACCGCCGCCGCTCTCTTCGTCGTCGGAATGCCAATATCGCCATCTTCCTCGTCGTTCCGCCGATTGAAGAAGCCCCATCAATGGATTCCAATTTGGATCTCCCTGGCTGCTCAAACGTTGGAGAAGAAATTAAATAGGATTTAGGGTTTCTTTCCACACCACACACACGCGCTTACACGAGGAGAGTATGGTCCGGTTTCCATCAATTGTGTGCGGGACCCACCTGCTTTTAATTAAAAAAAATAAAAAAAATTCCTTTTAATCTCAGCCATCCATCCATATCTGATCAATGGTCCATAATTGTGCACAAAGTACACCCTAAGGTGTGTGCACAAGTGATCTATTCTCTATATATATATACTAACCATATGAATCATGCATTGTGGAACTGAATAGGTGATAACAACTCCTCGATTGTTCCACCCAACTTTATAACAAAGACATCAGGAGGAGGAGTCAGGACCATCTTTTCTCCACCGGTAAACTTGCAACTCTGCTAATCCATCCTTGAATGTTTTAGTTACATTCAAAACTTGTACACATGAAAAGTGGACTGAGGAGTAGAACAAACCTGAAACCTGGACAGTTTTCCCCTAATAATATCTCGGCCCCTTCTTTCCTTTTCAAGGACATTATGTACCAAAATTAGTGAAAAAATCAATTTGGGCTGAATGGTTTGAAGAGGACCATTAACATAACACAAGGAGGTAGTACAACGAATTCCTTACTTGGTATATTTTCCCTATTGCGATATTGTTATCCCGGTTTAACTTGATGTCAAGAAACCATTCATAATTATTGTAGAAGGTGACAACCAAGAGTTGATGAGGATTCCATCGTTAGGAAGAGATAACAGATGAGAGATTTTGCACCAAACAGAACAGATCAAGATCATGGAGGCAAACTTTGGAAATGTTGAATACAACCACATCTACAGAGAAGCGAACAAAGTTGCAGATTATATAGCTATTAGGGGTATCATTAGTGATAGATCTACAATCCCTTTTAATAGGGAACTTTGTACCATCGTCCGTAAGGATGATCTCAGAGCACGTTTACATTCTTTGTAATAGCTCCGACTGTTTACCCACTGTAAAAAAAAAAAAAAAACTAATATGATATAATGACATAAATATGTTCAACAGCCAAAGATGTAAACAACAAATTAAAAAAAAAACTTCTTAGATTATGTCAACTGCAAATTATTGCCAAACGATTGAAGTATATCTCATAAATTAAGTAGGTGACTTACTACCTAATTTATCAAATCATTACAGTAAAAAAAAGTCAAATTCAACCCACCAAGAGAAAAAAATGAGCTTAATATGCAGCTTAAGGATCAATCCGAAAAATGAGCTTAATATGCAGCTTAAGGATCAATCCGGGTAGCTATTTCATCATTAACAATCATGGAAACCAATAAGTTCCCTTTCCACAGCCACATATATCTTAATTAGAAGATTATATCTTTTCAATTCCTTTAAAGAAAAGAGTTCATTGTATTTGTGGGGAATAGGTGATTTTTTCCATCCATTTGCCTTTAAGAAATGAAATCGCACTATAGCACATGCAGAAGATAATAAAGAAGATTTAGTCCGAAGGCACCAGTCAAAACCCACCAACCAAGAGAACATTCGGTTGACAAAGGAAGCAATTTAGGATTAACAAGTAGAATAATAGTCTTTCACAAGCTTTCCATTAACTCTTGTTTGACAACAATATGATCTTGATTTCTAACCAGGAGACAAAAATTGACAACCTTGAAAAAGACCGGATAAAAATAGATCTGGTGAAATTAAAACCCTATAATGAAATATCTTTACCAAAATTGAAACCCTAGATCAGAACCAAAACCCCTAAACCTAGATCTGAAGCATCAATAAAGAATGAATCGAAACCCAAGATTGAAAATTCCTAACCATTTTCAATCTATTGCAAATCAGTAAAGCTTTAGAGTATCCGTATCCATGAAACCCAATTCGGTTCCTTAACTCTCATTTTTATTTTTCTCTTTCCTTAAGAAACCCAACTTAATTTTTTATCCATATCCCTACAACCCATTTTATTATAAACTAAATAATATAAAATTAAAAATAGCCTCACTACATACCCAAACCTCTCTCTTTCTCTTTCCTATCCCCTCACACATGTCTCCACTTCCTTACTAATAAACACATCCCATCATTCCTTAGCAAAACACATTCTTCCTCCATTATTTTATTATTAAGTTTCTTATTTTTCTCCTTAAAACACCCCAATGTGGATGCTCCATAAACTAACCTGAGATGTTGGGTCCCTTCGAATCAATCAAATCTCCAATCTCTTGAAGCTTCAAATTTCTCTCAAATTGATCCGACAACGGCTTCTCCCCCCAATCCATTGAAGCTTGAAATCCGAAATGCTTGATGCTTCATTTACCCCCAAATCGATTGAATCTATTGCGCCATAGTCAAACCTTCAATCTCTTGGAGATTTCATCACCGCTCCAGCAGCTCTCTAGATCGCCTCCTCTCATCGTCTAAACGTTAAACCTAGAATGGGTGGCTTCAGATTGGGTTTTGTTGGAAAAAAAATGATTTATTTTTATGTAGCGGGTTTCTCAATTTTTTTTGTTTGGAAAATAGAGCGGGCCGGACTGAAATATTTGTAAACCCGCCAAATCACTTAAACCGCCGCCTTAGGTGCTTTATATTAGCGGGTTTTGTTTAACCGCTGCCTTATATAAACTTAATTTGATGAACCGCTTCTAAAGGTAAGTCAAACCGCCACTATAGACCCGGGATTAAAAACCGCTGCCACAACCACTTCCGTAAACTAAATTTTCCTAAATCGCGGCCTTAGACCGCTTCCTTGACAAAACCGCCGCTATAAAGCGCCTCCTTTGCTCTTAATTGTAGTAGTGGTAAATCAAAGAAGAAAATAAATTATTATTTATATAAAATATATAGTATCAATGAAGTAATGTAAATCATTTGAGTAATATAAAGTTACTGATAAAATAAATCGTTAAAATTATACGATTGAAACTATAAGTTAATACGAACAATATAAATTATTATTTATATAAAATAAATAGTAATTTGATCCGAATATAGTAATTATACGATTGAAATTATTTTATTATTAACTTATAGTTTCAATCGTATAATTATACGATTGAAACTATAAGTTAATACGGGAACATCGATCCACTAGTAATTTGATAATGGAATCACACTACCATCATTAATCCGAATCTTAACTAGTAGCTTTAAATCCCCGAATAATTGTCATCAGTGCAGCTGTGGAGCTACCCCCAACCTCACACGCCCTCTTAGCCTCCTCCTTGACACACCTCACCCTCTCCCTCAGCCCCTCCGACCCCATCACCACCTCCACCTTCTCCGCTATCTCCTCCGCCGACACCACCCTCCCTCTCCACCCCCTCTCCCACACCCCGACGCCCGCCTTCTCCACCACCCACGCGTTCTCCCTCTGGTCCCCGAACGCGGGCTGCGGCCACGCCAGCATCGGCACTCCGCATCCGACTGCCTCCACCACCGAGTTCCACCCGGAGTGGCTCACGAACCCTCCCACCGCCTCGTGCCCTAGTATCGCCTTCTGACTCACCCACTGCTTCACCACCTTCCCTTTCTTGCACAAACTCTCGTACAAATCTTCGCCGAAGAGGCTCCGTAACTCCTCCTTGTCCTCCTTGTCCACAATGCTTGTCTTCACTACCCACAGGATATTGTATCTGGTCCTCACCAGTCCCGCCCCCAACTCCCGTATCTGATCTCTCGACATCGCCGTCCTGTTCCCGAACGACACGTATATCACCGACTTCCCCGGTTGCTCATCCAACCAAGATGACAACACCTCCTCTTCCTCATCGTTCTTGATTGTGTCGAGAGGTCCGATCGGGTAGATTGGGGGTAAATGTGGAAGAGCGGATCGCGATATGAGGGCGGAGAGCGTCACGGATTCGAAGGACTCGAATGTGTTGATGATGATCCCGTTTGAGAGTTCAAATGCTCGCGCGTTGGTGACTGTCAAGGTGGTGAAGAGGTGATCCGGAGAGAAGAAAGGGGGAGGGATGTTCTCGCATGGAAACGGGTCAAGGCCCGGGATCTCCGCGGCCTGACCCGCGGCCGCCGTCGCGGCCAAGGAGTTGGCGAGGTGAGGGAGGTAGGCGATGAGGGAGAAGAACCTGGCGGAGGTGATGATGACGGTGTAGTTCGGGAAGGGGTGGGGGAGCTCAAGGCGGGTGGTGTTAAGACCCGCGGTGTACAATATGTCGGAGAACGCGACGGAGATTGGCGGCGAGAGGGAGGAGAGGCGGCGGGTGAGCTGGTGGGCGGACCGAGTGACCGCATCGTATCGGAAGAGGAAAGGGTCCACGGTGGAGTCGGGGGTGGCGGTATCGACGTGGAAGTCGAGACGGCGGATGTGGGGGTGGGAGGAGAAGAAGGAGGAGATCTCGTGGGATTCGGCGGCGGTGATGAGGGGGACTATGATGACGACGGTGATCGTGGCGTGGTAGGGGGCGGAGGAGAGGGTGGTAGCAAGGCTGAGAGATGGGGCTAAATGCCCCATCCCGACACCGGGACAGACGGCGATATGGGGGTGCTCAAGGGCGGTGGGAAATTCTGGTTGGTTTTCCATTGAAGAGTGGATAGGTGACACTGTGACAGAGTTGTTAATTTTGTATTTATAATGTAAAGTTACGTTACAAAAAAGAAAATGTTACTTTTTTTGAGTTTTTTTTCCCATAATTCTCTGCTTATTAATGAGGAGTATTGTATATCCAAAATTGAGGAATTAGGGAAAATCTCAAACATTTTTACGATTTAGTTAAACATGGTAAAGTTGTTGTTACAAACAACGACATTACCTAAGGTTTTTAAAAAATATATTAAAAAATATAAGTCGATGTTATAAACAGTGACTTATGTGTATTTCTTTTTTTTTTTAATTTTTGGGTTTAAATTTATTAAAAATAGCATAACTGAAAAAAAAATACATTTTTAGGTAGAGTCGATGTTACAAACAGCGACTCTCCCTTTTTTTTAATTTTTTTTTAAAACGTTGAAGGTTGAACTGGAATAGTTGATTCCAGTTCTTCGATATTCGCCGTTGAATCAACCAATTTGGAATCGGATCCATCTATCTATATACATAAAATGGATTCGAAAACCAGGATTTTGGTCATCGGGGCTACAGGATACATCAGTTCGTCGTCGAAGCGAGCGCAAAAGCAGGTCACCCGACCATCGCCTGATTCGTCGATCGACGCTTCTGGATGCCGCCAAGGCTCCGTTGATCGAGAAATTCAACAATCTAGGCATCAATTGCATCCCTGGCCCATGGCGACCTCGACGACGGCCAAAATCACAATACCGTTCGTCTTTAAAGAACACTTCAGGCTTGCGCTCCCCCCTCCTCCTCGTTGAATTCGATCACAATAACGTTTGAATTGCTGAATTTGCCTTCGACCTGGTCGGCTCCGACCCCAATTGCAACCCTAGAAGCGGAGGAGTCCCTGTCTTTGGTGGAATTCGCAACAGCCTTGTTGTTGTCGTCGCTGTTTCAAACATAAATGGGCGGTGGACTGCAAATCGGCGGTGGACTCCTCAATCCTGTTCGTCGACTGAGGCGGTGGACTGCAAATCGGCGAAGGGAAGGTCCTCTCCCAGTGCCGGCTTCCTCTACTCCTCCAAACATATCTCCGGCGAACCTTGTTCAAGAGGAGCGGTGTTTGAAGGGGAAATCGATCAGAGGAATTGGGATGAGAGATGGAGATGGGAGGGTGGGTGAATATTTTTTGGTTTTAAAAAAATAAAGAAATAGGGAGAGTGGCTGCTACATACTCCCTCCGTCCAAGAATAGATGGCCTTTTAGGCCTCGAAATTTTGTCGGAAATACATAGCCTTTTAGATGTGTAGGTAGTAATTATTACCTCTAAAGTACATTTTTTTTACTTTATTACCTCTAAAGTACATTTTAAGTTTTTAGATGTGTAGGTAGTAATTAAGAGGTAAAATAGGTTCCTTAATTCGCATGCACGAGCCTAAAAGGCAATGCATTTTTGGACGGAGGGAGTATTTTTTTTTGTCATTTATGTTATTTTTTAATAAATTTAAACCCAAAAATTAAAAAAAAATGAAATACACATAAGTCGTTGTTTATAACAACGACTTATATTTTTTAATATTTTTTTAAATGCCTTAGGTAAAGTCGCTGTTTGTAACAACGACTTTACCCTATTTTGGCCAAATCGTTAAAATATTTGAGATTTTGCTTACTTTTCTAATTATTTCTAGGATTTTGGCCATTTAAAAAAAAATTCAAAATTGAGAGCTATTGGGAAATGTGATCTCCTATTAGAAAGTAGAAAGTTCTGTTTGATGCCGTGGTAGGTGGTTCATTTAAGATTTTTAGCTACCTAATTTCATCAACAAAACTTTTACACCCGTTTGGTATCAATGTGGTAATTGGAATGGAATTGGAAATAAAAAATTAGAATAACTCATTATCGAAATATGTTATTTGGTATGATTCGGGAATGAAAAATTAACATATTCAACTCTAAAAATATCCAAATTTAACATTTCCAATTAAAGAACTCAAATCCAAACTCTCAAATTGAACATAAAAATACACAAATTCAACCTATGAATTACATAAATTCATCATCAAAATACACAAATTTGGGTAAATATGGAAAGAGGGAGATTTGGGCAGTGGTGGAGGTCGCCTGCAACAAGGAGAGGATTGGGCGGTGGGCGGTGGTGGTGTTCGACTGCAACAAGGAGGGAGGCGGATATAGACGAATGGCGGCGATGGAGGGAAGACGGAGGAGGATTTGGACAGGGGTCGACAGTCTGTCAGTGACAGAAGGGGATCTGAACCAGGCCGACGGAGGCGATGGGCGCAAATCTGAACGAGAGCCTGGAGATGAACAAAGGCGGCTAGGGGTGGGCACGGGGCAGGACGGGACGGGGCGGAGGTCGTCCCGCGTCCCGTCCTGCGTAATTTTTGCGGGACGAGACCGGGACGGGATTTACTCTTTTTTTCTTCGTTCCGCACGGACGTTGTCCCTCGCGGGACGGGACGGGACCGGAACGGGACGGACCTTGTCTCTCGAATAAAAAAGATTATAAAAAGTTAAAATTTTCATGTATATTTTGTAATTTTTATAGATGGAACACATTACACATATAAATCTATAATTGTTTTTATATATTTTACCAGTGTTCCTACACATACACATAATATACGTGTGCATATATACACAGACTACACAGTAGCATTAGTTTTTCTTTGCATTAGTGTGTATACTGTATATACTATGCATATATACACACACTGTATGTATGTAATATATAGATTACTATATTACAGTATGTATAACATAATGTATTATTTTATTATTATTATTATTATTATTATTTAATAGATTACATAGGTCTTATATTGTATAGTGGGTCCAAAGGCTCAAAAGGCTCAATACCTTTGTAACCTATATATATGTTTATCAATGAATGGAAACCCTCAAGGAAGACTTTACATCAATTCTATCATTCTACATGGTCCGAGTCGGGTCGGTTTTCCTGGCTTCGGGATAGGCTAAAAGAGATTGAGATGTCGAAACCCTTCATAAAAACCAAAAAAACCGGGCGAGCTATAAAGAAATTGAGAGTCTCGACCCGGGAGAGAAAAAAAAAATTTGTTCAAAAACAAGGTGAAAACCAAACCAAAATATAAGGAAGGGGGAAGTCCTACAAAATGGCTTAAGCTTTTGTGTAAAGTGGTTGATCCCGACCTTATAAACAAAAAAAAAAAAAAACGACACGACTCCCGATTTGATACGACCCGGCTCGGGATTCTCGGATTCTCATATGGTATCAGAGCGGTTAGCCTATAACGGCCCGTGTCGGTCCTAGTCTGGGTTACCCAGTTGCCCAAGTCACAACTAGATGGTCATTCCTAGTTGGACTTGCGGGGGCGTGTTAGAGAGGTGAATGAGACCAAAAGTGTCCCACATCGGAAAGTTGAACATATCAAGCTCCAGTATATGAGTCGGTGGGCTACTCCTTCGATTGCCAATTGGTTTTAGAATGGAATCTTCCTCACGGAACCCTAAATTTATCCTCCCGCCTCACCTCTTCATCTTCCTCTCCCAATTCTCTCAAAATTCCCGTGAGCAGCAGCCCCACTGCAATCGGGAGCAACCACCGCCGAATCCCACCCACTGCAGTGCATCGTCGCCGGACTTTCGCAGTCCTCCACCGCCAGCAACCGAGCCACTGCAGAACGCAGCCCTCGCCGGAAGCGCGCCCGTGAATAGCGAATCGATTGAGCCCAGTCGATTGCTGTCCGAGCCACGAGCCACCACCGCACTCGCCTCCGGTTTGCCGCCCCTGTTGTCGCCGACCAACCATTGCTCGAGCGCACGCCTAATCGCCGCCGATCGAAGTACCGTCGTTGTCCTCTGTACGTGAGTTGAAGAAGATAACAAACGGGGTTTTTAATCTCTTTTGATTAAATCACAAAAACGTCCCTTATTTTTATACTATTTCTGTTTCTGGCCCAAAAAAAAATGCACCGATACTCTGGATATCCTACCCCTCGACATGCCGGTCCTCAGACTTGTCTGACATCGCCTGATCCAGGCTATGTTCCGCCAGCTATGCATCACGCCTTCTCATCTACGCAGCTGACATCCCCCGACTCTTCTTGGTACATGGACACTGGTGCCACCTCCCATATGACGCACTCCTCAGGTAACATCTCTTCTATTTCCTTTAAAGGTCCTGCACACTCTATTATCGTCGGCAATGGTGGTCGCCTTGCTACTTCGGGGATTGGTCATGCCAAATTACAGACCCCAACCCACCCACTACACCTTAACAATGTCCTCATTGCCCCAAAGATTGTCAAAAACCTTATCTCTGTCCGTCGGTTCACTACTGACAATAACGTTTCCCTTACGTTTGATCCCTATGGTTTTTCTGTGAACGATCTTACTACGGGGGTTACTCGCATGAGATGTAACGGCACCGGGGAGCTCTACCCTGTTACACCACCTCCTACGTCCAGTCAGTCGTGCCCGGTCGCCCTCTCGGCATCGTCGTCCAGCCTGTGGCATGCACGCCTGGGCCATCCCAGTGCTGCCATTCTAGATGTCCTTCATTCCCAGAGTCTTGTCACCTGTACTAAAGACCCACACTCTGGTTTATGCTCTTCCTACCAACTAGGCAAACATGTCAAACTGCCGTTCCAACGGTCTTTGACCTCTACCCTTGCTCCCTTTGATATCATTTATAGTGACATTTGGACCTCTCCTGTGCCTAGCAAGGAGGGTCACAAGTACTAACTCTTGTTTCTTGATGATTACACTCATTTCTTATGGGTCTTCCCGTTACATTTCAAGTCCCAAGTGTTTCATGTCTTTGCCAAATTCCATGCCTACATCAAAACACAGTTTCACACATCCATCAAATGTTTCCAATGTGACAATGGCCGTGAATTTGACAACAGAGACTTTCACTCTTTCTTTGCCACAAATGGGATCTCCGATCGCTTGTCTTGCCCTACACTTCTCAGCAGAATGGCAAGGCTGAACGAAGAATCAGAACCATTACCAACATGATGCGCTCTCTCCTCTTCAACGCATCTATTCCCCTTCCCTATTGGCCTCACGCCTTATCCACCACATGTTATCTCCTAAACATTCTCCCATCCACTACCCTACACCATCGCTCGCCAGCTCAGGCGCTTTATTACACCATGCCTAGGTATGATCACCTTCGCACGTACCTTCGGGTGCTTGTGTTTCCCAAACCAGTCATCCACTGCCCCACACAAGCTTCACTCGCGCTCCACTCCATGTGTCTTCCTAGGCTATCCGTCTGATCATCGCGGTTACCTTTGCCTCGATGTCAAGACCCATAAGCTTATTGTGTCACGTCATGTCACGTTTGATGAGTCTCGCTTTCCCTTTTCTTCTCCTCCTCTCCCCTCTTCTACACCTCCTGTGTCTCAGTCAGAGTCAGAGCCATCATTCCCTCATTTTTTTCTTTCCCAGAGCTCTCCCGGTGCTCCTACCTCTCCCCCTCCACCACCACCACCACCCCCTACCACCAGACCACACACCCGCAGCGTCTCTGGTGTCTTCTGACCCCGTCAGATCGTCTCCATGACCACCACACATCGCCCCGCCTTCCAAAACCATACATACGCCCCGCCATCCCTTCGCCAAGAAGTGATGCCGCGGCCGCAGCAAGATGTTGCGGCCATAGCCAATCAAAGCTCCGTCCCCAACCCTTCGCCCAACCTACTGGTCGCGGCCGCAGCATTCCCCGCAGCCTCCGCCCCCCTGCCTCCGTCCTTCCCGACCCCCAATCCCCCCTGCCTCCACCCCGACCTCCCTTTCCCCCATTCCCACCTCCCACAAAACAGTCCTCCTCGACCCGAATTGGCAGGCGGCTATGCTCGACGAATACAGGGCCCTTACGAAGAATGATACTTGAGTTCTTGTCCCTCGCCCTCCTGAGGCGAACGTCATCCGCTGTATGTGGCTCTTCCGTCACAAGTTCCGCTCTGATGGGACGTTGGAGCGCTACAAAGCCTGTCTTGTGGTCAACGGTCGATCTCAGCAGGCAGGTATTGATTGTGATGAGACATTCAGCCCCGTGGTCAAGCCGGCCACTATCCGAGTGGTTTTGAGTTTAGCATTGTCGCCCAGCTGGGCCATCCATCAGTTAGATGTCAAGAACGCTTTTCTGCATTGCCATCTGAATGAGACATTCTACATGTTTCAACCGCCGGGGTTTGCTGATGCTGATCGTCCCAAGCACGTCTGTCTCCTGAAGCGCTCTCTGTATGGTCTGAAACAGGCTCCGCGGGCTTGGTTCCAGCGCTTTGCTTCGCATCTGCTCTGCTTGGGTTTCATTGGCAGCCGTTCGGATACATCTATGTTTATCTATCGCAGAGGCTCAGACATGGCCTTCCTGCTACTATATGTCGACGACATCATTCTCACCACCTCCTCTGATGCTCTTCGGATGTCCATTATTTCACAGTTGAGTGCGGAGTTCGCCATGTCTGATCTGGGTCAGTTGTCCTACTTCTTGGGAGTTGCTGTTCAGCGTCATGCGTCTGCTCTGTTTCTCTCTCATAGTAAGTATGCTGCTGGGATTGTTGCTCGGGCCAAGATGGGTAACTGTAATCCTGTTGCCACCCAGTCGATACATCCAACAAGCTCAGCGCTCATTCTGGACCTCTAGTTGATGATCCGACATTGTACAGGAGCCACGCTGGTGCTCTTCAGTATCTCACCTTCACCAGGCCTGACATCAGTTACGCCGTTCAACAGATCTGCTTGTTCATGCATGCATCCAGGGAACCCCACTTTCAGGCCTTGAAGCGGATCATTCGGTACATCAGCGGCACCCTCGAGCTAGGCACCACGATCACTCCTTCCTCTAAGCTTGACCTTGTTGCTTACACTGATGCAGATTGGGGTGGCTGTCCTGACACCCTGTGTCTTCCTCAACGACACCCTTGTGTCGTGGTCAGCAAAGCGTCAGTCAGTCGTGTCTCGCTTCAGCGCTGAGGCTGAATACAAGGGTGTTGCCAACGTTGTCTCCGAGTGCTCTTGGCTCCACAATCTCCCTCTTGAGCTTTGTTGCCCTCTTCAGAAGGCCACTCTGGTCTACACTGACAACGTCTACGCCGTCTATCTAGCTAGCAACCCAGTCCAGCATCAACGCACGAAGCACATTGAGCTCGATCTCCACTTCGTCCGGGACAAGGTCGCCATTGGACATGTCCGCGTTCTACATGTCCCGTCCTCATATCATTACGTTGATATATTCACCAAGGGTTTACCTCGACAGTTGTTCATTGATTTTCGATCCAGTCTCACTATACGGGCCCCTCCAGTTTCGACTGCGGGGGTTTGATAGATTACATAGGTCTTATATTGTATAGTGGGCCCAAAGACCCAAAAGGTCCAATACCTTTTTAACCTATATATATGTTTATCAATGAATTGGAAACCCTCAAGGAAGACTTTACATCAATTCTATCATTCTACATTATTATTATTATTATTATTATTATTATTATTATTATTATTATTATTATTATTATTATTATTATTATTATTATTATTATTATTATTATTATTATTATTATAATATATGCTGGACGGGACCGGATTTGCGGGATTGAGACGGGTCGTCCCGTGTTCCGTCCTGCATAATTTTTGCGGGATGGGACCGGGACGGGATTCACTATTTTTTTTAAATCCCACCGGGATCGAGACGGGACCAGGATTTGCGGGATTTGTGCCCACCCCTAAAGGCGGCGATGAAGGGAAGACGAAGGCGGGTGAACGAATCCTGGAGATGGAGATGAACGAGAGCCTTCAGATAAACGAAGGCGGAGATGAACGAGAGCCTGCAGGTGGTGGAGGCGGCAGAGGCAGCAGCTGGTTGTGGTGTGGGTAGAGGTGGCAGCCGATGGTGGTGGGAGCAGCGGTGGCAGAAGGTCAGAAAGCACTGTAGGGCTTGAGTTAGGGAGGATGAGAAAACAGGAATGGCTCATCCCCTACCTTTGAGTGAGGAATTAAAAATTTTCAAAAATGGGGATGAGAGGATTGCTCGGTAATCAATTTGATTCCGGATTTTGTCGTACAAAACAGCAAAACCGTAATCATTCATTCCGATTCCAAATTTTTGATTTCGGGTAATCGATACCAAACAAGCCCTTAAGTAGTCAATGACCTCCAAATATTATATTGGACTGTTAATTATACTTATTGGGCGTCATATACTATATATATTGGCCCATACAACCCTGCTCTATCCTATCCTATTATAATGCTCAATTCGTCTCAAAATTTAAGTCATTTTAAGATTTTGGACAAGTTTTAATAAAACATTCACCCATCAATTAACATCATCATTCCACTAACTTTTTTTTTTTATAAATTTTATTGTTTTTTAATACGCACTACATTTTTTAACCAATTAAACTCTTTAAAAAAGTTAACAACACACAAATCAATACAAATCATTACTATTTCCTACCTATAAACCTAAAATAATTTTGATGCAAGAATAAAGTCTTAAAACGACCTAAATTTCAAGACAGAGGGAGTACTAAAATAAGAAATATCTTACCTTACCACACATATTGTTGGGAAACCGGTCATTACGGTATGGCCCAAGACCAGTGGACCGAAAATTTAGAAACCTTGGATCGTGGATCAGACCGGGACCGCAATATATGATTTTGGGCTTTTCGGTCCACGGACCGGTTTGAAAAGTAAATGGATTAAATATAATTAAATAGATTAAATTATTTTAAAGTTATTTATTAACGTGAAACTAAAATAAATTAAATTATTCTTACTAATACATGAATAAAAAATAATTTATACGGAGTAATATTTTTTTACACTTGTACTGTATTTATGAGGTTTTACTTATATAGCGGGAACCTCATTTATGCTTGCGTCCATCTATTCTCATGTATGGCATCGCCAGTTTGAAGAATCGTTAAACCATCTTCTTCGACCTTTTTATGGTTCAGTTTTCCGACCTTTTGATGGTTCAGTTTCCCGGAGAATGAACATATACACGATCAATGAAAATATAAAACAAAATTAAGAAACATGCAATCTTATTCTACAATATATACTTTTATCGTATAAACATATAATAATTTAATGTACATACTTTAAATAAATTTTAATTAGTTAAGAATATTACGATTAAAGAGCATTTAGCACATACACAACTTTCTTCATAATATATAATACAGTAGATTCATACAGTAGATAGATTTGAAAATTACATTAAGTCACTAATAAATTTGGTTTTATTGCCCTCCCAAAAATTCCACTTTGGATCTCATGGAGTTGGTAAAATAACTCCATATAAAGTTGGTTAAATCCTAACCACTTAAATCTAAATAAATGGTTTAGATTTAATTGCATTTAGCCATTTAAATGGTAATCCTACTAACTTCACGGAGTTCAACTCCACGGGATCCTGACCGAAAAAAATTCCACCCATAACTCCTTTTAAATGTACTGTAATAAACTAAAAAAAAGGGCACTGTCAAGTCAACCCTCAAAACTCACTACTTCCTCTGTACAATAACATATATAGTTTTCCTTTTAGCCTTAAATTATTAAGGAGTATTCAACAATAGTTATCATTTTAGCTATTTTGATCTTTTAATACAATAATTCTTGAAATTATTAGTAAATGACTATTGTTAAGATGTTAAAATGGTTATTGACAAAATAAATTTTACCGAATTGCACAACAACCCCCTCTACTATTTCGGATGCGGCCAACAACTCCCTTGATGAGTGTCGCCGACGACTAAGACGAGGACTTCGGTGATTGCTAGTTGCCCACCTCGATGAGTGGCACTGGCGACTAAGACAAGGACAACGACGGGATGGCTTCTCAAAATTGTCCATCATCTGTATAAAATCCTTTCTCCGTTCTCCATTACCACTTCTCAAAATTAAAAAAAAAAACAATTTTCCCATAATTAGTTTTGGTTAGGTCACATCGCATCAGCCATCAGATCTGATAACCTCGTCTCTTTTTCTCTATTTCTCAATATTGTTCTTCTTGCTGCTTAATTCGCTCTATCACATGTAGAATCGATTGTTCCTAGGGTTTGACAGTTTTTATTAGTGCTAAACTAGTAACCGTATTTAGCTCTTTGAGTTAATTGTTGTTTTCTCTTTGATACTACTGGATTTGTCGATGATTGTTCTCTGGCGATTTTAATTGTTTCGTAGATCGTAGTGGATGGAAGGAATAGAGGGAATCTTGTCTTCGGTCAGTGGCTACCACGGTTCCGTTGGTGGGATGAAAGTGATTGGAGAGGACGGATGAAACACCCCCGTCCCACATCGGATATCATAAGGATGTGGAGAGTGATTTATAAGTAATTCAAGCCCTACCCATGTCACAAGAGCTCTTCCTTTTCAGGCTTCAAGTGAGGACAACGGATCTGAGAGGGTTAGGTGGCAGTGGCGGATCTGTGGGGGGGATCGGGGTGGTTGAAGCCCCCCGCTGGGCAAAACAAGGGTATATGTATATTTTTATATATATGTTAATTTAGTAACATATATAAGTGAAGTAGAATAAAATTACAAAAGACGAGTTAGCTCACTGAATAGGATACCAGAAGAGTTTAAATGGGGGAGTGGGCATCCGCGGTTCGATTCCCAGTTCTCAGCGACAAAGTGCTCTCCGAGCTGGGCAAAATAAGGGTATATGTATATTTTTATATTTGTTAATTTAGTAATATATAGAAGTGAAGTAGAATAAACTTACAAAGACGAGTTAGCTCACTGGATATGACACTAGAAGAGTTTAAATGGGGGAGTGGGCATTCGCGCTTCGATTCCCAATTGTTCTTTTTTTTGCCTTTGTTGCATCTGTTTTTTTTTTTTAAAAAAAAACACCAACCTCTTATTATTATTATTATTATTATTATTATTATTATTATTATTATTATTATTATTATTATTATTATTATTATTATCCTTACCGTACGTCTATAGCAACAAAGCGACATACAGCAACAGAGCGACAAAGAGAGCGAGTGTGATAGCTCTCTGAGCCGTCGGCCACAGCCACCTCTCCCTGTGGCCGATCCGCCGGCACCGCTGTCATCTCCACCTCCGGCCGAACCTGTGAAGGGGAATCGAATCGAAACAATCCTTCAATCTAAACTTCAAAAGGTAAGTTGTTTTTCTTCCTTAATTTGATTGTTTTTAAGTTGAATTGATTGAGTGTGAATCAATTTTGATTAGAATTTGTGGAGTTGAGATTTGAGAAATGAGAATCAATTTGAGGATTTTCAATTAGGGTTTGTGACTTGTGAGAAATAATTGTGTAGCTTTGTGTTATTTTTCTTCCCCTTTCTTTTAATTTGATTATTTTTAAGTTGAATTGATTGAGTGTGAATCAATTTTAATTAGAATTTGTAGAGTTGAGATTTGAGAAATGAGAATGAATTTGGGGATTTTCGATTAGGGTTTGTGATTTGCGAGAAATAAATTTGTGGTTTTGTGATTTGAAAATTGAAATTGTGGTTTGTGGTTGTGGTGAGAAATAGATTTGTGAATTTGTTGTTTGTGATTCGGAATTGTGGTTTGTGGTTGTGGTGAGAAATAGATTTGTGAATCCCGGCTGTTTGTGATTCAGAATTGTGGTTTGTGATTGTGGTTGTGAAAATGAATTTTTGAATTTGTTACTTTCTCATGAATAACCACCATTAGAATTTTGCACATAGTTTCAGAGTTGGTCAGTCAGAAACTTGTGCTGGTGGGATCAATGGTTCTGCATATTTGAAAAAAAATTAATTACATGATATTGTAGTTTACCTATAAAATTTTGAAGTTTGTTTTTAGATTACGGTTGAATCCGCAAAGCAGTATAATGGCGTTTTTAGTGTCATTCAACATATAAGCATGACTGAAGGTGTCAAGGGTGTATATAGGTACAGTCTTAAACTCGAACATTCAAACCGTCATCAAATAATTGGAGGCTATATGTAGCATCAAATTTGCTGTCGAAATCATAATATTGTTGCTATTGGGAAGGGCTCATGTACTCGCTTACCCTCGAAAATAATAATTCGAGAGTATTGAAAAGGGTGATCATAATAGTTTAACCTAGAAATTATGAACTCGAGGGCATGCTCGAGATTAATATTTATATATTTTGTGACTACATTTTCAAGCTATCTCTTTGACTGTTTTTAAATCATATAGATTTTCTTGCTTACCCACTTTGTAACTAGTATGTAAATAAGAAAATAATTATCAAAATGATGATACTTACCAGAAATGAAGATCAAATACTACAAAACTCTTGATCGAATCTAAGAAAGCACACAAAATGGAAGGAGAAAAAAAAGTGTATGAGAGTGAAAATTGATGAACCTTATACGTTTTAGTTGACAAAGCAAAATATTGGAGGGTGGTGGCGTCCTTGGAGACTGGGAGGACGAGGGCCTTTGGGCGGAAGGAGACGGCGGCAAAGGAGACGGAGGCGGTGGCGCACAAGATCAAGAGGGATAGGTAGAGACTTGGTGGCGGAGAGGGGGCCATCGGATTGATAATGGGTGTCTCAAACGGTGTTTAGTGGCTTAATTATTTGGTGGGAGTGTTTATTGAGAGGGCCGGATTTCTTGTGTATTTATACACATTTCACATTTGTTGTCAATAATGTCGGGGGCTTCTAGTAAGCAAAATATGATGTTAATGGATAAGGAGCATATGCTTTTGTGGAAGATTTATTCAAATAATTTACAAATTTGACCATTGAAATGGTCAAAATATTTGGATGAAGCACAAGGTTTCATAATTTATATACATCTAAGGGGGTTTAATAGTCGAGAGAAAAATATTCGATGCGATGATGAAGCACAAGGTTGACAACAAGGTGGATTGCACCTAGATTGTCTTACCATAGAGTGGGTGCCTAACGAAGACCTGTGCCGATTGATCCCAGTAGATTTTGGAGCCAAATTAACTCACATGTTGCAGTAGCAAGAGATGTGTACTCGACTTCTGTCGAGGATTTTGAGACAGTTGACTGCTTTTTCGACGACCATGAGACTAGATTAGATCGGTGTAGATACAATAAGCTCCAACAGAACATGACCAATGGACATCCCTTGTGCATAAATTGAGAGACTTTGTTCAAGGCAAAGGCAATGTCCATGCGCGCAAAATTGAGATATTGCGCAGGGCTTATGACGATGCTGTGAAACAGCTGTAGATTGTGGAACAGAGGAGAATCAGCGGTTGTGCCGATGGGGCGACAGTTGCTCATGCCTCCCGTAACTCAAACTCAGGCACGGAACCGGGAATGATGTTTCGGGTGGGCTGAATTTTCAATATAATTTTGTTGTTTTTTCTCCTATTTTATTAATATTAAAATTAATAGTAAAATAATTAAGTAATACAAATGATAGTAATTTCTTCACAAAAACTAATCATATTTTCTGGAATACATTGATATTAGTAGCCAGTAGGGGGAAAGGAAGGAAAATAGGTTCACATTAACGAGGGGAAAGAAGGATGGCAAATGCAAAGGTAAAAAAACAAAAGAAAAGTTTTGCTTCTAAGAGAATCGAACCCAGCACGTAACCCCATACTGTCATGCTTCACTACCAACTGCGCTAGCATCTTTAATTTGCAATATCCCACCTATTTTTATTTAGAATGGGGTGGGTTGCAGCAAAGGTCAGCCCACCCCTATATCCGTCCATGCTCAAACCACAAAGCAATATGTTTGGAAAGGAGGAGTTAGTCCGTCTTGAGCTACACCTCACGAGCTACCCTCATCCCTCAATCAATATCATCATTTCACTAATTTTTTTCATAAATTTTACTACCTCCATTAAAAACTATAAGTTCTTTTAGACATTTGTACGCAAATTAAGGAAATCATAAATTTATTCTATTTATACCCCATTAATTATCCACCACCCTCATTAACCAATAACATTTGAGCAAAAAATAAAAAAAATTAACAATTCTCATATCACAATGCCTAGAAAATCTAAAAGGACTTATATTTTCAATAAAAAGCTAAGACTAAAAAGACTTATATTTTTAAACGGAGGGAGTATTGTTTTTTTAATATCTACTACATTTTTTAACCAATCAAAATCTTTAAAAAAAATATCAATGACACACAAATCAATACAAATTATTACTAGCCCCTAACTAGAAAACCTAAAATAACATTTAATTTGATACAAAAATGAAGTCTTAAAAATGACCTAAATTTCGAGACGGAGAGCGTACAACATTATAATTGTAAAGTGTAGGAAGGAAATTAATAAAGTCCGATCCTACAGTATTAACTTCTTTTTTTACTAGGTAAAAATTCGATGGTCAGACATGCCTGACTCATCAAGAGGCCGGAAAAGTCGGCAGACGGCGAACCGTCTAACATACAAACTAAAATGCAGAAATACAGACCATAAGCGAAATGAAACAAGCAGAAATAAACACTACAACAAGACGGCCCAGAAGACCAACTCCCAAAAAAGCTGAGGAAGCAGCCGAAGAACGAAGCCAAGCACCACCGAACAGTGGCACCGCGGGCCAGCGGTACATCAGGACTCTTACTCCTGTGGGTAGTGCAGACGAACTCCAAGGAAACTCAATCCTGGATACGAAGACGCCCTGAGCGCACCACCTCGACCCCAGCCAATCCCGACTCTAAACTTCATGCCCCCAACCAAGCAGAAGACCTCCTAGAAACATCAGAAGCAATGCCGCAAGGTGCTTGAACAAAACGTCAACAAGATTTCACCTTTAAGAATATAGTCAAACCCTTGCAGGATTTAATCTAACCCTTTCAGGTGGTTTACTCAAAGTCAAACCCTTTCGGGATTTAGATAAAGCACTTTCGAGCCAATAATTTGTCTCCATTTTATTTATTTATTTTTAACATTTCCGCAAACTTGGGCCCGAAGGACCCAAACTTGGGTCCGAAGGACCAAGGACGATCGAGAGGGAGTAGCCAAATCAAGGACGAAAACCAAAGCCAACGGCGAGCCCAAACCGGCGACCGTCGGAAGCCAAACACCCCGACCAAAGGAGGCACTAGTGAGGAGAGGTTAGGGACATTGAATCCCCAACCAGCACCGCACCAAATTGAGGAGAAAGAGATCCCCAAACAACCTGGACTGAGCAAACGAAGACCGGAAACCAAACCCCCAAAACAGAAACCCGGTCGGCACCGGTGAACAGGACGACACCCTAGAGGACCGAGATTGCAACTAGTTAGGGGAAGAGGAAAGAGAAGGAGGCGAAATCGAGACCCCGACACACCGAATCAGACCCCGCCGATACCAAAACAAGGGAGAACACAAGGCATAGAACCGAGGAAGGCGACGAAAAAGCCACCGAACATACACCCAGGCAACCCGGAAGATGGAGAAACTCCCAGACCGATGAATCCGATGAACAAAGCACCACAGCCATCCCTAGCAACAGTGAATGAAGGCAAGGGGTGGACCGACGGGAACTTGTTTGGACTGGAGATTTTGGCCAAAATCAGGTCGATTGGCAAGGACATGCCGATTGTGGAAGCCACCATACACAGAGAAAGGAGAATAGGTAGAGATTGATCCACCAAAGAAGGATTCAGAGGAGAAGATTTACTCAAAAATTGGATCGACGTTGAGGAGGAAATTCACAGAGAAAGGATTCTCAAAAAAGGGAGTTTCTCTTTCCTACGAGAGAGAAACCCCTATTGATCCTATAGTATTAACTAACCCACAGTTATGCTAGCAGTTTTGCCTTTACCTTCAATACCATATTAATGGAAAGTCCCTATAAAAAAGGGCAACGGTAGTTTGGTATGCCCTTTCCAAATTCATATACTATACACGAAATTTAATATCGATTTTTCTATCTTATACCCCAAGAGAATATGATAAGATGTTAAATTGAAAAAAAATCCCTACAAAATAAAAAGGCAAATGACTCAAATTTTAATTAAAAAAGCTAAATTAATTAAAAAAATTTATAAATTTATAAATTTAAGGTCTTATCACATGCTAATTAACTTTTATTCAACGGAAATTTCACGAGGTACCCTCGAGGTATCGCGAAATTCACGCGGTGACCAATTCTTTTACCTCTTTCACGTGGTACCCCTGAGGTTATAAATCCTTTCACCCCATGCCCTTACCCTATTTTTTTAACATTTTCCGTTAACTTAAGATTAAAAAAAAATCAATTGAATTTAATTAAAAGAAAAGGGGAAAGAAGAACGGAAGAACTGAAGAAGCGCGCAGAAGAAGAACTGAACGGAAGAACAGACGGAAGACGCACAGAAGAAGGGTCGGCCTGGTGTTCGTCGGCAGGAGGGGGAGCTGCTGTTCGCCGGCGCCGTGGTGGCGGACTCGACTCGGAAGTCAATTACTGACAGTGCTCCTCTAAATACAAATCCAATCCCGAGATCCCAAACCCTAATTCTGTCCCCTCGCCAAATCCCTCAATTGTGAATTCGAATTCAATTCCATCTCCTTTTTTTGGTCAGATTCAATTCCATCTCCTAATTGTTATCTGGAATGGAGTATCCAAAGATAGTGGAAGAAATTGGGAAGAAATTTTGAAGGTCCTGAAGGAGAAGGGATTCATGACTGCACCCTTCTGTGCACTCACCATTCGTGAGTGCCCTTGCAAAGAAATTGGGAGGAAATTTTGATGTCTGGGCCAAGGACGTATACCGAGGCTGTTGAGCATTGAGGACACCAAGTCGGGCCTTTTCGCCGACGAACACCAGTCGCATCTTCTTCCCCCTCTTCTTTCCTCGCCGACGAACAACAATCCGCCGCCACCACCGATGCCGGAGCCCGCCGCCGCCACCGACGCCGGAGACGCCCTCCGCCTGTTTGCTGTTCGTCGGAGACGCCCTCCAGCAGCTGTTCGCTGGGCAACTCCTCGGGTTTCTCCTCTTCGCTGGCGTTTCTTCTAAACATGTGAAACTAAATTGTTTTTTTTAATTAAAAGTAACGGAGAGAGTCGGAGACTGTTAAAAATAAGAGGGAGGGGTACGAGGTGAAAGAAACCCAAATCTCAGGGGTACCACGTGAAAGAGGTAAAAGAATTGGTCACCGCATGAATTTCGCGATACCTCAGGGATACCTCTTGAAATTTCCGTTTATTCAATTAGATCTCCACGCAATCAACCAAGGAATTAGCATACACTTGAGTCTTAATTGATAATAGAATCACACTATCATCATTAATCCGAATCCTAGCTAGTAGCTTTAAACCCCTCAATAAGTGTCATCAGCGCATCTGTAGAGCTGCCCCCAACCTCACACGCCCTCTTAGCCTCCTCCTTGACACACCTCGCCCTCTCCCTCAGCCCCTCCGACCCCATCACCACCTCCACCTTCTCCGCTATCTCCTCCGCCGACACCACCCTCCCTCCCCACCCTCTCTCCCACACTCCGACCCCCGCCTTCTCCACCACCCCCGCGTTCTCCCTCTGGTCCCCGTGCTGCGGCCACGCCAGCACCGGCACTCCGCTTCCCACTGCCTCCACCACCGAGTTCCACCCGCAGTGGCTCACGAACCCTCCCACCGCCCCGTGCCCTAGTATCGCTTTCTGACTCACCCACTGCTTCACCACCTTCCCTTTCTTGCATAACTCCTCATACAACTCTTCGCCGAGGAGGCTCCGTAACTCCTCCTTGTCCTCTTTGTCCACCATGCTCGTCTTCACTACCCACAGGAGATTGTGTCTGGTCCTCACCAGTCCCACCCCTAGCTCCCGTATCTGATCTCGTGACATCGCCGTCCTGTTCCCAAACGACACATATATCACCGACTTCCTCGGCTGCTCATCTAGCCAAGACAACAATGCCTCCTCTTCCTCATCGTTCTTGATTGTATAGAGAGGTCCGATCGGGTAGATTGGGGGTAAATGTGGAAGAGCAGCTCCCGATTTGAGGGCGGAGAGCGTCACTGATTCGAAGGACTCGAATGTGTTGAGGATGATCCCGTTGGAGAGCCCAAATGCTCGAGCATTGGTGACTGTCATGGCGGTGAAGATGTGATCCGGAGAGAAGTAAGGGGGAGGGATGTTCTGGTATGGAATCGGGTCAAGGCCCGGGATCTCCGCGGGCTGACCCGCGGCCGCGGCCAAGGAGTCGACGAGTTGAGGGAGGTAGGCGATGAGGGAGAAGAATCTGGCGGAGGTGGTGATGACGGTGTAGTTCGGGAAGGGATGGGGGAGCTCAGGGAGGGTGGTGTTAAGGCCCGCGGTGAACATCAAGTCGGAGAACGCGGCGGAGATTGGCGGCGAGAGGGAGGAGAGGCGGCGGGTGAGCTGGTGGGCGGACCGAGTGATGGCGTTGTATCGGAAGAAGAAAGGGTCCGCGGTGGGGTCGGGGGTGGCGGTATCGACGTGGAAGTCGACGCGGCGGATGTGGGGGTGGGAGGAGAAGAAGGAGGAGATCTCGTGGGATTCGGCGGCGGTCATGAGGGGGACGATGATGAAGACGGTGACAGTACAGTGGTAGGGGGCGGAGGAGAGGGTGGTGGCAAGGCTGAGAAAGGGGGCTAAATGGCCCATCCCGGCACCGGGACAGACGGCGATATGGGGGTGCTCAAGGGCGATGGGAAATTCTGGTTGGTTTTCCATTGAAGGGTGGATAGGTGACAGAGTTGTTAATTTTGTATTTATAATGTAAAGTTACCTTACCAAAAAAAAAAAGTTACTCCGTATTTTTTTTAGTTTTTTCTATAAATCTCTGCTTATTAATGAGGGAGTATTGTGTATCCAAAATTGAGAGCTATTGGGAAATGTGATCTCCTTCCTACTAGAAAGTTTGGTTTGCTGTGTTAGGTGGTTCAATAAATGTGATTTTTAGCTACCTAATTTCATCATTAAAAATTAATGACCTCCAAATTGATATTGGACTGTTAATTATACATATTGGGCCTCATAGACTATATATATTGGCCCATACAACCCTGCTCTATCCTATCCTATTAGGATTTAGGATACTCCCTCGTAGACTAAATCCCTTCTCATAGACCATATATACGGTACTCACTATATCTTTAACTACTTTTTTTTAACAACACAAAAATAAATAAATGCAAATCATTATTACTTCCTATCTGGAAAACCTAAAATGATTTTAATATACAAGAATAAAGTCCTAAAACTACCTAAATTTCGAGACGGATGGAGTACTAAAATAATAAATATCTTACCACACTTAGTGTTGGAAACCGGTCATTACGGTCTGGTCCAAGACCAGTGGACCGAAAATTTGGAAACCTTGGACTGTGGATCAGACCGGAACCGCAATATACGATCCCGGGTTTTCCGGTTCACGGACCGGATGGACCTGTTTGAAAATTAAATGGATTAAAAATAATTAAATAGATTAAAAAATAATTTATAATATATTTTAAAGTTATTTATTAAATGTGAAATTAGACTTAATTAAATTATTCTTACAAATACATGAATGAAAAATATTTTATAATATTTTTTTTACACTTGTATTGCATTTATGAGGTTTTACTTATATGGTGGGAACCTCATTTATACTTGCGTCCACCTATTCTCATTTATGGCATCGTCAGTTTGAAGGATCGTTAAACCATCTTCTTCGACCTTTTTTTGGTTTAGTCTCCCTGAAGAATGAACATATACGATCAATGAAAATATGAAACCGAATTAAGAAGGGGATTGATAAATACACCACTAATTTTTACTGGAACCACCGCTAATCTTCGCAACTCTTTGCGGAGTTAATTCCGCACCCTGTTGCGGAATACTTTTGACGTTGTGCCAAACAGCCTTTACGCCGACTTAACTCCGCAACTCCTTATGGAGTTAAGTCGGCACCCGGTTGTGACTCTGTGTCCGATTCTCCTTCTAAGGAGCAAATCCAAGGAGAAAAAAAAAATATATTACGCAGGGAGCTGCGGAACATCTTTGAGATTTTTTTTTTAACATATAGGTTAGGGAACTCCGCATCCTAATGCGGACCTCTCTCCGCAACGTCTTGCAGACCTTTTGTCGATGGACTTTTAGGGCGTGTTTGGCACGATGTCCGGGGAGATCCGCAAGGGGTTGCGGAGATTAGCGGTGGTTCTAGTAAAAATTATCGGTGTATTTAGAAATCCCGATTAAGAAACATGCAATTTTATTCTACAATATATAATTTTATCGTATAAACATATAATAATTTAATGTATATACTTAAAATAAATTTTAATTAGTTAAGAATACTACGATTAAAGTGAAGTTGTCATTTAGCACATATACAACCTTCTTCTTAGTATATAATGCAGTAGATAATAGATATATTTCAAAATTACATTAAGTCACTACTAATAAATTTGGTTTTATTACCCCCAAAGAATCCCACCCATAACTCCTTTTAAATGTACTGTAATAAACTAAAAAAAAAAGGGCACTGTCAAGTCAACCCTCAAAATTCACTACTTCCTCTGTACAATAATAACATATACATATGTAGTTGTCATTTTAGCCTTAAATTATTAAGGAGTATTCAACAATAGTTATCATTTAGCTATTTTGATCTTTTAATACAATAATTATTGAAATTATTAGCAAATGTCAATATTAGTTTCGTAGAGACTATTGTTAACATGTTAAAATGGTTATTGATAAAAACAAATTTTACCGAATTGTACAACAACTCCCTCTACTATTTCGGATGTGGCCAACAACTCCCTTGATGAGTTGCACCGACAACTAAGACGAGGACTTCGATGATTGCCAATTGCCCACCTCGATGAGTGGCACTGACGACTAAGACAAGGACGACGACGAGATGACTTCTCAAAATTGCCCACATCGCATCAACCATCAGATCTGAAAACCTCATCTCTTTTTCTCCATTTCTCAATATTGTTCTTCTTACTGCTTAATTTGCTTTATCACATGTAGAATCGATTGTTCCTAGGGTTTGGAAGTTTACTGAAGTCCGTTGGGACTCGAGATCGGGGGTCGTGTGCACACGCGCGCCATTGCGCTAATAGCCTAGCACATAAGCCGAGCGGGGTTCAATCCTAAAACCAATTGGCAATAGGAGGAGTAATCTAGCTTATATACTAAGGCTTCTTTGTTCATATTGTCGATGTGGACTCTTTTGGTCTCTTCACATCTTTCTTTCTCTCAACACGCCCCCGCAAGTGCAACTAGGGTCGTTTTTCGCCTCTAGTCACTTGGACAACGGGTCTAGCATCTCATTCTCTTTTTAGCTAGGCCAAGTTCGAGAGTCGGTCCGTTTGGCTTTTTCCGCTCTGATACCATACTGAAGTCCGTTGGGACTCGAGATCAGGGGTCGTGTGCACACGCACGCCCTTGCGCTAATAGCCTAGCACATAAGCCGAGCGGGGTTCCATCCTAAAACAAATTGGCAATAGGAGGAGTAACCCACTAGCTTATATACTAAGGCTTCTTTGTTCATATTGTCGATGTGGGACTCTTTTGGTCTCTTCACATCTTTCTTTCTCTCAACAAAGTTCCCTACGTCCCCGGCTCAAGAGAGCGTTCCACTGTGCTCTAGGCAAATCCGAAATCATACAAACGATCCTAGGAGGGCAGACTAAGCCGAGTTCATACAAATCCGAAATCATACAAACGAACATCTAATCAAATCTACAGATCTATAGAAGAAGGAAATGGACAAGGAAGTGAAGCACTCCCTGACTTGAGGCGTCGATGCGTACTTGTTGGAGCCAAAGTCGAGTCGCCGTCCGCTGTCCTTAATTGCAGTCCGTCTGATCTGGTTCGATTGTAGATGGAGGCCAAGATCTATCGATCTTTCTCTCATCCGTTCTTGACCTCTCCAACTTGTTCAGGCCTTGCTTTCGTCTTCGATCTTTACGGACATGAGTTGCTGCGCTTGTCTTCTTCATGCGACTGCACTGAAGAAAGGTCCCGGAGATCACTCCCCCTCGAGTGATCTCGCTCTCGCTGGATCTCCCTCACCTTTCGAGTATTCAGGCGCTTCAGGTATAGGCGCCTCTCTCTTCTTCTCTCGGCTTTTCTCTCACCGGAGAGCCCTCCACCTTGTCATCACCGGAGTAGCTAGCCATGGGAGTATTAGGAAAATAATATTTGTTATTATTATTATTATTAGGATTTAATTAGTTTAATTATTTATATTGTTTAGGGTTAGGAATTAGTCAAAGGTTGTTAGAGTAATTCACTCAACCTCTCTCTCCACCATCTCCATCATCATCGTTGTATTGCTCTATATATTCTCTTTTATGAATTAATGAAAGGTGTGTTCATTCTACACCAATTCTTCAACATGGTATCCGAGCCTTTTTAGCCTAACGGCTCCGATCCTCAAAACTAATGGCTTCCGCCTAACCAAAAACTCTTTAATGGCCAAAACTATGTCGGCCTTTCTTCCTTATTCCCTAACCGCCTACCAGCAATCCAATCTTGGCTTCGGCCATTACAAAACCGCTTCCGCACTAGCCAAAATTTTTGGCTTTTGCCAACCCAATTTCGGCCAAAACCATGCCGGCCTTTATTCTTACTTTTCATCGGCCAAAACCCATTTCGACCACACAAGATCGCCTTCGCGCTAATCCAATTTTTGGCTTTTGCCAACCAACTTTCGGTCAAAACCATATCGACCACACAAACCCGCCTTCGGGCGAATCCAATCTTAACATTCACACACATCTCATACCCAATCTCAGTCCGATCAGCCATTAAAGCACCTTCTTGGTCTAACAGAGAACCCGCTCCTACCCTCTCCAAACTATCAACAATGGCGGGTGGGAAGATCAGGAAGGAGAAGCCGAAAGCGTCGGCAAATCCCTTCCAAGGCGGGATCCCCTTCTTCAAGTCCAGAGGCCAGCACATCCTCAAGAACCCCATGGTTGTCAAAGCCATCGTCGGCAAGGCCAAAATCGAGGCCACCGATGTCATCCTCGAGATCAGTCCTGGTACCGGTAACCTCACCAAAAAAAAAGCCCCTCGAAACCGGCAAGTCCGTCGTTGCCGTCGAAGTTGTTCATTTTAAAAAAAAACTTTGATTTATGGTTTATTCCATATTTATCCAGTTTTCAGTTTCGATATCTCTTGCTTCAACTGCGGGAGAATATTAGGATAATTTATATATTATTATATTAGGATTTAATTATTTCCATTGTTTAGATTTAGTAGAATTAGTCAAGGTTGTTAGAGTAATTCACTCAACCTCTCTCTCCACCATCTCCATGATGATGGAGATGGTGGAGAGAGAGGTTGAGTGAATTACTCTAACAACCTTTGACTAATTCCTAACCCTAAACAATATAAATAATTAAACTAATTAAATCCTAATATAATAATATATAAATTATCCTAATAGGGAGAAGCTCCCAAGCTCTCTCGGCGGCGACGAGCTCTCGCTGAAGCCCTAACCCTCTCTTCTCTCACAATTACCGTCTGCTACAATGTTGAGCCCTCTTTTCTGAACTCGGAAGAAGCCTGTTATATGGTGCTTCTTCAACATCAAAACGTTGCGTTGAACCACAAGGATGAGCTTGGAGTTGGTGCTCGTACAGAAGCTGAAGAGAGATGGGCTGAAGCTGCTGAAGGTGGGCTGGAGTGGCTGGGCTTGTCCGAATTGATAGGTTACCAGCCCAATATACAAAATACACGTATAATAGATGATATATATGTATGAGTAAATGAGTAAAATAGAGTTATAAATTCTACAGTAATATAAGTATATAATCCCATGTTTCGAAGCTATTGAGATAAATTATAAGGAGTATGTATTATCAAAATATCAAGTTAAATAAAATATAAAAGGGCTTCACCGCGGGGACGCTGTTCGAGTGGACGTCGGGTGGACGCTGTTCGAGTCCAAGCACAGCCCGAAGGGCTTCACCGCGGGGACCTTTGTCAAGTTAAACCCGGCGTACGCGCGGAGGAAGGCGGCGTAGATGGGCGTCTTCATTACCGTGTATGCATGGCTCCACGGTGCTGATCTTTGTTCCGCGCGCCTGATCCGGAAGAGGGGTCGATCTTGAGGAGGGATGGGTTGATGCGGACGGTGGTGGACCCCACGGTGATTGATTTTATGCCGATGAAGTACTCCATTGACGACACAGGGTTGATGTACAACGGCGTGTACTGGAAGGACGGGACAGGGAATGGCCCTAAGAACTGGTACGGGTCGGGCCCGAAGAACAGCACCCCAGGGAAGCTCGGCGAGGAAGATCCGGGCAGGCAGATGGCGAATTTGCGGGTGAAGCTGAAGGCGGAGGCAATAAAGAGGGACGGGAGCCCGACCTGGGCCCGGCCCAGCCCGGCCATGCCGGCCACTCCGGTGGCGAGGCCGTCAAGGAGCGGGGTGGGGCCGCAGGCGAAGAGGAGGTGGTTGACTGTGGCATTCCGGCCTGGGTTCGACCCGTCGGTGGAAGGGACGGAGACGACGTCTGAGCCGAGTTGGCCTTGGGTTGTGGCGCGGGTGACAGTGTTGCCGGAGAATACGACGCAGGTGTTGTTGAAGCAGCCGGGGCGTGGGGTGGAGTTGCACATGCCGCAGTCGTAGGTGGCAGTGGCATGAGCGAGGGAGCACTGGGCGGAGCCACAGTGGGCGGGCCGGTACGTGGACGAAGAGTACCCGGCCGGAGTCGCAGTCAACCCACAAGGATTGCCCGCCAATGTCGACGACAAGGCGGACGGGAACAGGCGGCGTGCGCTGGGTGAAGAGAGTGGTGTATTGGAGGGTGGTGGCGTCCTTGGAGACAGGGAGGACGAGGGCCTCAGGGCGGAAGGAGACGGCGACGAGGGAGGTGGAGGCGATTGAGCAGAAGATGAAGAGGGATAGGGAGAGACTTGGAGCCATACTGGATATTGAATAAGGTGAATGGATGTATTGTGTTGTGAGGCTTCTTTGGTTGTTTATTTATATACATTTGCATTATATTGCAAGTGGGCGTACGTGCAATCTAATAATGGATATTTTATTCAAAGTGTTACAAGATTGACCAATGACCACTTGAATTCAACTATTTGGATAGGACTAGTAAAGACCGTACCTTTGTGGTAAGTGCCAATGATCAACCCAATTGGTACGGTGTAGCGTGATGGGGAAGGTCGCTTGGAGGTTCCTCAATTTGGTGTGGCTATTCACTGAGGCCATGTTTACCAATTTGGTGTGGTTCCTCATATATATATATGCTGCCAGGTCTTGTAGAGTGAAATGATGTGTTTGATTTCCCACCCCGCCTAAACTCGGTCGTTTTGGTCCCCTTTTCCTACTCCACCTCCTACAACATTAATTCATTTTAACATTTATTTAATCTTAATTTTTTTTAAAAATTATATTTATAATCAAATATCTATTTTTATATATTTATAAAATTTTATTTTGAAAATTCATATTTTAAAATTTACAAAAATTAAAAAGGTAGTATTTTACAAAATATAATTATTCAAAAATTAAAACGTGATTTTTTAAAATAAAATTTTATAAATATATAAAAATAGATGTTAGGAATATAAATCTATAATTTTTTAAAATTAAATAAGTGTTAAATTAATTTTGTGATATAGGGAATGGAGTAGGGAGGGGATTAGAAAATCATAACGGTCTCTCACTACCTAGTATCGATGCTTGTTAAGTATCCCACACGTAGCGTTGTTACCTTCCTTCTATTTTTTTTATTCATATTATTGCAAGCATCGATACTCAAATTGAGCCAATAAACTTGCTCTAACGACGACTACTATGGACCCCTATGTTTTATATACATTTGCAATAAGTCTTTCGATAGTAAATGAGTATTACTGATGCGATAATATTCTCTCAATATAACACAAAAGACTACGAATTTTAAATTTACAAAATACTCATTTACTAAATTTTATTATATTTTTAGATTTGAAGTTTTATCAAACTTACCAATTTGAAGTAACAAAATACTTATTTACTAAATTTTATTATAATCTCCATCTCCATTTTCTTTTTTAAAAAAACCCATCATGAACTATCAGTCAGTAGACCAATTATTTTCTGACATCCTCATATTCATCATAATCCATAAACGGAAGCTATAAAGGTTTGAACTCAAAACCTTAATTATTTAAATTCTCACTCCATACCAATTAAGTTAAGTACACTAATTGATTTATTACTCTTTTTAACTTTTTTTTAATCCTTAATTATAAAAAAATTACCAAAAAATACATATTTTAATTTTTTTTTACGTCTTCCTCCGACCCGAGAGCTCTAACAATCGCCTCCCTCCCTCTGTGGGAGTTATGTAACATTTTCATAAGTTTGTTCCACATTGTGTAATTTCTATTTTTCACTTTCCCACTTCATGAGTTACTGGCTATATAAAGCTCAACTCGGTTGTAACAGAACTCACCAATTCATTCTCTCAATGACTACTTCGTCTACCTTTGTTCTCTTCCATCTTCTTCCCCTCCTCCTTCGCTGCTTTTACATCACAAGCATACAGATTCTACATGAGCGAGATCTTGAATCTGTTTTTTCGTTTTGTCTTTCGCATCTGATCTCTGATTCGAGCTTTTCTTGCTCGATTTCTGTTCGTTGCCTTCTGGTTCAACGAATTTCTCGTTTTTTTTTCTCGATTCTCGTCGATTTCGTTTCTTGCGATATGGATTTCGTAGTTGCAGTTGATGCTACACATCTTTTCTACTTGCATCCCTCCGATAACCCGGGGACAGTTCTGGTTTCGAAGCTCTTTGATGGAGATGGTTTTGGAGGTTGGCGTCGCGCTATGATGATCGCTTTGTCTGGGAAAAATAAAATTGGTCTAGTTGATGGATCGATTCCGGCCCCGCTTGCTACAGATCCTCAGTTTCGCCAGTGGCAAAGGGCGAATGACATGGTCATTTCTTGGATTCTCAATTCTTTAAGCAAGGACATCGCTGAAAGTGTTCTTTACAGTACAATAGTGTCGGAGATATGGGCAGAGCTTTGTAGCATGTATGGTTTATCCAATTCCGCTTAGATCTTTGTTGTTAAGAGAGACATTTGTACCATTACGCAAGGTTAAGACGGGATCGCTGCTTATTTTACTCGAAACAAACGTCTCTGGGACGAATTATTCAACTTGCAATCATTTCCGATCTGTAATTGTGGCGCTGCTCCATTCTTGCAAAAATTCGAAAAAGAACAGCGTTTGATTGGCTTCATGATGGGTTTAAACGATTCTTATTCTCAAATTCGAGGCAATATCTTGATGATGACACATGTGCCTTCTCTTTCTACTGTTTACTCTCTTTTGATTCAAGAAGAGAAGCAAAGGGAGATGTCTTCGATTTCTAGTGTCAATTCTGATTCTGCATCCTTCAATGCTAATGGTCATGGTGCAAAGTCTCAGACTGGGAAACAAGACGATAATTAAGAAGACCATGCTTTGTCGATATTGCAAGAAGACAGGCCATGTGATTGAAAAGTGCTTCAAATTGCACGATTTTCCTCCAAGTTTCAAGCAAGACAAGTCCAAGAAATTTTCTACTAATGCTGAAGCATCTCAGGAGCATGCTAATGGCTCTTCAAACACCAGTATTCCCACTATTCCAGGCTTGACTGCAGACCAATGTTCACAGCTTATGGCTCTATTGAATGCATCTTCAGTTGCATCAACTTCAACTGACATTGGAATCTACAACATGGTCGGTATCTTCAACTCTAATCTTGTTAAATTTTCTGGTTCAATCTTAGATAAAGACATCAAAACTGATAAGAATACTTGGATTATTAACACTAGAGCTACCGATCACATGTGCTATGATGATTCTTTGTTCAAGGATAAGTGTTTACTTTCCAAGCCATTTCGAATTGCACTTCCAAACAAATATGTTATACCTGTTACTATTTGCGGCACTGTATCTACTCCTGCTTCTATAACTTTACAGAATGTTTTGTTTGTTCCCCAAGTCAAATACAACTTGCTGTCTATAAGTAAGTTGTGCAGGCAAATGAAATGTTATGCCTTCTTCACTGACAAAGTTTGTGTTCTGTAGGGCCCTTCAATGAAGAGGCCACTGGTTCTTGGTAAGGAGCTGGATGCATTGTACCTTCTCACCAAGGACCTTGCTCCAAATGCTGATGTCTTAGCTTCAGTTTCAGATTTTCATGTTTTTTCTTCAGTTTCCCATGACAGTAACATTTCAGTTTCATCTTGTAATGATCATGTTACATCTTTACCTGCCATCTCTGCTTGTAATGTTGATTCACTTGTATCCTGGCATGCTAGACTTGGGCACTTACCTTTTAATAAAGTCATGAAACTTACCTCTTTGTTAAATGTCTCTAAATCTGATATGGAAAATCTGGTTTGTGATGTTTGTCATAGATCAAAGCAACACAAACTACCTTTTCCTAAGAGTGTTATTTCATATTCTAAATCGTTTGATCTTATACATGTTGATGTTTGAGAACCTTATAAGACTCCAACCTATAATGGTTATAAGTACTTTCTGACTATAGTGGATGACTTCTCTAGATCTACTTGGACACAATTGATGTCTACCAAAAGTAATGCTTTTTCTTTGATAAAAGCATTTATTTTGATGGTAGAAAATCAGTTTCATATTATGCCTAAGGTAATGAGAACTGACAATGCCTTCGAACTAGGATCTAGTACTGTTGCTTCTGATTTTCTTAAGTCCAAAGGCATTATCCATCACACTTCTTGTCCACACACTCCTCAACAGAATGGAGTTGTTGAGAGGAAACACAAGCATCTCTTAGAGACTTCAAGGGCCTTGTTGTTTCAATCTCAGATTCCTTTATCATATTGGGGAGAGTGTGTTCTTACAGCAACCTATTTAATAAACAGATTTCCCTCAAAAGTTTTACATGGGGAAACACCTTTTAGGTTGTTGTTTAAGAAAGATCCTACTTATATTCATTTAAGATCATTTGGACACCTGTGTTACACATCCACAATGGCTCATGGTAGAGATAAATTTTCTTCTAAGGCTATTCCATGTGTTTTCATAGGATACCCATTTGGGGAGAAAGGTTATAAGGTGATGTCTTTTGATGATAAGAAGATATTTGTATCCAGGCATGTGGTTTTCCATGAGAAAATATTTCCTTTCAAGTCTTTCAAAAATATTTTACACACAAATGATATTTTTCTACCAAAACCAATCCTGGTTACAAGTTCAATTGGAGCTGGAAATTTACCCCAAACCAACTCTAATATCATTCACCAACCTGATATCCCTCAACCTGAAGTTTCTCAAAACACCAGAAGATCAAATAGAACTCATGTTGCTCCTGGCTATTTAAGAGATTATATTTGCAATTCTGTGGTTTCAAATGATTTTACTGATTCAGTTTGTGCCAATACTCTAACAACATTTGTTTCTCATGATCCTTTCCATTCTATTGCTTTTTATGCTCTAAGCATTGAGGATAAAAATCTTATCCAAACACACTAGTACAAAACTGAGATTTTATTCCATAACTATTTATGCCGGATGTTCAATTTTCGAAATAAAAAGCTTAAAATGATTTAATTTTATTCTCCTAAATACTGAAAAATAAATATATGCCGGATATTACAATTTATATCCGGCATAAATGACAACGAAATATTAAAAGACCCTAGTTATTTATGCCGGGCGTGTCAAATTTTTTATCCGGCATAAATAATATGGGAATCCGGCATAAAAAGCTAATAAAATTACCTAGACATTGTTTATACCAAATATAAATATCCGGCATAAATAAGCGTTTTATTTCCGGCATAAAAAAATTATTGAAAGGACCGCTCGCTGTTCTCTCCCAAACCAAACCCTCGAAACACTGAGTTCCTCGACTTCGCTCCTCAGCGCCTGTGGCGGCCTCCACTCCAGTCGGCGGCCCTCCACTCCTCATCGGCGGGGGTCTTCACTGTGGAGGTCTTTGTCGGGATCTTGTTGGCCGCTCCTCTTCGCCGGCCCTAATCGACTTCGCTCAGCCTCGCCTTCGCTCCTCTTCGCCGGCCCTAATTGAAGCGCCGGCGACCCTCCTCTTCGCTCCACCCTAACTCTGGCCCTCTTCGCTCAGACTTCGCTCCACCCTGATTCGCCGTCGTTGCTCCTGCTCAGCCTTGCCGCCTCACTTATGCTCAACCTTAACTGTCACCGTTGCTCCTGCTCGGCCTCTCCTCTTGAACCTTCTCTCAAGTAAGTGAACCTCTCTCTTGTGTTGTCTAAACCCATGTTGAATTCGCTTTGCCCTTTATGCTCCTGCCGGTATACCGTCTTCTGATTTCTTCATCGGTTGGTGGCTCTCAATTCAACTCTCAAAGGAACAGGTCAGTATTTCTTTTCTAGGTTTAGTTTTTGAACTTAAGGATTTGATTGAATGGTATTTTTGAATTTAGGGTTTAGGCTACCGCCTCTTTCATTGCGGCAGTCCTCTTTTTGCCTATGAGATTTTGGAAATTAAGAAATTGTCATGTATTGTTCGGTTGTGCAGTGGTTCTTGTACCTCGTTCTCTCTGAATTGTCAGTCTATGGGATGTGGTTGCGCTCAACTGAGCTTCTTTCCGACGCCCAATCTAACCTCGTCAGCAGGTCATCGGTTTACTCTCACCTGAAGATATTAACAAGATGTCTTATTTCTTGTTTTAATAGGTTGCACAGGTGATGATTTCTTCTTTCAGATAAGAATGTAATATATTCTTGATTGTTTCTCTTCCTATGAACGAAAATAGTTCAACTTTGTTTCTCTACCCGGGACTACTTGACTTGGGTGTGGGTGGTGTTGTGGCTGAACTTTTGATTGGATCATCATGTAGTTAGTACACTTAATGGAGCTAAGAGAGTTTGCTAGGTGGAAGATATGAGATGTGCAGTAGAGGAAATTGTGTTTTGCGAACGAATGGTTATTGTTTTGACCTGTTTATTTATGTTATTCCATGAAGTGGTGCTTCATCTTTACAATAGGGTTGATTGGATGCATTGTGGCTGAACATTTGATCCTAGAGATGAAAAAAGGTAGTTTCACACCCCTTGCATAAATTTTAAGTATTCAGTTATATAACATTGTTACCCTGCTTGGCCTGCTATATGATCATAAGCTCATATTTTTTGGCTGAAGAAACGCTTTCCGCTTCCATATTATTTGTCCTCCTCTTCTCATTAGTAGTTTTCTCATTTTCTCTCATTCTGCATCACATTATAGATGGACTGACCTGTCTCTTGGTTTGCAAGTAATATTCTCTATTAGATAACTATGACAAACAAGCCCTTTAATTAGCATTGGAACTTGAGCTCTTTGCATAAAACTTGCTGCCTTTTTACATTTTTCATCGCCAACTTGTAACCATTTCTTTCTAACTAATGTGTCTTCCATGAATACTTGTCATTTTGGTCCATCAAGAATTTATTTAATCTAAAGCTTATTATCTCGGAGATGAACCATGTGATATCAAAACATCATAATTCAATAAAAAGATTTGGATTAGAAAGAGAAACAAGAGTTGAAGAAAAAGCAAAAACTCCTAAGTTATTCCTATAAAGAAATACCTTGAGAGAATACACATAAAAACCTAAAGCTTTGCTTATTTTTCAAAGGTTAAAACAATTTATCTTCCTTTTACTCATAGTACATATCAGGGCATGGCGATTCTATTTTTGCTACTTAATCTTGCATGTTCATTCAAGATGATTAGTTAAAAGAGTTGAAGACCGTGGAAATTCTAAAAGGTACTTTTTATTAACTTGAATATGTTTAGATGTCATTTACCGTCTAAACGCTACAGAATGGATAGATGCTTAGAGTTTTGTAATTTTCAAGTGTACATTCAGTCATTCATTTAGCAATACTTTCTTGACTATTTGCGTTTAGAATTGACAAGTCTCATGTCATAGTTTGTGCATCAAAATGTATTATTGTTGCTTGTTTGAAGGGCCCATAACAACACAGTGGACTTGTCTTTGTTTGAACCATATTTAGCCGCAACTTTTTAAATCGCAACAAAAACGACAACCCAGTTGAAATCGCATCTTCCTAAACCATTTGACAATAATTTATATACATTTTATGTATACTAACTTTCTGGTGATGTTTATAAATTTTCAGGTTTGACCATCCACCACCTGTATTTTTGGCAATGAAGGACATTAATGTGTCTGTAAGTAAAAGGAGGTAGGCAGTTCATTTTGTTATTAATTTTATGTTATTTATTCTCTCTATGGGTTCTTATGTTTAGTTTTAGTGATTGACAAGCTATAAACCCTTTGCTTCGAGAACCCTTGTACCTGTCCATGTTATTAGGTGCAAAAGTTATGCAAAGAACTTGTCAAACGTTCAAACCATTTCTCAAGGATTTTATTTTCGTTAGTATATGTATTTATCCTTGTATCATGGACAACTTTTATTGCAGATAATTAGCTATTTCAATATGTTGTTTGACAAGGGTCTTTTGGATGTTTTTATGTATTTTTGGTCTGTTTTAGATTGAACTTGTTATATATGTTGTTCTTTGTAATTTTATCTTCACCGTGCGTAGCACGGTTCCCTACCTAGTATGTAAAATGATGCTTGTCTTGGTGGCCGGTGTCATATACAAATGTTACTTTTGTATCCGTTTAATGATATAGGAATTGAAGATAGGATGATGCTAATATGCTATGCAAAGCTGGCCTTCTACCAGACCTGCCTTAAGTCCTAACATGATAGTATGCATCTCAATCCTTTCTTTTATCCTCCTTTGTTTTGCATAATAGATAGGTAGCTCGATCAATATCAGGTTGCCCTTTATGACCAGGTAATCGTTCTTGGTTAATTTACATATATAGCTTGATTTAGTTAGGGAAGTACTTATAGCTAGGGACTGAGAAACCATTTTATAAATATATTGCAAAATTTCCCCCTTTTCCTCTATCAATTTATTCTTTGATCTCAGAAATTGCAGCTGGTGCTATATGTAATAAGCTCAAGCTATTAGCTTTCGTAACAATGTCTTTCTGATTTTTATTTTAAGTGAGCCACAAGTTGTGTCCACTTCATGTGCTCATCGAGAGATGACTTTCATTTGGTGAGCTCGAGCATCTATCAAGATATGTACCCAGATGTGGCCATGCACTTACTTTCGTTTTACTTTATCAGGGATAACTTTTGTTTTAGCGTGTTTACATTTTAGTTTTAAGGTTGATATATCATATGATGTACCCCGAATGTGATGTTGGTGGATTTGTAGTGGTTGTTGTTATGGTTTGGATGATATTTATGTATGGTTTGGATGATATTTATGTATGTTTTTTATGACATTTAACAGGGGGTTTATATTGATATTTTAAAAGTGCTCTTGCAAAATGACATTAAACTATATATCCCGGAAAACCGTCTGTTATAAAAGGTCATATTATATACCGGCCAGATTTTTTTTTTTAAAAAACATTAGTATTTATGCCGGACCTGGCTATTTTAAACCCGGCATAAATAGCTTGAGGTTTTTTTTAATAAAAAGATCAACTTCATTTATGCCGGATATTACTATTATTTATGCCAGATATTTCTATTATTTATGCCGGATATTGCTGTTATTTATGCCGGGCGTGTGGTATTTAGATCCGGCATAAATAACTGTGTGTAAAAAAAACACACAATTATTTATGCCGGGCGTGTCATATTAATATCCGGCATAAATAAAATGCCCCCTTTTTTATTACATTGACCTATACCCCGGAGATACCTTTTCGAATATCTGGCATAAATAGCCCAAATATCCGGCATAAAATCTAGTTTTTGTACTAGTGACATTACCTACTCTGGTAGAACCTACAACCTATGAAGAAGTTGTCTTGCATCCTTCTTGGCAAGAGGCAATGGATAAAGAATTCCAAGCTCTTCATTTGAACAACACTTGGACTCTAACTACATTACCAAAAGGAAAGAAGCCAATTTCAAGCAAATGGGTTGATAAAATTAAACTTCAAGCTGATGGAACAATTGAAAGATGCAAAGCAAGGTTAGTGATTAAGGATTGCACTCAAAAAGAAGGTATAGACTACAATGAAACCTTTTCTCCTGTTGTCAAACCTACCACTATTAGAGCCCTTATTGCTGTTGTTGTCAAAAGGAAATGGAACATCTCTCAATGACAAGAGGAAAACCTGTCGTTGTTCTTGCCAAAGAATACTCAAACTCACAACTAGTATAGTGTGTAAGCAAGATATCGATCCACAGGGAAATCTATTAAATTCAAGTCTAATTATAATTGCTAAGAGAGAAAAGGGGGAGTTTTTAGTGTGAAAAGATCTGCCTTTTAGCAAAGCAGAAGCAAGCAAACAAAGTGAATTGGTTTAAGAATGCAGTGGAGAGAAATAGGTTCACCTACAATTTATCACTTCGATTGATGAATTCGATCCTTGTTTCAGCCTCTAGTTCTTGTCTTTTCCTATCAATGTCCTTGTCCAGATCTTAGGTAAATTACTAGTCCTACGAGTCCTAGCAACCCTTATCTCTAAATAACCCTAACACGGTTAAGATTCAACCTAGAGATAGCATTAAGATTATGAATTAACCAAGGTACACATAATATCAAGCTACGAGTCGATATTCAACATGTATTCAACTTCCTACACATCCAAGTAGTCCTACGAGTCCTAAAGGGATATGATTGCCACTTGGGTTAAGGTTCGCTACGAGGAATCTACAAAACCCTAGCAATTGAATGAATCTACTCTAACTAGTTGATCAGGCTAGAGAGAATAAAACACATTCAAGCAATTAAGCACAAAGAAGTCAAAACATTGCAATAGGAATAAGAACTAGATTAAGAAACTCACAATTCAACAATCAAATATCCAAACTGTAGGCGAAACCTTGAGAGTTTAGTTGCTCATGCTCAACGGCGCTCTCAACAATGGAATAAAGTGCATAAGGTGAATGAAAGAATAACTAGAAAAGCCTTAAATAGTCTAGAGAAAGTCGGCCCAAAATAGCTTAATGAAAACCCTAAGTAAAATCCGAAATTGACGATCAGTCTCTGCACGGGCCGCGGAGCGGCCGACGATCAGCGAACTTCTCTGTTTCTTCCTTTGAGCCGCGGGGCGGCCAGCGATGCTACCGGGCGGCCTGCGATTCCGAGCTGCTTCTTCTTTGTTTCCAGCAGCTCCTAAGTATTCTCCTTAGCTTATTTTTGCTCTTTTCAAATCCATTTCACCTCTAATATACTTTACCTGAAATAAACCATAAAATCATGTAGATTCCGCCTCTTCTAACTCAACATGTGAAAACGCAAATTCAACTAAATAAATGTAATATTCACACCTAAATCATGCTAAATGCGATCTATTATGCAACACTAAAAATGCTCTATCAAATTCCCCCACACTTGAACCTTTGCTTGTCCTCAAGCAATAGAAAACTCAACTCTACAGCCCCACAGAATAGCAATTCATGTATCCACACCTCAATATTCTTTAAGTGCATGAAAACTAGCAAACACAAAAGATTAATAACATCATAGCACATAATTGGAATAATCAATGAAATCAGGCAACCATATCCATTCTAGACCTCACAAAGGAGATGTGTTTCACTCTCGCTCAAGTGTTTTAGGTTTAAATGTTTACGCTCAAAACTCAATCTTCAAAAACTTAGCTACAAGAGCCTTGCACCAGTGTTCTAAATCTCCACCGCTGGTGACTCAACACACAACAAAAATCATGAGGTCTTTCAATTGGGTTGTAATGGGGCCAAGGTAGAACATATAAGGTATGGAACAACTTTGGTCATGTGGTGCTCATAATCCGGGAACTAAGGAAGCAACCAAATCATACAACCACTCATAAACATCTCATACCAAATCTCTATAATGGCAAACAACACAAATCTCAAGCACAAAACTTTACAAACTATACTCAACTCATTCTTTTATTCTTCTTTTTTTTTCCTTTTTTTTTCTTTCTTCTTTTTTTTTTCTTTTTTTTTCAATCATTCATGCTATATCAAATGATTTTCCTTGACTTTTACCCCTAAGTGAATTTTATCCTCCTTAGGTCCCAATTAATAAAAATGCTAGCAAGAATCAAACATCTCATAAATACACCTCCAACATACAATCCACCACTACAAACCATCATCCACACTATAGATATTCACCAACTAGTCCTAAATTCCCGGATGGGGTCAGGCTATCATTGGCTATGGAAAATTCTTGTGGAGCTATAAAAGAATAGGCAATCAGGCTCAAACTGGCTTCCAGCAGAGGATAATATGTAAGGTGGGAAAAGAGTCAAATAGGGCTAATAAAGGTGCCTCAATCATGTTTAAGTCATGTGCAGAAATCATAATATGCAGCCTTGAACAAGATATCTCAATGCAAGTCAAAGAGGAAGTAATTGAAGAGAGTACACACAACAAGCAAAAGGACTCAATAAAGTGTAGTCCTGAATAGGCCAAAATAAACTCACCAGGATATGTCTAGAACTTCAAGATCACCCAAAAATTCAAGATTTTATGTGCTCAATTATTAATCAATCATGCCCACCAAATAGTATAGAAAACATATATCAAAGGCTTCAACAATCCAAGCACATCATGGGGCATAAATCTCAATAGAAAATATAGAGGACAAATGGCATCCACATGGGGAAATAAGACCTATTCCTAATAATGCAAGAACTAAAACTATATTTTTTTTCACTTTTTTCATTTTTTCATTTTTTTTAGAATAAGAATTAATGGTAGAAACTAAATATGCATACAACCAATAGAAATAAACATGCAACCTTAAAACTTAAAATGCAGTGCAAATTAGAACCAAAATACAGAGAGTTTGCAAGTCTTCTCCCCCACACTTAGTACTGACATTGTCCTCAATACAGAAAAGAGAAAAAAAATCAAAATAAACATAAAAGGGAAAAGAAAAGAAACAACTAACATGTTCACTGATAAGGCGGAGGCGGGTAGGGTGGGAACTGTGGATAGGCGAATCGATAGAAGTCCTCTTGCCTCTGCCATATCTGCTCCTGCATCCGTCGGATCGCCGCCTGGCTCTCAGAGACCTCCTCCAAGTGGGAAGTCAAGCCACGTACATCTCGACGAATGTCGCTGACCTCCACGTACAGCTGCTGGTGGTGGTCCCACATCACATCCTGCCTCTGGGACATCTGCTGCTGGTTCTCCCACATTGCGTCCTGACGACGCGACATCATCTGCTGATGCTCCCCCATAGTGTTCTGCTGGAGATATAAATCGGCCATCTGATGCTGTAGCGTGTAGTCTGAACCAGCACCAGCTGTGCCAGAAGGTCCAGCTCCACTACCTCTAACATCCGTCTGAACTCTGGGAACATCCTCAGCAACTTCCTGCTCAGCTTCAGGAGCCTGCTCCTCCTCCTCATCATCATCCTCATCCACCTCATCTCCCATATAAAAATCAGCTGATGTAGGGCCAAAAGGGAGATGGCGGGGCAATCTCAACCGAATCCTCCCCTGATGGCCTGCCCTCCAGATCCACATCGGTGCTCTGCCCTCCAGGTGGCCAGTCTTCGTCAGCTGGGCCTCATCATACAGAAATAACCCATGCTGAATGTCATGGAAAGTGCTCATATCAATGCATGCGCGAGCTATGAGGGTGATAAGACCCCCAAAGCTGATGGTCGCCTTGTCGCGCTTGTCCAAGATGTCCTTACAGTTCATCAGAAAAAGATCCACCCAACCCGGAACTACAGGGCTCTCTGGCGTCAGACACCATAGGAATGACATATCCTTCAGCGAGATCTTGTTGACCTCCGCCTGAGCAAAGAAAGTGTTCGCCAGAACCTTGTGAATAAGTCGTAGGGCAGGATGGCGAATACTGGAATTGTACTAGCCCTTCTTGGCCTCAAAAGGCACCCTAGTAGATGCCAACCAAAAAGCCACAGGGCCCTCTCCCTTGTAGACATCAAGCCAACCAGTAGTCGGCGCAGTAGTAACACCCAGAATCTGTGCCAATCTCTCCTTTGATAATGTGTAATCCCTCCCAAGCAACCGAAAATCAATAGATGCACGGTTCACACTCAAAGTTGCTAAGAATTCTTTACATAGGCTTGGATAAGTAGGAGCATTCTTCTCTAACAAAACTCCTAGGCCCCCATGCTCTAATAGTTGCCTAGTGCATGCATCCATTTGTAACAATCTAAGTGTCGGCTCATGAAAGAATTTGGTTACAAAGAAATTCCTAGTGTTTAAACCATTCCATCTCTCTTTCTGATTTCTACTCATTCCATGTGGTCTAGACATTATGAATCTGAGCTAAGAGATGACCAAACAAGAATGAAATAGAAGGAAAAAACTCACAACCGGCGAGACACTGCAGGGGCCGCGGGGCAGCCGAAGGTGGCGACGGGGCGGCCGGCGACAAGGGTGGCCGCGGGGCGGCTCGGCTGGTTACGGGGCGGCCGGTGATTTTCCTGATCTCTCTACTCCGACGTCGGATCCGCTCTCCGACGACAAAAATCTTTCACTCCGTTGGGGATCCGAAAGCAATCTCTTTGGAACTCCTTGGAATGGGCAGATTTTATGTAGATCTAGGAGAGATAGGAGATAAAGTGGATTTTTTTGTGAAGAAAGAATGGGAGAGAAGGGTACTTTTGTGGAGATTTTGGTGAAAGGAGAAAGCTTGGAGAAAGTTTTTCAATGGAGGATTTTGGGGGGTTTGAAGAAGGAGCTTGAAGGAGGAAGAAGATAGAGGATGAAGAGGCGGCGGCTGATGGTGATAGAATGGGGAGAAAAAGAAAGGGTAGGGTTTATGTTGTTTGGTAAGTGGGGGCCCACACGGGCCCCTAAATTTTTTTTCTATCCGGAAAGGGCCGCGGGGCGGCCAGGGTGGGCGACGGGGCGGCCGGCGATTTCGCGAAGGATTTCGTGGGTCGCCCTAGCCGCGGGGCGGTCCAGGCTGGCGACGGGGCGGCCCGTCATTGTTTTGCCCTATTCCTTCTTCTTTTCCTTCTTGCAACGTTAGCCTCCAGACCAAACCAAAATAAACTAAAAAAAAAACGTAATGCAAAAAGAAAATAACTAAACTATTACCTTGGGTTGCCTCCCAAGCAGCGCCTTTAGTTAACGTCGTTGGCTCGATGTTATAACACCCTATTGATCCTCAGCATTTGGTTCAGTGGGAACCAACTCATCACCGTCCTGTTTGACAAAATTCTCATAATAGGGTTTAACTCGATGACCATTTACCTTGAAGATGTCTCCACTCCTCTCATTTAGTAACTCTACTGCACCATGAGAAAAGACATTAGTAATCACATATGGTCCTGTGCATCTAGAACGAAGCTTACCTGGGAAAAGTTGTAGGCGCGATTGAAATAGCAGGACCTTTTCCCCAACTTTGAGGTCCTTTCGCAAGATATGCTTATCGTGTCATGCCTTTGTCTTCTCCTTGTAGGTGACGGAGTTATCATAGGCATCCAATCTCAACTCTTCTAGCTCCTGCAACTGTAGTTTCCTGAACTCCCCAACTTCGTCAATCTGCATGTTGCACTGCTTCACCGCCCAATATGCTTTATGTTCAAGCTCGATAGGAAGATGGCAAGCCTTTCCATAGACCAATCTAAACGGAGACATCCCAATGGGAGTCTTGTAAGCCATTCGATAGGCCCATAGAGCATCATCAAGTCTGACACTCCAATCCTTCCTGTTTGGGGCAACAGTCTTCTCCAAGATAGTATTTATCTCGCGATTAGACACCTCAGCTTGCCCATTGGTCTGGGGGTGGTATGCAGTAGACACTCTCTGAGTCACATGATACTTCTTTAAGAGCACACTCACAGTCTTGTTGCAGAAATGGGTCCCTTTATCACTGATTAGTGCTTTTGGGACTCCAAATCTAGAGAATAGCTCCTTGAGGAAACCTACAACAACCTTTGAATCATCAGTTCTGGTGGCCTTCGCCTCCACCCACTTGGAGACGTAGTCCACCGCAAGCAAAATATATAGGTTTCCAAAGGAGTTAGGGAATGGTCTCATGAAGTCAATGCCCCAAACATCAAAAATTTTGCAAAATATCATGCGAGTTTGTGGCATCTCATTCCTCTTAGAAAGATTCCCAACTCTCTGACAGCGATCGCAGGATTTGCAAAAGGCATAAGAATCACGAAATATATGTGGCCAAAAGAATCCTGCATCAAGTACCTTCCTAGTTGTCTTTTGTGGTCCAAAGTGTCCACCACATTCATGGGAATGACAAAAATTTAGGACAGATTGTACCTCATCGTCGGGAAGACACCGACGTATCACCTGATCTGCGCAATGCTTCCATAGGTAGGGGTCATCCCAAACGTAGAAACGAGCATCGTGGCGTATCTTGTCCTTCTGAGCCTTTGAAAAGTTGGGTGGAAACTCTTCCGACACTAGAAAGTTGACCAAGTTAGCAAACCAAGGGCGTGGAAGAGCACTAACCTTTAGGAGAGATTCGAGTTCAGAGTCTGCAGGGGCCGCGGGGCGGCCAGGGGTGGCGACGGGGCGGCCGGCGATTCTGGAGAAATCCTCCTCCGAAGACTCGGCCACGGGGCGGCCAGGGGTGGCCGCGGGGCGTGTTGATAGGAGGAAATCGAGTATGCAAAATAGAATGTAAATAAACTAAGGCAAACCAGATTCCGTCCCTTGCAAATAATTACAAGACCTCCTCCTGATGTAGCAGCGGGAAGTCAGGATCGATCCACGAGGAAGCTTGTCAGCGGATCCTAGGCAGCGGTGAAATCTCACGGTCAGAAGTCGACAACAGGGTCCTCGATCTCGACTAGGGTAGTCGACAGAAGATCGGACCAGTCGAGCAGAGTAGCAGACACAGGCACTGGGGCTCGTCGATCTCGACTAGAGGCTACTCGATATCGAGTAGAGCCCTTGTCGACTTCGGCTTGTCTTGTCGAGTACCTGCACACAGAAGCTACAGCGATGCTAGATCGAGAATCAGTAACTCGAGATCGACCAGGCTTGGTCGAGATCGAGTAGAGCAGAAACTTAAAACGGAAGAAAATAAAGAACAAAGGAATTAAATCTATATCTAGGATATCTATATCTATATCTATATCTAAAACTATATCTAGGATTTTAAAGATAAATAAAAGCAACAAAGGAATTAAATCCAAAATAGGGAAATATATCTAAAAGTCTTCAAAGTGGATAGATCTTCCTCTTCCTTGATGTATCTTGATAGATCGGATAGAATCGGCAAACTTTGAGCCCAAGTAATCCCACACCGAGTAAAATTGATCAAACCGCGTGACGTGTCTCTGGAAGTCTCCTCGATCTCGACAAAGGTCTACTCGATCTCGAGTAGGATTGTCGGTCGACTGGTGTGGCTCAGCTAGCTGGTCCTCGATGTGACTCGGACTTGGCTCACGGGTCTAGTCGATCTCGAGGACCCCTAGTCGACTTCGAGTAGGAATGGGTCATCGACTAGGTCCTCTCGGGTGGCTCTGCTCGACATGCTCGGACATGACTCTGGCCTTAGTCGATCTCGACGATGGCTCCTCGATCTTGATGAGTGATGGATCATCGACTTGGCCAGCTTGGTGTGTCGGGTAGCCCTTGTCGACATGCTCGGACATAGGCCCCTAGGCTTCGTCGATCTCGACAAGGGTCTTGTCGACCTCGAGTAGATCTTGGCCTGGTGTTGTCGAGCAGTATCTTCCTCGACATGGCTCGGGGAATGTGGGCTGGCTCTTGTCGATCTCGATGAGACCTTAGTCGAGATCGAGTGGACTTGCTGCTTCCGTCTTTGCTTCTTGGTTTTCTCCCGAAATGTTTCCATATTCTGCAATATTAAACAGAAACTTATGTAGATCTCCATTTCTAACAAATAAGCATATACTACATAAATTCGACATATTCCCAACCCGAAATATGAAAAATGTAAACAGAAACTTCTTGGTTTTTTTTTTTTTTTGATTTTATACAGTGAGGACACTGTAATGTTTAAGTATGGGGTGGGGGAAGGGCTTACTTGTGCATTATTTCTTGGAATTGCTACATGGCTATTTTGGAATGCATTATTGATTTATGTGCTTACATGCATGTTTTCCAAAGTTTGAAAAAATGACCCCCATTGAAAATTTTGATAAATGTCATGGAAGCTTATATTGAACTCGACGATGCAAAATTGGATTCATTAGAGATATAGCATGAAATTGCCTAGTAAAGGGAAGTCACAATGAAGTGCATTATTTCTTGAAAACCATAAAAGGAGGTAAAATTTGAAATTGCTTTTGACATATTGCATGATAAGATGATGGAGGACTTTATATTTCCATATAATGCTCATATTGTTGAAATCCTAGCCTTACCTATGCTTATATGCATCACAAAAGCCATAATATGCCTTATTTCAAAAATTGCTCCACATGTTCTAAAATATTGCCATTCTTTACCTTATCCGGGGATTATGTTGAGAATGATGTTACATCATGGAGATTGTTATATGGTGTTTGTGTGATTGTTATCATTATTGGAGTTTGGCGGAATCATTTGAAATATATGGAAAATTTAATGAGTGAAAGAAAATCCGATCAAAGATCGACCCTGCTCGCTGAGATAATAGTTTGGCGAGATGGGACACCAGGTGAGGAGTCCGACGCACTAAGTATCTGGGGCCATTCATGACACCCATGTTTGCGACTCGCGAGAAGGCAGTGCTGAGGTTAGAGAGGTAAAAGCAATATTATGGATAAAAGCATTATGAAAGGTGATAAAGCTCAAAGAGAAGGAATGTGGAAATTCAGTTTGGAAGTACTCCATTTCCCCGGATCATCAGCACCACATTGCCAAAAATTGCCCACCTTTAGCCTTTTACCAATCTACTCCTTATTTGAGCTTAAATTAAAGTCCTCTTGATTATTGTTGCTTTGTCGCATAAAAATTATTTGTGCATAAACCTCCTTTTGTGAGTAGATGTTGCTCTTATATATTTGCACATGCATGGATCTGTGACATTAGTACCTTTTCAAGGATGGTAATTGATTGCAGGGACATATAAAGAATGAATCTAAGATGTTGAGAGTTTTGATTTCTTCCCCTGAATGACAAACAAAAGTATTGCTTGAGGACAAGCAAGCTTAAGTATGGGGTGTTTGTTGTAAGCTGAATCTGCCATGTTTTACAGTAACTTTTATAACGATTTCTGCATGCATTTCATTCATTTGGGCTAAGATAGTACAGAACCTATGTAGTTAATGTTTATTTGCCAAATTATGGAATCTACACCAGTTTCTGTTTAATTCGCAGAATTCGAGGCATTTTACAGCAATTCTACAGAAGGTCGGAAAAGCTCAGAAAACAGCTACAGAAGTCCAAGGTCAAAGCAACAACTGAACCAATCGAATCGAGCCGAGAAACCAGACTACTCGACCTCGAGTAGCCCTTACTCGATCTCGACAAAGATGCCCTAGCACAGCCTTGTCGACAGGAGCAACATCGAGAACCAGACCACCCGACTTCCGGAGCCTACTCGATCTCGACAAGACCTGGTCGAGATCGACAAAGCCCAGCGCCACACCCGAGTCGACAAGGAGAGAAGCTGACCGAGAAGCCGAGGACGAGGATGCCGAGTAACCCTAGTCGATCTCGACAAAGCTCTTGTCGACATCGACGAGCACCGTGAGCCAGAGTCCGAGTCTGTCGAGGACTAGCTAGCCGAGACGACAAGCCAAGCCCAGTCGACAAAGATTCCTACTCGAGATCGACAAGAGTCTTGTCGAGGTCGACGACGCTTCCAGAAGCTGTGTGACGCGACTTGACGAATCCTACTCGGTTTGGCTTTGCTTGGGCTGGAAGATTGCCGATTCTATCCAAAATCATTAACATCTATCATGAAGAGAAGAAGATCTATCCATGGAAGACTTTAGATATACTTTCTTATTTTGGATTTAATTATGTTATGGATTTTATTTATCTTTTTAAGTTTTAGATAAAGTTTTAGATATAGATAGATATCTTCTTTCCTAGAATAGCTAGGGAATGAAGCCTATAAATAAAGCCCATGGGGCTCAGTTTTATTCATTCAATTTCGGAGAGAAGTAGTAGGAGAAAGAGAGAGAGAGAGAGAGAGAGAGAGAGAGAGAGAGAGAGAGTGAGTGGCCAAGAGGAGTTTTGTGAAGCGAGAGCGGAATTGACTTCCTTTGGTTGTAAGCTCTATTTTATTTTATTAATGCAAGTTTATTTCCTTTTATTATTGATGTCTTTAATTATGATGAAGCGCGAGTAGTCCACCCACTTCTAGGGTTGGGGCGAGCCCGACGATAGCCATGCATAATTGAGGTAAAGATCCGACCTTTATCATATTTCGAGCATTTTCCTACTTGTTGATGTGTTTATTGCCCATCTAATGGAGATCCATGTTAACCACTTGGATTATAAACATAAAATCAGTAGAGACAATTAGGGTTTCTTGAGAGAGTTGTCTAATTGTTGGAAAAGGCGAAAGCTTAGTCCTTTAATGCGAATTATATGATAATCTGTTTGGTTCTACCTTATGCATGTTTGGTTATTGTTGTTGCAAACCCCAATCTTGGAAGTTCTTTTACATTAAAGTTTAAGTCGAAATCCCAAAAGCATTTGTTCTTTATTTTCTTTATTTCATTCGTTTTACTCCCTGCCCTCGTCGATCTCGACCACACTCAGGTCGACCTCGACTACTGATCTTCGACCTAGAGTCGCCGTAGCTTACTTGTGCAGGAGATCGACAAAGACAAGCCGAAGTCGACGAGGCCTTACTCGACATCGAGTACCCTCTTGTCGAGATCGACCACCCTTTGCCGAGCTGCTGCGCTGTGTTTGACTGTCCGATCTTCTATCGAGTAGCTGTACTCGAGATCTAGGACCCTGTTGTCGACTTCTGATCGTGAGATTCCACCGCTGCCTAGGATCCGCTGACACGCTTCCTCGTGGATCGATCCTGACTTCCCGCTGCTACATCAGGAGGAGGTCTTGTAATTATTTGCGTGGGCAGAATCTGGTTTGATTTATTTGGTTATATTTCATACTCGATTTCCTCCTACCGTCAAGTCACTGGCGTCACACATCAATTCGAATGTTGATGAATACGTTGATCCCCGGCAATGGCGCCAAATTTGACAAGAGGAAAACCTGTCGTTGTTCTTGCCAAAGAATACTCAAACTCACAACTAGTATAGTGTGTAAGCAAGAGATCGATCCACAGGGAAATCAATTAAATTCAAGTCTAATTATAATTGCTAAGAGAGAAAAGGGGGAGTTTTTAGTGTGAAAAGATTTGCCTTTTAGCAAAGCAGAAGCAAGCAAACAAAGTGAATTGGTTTAAGAATGCAGTGGAGAGAAATAGGTTCACCTACAATTTATCACTTCGATTGATGAATTCGATCCTTGTTTCAGCCTCTAGTTCTTGTCTTTTCCTATCAATGTCCTTGTCCAGATCTTAGGTAAATTACTAGTCCTACGAGTCCTAGCAACCCTTATCTCTAAATAACCCTAACACGGTTAAGATTCAACCTAGAGATAGCATTAAGATTATGAATTAACCAAGGTACACATAATATCAAGCTACGAGTCGATATTCAACATGTATTCAACTTCCTACACATCCAAGTAGTCCTACGAGTCCTAAAGGGATATGATTGCCACTTGGGTTAAGGTTCGCTACGAGGAATCTACAAAACCCTAGCAATTGAATGAATCTACTCTAACTAGTTGATCAGGCCAGAGAGAATAAAACACATTCAAGCAATTAAGCACAAAGAAGTCAAAACATTGCAATAGGAATAAGAACTAGATTAAGAAACTCACAATTCAACAATCAAATATCCAAACTGTAGGCGAAACCTTGAGAGTTTAGTTGCTCATGCTCAACGGCGCTCTCAACAATGGAATAAAGTGCATAAGGTGAATGAAAGAATAACTAGAAAAGCCTTAAATAGTCTAGAGAAAGTCGGCCCAAAATAGCTTAATGAAAACCCTAAGTAAAATCCGAAATTGACGATCAGTCTCTGCACGGGCCGCGGGGCGGCCAGGCCAGGCCGCGGGGCGGCCGGCGATCAGCGAACTTCTCTGTTTCTTCCTTCGAGCCGCGGGGCGGCCAGCGATGCTGCGGGGCGGCCTGCGATTCTTCCGAGCTGCTTCTTCTTTGTTTCCAGCAGCTCCTAAGTATTCTCCTTAGCTTATTTTTGCTCTTTTCAAATCCATTTCACCTCTAATATACTTTACCTGAAATAAACCATAAAATCATGTAGATTCCGCCTCTTCTAACTCAACATGTGAAAACGCAAATTCAACTAAATAAATGCAATATTCACACCTAAATCATGCTAAATGCGATCTATTATGCAACACTAAACATGCTCTATCACTCAACTAGATGTTAATAATGCATTTTTACATGGTGATCTAGATGAGGATGTTTTCATAAAGCCTTCTAAAGGCCTGCAGCTTCCTTCACCATCCAGCATCTCAGTCAGTATATGCAGCAACCTTCAATTGAGCATTATCAAGCTGCAATTCATCTTCTTAGATATCTCAAAGGCAAATCAGATTTGGGATTGCACTTCAATTCGACCATCATCAAATTTCGATCTTCAGGCCTACTGTGACTCAGATTGGGCTTCATGTCATCACACAAGACGTTCAGTTTTTGGTTACTCTGTATCATTTGGTGAATGTCCTGTATCATGGAAGTCAAAGAAACCATTCCGAAATAGCTCAACTGGAAAGGACTTGCGGGTAGTACCCAAAGGTCCCCGGTTCGAACCCCGATGGCCGCTCTTTATTTACCCAAAAAAAAACTGTGGTAAGTCTATCTTCTGCAGAAGCCGAGTATAGGAGTATGCGTCGTGTTTGTTCAGAATTGGCATGGCTATCAAGGTTGTTCCATGAATTAGAAGTGACAGAAATTTTGTCAATTCCTTTGAAGTGTGATAATTTGGTTGCAATACATATAGCAAAGAATCTGGCGTTCCATGAAAGGACCAAGCATATTGACTTGGACTTCCATTTTGTTCGATCAAAGATTCTTGAAGGATTGATCACAATTTCACATGTTCCCACACAGATGCATCTAGCGGACTTACTCACCAAGCCACTGCCTGGTCACATTTATTCATCAACTTTGGGCAATCTGGGAATGATTCCTCATCCTGCAGCTTGAGGGGAGTGTGGGAGTTATGTAACGTTTTCATAAGTTTGTTCCACATTGTGTAATTTCTATATTTCACTTTCTCGCTTCATGATTTACTGGCTATATAAAGCTCAGCTCGATTGTAACAGAACTCACCAATTCATTCTCAATGACTACTTCGTATACCTATGTTCTCTTCCATCTTCTTCCCCTCCTCCTTCATTTCTTTTACATCACAAGCATACTGATGCCGTGCAATTATCGATGACTCCTGGTGACATTGAGGACAACATGAAGGTTCCATTTGATGGCCCTGTCACTCGTGCAAGGGCCAAGAAGATTCAAAATGCAACTAAGGCCTTTCTTGTCCGTCACCATGGAACTTTAGAGCAAGGGTTCAGGCCACCCTGGATCACTTGGCTCAAGGTTACACCACCAGCACAGGAAGTGAGCTTACGTCCACACACGGAGCTCATGAAGACTCGTCAGCACCCACCATGAACCAAGCCATACTCGACAGGCTCTTGGGTCACTCGGCCGAGTGGGCCAAATACCTTGTCGAGAGAAGTGGGCCGAGTTGTCCTATGCTTGGGCCGAAACTACATTAGTTATTTAATTAATTTGTTATTTTATGCAATTAGATAAATAAGGTGGAAATTAATTATATCTCTTCTAGATATAATGCTTGGCCACCAAGTTAATAAATTTCTATCTCATTAGGATTTATTTATATTATGTTATTTCATTTATCTTTAGATAGAATTAATCTATCCAAACCCCTTTCCTTTGCAAGGAAGGATTGGTTAGATCTCTTAGAAGCTTTACTATAAATTCATGTTACGCCCTTTGAATTATTCAGATTGAAATAGAATTGAAGAAACCCTTTATGGATTAAGGGTTCTTCGATTGTCAATCCCAAAGCTCTTGTGTTCTTATTATTTTCGGCTAACACAAATCATCACCCCCATCTTGAGTTCCATCGGCAAACCAAACACAAACCCTAAACTAGAAACTGTCGCAAGAAGGAGAGCACAGCCCTTGGCGTCATCCGCGGGCAAAGCCGCTTCCAGCGAGCGAGGCCACTCCCGGCGCCTCGCCTCGCTCCCGCTCCCGCTTCAGCGCACCCGGCTTCCAGGCGCTTCACCCGCACGCTCGCCATCACCCTCGCTCCCAGCGAGACCCCCGCGCGCATCCGGACACCCGCACACCCTGAGGCCGACGCCTGTGTGCCCGCTCCGCGCTCCTGAGATCCGCGCAACCCCTGCCCTCGCTTCTCTCTTTCTGTCGCTATTACTTTGTTTAAGTTGTTGGAAATTCCTAAGTATAATTCTGTCGCTAAAATCAGAATTCTAATTACTTGTGTTAATTGTTCCAAATCAGGAGATATCAAAGAGCATTGCAAGATCGAAGCAAATATACGGCGTGGTTCTTGATCTGAAGCCCCCAGGCGAAGGATCGGGTATCCCAAACGTATCAAGTGGTATCGGATTTCAGGTTAATGCAAGTTCTTTACTCTCTTGATTTCTATTTGAGTGATTTATTTTTCGTGCCTTATTTTTCACCATAGTCGCTGCATAAAAGTTGAATCTTTTTATTCACCCATCAAAATTGGCACTTTATTTTTGTTATTCTTTGTTTGGATCTATAATTTGGAAGATATTGAGTTCTTGACTGCAAGTTGTGATCTTTTATTCCTAGTTGCTACATATCATGCCTATGACTGTGATTCTTGGATTAAAAGCATTATATAAACTTGCACCACTAAAGAACCCTAATTTCTCCAGTTTCTAGCCTATTTTCCCTATTTTCTTTATTTTTGCTTACTTTTAGATCATCGTAGCTTCTTATTATTATTTTTTTCTTGCTCTTCAATTTTCGGTTGCTACCTCCATATTACAGCAGCTTGTTCTTCATATAAAAAAAAACAGAAAAACTGAGAGCATATATTCAAAAAAAAAAAAAAAAAAAAAGAGAACATTCTTTCATTACATTGTTGAGTTAGTAACTCTTCTTTGTTAGTTCTTTGATTGCTACATGTTAGATGATCTAAACGGTTTAAAGCATTACAAAAGAACCCTACTTGTGTGATTTTGTGTTGTGCCGACACTGGAGCCTTGGTCACACCCCTTTTTCTCTGAACCGTGTTGCAATCGTCAGATAATAGTTGACAGAGTGTGTGCACTTGATTGCCCTTGTGATTGCTATTATCGATTATTACACATTCATATTATCCAAGCATCACATTGTAGTTCTTTTTCTATACACATTCAGCCGCTTGTTTATACTTGCTATCCTTGATATCCGACTTTGTGGCTGATTTAAATTGCAATTTGGATTATTACTTGCTGTCTTTAATATTGTAAAATTCTGTGTCCAGGGGAATTGCTTGAATATTATGCCTTGTTTTCTCGCTCTTGGATTTCTAAAACTTGAATCCCTCTTAGGAATCACTAGAGCTTGCATTACTTGGTTTCTGGTCTTTGCTTCGTTTACTTGTTGCTCTTCTGATATTGTAGGAACATGACGAACGATAGCGACCCCAACCCTTCCCCTACCCCACCTGCTGGCATTTCTGCCGATAATATGCGGTTCATTATTGACTCTGCTGTCCAAGAATCTACTTTGGTTTTCCGTAAGGAAATGGCAGAGGCTGAAAACCGTCGGGCTATTGAACGCCAGAAGGACCGCGTATACTGGTCTAACCTCATCAGACAGGCAGTTACACGACAATTGGATGAGGCCAAACAGGCGGAGGCTTCTGGATCTACACCTCCCTCTAGAGGTAGACCGCCCCCACCACCTACGGCTCCTACACCGCCAGTCAACCCCTCTCCACAGTCAGGTAACGTACCCCCTACAGGTAATACTTCTTATGCTGTTAAACCCCCTCCTTCTGGTCAATTATATATACCACTTAAGTCTGCTATTCCTAATCCTTTCACTGGAGAAAACGACAACGACCATCTCGATGGCTTCAATGGCAACCAAGATCGTCGTGAGAATACACCGCCACAGCATCAGAAGCAAGGGAGGTTCTATCAGCGTCAGCAGCAACCGCCGCATGGCCGTGCTAACTGGGATGACAGCCGCAGCAATAATGATCTGTATGAGCATCCACATTTGGAGGATGCTTACCATGAGGTAAATCCTAACTTTGATGATTTACCCCCTCCTAATTTTGGTCATCCTAGATTTGATAATGCTCAAGCTATCCAGAGAAGAGATGTTAAGCTTAAATTAGAAACTTTTGATGGTAACACTGATCCTGAAGCTTATCTTGTTTGGGAAAATCATACTGACTATATGCTTGAACATTTACGCTATGAGGAAACGGAGAAGTTGGAAGTTGTTATATTGCATTTAGTAGGTAAAGCTCGCACCTGGTGGTTCCGCACTCGTGAGATGCGCCGTCGTCAGGACAAGCAACCTGTTGAAACTTGGCCACAACTTCGATATCTCCTGAAGAAGAGACATGTGCCTGAGGAATACACGGAGTCAATGAGGATGCAATTGGCGGCCTGCCGCCAAGGAACTCGCTCTCCTAATGACTATAGGGATGAGCTGGAACGACTCTCCCATCAGGCTAATGTTTATCTTACTGAACGTGCTTTGTGTACTCAATTTCTTGCTGGTCTTAATATTTCTATTAAAAATCCTTTATCTATCCATTCCATTAGAGATATTAACACTTTAACTCATAAAGCACAGCTTCTGTATGAATAACAGCAGTAGCAGCTACGGCAGCAGAGGAGCCGATTTGACCAGACCTCTCAAGGTCGCAGGTTTGTTCCCTTTAACCCTTCTAGTCAATCTAAACCTTCTACTTCTAACCCCTCTATGCAGCAAAAGGGAGTTTCCAACTCACCTCAGCAGGGTTATCAGGTTGAAACTAGAAGAGTTGCTGCCCCCTCTACAGATCGCAACAAAGATATCCGCTGCTTCACTTGTGGTGGTTCTGGGCATGTCTCTCGCAATTGCCCTCAGAAAAGGAAGGTTCTTCTCAATGATTTGGGAGACCATTACTATGAGGAGGAGACTGTTGAGGACCATGTAATTTCGAGTGAAGTGGAGGAGGACCAGCCGTCTGAAATTATTGAGGAGATCGACACATCAGAATATGACAACGTCCTCTGTCTTGTCAACCGGCGGGTCCTACACATTCAGGAGTCTCCCATGGCTGATCAAAGGGAGAACATCTTCCACACCAGATGTGTGGTTCGCGAAGCTACCTTAAACCTCATCATCGATGGTGGGAGTTGCTGCAATCTCATCAATGAAAAGGTAGTAGATTTCCTCCATTTACCTACTACTCCTCGTGCTACTCACTATGGATTAAATGGTATTACTGATGATGGATCTGATATAATGGTCACCAAACAATGCTTAGTTTCTCTTTCTATTGGATCATATCATGATAAAATATTATGTGATGTTGCACGCATGGATTGTAGTCATATATTGTTAGGGAGTCCTTGGTTATATGATCGTAATGTCCTTCATGATGGTCGTGCAAATACATATGCTTTCACCTATGACGGGAGGAGAGTTACTCTCCTACCCCTTTCGCCACAAACTATTCTGAAGGATCAGGTTCGCAAGCAGCAACAAAGGAACGCCGACAGAGAAGCTGAAAGGTTGGAGAAGCTCAAAGGGAGCTCGGCTGACCAGGCCGCCCCCGCAGCCCAACATGCCGCGCCCGCGGCCCCAGCAGCAGCGCCCGCGGTCACCCCAGCCGCCCCTGCAGCCCCCTTGGCGCCTTCTCCTCCCCCCCTCGACGTCGACTAAGCCCTCTTCTGCTTCACTTAAGGGCTCTGTGGAACGTCGATCATTGGTCTCTCAACCTCAAAAAGGGACCATCACATGGAATGCTCATCGACCTCATATTCTTCTGGTAATGAAACAGGTATTACTTAATGTTGAATTGAGTCATATTCCTGCACCTATTGCTGCACTTCTGCAGGACTATCTAGATGTGCTTCCAGCTGAACTACCCCAAGGCTTGCCTCCTATTAGAGGTATTGAGCACCAAATTGACTTTGTGCCTGGGGCAGCCTTGCCTAATCGCGCCGCTTATAGAGCTAGTCCTGAGGAAACAAAGGAGCCGCAACGCCAAGTCACAGAATTGATGGATAAAGGCTTTGTTCGTGAGAGCCTGTCCCCCTGTGCCGTACCAGTCATATTGGTTCCAAAAAAGGATGGCTCCTGGCGCATGTGTGTTGATTGTCGCGCAATCAACCAAATAACGGTTAAGTATCGCCACCCTATTCCTCGTTTAGATGATATGCTTGATGAACTTCATGGTGCTGCTATTTTCTCTAAAATTGACCTTAGAAGTGGATATCATCAAATTAGGATGAAACAGGGTGATGAATGGAAAACGGCTTTTAAAACTAAGTATGGCTTATATGAATGGTTAGTAATGCCTTTTGGATTAACTAATGCACCTTCTACATTTATGAGGCTTATGAACCATGTGCTTAGGAGACACTTAGGTAAATTTGTCGTTGTCTATTTTGACGATATCTTAATTTATAGTGAGAATATGCATGATCACTTAAGTCACTTAAAATTGGTTTTTGATTGTCTAAGAAAAGAGAAATTATATGCCAATTTAAAGAAGTGTTCTTTTGCATCCGAGTCTACCATTTTCCTTGGTTTTATAGTGACTGCATCTGGATTAAAGGTGGATGAGGAGAAGATTCGTGCTATTCAGGAGTGGGCTAGGCCGACTACACCCACCCATGTCCGCTCATTCTTGGGCCTTGCTGGCTTCTATCGATGTTTTGTCAAAGATTTTAGCCTGATTGCCGCCCCCCTACATGAGCTGACCAAGAAAGATGTGACATTTCGCTGGACTGACTCACATCAAAAGGCTTTCGACGCCCTCAAGGACCGCCTGACACACGCCCCAGTGCTGCAGTTACCTGACTTTGCTCAACCTTTTGAGCTCGAGTGTGACGCTTCTGGCACTGGCATTGGAGGGGTCCTGCTGCAGAACAAGCGTCCCATCGCCTACTTCAGCGAAAAGTTGGGCACCGCTGAGCTCAACTATTCTACCTACGACAAGGAGCTATTTGCACTGGTTCGCTGCTTACAGACTTGGCAACATTATCTCTGGCCTAAGGAGTTTGTGATTCATTCGGATCATGAAGCTCTCAAGTATCTCAAAGGACAAGCAGTGCTCAGCAGGCGACTTGCTCGATGGGTGGAGTTTATAGAGACCTTTTCCTATGTGGTTCACCACAAAAAGGGAAAGGATAATGTGGTAGCTGACGCGCTATCACGCAGGTATGTCCTCTTAAAGCATATGGATGCACATGTTTGGGTTTTGCTTTAATAAAGGAACTGTATGCTTCTGATAGTTTCTTTAAAACTATATATGCTTAATGTGTGTCCAAAGGTGAAGTTGATTCATTTTTTGTTGATAATGGGTATTTGTTTAAGATGGGCAAGCTTTGTATCCCATCTTCTTCTATTCGCCGATTGTTAACCCAAGAAATTCATGAATCTAGGGGACATGGAGGTTTCGAAAAAACTCTAGCTGGACTAAAGGAACATTACTTTTGGCCTAAAATGTCTAATTATGTGCTGAGATTTGTCAAAAGTTGTGTTACATGTGCTAAAGCCAAATCGAAATCTAATGCTAATGGTCTATACCAACCTTTGCCAATTGCTAATGCACCCTGGGAAGATGTTTCTATGGATTTTATTGTAGGATTGCCTAGAACTTCTAAGGGTCATGATTCCATATTTGTTGTTGTAGACAGATTTTCCAAAATGGCTCATTTTATCCCATGTCATAAAACTGATGATGCTATTCATGTTGCTCATTTATTCTTTAAAGATGTTGTTCGCTTACATGGATTGCCATTGTCTATAGTTTTTGACCGTGATCCTAAATTCTTAAGCTCTTTTTGGAAAACTCTATGGTCTAAATTGGGTACAAAATTGCTATTTTCTACTTCTTATCACCCACAAACTGATGGCCAAACTGAGGTCACAAATAGAACTCTTGGGGCTCTCCTTAGAGTCATGCTACGAACTAACCTGTGGAGATGGGAAGACTGTCTACCATTTGTAGAGTTTGCATATAACAGGTCTAGGCACTCTGCAACAAAGATGACCCCCTTCGAGGTAGTATATGGCCGAAACCCCTTAACTCCAGTAGACATGATGCCTCGGCCATATAAGGACAAGGAAAGCGTGGATGCAGCTAAGCAAGTGGACTTCATCAAAAGCTTGCATGAGCGTACCAAGGCGCAGCTGAAGAGGAAGACTGCGCAATACAAGGCCGCGAAGGACAAGCATCGCAAGGATGTGCAGTTCAACGTTGGTGATCTGGTCTGGCTGCATCTCAGGAAGGAAAGGTTTCCGCAACAACGGAAATCTAAGCTGGACCCCAGGGGAGATGGACCATTCAGAGTGGTTCAGAAGATGGGTCCTAATGCATACAAGCTGGATCTCCCTGCCGATAAGTACAGCATCCATTCTACATTCAACGTCGCCGATCTATCCCTGTTCGTGCCTGACGATGACTCTGTCGACGATTTGAGGACAAATCGAAGTCAAGTGGAGGAGAATGATGCCGTGCAATTATCGATGACTCCTGGTGACATTGAGGACAACATGAAGGTTCCATTTGATGGTCCTGTCACTCGTGCAAGGGCCAAGAAGATTCAAAATGCAACTAAGGCCTTTCTTGTCCGTCACCATGGAACTTTAGAGCAAGGGTTCAGGCCACCCTGGATCACTTGGCTCAAGGTTACACCACCAGCACAGGAAGTGAGCTTACGTCCACACACGGAGCTCATGAAGACTCGTCAGCACCCACCATGAACCAAGCCATACTCGACAGGCTCTTGGGTCACTCGGCCGAGTGGGCCAAATACCTTGTCGAGAGAAGTGGGCCGAGTTGTCCTATGCTTGGGCCGAAACTACATTAGTTATTTAATTAATTTGTTATTTTATGCAATGAGATAAATAAGGTGGAAATTAATTATATCTCTTCTAGATATAATGCTTGGCCACCAAGTTAATAAATTTCTATCTCATTAGGATTTATTTATCTTATGTTATTTCATTTATCTTTAGATAGAATTAATCTATCCAAACCCCTTTCCTTTGCAAGGAAGGATTGGTTAGATCTCTTAGAAGCTTTACTATAAATTCATGTTACGCCCTTTGAATTATTCAGATTGAAATAGAATTGAAGAAACCCTTTATGGATTAAGGGTTCTTCGATTGTCAATCCCAAAGCTCTTGTGTTCTTATTATTTTCGGCTAACACAAATCATCACCCCCATCTTGAGTTCCATCGGCAAACCAAACACAAACCCTAAACTAGAAACTGTCGCAAGAAGGAGAGCACAGCCCTTGGCGTCATCCGCGGGCAAAGCCGCTTCCAGCGAGCGAGGCCACTCCCGGCGCCTCGCCTCGCTCCCGCTCCCGCTTCAGCGCACCCGGCTTCCAGGCGCTTCACCCGCACGCTCGCCATCACCCTCGCTCCCAGCGAGACCCCCGCGCGCATCCGGACACCCGCACACCCTGAGGCCGACGCCTGTGTGCCCGCTCCGCGCTCCTGAGATCCGCGCAACCCCTGCCCTCGCTTCTCTCTTTCTGTCGCTATTACTTTGTTTAAGTTGCTGGAAATTCCTAAGTATAATTCTGTCGCTAAAATCAGAATTCTAATTACTTGTGTTAATTGTTCCAAATCAGGAGATATCAAAGAGCATTGCAAGATCGAAGCAAATATACGGCGTGGTTCTTGATCTGAAGCCCCCAGGCGAAGGATCGGGTATCCCAAACGTATCACATACAGATTCTACACCCTCCTCCCTCCTTCCGCCCCGGTTGACAACGGTCTACATGCCATGGGTGTCAAAGTCGATAGTCCTGTCTGGAAGGCCTCAACGTACATAAAGAATAATTACTAAAAAAACCATTGTCTAATTCCCAAATGCACACATGTGTGATCTAAATGCACATTCTTTTGGATCTAAACCACGAAAAAATACAATAAGTCTAAAATACCACGTATTATTCATTTTTTATTTAATAAAAGAAGTGTGATAATACCATGTGTCTTTATCATTTTTATATTAATTCATATGTATATAATGATAGGTACAATCTATCTATATACATATATTAAAATAAATGTTTAGAGTTCAATGTGGAGTATTATATGATTGATTTTAGGGAGAAAAAAAATCTCCGCAAAAAAATTATTAAAATAATATATTGTCATAATTTATAAAAATTTATCGTAAGTTACAACCTATTAATATATATTAGTTCATTGATAAACATACGAATAAATTTTTTATATAGCCATACTTAAAAAAATATATATTAATAGATAAATATTTGGTAGATAAATTGTTATTTTATTTATATCTAGATTATTTTTTGGTGGAAGAACTATTTATATCAAAATTAATTATTTAATAACTGTTATTTTATTTATATCTATATTTTTATTTTTTAGAATGAATTATTTATATTTAAATTAATTTTTATTTTATATTCCATGTACACTTTGATCCTTATTAGTTTAATTATCCCATTGTAATTTAGATTTATTGTTTTTTGTCATATCATTAACAAGTTTCTTTTATAAATTATAGATGTAATTTAAAAATATTATATTAACCTATTTTCGTACTTGAAAAGGGGCAAAAACTAGTAAAATCATACTCCCTCCGTCGGCAAAACTTGACGTTTTACTATTCACGTAGGCTTTTTTAGGAGCTAAAAACTATATAAAATATCTATTTTTTTAATAATTTTTTAAACAATTTTGTAGTTATTATTAATAAGTACAAACTTGTTAAAAAAATTAAAAATAAATATTTTATATAGTTTTTATCATTCTAAAAAAGCGTACGTGAGAGGTGGCAATCGGGCGGGTCGGGTCGGGTTTGGGTTCGGTTAGTCGGGTTTCGTGTCATTCGGGTTTCGAGTAATGTCTAATAATTTGGTCAATCGGTTGGGTCGGGTTCGGGTTTCGGTTATTCGAGTTTCGGTTGTCTCGGGTTTTCATTATTTCAATATTCATTTTAAAAAAATTACTAGATTGTTGCTTAAAGTTCGGATTATTTCGGGTTTCGGTTATAACGGGTTCGGGTCTTAATGGGTTTCGGATTAATCGGGTTTGGTTCATTCGGATTTCGGGTCCAAAATGGACGGGTTGTGTCGGTGTTCAGAATAATCGATTTCGAGTCGACCGGGTCGTGTTTTCGGGTTCGGGTCGGGTTTTGCCAGCTCTAGTCTAAACGACAAGTTTTGCTGAACGGAAGAGCATATCTTATGAATCCCATATGTGACGTAGGGTATTGCGCTAGTAAGAAGAGAGAATAGCATGGGATATACCAAAAAATTTCAGGATTTGCAAAAGTAACTCCCCCCTAAAAAAATTGCAAAAGTAACAATGAGCCCCCCAAAATTGCAAGAATAACAGGTTCATATGACTGCCTCACACAGGTAACTATAATGATGAGGGTTATTAATTAACCTCATCAAATCAACTGCAAGGAAAAAGCAAACCCCCTTAGAAAGTTGAGTCGGTTTCACAACGTCATAAAGAAAAGGAAAGTCGGTGAGAGAGAAGAATAAAGAAGCATCATTTTTTACCGTCATACATTTTTTCTATCACGCATTTTTTCTTTGTTGGCACATATTTTTTCTTTATTGGCATGGATTTTGTAATCACTCGCACTTGTTTTAGCAACATCTAACCTTTAGTGTACATACTTGTATATCAGATATAAAAACAAGTGAGTCATGGTTAGAACGAGGTACAAAATGACTAGCCTGCATACTCCTCTATCAACATTGCTCTGTGCGAATTTCGCCCTTCAAACACCCGACCACCTCGTCCACGTTCCCACCGGTCGTCGAACACGAGAGTGAAAAAGACCATCCCTTTCTCCCCTGCTCGAATGTAAGAAAAGAACATGGTCTTATCACTTTCGGCGGGGATATGAAGATGATGGGGAGTAGCAATGGCCATAAAACGAATATCGCAAGCTTACTTACTCATGGTCATTCTCCTGCACTTTGCTTGTCACATTTGGTTGATCCGTTATCGTGGTTGTGCAGGTTTCAGCCGCTGCAATATCCGTCACAGAGGTTAGAAACTTTGTGTCAGCTTCTCTGTTTTCTATGCCAGACATGGCTTTCTGTATGACAGAATCTTTACGGTCCATGTTCATCGGGTCGTTCAGAAACTCAGAAGGGACTGCACCTCTGGATGAGTTGGTTTTTGGAGACAAGTCTATCACCACAGACTGGAGGCCTACTTGGGTGCCAATGTCTTTGAATGACACGTACAACGGAGAGGGCCACGCTCGTTCTCCTGTGGTCGAGTTGAGAAACTTGAACGCATCCCAGTCGGACTCGTCGTACACTGGAAAAGGTTTGCCTCCCTCCTTTATCGTGTGGGGAAGGTACGTCAACTCCAAGTCGAACCAGGAGGAATCCACCCCAAACTTGTCGATGATCATCCTCCTCACATCCCCAAGTTGCAAGGTCTGGTCCATCAACATTGCTCTGTTCGAACTTGGTCCTTCAAACACCCAACCACCTCATCCACTTTGCCACTGCCCCATCGGCCACAATAGTAAGAAATACAAGCTCTTTCTCGATCTCTTGCACTCGTAATAGCATAAAATGGTTTTAGCACTTTCAATGGGGATATGAAGAAAAGTGGAAGTAGTGATGGCCATAAAAAGAAATCCACAAGCTTACTTACCCATTTTTGTGAATATATATTGCATGTTGTTGGCACGTATCACTTTTCCTCTGGCACGTAACAGTGAGTTGTTGTCCCGTTTTCTTGAATGTTCGGCATGTAACTGGTAATTGGCTACACCTTTGCCTCCCGATCAGCTTCAATGGAGAACCATTTAATTTCCCCCCTTGCCTTGAGCTGAGATGGAAAGAAGGTGAGATTCCTAATCTTCCCTTGATTTAAAAGGTCAATCATTGCTCCCTCTTTTTTTTAGCGCCAAGATGCAAAGGAGAGGTGCATTAAATGCACATGACATCACCCAATCTCCTTACAACACTCAAGCCGGGTGAAATGTCTGACTAATGGCTTCCTAGCCTCTCCCGCATCGACACGTGTGCAACCCCATCCCCTCCTCTGTCGGGTGCAATATTTACATTTTACTTTTTTTTTTACCTGTAACCGGTTGCTCCCCGGCCTTTATTATTTACAAAACTAGCAAATGACACCCCTGCTATGCCCAAGCCATCCAAAATTGGTATATTTTTGCAATTTATTCTAAGTAAGAATGGGTAAAATGAAAAATATTGTAAGGTATATATTCTCTTATTATTGATGAAATACAATTCTCGTAGGAGAGATACATAAATTAAGAAATTAAATTAGAGAAAAAGTCTCAACATACATTTATGAGAGTCGAGCTAATTAACATAATTAGGCATTTAGGCGTTGGATGTGAAGTTGAAGTTGGAGCAACTAGTTTGCACACTGCCCAGATTACCACTGAACCCAAACCTTGATCTCGCAATATCGAATTCCAACAGACTCTCTTCCAACTGGAACCCTCCGATCACAATTGAAGTCACGGCGCCGGCCCCGCCGTCCACAAACCCCAAACACAGCACATTGTCGTTCACCTGGACCATCGAATTCTGCCCCGCTATGCTCCACTGAACTCCCCCATCTAGGTTCAGTGTTATGAACGGCACCGACGGCCCCGCCGGCGTGGGGTGTACGGTGCTCGCGTCGAAGCAGAGCCCGAAGGGCTTCACGGCGGGGACCTTTGTCAAGTTAAACCCGGCGGCCGAAGTCGCTTCGGCGGCGTACGCGCGGAGGAAGGCGGCGTAGATGGGCGTCTTCATTACCGTGTAGCGCTCCACGGTGCTGATTTTTGTGCCGCCTGACCCGGATGATGGGTCGATCTTGAGCAGGGATGGGTTGATGCGGACGGTGGTGGACCCCACGGTGATTGATTTTATGCCGATGAAGTACTCCGTCGACGCCTCCCCTTGGGAGAAGGCGGAGGCCGTGCTGACGGGGTTGATGTACAACGGCGTGTAGTCGAAGGACGGGACGGGGAATATCCCCAAGAACCGGTACGGGCCGGGCCCGAAGAACAGCACCCCCGGGGAGCTAGGCGAGGACGACCCGGGCAGGCAGATGGCGAATTTGCGGGTGAAGCTGAAGGCGGAGGCGAAGAGGGACGGGAGCCCGACCTGGGCCCGGCCCAGCCCGGCCATGCCGGCCACTCCGGTGGTGAGGCCTTTGAGGAGGAATGTGGGGGCGCAGGTGAAGAGGAGGTTGTTGACTGTGACGTTCCGGCCCGGGTTCGACCCGTCGGTGGATGAGACGGAGACAACGTCGGAGCCGAGCTGGCCGCTGGTGGCAGTGTGGGTGACGGAGTTGTCGGGGATGAGCCCACACGTGTTGTTGAAGCAGCCGGGGCGTGGGGCGGAGTTGCACCCACCACAGGCGGTTGAATGGGCGAGAGAGCACTGGGCCGAGCGGCAGCGGGCGGGCCTATACGTAGACGAAGAGTACCCGGAGTCGCAGTCGACCCACAAGGATTGCCCGCCAACGTCGACGACGAGGCGGACGGGGACAGGCGGCGTGCGCTGGGTCAAGAGAGTGGTGTACTGGCTGGTGGTGGCGTCCTTGAAGACCGGGAGGACGAGAGCCTTGGGGCGGAAGGAGACGGCGGCGAGGGAGGCGGAGGCGAGTGAGCACAAGATGAAGAGGGATAGGGAGAGACTTGGTTTAAGAGTGGGAGCCATATTGATTATTGGATAGGTGAATGCATTGTGGTTTAGAGGCTTGTTTGGTTGTTTATTTATATACATTGTGCAAGTGGGCGAGCAATCTCGCACATAATGGATATGGATCATGGATTATAGAGTATTTAATTCAAAGTGTTACAAGATTGACCACGTGAATTCAACAATTGGTGGTGTAGCGTGATGGGGAAGCTCGGTTGGAGGTTCGTCAAGGGGGCGGGATGGCTTTGTGGTTGTTGTGGGCCTTTTGTCATTAAGAGGGAAGTATATGGAAACCATGTGCCGACCCAATTTGGTGGGGCTATTCACCAAGTTGATCCGACTACTATGGTCTATGGACCCTTAAGTTTTAGATTGCTGGGTGTCGGGTTTGCTCACCTCATCCCTCATTCGGTACGCGATTTTGACCCTGGTGTGGAAGGTACAAAATGTATCAGCTGTTGATAGTACGAAGAATTCAATTCTTGTGTATAAGTCGATTGGCTACTCATCTTACTCATCTTATTGTTAATTGGTTTTACAACCTGATTGCCGGTCCAATATGTTCTAATGACACAGAGTCAGAGTCGGTGCTCCCCCGTGTGCTTCGGAGTTATTCTTTTTGCAATACAAGTCTGGCTCTCTTTTGTTCCAACAGGTGTGCTTTGCTAGCACGATTGCGTCTAGCTACACTGATCTGTTTCTTGTATACCAAAGGTGTTCGATTCAGAGATGTTGAATGGAAGTCTATGTTTGCGACTACACTTTGGTGGATTTCAAAGGGGCCAAATGAGCAGGTTTTTGACAGTGTCTCCTCCCCGACTTTCTCACAAATTGACCATCATTTCAACCTCACATACTTTAATGCTAGAAAACATATATGTTGCTTATATTGGATGGGAGCCTTTATCTACGATTAGGTTGGGTCAAGCTTGGTCAGTGGCTGCAGAGAACAAGCTATCAGGTGACTCAATAGGTCGACGAATCAACAGATGGACTATCCGTCAACATACAACCCACTAAATACACAAATCAACACAGATAAAAGAAATAATCCAAACCAGACACAATTTGGTCATGCATCACACCAGTTGTATTTTTTTAAAAAAAAAATATTATATTTCATAACATCGTATTTATCTTATATAACCATATCATTTTAAATATAGATCTACTTTCTAACTCCAAATATAATTGATCGATCTTTTAATTACATATAATTTTGAAAATACGAATCTTCATTTTAAAAATTTATAAATATGTAAATATAAATATATCAAATTTAGATATAATTTTAATTTTTTTTTATAAACTAAAATTATATATCCGATATGAATATAAGATCAATCAGATGTTAGGAAGGATACAAGGCAAACATGACAGCAAGTGATACAATTGTATGGATATGATCACAACCTACAGTGATCAATCTCAACTGCAATCAACTTTTATTCTTCACTCGATCAGACCTTCAGACTAGAAGGCAACCTTCCATAATGGTAATGGCTTTTCCTTGAAGGCATACCCTTTCTTTGTTCTCGGCCAAGCTCAGCTTCACAACGCCGCTCCTAGGCGATGCCTGCACCACATCATACCTTACACTAGTTACCACAGACATCACATTGCGACAAAGCGCGATGTCAAGAAACGAAACCAAGATATATATGTAAGTACCGCGTAAGCAAGAAAGTCGCGCTTGCCCAGCTTCTCCGACCAATACAATGCCAATGCGCAATGTGCGCTCCCGCAAACTGGATCCTGGAGTACACAGCGATCAATCAGTTAGCAGCTTAACAGTAACAACTGGATCGATTTACTCCTTGAGATTTCGAATGCCAGTACCTCGTTTAGTCCATACTTGGGGCAAAAGAACCGGCTGATGAAGTCGAATTCAGATCCAGGCGGAGCAAGGCTGCTGATGATCAATCCCCTACCGGGGAGTCTTCGGATTTTCTCGATATCTGGTTGCAGATCAGTGACAGCAGCAGCAGAAGGTAGGACAACCTAAGGCAGGTAATTGATGAGGTAAAGGACTAATAAAAATCAGAAATCGTTAGCTACAATGAGACTATGAGAGTGCTTCAGACGTACAAAAATGTCTTCATATCGAGTCTTCTTCATGTCAACCACGGAGGCACCACCTACTACTTCGGAAATCGACGAGATCTCAACGGAGTTATAGTTCGTCAGAGAGACGACAGGGAAGTCTAATTCGATAAAGAACTGCTGCTTCCCTTCAGCATTCTGGCAGTTCGTGACTACGGAGGCTTCTGGTGCTGCCACTTTCTTAGCTGTTAGGATTCCAGACTGCGTTGAAAACTCGATTATGTTTCCATTCACCAGGCCGGACGTGAAACAGAAGTGTGCTGCTGCTAATGTCGCATGACCACATAGTTGCACCTGTAACAAATAATTTGTTGGATTGTGTCGGATTTATTTTGTTTTTATATTATAAAGTCAAGATCCGTGTTCTAAGCAGAAAACTTAAATCTAACAAATAGGGTTGTTGCGGAGTAATTCTGCTCGGATTTTTTTTATTTATTAAACGAGCCACGTATTTTTTACTTTTTAAGCTCTGCTCAAATTTTATGAATTTTACATATTTTCCCCTTAATTAATATGTCATGAAAGTATAGGTCGAAAAAAGTTTGACTCGAGCTCGTTCATTTTGTAAATGAGAGTATGAGCACATTTTAAAAACTTGAAGAGTATAAATTAAAGCTCATCTCGAGTTCGACTTGTTTATAAATGAGTTGAATAAGATTATACGAACCATCAACTTTCGGCTTATTTGACTCAAAAAACATCCCTATTAGACAGTTTAAGGCTGTTATTCGAGTCGAATTAGCCGGGTATTGCTTATTCATATTCAGCTTGTTTAGAAACGAGTCGAGCTCAAGCCGAGCCTAAATTTGGACTTGAGTTTAAAAATCCGAGCTTTTTTTCGAGCATTGAACCTCCCTATTTGCTCCTAACATTGCAACTTGAAGGAAAATTTTAGAAATTTCACAAAATTCGATCTTAAATCGAACAAGTCAAGTTTTGAACGGAGCTTATTAGTGAATTAAGCATAGAGGAATTAGAGACCTACCTCAAAAACAGGGGTGAACCAGCGGAGATTAAACCTGGGACTATAGGTCGAATCCGGATTCGTATCCGAAGACCGAATCAGATAACCGGTTTGGGAGAGATTGAACTCGGTAGCTACCGATTGAAGCCAACTATCCTCCCTCTCTTCCTCCAACAAACACACAGCTGCCGGATTTCCCTTGAACGCCGAGTCGGCGAACGCGTCAACCTGATACGCACACCCGCCCGATCGATCAAAGTATCAAACAACGTTCAGTAACCTCAATCGACGATAATCGGAAAAAGATAACAGATAGAGAGAGACTTACGACGACATATTTGACAGGGCGATTAGACATGGCCATTGGAGCTGGAATGCTGTAGGCAAGGAGGGATTGAACTGAATATCAGGGTGGGTGTCTACTACTGCTTTTATAGTTCGATCTTCCACAAAGTCATCAAGTCAAACTCAAATTCGTTGTTTATGGATGTTTATTCCAAAAAAAATACAAAATAAATATATATTTTTTCATATATTTAGTATTTTTAAGTATTTTTAAGATAATAAATATATTTAAAATAAAAGTGTTTTATAGCTCAAGTGATAAATGAAAAAAGAATTAAGAGAAGTACAAGTCTCAAGCCTTTGATTTTTATTTGTTTTATTATATTATTAATTCTTCTTGATTTTTCTCCGCCATTTTTATTCCATCAATGATCAATTCAATTAAATACAACCAGAAGCACCTGGTACTACAGAGACCCAGTCGTTGGATAGGAAACAAAAATACATATCATTGGATAGGAAATTTACCTGCCTTGTATTTTCAGTCAGTATATGAGGTGAGGTTGGTGGAGTGGGTTGGAAAAGGGCGAATACATGGCCATATGGCCGATTAGCCGCCAAAAACGTGATGAGGTGAGGTTGGTGGAGTGGCTTGGCTTGGCCACTTCGGGAAGGTTTTGTCTCGAGACCATAACTCGAAACTCGTAGCGACTGCAACATAAGCGAGTGTGGAGTCTATCGATTTGTAGAGCGGACTAGGAACGAAGCCACGAATGGCTAAGGTCAGGTACAGATAACATAAGCTTCCATAGGACAACAAAGTTACAGTGAACCAACCATTCCAAGGCTTTCAAATATTTGAACGAGTCTTACCCACCTCGCACGAGATCATAGAGGGGATGAAGCGTGCTAAAAGATTTGAATGAGTCTTATCTTACCCACCTTTTCCCGTTGTATTGATACGAAACACATACAATCACATGAATATGATCACAACAATAGTGTCATCAATCTTGAATGCAACAGTTTTTATTCACTCAGACTAGAAGGGAACCTTCCATCACGGTAACAGCTTTACCTTGAAGGCGTACCCTGTTGCTTCGCTCGTCCAAGTGCAGCTTCACAACTCCGCTCCTAGGAGATGCCTGCTCCGAGTATCTCATACAGGTTATTACAGAAATTATGTTGTGATAAATCAGGATATCATGAAAAGAACAAGAGAAATACCGCATAAGCAAGAAAGTCGCACTTGCCCAGCTTTTTCGACCAATACAATGCTAAGGCGCAATGTGCGCTTCCACAAACAGGATCCTGGAGTGAAGCACATTCAGTCAGTTACTGAGTATACTTCAAATCAACAACATGAGTGATTTTAAGCCTTGCAATTTCAAATGATATGATGTAAGACGAGAAGAAAATATCGTTACCTCATTTATCCCAAACTTCGGGCAAAAGAACCGACTTATAAAGTCGAATTCGGATCCAGGTTGAGCAAGGCTGCTGACAATCAATCCCCTACCCGGAAAGCTACAAATTTTCTCCATTTGTGGTTGCAGATCAGTAACAGCAGCAGCGGAAGGTAACACAACCTAAGGCAGTAAAATGTTGATGTAAGGAGTACTAAAATCAGTAAAACTACTTGAGACATTGTTAACTAGAATGAGAATTATAGAGAGCAAGCTTCAGATATACAAAAAGATCTTCATTTGCAGTCTTCTTTATGTCCACCACGGAGGCATCACCTAGTGCTTCAGAAATTGATGAAACCTCAGTCGAGTTATAGTCCGTGAGAGAGACAACAGGAAAGTCTAATTCAATAAAGAACTTCTGCTCCAGTTCAACATTCTGGCCATTCATGATTTTTGAGTTTTCGGATGCTGGCAATTTCTTAGCGATCAGTATTCCAGAGAGCGTGGAAAACTCAACTATGTTCCCATTCACAAGGCCGGATGTGAAACAGAAGTGTGAAGCTGCTAAGGTGGCATGACCACAAAGTTTAACCTGTAAACCCATGCCAGTTTCAGGAAAGGCCAATTTAAGTTGCAAATCAGCGCCAATTTATCAAGTAAGTGCGGTCAGATCATACTTCCTGAGATTATTTCAAACTAACATCCAATGCAACATGAGTAGAAAGAATGCTTTTTTGAAGAAAGCCATGAAAGTAGAAAAGGTCAATAATCCTTGTATGGTAGAAAATGGAAATACTAAAATTGCGAAAACAATCCAAAATAAGAGAACAGGCATGTGTTAACAGTTTCCAGAAATTGACCAATTCTAGATATCAATAATCCATCAAAAGGTTAGTGGCTGTGGTATGCTTCTAGTTTCCTAGATGGTACCATACCTCGCATATGAGAAGATGTAAACGAATGTTCACAAAACCTTGCAATTACCATCATGATCGGGTAAGTGAAGGGGTAAACCAGGTTGACATCTCACTATTCCAAAGATCCAAAACAGTTTTTAAGGAGTAAATTGATTGAACAAACTATTCATTAGGAATATACTACCATAAAATGGTATCTACTGATGTACATTATAAGTTTTCTAGCAAAAACTCTAAAAAGTTTGTTCTTCTTCATCTACCCACCCAATCTAAAGAGATCACTAGTACACTTGTATTTCTTGATTTTGGTAAATAGAAAGCGGCCACCACAACATGGCTAGTCCAGTTGTACTTGAGTAACTCACGCGATGTAAATCAGCTGTGGGACCCATGCTTTTACATTAAAAAAAAAATATTTAATTAAGGACAAATCTCCGCCCTCATTCAATCCAATTTTATGGACCAAATTTGTTAACATTATTTAAATTCCCACTAGTGACATTTTTAGGACCCCCCGTATATTACTTACACGCCAAGTATGTGTAATATATAATATTTGGATCTCAAGTTACTTGACTAGCTACTTGATCACCCAAATAGGAGGAAACGCCTAGAAATATTCATGTTGGTGGATAACTGGATATCCCTTTTCCCGCGAGTCATCACCGCTTCACAATCCCCAAAGCAGGCAACTGTTTTCATACTGAATTTGTGAATTTGATTTTCTTTGTACTCGATCAGATATTCAAATCGAGTGCGTTTCTGTGATTTTGATTTCGCTTGTACTCGATCGAGCGTTCAATTCAACTTCGGAGTGGTAGCCTGGTAGGATTGATTGCTGATTGAGGGGTTGGATTCAAATTAGGGTTTTTGTTTTCTTCTGAAAGTGGGAGGAAATAGAGATGGCACATCAAGGAAGACGATCCAAACAGTATGGTTACAGTGCTAATTCCGGTTTAGTACTCACCGCTGATTCTCATCCCGGTGAATCTCGCAATCCTACAGGCGAAGCCGAGTCTCTCAGGGGAAAGATTGACCCCAAATCTTTTGGTGATCGAGCTGCTGCAAGGGGGAGAGCTCCTGAGCTTGATGAGAGGCTCAAGAAATCGAAGAGGCGTGACAGTAATCCATCGAGGCGAATCAAAAGGCGTCGTCTTTTGGAGGAAAGTGTTCTTACTGCGGTTAGTGATGGCGAGGGTGCCTATCAGCCTAAGACAAAGGAGACTAGGGCTGCTTATGAGGCCATGCTCGGTGTTATCCAGCAGCAATTGGGAGGCCAACACCCTGCCATTGTCAGTGATGTTGCTGTTGAGATATTGGCTGTCCTCAAAAATGCCGCGATTCGCAACACTGACCAGAAGGAATTAATTGGCAAGCTTTTGAGCCCCATACCAGACGGAATCTTTGATCAGCTTGCTTCAATTGGGAGGCTTATAACTGATTATCAGGTCGTATGTGCTTTGGATGGGGACAATGAGATCGGTGGTGATGTCGCCATTGATTTTGAAGAGGACCACAATGGCGATGATGAGAGCGATCTTGATATGGTCCAGGAAGATGACGAGGAAGATGCAGTCGAACTTGCTGGCATGGGCTCTATGCACATGGGTGCAGGAACCGGTGATGAAGATCTGCACCAGGTGAATGAGGGTATGGACTTGAATGTTCAGGATATTGATGCATATTGGCTTCAGAGGAAGCTTTCTCAAGCCTCTGCGCCGCAAATCGATCCACAACAACGCCAGGAGCTTGCTCAAGATGTTCTTAACACCCTGGCTGAAGGGGATGACAGAGAAATTGAGAACAAGCTTGTAAAGCTCCTTGAGGTTGAGAAACTCAGCCTTATTAAGTTTCTCTTACACAACCGCCTTAAGATCGTCTGGTGTACCCTTCTGGCCCGGGCTGAAGACCTGGAGGAGAGGAAGAAGATTGAAGAAGAGATGGTTGGTGTAGGACCTGACTTGGCTTCCATTGTCGAGCAATTGCACACCACTGGAGTATCTGCTGAAGATAGACAAAAGAACTGGGAAAAGAGCATCAGGGAGGAGGCTCGTCAGCTGATCAGGGACGGAGATCGCTCCAGGAGAGGGCTGGTTGAGATAGATGCAGGCAGTGATCGGATACCAGGCCAACGCCAGTTGCTCGATCTGGACAATATCGCATTCCATGAAGGCAGTCTTATGATGGCTAATAAAAAGACTACCCTACCAGAAGGCTCTTTTAGGCACCAGAAAAGGGGATATGAGGAAGTTCATATTCCTGCTTTGAAGCCTAAACCACTTGAGCCCGGTGAAGAACTCGTAATGGTATCTTCAATGCCGAGTTGGACACATGATGCTTTCGAGGGTATGAGTCGGTTGAACAGGGTCCAGAGCAAAGTTTATCAAACCGCATTATTTTCGGCAGAGAACATTCTCTTGTGTGCTCCCACTGGGGCTGGGAAGACAAATGTTGCTGTGCTCACCATATTGCAACAGATTGCTCTAAACAGGGGTCCTGATGGACTGGTCAGCAACAGTTTTAAGGTTGTATATGTGGCTCCAATGAAAGCTCTTGTTGCTGAAGTGGTTGGCAATTTGTCTAACCGTTTGAAGAAGTACAAGGTTCAGGTACGAGAGTTGAGTGGTGATCAGTCACTGACGCTGCAGCAGATAGAAGAAACTCATATAATTGTTACAACTCCGGAGAAATGGGACATTGTAACAAGGAAATCAGGGGACCGGACCTATACGCAGCTTGTTAAGCTTGTTATTATTGATGAGATCCATCTCCTTCACGATAGCAGAGGACCGGTCTTGGAAAGCATAATTGCAAGAACCGTGCGACAGATTGAAACAACAAAGGAGCACATTCGACTTGTTGGCTTATCAGCGACACTTCCCAACTATGAGGATGTCGCCTTGTTCTTAAAGGTTGACTTGAAGAAAGGGCTTTTCTATTTTGATAACAGTTACAGACCATGCCCTCTAGCACAACAATATATAGGCATCTCTGCGAAGAAGCCGCTCCAGAGATTCCAGTTGATGAACGATATCTGTTATGAAAAGGTGATGGCTTCTGCTGGGAAGCATCAGGTCCTCATTTTTGTCCACTCAAGGAAGGAGACAGCAACGACTGCCCGTGCAATAAGAGATTCTGCTTTAGCTAATGATACTCTTGGACGGTTTCTCAAGGAGGATAGCGCAAGCCGTGAGATTCTTAAGGCTCATACCAATTTGGTCCAGAGTAATGACTTAAAAGACCTATTCCCATACGGTTTTGCAGTCCATCATGCTGGGATGAATAGGAGTGACCGTGAACTTGTCGAGGTACTCTTTACTGGAGGACATGTCCAAGTTTTGGTTTCCACAGCAACCCTTGCTTGGGGTGTTAATCTCCCTGCTCACACAGTGATCATCAAAGGAACCCAGGTTTACAATCCCGAAAAAGGCGCTTGGACTGAGCTTAGTCCCCTTGATGTCATGCAGATGCTGGGTCGTGCGGGTAGGCCTCAATTTGATACCTACGGGGAGGGAATAATCATCACAGGGAACAGTGAACTTCAGTACTACCTTTCAATAATGAATCAGCAGCTCCCCATTCAGAGTCAGTTCATCTCGAAGCTTGCTGATCAGTTGAATGCGGAGATTGTTCTGAGTACTGTTCAAAATGCCAGAGAGGCTGTCCACTGGCTTGGATACACTTATCTTTATGTCCGTATGGTGCGTAATCCTACTCTCTATGGGCTGTCACCTGATACTTTGACAGCAGATGTAACACTAGAAGCGAGGAGAGCTGATTTGATTCATTCTGCTGCGAGTATTCTGGACAGAAACAGTTTGATAAAGTACGACCGGAAGAGTGGGTATTTCCAGGCGACTGATTTGGGTCGAATAGCGAGCTACTATTACATAACCCATGGGACAATATCCACTTACAATGAGCACTTGAATCCAAGCATGTCTGACATCGAGCTTTGTCGTTTGTTCTCCCTCAGTGAAGAGTTTAGATATGTTACAGTGAGGCGAGATGAGAAAATGGAACTAGCCAAGCTTTTGGAACGCGTTCCTATCCCCATTAAGGAGAGCTTGGAGGAGCCAAGTGCTAAGATAAATGTGTTGCTGCAAGCGTATATTTCCCGGCTGAAGCTTGACGGTCTTTCACTTGCATCAGACATGGTTTATATAACACAGAGTGCAGACCGTCTTATGCGTGCTCTATTTGCAATCTCCTTGAAAACAAGGCGAGCCCAGCTTGCTGAGAAGGCATTAAACTTGTGCAAGATGGTTAGCAGGAGGATGTGGAGCGTACAAACACCTCTTCGCCAATTCACTGGTTTGCCGAACAAATTGTTGAACCAGCTGGAAAAGAAGGATTTAACCTGGGATAGATACTATGATCTTTCGTCTCAAAAAATAGGAGAGCTCATCAGACAGCCTAAGATGGGAAGAACTCTCCATAAATTTATTCACCAGTTTCCAAAGCTCAATCTCAATGCACATGTTCAGCCAATCACTAGATCTGTATTGCGGATAGAACTTACAATCATGGCTGATTTCCAGTGGGATGACAAGGTCCATGGCTACGCGGAGCCATTTTGGGTTATTGTTGAAGATAATGATGCTGAAAACATTCTTCATCATGAATACTTTCTTCTGAAAAAGCAGTACATTGATGAAGATCATACTCTAAATTTCATTGTTTCAATCTCTGAGCCGCTGCCTCCACATTATTTCATTCGGGTTGTCTCTGACAGATGGTTGGAGTCACAGACTCTCTTGCCTGTTTCCTTCAGGCACCTGATCCTCCCAGAGAAGTATCCTCCTCCGACAGAGCTGTTGGATTTGCATCCGCTACCTGTGACTGCATTGAGAAATCCTTCCTATGAAGCTCTTTACAAAGGATTTCAGCATTTTAATCCTGTTCAGACTCAAGTTTTCAATGTTTTGTACAACTCAGATGACAATGTTTTTGTTGCAGCACCAAGCGGGATTGGAAAGACCGAATGTGCTGAGTTCGCCATTCTCAGGAATCACAGAGAATCTGCGGATGGTGCTATGTGTGTCGTTTATATAGCTCCAGTCAAAGCTCTAGCAAAGGAACGTCTTCGTGATTGGAGCCAAAAGTTTGGAACGGGGCTTGGGCTTCAGGTGGATGAATTAACCGGTGAAACTACAACAGACCTGAAACTGCTGGAGCAAGGCAATGTAATAATTAGCACTCCAGAGAAGTGGGATGCGTTATCTCGGCGTTGGAAACACAGAGTGTGTGTTCAGCGAGTTGGTCTCTTTATTCTTGATGAGCTCCACTTGATTGGTGGTCAAGGCGGACCTGTGTTGGAGGTGATTGTTTCGAGGATAAGATACACTGCAAGTCAGGGGGAGAACAAAATTCGTATTGTGGCTCTATCTGCGTCTGTTGCCAATGCCAAGGATCTCGGGGAATGGATAGGCGCTCCCTCCCGGGGCCTCTTCAATTTTCCTCCAGGAGTTCGTCCTGTACCACTGGAGGTCCACATTCAGGGAGTGGATATTGCCAATTTTGAGGCAAGGATGAAGGCTATGATCAAGCCTACTTACACTGCAATAGTCCAGCATGGGAAGAACGAGAAACCGGCCATTGTCTATGTACCCACTAGAAAGTATGCTGCACTTACTGCTGTAGATCTTGTGGCATATGCAAGTGCAGAGCGAAGCGAGAAGTCAATGTTCTCGCTACGATGCCCAGAGAAGATGCTGGCTTGTATTACTGATTCAGTGTTGAAAACCACTGTTTGTTCTAGTGTGGGCTTTTTGCACGAGGGCTTGGCTGATACGGATAAGGAGATCGTGTCAAAGCTGTTCCAAGAAGGGTGCATCCAAGTTTGCGTTATGACCAGTTCGATGTGCTGGGAAGTGCCGTTATTGGCACATTTGGTGGTTGTCATGGGAACCCAGTACTATGACGGACATGAAGACGCGCACACTGATTATCCGGTTAGTGATCTGTTGCAAATGATGGGTCATGCTGGTCGGCCCCTTTTGGATAATTCTGGAAAGTGTGTCGTCTTCTGCAATGCACCGCGCAAAGAGTATTACAAGAAATTCCTGCACGAAGCGCTCCCAGTTGAAAGTCATCTGCAACACTTTCTACATGATAACTTGAACGCTGAGATTGTGGCTGGAGTGATCGAAAACAAGCAGGATGCCGTTGATTATCTGACATGGACATTTATGTACAGAAGGCTTGCTCAGAATCCGCATTACTATAATCTTCAAGGGGTCAGCCACGGACATTTGTCGGATTTTCTATCCGAGCTTGTTGAGAACACACTGGAAGATCTGGAGAATAGCAGATGTATCGAAACTGATGGCATTGACGTTTCTCCCTTGAATCTTGGCATGATAGCAGCATACTACTATACAAGCTATACTACGATTGAGCGGTTTAGTTCTTCATTGACTGCTAAAACAAAGTTGAAGGGCCTCCTGGAGATTCTGACTTCAGCTTCTGAGTATGCACAGCTTCCTGTAAGGCCTGGGGAAGAAGAGCTGATTCGCAGGTTGATGAATCATCAGCGGTTCTCTTTCAAGAATCCAAGGTACACCGATCCACATATTAAAGCCAATGTGTTGCTGCAAGCCCATTTTTCTCGGCATGCTCTGAGTGGCAACTTAGCTTCTGATCAGAAAGCGGTGCTCCTTTCTGCTAGTGCATTGCTCCAGGCAATGGTCGATGTCATTTCCAGCAATGGGTGGCTTGGTCTCACTCTTCTTGCTATGGAGGTGAGCCAGATGGTGACTCAGGCTCTGTGGGAACGCGACTCCATGCTTCTACAGGCTCCCCACTTTACGAAGGAGTTGGCCGAGAAATGTCAGGAGAAGAGCATTAAGTCAGTATTTGATTTGGTGGAAATGGAGGATGACGAGAGGCGACAACTCTTGCAGATGTCTGATGAGCAGTTGCTAGAAGTAGCAAGCTTCTGCAATCGGTTCCCAGATATTGATCTGAGTTATGATGTGCTGGAGGATGGTGAAAATGTCCGCTTGATGGTTACCCTTGAAAGAGAGATGGTTGGGCGATCAACGGCAGGACCCGTTGAAGCTCAAAGATTCCCTAACTGCAAAAAAGAAGAGGGATGGTGGCTAGTCATTGGGGACAAGGAAACTAATCAGTTGATGGCCATCAAGAGGGTCAGTCTCCAAAGGAAGTCGAAGGTGAAGCTCGAATTTGCCATGCCTGCTGAAGCCACCAAGAAGACCTACACTCTATACTTCATGTGCGATTCTTATATGGGGTGTGATCAAGAATACCCCTTCGAACTGAACATAAAAAGCGCAGGATCTCAGGAGGACGACAGCTGAAGGCAGTTAGCAACTTGCAACCAAATGCACATGCTTCTTCATTGCTTACTGATGTTTCTCCTTTTTTATTCTACACCTCTCCTTTTACCTTCCTTTTGAATGACATTTGTTCTTGTCTTGTCAGGTCTCTTTGGTATTACCACTTTCCGATGAACAATCGAGAACCATTTTACATTCGCTTTGGACACAAGGTATATTTCTTCTAGACCTTGGGAGTTGTAGTTTTGTACCATCAGGATCTGGTAAGTGAAGTGGTAACTGGTAATCCAACTTGACATCCCACTATTCCAAAGAGCCAAAACAGTATTTAAGGAGTCAATTGATTGAACAACCTTTTCATTAGGAATATACTACCATAAAATGGCATGTATTTATAAAGGCCAGGGAAGTGTGTATCAAGTTTTCTAGCAAAAACTCTATAAAAGTTTGTTCTTCTTCATTCACCCACCCAATCTAAAGGGATCACTAGTACAGTTGCTTCAGTAATCTCTGAAGCTCAATGACCTATTCCATTGGCTATCTAACTCTAATAATCAACTACCCACCAAAATTGACTGCTGTAAGGCCATCTCAATGATAAAATCATATGCTAACTACACCTGCTCTTGTTGCAGGAAGCAGCCAAGCAAATTATTTCAAATTAAAGAGCCTACTGATTCTTGAAAATTATACCATACATTCTGACTTTTTCATTTTCCCCCAAAATTTGAACTTGTAGCATAGAGTTAGAAGTTAGCCTAAGCATGTGCATCTCAACTGCGGCTTCTTGTACTCCATTACAGTTATTTGGATTCAACATATATGACAGTATATTTCAATTAGCACTGAGAACATATATAGTCGTGGAAATTGAAATCCAGAACAGCACCATACACAGATCAATTGCGGGAAAAAAATTGCGGCGAAAGTGTGGGAGGAATTAGAGAGTTAGAGACATACTTCGGCAACAGGAGTGAACCAGCGGAGCTTAAACCTGGGAATGGAGGATGAATCCGGATCAGGTTCAGCAATCCGAGTGAGATAACAGGTTTCAGAGAGGTTGAATTCGGTAGCTACCGATTGAAGCCAACTCTCCTCTCGCTCTTCCTCCAATAAACATACAGCCGCCGGATTCCCCTTGAACGCCGACTCGGTGAAGGCGTCAACCTGTAACACACGCCCGATTCGACTGGCTTCAGCAAACTCAATCGACGATAATCGCAAAAGGCTAATAGAGAAAGAGACTTACGACAACGTATTTGACAGAGCGATTAGACTTCGCCATTGGAGGTGGAATACTGAAGGTGGGGTTGAGTATCCGTATTCCGGGTGAGTCTACGGCTTTTGTGATCTTCCACTGGAAGAAGAAGTCAAGTCAAACTCAATAGTCAATTTCATATGTCGATTCAAGATGAGATAGTACTACTTTTTGGTGTTTGGGGTAAAAATAAATTTGGAAATTATTTAGTTTTTTTTTTTAGCACGGAAATTATTTACAGTAGTTAATACCATAATTTATTACGAGTAGTAATATTTTTTTAAATAAGGTGAATTTAATACAGTACGTAGTATAAAATACTTTGATTGTTTGGATTTCAAAATATTTTAATTAATTATAAGCTAATTATTTTAGCTCGGTGAAGGTACTTGGTTGGTTATATTATTATTTAGTGTTTATTTAATAATATGTTTAAAATAATAAAAAAAGTTATATAAAACACGTTATAAAATGTGTTAATAAATGATACGGAGTATTAAGTTTGTAATATAATTATTAAATTTACACAATGAGAAGTGTTCTAAACTAAATTCATATTACTTTAAATATATTATCAATTGTTTTAATCAATCACTTAAATTTGAATTATAAACATTTAAATGTGAATTTAAACGCACTCTAATCTTGATAGTATATCTATCTATAAAACCTACCATTAGGTGTTAAACGACAAACCTTGGTATGGATCAAACTCGGGACCTCCTTATCCCTTCCCTTACTCTATACCACTGGGCCACCCCGACTGAATATTTAATATTTTTATTTTCTTGGTGAAAAGGATGGGCGATACACTCCGCAGTCCACACTTCACTCAGACGTGCTTTATTGAAAATTAAAGAAAAGAGCTAAGTAATCATCATACGGAGATAGTCCGACCCATAACATCATTGAGCAGGTAATCAAAAGCACCCTCAGGCGAATCAAACAATATTGTGCAACCAATGTTATACGAGTACGCTAAGCTAGCAAGATAGTCTGCGAGACAATTGACCTCATGAAAGATGTGCTTAAACTGGATATCTCAGTCTCTTCTTAAAAAAACTTAACACTTACCGACAAGGCTGGTCAACGAGTGGCGTCGTGAGAGCTGCTTCCCAAGGATGGTCAATACAACCAGTGAATCCGTTCCCAGGACCACATGTCTGTACCCACCATCTTCTTAGGCTTGCAAATATCCTTCCACGTTACTAGGTAAATTTTGTGCTTTCCGACAGTTTCTCCCCATATGAACTTCCTATAAGCTTTGTCCACCTCCTTGCAAACTGGCTTAGGGAGTGTCATCGTTCCCATGTGTTGAGAATATAAGTTGAGTTGTGGGAAAAGAATTGATTAAAAATTGAATCCAAGTCTTGCATATAAGCCGGTGGGCTATCCCACCTAACACCAATTGGTTTTAGAATGGAACCCCACTCGGCTTGTGTGCTCGGCTTGGTTGGTGCGCGTGATGCGCTTGGGCGTGCGTGCCCCTCCCCCCCGTCGTATATTACCCACCGTAATTTAACACCATAAGCAATGACCTAGGTCTCGTTTGGTTAGTTAGTTAAAAACCCATGGAGTTTAAAAACACATGAAGTAGGATATATTTCTGTTTTTTGTTGACGGAATGACACATGAATTCAACTTTCTAGGAGTTTCAATTATTTCAAATCGTAGAAAGTTTACTTACTTAGGGGGGACTATGTAAGTTTAACTTCCACCATTTGTTAATATGGATTTCTTTATTTTCCTATTTATATTTCTAAAAAACAAAATTCAACTAAATAACTTTTTTCAATTCATGGGAAGTGTGTATCACGTGAATTCAATTCATAGGAAGTAAGTTTCCGAAAATTGTACTTCCCACATTCAACCAAACGAGCCCCTAGTTAAAGTAGTCCTACCAGCCAAGCTCAAGGTATTGCTTCTCCATCCTAAATATTTACCTAATATTTTTCTATGGTAATCAAAACATGTTATTTTAAACTACAATTAGTAATCTACAAATAATTACAAAGACAAATACGTAAAATGCTTCATTTGTTCTTCAAAACATGTCATTCTAGTTTATTTTACAAACTTTAAGAAAACCAACAAATATATTATTATATTCTCATTTATTACATTAATTTTTTACTTTATTAAAAACTATAACTAATAATCTACTAATCGGGCATTTTGTAAAGTAGAAATCGAAATATCTATAATGACATGCTTTATTAGACAAAATTAAGAACCTAATATGACATATTTTTATCAAACAAAGGAATAAATATCGACATACGACATCTTTTTATTTAACAGAATTTAATTTATAATTATGTATTTTATATTCTAAAAGACTTTTAACACCACCTTATAAAATTTATTGAAATACCACGCGAAGAAATTTCTAAAAATTGAATTAATGTATTTAAGTTTTTAGACAAGACAATTATTACTCTGTGATGTAAATACTTTCACTGCACACTTGAATATTTTTTTAATATATAACTTTCACTGCAATCTTAAAAAACTAAAAATTAGAATATATATATTTAATTATTTTATAAGTATTAAATATTAAATAATTAAAATTATACTCCATTCGTTTCTTTTTTTCGTTTACTATTTTCACACGTTTTTTAAAGAATAATAAAAAACTATATAAAAATATCACCTTATTTATCTTTTTGCAATTTTGGGCTCACACTATCAGATGTTAAACTTTTACTATCGACTTTGAAAGAAGTGTTTGGGGTGTCGATATTTACAATGATTTTGGTCTTTTAAACCTCATTCGTAAGGATGCTATCGAGCCTCTCACCCGAATTCTTTCCTAATAAAAAAAATGCAATTTTGGATAAGGGGGTTAACAGCCCAATATTTTGGTATATAGACTACTAATTTCTCTTTATAAAATGTATGCTATGAAATTTTTTTTTTAATACTCCGCATTTTACTAAAATATTCTTTTAAAAGTCTTACTGTATTTTCTAAAAAAAAAACATCAATTATTTTGACTTTTTTTTTTATTCTTTCAATTATTTTGACTTTGATGGACATGAATTTTGGTGTGATTGAACATTATTCAAAAGACCAATTTACTCAAGCACTGTATATAAATAAGGGAAGTTTAGGTTTCTTCTCTCTTTCTCCATTTCCGCTCGCATCGCCACCCATTTTCCGCCCTTCTTCTTCGACAGCGTAAACCCGCTCCGATCACCTCTTTTTCTCTGCTCGATATTCGTTCTGGTTTCTCCTTCCACCATTGCAGTGCGATGTCTAAGAGGTGATTTTATTTTTGTTTGTTATTTGCTTTTGCAAATTTCGATTCTGTCTGCAAATTTGCAGTGCCGGAAATCTTTTCTTGAATTTTGATTCTTCATTAGTTAATGATTTATTTTATGCTTTTATCAATGTAATTTGATTCAGTTTTCTGTGTTATGGAGCGATTCAGTTTTTTTTAGTGAAATAGGGCCCTTTGGAGCTGTCTTTCTGAATTGATAGTGTAGTGCGATGATTTGTTGGTCAGATTATTGGCAACATAGAGATTCATGGAGCTCTTATCTCTGTTACCTTTACGAGGTTCACATAGGATTGAACTGTATATATTGGTGTTAATTATAATGTTTTGATTCTCGAAAAGTTGATGCTTTATTTTCTCTAGTATAGCAGATTGAAAATGATTCTGTACCTTAAAAATTAAGAATTTGAGGAGAAGATTCAAGCTAATGTTGATTAGGCATCGGATGATTAGGTGAAAAGGAGAAGAAACATGTGAAGTAGTCGAAAGTGATAATAAGGTTGGAGCTCATAGTTTGTTCCTAGCTCTAATCAATAATCATCATGTAGCATCTCGGGCTCTTTAAAAGGTGTCGGCTACTTGCATTCTATGATATTTAATCATCCACCAGTATATGTCTTATATTAGCTGCTTCTTGGCAAATTGCTTACTGCGGTAACTGTTTGTAGGTTTGGATATGACTTATATGTTATGATTGATTTAGTTTCCTACCACAAGAGAGATGCTAGTTATATAGTCATTTTTCTTGTTTTCAGGGTTCTCTGCAAGTTTTTTGCTCATGGAGCATGTCTAAAAGGGGAATATTGTGAGTATGCTCATGATTGGAAGGCGCCACCAAATAATGTACAAAATATTCTCTTTTGTTTTGTCCTTTTTTTTCCTTGCCATCTTTAAATGACATTAATCTTTGGATTGTATTTGCATCAACTGATGTTGTGGTTTTCAATGTTAGATCTGCACATACTATCAAAAAGGAACATGTGCTTATGGAAGTGGATGCAGATATGATCATATAAAAAATTCTACTTCGGCGGCATCTGCATCTTCGTCAAGTTCTTCTGTACCTCCTGTTTTAGAAATTGCTCCTAGTTATACACCTGAGTTCTATACAGCGGGTTCAATATCAGACCCTTTTGCTCCTAGAGAGCTTTTAGATGAAAGCGGAGCTTTCATTCCATCCAGTAAACCAGCATGGGGTCAACTGTCTGAACATTTTGATGATGTGAATGCCAATGATGTCTTGGATTCAACTCGTGTTAGATCATCACTCGTTGATCAAGCATTATGCTCATTTGCTGCAGTTGGTCATTGCCCACGGGGTGAAAAATGTCCACATATTCATGGGGATCTGTGCATCAGTTGTGGAAAACATTGCTTGCATCCTTTTAGGCCCAAAGAAAGAGAGGAACATAAAATATTATGTGAGAAAAGACAGAAACACCTAATTGCATTGAAGCTTAGTCAGGAGATTGAGTGCAGTGTTTGTCTGGAACTTGTCCTTTCAAAGCCTACTTCAGCTGACAGAAAGTTTGGTTTGCTTTCAGAATGTGACCATCCATTTTGTATTGGATGTATCAGGAACTGGCGTGGCAATTCTCCATCCTCTGGTATGGATGTCAACAGTGCTTTAAGAGCTTGCCCAATATGTCGTAAACTTTCATATTTTGTTATTCCAAGTGTTATTTGGTACTTCACAAAAGAAGAGAAGCGGGAAATTGTTGATAACTACAAATCCAAACTTATGTGAGTAAATATCTTATATTCCAATTTAATCATAGTTGCATTTGAATCATTTTTCTCAGTAGGATTTTATTCTGCTTCTATAGTTCCTCGTGTATACATATATATATACACTGGTTTTCAGGATATGAGATTTGCTGATTTTCCAGGCAATTGAACCAAGGAGCTATTGAAAATAATTACATTTAAATCCTTTATGTGCACCATGTAGCCATTTTTTTGAATCGAGTTTCTGACTTTCTGTTATGTTGTTGAACAATTTAACAAACTCCCGTGCAGCTATTTCTATCATTGGGTCTTGAATGATAAAATCTTTTAATTTGCAGGTCTATTGACTGTAAGCACTTTGATTTCGGAAGTGGTTCATGCCCATTTGGCACAAGTTGTTTTTATAAGGTAGAGATGAGTTTCTCCATATTTATGTTTTCTAGGTCTGGAATAATAGTCATTTCCCTCTTCTTCTTTTTAATTTTTTATTTTATTTTATGATTGTGACCTGTGAACTTTATTGTGTTTATTGAATTTTTTCGCTCATTCTCTCCTCTTGTTGGTTGTTTACATTGGGCCTCTTTCTTCTCTTTGCATTGTTCCGAAGTGCAGTAATAAATATGCTGTGATTTTTTTTTTGGTCCAATGATTTTTGATGCTGTTAATCAGCTATAAGTTTGTTTCCCCTACTTGCTCAGGTTCAGTTCTAAACTTTCAAGTACAGGTTTATCAACAAAAATTTAATAGTTCAGTTCTAAATTTTCATGTTGTTAATCCCATTTCCCTGCGCATTATTCTCCTCAGAATGAGATCTTACTCAGCAATATGTTTACTTTGATGTAGCATGCATACCGTGATGGACGTCTTGAAGAGGTGGTTCTACGCCATCTTGGAGCTGCAGACGGGGATACTGTAATAGCCAAAGATATCAGGTTGCTTATTAGATTATTTTCTTTTAAAGAAAAATATTTTGAGTGGTATCATATCCCCTTCCTGTTTTCTCTCATCATCACCTTAACTTGGATTCGCTATTTCCAGGCTATCAGATTTCCTTGGCAGCTTGCATATAAGATGAGTTCTTATGCTAGAGGCTTCCAGTGTAAGCATGTAAGATTGTCATTTCTCAACCTTTTGAAAGAATCTTTACATATATGATCTTTACTCGTTTATCGGTAATGGCAGGTGCATGTATACATTTTGAAACAAGCATGTCATCATGGATAAGGTCAGGGGATCCAAGGTGAGAGGAACATGCATTGCACAATCTGCATTTGTCTAATTCTCCATCTTGATGCCACTTCTGAAAACTTTGGGGTGTACTCTAATATCAGTGTTTTTCAATATTGTAGGTTTTGTTTGTATGGTGGACCAACTCTTCTAAAAAATGAATACAACTTCCCTTGGCCTATTGAAAGTTAGGCAACATCAGAATGAACATGAATATGTATTAAATTGTCCTGGTATAAGGTTTTAGATTTCTGTAGTCACTTCCAAGTAGGGCTGATATACGAGCTAACGAGCTCGAGTAGTGGGTGTTCAAGCTCGGCTCGTTTACAAATGAGCCGAGCTCGAACTCGAGCCTCATTTTCTCGAGCCGAGCCGAGTCGAGCTCGAGCTACTCACAAAATGTAGATCTGTGATTCAAAGTGAATTGAGTCCAAAAGGCAAAACGGCTGACAGACTCTTTAGAAGAAGAGGTTAAATAAAACCTAGGGACAGAACTGTAATTTCACCTACGAAACGAGATATACGCCCTATTTACAAGGGATTAAATAAAACTTATTTACATGGGGTTAAATAAAATATATGGGAGAACTGTAATTTCACCCATAAAATGAGCTATACGAGCTACTCGAGCCGAGCTCGAGCTCAGAATTCTGCTCAAGCTTGACTCATATTTAATTCGAGCGAGCCCGAGTCGAGTTTTTTTCGAGCCGAGCTCGAGCTACTCGGCTCAAGTAACAGCCCTACTTCCAAGTGTGATATCTAAACGGTCATGGATACATTCATATAATGAACGACGGGTGAAGTAGACCAAAGATGTCTACCTTTGCTTTTCTCCGTTATGTATACCAATAGTTTCGGATTATTCCATCATACCTTCCTGTATCTGTTGTGGCACCAAGAGTTCTAAATCAAATATTCAAGAATAAACACTTCTGTGTGGCTCTAATTGACGAGTTCCTCGGCATGCCTTCATTTCAACACCATTTTTTGTTTGTTTGAGCTCAAACAGGCACTCCCTTTCTAAATTGTTGGAATTTTGTTTTTAGGTGATCTTTTACATAATGTAAACTGAGGTAGTTTTAGGTAAGCTGCAAGCATTCACTTATAATGTAGACAACAAAGATGTTTGTGCGAAAATGAAGTGCTAATGTAGCTGAAGTTACAATGTGAAATTGTACAACATGGTTGTGCTAAGTTCCTAATTCTGCAAGCAAATTTACAAATTTACAAGAGTCTGATTGTCAAGATACAAATCAATGTACAACAAATTTTGCAGGTGGAGAAAAAACAAATCACAACACCAACCAAAGCCCCTAAATCGAGCTTACCAAACCCCTTCCTTCGACATTCTGAGGAAATGGGTGAGCGTGATGTTCGGAAGTTTGGCAGACCCTGCTTTCTTCCTCTTCTTAATCCTCGTCACCTTGTCCTTCTGTGACTCCTCGGAGCTCGTTTCTGTGACGGATGTCAGGTTATAGAACTGTCAAGGAGTAAGAGGGTATTGCCATTACAAGAAGCCAGTGTCGAGAGTTGAGTTTCTAGTGCAAGATCTTAAGTTGTACATAAGAATGGCATTGATTTGTACAGCACTTACCTCGCACACTCCATGGAGCAACAGCCGGTGAAAAGGGTCCTGGACATGAAGCATAAGAACCTCCGTATCTCCACCCTCTTCGACAAACGCTCGTACAGATTTCTGAAAGTGCATAGCAGAAGTATCAACATTATTTACTCAAAATCAGGTGTTGCTTGTTCCACATTGAACTCACTAGTGTTCCTAAAAACCTTGTATCAACAATACAACATTCACAGAAGCTCAACTATACCTCATAGCCCTCGAGGAGATCTGGTAAAAAGCTTCGTCGAAGCGCTTCTCTGGTCCTTGGGTCGATTCTATGCCATGCATTCAGCACCTCCTTTTTATCGGCATTTAGGTTTGATTTTCTCCTTGATGACGAGTTTTTCAGGTCATTCACAATATCAGCCTAGATAAATAAATGACACAAAAATACTGTTAGATGTTGCAAAACACTAAACAGAGATCAGCAATATCAGATCATCAGTAACAAACAGTAAAATACAATAGATAACATGATTCCAAGATAAGCTCTGTTCTCTTGCATTTAGAGGAAGCAAAATTAGTCATGAAGCAGAAATTAACGGTCGAGACAAGTAGAAGACCTCTTTATCCATGTCTATGTTCCTAAACTTGTCCCACTCTCCCACATTCGTCATGCAAAATGGAGATTCTGGAACATCAATACCTGACATAAACAATCCCATATCATCATAAACAACTGTGTTTAGCTAGATATTGTTGCTTAGATCCTCACGCATTCGAGGAAGAGGACAATAGAAGAAAGAAATAGTTAATACTTGGAACAAACGAAACATTACGGAATCACAACTGTCATAACGAGTAATGCAAGAAGATAAAGCGCGGTATAATCTCTAGGAACTGCAACCTATGACAGTAAGTTGAATTGAACATGATGTTCATGGTATAGAAGCAACGGAATTTGCATTTACCGAAGGGAGGTGGAGAAAATAAACCCCTGATTTCTTCAGCATTCAGTCGAGGAACAAGTTCCATAAGTAACCGATCATTCAACCACCTGCGAGTTCTCCGGTTGCTAACCTGCAAGAGCATAAACTATGATCATCAGAAATGCATTGAAACAAAACCAGGTTCAAACCTTACACATCCAACTTCTTATACAAACCTTTTGCCAAAAAAAAGGGAGGGGGGGGGGGGGGGGGGGGACATCTATTTACTTTAGACTAAGTAAAATCAAATCTTTTGCAACAAAAACCCAACTAAAAATCATCAAACAGCCCACATTGTCTGTCACATAGGATTCAATTTTGTTAAACTGAATCAGATGCAAATTCCATAGAGGGGAAAAATTACTGATGTGCATAATTTGGTCAATTCCTGTTCAAGCCATTCCATCTCCAAGTACTCGACAAAATCACTAATCCAGATGCAGATCCCAACCCAAAAAAAAAAGTACTACTCCGTAATTCCGTATGTTCAAATGTCCAATCGGTACGGAAAACTCACAATTTCAATTAAATTGCATCAATCATCATGATGTTTGCAACTGCAAAAAGAATGGGGAACCCTAATTTGTCAAAAAAAATAGATGATGCAATATCATAGATGCTGAAGAAATTGGGCAATGCAGCAGCAGTTGATGATCATTACGATTTGAAATTTACCCTTGAAGTCAAGTTCTCGAGGAAATCGATCTTCTTTTCAATCAACGAGGCAATCGGTTTCCCCGCTTCTCCTGCAACACAACCCTTGAATCAAATACATAGAAAAATCGAAAGCGAATTTTCGCAAAACTGAAAGGTTAAATGGTAATCTGAACTCTGAAGAACGCCATTACCCTTTTCAGATTCAAAAATGGAGGCGTAAAGAAGCACATCTTTCTGGGTCTCGATGATATTTGGGGTCGCCATGATTGATGATTCGCACCACGAATTTGGAAGATTGGGGAGAGAGTTCGAGCAAATTGGTACAGAAAATCTAACGACTCCCTGGGAATGTATGGCTGAAGAAAGAGGGAAAGAGATGATCAGATTAGACGAATGTACAAAAATCAAAATTTGGGGGAGGAAGGAACTGGTTAGAGATCGGTAATCGCGTAGACGAAGGAATCTTCGCCGTAGTAACGTGTAGAATATGCCATTTCTTTTAACAGTTCTCCCCATCTCAACCAAAGGTAATTTGATTTCAGAAATTGTTGTTTGTAGAGGAGATTAATTGATATTTTTGGTAGGTTAAATAAAGAGAAAATTTGTTGGAATATCGCCCTAGCCTACTCTAATTAGCCTAATAGCATAGTAACAATATTAATTGGCCGTTCCAACATCTATATAATGTTTTTTAAGTAATTAGCAGCTTTACCTTTGCTCTCACCTCTCTCCAGAAAATCGCCAGAGCTTCGCTGAGGAATCCCGCTCCCAGGTGATGGCGCTTCATCTTCTTCTTCTTCTTCTTCGATTCCTTCTCTTCCATTCGTTGTAATCATTCGATTGTGCAGTAGATGTCCTCTTCTTCTCTAACTGCTCTCCGTTTTCTGATTTTTTTTTCTGGTTTGTAGTCGTTTTCTGGAATCGCATTTCCCTCGTGGTTTTGTTCGCCCATTTTCGTGACCGATGGAAGGTTCTCCAGGTATAGATCCATTTATCAATGTTGTTTTCGTTCAAACCTACCGTTTATTCGTACTCTGTATTCGATTGTATTTTTGATTTTTTTTGCTTTTCGAGTGTTTTTGGTTTTTTAGTCGAGTTAGGGTTTTTAAATTGGTTGAGTGTTGTGGCCATATCTTGTAATATGTGGTTCATTCCTTCTGTTTGGTGCCATTTAGTAGCTTACAGTCCTCTTGATTCAACTTATTGGTGCCAACTTCAGTGGAAATTGTTGTTGATTCCGTTTATTCCTTATTTATATAGGTGTTGAGTTGGTAGTTTTGTTTTATTCGTAACTTTTGGTGCAGGATTCCAGATTGTGTGTTCTGTATATATGCATATCTTTGTTTATTTTGTGTTGTTGATGGGTTTTTTGGTTGTTTTGCTTGAATACAGATAAGTCATCCTTGATGTTTGTCTTAAATTTTCCCATTCAAACTGAATCCATGCATATCCATGTTTTGGTGACATCTAGTAGTTCCTGATGTGTGGTGTCATCATCTTTGATGTCAATGTTCACATCAATGTGACCTAGTGGTTGATTACATAGATGGCATCCAGTTGCCTTTCTCTTTGTGATGTGTGTGAACACAGTGATGGCATCTAGGTTTCTTTGTGTACGGTTTTAGGTTCCATGTAGTTGTTTTTAATGTTGTTACCAGTTTGTTTTATTGCTTTTAATTAGGTAACATTTTGTAGTTATTTTTGATGAAATAATGTCCTCCTCTCAACTTGTCTTCATTTACTATGTATCTGTCATTCCTCTTGTTGTTTTCAGCCATCATGCTTACTGTTGGTGATGACAGAGGGGACTTATCATGTCCCTTCTGTCATCTAGTTGTCTTACTCTTTTTGTTGTGTTGAAGACAGTTGTGGCATCTACGTGTAGTTCTGTCCATCTATTTGTTTGGTTGGTCCATGTAGTTGTTATTATTGTTGGTGCCAGTTTGTTTTAGTTACTTTGGATGAAATAATGGTCATTTTACAAATTGTCTGCACTTGCTTATACCTTGTTATTTGTATTGGTGATTCCAGCTCTGATGCTTACTAATGGTGATGACAGAGGGGAATTGTCTTATCCGGTTATTCCCTTCCCTTCCTCTTCTCTCTTCTTTACTTTGTGTGTTTTCTTGTTATATGATGCTTATCTTTTTATTTAGGTGATTTATAATAGGTATCTGTTATATGTAGGTGTTTGATTATGTTCGTCCAGATCGTCTTACTTATCATGGGAAGTACAATCTTTACTCCCGGGTTGATGTGCTTCCTATTATAGAGAAGGAATTGTCTGCTACTGATTGGTCATCACTGTCGTCCTCTTTTCTTCGTCGTATTATATGATTTGGTAATAATATGAGATTGTCCCAACAGCTTTTGAATCATTTCATGATTAATGAACTGAAAACCTCCAAAATTCGGGAAATGTGGTTTAAACTGGAATCATCCCATCCGTGTCGTTTTTCATTGTCTGAGTTTGCTGCTGTAACTGGTCTGAAATGTCACTCTGATCACACTGTTGCCATCTCTTCTGTCAGTACCAAATCTGTTTTGGGTGTAGATACAATTAAGTTTGATGCGTTGGTAGCTCTTTTCCTTAAAACACCCAAAAATTCTCCAAAGAAGCTTCTCATTGCATATATACTGATTATTGATGGGATTTTGTTACCCCATAGGGATAGAGTTGTTAGGGATCAGGTTGTTGCACTTGCTTCTGATCTTAGTCGTTTAAATGATTATCCATTGGGTAGACTAGTGTACGTAGATACTATCACATCCTTGATGAAGGTGAACCGGTTCTCTTCTCGTAAACTGGCTAAGCTTTCTAAGAAGACTCCCAAGAAGTCTAGTAAGGAGAAAGTTCCAAAGGCAAGGTCTGGATACAATCTTTTAGGGTTTCCACTTGCTTTGCAGGTTTGTCATCTATTCCAATCTGTCCTTAGATTTTTTTCCATGAAGTTACTGTATTATTTTTTTTATTATTATTTTCCATCGGTTTTCTTACATTTTGGCATCCTTATGTTGTTTTTATCCCAGGTGTGGATCTTGGAGGCTTTTCCCAGGGTCCCAAGCATCATTAACTGCACCTATGTGCCAGATGACAACGACAGGTCTTTCGTGAAATGGTCTTTGCCATCTTCTAAGAACATCAGTGCTCGGCTTATTCAGCTTGGATTTGCTAACACTCGCATGGTATTTTTTTTTCTTTGTTCCGGTTTCATTTTCTTTCTAGTTGTCATCTACTTTTTACCTTATATCATGTGTTGATTATGTTGTCTATTATGTCATGGTGACATATTTTTTTAACTTTTTGCATTTGAAGGATAAGACCTATCCAACCTATGGCGAGTATTTGGATTGCCCATTGATGTGTTTATCTGGTGAGAAAAAGGATTCAAAGGTTGATGCATATCTCGAGTGGTTGACTCAAAAGGCATCTGCAAGTGCACCTATCCCAGCTACAGAATCCATTGTCGATCTCACTCTGCAAAACAGTCACTCCCCTGGAGTTTTTGATCAAGTGGTTCCGTCTGCAACTCAGAATATGGTTGTTTTCTCTCCTAATTCGGTAGCTACACGCACACGATCTAAGGCGTCATCTCCTTCTGTTGCGCTTGCATTGCCGGGTCCATCTAGGAAGCGGAAGAGCTCCATGTCCCCTACTTTTGTGTCTGACCAACAACAGGATGCCTCCTCTGATTTTGTTGAATTGGCTGCTCCATCTAGGAAGCGGAAGAGTTCGATGTCTCCTTCCGTTGTTTCTGGCCAACAACATACGGAATGTGTTGTTGATGCCATAGCCTCCAAACGTAAACCTGGCTCTACTCTGTCTCCTGCAAAGGTTTCCTGTCACAGCCAGAAACTCAGTCTTACTCATGCTATTGCTGCTGCCAAGTTGAAGGAGGTTGCTTCGGCTAAGTTGAGTGAGATGGCTTCTGATAAGGTGAATGAAGCTGCTTCTACTGGTCTGCCTGCATCATTTGGAGGTGTCCCATTGGTTGGACGTGAGAAGGTGCAGAAGAAAAGAGATGAAGGGCCAGCTGTGGACAATGATATGGGTGGCAGCCCTGGAATATCTCATTTGGATACAGAGTGTCTACCTCGGATTACACAGCATTTGGCGTTGATTGCCCGGATCCTATCGTGGAATAATTAACAAATTTTTTTTACCTTCAATCCTAAATGAAACTGACGGCTCGGGCCCCCCCGGAAGGGGGCCTTCTTCGCCTTCCACCTAAGCTGCGCAGGAAAGGCCCAAAGCCAATCCCAGGGAACAGTGAAGCTTCATAGGGTCCCTTTTTTTCCTAGGTGCTCATTTTGTATGGGCTTTTAGTTTAATGTTTCTATTCAGCGGGCGTGGTTATCGGCATGTGTTATGCGTGCTGAGGCGAGAGTTATGACTGTGAAATCAGCGGTCAATGCCATGTATTCCAGGTTAGATCTTGTTCAAGCAGATTTCGATTCCCTACACTCCAAGTGTGAATCACTACAGTCTACGTTTGATTCCCTTCACTCCAAGCACGATGCTCTTGCATCCAAGGTTGACCTCATTCTCTCACTTCTCCAGTCCAACCACTGTGCTTCCAAGACCCCCTTTACTGGTAAACCTGATCACAATGTGGATTCCAAGATGCCATGCCCTGATAACGAATCTCCTACTCTCCCTATTATCCCCATATCTCATCCTACCTCACAAAACTCCCCCTCCCCACAGTCCTCTGATCTTCCCAAGATTAAACCTTCCCCCAAGCCTAAGGGTTTAGTTGCTCCGACTAGAAGATCTACTAGGGTTGCCAAAGTGGCTGCTTCGTTGGGGTCTCCCTACACTCGTGATGACGTAAGTAGCTTCTCTGAACTTATTCCAATTTTCATTTTTAGCCTTTTGTTATCTTTTGGGTTATTTATTAATGTGTCATCATTATTTATGTGTGTTTAGCATATAGGAGAGGTATTGTCTCACTTTAGGAAGTACATTGCTGAAAATGGTGACAAATACAAAGGGATTGTGATAATGGATTGGGTGTGGTCTGCAAAGTTCACCAATGGTTTTTTCAAGCGCCACAAAATGGGAATAATGCCTTTTACATCTGCTTTTTTTGGGTATGTTCATGGGCTGTTGCCAAGATTCTGTGGGAAGTCTTGGGTTGATGCACATACTGTCTACGCACCGTTCAACATTCAAAACAAACACTGGGTGGCTTTGCAAATTGATTTGATCCAAGGGAAAGTGAATGTGTGTGACTCCAGCGTTTTTATTGACTCTGAGGAGAAGCTGCAGACACATCTAGAACCGCTCTGTGCTATGCTACCTGCAGTTCTGAAAGAATCTGGCCGGTTTTCACATCTGGGAGACATCATTGAATCTCCTTTCAGACTTGAGCGATTCCGTGATCTCCCACAAAACAGCGATGGGTAAGTGCATTTGTTATTTTGAGTCTTGTATGAATTTAATTTTGTCTGATAATGCCTTTTCATTTAGTCTTACACTGTGTTTCTTTTTTAGTGGTAGCTGTGGTGTATTTACTATCAAGGCTATTGAAGAGTTAGCGTTTGGTCAGAACATATATGCATTTGATGACGACTACGTCCAAGCATACCGTGAGAAGCTGGCCATCGAGCTGTATAAGAAGTGTTTGACCGTGTCTTCTATGTAATCTGTGTTTTAGCTGTTGTTCTTTGCTTTGGATATTCGTACTGGCGGCTATTATAAGCAGTTTAGAGCTTGTATGCTCTGATTTTGTAACTACTTTACCTAGGAGGCATTACGTAGGACCTGATAACCCAACAATACTTAGTCTTTAGAGCTTGTATGCTCTCATTTTGTGCTTATGACAACTGTGCGTATTTTATGGTATCTACCACTTGTTCAGTTTCTAAGAACTACTGCTTTAGAGCTTGTATAATCTATTGTCAATCAGAATTCCATTGTCTTTACAGATTTTCCACTTTGTTTTTGTAATTGCATTTTAATCAATATAACAGTCCCTTATTTTGGACAAAATCTCAGTCCAAAGTTGTGTCACAACCTCAGCTCCGAAGGGATTCACTGTCATCACAACATGTTCACCACTCTAAGTCGTCTAGATGCCAACAAAAGTGTATGAACTCATATCCAACTTAACATATGCATTCATTACTAAGTATAAACTGAAAATCCATGTAAATTCTATGACTATATGCCAAAAAACATGGTCACCATGTATCTACCAAGATCTTATTATATTGTCCTATATTTAAAAATAAATTTTAAAGACTTGACAAATCATATGTAATTTCCTATAAAATCTCATGTTTCATCCTCTATGTATGAACTGATTGATCCTTTGGCGGGGCATGTTATCTTGTTATGGCCTTTCTCCCCGCAAGCGCCACACTTGTATGTCACGTTCCGCCTTTTCCGTTCCCCAAACGACGGAATCCTGCATTTTTTTGGCCTCCCACTCTTCTTCCGGACTGTTGGAGGAAGACATTTGATGCTTCTGATTTTGTTTGGGATGTACCAGTTGTCCTCACAAGGCACCGGGTATATTGTTTCTTGGTATGCCAAACACCAAGACTGAATCATGTAGTATTCACTTACAAAATCAGTTATATTTAGCTTCATCCGCTGAATTACAGCAATAGCATGGACACACGGCATATGATTGACATCAAACACCCTACAGCTGCATGTCCTACGCCCCAAATCAACCACTCCTGTAAATTTCCCCCCATCTACTTGGTATTTTGTCTCATTCAACACCTTCACTTCATACCTTCCTGACCGGTCATACCTTGCTTGTAAAATCTCTTTCACTTTAGGGGGCAAATCAGTGGTCTTTGACGCTGCTTCTCTATGCTCAGTGAACCAATTTGCCATTTTGTTTCTGATATACTGAAACGGCGCAACAATGGGGTATCCTCGAGCTTCTTTCAATATTGCATTTACACACTCTGCATTATTTGTTGTCATAATATTGTACCTGTCTCCCTGGAAGTGTGCCCTTGCCCACTTCTGAAAATCTGCGTCCTCCAGGTACTTGCCAATCTCCTTGTTGATGTTGCATATGCTTTGGAAGTTGGCTTCAAATTCCCTTAGTGTGTAGCTTTCTGATGCTCTGGTGACAAAGTGGTTGACCCCTCTGTTTTTGAATCTTGCCTTTATATTATGTTTCAAATGTCGTGTGCATATCACATGCTTTGCTGAACTGTATACTTCAGTCACAGCTTTGCTGATGCTTGGGTGCCGATCAGATGCAAATACTAGCTCAGTTGAGTCCGGTATCATGAGAGCCAATCTCTGGATGAACCACTTCCATGCATTGTCGTTCTCTGAGTCCGCCACTCCAAATGCTATAGGGTACACATGCCTGTTCGCATCCTGTGCAGTTGCTGAGATGAGAACCCCTCGGTATTTTCCATGTAAAAATGCAGCATCCACCATGATAACCTATGAAATGCACTTTACCTTTGTTACATTATGTTAATTATAAAATGTTTATTATAGCAATTTATTTAGTTCTTACCTTTCTCATCGCTTGGAATCCTTTAACGGAAGCTCCGAATGCTAGGAAAGCATACTTGAATCTGCTGTAGCCATCAATCTCAAGGCATGCATATGTACCTGGATTTACTTGTTGCATAATGTGGAAGTAGGAAGGTAACTTCCCTCTGGAGTCCCTCTTATCATGTTTTGTGCTTCTTCTTTTGCTTTCCAAGCCTTCCAGTAGCTCACTTCTTGCCTAAATTCCTTTTGCATTGCATTTTTTATTTGTATGGCATCTGGCCCTTTTGCCACCCCTTCATACCTTCATTCATTACACATAGACACAACTTCAGTGTTTCAACTATTCTAGTAGGTAATGCAGTAAATGTGTGTTTACAGATGCAATTATATTGAATAATTGATGACATATAAGTAGTAAATAACATGATTTTTTATAGATTATACCTGATCTTCATCTTTTCTGCTATAGCTTGGTATGATGGTTTCCGTCGTTCCTTACACCTAGCTGAGAATGAACATGTGTGCTCTTCGTTCTTCCTTCTTACTTCAAAGTATCTTGAATTCTTCAAACATGTAGCTAGCATTGACCACTTGCAATCAGCATCAATACACACAACCTTGTACTTTGTTGTTGTTGATCTATCCACTCGAAACTGGAAGTTCTCCCTAATTGCCATGTTAGCCATTGCATTCCTTAGCTGATATTTTGACTCAAAGATCTGCCCAACATTAATGAAATCGAGGTCATCTATCTCATTCTCACTGATGCCTTCAGTTTGATATCTGTCATGGCATACTCCTGTCTCTTCATCTGCAAAACTAGTAGTAGCAAGAGCCAAGCTGTCATCAACACTTGTACCTTGAATGCAATCATCGGAATCTGTCACCACACTTGTTTGTTGAACTGAATTTGTTATATGATTCCCATTCATCCTTTTTTTTGCCAACACATTCAACGGCAATGACCAAGCTACTTGAGGTGAATCATTTATATCCATGAAAGTCCTTAGATCGTCATCTTTGCTGATTATGAACGGATCTTTCAACTTTTGCAAAGGATGCAAGTGGCTTAACTTGACCTCATATGTAGCTAGGCAAATATCGAATCTACTACCAATCAGCTCTGTCAATGCTTGCAATTCAATAGTATGGTTGATGACAAATGCCTTAGATACAATTTCACCAACATACTCGCAATATCCATTAATCATCCTCAACTCTCCTCCAAAACACACTTTCAAAATTTTCAAATCCATAGCGCATCACCTGTTTGCAGTGAATTCAGAGATTCCAATGTCACAAAACACCAACAGATTATGGATTCATCATCAAATTATGTATCCAGACACACAGATCGGCAATTCAATATCCTACTACCCCGCACAAATAGATTCCAAATAACGATTTACTCTATATCGGTTCACATCAATTAACCCCTAGACTATTGAATTCATACTTTAGATACGCAATTCATAGTCATACATCCAGATTTAGGTTTAAAGTTACGCGACATACCTTGAATCGTGGATCCAAATTTCCCGAAATTGATTCCTACCTGTCCAGATTCCCTGTACACTGATGCTCGAGATCTGATTCCTTGCAATTGATGAATGAACCCGAAATTCTATGCAGATTGGCTATGGCTGTTTCATCGACATATCAAGAGATGGAAATTCGAGGTGGACTCAGGCGATGATTTCACGTGTTTGATTCATATTGCACTTCGGTTTTCTTCCAGGAATCTATGGATGGAAGCTTGATTCCAGCGATTCAATCGTTATTTTTGGTTGATTTAACGATCACCATCGCCGCAGCTTTGAAGAAGCTTCCGAAGCTTCTTTCTATATGAAACTCATCTAGATGGGGGGGGGGGGGGGGGGACACGCGCGCGTGGGATGGGTTGTTTTAGGAGGGGGTGTTATGCTACCTAATTAATTTTATTGGGCTGCTATATAGCTAATTGCATCTTCCTAATGTGCTAGCTGCCAAAAAAACCCTTAAATAAAAGTAACATTAGAAATTTAGAAGGTTATAAAATATATACTCCCTCCGATTTTTAACCGATTTTTACTATAAGGCATTTGACTTTTGTGCACGTAGTTTAAGGAGCTAAAAACTATATAAAATATTGTTTTTTTAATTAAATTTTTTTACATTATAATACTTATTATATTATAATGTAAAAAAATCAATTAAAAAATCAATATTTTATATAGTTTTTACCTGAACATGAACATTTCGTTTTAATTAATTAAAAATATGGGCTCAATGGCTCATAGGCTCATAGCTCACGCTGAGATTATTTCCGGTGCAATTAACATGTCCCCTGATGCATTATAAATTGCATATAAGCATTTCCTTTTAATTGATAATTCATACTTGGTTTATTTGACATATCACATATATAGTCCTAGACATCGTTGCATTATATGAAATCTTGTTTTGACTCATACCTTCCGTGAGGGGAACTGTGTGGCTGATTTGCTTGCTCATATAGGTCTTTCATCGCCTTCGTCGACGTCGGCATTCCTGTTCATTGTGCTGATGCGGTCTGACAGGACGCCTTTGGACGGTGGTTTAACCGCGGTTAACTACCCCAAATCATCGCCTTGTATCAAAAAAAAAAGTGTCTTAAGGAGAGCTAAGGTTGCAACAAAGGAAGTCTGTACTATAAATAGGAGGAATTTTTGCCCCCTTTGTTTCGGTTTTCATTCCAAAGCAATTCAATGAATCCATGTTTGGGGACTGGTTGGTTTGCACACTTCAGATTTTTTTTTTAAATGTTTACAAAGCATTTAAAAAATAAAATTGATGAGCAAATTGAATTTGAAGGTTTTCATTGAACATAAACTGACTTAAATTACATCTCAACATCTAAGTGGATTCAAGTTCCATAGTAACACTGACTTCATCACTGTTAACTTCAGTTGGGCTGGTCTTCAACTCCTTTGGCTTTCCCCCACATGACGGAGTATAGCCCAATTATGATAAGCGCTTCTCCTAGCACACTGCATCAAGCAAACCAATAAATTAGATTAATCAATCACCTATATAAAGTATGTCATATATATATATTGTTTTATATACATGTACCTCCCTAAGTGTAGCTCCTCATTCAATATGAGGGGAGCCAGCAATGGCAACTACAATCTGGATCAATGGAGTGAAGGTGGAGACATAGAGTGGGCCTTTAAGGTGCACACACCATGCCATCGCAGCTACCATAATCCCGGAACAAACAATTCCCTACGAAGTAAAACATACGTACATAAGCAATTAATCAGTATTCAAATCTCACACACGCGCGCGCATACACATATATACATATACATATACATATACATATACATATACATATACATACACACATATAAATTAACCACTCAAAACTTACCGAGTATGCAAAAGTGAGAAGACAAACGTTCCAACCCAACTTGCAGTTCTCCCACTTGTGATCAATGATTAAGGCGAAGAACAAAGCCTGGAATGCTGCCATTGTGCTCATCAAGGTTGTGCTGGATAAATAGCTAGGATATTTCTGGCTCATTTTTACCTAGTTAACCAATTCATTAAGAAGCATATAAGGTCGAATAACATATGATATATTTCGAGGATAGGCTTAATTTTAGATGAACACGTTAAGCTAGAGTCACCTCAATAACGAGTCAAGAAGCAAATGACAAAGAGCTCCCAACAGACGTCAGTGCGCCTAATTAAGATCGATGGGATTGCCATCGTGTGCCACATGTCTTGAACCATGAGTATTATGGTGGATGTGGGATGGCCAAATGTTGAGTGCAATGCCCTTGTATAAGGTGAGCACCATTGCACCAGAAATGCCTAGGACTGTTCCTACCACCTTTGCTCTACCCGACATGCTTTGTAGCGCCAACGTCTCGAGTCTTGAGTATATCGGACATGACCAAGATATTAAGTATGGGTTGTGGAGATGCCTTTTGGAGATCGAGAGATATTAATCAATGACATGCTCTTCATACTACAAACTTTCGTGGTGGTGTACTGCTATATCTTCAAGGATGTCAACTAGGTTTCAGATCGAGCAGTGAAACTGTGCCATTAGGTGGATCCTGGGGTTTGCATTCAGGTTCTCGTCTCATTGAACGGTGGATCGGTTGAGGCTAACACTACTTAAATATTTGCCTTGTAAAAAGAAAAAAAAATATGCGTGGTTTATTATTTTTTTTATTAGGTAAATATAAGTGGTTTATATTTGATCTAGGTATGATAAGTCTTTGTTTATCAGCTCATAAAAATTGTGCAATTTTTGTACAAATTCACTTAAAATTCTTTTAAACTTGTAAAAATTATATTTGTAGAATTGAAAATCGATCAGTTTACGTTAATTTTACCACTAGAGACCTTTTCTTTAACTATATAAAAACGAGAGTTGGACTATGAATAGTAACAATTTTTTTCCTTTTTACCCTTATATTTGATTTTATCTACAAGCCCAATTATTTCATAAATCCAGCCCAATTCATTAGCCCATTTACACACAGGTCCTATAACAAATTGAGGCATGGAACTCCTTGGTTGATTAGAAAATCACTAATCAAGTCATGAAAATTAATTATGCTATCTAATTTATATTTTTTGAAATTGTTTTGATAACAATTCAAGGAGATTTTTTTAGTTTTTTTTTAATCAATCACAAAATTAAGTTAATTCTTTCTTCTAATATTATAGTGTTGCATGAGTATTTAAGGAAAAAAAAACTAAAAATAATAAAATCCCATAAACCTCTCATATTCGAATTTATGAATCATCCGTTTGAGCGAAGAGCTAATTGAAGAGTCTCAATTAACAAAGGTATCTCATATAGTAGAAGCTAGGATCTAATATATTAGTAAAAGTAAAAAGTAGTTTTGTTTAGAAGTTTGGTAATACGAGAAATTGAGAATATTCATCCTATATCTAATACAAAAGACTAAAAATGAAATACTATATGGAAGGATGAATGTCTAAACAATAATTTAATTAAACTTTTATCATATATGATGTATCTACATATTTCACAAGCATTAGTCTCATAAAAATTTCCAAAATTATCCTTAAAATTAAGACAATACAAACAATTCATGTTTATACATCTTTCACTTATTTAAATGTATAAAACTATCCTATTGTAGAGAAATAGTAAGAATAATATTTCCATCCTATAATATCAACTTTAAATCATTATCTACAAAAAATCTTATACATATGTACCCTTCAAAATAATAACTTTAAATCGTTTTTTTTATACCCTTACTTAATAAAGAAAACAAAATTTTAAGTAGAAGCCATGTTTCTCAACATAAATGCCCTTTCTAAAATTGAATCAAATAACTTAATTAGGAATTGTTTGGCAAAATGGAGTTTTCCACATATATTAAAAAATGGTTTATCTATTGTGTGTAAGACTGTGTACGAAGCACACATGAACAACTAGTTTTTATAAAACAGGCCATGCAGATAATTGGGCCGGGCCCATGTATAAAACTTTTACGGAGGAAAGAGTCCATCCAGATTCTTAAAGCTTGTTAGGTGTTTATTATTGGATCCGGATTAGAGATGGAAATCTTCACGGATACCCGATTTCTCCATTTTAACCTAGGGCTGATATACGAGCTAACGAGCTCGAGTAGTGGGTGTTCAAGCTCGGCTCGTTTACAAACGAGCCGAGCTCGAGCTCGAGCCTTATTTTCTCGAGCCGAGCCGAGTCGAGCTCGAGCTACTCACAAAATGTAGATCTGTGATTCAAAGTGAATGGAGTCCAAAAGGCAAAGCGGCCGACAGACTCTTTAGAAGAAGAGGTTAAATAAAACCTAGGGACAGAACTGTAATTTCACCTACGAAACGAGATATACGCCCTATTTACAAGGGGTTAAATAAAACCTATTTACATGGGGTTAAATAAAACATAGGGGGAGAACTGTAATTTCACCCATAAAATGAGCTATACGAGCTACTCGAGCCGAGCTCGAGCTCATAATTCTGCTCAAGCTTGGCTCATATTTAATTCGAGCGAGCCCGAGTCGAGCTTTTTCCGAGCCGAGCTCGAGCTACTCGGCTCAAGTAACAGCCCTATTTTAACCCAAATCCGAAAATATGGATCAAACCCGTTATAAATAGATGAAAAAGTAGGGGTCATCTAAACACACGGTGAAAATCTTGTCATAGATACAATATTGATCACGGTTTCGAAAATTGTCAGGATTTTAGCTAATTAGAGTAATTAAAACTGTAAAAATACACTTTAACGATTTCGAAAATTGTGAAACTTTAGGGATCAAAGTTCATTCCAATCTACTAGACTTGCACGCAGTGGCGGAGGGAGGAAATACGCCGGGGGGGCTCACTTTAAAAAAAATGAAAAAGAGAGGAAGGGGGATTCGAATTTCGAACCCACCACGACCATTCCGAAGCCTAAAACCGTCTACGCTAGCTAGAAGGATACTTTGTATCATATCCCCCTCTTTTACTATATATTCAGAAGTTTTATTTTTCCAGGGAGGGCTCAAGTTAAGCCACCGCATGCCCCCTCAGCCTCCGCCCGTGCTTGCACGCAGTGGCGGAGGGAGGAAATACGCCAGGGGGCTCACTTTAAAAAAAATGAAAAAGAGAGGAAGGGGGATTCGAACCCACCAAGACCATTCCAAGCCTAAAACCATCTACGCTAGAAGGATACTTTGTATCATATCCCCCTCTTTTACTATATATTCAGAAGTTTTATTTTTCTAGGGGTGCTCAAGCCACCGCATGCCCCCCTGCCTCCGCCCCTGCTTGCACGTACACCTAGCTATCCTGCCCAATTAGTCAATAACACCTCTTACTGTGACGGTTTATAAAACCGTAGCCGAATTATTTTCCATGGTTTTCTAAACAATGACAACAATTTTTTTAAAATGTTGTAAAAAATCATACTTCGTAACAATGATCCTGTGTTTGACAAGATTTTCACCATGTACATACAAATTTGAAAGAATAAAATGCAGATTGGATTGAATAAAGACTAGAGACGATATAGGCTCCGTTTGGCAAAATAGAAATCCATCAGCTAGCTTATTAGATCTTTTGATTTCGTATTATATAGTGTAAATGAAATAAATATAAGATTTTAGTTTAATTAGCTTTTGAAATGAGAGTATTTCAACATCTACTCACCGAAGATTTTCGGAGCTTCTGATTTTCTCTTAACAAATTTCTATTAGCTACTCAAACCGCTACGTTTGCTAAACATGATACTAGTGTAATAGAGTGCGTTTCCGACCCCGAAAATGCTCGTTGATGCCTTCACAAGCTTCCGGGCTAATCTAGAGACGTCCGGAAGATTCTAAAACTTTTGAGAACTTTGTGGAGATATCTCCAAATGTGTAGAGATCTCTAGAAAACAATGGAAACTTGTAGAGACCTAGAGACAACTAGAGAGAAATCTAGCGACCTAGAAGTCTTACTAGCCTAGAAAGGATCTAGAAGATCCTATGCCTTTCATAGTCCCGAATCTTCGTTGTACAAGGGACCATGTCTATAAATAGGGAGTCACACCCCTTCTCATTTATAACCATCCAAGCAATCAAGCTCTCAAGTTCCCACACAAAGCTTCCTAAAGCATTCCAATCACCTTTCGAAGTTCTTAGCCAACTTCCTTCTGTAAAACTTAAAACTTGACTTAATCACTTGACTAAGAGAAGTGTTTAAGAGCCGTACGACAAGCATGAAGCATCCAAAGTAAGTCGAATTATATCACTAGCTTATCAGAGTATTTAAAATAAATAATTTATCAGATTCAGTTACCCTCAACAAGGCTCTACGTGGGTGAATGAGTAGACTACTCTAGACTAGTACCATAAATGAGGTAGAGTAATTGAGAGACCACCCTTTCCCAAAAAGAAAGGCAAGGCGCAATGGCGGAATGCAGATGGACAGTCAGTCCACATGCCAGGCTGCTTGCAGGTTTATGGATGCAGGCTATACCTCCTGCTGCAGCAGAAGCTAATCTCCTCCTCTGCCCTTTCCCTTGTTTACATAAATCAGTAATCACCCTCTACTTTCTCTTATCATTTATTTCTCCTACCTACCTCTTTCACAATTCACCACTTCAATTTCTAACGTTCAACCATATACTATCTCAATACCAATTTGAAGTACTCCGTATATTTTCTTTTGATAAATTTCTGCATGTATATCACCTCAACTTATTATATATGCATATCACCTTATTAGATATGTATTACTATTAAATGTACAAATAATTATATAATAAGTTGATATACATACGTATGATGCGTATATATATATAATAGGTGAAAATGCACAAATCACCCTTTATTCACCTTTGTTTGCAAGTATTGCCAGAGGAGGGTGCAAATAAAGCGCCAATGACCGAAAGAGGTATGACTACATTTGAAACCTACTAGCAGAGGTGGACATAGCTTGCATACATTAATGATAGTTTTGTATAAATAATAATAAATAAAAATTGTAAAACCAAATTTGGGGGCATTTTCGTCTTTTACTTTTAAGTTGAATTTAATAGAAGTTTAATTTAAAGAAAAATGGGAGGATGGGTGGTTACTTGCAAACAATTTGTTATAAGGGGTGGTTAAGTAAAATTTTTTGAATAAGGGGTGGTTAATTGCAAACAAAGGTGAATAAAGGGTGGTTAAGTGAAAATTTTTGAATAAGGGGTGGTTAATTGCAAATAAAGGTGAATAAAGGGTGGTTTTATGCATTTTCGCCTATATGATAGATTATTGAATATGGATTGTCCCACATTGAAAATATTGAGGTATCATGAACAACATAAGTATAAGCTTGATGGACTACTCCTTTCATTGCTAATTGGTTTTGAGATGGAACTCCGTTGAGTTTATATGTTGTTCGTGTTTCCCGTACTTGAGCCAGATTCGGCTAGTATCAGTGTTGAGAATGAAAGGAATGTGAAGAGACCAAAAAGAGTCTCACATTGATTACATGAACAAATAAGCCTTAGTATATAAGTTAGTGGGTTATCCCACCTAATGCCGATTGGTTTTAGGATGGAACCCCGCTCGGCTTATGTACTAGGCTATTAGCGCATGAGCGCACGTTGCACACGACCCCCGATCCCGAGTCCCAACGGACTTCAGTAATCATTCCGGGCTTCGGATAATTAGTGAGTTTGCTAACATATATAAACTTGGTAGACTACCTATTTCATTGGCAATGAGAGGAATCTCATTAGATTTGTATATTGTTCGTGTCTCTTGTACATTGATCCTCCCTCCAACTTGTCTTAGCCCCATCAGACTCAGCCAACTTCAACATATTTATATTTCTAATTTCTTTGAGGTAATGGAAGTTAAAGATGATCTTTTCTATTTCTCAAGGACAACTTCCGATTTCTTTAATTGTATTAATAGAACAAAGATTAACATATAATTAAGATTCGCCTTGTTTTTTAATAGTTTTTTTTTATCCCGCAAGCATAATTGTATGATTTTTAAATTAAAAAAAAATAGTTACTGATACTATTAAAATAATATTTTTGTAATAAAGGAAAGGGGAAAAGGGATGCAGGCAGATGCCATTTGGTAATGATAATGTTGGATTCATTGCATTTTGAACAAAACATTAAACTATCGGGTCGTATGAAATAAATGGATGAATCCTCGACATTTTGAACCCCCCTTACATAATTACACGCCCACGGTACCATATTAAAACCGAAACCGGCCGGCCCTCGGGATTCCATAGTGATGGAATTATGAGTGGAAATGAACCGGATTATGAATTGATGAAACTAGGGGTGGGCACAAATCCCGCAAATCACATTCCGTTCCGCATCTCGTCTCGATTCCGTCCCGATTTCGATGGGATTTAGAAAAAATATATTCAATCCCGTCTCAATTCCGTCCCGCAAAAAATATGCGTGACGAGATGCGGAACGAAGATTTCTAATCCCGCAAATCCCGTCCCGTCCTGCATATATATATATATATATATATATATATATATATATATATATTATATAACTAAAAGTAATAAAAACATCTAAGAATATATTTATATTATATATATTAATATTTATTTAAACCCAATATTAAAGTCATAAAATTATATGTATAATGTGTTCATCAATAATCAAATATACAAATAGAATAGTATTACAGTGGACTAGTGGCGGCCGCAGGATCCTCCGAAAGGTGGGGCGAAATTTTCTAGTGTGTACTGAGATATTGACCTTGAATAAACTCATTTACCTAAGCTACGATTTTCAACTTAGCAGTGGATTATAGAAAAGTATGCTTACATTTGCTTACATTTGCTTTGTTGCTATGATAGTTGTTTCTCGTCATTCATTGGAAATTCAGGCATTTATCATATTTAGGAGTGTAAACTTATCGAAATTCAATCATGTTAAATTCAAGGCTTTTGCATATTAGCTAGGATTGTAAACTCACCAACTTTATAATATCTTTTGCTTCCCAATGACATGATAGAAATTGTGATTTGAATATGTAGGTTACGAAAATACAAATATTGCATAAAGCTTCACAAATTCAATTCACAAACCCCAAATTCAATTCATAAATTTCATTCTCAAAATCACATACACAATAATTAAAACACAAAATTTATTCTCAAAATCAAAACTCTAATGAAAATTTCACAAAATTTATTCTCATAATCAAATCATAATTTCAGCAATTTTATGGGGTTTAACTAGTTTATAGCTAGATAATTTGTATATAGTAGGGAGCTCGAGAAGTGGGAACATAATTAAATAAGGGGGTAGAAACATAGAGAGTAGGTGCAAGTTGAACAAAGAATAAAAAAAACTTTTTTGAGGGAGGTGAAATTTTTTTAAAAAAAAGAGGCTAATTTCACCAATTTTATGGGGTTTAATTAGTTATAGTTAGATAATTTGTATATAATAGAAAAGTCGGGAAGTGGGAATATAATTAAATAAGGGGTAGAAATAAAGAAAGTGAGGTGTAATTGAACAAATAATAAAAAAGCTATTTTTAGGGAGGTGAAATTTGTTTTAAAAAAATGAGGCTAGTGGGACTTAAACCCCCCAACCTTTGGTCTAACATTAATTTCCTTCCTTTCCACCAACCAACTAAGCAAAGTAGACTAATTGATTCTACAATCATCCTGGTTTTACTTATTACAATACTTTTATATATATAATAAATTTTTTTTTTTTTTTCAAACCCCGGGACACGTGGGTCGAAAGGTGGGACGGCCGCGTACGCCCGCCCCACCCTGGGGCCGCCCCAGGCTGTTCAAAAAAATTGAGGCATTAACTGAAAAATAACATGTACTGTATGTAATATATAGTATTACAGTGGCTATTAGTTTTTGCTAAAACAGAAATCAAATATAACAATGCAGTCTAATAGTATAATATAAAATGTAATATAGTATTACAGTGGCTATTACAGTGACCGAGATTTTGATTTTCTAAAGCAATTTTTTTGTAAAACAATTATATAGTATTATGAGAGGGACAAGTCCCGTCCCGTGAGGGATAAGACCCGGCGGGATTTGAAAAAAAATATTCAATCTCGTCCCGATCCCGTCCCGCAAAAAATACGAGGGACGGGACGCGAGATTACCCCTATCCCGTCCCGTCCCGTCTCATGCCCACCCCTAGATGAAAATATTCCATTATTCGTTCGGCAAGGTAAATAGCTCCACCCACAAATATATTTACCCTCATATGACTTGTGCGGGTGATGCAGATGGAGCGTGGGACTAATAGGCCGGTGAAATAAAATGGCGATAGCAATAGAGATGTGGAATATAGGTGGAGATCGTGGAGACTCAATAACAGGACCGGTGATGAAAGAAAGTAGAATTATTGGGACGGGTAATGGGTGATGTTATTGATGGATAATGGGTGAAGATTCTTCACCCATTATCCATCAATCACCTGCTTCACCCGCATCTGCCCCATGTTGTCCATTTTAGTACGAATTTTTGCCTGCAAATTTAACACATGTTCTGTTAATTATTTTCAGCCTTACACGAAGTCAGAAATTCCATTAAATATATATATATATATATATATATATATATATATATATATATATATATATATATATATATATATATATATATATATAAATCTTTACATTAATAAAATCAATCTTCACCCTTTACACGTACGCTTCCACCCGGACTTGGCTTCGCCCCTGGAAACCTTAAGATAGGCACAAGTTATCTTTCACTACTTTTCTCTATCTCGACCTCGAATGTATCTCTGTACTTCTGAAGGTTGACTTCTGCTTTTGATTGAACTGAGATATCAGCAATGGAGGAAACGGAGATCTACAATGGAGCCACGACATAGGATAACGCGGTTTATTAAAAAAAAATACGATCGACCGCGTATTGTGGATGGGCGGACATGTATCAGGCGAAAACTTCACCGGGCAAATAGGGCCCCCCTTTAATATTTTTCAACTTAAAATACTATTTTGATCCATTCTATTTATTATAGTTGAACTTGAAACTATATAACGACCCGAGTTATAGAACTCGGGTTACGCTTCGAAGAAATAGATACATTCGTTCGAATCTTGCAATTTAAATACGGGTTGATTCGAAAACAAAGAGGTTACTGTTGTGAAAGGAGGGATTTCGTACCCTAAACTTGCGTAAAATCTATTTAAGACCCGATGTTTTCACACCGATACTTGTCCTAAATTGATTATTATTGCGTAAAGTCTATTTAAGATCCGATGTTTTCACACCGATAATTGTCCTAAATTGAGTTATTTTATACGGAGTATATAATTAATGATGTCGTGTATTATAATATCCCATCCTCGTTGAACCAATTCAATGAACTCTCTCTCTATATATATGGAGTGGTGGAGCCTAAAGAAATTTATTAAATGATGTCACAAAATCTAGCTAGATGAATGATAGTGATGAGTGATTAGTGTAATTATAAATAGGTGACGTTAGGAAGATAAGGATTTAAACTTGAAACATTTTACCCAATTATTACGCATTGATTTTTCCCTTTTCTATTGTACAAACTTTTTTAATTGTACATATTATACCTATTCCACATATATATTTTTTAATTTTGTATATATAAAAAATTTCATCCATATAGCGATAATCCCTTCTCCCCCCTTTTTTTTAAGCAGGATAAGAATTCAGTTATCTAGACAAGTCAGGAGAGACTGAGAGACCGAACAAGTATGTAAATGGACTAACCATCATGTACAGCCAATTCAAGCAAATGGCAGAAAGGAAATAACACGAAGTAAATAACAGAAATACAAATGCGAAAATAAAATGAACGTGCTAGCTAGGTGTAGGAAAACAAAACCAACACGACAAACGAATCAATCCACCAACGGAGGACGCACTCAGAAGAGCCTTCAGATATCGATCGAAAATCCACGACGTCTTCGGATACAGCAAATCAAACACCGTTCACATGAGGCATGCATCACAATAAAAACAACATAGCACACCAGACCGCAAATCCAAACCCAAGCCAAACTATTGCTCAATAAAAAAACCCCAACCCATCTCAAACCCTCAAGTACGATAACGAAATCGTAAGCGACTACTAGATAGTCAAAATAGAAGCGAATGAGACGGGTCAAAACAAAGAAATTGAAACAACAATTCAAAGGTAAAGGAAAAGAAGGACATAATGGAAAGGAAAACCCCTAAAAATGCGTTGTCACAACGCATAAACCAAGGATCGTTGATTGGCGCTGATGGAGCCGCCGAGAACCGAGGACGGAGCCGAGGACAGAGCCGAGGGAGATCGACCTCGAAGGAGGAGCCGGATGCAAGGCTACCCAAGCAAACTAGGGCGGAGCCGAGGTAGGAGGCGAGATGGTGACCATGGTGACCAGGGAACGATGGTCAGAGGGAAAACCGGGTGGTGGCTGACGAGCGACGGCGAAAGGAGGTGTTGGGGATGGTTGGTGAGCGACGACAGCAAAACGTTCAAAAGAGAGCGCTTGACCTAGTATCCCTTCTGACCTCCATAAACAACCGCCATTGCACTTAGCTAGGATGATAGAATCAAGCTAAGCAACCCCATTTTATTGAAAGACATGTAAAATACTTAATCTACAAATGGTTTACTTGGTTTTAATCTTCAAACACCCATAATTTTTTATCCGAATTTTATCCTATTGCGATCATTCTTGCTATGAAGAATGCCCACGCTGTGGAAATTCCACCCAGAAGGTAATGAGTTACTCCTACAACACGTCCTTGTACCAGAAAGCAATCCTGAACCCGATGGGTCATTCCTTTTTCCGGCATACGAAATAGTGGATTTCACTAATTGAGACATATATCACATATCACAAGAGTATGTTTATCACTAAGCCCAAAGTTAAGGCTCTTAAAACATGACACGCCGGAATAAAAAAAATTTAAAAAAAGGTAAAATGTCATGAGCCCGGTTGTAGAGTCTCATATGCAAGAGTTTCGAAAAAGCAGGCTCTTAGCATATCTTTTGAGGGTATGTGAGACCCGTGTGTAATTTGCGTAAAAAAGCCAAAAAGACGCGTTGGAAAATCAATCAAACGCCTGGGCCTACACAGAAAGGTTGATAAGATGCCAAGTGCGCCAATGAATGGGTGCCACATGGCAACACTATGTTTTAAAAACTAAAAATTCAATTTCTAGAATTTTTTGATAATACTCACTCCGTTAATTAATACTCTACCGAAGAAATCGTGGACAAACTGTAGGTTGCCGATGACAGAGAATTCAGAGATGGAGAAGCATATGGTTGAGATCTGGAGGCGAAGTGACGAGACAAATAAGGGGAGAGATGGAGAAGCCTATTGTTGTCGATGGAGAGGCGTGGACGCGAAGATCTAGATCTCAGATCTGGATGGGGAAGGGGAGCTTGGAGGGCGAGAGGAAGAAGGAGAACCTTGGAAGCCCTTTACAACGATGAAGCGGAGGATGAAGAAATGAGAGAGGGTATTAATTAATAATAGGGGTAGATTGGGGTTTTCAAAAAAAAAGGAAATTTAACAAAACGGTAGTTTAGGTGGACAATTAGCAAAAGGGGTGTACAAAAGTGGACATTTGGCCAAATAACTTAAAAAAAAATCACTCAAATAATATACGTATTTTATTTGTTACATGTTATTTTGAATTTTATTCTAGGGGTGATTACTAAGATGTCCTAATTTTTTGCCTTTATTAGGAAAATTGCTCCCAAGTGCTCCAAATTAGTAAAATGTCCACCGCCCCCTGTGCCCCCCACCCGTGCCCCCTCCCGTTTCATCAGTTTTTTTTTTCTTTCAGAGTTGTTGAAACGGAATTGCTGAAACAGAAGTTTCAGCAACCCTTTTTTCAGTTTTTTTTTTGTTTTTTTTTTCCAATTTATTTTTTCCGCGTTGCTAAAACGGAGTTGTTGAAACTCTTGTTTCAGCACATTCGGTTTCAGCAACCCCTGTTTCAGTTTTTTTTTTACCGCGTTGCTGAAACAGGGGTTTCACACACATTCGGTTTCAACAATTGTTTTAACTTTTTTTCCCCTGTTTCAGCAACCCTTGTTTTTTTTTCCAGTTTTTTTTTTGTTTTTTTTTTCCAGTTTTTTTGTTGATACTGAAGCCCCGGTTTCAGCAACGTTGCTTATGCTGAAACCCCGGTTTTAGATGCTGAAATTGTTGCTGAAATCGGAGTTGTTGTTGTTGTTTTTTTCTTTTTCTTTTTTCGCGTCACCACTTCGACGCCGGAGTTGATGAAACTGGATTGCTTTTTTTTTCTTTTTTTTTTTCCGCGTCAGCACTTCGACACCGGGGTTGCTGAAATCGGAGTTGCTGAAACCTTGTACGGGATATAAAATTTAGCCTATGCGGGAACCCACGTATTTGCGCGTAAGCACATCGCTCTACCATTGAGCTAAGAGGCTTTTAAGGAGATTTAAAGTAAGGAACATCAAAATTCATTGCAGTCCGCATTTCAGCAATTGCTGAAACCGGAGTTTTTTTTCCCCAAAAAATGCTAAAACGCTAAAAAAAAAGTTTTTTTCAAAAAATGTTGAAATGCTGAAATATATGCTTGTGTGTAAGATATAGTAATTCATACATTTTTATAAGAATTATTTTCAACATTTCAGCATAACGAATTAATTTCAACTTTTTTCAATTCATTATATTTCCAAGCATATCAATTCCAAGTTTATAATCACAATCTTAATAGTAGTTGCATATTTCACATTGCAGTTCGCATTTCAACAGTTGCTGAAACTACAGCCCGTATTTCAGCAGTTGCTGAAATTGCCAATATCCAAGCCTAAACTATGTAAAACATATTCTGATAAGTGGCATCACAAACCTAAACGATTTCAGATCCAGTTTTCTATCACCAGCAAAAATTCAAACAAAGAGAGACCAAAACATTATTTAGGTCAACTACCAGAAAAACCGATCTGTTCATTTTCAGCACTTAACCACTTCGATCTGAAAAATTCCAACAAACTAGCTATCAATTTTCGCTCTCATTAACAAACACGAAAGGAAAAAAAAACACTTCCAGATCCAGGAAATCCGAGCAAAGAAGAGAGAGATTGACCTTGCTGTAGGTAGTGCCGTCTTCTTCGACGATCCAGCCAGCTTCAACGCAGAGAGCCTTCAACACCTAATTGTTATCGCAGTGCTTAGGGAGCTTGAAGTCTGGAACGCCGAATCCACCGGAATCGGCCACCGGGGCTGAAATTTGGGGGCTGAAATCGGCGCTGAATTAGGCAATTGCAGTGATTCCATTGAGCATAAACGACGCTGTCCGCTGCCGGCAATGGAGGTCGCCGGATCCGCACAGCGAGCGGAAATCGCCGGATCTGCACAGGAGTTCCGAGATCTGGAGCCTCTAATTCGACTTCAAAAGCCACTTCTGATCGAGCCTCTAATCCATATCTGGAGTTCCGAGAGCAGTGGTGGCCCGACCCGGAGTTCCGACAGCAATGGTGGGGGTTGGGGTGGTCGCCAGCGGTGGATGTTGGTGGAGGCAACGGTGGCGGATGCGGCGGTCAGCGAGAAGGGCGATGGTGGTGAGTGCGAGAACAGAGAAGCCAGAGGGAGGCGGTGACTGAGCGAGAACGGAGGAGCGATAGAGAACGACGGCGGCGATGGAGGATGAGGGAGGACGCTGGTGCAGCGCCTCAGATCTTCATCGGCATCGTCTTTGACTCTAGATCCAGATCAGCATCGGCATCGCCTCCAAAGATCGGAGATTGATATGTCTGAAATCGAAGATGAAGATCGGAGGGAGTAGTATCTGGCGTTTGAACGGAGAGAGCAAGTTGAGCGAGAGAGGCTGAAAAGGAAATCCAAATAGCAAGGTTTAGGGGAGGGGGGCACAGATTTAGGTCGTGGAATCTTAGCTAATTTAGTAATTTGCAAGAGGTGGGAAACAATTAATTAATTTGGTCCAAAATTTACGCATTCGGTGCAAATTTTCTATTTATTCTATTATGATATTTTATTTTATTACTAATGAACTACTGAGGTATAATAAATTACAGTATTATTTGATACTTGAAGAATTAAATAATTCCTTTAAAAAAAGACTAAAAATGAGGTAAGGGTCCACCAATAAGTGGGTGAAACAGTAAAAAGGTTAAGCTAATGTGATAGATAAAATCATAAAATGTAATTTAAGGGCTTGAAGCAAGGTTCACTGTTGCAGGCCACTGTATATAAATGGGACACAAAGAAAAAGAGGTGGATCAGGCGACCCCCTACTGTATATAAATAGGACACACCTCTTACCGGCCTTGACAGTAGTTGACACTCTCTCTCTCTTATCCTTTCTCCTATTCTCTTAAAATCCTCCATATATTCTCACAAGTCACAATATATAGATATAGCCTATATAGGCAGCAATCTCTCAAGTACCACCTCACAAACATGCAATCGGGATGGTGGGGCGCAGGAGGGGTAAAGGTGATAGCCACAATGGTGGTAGTCCAGGTGGCCTGCGCCGGTGTCAACGTCTTCTACAAGCTCGCCGCCGTTGATGGCATGAACCTCCGCATCCTCCTCTCCTACCGCTTCCTCTTCTCCTTCGCCTTCCTCGCCCCCTTTTCCTTCTTCCTCGAAAGGTTAGTACGTTCTCCGACTTCCGTAGTACCATCTATATATCTATCTATCTATATCTATATATAGTATATAACCCATGCCTAGCTTATAATTAATGTGATTACCACGCCTTAAGGGGAAGGTTAATAATTAATCTCAATTTCGGAAACTATTTTTCCTAAATAGAATAGCATAAACTTCTATAATTTAATTTTTGCTTTATAAAACAGGGGTGTATATTATTTTATAAAAAGAAATATCTTGCACAATTGTATTTGTATTAATTAATTTGTTCCGTAATTTCCGTTCATCGGGAATTAAAAGTTTGTTAAAACGCCGCTATTATATTGGAAAAAATGTAGATATGTAGCGATTGATAATGGAGTAGTCCGTATAAATCAAAATTAAGAAGCTTGGTGAATAAGCAACCAATGCAGCACGGAATACTGTATGGGTTCAAGTTCACCTACAACCAAATATTTATAGGATGTCGGCGTTACGTTAATATAATAATTAATGTGATTTACTTGAATATTTTTAGATTTTTTGCTAAGAGCTTGTTTGGTTAAACATAGGAAGTATGCTTTCTAGGAATTTACTTCCCATGAATTATAATTCCCATAAATTTTAAAAAGTTATTTGATTAAATTGTAAGATGTAGGGAATTTAAATGAAGAAATTGAAGATGATTTTTTCCATTAAAAAAGGTGGAATTGCAACTTACTTAGACCCCCTAGGTAAGTGAAATTCCTCTATATTGTAGGAATTGGAATTTCTGGGAGTTTTTGAATTTCCTGAATTTTTGAATTTCCTGGGTTTTTTAAATGGTAATTAACCAACCGAACTTTTAGTCAAATGATCGATCAATTATTCGAGTATTGCATTAGTAGAACTAAAGCTAATATAAATTTAATTAAAGGCAATTCTCTAGTTATTTCAATGTAAAGTAATCCATATGTTACCAATCCCAATTCAAGTTGATGAACTAGTTATGTTACTATATTCCATGCTAGGAGATTATGAATTCAAATTCTCGTGAAAATATAAAAATGATTATGAGGAGGAGAGTTATACTTAAATAAGTCATATAATATCCGATTAAGATATAGAGCAATTGTGTCTAATCACACTAAATTAAGAAGAAGAAAAAAATACCTATGTTACAACATACAATAGAATTGGAGAAAAAATGTCAAGCGACGAAAGAGCGATAAGGATCAAACTCAATTTTTTTTTATCACTATAGCTAGCTTATTTATTTGAATACAAGCTTATACTCTGGAATTCTTAACTAATAGTGTGGTTAGATACATCGTAAATTCAGATTAATCAAATACACGGGGCAGCCCTACGAGGCTACGCCTGCCCCACCCTTCGACCCACGCGCCCCGGATTTTTGGGGAAAAAAATTATTTATAGATATGGCAGTGTTGTAATAAGTAAAACTAAGATGAATATAGAATTAATTAATCTACTTTGCTTAGTTGATTGGTGGGAAGGAAGGAAAGTAAAATGAGACCAAAGGTTGGGAGTTCAATTCCTACTATCTTTTTTTTTAAAAAAAAAATTCACCTCCCCCAAAAAAGTTTTTTTTATTTTTTGTTCAACTTGCACCCCACTCTTTATGTTTCTCCCCCCTTATTTAATTATATTTCCACTTCCCGACCTCCCTATTATATACAAATTATTTAGCTATAACTAATTAAACCCCATAAAATTGGTGAAATTAGCCTCGTTTTTTTAAAAAAAAATTCACCTCCCTCAAAAAAGCTTTTTTATTCTCTGTTCAACTTGCACTCACTCTCTATGTTTCTACCCCCTTATTTAATTATATTCCCACTTCCCGAGCTCCCTATATTATATACAGATTATCTAGCTATCAACTAATTGAACCCCATAAAATTGGTCAAATTAGGATTTGATTATGAGAATAAATTTTGTGAAATTTTCATTAGAGTTTGTGATTTTGAGAATAAATTTTATTTTTTAAATATTGTGTATATGTGATTTTGAGAATGAAATTTATGAATTGAATTTGGAGTTTGTGAATTGAATTTGTGAAGCTTTATGAAATATTTATATTTTCGTACCCTACATATTCAAATCACAATTTCTTTCATGTCTTGGGAACCAAAAGATATTATGAAGTTGATGAGTTTATAATCCTAGCTAATATGCAAAACTCTTGAATTTAACATGATTAGATTTCGATAAGCTTACACTCCTAAATATGACAAATGCCCGAATTTCCAATGAATGACGAGAAACCACTATCATAGCAAGCAAGCAAATGTAAATCTATTTTTCTATAATCCACTGCTAAGTTGAAAGTCGTAGCTTAGGTAAAAGAGCTTATTTAAGGCCAATATCTCAGCACATGCTAGATTTTCGCCGCACCTTTCGAAGGATCCTGCAACCGCCACTGGTGGTGCCATGTCCGAATTGACCTACAGATGAACATTGAAAATCGAAGGCAAATCAGGATTTATGTGCATATTTAGTTTCCCCGCTTAACTAATGTAACTAAGATTCACCCAATCCCTTTTGTATGCGCATGCCTCACATGTCACTTCCTTACGGGTGGTTACATAATTATTGAATCGATTATGTTATATAGAGGTCAAATTTACCCATTTATTACCCCTTTGCAATTATTTGTTGTAGGAAAAGAAGACCCAAACTAACATGGACGGTTTTGGGCCAAGCTTTTCTTTGTGGCCTACTAGGGTAATCTGCTCTACATTAGCCCCCACTTCTGAATTTTTTATATTTTATGTACATTTTTGTACCATATATATGATCTCAATTGCTCTTCCTATCAAATATTTTGATACAAATTAAGAGCTCGTTTGGTATAAACATCTAAGATAAATGAAATAAAAACAGATTTTATATAGGAAAGTATATCAGATAAGAGAAGAATGCTATCTTTGTATGAAAAATAAGATAGAATATGTAATAATTGATGATATAGTTACCCCTATTCAAATGAGGTATTGAAATAAGCAGAAACAAAACCAATTTTGTATGAAAAGTTAGGAGGAGAGAGTATAAACTATAAATGGACTACATTCATTTTCTTTCCCTTTAGAAAAATAAACCAAACGAGCCCTAAATGTATAATCAAATTGCTAACCAGATACATATATCAAAACATGTAGGGGGTCACTTTCACAAAATCTCTTCTTGGAAGGTCTAGTGTTAACATCGGTCACATTTGCAAGTGCCATGGCCAACCTTATTCCAGCCATCACCTTCCTTCTGGCAGTCTGTTTCGGGTAATTAAGATCAAGCCATTGTGTAGTAGCTTCACTCGATCGATTTTCATTAATGTAACTAATAATAAGGATTGTATAGGTTGGAGAAGTTGGCAGTAGGAACTCTGGCAGGCAAGGCGAAGGTGACTGGAACCCTAGTTGGAATAGCCGGTGCAATGGTCCTGACCTTCTACAAAGGACTCGAGATCAACCTCTGGTCTATCAATTTTCATCTCTACAACTATCTGCATCCCAATCCCGTCTCACCACCTCCTCCCATAAGCTCCGGGACTAACCAAGTCTTAGGAGCCTTGTTGTGCTTGAGCAGTTCTATCACATTTGCCGGTTGGTTTATAATGCAGGCGAAGATGAGCAAGAATTACCCGTGTCACTACTCGAGCACCGCCCTCATGAGCTTGATGGCATCGGCTCAATCAGTCGTGTTTTCGTTACTCGTTGATCGCAATTGGAATGATTGGAAGTTGGGTTGGAACATTCGACTCCTATCGGTTTCTTATACCGTAAGCTTGCAAACTCATTGTACATTATAGATTCCGATTTAAGGTTAACTATATGACTTGTGAATACATAACTTCTTTTCAAGGGAATCATTTCTGGACTGATGATAGGAATCAACACATGGTGTGTGCACTTGAGAGGGCCCTTGTTCGTCTCGGCGTTTAGCCCTCTCATGCTCATTATCGTCGTCGTTGTGGGCTCTTTGATGTTGGATGAGAAGCTTCACTTGGGAAGGTAATCAAATTTGTAAGTACTATTACTATCTAGTGTTCATATAGTTCATTTGTGGCTAACTAGACTCGATCGATCGGGTGTTTCCACATAGTGTGGTAGGGGGAGTGCTTATCATTCTAGGACTCTATATTGTGCTATGGGGCAAGATGAAGGAGATAAAGAAGATTAACATAATGGTGTCGCCAATGAGCTGCCCTAGCGATCACAAAGTAGTCGAGATTACGAGTGCAACTTCTATGAGCCTCGGAGATGAGGAATCGAAAGGCAAGGATGATGGCAATGCAATGGAAGCTCCTCCAAGTGTTCATGAAACAATAGATCACGAGCTGCATCAACGGAAGTAAACATGGTTTGAAGTTTAGATTCGTTGTGTTGTTGCATATAGATTGATGATGTTGATATAGGACTCATGTGTCATGTCCGAGTCATGTTTTGTTATAGGACGTTGCTACACAAATACATAGTGTAACATTTTGCTCAAGAAGAACGAATTCATGGGCTTTTTTTGTGACAAAGTAAAGTGGATTGGAAGGCTTATTGGGCTATTTGAAGCAAATGCGCAATATTTTTTTGTGGCGGAGGATTTATGAAAATATTTCTTGCCTAAATTTTACATGCCTTATTTATCACTTTTTTAAAAAAAATAAGATCTTGCAAGATTCCAAAAATCATCTTTAAACAAAAAAAAAATGATAGCTTTAAATTAAACGTATCTACTTGCTAGATGTATTGCTAGATGTATATTTGGGTTAAATATTAGCCTAATACATCTGAGATTTGGGGCAAGTTATATACTCTCTCCGTTCCAAATTAAGTTTCTTTTGTCTTTTTTCTGCACGTTTTTTAAGGAGATAAAAACACTATAAAATATTATTTTTCTAATCATTTTTTTTAATAATTTCATAGTTGGTATTCATAAGTATAAACTTATAAAAATAAATTTATTAAAAAAAAATATTTTATATAGTTTTTACCTCTTAAAAATGCGTGCTGAAAAGTTAAACGACTTTTATTTTGGAATGGAGGGAGTATATGTCATATACTCACTTTAATTTTTGAAATGGGAGAGGAGATTGGATTTGAATTAATTCAGTGAGGGGTGTGATATTCATTGATATATAAAATTATTTTTCGTTCAGTTTTTGATATTTTTTAAAAATATAATAATATTATATTTGATAATTTATACATATCTATAATTTTTTTACAAAATCATGAAAATATTTTTCTACATATGGCTAGAAATCACAAAATAATACTAATATGTTAGTCAAAATCATGAAAATATTTGAAATCACTCCTGCCTCTATAAATACAGGCGGCCTAAACCTCCAAATCACTGCTTGAATAAATACAGGCCTAAATCCTAAATCAAAGCTCATCGCTCGGTTTCTTTCTTGAAAGGTTTGACTTCGATCTTTCCATGTTGATTCAATTCGTTTACTGATCTTCGATCCATTATGTCTCTCGCGAGCTCTGTCGATTGTGCTTCAGTTTTTGAATTGTTTAATTCCAGGATCGTAGTTTCTTTATGACTGAAAGATCTAGGTTTTTGTTTTCTAGAAGAGATTAATCTCTCCACCGATTGAACATAGACTTAATTCAGTAGCAAATATAATATATGGTTAATTAAATAAAGTATTAGTTTTGATTATATATCTCAGCTAATGACATGGTTCGCATTTAGTTTATCCCGCCAATTTGGTTGCCTAACGTACCTGTACTCTTAGATCGAGTTCGTATCTAGAATTTATAGCAATCTAATGTAACACTTAAAAAAAATCAAGATACTATAACTCTATGAGAGACTATATGTTATTAATTAATTACATATAATATATTTTAGAATGATTCTTACTCCCTAGTCCCTCCGTTTCAGAAGAGTTGTTGTTTTAGTTGAGACACGTACATTTTTTAAGAACGATAAATATCAGTAATTTTATTAATTTATAAAAATAATTTTATATTTAATACAATTATCTGTGAAATTATTTGAAAAATTATTGATATTTTATATAGTTTTTAATTTCTTAAAAACGTATTAAAATCAAACGATAAGTTTTGTGAGACGAAGGGAACATAAGATTAATTATTTGTTAGATATTGAAAGCCTCGTTTGTAAGTTTGAGTGGGGCACCGATGGAGTTTAGGGACTTGAATTGTGAAGTTTCAACATTGCGCTAAGTGATTATTTTTATTGAGTTAACATGAATTTATTTTTTCTAGATTTTAATTTTATTTTAACAAACTGAACCATGATTTTTTTTTCTTTTAACAAACACTCTTAATCTTACAAAATATATATTTTAATACTATTATTTGTTCTTTCTATAAAATAGTAGTGATGCAAATAATTATAGCAATGTTGTCAATTAATATCAATTACAACAAGATTAAATAAATATAATTATAAGAATATATATTTTAATAAAAAATAATCTAGTATAAATACATCTTTCAATCAACAAATAATCTATATAAATAAAATCAATGCTCTTAAATATTTATCAATCAATAATTTGGTAAATGCATCAATGAAAGTAGTTAAATTTATATTTTTATTAATTAACCCTATATAAATAGATAGATAAATAAGAGAATCAATGATAGTTAGATAGAAATATAGAAACAAGATCTTAAATATTTATCTATTAATATTTTTGGTAAGTGCATCTATGAAATATAGATAGATAGATATATAGAAACAAGATCTTAAATATTTGTCTATTAATAATATTTTTGGTAAGTGCATCTATGAAGTAGTTTAAATTTAGATAGAGATAGATAGATATATAGTGACTTATGATAAATTTTTATCAATTATGGAAGCATATTATTTTAATTAATATTTTTTTTGTTAGAACAAATTTCCAAAGAATTAACCCTAGAATGCAACATGGGATACTACGCATTTAATGGAAATATATGATAAAGATTGTTTGTTAGCATTGCAAAATAGACACACTTTCCTTTATATTATTGATGGTTACAAAATCTTTATAATATTCATTTTATCTTTGGATACTAATAAGAAATTTAATTATGGAATTAAATATATTTAATTACTAGATTTGTTTTTATTAAATAAGAGCATTGTTTAATGATTGAAACTATAAATAGGACATTACTCTAGACAATTTTGACAACATTTATTCATGTTATATATATATGTATAGGTTTATTTAGAGGTCATTCATTGTGTATTATAAACCTCCATATAGGTTTGGAAGATTGATGAATATCAAAGGTATGATGTGTTTGGGTCATTCATTTTGTATTACATTATGCTTTGCAAGAAAATCCATTGTATTATCTCCCATGCTTCCTATCTAAGTTGATCAATTACATTATACTCTGCAAGAAAACTAGCAATTTTGTAATTAAATTGACTCCTAAAAGTCAACTTATATTCAATTACATTCTGTAAGATTCCTCATTCCAGTAAGTTGTTTCTTTATGATTGAAACATCTAGGTTTTTGTTTTCTAGAAGATATTAATTCAGTAGCAAAAGCGCTCCATTTGAAACAGAATTAATTGTCCCGGGTTCGATTCTCCTCTCTCCCTATCGTTTTTGTTTTTTTTTTCCTGCTATTTTTTTTTTGGTCCGTGTTTGTTTCTTCTGTTTTTAAGTTTCCTTTTTTCTTTCTTTATTCATTTCTTTCAATTTGGCCTTTTTATTCCCAATTCGGCAATAGACTATCGCCGATAGTGATTTGATTAAATCACCTGTGGGTTTGGGTATTGTAGATGTAGACATTTAGTGCTTATAGAATAAGCTGGTTCCATGTATATATGAACTCTTGCAACAGGGACGGTGACTTGTTCAAGGGAGATCGATGGTGGTGATCACAAGGAAATCGAAGGAAAAGACTGGGAAAATGAAGCTAACCTTCCTGATGAGTTGCACAAGGAGGCTGGAGACTGTGATCAACCAAAATAAAAGGTGTTCAGATGTTCCCGCAGGGTAGATTAGTCGAGTATGTGTGGCCACACAAATGGCAGAGCTAGACAAGTAAGGAGAGAGTGGTAGTATAGTGACAATGGATATGTGTATGAGTTTAGGAGCGTCTGATAAGTTTCATGTAGGTCTTTTTATCAAATTGAATACTCCGTATATCATATGACACATATATAGTTTCAGATTTATAAGAGTTTCTAACATGAAGTTGTTATAAATCTGAAAATATATATGTGCCCTATGATATACGGAGTATTCAATTTGATAAAAGACCTACATGAAACTTCTCATACGCTCATACATATATGCATTGTCTTTATACCACTCCCTCCTTATCTCTGTCATTTGTGTGGTCATATACTTGAGTAATCTACCTTGCAGGAACTTCTGAACATCTTTTATTTCAGTTGCTCAGAGTCTCCAGCCTCCTTGTGCAGGGTTTCGATGTCGATGGTGATAACTCATCAGGAAGGTTAGCTTCATTTTCAGAGCCTTTCCCTTCGATTTCCTTATCATCACCACTATTGATCCCGCTTGAACAAGTCACAGCTGTCTCTGTTGCTTGGAGGATGAGTGCCACGAGAAGGTTCTCTTGGAGGATGCGCAGGTCAAAGAGGAAACTGCCGACCTTCGTGAGGTGATCAATGGTGTCCAGTTTGACGATTTTCAAGGATCTAACCAGTTGTCAACTCATATATGTGTTTGTGTGTTTCTAAACTTAAAATGATGAGTGTCTAACAAACATTGGTGAAAACGAAGCTAACCTTCCCGATGAGTTTACCACGATCGAAATCGAAACTCTAGAGGCTGGAGACTGTGATCAACCGAAATAAAAGATGTTCAGATGTTCCTGCAAGGTAGATTAGTCGAGTATGTGTGGCCACACAAATGGCAGAGCTAGATAAGTAAGGAGAGAGTGGTATAGTATATTGACAATGGATATGTGTATGACTTTAGCGGCGTCTGAGAAGTTTCATGTAGGTCTTTTTTATCAAATTGAATACTCCGTATATCATATGACACATGACACATATATAGTTTCATATGTGTCATATGATATACGGAGTATTCAATTTAATAAAGGACCTACATGAAACTTCTCATACGTTCATACATATATGCACTGTCATTATACCACTCCCTCTTTATCTCTGTCATTTGTGTGGTCATATACTTGATTAATCAACCCTGCAAGAACTTCTGAACATCGTTTATTTCAGTTGCTCACAATCTCCAGGCTCCTTGTGCAGGGTTCCGATGTCGATGGTGATAAGCTCATCAGGAAGGTTAGCTTCATTTTCAGAGCCGTTTCCCTTCGATTTCCTTATCATCACCACTATTGATCCCGGTTGAACAAGTCACAGCTGTCTCTGTTGCTTGGTCAATATCTTTGCAAGAGTTCATAGGAACCAGCTTATTTTGCATCTTCACCTCCTCAGCTTTGCCCAGCAAAACAGAATATAATACAAAAACAATAAACACTGCACGTCTACATCTACAATACTGCACCAAGCCAAACCCGCAGGTGATTAATCAAATCAAATCGCCTAGGACCTAGATCAACAAGTTTTTACCAATGTTTGTTAGATACTCACATTTCAAGTTTAGAAACACACACTTGAGGCGGCAACTGGTTAGTTCCTTGAAACTTGTCAAACTGGACACTAGTGATCATCTCACAAATTATATAAGGCCAGCAGTTTCTTCTTTGAACTGTGCATTCTCCAACAGAATCTTCTCGTGGCACTCATTCGTGTGCTTTAGCTTGTCGACGAGGTCATGGTTCTCTGTCCTAAGCATGAGAACCTGCGACCAGAACTCATCGATTGGCCTTTGTTTCCTCATTCTACATCCTAGCCGATTCCGTTTTCGAGATCATTCTCTAGTATATAGATATTGTCCTATGGGGGCAAGATGAAGGAGATAAAGGCAATCAACAAAATGGTGTCGCCTATGAGCCCTAGCGATCACAAAGTAGTCGAGATTACGAGTACAACTTCTACGAGCTCCAGAGATGAAGAATTGAAAGACAAGGATGATGGCAATGCAATGGAAGTTCCTCCAAGTGATCATGAAACAATAGATCACAAGTTGTTGCATAACAAACGCGTCATGGGAAGTAACAAGATTTGAAGTTTTGATTCGTTGTGTTGTTGCATATAGATTGATGATGTTGCGTATTTTGTTTTCCTATAGGACATTGCTATACAAATACTTAGTGTCACATTTTGTGATTAGGATTACCCATAACCATGGACATGGTATAACCTTCCCTGTGAGAGAAAGAGGACTTGAGTTCTTGAAGACATTGTCAGCCATATCTATTTGCATTTTTCATTTGTTGCTCTGTCATTCTCATTTTTCTATTCATTTTCAGCTTTTAGCCATAAATTTTTCTTTTCTGTTATGCTACGGTTGGAGGATTTTATTCACCATCAGTTTCATCAACTAAAATACCATTTTGATTTAGTTATGTTACCCTATGCTTACTCGATTCTGTTCGTATTTTTCCCACTTGTTGGTATGTGTTTAGCTGCATGTCTTTAGCTGAATTACCAGGAAAACTGGAAAAGCATAAGAAAGCTAAAGCATTTGGCTGACTACACCTATTTCAAGTATTAACCAGTCCTCAACTTCCATTGTTTTAAAGTCATATTCTCATCGATTTACAGTTTTCATGAGGTTCAACATGAACAATTAGTTTTAATCTCAGTTACGAGTGGTTGATAGCTAGTCTCATTTGTATATGCACCCTCATTTTCATACAAAATTGAAAATGTCGATTAGCCTATGTGGGAGTCGAACCCACATCTTTTATGCATTAGCACATCACTCTACCGCTTGAGCTAATAGGCTTTATAAAAATGCTACATAATCAGTAATGACATTTCACTAAAACATCCCAAGTGTTTTGAAGGTTCAATAATAACTGTTTAGTTCATATTGTTCAAGTTTAGCATCGAAAGAAGTTAGCTCTAATATCATAAACACCATTGAATAGAATTTAGCACTATATTCTAAAAAATTCACCAAGGGATTACTCGGGGGGGGGGGGGGGGGGGGAAATAACCACACAAAAGGTGGATACTTTATCCAGCAAGTTATTACTCAAACAATTCAGCAGTGTGCTCTAGGGAATAATAAAAAGAATCAGCATTATGTTATGAAAACTTACCCCAACAAGGAAATCAAAATTCAAGAAACTATTAGTCTATGCTCAAGAGCCTCTATCCAACAAGCTTTTTGAGACAAAGGATGTTGCAGACAGAAGTCTGTCACACGCCACACGCAAAATTCATGCTACATGATCAGATTTGTATAGTATTAAGACATCACCAATATAAGGTTAATATGTCAGCAAAAGAATATCATCATTTCAGGCTGGAAAATGAAAAACAGAAACCTTGGTTATTATATTAATGGTTTTGGTAGAAGAAGCTTGCATCACTCATATAAACTATAAAGTACTTGAACAAGATGAAGTTTCTGAGTATCTAGTGCACCTTGTATTCACTTGCATATAATTTTTAAATCAGGCTAATACAATCAAAGGAGGTTATAGTAGCAACTAACAATTGTTGTGAAAAATGGATTCAACTTTTGTTAGGAAGGGTAAAATTAGGAAATGCAACTCCCTGTATTTGAAGAAGAAAACTAATAATCTTGATTTCCTCCCAATCTTGAACTCTCACACATCACTAAGTGCTAATTAGCTTAATTTTTCCCACACATCACAAAGCTTCAAAGACTCAAAGTACGGGAAAAAAAAATCAGCAATTTCATGCCCATAACTTATTGAGTTTCGGATCAAGCTATCTTTAGAGTACGTCTATTCAAATCAAATTCCCAATCCAGTTTCATGTTAAAAAATCACAGCAAATCCGTAGTCTAAATTGGTTACCTTATTCATTGTTTTTCGCCGAACCCGGGAGGAGGAAGGAAAAGGCTTAGCTGCTGTCGAGCCAGGCCGATCGAGGTTGAGCCTTCTACTCCGCCGATGCACCATTACAATCGAGAATGGGATGGGGAAAGGATTGGAATCTATGGCAGATGTGTTGAACTTGGATCTGAATGAGATGCAATTGGGATTCAGGTCAGGTGGGGTTAGGGTTTGGATTTGAACGTCCAGGTGAAATTGGGCGAGCGAGTCAGAGGCAAGGCGACTACAGGGTTAATGAGGGAATTTTAAATTATGATTTTCCCTAGTAACTTTATTATTTTTAATTGGAATTCATGGGCTTTTTTTTTTGTTTGACAAAGTAAAGTGGATTGGAAGGCTTATTGGGCCATCTGAAGCAAATGCATAATATTTGTAGCCGAGAATATATGAAAATATTTCTTGTGTAATTTCATATGCCTTATTTATCACTTATTTATTTATAAGATCTTACAAGATGTGATAAATAAATACATATATAAAATCAGATTTCAAAAATCATCTTTAAACAAAAAAATGACAACTATATCTATATCTATAATATACGATTTTTCTATTCTATACCCATGGATATAGGATAAGAGTCCTATTTTAGAATTATAATTCAAATTTTAATTACTTTAGTTTTTTTTTAGGGAAATTTACCGAAACTGCCCTTTAAATATGAGTGTTTTCACTTAACCACCCCTTAAATTCAAAATTATAGAAAACCACCATTTAAATGGTTTTCACTTACAACTCACCACCCCTTCATCTATTTTAATTGATTTATCATTCAATATATTATATTTTAATATTTTTAAACTTAAATTTGGTTATAAATATATTCAAAATTTTAATTTAAGGGCTCGATTATATTTTAGGGATAATTTTATTTATTTTTAAAAAACAATAATAAATATAGCCTACAATTATTATCTTAATAATTATATTTAAGCTATATGATTAATTGATAACCTAATTTTTTAAAACTTCGGTAAATTTAAAGAAAAAATTTACATATAACAAATAAAATGGATCAAACTCATATTTTAAGTTGATTTTTTTTTACAGTATGCAAACATTAGGAGCGTCTACCTATACACAGTAGCTTAACTCCAGAATCATTCTGAAGAATGATATTACAAAAATCTCTATTATAAGGGATAAACTGCAAATTACAGATGACGCCTTTTATAGCTATATAATCCATTAATTCGCTGACTTATTTGATTCTCTATAGACACGACGGATTTCTGCCATCGAAAGTTCCGATTATACGTAGTTTGACAATATCTTCAACCCATGGTTTATAATGCAAGCGAAGATGAGCAAGAATTACCCGTATCACTACTCGAGCACCGCCCTCATGAGCCTGATGGCATCGGTTCAATCGGTCATGTTTTCGTTACTCGTTGATCGCAGTTGGAATGACTGGAAGTTGGGTTGGAACATTCGACTCCTATCGGTTTCTTATACCGTAAGCTACCAAACTCATTGTACATTATAGATTCCGATTTAAGGTTAACTATATGACTTGTGAAAACATAACTTCTTATCAAGGGCATCATTTCTGGACTGATGATAGGAATCAACACATGGTGTGTGCACTTGAGAGGGCCCTTGTTCGTCTCGGCGTTTAGCCCTCTCATGCTCATAATCGTCATCGATGTGGGCTCTTTGATGTTGGATGAGAAGCTGCATTTGGGAAGGTAATCGATCAAATTTGTGACTATTACTATCAAGTGTTCATTTGTGGCTAACTAGACTCAATCGATCGGTTGTTTCCGCATAGTGTGGTAGGGGGAGTGCTTATCATTCTTGGACCCTATATTGTGCTATGGGGCAAGATGAAGGAGATAAGGACGATCAACAAAATGGTGTCGCCTATGAGCCCTACCGATCACATAGTAGTCGGGATTACGAGCACAACTTCTATGAGCCTCGGAGACCAGGAATCGAAAGACAAGGATGATGGCAAGATTTGAAGTTTAGATTCGTTGTGTTGTTGCATATAGATTGATGATGTTGCTATAGGAATCATGTCCGAGTCATGTTTTGCTATAGGACGTTGCTATACAAATACATAATGGCTCAAGAAGAACGAATTCATAATATTTGTGGCGGGGATTTATGAAAATATTTCTTGCCTAAATTTTTATTTATCACGTTTTTTTTAATAAGATCTTGCAAGATTTCAAAAATCGTCTTTAAACATAAAAAAAAATGATAGGTTTAAATTAAACGTATCTACTTGCTAATTCAGTGTGAGGGGTGTGATATTCATCGGTATATAAAACAAAAATACTGTAATATACTAATATTATATTTGATAATTTATACTCCCTCCGTCCCAAAATATTTGTAGTTTTACTTTTTTGACACGAATTTTAAGAAACAAAAAAATCTATAAAACATTAATTTTTTAATAATTTTTTTAATAATTTCATAGATAATTGTATTGAGTATGAAATTATTAAAAAAAATTATTAAAAAAATTAATATTTTATAAAATTTTTCGCTTGTTAAAAAACGTGCCAAAAAATAAAACTATACAAATATTTTGAGAGGTAGTACATCCCTATAATTTTTTTACAAAAACGTGAAAATATTTTTCTATATATGGCTAGAAATCACAAAATAATATGATAGTCAAAATCATGAAAATATTTGAATGACGTCATGTCAGGTAAGCGCGCTAGGCCATATCTATAAATACAGGCGGCCTCAACCTCCAAATCAAAACTTCTTTGATTGTGGTTTTCGCCTTTGTAAATACAGAGCTCTCCGGCCTCCGCAGCGGTCGGAATGATTGATCAGTAAGCGATGAGTAATCGATCTTTGTGGCCAGTTTCGTTTCGCCGCTCGGTTTCCTTCTAGAGAGGTTTGATTTCGATGTTTCCCTGTTGATTCGATTACTGATTTTTGATTCATTATCTCTCTCGCGTGCTCTGTTGATTGGGCTTCAATTTCTTGAATTGTTTAATTTCAGGATCGTAGTTTCTAATTTATATATGATTGAAAGATCTAGGTTTTTGTTTTCTAGATCGAAGAGATTATATCTCTCCACGTACCGTTTGAACATCGTCTTAATTCAAATATAATACTCCGTATATGGTTAATGAAATATTAGCTTTGATTATATGGTTTTGTGTAGCTAATACGGAGTACAATAATGGGATGGAGTTTAGGGGCTTGAATTGGATTGTGAAGTTTCAACATTGCTGGCCAAGTTATTATTTTTATTGAGTTAACAAAAATTTATTTTTTCTGGATTTTAATTTTATTTTAACAAACTGAACCATTTTTTTTTCTTTTAAGGAACACTCTTAATCTTACAAAATATATATTTTCTTTCAATAATATAATAGCGATGCAAATAATTATAGAAAATGTTGTAAATTAATATCAATTACAGCAAGATTAAATCTAATTATAAGAAGATATATTTTAATAAAAAATTAATCTAGTATAAAAACATCTTTCAATAAAAAAATTATATATATATATAAATAAAATCAATGCTCTTAAATATTTATCAATTAATAATTTGGTAAGGGCATCAATGAAGTAGTTAAATTTATATTTTTATTAATTAACCCTATATAGATATATAGATCATAGATAGATAAGAGAATCAATGAAGTGGTTAGATAGATAGAAACAAAATCTTAAATATTTGTCTATTAATATTTTTGGTAAGTGCATCTATGATCTATGAAGTAGTTTAAATTTAGATAGATAGATAGATAGAAACAAGATCTTAAATATTTATCTATTAATATTTTTGGTAAGTGCATTTATGAAATAGTTTAAATTTAGATAGATAGTGACTTTTGATAAAAAAAATTTTTTTTATCAATTATGAAAGCATATTATTTTAATATTTTTTTGTTAGAAAAAATTTCCGAAAAATTAACCCTAGAATGCAACATTGGATACTAGGCATTAGTGTATAGATATTGATATAGATTTATTTACAACTAAATTAGTTTGAATGGAAATATATGATAAAGATTGTTAGTTAGCATTGCAAAATAGATACACTTTCCTTTTTATTATTGATAATTACAAAATCTTTATAATATTCATTTTATCTTTGGATGCTAATAAGAAATTTAATTATGGAAATATATGATAAAGATTTGTTTTTATTAAATAAGAGCATATATTATTTAATCAGTGAAACCTATAAATAGGACATTACTCTAGACAATTTTGATAACATTTATTCATGTTACATGTATAGGTTTATTTTAGCGGTAATTCATTGTGTATTATAAACCTCCGTATAGGTTTGGAAGATTGATGAATAACTTAGTGTGTTGGGATTGACCGATACTTAATGTTCCGAGATTATACTCAACGTTTGGGGCATAATATCAAAGGTATGATATGTCATTATGATCTAACTATATATGCATAGAAGAGGGATCAATGGTGGTGATCATAGGGAAACCGTAGGCGATCCGATCAATGGTATGAACTCTTGCAACAGAGACGGTGACTTGTTCAAGGGCGATCGTTGGTGGTGATCATAAGGAAATCGAAGGGAAAGACTGGGAAAATGAAGCTAACCTTCCCGATGAGTTGCACAAGGAGGCTGCAGACTGTGATCAACCGAAATAAAAGGTGTTCAGATGTTCCTTCAGGGTAGATTAGTCGAGTATGTGTGGCCACACATATGGCAGAGCTAGACAAGTAAGGAGAGAGTGGTAGTTTAGTGACAATGGATATGTGTATGTATTGTCATTAATTACACCACTCCCTCCTTATCTCTGTCATTTGTGTGGTCATATACTTGATTAATCTACCTTGAAGGAACTTCTGAACATCTTTTATTTCAGGTGCTCACAGTCTTCAGACTCCTTGTGCAGAGTTTCGATGTCGATGGTGATAAACTCATCTGGAAGGTTAGCTTCATTTTCAGAGCCTTTTCCCTTCGATTTCCTTATCATCACCACTATTGATCCCGCTTGAACCAGTCACAGCTGTGCATTCTCCAACAAGTTTTTACCAATGTTTGTTAAGACACTCGCATTTCAAGTTTAGAAACACGTACATATGTGAGTCGGCGACTGGCTAGATTCTTGAAACTTGTCAAACTGGACACCAGTGATCATCTCACAAATTAATAAGGCCAGCAGTTTCCTCTTTGAACTGCGCATTCTCCAACAGAACCTTCTCGTGGCACTCATTCGCGTGCTTTAGCCTGAAATGATGAGAACCTGCGATCAGAACTCATCGATCGGCCTTTGTTTCCTCATACTACATCCTAGCCGACTCCGTTTTCTAGATCATTCTATATACTGTATATAGATATTGTCCTGTGGTGGTGATCATAGGGAAATCGTAGGCGATCCGATTACATTATACTTTGCAAGAAAACTAGCAATTTAGTAATTAAATTGACTCCTAAAAGTCAACTTTAGGTAAGATTCCAGTAAGTTGTTACATCTTCCATCTACCGAAGCACACACAGTTTTCTTCTTCCTTTCTAACAGTGTTCATCCTTGGCCTCAAATAGCCCCCTTTTCTTCCTATACAAGCCACTCTCCTCCATCCTTCAATACAACACTTGCAAATTTTAGCAATGCAACCTTCCGAGCTTCCCATCCTTCCCATCCGATCTGGCCATCACTTCGTCTTGCAGCCATCGTGTGTGAGCCATGAGAAGGTTTCCTTGGAGGATCCGCAGGTCAAAGAGGAAACTGCCGACCTTCGTGGGGTGATCAATGGTGTCCAGTTTGATGATTTTCAAGGATCTAACCAGTTGTCAACTCATGTATATGTGTGTGTTTCTAAACTTGAAATGGTGAGTGTCTAACAAACATTGGTGAAAATGAAGCTAACATTCCCGATGAGTTTACCACGATCGAAATCGAGACTCTGGAGGATGGAGACTGTGATCAACCGAAATAAAAGATGTTCAGATGTTCCTGCAGGGCAGATTAGTTGAGTATGTGTGGCCACACAAATGGCAGAGCTAGATAAGTAAGGAGAGAGTGGTATAGTATATTGACAATGGATATGTGTATGAGTTTAGCAGCGTATGAGAAGTTTCATGTAGGTCTTTTTTATCAAATTGAATACTCAGTATATCATATGACAATCTGAAACTATATATGTGTCATATGATATAAGGAGTATTCAATTTAATAAAGGACCTACATGAAACTTCTCATACGTTCATACATATATGCACTGTCATTATACCACTCCCTCTTTATCTCTGTCATTTGTGTGGTCATATACTTGATTAATCAACCCTGCAAGAACTTCTGAACATCGTTTATTTCAGTTGCTCACAATCTCCAGGCTCCTTGTGCAGGGTTTCGATGTCGATGGTGATAAACTCATCAGGAAGGTTAGCTTCATTTTCCGAGCCTTTCCCTTCGATTTCCTTATCATCACCACTACTGATCCTGCTTGAACAAGTCACAACTGTCTCTGTTGCTTGGTCAATATCTTCACCTCCTCAGCTTTGCCCAGAAAAACGAAATATAATCCAAAAACAATAAACACTGCACGTCTACATCTACAATACCGCACCAAACCAAACCCACAGGTGATTTAATCAAATCACATCGCCTAGGATCTAGATCGATAAGTTTTTACCAATGTTTGTTAGACACTTACATTTCAAGTTTAGAAACACATATTTGAGTCGGCAACTGGTTAGATCCTTGAAACTTGTCAAGCTGGACACCAGTGATCATCTCACAAATTAATAAAGCCAGCAGTTTCCTCTTTGAACTGTGCATTCTCCAACAGAACCTTCTCGTGGCACTCATTCGCGTGCTTTAGCCTGTTGACGAGGTCATGGTTCTCCGTCCTAAGCATATGAACCTGCGACCAGAACTCATCAATTGGCCTTTGTTACCTCATTCTACATCCTAGCCAATTCCGTTTTCGAGATCATTCTCTAGTATATAGATATTGTCCTATGGGGGCAAGATGGAGATAAAGACAATCAACAAAATGGTGTCACGTATGAGCCCTAGCGATCACAAAGCATTTGAGATTACGAGCACAACTTCTACGAGCCTCAAAGATGAAGAATCGAAAGACAAGGATGATGACAATGCAATGGAAGCTCCTCCAAGTGATCATGAAACAATAGATCACAAGTTGTTGCATAAGAAACACATCAAGGGAAGTAACAAGATTTGAAGTTTCGATTTGTTGTGTTGTTGCATATTTTGTTTTGCCAGCCATGTCTATTTGCATTTTTCCTTTGTTGAGACTCAATTCTCATTTGTCTATTCATTTTCAGCTTATAGTCATAAATTTTTCTTTTCTGCTATGCTACGGTTGGAGGATTTTATTCACCATCAGTTTCATCAAATAAAATAACATTTTGATTTAATTATGTTACATTATTCTTACTTGATTATGTTCGTATTTTCCCACTTGTTGGTATGTGATGAATTACCTACACCTATTTCAAGTATTAACCAATCCTCAACTTCCATTGTTTTAAAGTCATATTCTCATAGATTTACTGTTTTCATGAGGTTCAACATAAACAATTAGTCTTTAATCTCAGTTACGAGTGGTTGATAGCTAGTCTCATTTGTATACACACCCTCATTTTCATAGAAATTTGAAAATGTTGATTAGCCTATGTGGGAGTCGAACCCACCTCTTTATGCATTAGCACCTCGCTCTACCGCTTGAGCTAATAGGCTTTATAAAAATGCTAAATAATCAGTAATGACATTACATTAAACCATCCCAAGTGTTTTGAAGATTCAATAATACTACATTACTACGTAACTGTTTAGTTCATACTGTTCAAGTTTAGCATCGAAAGAAGTTAGCTCTAACATCATAAACACCATTGAACAGAATTTAGCACTATATTCTGAAAAATTCACCAAGGGATTACTGATGAAAAAAAAAACACAAAAGGTGGATACTTTATCCAGCAAGTTAATACTCAGACAATTCAGCAGTGTGTTCTGGGGAATAATAAAAAGAATCACCACTATGTTCTGAAAACTTACCCCAACAATCCAACAAGGAAATCAAAATTCAAGAAACTATTATAGTCTATGCCCATAAGTAAGTTAAGCAATCCAACAAGGAAATCAAAATTCAAGAAACTATTATAGTCTATGCTCATAAGTACGTTAACAGCCTCTGCCCAACAAGCTTTTTGAGACAAAGGATGTTGCAGACAGAAGAAGTCTGCCAAACGCAAAATTCATGCTACATGATCAGATTTGTATAGTATTAAGACATCACCAATATAAGGTTAATATTTCAGCAAAAGAATATCATCATTTCAGGCTGGAAAATGAAAAACAGAAACCTTGGTTATACTATTAATGGTTTTGGTAGAAGAAGCTTGTCATAACATGGCTCATATAAAGTACTTGAACAAGATGAAGTTTCTGAGTATCAAGTGCACCTTATATATTTTTTAAAATCAGGCTAATACAATCAAAGAAGGTTATAGTAGCAACTAACAATTGTTGTGAAAATTGGATTCAACTTTTGTTAGGAAGGGCAACAACAACAACAACAACAACAACTACCCAGTCTATCCCGCAATTATGCAGGGTCTGGGGGGTCAGGATGTACGCACTCTTTCCCCGAATAAATCGAGAGAGTGTTTCCGATAGACCCAAAATAGTAGACATATCACTCCCATGGAAGCATGCTAAACAGTAGACAAAGAGGTACGAAGAATCAAAGAGGAAGGATGAATAGAAGCATAACAATAGGACAAAACACCCAGCCTAGTACGCCTAAACTGGGTGTTTTGTTAGGAAGGGCAAAATTAGGAAATGCAACTCCCTGTATTTGAAGAAGAAAACTAATAATCATGATTTCCTCCCAATCTTGAACTCTCACTAAAAGTGTACAAGTCAGGGGAGAAAGGAGGTTAGATAATACTAAGTACTAATTAGCTTAATTTTTCCCACACATCAAAATGCTTCACAGACTCAAAGTACGGGAAAAAAAACAGCAATTTCATGCCCATAAACTTATTGAGTTTCGGATCAAGCTATCCTTAGAGTAAGTCTATTCAGATCAAATTCTTAATCCAATTTCATGTTAAAAACTCACAGCAAATCCGTAGCCTAAATCGTTTACCTTATTCATTGTTTTTCGGCGAATCCGGGAGGAGGAAGGAAAACGCTTAGCTGCTGTCGAGCCAGGCCGATCGAGGTTGAGCCTTCTACTCCGCCGATGCACCATTACAATCGAGAATGGGATGGAGAAAGGATTGGAATCTATGGCAGATGTGTTGAACTTGGATCTGAACGAGGTGCAATTGGGATTCAGGTGGGGTTAGGGTTTGGATTTCATCGCCCATGTGAAATTGGGCGAGTCAAGGGCAGGGCGACCACAGGGTTAATGAGGGGATTTTCAATTATGATTTTATCTAATAATTTTATTATTTTTAATTGGAATTCATGGGCCTTTTTTGTGACAAAGTAAAGTGGATTGGAAGTCTTATTGGGCCATCTGAAGCATATGCATAATATTTGTAGCGGAGGATAGGGTTTTTGTGCCTAAATTTTGGCCAAATTGCAGAAAACCACCCTTTAAATAGGCTGTTTTGCGTGAAACCACCCCTTAAAACGAAAATTGCAGAAAACCACCCTTTAAAACTGTTTTCCTTGCAAAATCACACCCATCACCCAATTTTTGTTAATTAAATGTTAAAGTGCATGAAAATCAATTATATCCCTTGTTTTTATTATTATTTTACTTTACCCAATCGGTATTAATTAATTTTTACCTTTTAACATGTTTTTCAAAAGTAATTTTTTTAATAAAATATCATTTTTAAATATAATTTCACACTTATTAGTAAAAACACTCTTAAAAAAAATAGATATGATTGATGTTTTATATATTTTAAAAAGTGTATATTACTAAAGAGTTACTCAAAGAAAATACATTTTTAAAAAATGATATGTTATATAGTTTTTATTATTCTAAAAATATGTTCACTATTCCACATACATTTTTAGAATAATAAAAACTATATGAAACATTATTTTTTTTTAAAAAAAATATTTTCTTCAAGTAGCCCTAGTATTACACATTTTTTTTATATATATAAAACATAAATTACACATCAATTTTTTTTATAGAGTTTTTTTGTAAGTATGAAATTATTTTTTTAAAAAAAAACATTTTTTTTAATATTTATAGTGTTATTTGCTTTTGAAAAATATGTCAAAAAGTTAAATATCAACTAATATAAATTGAAATGAGTAAAATAATAATAATAATAATAATAAGGGGTATAATTAAATTTCCATACACTTTAACATTTAATTAACAAAAATTGGGTGATGGGTGTGACTTTGCAAGGAAAACAGTTTTAAAGGGTGGTTTTCTGCAATTTTCGTTTTAAGGGGTGGTTTCACGCAAAACAGCCTATTTAAAGGGTGGTTTTCTGCAATTTGGCCCTAAATTTTATATGCCTTATTTAGTTATTTATCACTTATTTTTATTTTTTTAAATTTTTTTGGAGGAACACTTATTTATTTATAAGATCTTACAAGATGTGATAAATAAATACGTACATAAAATAAGATTTCAAAATTCATCTTTAAACAAAAAAAAAAAATGACAAGTATATCTATATATCTATAATATATTTATCCAAAGCAAATGCATACTATCTAGAAAAATGACCGATAATAATAAGAATTATCAATGTCGATCACAATTTATTATTAATTATATATTGAGTTCAAATGAATTCAGAGCTTATGAATTTTTTATCTTGTAACAATTTTGGTTTAATGTGTTATAGTTTGTATATGAATTGGTAGTTTTGAAAGTTCGTATTAATTTTTGTTAAACGTTGATAGTTCGTATTATTTTTGGTCATTTGCCCTAATATGTAAGGCCATATATAAATTGAGTTGCAAGTTTCAATTTTTTTTAAACATGGGTAAAGATATTTAAATAGAGTGCTAGCTTTGTGCAAAAGTTCCATTAATTAAATGTCGTTCCAATGATATAATTGTTCAATTAGTTAAATGTCTACAATTATACTTGTTTATTTATTTACAACTTATGTTTGATATTTCCACAAATTAACAACATACGTATACCACACTTTATTTATGCTACATCTACAAAATTAGAATATCCCCAAAAAAGAGTGAACCATTAAATCGTTTACGCACTAACGTTGCCCCAATTTGCAGGAATTTATAATCCGTGCTGCAGACTTTTTAAGTTTCCTATATATGCCTAAAATTTCTCTAATAGTGTGTAGATATAAATTTTAGAAAGTATGAAGCAACAAGGATATATGAAGAAAATGCGTGTAACACATTAATCAACACGAAATTAAGTTATGTTCAAATTTAGAAATTAATTGTCACATTCATTATTTAATATATATGCTCGGTCTTTTTTGTTTGAGATAGTGCGATGTGCTGACTAATGTAGTTCATTATATTTTGGACAAAGTCTAGCAAAATTAAATTTACGGATTTTTCGCGAGGTAATCCTGTGATATGGTTTAATTCGGGTGGTAAATAAGGGTTTTGAAATTTTCGCCGGATAATCCTGTAGTTTCAATTTTTTTTTTGTCTCGCGTCCAAAACTTTTGTTTGGTTGAAAAATGTGAGTTTCAACTTTGAAAGAGCTATACTATGTAACTAGTACGTCGATTAGCTCCAATTTCGTACCGAAATTTCTCTTTTATGTGTTCAAATGGATAAGGTTAATCACTAGGGTATGAAATGGGAGCCAATTGTTGCTTGAATGTTTCCAATTTGAAAATTTAGGGTTTAGGGTTCCGAAAAATTGGGGGTTTATTGGGTTCCGATTTAGAATGGTCTGATCTGAGTCGACAGTGTCCGAGTCCAACACACCACTGCCGGAGCCACCGCTGCCGCCGCCGTCACTGCTTTCACCCATCGCAGGCGCTGCAGATTCTTCTTCTTCTCTCTATCGCCCTTTCTGAAAGTGAATCTGTCGATGTTTTCTCTTTAGAAGAATTTGTATTATTTATTAAAAACACCCACATAATTTGTAAATATCATAGTATTTATCCCTAAAAAAATCCAGTCTCACTTTTTCAACCAAAACAAAGGTTTTGGGCACGAGGCAAAAAAAATTGAAACTACAGGGTTACCCGGCGAAAATTTCAAAACCCTTGTTTACCACCCGTATTAAGTCACACCACAGGGTTACCTCGCGAAAAATCCGTTAAATTTATAATCCGTTAAATTTATACCTCGCGAAAAATCCGTTAAATTAATTATAGTAATTGGTTTAATGATTGGATTGGAGCTATTGCGGTGAGTAGAGTATTTAATTTTACAGAAAATGGGAGTAAATGGATCAAAAATTGGGTCATTTTGCAAAAGTGTAATGTCAGGTCCAAAATTTGCATAACTAGACCAGTCCACATTTTGCAAAAAAAAAAAAAAATCGGTTTATGGGCACTGTTGGTGACCGGTTGTAATAGATGAGGAGGGGGAATGATAATTGGTCATGGTACGTCGATTTATAAAATCAAAAGGAGGAGGGAGAGAAACGGGACACATAACATTTGAAGCGGGAGAGAGACGAAAAATCAGAGGAGAGAAAGGAGGAGCGACAGACAGGAAAGAAGGACCCTAACACCCTCAACTCTTCCAAGGAGGAACTGGCTGGTTGAAGAAGAATGTAAGCAACTCTTGATGTGTGCTTTTCTGTTCGAAATTGGGGACATGGGGGTGCGGTTAGTGGCGCTTTAGGAAGAAATGCAGACATGGGGGGTGGTGGGGGGGGGGGGGGGGGGCATTGCAGTTGCCTAGCAGTAGAGAAATGAAATAGGATGGGTGAGGGGGTGCCTTTGCAGTTGTAATTTTGGGGACTTTGGGGTGCGATTAGGGTTTGTGGGTGTCGGGAATCAGATGGGTAAGGGTTAGGGGATGTCGGGTAAGAAATTGAGGACAAATGGGCAAGGAAGGGTTCAGAGATGGGGATGGATACTAAGCAATCCAGAAGATTGGGAATAATCGGTAGGGGAAGACTACACATGTGGTAGAACGGAATATAGAAGATTGCGTTTGGAATTTCGGTAGCAGATTTCGTAGGACTGGATAATTAAATTGGCAGGATATATTTGAACAACTGGTATGCCGACGATGGTGTAGGAATTTTTGGTGAATTGGTTTTGTAGTGTTCAAACCCTTAGTGCCCACCAACTGTTTGATGAAATGCCTATATGTATGATGAATTTTTGGTGAATTGGTTTTGGTGAATTACTTTGGCTATCTGTTGTGTTGTGAAAGAGGTAAAATCAACCAAACATGTCTGAAATGTGAAATTAATAGGAGAGAAGAGGATAGCATAATTGGTGGGATAGTAAAATGAAATTGGTAGGATATATTTGAATTGTTGGTATGACAGATTAGGTAACCTGAATGTCTGAATGTATATGTGTGTGGTGATTATGTTGCATGTACCCTTTGTTCAATCAGCATAAAAAATGACAAAGACAAGCAAGAAGAAAGCGAGGGCAGGACCAAACAGCCAAGAGGTAAGGAAACTGAGATAGTTACATGGTTGTAGTTGTAATGGTTGGAAAAAAATTTGGAACCTAAGATTGTTACATGTATTGCAGACTCTACTGGATGTTGCAGAGAAAGACCACTTCTCTGACAGGGCCTTGTCACATTCCAGTTTTGACTTGCTCGAAGGCCTGGACTTATGCATTGACCATGACGATTACAAGACCCTAACGAAGAGCCAGTTCTGGGGCATCGTGAGGATGGGCTCTAGAAACAAATTCGCTGCATAGTTGGTACACTTTTGCCTGCTGTGGCAGCTAAAGACTAGGAAGCAACATGAGACGTGGTACTCCATCCAGGGGCATCACGTGTGATTCTCTCTGCATGAGTTCGCGCTCATAACGGGGCTAAACTTCTCACCACCCCCGAGGGATGTGAATAATGTGATGGAGGGCGACCACAAGGACGCTGTTTATCGATTATTTAAGAAGGACAAAGTGTCTTTAAAGGATGTGGAGAGAGCGTGGGCGCACGAAAAGGAGACGGACGCGGGCTCCCTCATGAAAAAGTACAAGCTTGCCCTCCTAGTCATAGTGGAGGGCATTCTGTTTGGGTTGGAGAAGAAGACTCAAATCAGGGGGTGGGTGGTTAAGCTGTTGCTTGAAGACATGAGCCGGTTCCTGCACTTCCCTTGGGGTAGGCTGGTGTATGATAAGCTACACGAAAGCCTCGCCGGGACTTTGAAGACCATGGTGGATGCAGGAACTCACAAAAAAGACAGGCCAACCTATGCGCTCTACGGGTTCCCGATGGCCTTCCAAGTTAGTGAAAATTTACAATATGGTAAAAACCTTTGCAAAAAATGTGTCTTGTAGTTGCCAATTGTGAGTATTTGTGTTGGTGTGTCATGCCAAATGTATAATTCTATCCTGCCAATTGGGTATTTCTGTCTTTCCAAATGTAAAGAGAATGGGATGCAGTAAAGAAGTGTATAATTGTATCCTGCCAATTGGGTATTTCTATCTTACCAACTGTCTTATGTTGTCATGCCAACACTGTGTTTGCATCTTTCCAAAATGTGTATTTGATTATCTCACCATCTGTCTTATGTTGTCATGCAGTTATGGGTGTACGAGACATTTCTTGAGATTGGGAATCAATACGGTCGTAACATTGACGACACCATCATCCCGAGGTGTCTCAGATGGGAAACCCCAAACAACCATATCAAATATGAGAATGTCAAATCATTCTTGGACCTGAAGGCCGCCGCTGACGATCAAATAGACGAACACACCTGCCTCGTGAAGCCAGACCCCATCATGCACCCCAGCCATAAAGAGAAAGAAGCTCACTCGAATGTCTCGTAAAGGAGAGAGTCTCAGGGCGTGTTCTTTGACCAGATAGTGGTTGAGCACCATAGAGCCCGCAAAGACAAGTGATGTCAACAGGATGCCACGACTGGACCTAGTTAGGGGACTAGCCAGTCAGGGTCAGACGCGTCCAGCATCGGTCTGGAGGCCCGGATCGTGGCCAAGGTGGAAGCCATCTATAGGGGCATGATGGTGGAAATGGGGAGCCGGTTCACGGTGCTTGAGGACATGGTAAGTGAGGTCAGTGACGCTTGTAAGAAGGCTTTCTCGCAGAAGAGCGACAAGGGAAAGGTGTGTGTTTCTTTGGCTATCTGTTGTCTTGGAAAGTATAAATGGTAAGACATAAATATGCAATTGGTAGGATAATTTGTAAGAGTTAGTATTCCAGAATATGTGACTGAATGATCGAATCCCCTTGCAGGAGTACGTTTCTTTGGTGGACGATGAGGACGATGGTAAGGCTCATGTGGATGACAAGGATGAGGACAAGGAGGATGACAAGGTAGAGGACAAGGATGTTGACAATGACAAAGCGGAGGAGAAGGATGAGCTTAACGATGATCACAATGGGGAGGGAAAGGGCGCTTCAATTGGCAAGACGGAGGAGAAGGACGAGCCAAAGGACGATCACAATGGGGATGACAAGGACGCTGGAAAGGACAAGGTTGATAAGGACGAGGACAACGATGCTGAGCAAGGTGGGGAGGACAATCAGGAGGCTACCAAAAAAGTTGTAGGGGAGGGTGACAAGGCTGAGGTGGAGGCCAAAAAGGGAGACGAGGGTGGGGTGGAGGAGCAGGAATTGCCAATTGAGTCTCATGTAGACGCCGGGGAGGAAAAGGTAAAGCGCCCTTGTTGGTAGGATCCCCCCGAATCCTTTCGCCATATCCCGCATGATGTCCATGATTTATGCCATGTTTTTATACTTATTTCAGCTCCTTATTTTTATCATTTCATGCATTCTAGGATGAGAATATAGCAAATTTGTGTAGTTTATGTTTATTTACGAGAAATAGAGGTCTACACGAGTTTCTGTTTAATATTGCAGAATTTGGAGCTGAATCGAAGCAAAACCAAGAAGGACTGGAAGAGCACTTGATGTCTACTGAAGGAGCTCGGAAAACGACAGAAGAGCGTCTGACATCGAGCAAAGTTGAGCACGGAATGAAGTACTGAAGACTGGTCGATATCGACCTATGCTACTCGATATCGACCTGACAGTGGTCGAAAATCCCAGGTCGAGTCAACATGGACCAGCAGACACAAGTGTAAAGACCGAAAATTTAAAATAAATAATTAATTATTATTACTAATTTTGTTTAATTCGATTCAGAATTTTTAGAAATAACCGTCATCGAGCGATTATTTTATTCAAATCCTAAAAAAAAAGAAAAAAAAAAGAAAAAAAAAGAAGAAGAATCCGACATATAATTATTTTAAATGGACTTTCATTCAGATTTATTTTCGCTTTCGCTTGCTAAAATTTGAAAGTATAATATAATTTTATTATTTGATTCAGTTCGAGAATTCGATTTAAATTTGAAGTTTTAAGCTTTATATCTTTTGAGTCGGGTTAAAGTCGAGTGAGCGGGTTTCAGGATTTATTTTATTATATTCTATTTCTTTTCCGGGTATTTTCCTTGGGATCATATTCCTTATGTCTTCCACCTCAAATGTCTCGGTCTTTTATCCCTATTTCAATTTTAAAGTTATTATCAATTGTGGTATGATTTGGATACGGATCATTTTGGTGTTTGGGCAATTAGAGAAAATTTGACCACTTTTCATCCTCTCTCTATGCCTCACTCTATTACACAGTTGGTTCACCCAAAGAACCCACTTTCCCCTTTCTCTCTATAATTGCCAGGAAACCACCAAGTAATCCAAACCCCTCATCGTCATTGCTTTCCTCTCCTCCTTTCCTCCATCTCAAAAATTTACAAGACAACCCCATTTATCCCTGAAATTTCTGAGCTCCAATCACCACCACTTCGCCGTCGTTCCTACCCGCTACCGTTGCACCAGTCTCTCTCGCCGCCTCCCGAAACCGGAGCCGGAGCTGAGCACCACGACCGCTTCCCCTGTCCTCAAAGCCAAAGTCGAGCCCTTCTTTCCCCGCCTTCCTCTTCGAGCAGCAGCATCTCTCTCTCTTGCTCTTCCCTTCAAGTAGCAGCAGCAGCGAGGAGTCTCCATCGAAGTCGGGAGCCCTGTCGGAGCCGTTTTCTCCTCCTACCCCTGATTTCCTTCCAGGCGAGTGGTAAGCTCGCTTTTCCCTCTCATTTCGTCCTCAATTGTCGTAAGGGCGAACCTTTATTCGATTCCCTCTTTCCCCAGGCCAAGACGACGTGAAACCGCCTTCAACCGAGCCGATCGAGATTTTCCGGCGAGATTTCCAGCCCCTTCGGTGAGCTTTCCTTTCTTCCTTCCTCTTTACTCTCGTTTCTGTCCTTTTGGGTCGGGTGAGTTCGGAATAGGGTGTCGGTCGGACTGGGATGGGTTGGGGCCGGAAAGGGAGCCGCTCGTGGGTGGTCGGAGAAATCTTTCTCTCCTCTTCTTCTTCCGTCGTGCGTCTGAGAGCTTTGTTCTGAGCTTGCAGGAGACAGATGCCCTTTTCTTCTTTTGGGCCTAATTGCTTCGGCTTAACCCGGATTTCTCACTTTCGGGTTATATCATTCTTGTCATGGGTTTTTCAGATTGGGAAAGGTTGGATCCGGGTTGGGCTTAGAGCTGGGCGGGTCGGATCAGGCTTCCTTTTGGGCCTGATTCCTCTCTTTTGGGTTGTTATTATTATTGCAATATGGGGTGTTATTATGTTACATCATTATATTATATGTTGTGTATTAATTGTTGTTAGTTTCATTATAATAATTATTATATTTATTCTGCTTTTAAGAAATATATTTTCTGAAATTTTGATTATCCATTTTTAACGTGTTTAAAATAATATTATTGAACTATGTATTTTATGATGAGTAAATGTCTGATCTTGGAAATTATGAGAGGTTCTATTGTTATTAATTCATAAATATGGGTTGGTGTTTATTTTAATTTAATACAATTTGGTAAACTATCTACAGGGTTTTAGGTTTTGAAATAAAAAGTGCCGGAATTATTTTAATGGTATGAATTTACAAGTTGATTAAAGATTTAATGTTTTATGATTGGGTTTTGGCCAATTATGATTTGAGAAAATGTTTTGGATATGAGTTGAATCAACTTGATCTTTAAGAGTTTGGAAAACTTTAGGAAATGAGTTTGGAAATATTGTTGGCAAGATTTATCAATGGGTTTGATTGAAAGTAAATGATTTTGGTTGATGTTGATCATATCGGAAAGGTTTTGGAAAACGGTTTCACTATCGGTTGATTTTGAGTATGTTGAGAAGTTGGGTTTTGTGCGTATGAATGTTGGTCCGATGGCTTATGGAAATGGCTTGATGATAGGTGTGTATTGCTTTTGGATTGCTTTGGACTTGCTTTTGGGCCCTTGCTTGTATTATCCTGCTGTTCTGCATCTTCAGGTAAGTTCTCTAGGGGGCTTACTCAGGTTGGACATTCATGCCTTTGTTGCATTTTATGTTAGGTGTTGCATATGCATAAAAGCATGGCATGTAGTATCCTGTTTAGGTTGCACTAATTGAATGAGCATCTGCTTACTTTATGCGTTTGAAACAGAATGGCCGTTATCTGTGATAGTCCTAGAGTCTTTGCTAGGGTTATAGGGCGACCTAGTCCCATCGGGTCCCATCCTGAGTCAATCGAGTCATGAAACTTCCTTATATTATGATATGCCCGCGGGCTTTATTGTGGAGCGGGTTGGGTATGCGTGCCGCCCGATTATAATGGAATGCATTCACGAGCTGGCCAGTCTCCGCCCTATCGGAAGGGGGTGGAGGTAGGAGAGGGATATGCCACTTGACATTGTCTTGGGCCCTTTACAGTATTTTTACACATTATTATGACTAGGAGCATGTTAGTGTGTTTGACTTTCGTACTGCATTAGAGCATCTTTATTAGGTATAGCACATACTATGTGGCCTCAGCGAGGACTGCCGGTCCCGCATGAGTGGCTCGATCTGACTCCTTTCCCTGTTCTTTTTTTAAGGTATCTTCTGCAGATTTTGAGTGCTCAATGTCTATATGACGGGGTTCCCTTTTGGCGAATCAAAGAACCTGGCTCATTCTCTAACTTGGTGTAAATGGTAATAATTCGCTTATGTTTTGGTTTTGACCCGGCTCTGCCGTGACACTTTGTATCTTAACTTTGCTTCCGCTTTACTTTCATTTGAATTAAATTTCGCGACATAGTCTTAAGACCGGTTAAGGGTACCCAACGACCCTTCGTGACTTTTAGGGTTTGAAATCCCTCTTTCTACTAATCATAAAATGAGTTTGAAACCTCGACCCGTACCTGGATTGCAAGATCTGAACAAGGAGTTTGAAATCCCTCTTTCTACTAATCATAATTCTGGGCCGTTACAATAAGGACGGAAGAAGACAGCTCGATATCGACCAGTTTGGTCGATATCGACCAACAAGCACTCGAGATTCCACCCAGTGGCCGATTTCGAGTGATAGAAGTGAAGATGAGAAGGTGACTCGATATCGACCGACTTTGGTCGATATCGACCTAATGCCAGTGTCGAGTCCAAGTCAATTCCGAGCTCTACTCAAAGTTCTATCCAAAATCCAATGGAGATATTCCCAAGAGAAGATTCCTTGCACATGAAGACTTGAGAGATTTTTTTTTTATCTTTTTATTTATCCTAAGGGTGGAACATTTAATTACCCTATAGGATTTATCTTGTTTTACCTAATTAGATTTATTTATTTCCTAGTAGAATTATATCTTTAGATAGAAGATAGATATTCCTTACCTTGATTAGCAAGGATTAATGCCTATAAATAAAGCCTATAGAGCTGGTTTTTATTCATTCAAATCTTAGGCTAGAGAAGTATGAGAGAGAGAGAGAGAGAGAGAGAGAGAGAGAGAGAGAGAGTGGAGGTCGATTGGGAGTTAAGGAGTGAGAGCAAGTTGGCTTCGATCGGTTGTAAGCTTTATTTAGTTTATTAATGCAAGTTAGTTCTTTTCCATCAATGATATCTGCGATTGCGATGAAGAGCGAGTAGTCCACCCACTTCTAGGGTCGGGGTGAGCCCGGCGATAGCCAAGCGTGCTTGAGGTAAAGATTTGACCTTTATTGTGTTTTGATCATCCACTGCCTTTTATATGTTTATTACATATCTAATAGAGATTCAGGTTAACAACTTGGATTATAAACATAAAATTGGTAGATACAATTAGGGTTTCTTGAAAGAGTTGTCTAATTGTTGGAAAAGGTGAAAGCTTAATCCTTCGATGCTATTTGCATAATTATCGTTATTTATCTTGCCTTATGCATGTTTGGTTATTGTTGTTGCAAACCCCGATCTTGGAAATTTTCTTTTACATAGTTTATTCCGAAATCTCCAAGCTTTGTCTTTTATTTACGTTTCTGCTTTTACTCGATATTGACCACCTACTGGTCGATATCGACTTCTGACTTCTTGATCCAGAAAGATCGCTGCTCGTTCGTGTTTCTGCAGGAACAGGTCGAAATCGGGCAATTTGGTCGATATCGAGGCATTAGGTCGATATCAAGTGGACATGCCGAAATCAACTACCTTCTGTGCAGAACCCAAAATCGACTGGAACAGGTCGATATCCACTGCCCTAGGTCGATATCGAGTGGTCCCCTGAGGTCGAAATCGTCCGTGAGATTTTCTGCTGCCTAAGATCCACTGACACGCTTCCTCGAGGATCGATCCTGACTTCCTGGTGCTACATCGGGAGGAAGTCTTGTAATTATTTGTGTGGGCAAGATCTGGTTTGATTTATATACTTATATTTTGAACTTGATTTCCTCCTACAACACCGCACTGTGGACCGTACGTTATCAGGACGTTGCAGCCGGTGGCCGAGGGCGTTAGCATTGACATTCATAATATGTACTTCCATTTTCAAAAGCCGTGGTTGATTGGATCGAAATTGATATGTATATTTGGATGATGTTGACACAGAGGATCACTAGCCCAAAATCTGTACTTGGAGGCACTTGCCTTAACATCAGCCACATTCGCTTCGGCTATGGCAAATATGGTTCTTGCCATTACCTTCATTCTCGCTGTCACATTCGGGTCAACTTATGTTTCTATTGTGCCTATTTTTCATTTCATGACTGTTGTAGTGCTGTTTATTTACTGGTCATGGGTTGATTCCAGATTCGAGAAGTTGGCCATAGGAAGAATGTCGGGCAAAGCAAAGGTGGCAGGAACCCTCCTCAGCATTGCTGCAGCAATGGTGCTCGTCTTCTACAAGGGCACTGCAATCAACATTTGGCCCTCTCACAGTACTCATCATTCAGGACACATTGAAGCTTCACAGCTTCACAATGGCAATCACATCTTAGGCGCAGTAAATTCCAGTAATGTCTCTTAGCAACTCTTTTTCTTATGCTTCCTGGTTAATTATTCAGGTGAATCTATCCTCAAAATGATCTAAAAAAACTCTATCCTCAAAATGATCAGTTTTTTGTGTACTAATCGCATCTTAAGCGAGCTCTGTTGATTGTGCTTCAGTTTCTTGTTTCCAGGATCGTAGTTTCTTTATTATTGAAAGATCGATCTAGGTTTTGTTTGCGAACGGAATGCTTTTAGTGGATGATTTTATGCAATTTCAACTTCCGAGAAACCCGGTCGGGTCATATGAAAACGGAAGTCGTATCGGGTTTATTTTATTTTTGGTTATAAGGTCGAGATCTACCCTTCTAACATAAAAATTTAAGCCACTTTGTAAGGGCTTCTCCCATCCTTATATTTTGTGTTACTTTTACCACCCACAACCAATGTGGGCTGCCTTATTGAACACTTGTGAAGAAATGATTATGTAGCACATCAGGATTGGGCTTAAGGCCCAAACTTCTTGTAAACAATACTCATAGCAGTTGTATAAATACTGCTTCTCCGATTGTAATCGAATATTCAGTAAATAACACAAGGATAATGATACACATACCTAGGTGTATGTTTAAATTTATACATCACCAATCATAATTCAACGTGTATTTTTATGGGAAAAAAGGAAAAATAATAAAACTTTTTAAAATTAATTTCACATATGTAGTACGTGGGTGAGTGGAATTGAATTTTAAATGACAACTAGTACAATTCCAGCGCCATGACGCAATTTTTTAAAATTAAAATCTTAATATTATAAAAATATAATATTATAAAATATTAATAAAAGTTAAGATCAAAATCATAATTTTTTTTCCATAAATATATCTTATAATTTTCTCAATTTTTTTTAAAAATCTCATATAAAGTATAATACATAAATATAGGTATTTTAAATCACTTAGTAGTAGTAGACAGTAGTAGTAGTAGTAGTAGTAGTAATAATAATAATTTCTTGTAAATCTGTTTTTATAATAATAATAATAAAAATAAAAAATAATAATAATAATATTATTATTATTATTATATTAATATTTTATAGGTACGTGGGCGAGTGAATATAATGTGATATGTCATAACTCATAACCAATAGTTATATTCAATGTTTGAATTAAGCCCAATAGTTAGTAAATAAATTTGAGTTAAGCCCAATAGTTATATTAAATTGAATTAAATGTTTTGAATTAAGTTCAATAGTTAGTAAATATGTTAAGAATAAAAGGAAAATTTTGATTTGTTTAAAGAGATAAAGGGAATAATAAAAAAATTAAAGGAAATAAATAACTAAATGGGCAAAAAAAATTGATTGGCGTAAAGGAGAGGATTAGGGAGAAGCTTGACAATAAGACTTAAGTATTTTAAATCAAGAGTATATATAGATATAGATAGTTAGTAAATAAATTTGAGTTAAGTCCAATAGTTATATTAAATTAAATTAAATATTTTGAATTAAGCCCAATAGTTAATATATATATGTTAATAATAAATGAAAAAATGTGATTGATTTAAAGAGATAAAGGTAAGAATAAAAAATAATAATTAAAGGAAATAAATAATTAAAAAAGGGCAAAATAATTGATTGGTGTAAAGGGGAGGATTAGAGAGAAGGTGACACATAAGCCTTAACTATTTTAAATTAAGAGTATCTATATAGAATGTAGCTTGATTATTTTTCAAAAACAAAAGTCATTAACAATTTAATTTTGTTTGATTATTTTTGTAACCGTTTTTTTTAGGGTTGAAAGTTCAATTTCATTTATTCCAAATTATAAAATAATTTATTTTTAAATTATAAGTGCATTAATGTTTATTGTTATTAAATGTTATATTTTTTGTTTATATAATGTTTTTTCGATTGATTAATTTTCAAAGCATTGGTTAAATAAAATATTCAATATTTTATAATCAAGAATTCATGTGATATACATATTAGAAAGGGAAAATATGTATTATTAAATCAAGAACTTATAATATTTTATGCATAATGAAAATATAAATCATATAATAAAAAAGGACAGATTTATGCAAAGATAGTAATATAATAAAGATCCTTTCAAAAAAAGTAATATAATAAAGATAATGTAATTTTGAGGGAATAACACAAAATAACCCCAAAAAACCGGTTTTATTGCGGGGTTAATCCAACCCAGTTTTAAATTGGGTGAAACTGGATATTGGAGGAAACCTTGCAACCGGTAGCAAGTAAGGGAGGGGGGTGCAACCTTCAACTGTGCGACACCTGGCAGAATCAGGCTGAGAGAGAGAGAGAGAGAATGTGGGCGGCGGAAACAGAAGATAGAGAGAGGAGGGAAAAAGCAAGTCTCATCTGCAGAGGAGAGAGGCAGAGAGAGAGAGAGAGCAATTGAGAAAGAGAGAGAGGAGTGAAAAAAGAAAAGTAAAGTTGCAGAGGAGAGAGAGATCAGTGAGGATAGGACAGAGAGATGGAAGAGTCCTCTCTTCTCTGCGACTTTACTGTTGCTTTTTCACTTCGAAGAAGCAATTAAGCGGGGGTTTATTTGCAGGTTGACGTGTAGGCATTTAATTTTAACTGGACACCCAAAGAAAAAACAACATGACACATATTGGAATCGACTAGGCAAGAGTTATCGGAGAAACAGATTCACCATCGACTTGGATAGAAAATGGGCAACCTTGCTTTTGATAAAGGTTATGCGAGAGGCGTCTCCCTCAAATCTGAAACAAATTTACCCATTTTCTATCTGAAGTCGATGGTGAATCTATTTCTCCGATAACTCTTGTCCAGTCGATTCCAATGTGTCATGTCGTTTTGCTTTGGGTGTCTAGTTAAAACTAACTGCTTACATGTCAACCTGCAAATAAACACCCGCTCAATTGCTTCTTCTTCGATGGTTTTTATCTGAAGCTTAAGATTTAATTCAAATTATATTAATGCCCCCTCATTGTCACTCTTCCATCTCTCTATGTCCTATCCTCACTAATCTATCTCTTTCCTCTCTGCAACGTTACTTTTCTTTTTCACTCCACTCCTCTCTCTCTCTCTCTCTCTCTCTCTCTCTCTCTCTTGTCCTCTCTATCATCTGCAAGCTTTCTCTCTCCTTTGCAGACTTTTTTCTTGCTTTCCTCTCTCTCTCTCTCTCTCTCTCTGATTTTTTATCGAAAGCAAACTTACCCATTTTCTATCCAAAGTACGTCGACGGTGAATCTGTTTCTCCGATAACTCTTGTCCAGTCGGTTCCAATAGGTGGCACATCGTTTTGCTTTGGGTGTCCAGTTAAAACTAACTGCTTACACGTCAAACTGCAAATAAATCTTATCCAACTTGCTTCTTCTTCGATGGTTTTTCTCTAAAACTTAAGATTTCATTCAAATTATATTAATGCCCCCTTACCGTCACTCTTCCCCTATCTCTGTCTCTGTCTTATCCTCTCTGTCCTCTCTCTTTTTACCGCCTGGGCTTAGGGGGGAGGTTCTTATATTGTTCATTCATCAATTATAAAAAAAAACAAAGTGGTTCACCAAGCCTCTGCGAGGGCTCCTTCACTTCGATTCCACCTTCTCTACTCCAAATCCGGTCTCCACTCGCCTCGAATTGACCTGGAAAAGCCATCAGAACGAAGGTGAAGGACGAAGGCATCCAAGCGAATGATTGCTTCATGTGGACGATTGCTTGTAACTCAAAGTCCAATTGTCAATTATGGTTACAAGAATTCGCTCGTTACAATAATTTGAGGTATAATTAATTAGTTACAAGATTCAAATATATTACCTACAACAAATTAGTAACAATAATGAGATTGTGTTGATTACAATTATAATTATAATAATTAAGAACGATTACAAAAAATTAACTACAATACAAATTATTAAGGTTACACTCATCTAGAATTCTATTTAAAAATTAAAATTAAGGTTTTAACATATGGTAATTAAGGTTTCAATAAATTACACTAGATTACAATAGTTTTCAACATATGTCATTTAAATTACTTTAATCTAGATTACACTAATGTAGGATTACAATAGGTCTCATTCTCCTTTCTCGTCCGCAACTACCGTTGAAGGACGTAGTGGACCAGCTGGGCTGAGAACTAGACACGCGAACCAAGACTCGCGATTGTGGCCAACAGGCTTGCCATCGAACTTCCCAGTCTCCCTCACTCAGGTAATTGTCGAGGTTGGCAAGTAACTGGGGTCGCCCGTACTGGTTGACCCGACCCTTGTAATGGCGGTCCTCGGGGACATCATAAATGGCTTGCACACTGGGGTGAAAATGTCAATCGCGCATTGACAATACGAAATTCCGTTGATCAACACTACGCAAACCATACCTCGCCTGTTGTCTGTGAATGGGGAATCATTTTTACAGAGCGGCTAATCGACATGTTCTCCTTTGCTGGATATCCTGTAGAATTGAGAAGCAAAACCTTAGGACGCTCCACACAAATCCTGTATATAATGACACTAGTCACAATGCACATGACAATAAGGTTATCTAACAAGACACCATTTACAATGCACATGACAATAACGACGTTGCAAACCATTTCTCACCCTATACATACCAACGACCGCATGCATGTCGCCCCTAAACATATCAAACGTCTCCGCATTCAGAGCAAACTTTGTAAGCTTTTATAAATTTCAACCGAATATATGTTGAGGTAGTTTCGAATTTCACATGACAGGAAGAGTTATAAACATGACATCTGACTACTACAAACATGACATAAATCAAAGTGCCGGCAAATCCATTAAATGTTCAAAGGTATCTCAAGATTAAACATATTCAAGTCACCCTACTCCTGGTATTTCGTATTCCACGTAGTTGTTCCCCAAAATCCCCAATTCCTCCAATTTCGCCAATTCCCCTCATTCCCTCAATTTCCCCATCTAACTACAACCAATATATCCATTTTCCTCCATTCCATCCCAGTCATCCCCAATTTTACCCAATGTTCAAGACCAATTGTTAATTTCCACCGATTCCCATTCTATCCCCTCGTCAAAACCCCCGTTTCGAAACTTTCCATCCCTTGATTTTTACATGCTGATGGTTACTTCTTACATGACATAGGGAACCTGAAATAGAAATTTCGTTCTTCATCCCATTTCAAACAATGGCAAACACATTGGGTTCTTCCACTCGATTCCTCGCCCTATCAATTTGTGCATTCGGTAAATAATAGGTGGCGTTAGGGTTTACTTACTTAATAACCGAAGGTCCGTCACTTGTATTTGGTGTTTGTGGCCAGTTTGATGTCCGCTTCTTCTTCTCCTCTGCAGACTTTCTCTTGTTCTTCTTCGAACTCCTTCCTCTTCTTCCTTCCGTTTTCGATTTTCTGAGAGAGAGATAGCAACTCTAGGCCTCCCCCTTTCCCTTTATTAACTCTCTCTCATCAGCAGTTGAGTTGAGGTTTTTTAAAAACTTGTCAATTCTCTCCTCATCCACACGTCCCACTCTCTCTCCTCCATAATTACAGTCGGTCTCTCCCTCTATTGTAACTGGTTGGGATACAATTTTGTAAGAGGTTATGGTTAAGTTTTTGCAATTAATGTGGATAGGGGATATGGGGTGCAAACCCAACCAGATATTTGGGTTAGTTTTGCAAAAACCCCTTAATCAAAATCATGAGGCTAGAGGCAAGATGTCGGAATGGCTATGGACAAGATAATTTCATCAAAATTACCATAAGTCCTTTTCAATTTTTCCGAACACATTGCAAAAAGGCCAAAAACTCTCTTTTCCCGAATTGAAACCTAAATCTGTTGAACGAATTGCTTTGATCAAAGACAGCCTAAAATCGATGAAATTAATCAAAATATCAATTGATCGACAGACGAATGGGCATATCGCTCGCTTTACATGATTATCGAATTGCGATTTTTGGTATTCGTTCGAAAAAATCGTCGAAGGAAGAAGCTCGGCAGATAGGAATGAGGTGCATGAATAACCTCAACAATAGAAGCCGAGCTTCCTCAGATAAGATCTTCAAAAGGGTCATTATATACCTCGCAAAAACTAGACGAGGCTCCGTCATAACCTCATTTTTAAGCGCCGAGGTTACTTATTCACCTCGTCTAAACCTACCGAGCTTAGTGATGTACCTCGTTCCTATTTTCCAAGCTCCTTCCTTCGACGGTTTTTTCGAACGAAGACCAAAAATCGCAATTCGATAATCATGTAAAGTGAGCGATATACCCATTTATGTGTCGATCAATTGATATTTTGATTAATTTCATCGATTTTAGGTTGTTTTTGATCAAAACAATTCGTTCGACATATTTAGGTTTCGATTCGGGAAAAGAGAGTTTTGGGCCTTTTTGCTATGTGTTCGGAAAAAATAAAAAGGACATGTGGCAATTTAGGTGAAATTATCTTGTCAGTAGCCATTCCGACATCTTGCCTAAAGCCCTTATGATCAGGAAATAACAAAATGGCAAGGAATTAACACAAAAAAAAACAAAAAAATTTACGGTCATTTATTAAAAAATTAATGAATTTAAATTTTACTCCCACTATAAAAAAAAAAATAGAAATAAAAATATCCTATTTTTATTTTTCTTAATTTTTTTCTTAGCAAAAGGCACAATTTAATGGTTAGGAATTTTAACATACGCTTAGTGTATGTGTCCATTTGTCCACAATTCTCTTCCCTCCATCTTCTTCGTCATGTCTTACTGATTTCGAGCTCAAACTAGCTCAATTTTGTTCAATTCTCGCAGCTTGGGTCTCCTTCCACCTCCCCTGCCTCTATAAATACAGGTCTAACCTAAACCTGCAAATCACTCCTTGTTCACGAATACAGTCCTCTATCACTCCCCAACCTAAATCCAGTTTCTTTTTGTGTCTTTCAATGGCGATTGCTGGAGCCTTCAACATGATTCCAAGAATCAAGGCTCCCTTGATCATGGTATTCGTGCAGGTGGTTTTCGCTTTCGTCAATATTTTATACAAGCTCTCTGCAACGGACGGCATGAACCTGAAGATACTCATCGCTTACAGGTCCATATTTGCCGCCGGTTTCATTTCGCCGCTCGCTTTCTTTCTAGAAAGGTTTGATTTCGATCTTTCTCTGTTGATTCGTCTACTGATCTTCGATCCATTATCTCTCGCGCGCGAGCTCTGTCGATTGTGCTTCAGTTTCTTGTTTCCAGAATCGTAGTTTCTTTATGATTGAAAGATCGATCTAGGTTTCCTTGATTTCGAATTTTCGAAAATGTTTTACCAGATTTTCTCGTGATTGCGGAAAATGTAACTGATTTCTGTTTTCCTTCTTGAAGCCAGCCAAATGGCCCACCTTCAAACCAACGGCACTGTAAAATAAAAAAAAAAACTTTACTATTCGATCGCTATACGGATTCAATTAAAGGTTTATGTTCATTCAATTCCACTAATCAAACATTGATTTTGCCTTTGCTGATGGTTACTTGTTCATTTCTTCGACTCGATTTCAGGAAGAGCAGGCCGAAGTTGACATGGACGGTCCTTGGCCAAGCTTTTCTATGTGGCCTTTTTGGGTAAGTCTCTACAAAATCTTGGAATTTTACAAAATTAGTACAGTAATGTTAAGATGAATCAAACTCCACTTTGAATTGACATTCATAATATGTACTTCCATTTTCAAGAGTCTTGTTGATTGGAATTGATATGTATGTTTGGGTGTTGACACAGAGGATCACTGGTCCAAAATCTGTACTTGGAGGCACTTGCCTTAACATCAGCCACATTTGCTTCGGCCATGGCAAATCTGGTTCCTGCAATGACCTTCATTCTCGCCGTCACATTTGGGTCAGCTTCTGTTTCTATTGTGCCTATTTTTCATTCACATTTATTCATTTCATGACTGTTGTAATGCTGTTTATTTACTGAGCATGGGTTGATTCCAGATTTGAGAAGTTGGCCATACGAAGAATGTCGGGCAAAGCAAAGGTGGCAGGAACCCTCCTTGGCATTGCTGGTGCAATGGTGCTCACCTTCTACAAAGGCACTGCGATCAACATTTGGCCCTCTCACAATACTCATCATTCAGGACACATTGGGGCTTCACAACTTCACAATGGCAATCGCATCTTAGGCGCAGTAATGTCTCTTGGCAGCTCCTTATCTTATGCTTCCTGGTTAATTATTCAGGTAGGTGACTACTGACTCTATCCTCAAAATGATCGATCTAAAAAAAATATATCCTCAAAATGATCACTTCTTTGTGTACTAATGTATGTTTATGCACTGCAGGCAAAGATGAGCGAGCAATATCCTAGCTATTACTCCAGCACAGCCTTGATGTGCATAATGGCAGCGGCTCAAGCTATCGTCTTCGCTTTAATTGCTGATCACAACTGGGAACATTGGAAGTTGGCTTGCAACATTAGACTTCTCACCGTCGCATACTCCGTAAGTTGAATTTTGGTGGTTAGTTCATAGAAAGTATGCCGAAATTGGATATTTTATCAGTTTCTTTATCAAATGTACTCGGTAGGGAATTGTTGGATCCGGTATGATGGTCGCTGCAATGGCATGGTGTGTGCGAGCTAAAGGGCCGCTCTATGTGTCAATCTTTAGCCCTTTGATGTTGATTGTCGTTGCAATTGCTGGCTCACTGATGTTGAATGAGAAGCTCCACTTGGGCAGGTACATATAAATTAAAACAGCAAATATGAAAAACATACTAGTTGATCATTTGAGGGTTTTGCTTGGTGCAGTGTTGTAGGTGCAGTGCTTATTGTGATGGGACTATATTCTGTTTTGCTGGGGAAGGGTAAAGAGGTGAAGATGCAGAGTAAGCTGGTTCCAATTATGAACTCCTACAAACACGACCAAGCAACAAAGACAGTTACTTGTTCAAGGGAGATCATTGGTGGTGATGATAAGGAAATTGAAGGGAAATGCTCTGAAAATGAAGCTAACCCTCCTGATGAGTTTATCACCATCGAAATCGAAACCCTGCACAAGGAGGCTGGAGATTGTGAGCAACTGAAATGAAAGGTGTTCAGATGTTACTGCAGGGGATTAATTAGGTATATGGCTAACAAGGGGCGGACCCAGAAAGTTTTTAGCGGGGGTCACCATAGTAGTCGATAATAAGACCGAGAAAAAAAATCACAAAACACAATGTGATGGATAGTACAAACTAGTGTCAACTTATGGTTTCGAAAATACTACAAATATATAATATGAAAATAAGGATAAAAAACGAAAAATAAAGATATAAAACGCAATAAATAAACATTGCATTATTAATATGTAATAATGTATAACTAGATATAAAAAAATTTAAACTTGCGTAACTTCTTACCATATTCTCAAAATAAGTAATATAACATATGGTTTTGAAGCTCTCGAGATTAATTATAATATGTGAATGTCAATTTAAGTAAAATATTAAAGTATTATAGTATATTGAAATAAAACTAAAGTGATTAATACTGCTGTAATTTTCAAACATTCATAACTTTTTACTCAGATGTCGGATTAGGGCGTATTATATATCAAAACGAAGCTATCGACGAGGAAAATACACCTAGGTAATTTGTCGGATGAGGAGAGGGTCACGTGACCCCTTAGGACCCCCTAGGTCCGCCTCTCTGGCCAACTACATAAGGAGGGAGTTGTACAGGGAATGCATATATGTATAAGTTTACTTGCCAAGTTTAAGCATTACTAACTGATAGAATTTGAGAGATATACAGATTACCTCGAATAGCGGAAGCGGAATCTAGATCGTCTTGCTTTCGAATTTGATCACCGGGTAGATCTCCATAGCCCTAAATCTCGTTAGAGATTCGGGAGCAGTGAAGAACCTACAATTCACAACCTACACACCATGGGAAAGCATTGGAGAGGAAGGAGACTCTCTCCACGGAGGAGAGTTTGGGTTTTCTTTCCTGAGAGAAACGTTTGACGAACAGACTCTCTAGGGTTTCAGTTAGTTAATTAGGGGGAGAGGAGTCTCTCCTATTTATCCCTTTATTTATTAGATAAATTAATATATAACGAATATATATTATTTATCCTAATATTAGTTAATTCTTAACGAATAAGAATTACTTACCCAATTACGTAAATTAGGCTTTTATATCTTTTGGGCGTATATATAAAATAATGTCCGAATTATAAAATAATTCTAACATCTCCCACTCGCACAAAAGATTATGTTCCTCCAAAACTCAATCTCATACTTGTCGTGTATAGGCCGTGCGACCCGGCAATACTACCTGCATAAAAATCCCGCTAGGGACTAGGTCACAACGTTAGTTGAAAAGTCTTGCTGCATCCCTAGGATCATCTTTCATCGGACTAGTTGATTCACAAAACTGGATCCCTCTCAGTTTTGTTCAACTGTAATGGCGATTCACAACAGTACGTAACTGTCGGATCCAGCAAATCCCATTTTCGTCAACGATTACTCATAATACCTTCCTTTCGCTTTGGCATTACTTTCATGTAAATGATGACCACATTCCCAGAAGTACCCCACTTAGACCGCATCACTCATGGCCATCGGAACACAACCAAAGTAGCGCATCACCACTACAATCAGTAACCCAAGCCTTTAGTCACTAAGGGCTGCCTTGTTTACATATATCTTAGCTCACACAGTGATAGAGACGGGATCAATCTATCACCTCATAGGGTCGACTAGCACACACTAGTATGACAGTGTGCTACAGGGAGCGTTTCTCTAAAGTGTTGTCCACTCAACCTATAAAGGTGTTCATCTCATAGTCACGTAGACTTGAGAACCATTTTACCCTACAACACCTTGCTTTTCTGAACCAATGGGCGCAGGAACATAGTTACAAGTCATATGAATGACTTACTATAAATTACCCATTCAGTCTTTCCCAACCGGAGAGACTTCATCTTGACATCCAAAGACAGTCAAGGCGGTTATCATCTCATTCCGTTCCCATAAGAATTGAGATACCTTACACCTACAGTGACGAACACTTATAGGAACGTTTGTTCGTGTGAGAGAACAAACTATGGTTCAGTGACATGTAACATATTTCATGTTTACATCACCAGTTTTCACCATGTCAATGGCACAGCATATGAGTTAAGACCAAAGTCTCCCACTTGCTAAAAAACTCAAATCAGAGAGGTGGCTCGCATAACCATCAAGAGTCAAACATATTATGACAACGTTGTTCTGGAACAACGTCTCTCTGACTAGACAGGGTTTGATCTGAATATCATTTGATCTCCAACATCCTTTGGAAATCTTGGTATTGACAAAAATGGTCAGTCACAACCCATAGTCATGACATCCGCACACCATATTTCGCCACAACCAAAGTTTGTGTTTTCAGGAGAATCCTTTTTCATAATCTCCTCGGAAGCTACTGATGATGTAAGAACCTCAGCTTCCATGGTGGAAGGATAAACAAGACAGTTTCTTGCTAGACATCAATGTCTCTTCTCCTTGGAGATAAGACCTACGGACTGATGTTGATACATACATCAGTGTCTCCTCCTTTAGATCACTAAGATCCATATCTATGTTCCAACATGAACATAGACATCATCCACCATAACACAATACACAGTCTACAAGAGTGCTTTTGCAATCATTTATTGTGTTCAGTGCATAAGACTCGAATTAGTTTGTAACAAACACATGTTCGCTTGTCTCATCTCAGCATACAACAGAATGCGAGATTGCACTCAGTTTCTCAAGTGTTTCTCACTTAATTTACTTCCTATGTAAGTCCATTTACACATTTCCATATATGAGAATGACATGCTTAAGATTATACGAAATAACCTCATAGACAACTACCCAATTTCTATGTAATAGATTCACTTGACAATTGTATCAAAGTTGTCATGGTAGAATCACAACATAGTTGGCTATCAGTGTGTCATCTGCAACATCAGAAAGTTAAACTTTCCAATATGACATACTTACAATGATTCATATTTTGAACACAAAGTAAAAAACATCTTATCATTGTCATCTAGATGCATGTTTCAATGCTTACATAGGTATGAGTACAAGACTAGTGTCTTTCTCAAAACCTTAGCAGAAACTAATCTAGAAAACGAATTTCCAGAAGTCTCCCACTGGGAAAAACTTTGCTATCTAGGTCAACTTGTAAACGGATACAAGCTTTTGTAGCCATTCATCGATATCGGTCTGATTGAACACAATCTAACCAAGTAGAGAGAAGGTTCCAACCTAACTCTCTTGATCTAAGGTATAACTCTCAATGGATCATTCCGCCTATAAAGCTTTAAGAACCCAATTATCTCATTGCTTTATGTCTAGGCTAGATAGAAACCAGTTCGAAACATGGCTTCTTCCATGGAATCATTATCTGTCATCACCTTCCGCTGGTTGTGTCTTAGATCTACCAACAGATCACAGACTCTAAGTGGTGATTCGTGCTAGCTCATTTGGATACTTTTGGAGCAACCACATCTAATGTGTTTTTGAGATACCTCGTGTTCAAAACAACTCCCACTCTAAAGTGGTTTCGATATGCTCACAATCGTTCTAGATGAAAATCCTGAACTCGAAACACATTTGTTCAACAAGTTGTGAGCCAAGAACGAAACTTCTTTAGCTCTGAAAATTCTCAGGAACACTAGATCACGATTGACCCAGAATATCCTGAATGTTAATGTGGCAAGAAAGCTTGTATTACAACTATCATAGGATGATGTAATAACTGAACTACCAGAGGCTATGCTGTGGTTTTATCAATCAAAACTCATCCTAAGTTGTCTTAACAACTATCTCACAATCATGATTAAGAATCCCTGAGCTACGAAAACTCATTTTCCTTATCAGATTGCTCTCATCAATCTTAGAAGTTCGCATTTCCAAGATGATTTAAGAATGTGATCATGTACCTAGCCTCATGCCTAGTACACACATCCTACATGTTACCTTTTATCCAAATGGATTTGATGCAACTAAGCAGATAAGGCTAAAATTTTCAAGAACTAGCTGTTAAGCTTATTCTATATCTAAAGGTTCACCAAGTGACCCTTAATCATAAGTACATCTCCCAGAGATCATCTTATGTTTTTAGCCTTTAACATGACACTTGTGCCATCTCCAGGAAGTAAATGACCAAGGATTGTCCAACAAATGAACTACTCCACAAATCAGCATAATACGCACTCAACAGAAACCAATGCTCGATGTTCGGATTTGACCATTTCGTGTAACTTGAGTCAACAGAAGAATTTAAGACATAGAACTTTTTGAATTTCATCTGATTTCTCCATCACCCAATGTGAGAGACAACATGGATATATGTTAACCAACAAGCTCACCTTGTACATCAACATCCATTTATACACCCTTAGATCCATATTGATCTTAGGTGATAATGAAATTCAATCAGCATAATAGAATTTGTGCTTTAAGCTTCTAAATTTTGTAGAACGCAATCTACAAAAAATGTAGTGACATGTTACAAGTAACAGATTACCCTCGAAGTCTCAAGAGAAGTGCTTGACGCAATAAGCATCTAATCTCTTTTGACAATCTCACAATGATCATCCTAGACATACCCCAAGGTGTGTCATATAATTTTCAGATAAGGAAACTTCCTCTTCTGACGACTATGTCTTTTCTCAGGTTCCGTTGAACCTTTTCTCCCACTCGCTAGTAGAATACCTTTTTAGAGTATGCATTTCATTTACCCTTTATCACTTTGCAAAGTCGTTAAACTATGCTTCCATAGTGACACTTCTCATGAATCGCAACAATTCATTGAGGATTAGAAAATGTTAAGATCTAAACTTGACATCATCTTATATGATTGGCTTCGGCTAAACTTCAAAGTTCAGCACCAATCCTTGGGTATATTATCTGATCTAGTTGCCTAGTGATCAACTTGAACCAAGTAGATCGCAACTTCATCATTTAGACCTAGCAACGACTTGCTTATTCCCAATGATCAGATTATGCATAAGTTACAAATCATATTTGCAACCATTATCACAAAAGTGACAAATTTAACCTCTTGTTACTGAAACAAAATCAGCAAACTTATGATCATAACATTGGAACCGAAATCCAATAAGATCTCAAGGCATGTTCCATTACTAGCATCATGACATCACATGGTCTTTGTAAGGAAACTTCAGAAGCCCCTGACATTTTCAGGAAAGCTAAAGCTTTATTACTACGATATAAATCGATGTAATCTCAGTTCTGCTAACTTCTGATTCAGATCAGTGAAATGAATATATTACCCATCTATCACCATTGACCAGAAACATGTTACCGTTCATGCACGAAGCACAAACCAACACATATCATCATTTACCATGACCTTCGAAGCAAAAACATACTATATAGCATGCAATCAACTCCGTTAGAACACAGATTCATGACGACATAATCGTCCGTCTGACGATTTCCAAACAACGTATGTTTGAAGTTATCTTCCGAACTGTGCGAGTCAGTCTAAAGATTTGCTCCCACTAGGACCATGTCCCTAAGTGAAACAGAGTCTACTAAATGACAATCTTCCTTAGCATGAAAATGCCTTAGAACCATGAAATTCAGTTTTACAACTCTCTTGATCTGAGAAAATTCAAAGTGAGCTTTACAAATTAGAAAATAATTTTTAAAGCCTAGAACTCAAAAGTCAAACTCTCATCAAGTCCATCTGCTCATTTTCTAATTTTCAAGGGAACTGCTTTACTATTGACGTACCCGAAGTCAGATGACATGTCTTCATTAGGACTATCGACTTTCAGGAGTCTAGGCATATAGATCCATTTAACAAATGAATTACCTGCTCGATTACCTTGCAATCACACTCAAACAAATCAAGTGTTTTTCCATAATTTCAAGCACATCACCACGTTAGTAGTAAAACATGAAATTTTCCGCAAGGTTCAGAGATGCATCCCGAATGCCTATCTCTTTTCCAGTCTTTACTTAAAAGATTCATTTCTCATATTTTAATTAACTTACATAAAGTCAATTTTCCATTTTAAGTTAATAAGTTATACGCAATAACTATCCGTTAACTCAAAATAATTTTAAACAACTCCCGATTGAATTATTTAATTCGCTCAATTTTCAAGTAAATCGATATTCAACCAAGGTTAAACATCCTTGAAAAACAAATTCTTAAAAAAGAATTTTAGAGAGCTCGGTCCATATGTGAACAAATCAACATAATGTAGGACTCATCATCGCTCGTTATTAGATAAAGGGCCACGTAGGTCGATATATCATATAACTTTCAAGTTCGTTCGCTTCAATCAAAAATTCAATTAGACAGATAGTCCGATCAAAATTTTGAGAGCAAACATAACCGAAAAGTTGTTTCAACTAACCCAGTTCTCATAACTTACTCCAGCTTGGTCATATAAAAGCGATGATTTGCGTTCGAACCGAATCAGGCTAAGCCCAACTCCTCAAATGCAACCCACCATGTCTCGGTCCGGGTCCAAACCCGACCAAGACAACTCCAATGATCGGTCAAACACGACGAGTCCCCGTCCAAAACGAATCCGGACAGACTAGTCACATTCAACCCATAACAGCAAGTCCAAATATATGCAATTCTATTTCTGAACAGGCCCAAACAAATTAGGCCCAAACAAAACTAGGCCCTGATCTCATCACAAAAGGAGCCAAGCCCAGGCCCGCCCTAGCCCGTGACTCTAGGTCACCCTTTAGCCCGGCTCGACCCGAAGACGGCCCATGATGGCCCGAAGCTTCCAAAAGCTCCTAGCGCCGCCTTCCATCTCTGGCAGTGTAGGAAGATCGCCGTCGATGGTCCTAGGCGGCAGCAGCACCAACGCCACCAACACCCACGAAGGGCGGGCAACATTGGTAGCGCCACCCTGCTCTAGGCCGCCGCCTCCGGTCATCTTCTCCACCTCCCACTGGCCATGGCTGCGAGCTCAAAGCTTCGTCGCATCTCTCACCTTCCACAACCGATGAGAGATTCCCCGTCGGTGAGACCCAGGCGGTGGCGCCACAACCTTCTAATGCTCCGATGGAGGAGCACAGTGGCATGAAAGGCGCCTCCTTGCCATGGATCACCGGCGAGCCGACTACCATCGAGGAGCACGAATCCCTTTTTCATCGGAACCTTGAAAAACCGAACAAAAATGCTCAGATTTCTTGGGGTTTCTTACAGATTCAAGAAGGAGAATCTCGAATCCGTCCATCTCCATGCCTAAAACTGAGCCACGAAGTCTCAATTTTTCAGATCTAGCGAATCTCTGTTGCGAAATCGAGAAGAAGGAGAGGCTCTCCTCACTCCTTGTCGCCTTCGACCCTAGGCGGTGGCGCCGCTGCCTCCAAGCGCTCCGACAAGGAGCACGGTGGCTCGAACGACGCCGCCAAGCCCTAAGTCCGGCGAGAAGCTCTCCAGGAGCACGAATCCCCTAATTTCAAAACCCTCAAGGACCCATATTTCTCAGATCTGGTGAACCTGCTGCGGACTCGAGAAAAACAATTTTTCCAAGCAATAGATTCATATATAATAAGCACACACATAAGAGATCGAAACAACATCGAATCCCCTTATAACAGCATGCAATCAGAGAAAATGGCTAAGGGAGCATGGAGAAGAAAAGAGGGCAAGATGAAGGAAGGCAAACAGGGTATCGGCTCAACCACAAAAAACAGCATATAATTTCCATAAAAGCATAAAATATGCAGTACCCTAGTTCATCAATGAACACGGCAAAACGGAAAAGAAATGGACTTTTCAATTGAATTTAGTTCTAGGAACCTAATTCATGCTGTTATGAATCCGATTTAACAAATTCAAAGGCAATTTGAGCCTAAAGCTCTGATACCAATGATAGAATTTGAGAGATATACGGATTACCTCGAATAGCGGAAGCGGAATCTAGATCGTCTTGCCTTCGAATTTGATCACCGGATAGATCTCCATAGCCCTAAATCTCGTTAGATATTCGGGAGCAGTGAAGAACCTACAATTCACAGCCTACACACCATGGGAAAGCATTGGAGAGGAAGGAGACTCTCTCCACGGAGGAGAGTTCGGGTTTTCTTTCCTGAAAGGAACGTCTGACGAACAGACTCTCTAGGGTTTCAGTTAGTTAATTAGGAGGAGAGGAGTCTCTCCTATTTATCCCTTTATTTATTAGATAAATTAATATATAACGGATATATATTATTTATCTTAATATTAGTTAATTTTTAACGCATAAGAATTACTTACCTAATTACGTAAATTAGACTTTTATATCTTTTGAGCGTATATATAAAATAATGTCCGAATTATAAAATAATTCTAACACCAACACCCATAATGCCAATTCGATTGTTTATTTATTCCTCTTCATCCCTTTGCTTCCCCCACAAGATGGCGTATAACCCCAACACAATGAGCATCGCTCTTAACGCTAGACATGTAATTATACGTGACGAGTACTAAAGTGTTCATTTAATGTAGTTTTCAATGTATACCCAATTCGATTGTTTATTTATTCCTTCTTTTTTTTGTATTTTTTAAACTAATAAGGTGGTTTAGAGTTCGTATGGGACGGGGTTAATAAACTGACTAAAATTATAAACAGGGTAAAAATTTATAAACTGTTGGTAAAAGTAGTTAAAAATTTATGAAAAAATATAAACTCTGTATGGGACAAAAAACAATTTATTTGTAAAAAAGTGGAGTTTATTTGGTTGTTATTAAGGGTATTGTGGTACTTTCAAACCAAATAAACAAAATAAACCTCAAATAAGCTCCCTCAAGTAGCTTTTTTTTAACTCATAATTTTAACTGTTTTAGGCTTATTTTGGGTTTCCATACCCACTTTTTAACTGTTTATTTTTTTAACAGCTAAAATGTAATAATTTTAAAAGTTAAAATTAGTAACCATACACACCCTTAGTGCTCTCTTCGGAGGGTTTGTAAAAAACCCCAATTTGGGGATGATACACCGCCGCCAGTAATACAATCTATACTCCGTCTCTTCCTTCCTCCCGTCGGAGTTTGACAGAAAATCTGGAGAAACACCACGGCACAACCGCCTCTCCGGGGCCTGAAACCACCTCTTCGGAGGCTCAAAACAACCTCTTCGGAGGCCCGAAAACACCTCTTCAGAGGCCTGAAAATCACTGCGGTTCTTCTCAACTCTCCCTCCTCTTCTTTGTGAGGTTGAATCTGAGATTTTCCTCAAGAAAATCCCCAAATCCGGTCTCGATTTGGGCTTGGATAATCTGCCGTGCCTTGGGTTCTTCCCCCTCGGTGGTGTTGGTGTGGTGTCTGTCCCTCGCCTCTCACCGCCGTTGGCGTCTGGTGGTGCCGCCACCGCTGTTAGCTGCTCGTTGCTCTTTGTTGATTTCTTGGCAGGAGTATAATCCAGATCTATTAACTCATATGAAGATGACGACTAAACTCAATTGCAAACTGGGCTTTTGGAATGTCTGGGATTTTATTCCCTCTTCCCTTTTCCCCCTTTCCAAATCCACTGTCTGGGCTTGCCGATGGTGCCGCGGCCTCCTTGTGCTCTGTCGTGGAGTCTTGTCGGTGTCCGTCGCTTGCTCTCGGTGTCCAATCTCGCGTCGTTTCGCGCTTGGGAATCCTCATCCTGGTGATCCCTCGAGTTCTGTCATTCACCGTTGCCATTCTCTGGTTTGCCGTGGTAGCGTCGGGCTCTGGTTGGGGCTTCTCCGATGAAGCGTTGTGTACCCTTTCGGGCTTGTCTAAAGCCTTGGGCCCGGGGCAACTCGATAATAAGTCCCTCTTATTAGGAAATTTTTTTTAATTAATTTATAAAAAATAAAATGTCGAACCTTTATATATATATATATAACACTTAAAAATCTCGCCTCGAAAGGGCTCTTTTAAATCCCGAAAGGATGTGAATAAACCCACCCGAAAGGGTTCGCCTAAATCCCGCAAGGGCTTGACGATATTCTTGTAGGTGAAATCTTGTTGGAGTTTTGTTCGAGCAGCTTGCGGCTCTATTACCGATGTTTCTAGGAGGTCTTCTGCTTGGTTGGGGAGTATGGAGTCTGGAGTCGGGACTGGCTGGGGTCGAGGTGGTGCACTCAGGGCAACTCCGTATCCGGGATTGAGCTTCCTTGGAGTTCGTCTGCACTACCCACAGGAGATAGAGTCCTGCTGTACCGCTGGCCCACGGTGCCACTTTTCAGTGGTGCTTGGCTTCGTTCTTCGGCGGCTTCCTCAGCCTTCTTGGAGTTGGCCTTCTTGGATCGTCTCGTTGTAGTTGTTTATTTCTGCTTGTTTCATTTCGCTTATTATCTGTATTTCTGTATTTTGATTGTACTTTGACGGTTCGCCGTCTGCCGACTTTGTCGGCCTCTCGATGAGTCAGGCCTCTCTGACCTTCGAATTTTTACCTAATAAAAAAAAACAAAACAAAAAAAAGGGTTTAGGGTTTAAACTTAGGGCTTGTTTGGTTGATTGTGGGAAGTACAATTCCCGGGAAGTTACCTCCTAGGAATTGAATTCCCGTGAAATATATTTGTAGAGAATTAAACAAAGATGTTTAGTTAAATTTTGATGTTTAACAATATAAATAGGAAAACTAAAAAAAATACATTAAAAATGGAGGAAGTTGAACTTACCTAATTCCCTTATGTACCTAATTCCCTAGGTAAGTGAACTTCCTACCACTTGGAGGAATTAAAATTCCTGAGAAGTTGAATTTCTGTGTCTTTCTGTCAACCAAACACAAAAAATTATCTCACTTCCTGAATTTTGAAGTTTCTGGGTTTTTAATTGAGTAACTAAACAAGTCCTTAATCTAGAAATTTATTTGGGACAATTGAACTTTCTCGAATTATTAGTGACCAACAAAGTAACATCAATCAACATATTTTACAAGGTTTTCGGATTTAGCCTTTAGTAACAATACAAATTTTCAATTCTTGAAAAAGTTCAATTTCCATCATTATCGATCTATTGATTATGTTACCGCCCTTCGATCGATATTAATTTCTCCCTCACGAGCATTGTGACTGTGAATTGTGAGAATGCAGTTGAAACCCCATGTAGCACTTTACGTGTTACACTCGGTGTTATACTCATTATTTCGGGTATAAATTTATATTAAAAAAATTATATTTATCCCCTATATACTTATATTAACATGTCTATAAACTTTTAGAGGCTCCCGCCTCTCTCTAAAACACCTCTAAACCGAGAATCCCCTTCAACCCCATCACCTTGTAATCCTTCCACCACCATAATCGAGTTCTTAAATTGATCTCTTCACCACCTGCTTCTCCTCTCGTGGGTGAATTTGGTCTGCGTTTCGGGCCGCTTTCCCACTTGGAAAACCCCCAATCCGTGTACCCCAAAACCCTAATTTTCGAATTCGAAGTCCCCTGCTCTCAATCAGCCTGGTTCTGGGTGGGTTTCGACCCTAATCGGTCGCGTACGGTGGTCTCGCCGTCGTTTTAAGTTCCGATGCATCTGTCCGTGCTTGGCCTCCTTATCAAAGTCCGACTCGGACCGATGACTGGGGGTCAGGAGTAGCCCACCGACTCATATACTAGGGCAGCCTAGCACATAAGCCGAGTGAGGTTCCATTCTAAAACCAATTGGCAATAGAAAGAGTAGCCTACCGACTCATATACTAGGGCTTGATATGTTCAACTTTCCGATGTGGGACACTTTTGGTCTCATTCACATCTCTAACACTCCTCAATGTCTTCTCCCTCATGGTGGTCGTCCGGCCTCCTCGATGCCTTGCTATATGCTTGCTCCCGTCATTGTCGGCTCCCATCGGTTGTTGCCGGTGCGGGTGTCTCCATCCGGCTGATTATTCGTCGGCGGTCTTGCTGTGCGGGCTCTTTGAGCCCCCTTAAATTTCCGGCTCCTTTGGGAAAGGAATTAGGAAAAAAAATTAGAATGAATTTTTTATATTAATCTAATTCATTGGATTTTATTTTATTTGTTCTTAGTGAAACCCGCCCGATAAGGGTAAAACAAATTCCCGAAAGGGCTCGAAAATCCCGTAAGGGTTTGAAAATCCCGTTAGGGTTTGAATAAATTCTCTTTCGTCAAAAAGGGATTCAAGGTGCGCGTCTTCAAGGTGGTTCTTGGTTGTGATCCCTGTTGCTCTTGGCGTTCCTCTTCCGTGTTGGAGCTCTGGCAACCGGTGTCGGGATTGGCTGGGGTCGTGGCGGTGTGTATCGAGGCGACTCCGCGTGTAGGAAATTCCTTGGAGGATCGTCTTCACTGCCCACAGGACTGGCTCCTGATTTACCATTGGCCAACGGTGTCGCCGCCTGGGGATGCTTGGCATCGGTTTTAGTCTACGTTGTCTCCAGCATGTAAGGGTTTGGATCGCTTGTTCGTCCGGGATTGTCGCCTCCCACTTTATTGTTGTTGCACCTTTTTATATGTAGCGACGATTGCACCTGGTGAGAAGGTGATAGAAAAGAGGGACAAAAAATGGGATAGAGGATTTTGATCCCACTCACATTGCACTGCTCTCTTAACCGTACAGAATGCAGAAAGAGTAGCCCTCAAGCAATTGCAAAACCCCCCAAAACTCCATTTTTACAAAGAAATCACTGGATGTGCACCCAAACTTCGTCCTTCAAACCCTAGCTGCGCCTCCCTCTTTGTACGTTGCCCTCTGTCTCTTTCTCTCATTAGTCATTACCTACGAGTTTTCATTGTATCTTTAATTAATTCTGGTTATGAATTTGATCTTCGCCTTCTCGATTGTCTTCTACACATTAATATTTCCCCCCTTTCTCGTTTTCTCGTTTGTTGTTAGGGCAATGAAAACGGAAAATGTTCAGCGAATTAGAGTGCAATGTCTAGATTGCGTTGATTTTGGCTTATGATCTGTGTATCGTTGTTGAAATTTTTTAATTTGCTCTTACCAGTGTATAGTTTTTGCATGAAAAGTAGCGATTTTGTAACTTGTTTGAGAGTGTGAAGCTAGTTTCTGTTTGTTCAATCGAACACGTTGATGTCCGTTGATCTTTAATTTGGATAATCTGTATCCTAGCAACGGCTGCTTAATGTTCAAATTTTCAATTTCCGTCATTTTCTTTAAGCTTTTTCATTCATAGGTTTTGTATAATGTTCTAAAGGGGCTCTTTAGTTAAATGTGCTTTGCATCTCTTCAAATATCTGTCTAAATTTCTGTTCGAATTTGCATCTCTTCTTCTGGTTGAATTGGCTAGTTTTTAAATAAAAAATCTTGTTTGTTTTTTGTTCTTGCAAGTTTAGTCCTTGAGATGAATTAGTTATTCCATCACTACCCTAAGGTGCGACTTTCCCTATAGGATAGCTTCTCTTATGAGTTCATCCACTTCCATTTAATTTTGATCTTGAACTTAGAGTATTTACTTATATCCCCTGTACACTTCAGATGTTTCTTCCACATAAGAAATATCCCACCACCTTCAACCATCTACTTGAATATTTTTTTTACTTCCTTTGGAAGCTCCTTACCTCTGATATTGAACATAGAACTTACCTTCTTTCACATGTAACAGGTCAGAAATCTTGGACTAACCACTGATGTCCCTTTGCTTGAGAATTATGCACTTCAGGTTAATCACTTTATGGCTGTAATAGAACTTTATGCAACATTTCTTGAGGTAGCCTAGATTGCATCATTCATTGATGAGCCGTCACTTTCCAAAGTCTTAAGTTGCATGATGCTAACACTTATACTTGCAGAATCATAATTCCAGAACTAAAGAAGTAAATGGAAACAGTGTGCATGTCATTCAGTCCCATCTGAAACCAAGTAAAGAGACATCTTGTTTTGATTCCAATAGATCCAGAGTGAAGGTGTCAAGGGAGGAGCTTAATGCACGTGACAAGGTGAGGCTGCTTGCCAATGTAAGTCTTTTTATGTCATCATGTGTTATTTTGCTGGTTTCCATTTACTTAGCAGACCACCAATCTTTCTGCTATGTGAGTGTCTCACTGTTCCCTTCAGCCTGTATACAATATTGATATACAATGTTTGGTCTCTTGCTATTTTTCAGGAGAGAAGATGTAGGATCACCAAATGCATTCAAGATTTGGAGAAATTGCTTCCTCAGCCAGCAAGGGTGAGAAGTGCATGTTTTCAGTTTATTTTGTTGGATCATTTATATGTCAAAATTATTGCAGTTTCAATGTGCTCATGATCCTACTGTTAAAGTTTCACACTTACATAACATGTCTGAAGTTTTTGAGCCATGAGTTTTCTTTCAATCACATGATTGTTTATGTCAGTTTAATTCTTTATTCTTAGAATGGAAATAGTTCCCTATTCTTATTCTGAAAAATACTGAAAAGAAAAGGTTATCTTATGATGCGAAGTACGTTCCATAGATTTTTTTTTTATGTTTCTAAAATGAGTTCTACTTATTATATATTACGGAGTTTACGAAAAATAATTTTGTCCTAACTGTTCTTCCTTTTAGGATATTCTGACAGGAATATGGCTTTACACCTTCAGTGGTTAGTTATGGGTGTTTAATCAATCTTTATACCAAGTTATGGCTGAGATACTTGATTTATTGCATCGCCGAAGTGCTTAGTTTCCCTTTCCTTAGAAAACAACAACAACAACAACAACAACCCAGTATATCCCGCAAAAGCAGGGTCTGGGGGGTCAGGATGTACGCACTCCTTCCCCGAGCAAGTCGAGAGAGTGTTTCCGATAGACCCGGAACAATAGGATACCAGAACAACAAGAAAGCATTACTCATAGAGGGAAAACAATATCAGAAACGAAGCAGGAAGAAGACAGGAAAATAGCAAGGACAATAAAGCAAAACATCAGGACCCAAAACTCTATACATCCACGGTCCGAATGCACCGCCTCCAGTGGTCCCTGTCCGCAGTCATAGCTTCCGACAGATTCAGAAGATTAAGATCGTGCTGAATGACCTCCTTCCAACTCTTCTTCGGTCTACCTCCAATGGTTTTTTTTATTGCTAGGCATGCAAGCTGAAATTAGGAGATATGAAAGGGGCACTATGGGACACTGATTTGGCAGTTCATGACAACCAGAATAGTGTGAAGGCTCATTTTCGCAAGGGGCAGGTTGGTATCAACTTGCATGATAAGCTGGTCATTAACAGTTTCATAGGTCTTAGTTACATACATCACTAAGGATTGAAAAATTGTCTAATTCAATCTGTAGCTTGTCTTTCATTGTTTGCTTTTTTTTGAGCAGGCACTCATGGCACTCAATTAGATAGATGAGGTCCTTGAAAGCTTCTCAAGGGCTTTAGAGTTGGAGCCGAATAATGTTAGATTTCACCCTCTTAATAAGAATTCACAGTTCTTTTCTTTACAATATTGATTGAGCTATTTTTCTTCTCTTGTGCCTCATGACTCCCCTTCAGTTGTGGTGAGGAAAGAGCTAGCAGCTGCAAAAAAGAAGGTTAGTGATCTTTTCATTTGCATATCTATTCAGTCAACATCTGCAGTGAAGGCCTAAATTAAAGTCAGTGGAAACCTGCTATCACACGCACTCTAAAAATTGATATTCTGCAGATTATTGAGCGAAACACTAAAAGCCACACCAGTTAACCTTAACCTAGAGAAATTACAAAATTAGTTTGCTATTCTTAGATCGTAAAATTTTTACCACATTAAATTACAGAATTCGACCGGCAAATTTATTTGACTTAAAAATGTCATAACTCTCAAGCCATCTTAATATTCTCTAGCTAAAATAATTTTAGTTTAAGACCATGTAAATTAAAAATGCACTCAATGTTTATTTACATCAAAACTATAAAAGATCAATTCCTAAAACAACATAAAATAGATCATAAATTCGATAAAATAAAATAAAATAAAATCAATAGCTCGATAAAATATGTTAATCCATTAATATAATTGGTAAGTGTAATAAATACTCTATCAATATAATTGGTAAGTGTAATATAATTGACCTGTCAGGTATGGCTTTACACCTTCAGTGGTTAGTTATGGGTGTTTAATCTATTTATATAACAGGGAATAACACTAAATACCACAATTTCAGAAAAGTTTGCAAAAATGCCACCGTTTTCGGAATATTGGCAAAAATGCCATTTTCTCGAAACATTTGCATAAATGTACAGGTTTTGACCCCCCCAAACCGGCTATCGGTTGTAATTAATGCAAAAAAAAAATTGAAAAAGAAAATAGAGTCATCATTACCTACCTAGTAGGGGAGAGGCAAGGCGGGAAGGAGTAAAGGCAATCCCATCACCATCTCCCTTCTCGTTCCAAACCGATACAATAGCAAAGAGAGAGAGGCAGTTGCAGAGACGCCAGAAGAAAAAGAGAGAGAGGGCGGTTGCGGTAGCGGTTTCTTCTAGCATACACCAAAGGAGAGAGAGCGGGGAAGTCCATCGTCGCCGGAAAGGACACAGCAGCCACGACCCGACGACATACAGAACAGGTACGCCCTTTTACTCTTCTCCCTTTGGTGGTAGGGTGCGTGGGTGTGGGTCGGGGAAGCAGTGGGTGAAGGGGTTACGGCAATGGCGGCTTGAATGGCAGGTCGGGGTGGTGGTTTTCTTGTTTGGATAATGGTGGGTGGTGGTGGCATGAGTGGTTTTCGTGTATGGAAAGGGGAAATCGGTGGTTAGGGTTTCCAATTGGGTGACAGTGGTTTTCGGAATGGGTTAGGGCAACGGTCGGGGAACTATGGATAGGGGAAATTGGTGGTTTGAGGTTCGAATTGGGTGACAGGGGTTTGACATTGGGTGACAGGGGTTTCCAATTTGGAGAGAAGGGTTTGTAAATGTATTGTGGTAGGCGGAATACGAGAATTGGCGAGCTGTGGAAATTGGGATATGTGGATGTCATAGGTGTCCTATTGAAGGAGGTTTGAGGTATTGGTTATAATAGGCTTCCGATTCAAAATGGGTGACATGGGTTTCACACTGAGTGACATGGGTAGAGTGACATGGGATAGTCTGTTAGGTGACAGAGGGAGACGAATATAAATGGTAGAAGCTGAGTTTGTTGGTGTGATGGAAATTGCAGGACATGGGTAGAGTGACATGGGATAGTCTGTTAGGTGACAGAGGGAGACGAATATAAATGGTAGAAGCTGAGTTTGTTGGTGTGATGGAAATTGCAGGAGAAAAATGGTGAGGACGAAGAGAGAGAGATAGAGACCGAATATTAGGAGTGAAGGGAGGCGGTTGTGAAGTGAAGGGAAAGGGGAGAACCCGTACCGGAGAGGGAGGAAGACGCCGGAGAAGCCCGTACTGGAGAGGAAGGCGCAGGAAAACAGGTACAACTCAATTGGATTTTAAAATCCGTCCTCACCCATCTCTAAAACTCAGAATCTTCACTTAATTTGCATTCTTCCCCACTTAATTTGCATTCTCCCATTGTTTCGTACCGGAGAGGGAGGTAGTCGCCGGAAAACGGACCAAGCCGCCGGAGAAGGCAGTACCGGAGAGGAAGGCACAGGAATACAGGTACAACTTAATTGATTATTTAAATCTGTCCCTACCCATCTCTACAATGCTGAATCTTCACTTCATTTCCAATCTTGCCCACTTCATTTGTATTATTCCACTATTTCGTTGTAAGGCATGCAATTTGGGATCGAAATAAAAAAACTGAAATTGGGGATTAGGAATTACTGTCATTTGGGGAATTGGGGAATTCCTGTCAATTGGGGAAATGGGGATACGGGGTAATACAGATCTGGGCTAAAAGGGGTGTGGGGAAGTGAGGAATTGACAGACAAGAGCAAGGGAGGTTGAAGAAGAGGGTCGGAGGCTTGCGGGTCCTTTTACCCAGATTGGGATAGTGGAGAAAAACCCCTGTCAGAAACGGGTACTGTAGGACAATAGGGACAAGAGAATTGACAATCATGACACGAGCTATTTTGTTGGGTGACAAGGGTTACTTCAGTAGGTGACATGGGCCTTTTATCATGAAACAGTCGCAGACAGACTTATTCAGAAGGGGGTGAGTTTGTGTGGATATTGATAATGTTCATGTGCACTTAATTGCAGGAAGAACATGGTTCGGTCCCAGAATTTGAGGAGGAAAGGTGTCCGGGCACCTAAGAAGGTGGAGCCCCGACTCGTAGTGCCGGAGGAGAAGCATTTCCGAGGCCGGGTCAACCACTGTTCCAAAGTGTCTCTGCTCGTCAACATGGACGACTGGGTTGACCCCGTCGATTGGGAGAAGCTGCAGCGAAGCCAATTAGGGGGTATTGTGCAAATGGCAAACCGGGTTCAATTCTCGTCGCAACTACTGCATTACGTGTTACAAAGGCAGCTTGTGACAGAAAAGAAGTGGGAGACTTGGTACATGCTTCAAGGCAAGCTGCGGTGATTCTCTATCAAGGAGTTTGCGCTCGTGACTGGGCTGCGGTGTGGTCGAGTTCGGGGGGAAGACACAGAGACGGAGGATGACAAGAAGACAAAGAAGGCTCTCAAGGACTTATTCGGAATGGACAACATGAAGGTCGGTGAGCTGGAGAACGCCTTCAAGAAATCCATCTTGAAGGAGCCGAGTGCTCGAAAGCGTTTTAAGATCGCTCTCCTACTCATCGTCGAAGGAGTTCTGCTGGGGGAAGAACCCAGGAAATCCATACGAGGGTGGATTGTGAGGCTTGTGGAGAACGTTGATCGATTTCTGGATTACCCCTGGGGCAGGGTTGTGTACGAGGCCACCCACCAGTCCCTGTCGGGGGTCATAGAACGACGTGTCGCTGACCTGAAGCCGAAGGCAAACGACAAGGACGATCGATATGGATATGGGCTTATGGGTTTTCCGTATGCGTTCCAGGTAAGCAACTTCACCGAACTTATGCTTGAACTAGTACGCGCAATTGATGGACTCATTCGAGTGACATGTGTGGTTGTATTAGATTTGGTTGTACGAAGCTGTGCCGGGGATTGGGGAGGCGTTCGCCAAGCGGGTCTCGAACACGGCGTTGCCTCGCATGCTGAGGTGGACAGCCGATGACGACAATCTAATGTATGAGACGATCCAGTCCCGCATGGACCCTGAAAAATCTGATAGAATCAAGGTCGAAGACAACCTGATACTAGTACCGAAGGCCGGCGAGTATGATTTGATGCGCGGGTGCTTCTACTAGCATGAGGAGCCTGACCTCTACTTTGATGACATTGAGGCTGCGTTGGCACCGAGTTATTACGGTGAAGGCTCAGCCAAGTCCGGCCCGAGTTCGGAGCAACGAGATGGGACCAGTGAATCCTGGGAGGATAAGTTGGTGAAGTCAGTAGAACTAATGTTGGAGAGGATGGGAACCATGTCAAGTTGGATGCGGAGCATGGATGAGAAGGTACGTGTAACGTGTGTGGCATTTGTGACACCAGTATATTTTATATGTGACACGGATAACTGTCAGAGGTGACACGGGTTACTTATCTCCCAATGCTGAATAACATTCGCTAACCACCCCTCATTTATGCACTTTCTGTATCAGATGAAGGTGTTGGAAGGTTTTGTGAATGGGATGCGAGATGGGCAGTCGAATGCAGGAGGTGAGCAGAAACCAATGGGCGATGTATGTGGAGAGGATAACGACCGAAAGAACGGGGGGACAGAAGGACGAACTAGGGTGGAAGACCAGCGACCAGAAGGAGAAGAGGAGGTAATTTGGTTGTTACTTGGCATGGTATTTTCTGAAACCACGGTGAAGGGGTTATAGAATCAGCAATTTTTAATGTGTGACTATTTTGCACACACCGCACACGGTTGTTAAAGTGAATCGACACGTATTAATATGTTAAGTGACAAGGGAACAAATATATGATCTTAATCACAGTTGACATAACCGTAACCAATTGCCAGATCTCAGCGGCGGTCAAAGACGATACCGTTCGAGGAACTGGGGGATACGTCAGTGGCCAGAAGGTCGGGAACCATAGGGATGGTGAGGACATAAGCGGTAAAGCCGGTTCAACGGTTGTACCACCTACAGGGAACGACGAAGCGACGCGGGAAGGACAGGATGAGAACAAGGTAAAATGGCTGTTACATTTCCTGTCATTTAAATCTATAGTAGTACGTAAGTGACAAGTGTATCACCGTTAGCCGACACGAGTGCAGATCAGGGTGACACGGGTTTGAAAATTTTTTTTCCTTCACCGTTCGAACTGTAAAACCTATTGGCAGATCCCAGAGCCTGCAAGACCGGAGCCCGTTCGAGGCAGGAAGAGTAAGAGAGGTCAAGGAGGTGAAGGAGAAGTGAAGCCCCCACCTGAGAAGAAAACGCGGGGCCGAAAAGGGAAGAACGTTGTCGAAGGCGCGGTCACAATTAAGCTGGGTCTTGTTTCCGTGTCAGACAACGATGGGTTCCTCCGGTGGATGGATAGGTGACACTCATCAGCCGACTTACCCAACTTATTGCATAGAGGACTCCGATCCCCTAACATTGTGTTTGTGGTTGTGCAGCGGGGATGAGGACAGATGCAAGACTGCATACGGCACGGCGCTGAGTAAGGAGTTCTTCACCGCACTAAAAACGCCCACAGTTTGGCTAAACTCTGAGGTACGATACCCGCCTAAGTGACTGTCTTTGTCTTTTGAATGACAAGGTATGTACTGTAAAAGGAAGTGGAATATATTTGGATTTTGACTAGGGTTGTAATCGATGCAGCACATGGAACAAGCATGCTATCTTCTTCGGAAAGGGTTAACGGAGAGGGCCGGCGACTTTGCTGGTCGAGTTGTCGTTGTGGACACATATTTCGGTCGCTATCTGCAGACCGAGTGGGGCAAATACAAGAGCGATGAGGGTAGCTACCAAGTCGACGAGAAGCTGCTTGGCTACTTCGACGGGCGGTCCCCGGCGATGATAGGCCGGGCGTGGGAAGGGGCGGAACTCATCCTCCTACCTTTGAACGTGGACAGTGTTCACTGGATCGCCGTCGCGATAGATCTGGTGGGGTGGCAGGTAAGGGTTTATGATTCGGACGTGTACATCGTCAGGGACCGCCATCTGCCGGCACACTTAAGCTGCATCACCCACCTTATCCCCGTACTGATGAAAGGCCACCCCGCGTTGATGGCTACCTACAGCGACAAGTTGCCAAACCCGTTCACCCTTAGTCGCGAGAAAAGGATTCCGCAAAACAAGCAGAGGTAATTTATGTCCAACACTTAAATATATCTTCGTCTCATAGTTGCATCTGCCTTTAATGAATATGACTCCGGCGATTCTCTATTGCAGTGGAGACTGCGGACCGTACACGATCAGGTTCATGCAACTCCTCACGAAGGACGCCCCCACCTACGACGGTCTTGACGACGTTTTCATCGGGGCGTACAGGCACATGCTCGCTGTTCGCATCTTCAATGGTACAGGGTTATGATCTCAGTTGTGATCACCATTGACCATTGTTATGAAATTTTATGTTATGGTCTATGCATGTTATGAACATCGTTTTTATTGTGTTGGATATTTATGAACATGGTTGCTGCTTCTCACATTTACTTGTGGACGGGAGTTCACTAGGTTGGTATTTGAACTATTTCGCATTGTTTGTCTTCGGTGAGTGGTTATGTGTTGCGGACTTATACATTATTTGTATCATAATTTGTAAACATTTGCTGACCATGTTGGCATGGTGGGAACATTGGTTATAATTAGTTCCAAAATACCCCTGCCACCATACTTGGATTCCCGTGTCAACTTACGTGATTTTTCGTGTCACTGATGGTGAGTAGGGTGATTTTCTAACCTTGTTTATTAGTTCATAGGTTCATATACGAAATGTCACAACGCCGTGTGACAGGTCCTTGCATAAATTTCCAAGGTCTCGTGGATGATTGCATGAGATGTAGCAACGAAGTAAGTCGGTTGAAAGTCATAATTTAAGTTGTAAGGAGTAATCCATTATCACCGAACTTGCAATCCCGTGTCACCTGACGTGAATGTCCGTGTCACTGCTGGCGAGTAGGGTGATTTTCTAACCTTGTTTAAGTGTTGATAGGTTCATATACGAAATGTCACAACGCCGTGTCACAGGAAGCGCATAAATTATCATGGTCTCGTGGATGATTGAATCACATGTAGCAACGAAGTTAGTCGGCTGAAAGTGATAATTAAAGTTGAAAGAAAAAATCCAGTGTCACCGAACTTGCAATCCCGTGTCACCTAACGTGAATGTCCGTGTCACGGATGGCGAGTAGGGTGATGTTCTAACCTTGTTTATGTGTTGCTAGGTTCATATACGAAATGTCACAACGCCATGTCACAGGAAGCGCATAAATTATCATGGTCTCGTGGATGATTGAATCACATGTAGCAACGAAGTTAATCGGTTGAAAGTGATAATTAAAGTTGAAAGGAAAAATCCAGTGTCACCGAACTTGCAATCCCGTGTCACCTAACGTGAATGTCCGTGTCACGGATGGCGAGTAGGGTGATGTTCTAACCTTGTTTATATGTTGCTAGGTTCATATACGAAATGTCACAACGCCGTGTCACAGGAAGCGCATAAATTATCATGGTCTCGTGGATGATTGAATCACATGTAGCAACGAAGTTAGTCGGTTGAAAGTGATAATTGAAGTTGAAAGGAAAAATCTAGTGTCACCGAACTTGCAATCCCGTGTCACCTAACGTCAATGTCCGTGTCACGGCTGGCGAGTAGGGTCATGTTCTAACCTTGTTTATGTGTTGCTAGGTTCATATACGAATTGTCACAACGCCGTGTCACAGGAAGCACATCATTTTTCTTTTTCTCGTGGACGATTGAATGTCATGTGGCAACCAACTTACTCGGTTGAAACGCACATTAGAAGTTGTAAGGAAATACCCCATGTCACCACACTTGTAATCCCGTGTCACATAACGTGATTGTCCGTGTCACCTCTGGCGAGTAGTGTGAATTTCTAACCTTTTGTATGTGTTCATAGGTTCACTAACGAATTGTGACAAGGCCCTATCATACGAACCACATAATTTGACAATTTGTCTCCTCATGGATCATTCAATGTAATACACATGCAAAACACCAACAAGTGGAAATCTACTAGACATGCAGAATATACGAGGGACATTGCCCTAAACATACCATATCCGATACTACACGCACCATTCATAATGGTGCAACCACACTCGGCATTCCAAAAAACGACAACTAACCGACCGTGGGTGAGACATTGTTTGTAACTACCCATACATAGGCCCCCAACTGCAACAAATGGGGGCCATCCGCCACATACGGAGTCCTGGCGGAGTCCAAAAAAACCACAGCTGTTTGGGATCACATCAGTATTTGGCAACTACTACAACAAAAGCACAAGTTTTGGCAAAAAAACAAAGACAAGTAGCTTCGAAGCTCCTAAGCCCGGGTGACCAGACGGACCATAACTCCCATCATCAGGACGAGAATCCACCCCATCAGCCTGTTCCATCGTGTGAGTTGTCTGGTGCGGAGCTGGTCACTAGCGTGGCCGACCCACTTCCCACATAGGAAGGAGCCCACCCGGACCAAACGCTGCGCCAGGTGCCTGTTGCAAGCCTCGCTCCTCACCAACTTGTTGGCGAGGACCAAGTTCTCATCAATTGTGGCCTGCAGCGACCTCTGGCTAAACTCCAACTCGATATTTGTGGCCTCCAGGGTGGACTGGGTGGCCTGCAGCTGAAGAGTGGTTGTCTGGACATGGGTGCGGGCGGCTTCAAGTTCAGTGCGCTGGGCGGCCATAACCCCCTCCCGGGCAGCATCCCGGTTGAGCAGGTTTTGGACTCGCTGGCGAAGGTCGGTGAGCTCTTCGGCGGCCAAGTCAAATAGCGCGTTGTCCTCAGCAACCTGGTCGGGCTCTGACTCATCATCATCCTCGTCCTGATCACGACGGTCACTGCGGCTTCTCCCGTAGTCGTAATCTGAACGGAGCCAGAAGTACCTGCGGTCGTCGCCACTCTGATAGCTCCGATCGCTGTCGGAGTCTGTGTCAATGTCGCTATCTGAGTGCGGCCACATTCTTCCTACCAGTACAAGGGAAAATAAACCTCAGATGCCAGAATAAAACCAAACAAAAGAACATACGTACCTATGACAAATATGTAAGCCTGTTTTAGATTGGACACAAGTACATATATGTGGAAAAGATGAATGGTGTTAGGAAATGATATGTCACCAAACAAGTAAAGGAGAATGTGAAATATAAGGTAAAATAATGTCCGGACCTTATAATGTTTAGAAGGACAGAACTATGTGCAAGCAAAGTTGTAATTGGTAAATACAAGCGTGAAAATCAAACTCATATGAATGATTTAAAGTTCTGACAAAGTTATGTTACAAATGGAAGAAATCACCCGTGTCACCAACTAACACATCCCGTGTCACCAAAAGTTGAATCCCGTGTCACCATTTACAAATACTACGCAGCCATCCTACTAACAACCTTCACAGACAAAGACAAAGGTTGCAACTTTCATAGGCTTAATCATATTTATGCTTTAGATTAACACAGAAAGGATGCTAAATATGCTATTTGTTTTTGAATCCTAACAAGTTCGTATATATGAAGAAGATGAATGGGAGAGAGAGATGATATGTCACCAAAAATAAGCACATGCAAGATAACACACATCTGGAAATTTTGACTTCACAAGCCACACATGGCAATCGGGGTTGTACTTACTTGGAATTGAAAGCTTCGAACACAAACTTCGAATCGACGAAAACCCTAAATTACGAACACTGAAATTTCAACACATATGGCAATCGGGGTTGTACTTACATGGAATTGAAAGCTTATGGATGAGGTTGACCACCACTGGTGAACCAAAGATGATGGCGTCGCTTCTTCTTCCGGAAATTGTTTGTGGCTTGCAAGGGAAGAGTGGGAGTGATATGACCGATGGAGATGACTGATATTTATGAAGAGAGAGGGGCTCCATGTGGGGGGGTGGGTTTGGTGAGGATCACCAAATTTCGGATCCCGTGTCAAGTAACATAATAACCCTTTCAACCAATATGACAATGTCTAAGCTCGTAAATGTAGATTTTTATGTCTTCAAATCAAAATATATTGTGTAACTAACATTTTTTCCGTCATTAAATAACCTTAAATTAAGAAACTTTGTTATATAAATTAGTAATTTATTATGTAATTATATTTCGAGGATCATACGATCCCCTAATGGGATGTTACGATCCGATACACGGACCCTATTGTCATTCGATCCTAGAATCCCGATCCTAATAACCTTGCCTTCAACATTAAATATAGGTCAATTAGCACTAATATACATTTGAATATGGTAACAAGGTTGGTATTTTTGTACGTTGCTATGAAGTACAACATCTGTTCCAGAAAACTTGTCATTTTGCCTTTTAACACCCGCATATTTGTAGAGAAATAAATATACAAATTATCTACTTTCGAATTTATTTGTAAAAACAACTTCGTACCTATTATTATCAAGTACAAACTTGTTACAAATATTGTTAGGAACACCTAAATGTTATATAGATTTTTGAATTACAACTACGGGAGCTTGAATAGTCTACGACACTTTATTCCGAACGACAACTACGTGTTTCGAATTCTTTACCCCTTTTTTTACTCTATGTATGCGGTAATGTTTATTTTGCCGGCATCCGCGTGGCGTTTTTGGTCGGAAAGTTGACCGGAATACACAACTGTATTATTTTTTGTGAATAGGGCCATAGTTCCTATATGAATCGGTAAATATCAAAGTTTGTATTGTTTTTGGTCAAAAGTGGATACTTGGTATTATTTTTGTCCATTTTTCCAAATACTTTTGAATATGAAGTACTAGCTCCGATCCGTTGCGAAAAAACTTAATAAACTGGAACAAAACCGTCATTACTTCCTCCGTTATTTAATTGAATAAAGGGTGAAATTATATTCTATCATCCGTTAATCATTTAAAACAAGGGTTAGTAAGTGATGTATAGGGTTAATCCGTTATACATATAATATTTTTGATCACAATATGACATAGCAATATTGTAACCGGTTATCAATTGAACAAAAACAAAATTTAACAAAATTAGTAGATTGACACGGCTCGTCCACTTCCTCTACCACTTCCACTTGACCCTTTAAAATCTGCGCCTGTGCCTCTTCCACTTCCTCATCCGGCCACATGCATTGCGTGTAAAGTACACTGCACTTGCACACGTCTTTTCCTCTGAATTACCTTCCACACGGCTCGTCTCTTCCTCTTCCGGCGGCAGGTACGTTCTCCGACGCCGTGTTATAGGCAACCCATTCTCCCTTAAATTGCATCATCCCATTCCCTTCAATTCAATCATCCTCCCTCACCAACTAGAACCCAAATTATCCCATTCCCTTCAATTCAATCATCCTCCCTCACCAACTAGAACCCATATTAACATAGTTGCAATGGATCAAGGAAGGAACGTTAGGGCAAGGAAATCAGAGGCATTGACGCTTCTAACACTACCAATCGAGCTCCTACTGGATATTGTCGGTCGATTAGCAGTCGAATCTATACAGGATGTCTTCAGATTACGGTTAAGGTATTCCCTCCGATGTTTATTTAGTTAAAATATGTATTCGCAAACAATTTGATTGCCTTATTTGTAATGCAGTTGCAAAACTTTGGATGTGGTTGGAAAACACACTTGTGTGCTTGCGAAGATGGCAATTGAGTATCAGGATGACTGGGGAATGTCGCTTGTTGTCGCATCCAGAAACGATATTCATGCCAGAAGATTCTTCGATCAATGCGTCCACGCGGGAAACCCGGAGGCAATCTTTCAGCGAGGAATGGTAAGATGGTGATTGTCGAAGATTGGTTCGGTGTATGCATTATCATAGTTCCTCATAGCTTCATTTGAACATGCAGGTTCACTTCTTCACAAATTGCGATCACGAGGCAGCCATTCGGGATCTTCTACAGGCGTCGGAGTTGGGACACGACGTGGCAACCTATGTTTGTGGCATAGCTATGTATTGTTGCGGATGTGAAGACCTCAAACCCAAAGGCTTTGCATTACTTAATAGTGTGAAACAGAAGTTGGGGTATAAAATAGTTTCGTGTCGCCGGAGAGTTGCTGATCTTTGTTATTCCATTATCGAAATTGGACGAAGACCATCCTTCAAGTGGAAGCCGAACACATGTACAAATATCACCAATGCAACGGCAATTCGGAGTTGTCGAAGATCAAACTTCTGGAAAAATTATCAGCTCCTTGCTGAAGATCAAGATGATGCTCTTTCTTGTGATGAATGCACGTGCACAATTGAGTGTGGGTTTGTCGACGGTTTGCTTCAGTGGATTACACGACATCTGGTGGAATAAAAACTTGCCTCAGTTTGGTCCATGAAGTTAGGTTCAGTTTCATTCTATCTGTAATGTTTTGTTATAACATATGAAGATTTGTGTGTTTCTGTATCCAAATCTTATGAAATGGGAGCTTCAAAAAATTTGATCAATTCTGAAACTTTTCTTTTTTTGGTTGAATTTATTTTTGGTTGAATTTAGATAACTTTGTTGGTTGATTTTAGAAACTATATCGTTTTAGGTATAATTGGCAGGCCCATAATGAAATTTAAACCAACATTGTTCACAACAAAGGACAACAAATCAGTTCACAACAAAGGACAACAAATCAGTTCCATAATGACATTTAAACGAGTGACAAGAGAACCCCTTCAACCTGACACGGTAATACAAAGAGGGTGACAGGGGTTTTTCACATAATCCATCCACATAAGTACCGCGATGTTCTTTACCACTTACCCCTAGAGTTTAACCAGTCTCCAAAAGTAAATGTATCCAAACAACCAAAGGAGATGACTGAAACCAACGTTTTTCACAACAAAGGACAACAAATCAGTTCCATAATGGAATTTAAACGAGTGACATGAAAACCCCTTCAACCTGACACGGTAATACAAAGAGGGTGACAGGGGTTTTTCACATAATCCATCCACATAAGTACCGCGATGTTCTTTACCACTTACCCCTAGAGTTTAACCAGTCTCCAAAAGTAAATGTATCCAAACAACCAAAGGAGATGACTGAAACCAACGTTTTTCACAACAAACGACAACAAATCAGTTCCATAATGGAATTTAAACGAGTGACATGAAAACCCCTTCAACCTGACACGGTAATACAAAGAGGGTGACAGGGGTTTTTCACACAATCCATCCACATAAGTACTGCGATGTTATTTTCCACTTACCACTAGAGTTTAACCCGTTTCCAAAAGTAAATGTATCCAAACAACCGAAGGAGATGACTGAAACCAACGTTTTTCACAACAAACGACAACAAATAAGTTCCATAATGGAATTTAAACGAGTGACATGAAAACCCCTTCAACATGACACGGTAATACAAAGAGGGTGACAGGGGTTTTTCACAGAATCCATCCACATAAGTACTGCGATGTTCTTTACCACTTACCACTACCGTTTAACCAGTCTCCAAAAGTAAATGTATCCAAACAACCAAAGGAGATGAATGAAACCAACGTTTTTCACAACAAACGACAACAAATCAGTTCCATAATGAAATTTAAACGAGTGACATGAAAACCACTTCAACCTGACACGGTAATACAAAGAGGGTGACAAGGGTTTTTCACAGAATCCATCCACATAAGTACCGCGATGTTCTTTACCACTTACCACTAGAGTTTAACCAGTCTCCAAAAGTAAATGTATCCAAACAACCAGAGGAGATGACTGAAACCAACGTTTTTCACAACAAACGACAACAAATCAGTTCACTAACAAAATTTAAACGAGTGACATAAAAACCCCTTCAACCTGACACGGTAATACAAAGAGGGTGACAGGGCTTTTTCACATAATATTTATCATACAAAAACCCTGAATACTTACTCCGTTATTTTGTTGAACAAAGGGTTAAATTTTAAACTTTAATCCGTTACTTTTGAAAACAAGGGTTAGTAAGTGTTTTATAGGGTTATTCCGTTATAGTTATTTAGTGCTATTTCCTGTAAAATATATTTGTAACGAATATCACATATCAAGATTCTAACCGACATTTAATTGAAGAAATAGATAATATAATAAAAATATTAATTAATAGAATGAGATTAAAACCACGGCAGTTATTTGTTAAGAATATCTCTTCCGCTTGCTCTTCCAGTTCCGCATCCACATCCATTGCGTTTCAATTGTACATTGCACTTGCACACGTCTCTTACTCTGAATTACATTCCACACGGCTCGGCTATTCGTCTTCCGGTGGCAGTTACGTTCTCCATTGCCTTGTTATATATAGGCAACTCATTCTCCCTTTAATTGCATCATCCCATTCCCTTCAGTTGCATCATCCTCCTTTACCAACTACAACCGAAATTAAGATAATTGCAATGGATCAAGGAAAGAACGTAAGGGCAAGGACGGCAGAGGCATCGACGCTTCTTACACTGCCATTCGACATCCTATTGGATATTGTCGGTCGATTAGCAATTGACTCTATAGAAGATGTCTTCAGATTACGGTTAAGGTATTGCCTCCACTTTTGATTTCGTAATTTTAGGTTTTGGAAAAAAATTTGATTCCCTTCCATGTGATGCAGTTGCAAAACATTTGATTTGGTTGGAAAACACAAGTACGTGCTTGCGAAGATGGCAATTGAGTACCAGGATGACTGGGGAATTTCGGTTGTTGTCGCATCGAGAAACGATAGGCACGCCAGAAGTTTTTTAAATCAATGCGTCAACGCGGGAAACCCGGAGGCAATATTTCAGCAAGGAATGGTAAGACGTACGTTCAGGATCATTGTTTCGGTGTATGCTTTATCATAGTTCCTCATAGCGCCATATAAAAATGCAGGTTAAATTCTTCACAAATTGCGATCACGAAGCAGGCATTCAAGATCTTCTTAAGGCATCGGAGTTGGGACACGAGGTGGCAAGCTATGTTTGTGGCATAGCTATGTATTGTTGCGGATCTGAAGACCTCAAACCCAAAGGCTTTGCATTACTTAATAGTGTCAAACATAAGTTGGGTTATAAAATAATATCGTGTCGCCGGAGAGTTCATGATCTATTTTATGATATTCTGGTAATTGCTCGAAGACCTTCCTTCAAATGGAAGCGGAACACATGTCAAAATATCACCAATGGAACGGCGATTCGGAGTTGTCGAAGATCTAACCCCTGGAAAAATTTTCAGCTCCTTGCTGAAGATAAAGATGATGCTCTTTCTTGTGAGGAATGCACGTGCAGAATTGAGTGTGCTTTAGTCGAGGGTATGCTTATGTGGATTACACGAAATATGGTGGAATAAACTTTTGCACATGTGTTCGGTCAATTAAGTTTGGATAATTTTGGTACTATATGTATTCTGTTATTATAACATGTAATGATATTTTTGTTAATGTATCCAAATACGATCAATTGGAGCTCATAAAAAATTTATCAAATGAGAGACTATATCTTTATTGGTAGAATTTACAAACTATATATTTTATGGTAGAATGAAGAAACTATATGTTTTGTGATAGATTTCAACTCGAATTATAGGTCAACTTACACAAATATACAATTCAATATGGTCACAAGGTTGGTATTAAACCCTGTAGGACATACACTCACAAGAATTAAACATGACCTGAAAGTAAGTGTCGCCTCCCGAATGATACACATAAAATTACAACCAGTTACATGATAACGCCTTCAACCAGACGCGGTAATACATAGAGGGTGACAGGGGTTTAGGACAGAATCCTTCCACGAAAGTACTGCGATGTTCTTTACCACTTAGCACTAGAGTTTAACCCGTTTCGAAGAGTAAAAGTATCCAAACAACAAAAGGAGATGACGGAAACCAACGTTGTTCACAACAAAGGACAACAAATCAGTTCCATATTGAAATTTAAACGAGTGACATGAAAACCCCTTCAACCTGACACGGTAATACAAATAGGGTGACAGGGGTTTTTTACACATTACCTCCACATAATTACTGCGATGTTCTTTACCACATACCACTACAGTTTAACCAGTTTCCAAAAGTAAATCTATCCAACCAACCAAAGGACAAGACTAAAACTAACGTTCTTCAGAACAAAAGACAACAAATCAGTTCCATAATGAAAAATAAACGACTGACATGAAAACCCCTTCAACCTGACACGGTAATACAAAGAGGGTGACAGGGGTTTTTCACACAATCCATCCACATAAGTACTGCGATGTTATTTTCCACTTACCACTAGAGTTTAACCCGTTTCCATAAGTAAATGTATCCAAACAACCAAAGGAGATGACTGAAACCAACGTTGTTCACAACAAACGAGAACAAATCAGTTCCATAATGAAATTTAAACGAGTGACATGAAAACCCCTTCAACCTGACACGGTAATACAAATAGGGTGGCAGGGGTTTTTTACAGATTCCATCCACATAAGTACTGCGATGTTCTTTACCACATACCAATACAGTTTAACCAGCTTCCAAAAGTAAATGTATCCAAACAACCTAAGGACAAGACTAAAACCAACGTTCTTCAGAACAAAAGACAACAAATCACTTCCAAACCTACACCCAAAGGACGATCAGATGATGCGTCCACCGAGGCGACCATTGAAGATGGCAGCCGCTAGCATCTGTCTGTACGGCCCAATAAACGTGTCGTCCAGCCCATCGAAGGGGGGATCGCTCTCCATGAGGAGCTCCATGAATCTGATCGTGTAAGGGCCACAGTCACCACTGCAATGACGGAGATTTTGTCAAAACAGAGGCGGAGATATCATCAAGTACAATGAAAAACAGGGGTCGCACCAATCATACCTGAGCTTGGTTTGCGGAACGCGCTTGTCGCGGATTATGCGAAACGGGCCTGGCAGCTTCGATGCATACTTCACCTTCAACTCAGCGTGTGCATCCATGATGATGGGGAGGAGGTGGGTAACGTGCATCAGCAGGGGTGGGAGTTAGGCGTCTCTCACGCAGTGCACATCGCAGTCGTACAGCTTCAACTGCCACTCATTCAGATCAAGAGCAACGGCAACCCAATGCCTTCCCCTCAGGTTCAGGGGTAGGAGGACGAGGTCCCCGCCTGTCCACGGCCGCCCCATGGGCGTCGGGGCCCGGCCGTCGAAGTATGACAGGAGTGTGGCACTCGCCTCATACCCCCCGACGTTTGAGTTGTACTCCTTCCACTCCCTCTCCAGAAAGCTGGAGAAGTAGGAGTCCAACACAATGACTCGCCGCCCATTTTCGAAACCCCTCTCCGCGCTTTGTTTCCGTAGCAGGTAGCATGACTGGTCAAAGTGCTGCGTCAAGTGAACCCCCATGACAACCCACAACATAGTCTAACAGCAACCGAATTGCGTATACAAGGGAAATCATAATAGAATGGCACAATTACAATATACCTCTGAGTAGATCCAATAGCGGGGCGTCTGGAGGATGGTAAAAAACGCCTTCGACAGGTCCTTGCCGCAAGCCGTTGACAGGTTATCACCATCGGCACTGGACCGTACAATGGAGTGGAATCAATGACAGGGTTTCTGTGCCGTATAATGAAGACTTAAATGAGACGATGGGTTACCTTGCGAGCCACCCCTGTAGGGCCTCATAGTCGGCCGCAGAAACTAGTCCCATGGCAACGGCTTCACCGGGGACGATGGCGATGGCGTCCTTCCCTTTAGAGGCCCGCGGTTTCGTAATCTTCGACGCCTTGCTCTCACATTCCTTGTCCACGAACAACCTCTGAATGCAAACAAACATTTCCCATGTCACATAAGAAACCGACCCCCGTCGCCTAGCTATCATCCCCATGCCACTATTGAAAACATAACGGATGAATGGCACGAGCCACAAGGAGCGTACCTTAGCAACTTGTCGGGGCTGCTCCACAGCTTCAGCACTAGCCCCCTCTGGTACATCAACATCAACAACCTGCAAAACCGATCTACAACTTAGATGGATTCCAACATGTACATACTCCTTATCACTAGCCCTTACTCTTTGTTCCTTGCCTCTTCCAATCAATTTTCCATCCCGCATTTCATGGACCTTCTCCTCCAACACTTTTATCTGCACACAAGAACTTGTTACAATAAGTCCACCATCTCCTCCAACAGTTTTATATCCGGTGTCACTGCCACATACTGCAAGTCCCATTTCATTATTCTATTTACCGTAGTCGCTGAACTTAAGAACAATATGAGAGTGAATAATGCGAAAGACTGAAGTACCCTATCATCCACCTTCTCCAAGGTATCCATAATCTTCTCCAATGTCTTCCCCACGAGATCCCTAGCGGCGTCCGTCTCCTCGACGTATTCGGCGATGTTGGCAAGCATCGCCACACTCGACCCTTCGGTTACCCGTGCGCGTAACCGCTGATTCTGTGGATGTGTATATTTTGTCCGAGCCATTTGTTTCCTGCAGTTTAAGAGCAACCATAAGTTATCGAGATAGTTTATAGTCAATGTCACTACCTTTGCAAACCCATGTCAGTCAATTTGGAAACCCATGTCACAAATGTCAGAACGTTCCTTTACCAATGACGACATACACTCCACATCAACTCCCCAAATCTGAATTTGAAATTAATGGAACCCCGAATCGTCCCCATTCACAATCATACCCCTAATCTACCCCATTCCCTATTTCGACCACCACCATAGGCATCCTCTTCGGGCTTACTAAACCCTAACCGCGGGTTTTCCAATCACCAAAACCCGGCTCCTTTTCCTTCCTTCGCAACCACCTCCACCATCGACAATACCGCCCTCATCAACGTTCAATCCCTAACCACCATATTAGGTTGTTCCGTCCACCCACCCCGAACCCAAGATTCAAAGATAACGGACAACAGAGATAGGGGGCGTACCTTACGAGTTTCCTGGCGGCGTTCTTCTCTTATCCGACAGTCCACGGCAGTATCTTCGTCGACCCGTTGTTCCTCGTCGCCGGCGTCTCTTCTTCCTCCCCCTTTCGAACGGTTTTGAGTTATGGAAATTTAGAGATGGAGTCCCGATGAAAACAGGAAATCGCACGGTTTTGAACGGTTGTGGGGTGATATCCGGGACGCTTGTCAACTTTTAGTCTTTGTTGTTTTCTTTTTGTTTTCTTTTTGTTTTAATTTTGATTTCTTTTTGTTTTCTTTTTAATTTGAGGTACGGGCAACCATTTCGACCAAGTTATTATTGTCGAAACTTTGGTTATAAGTTGTCAGGAAATCGCCCGTGTCACCCAACTTACAATCCAGTGACACCTTACATAATAACCCTTTCAACATTGTCATGAAGGTGATTTCAATATGTTGACAAGGGTGAATTCCTAACACCACTACCACAACCAATCAGTACTGTAAACATTTTGACAAATAAGTGTCAATGCATTGTTGAATTCATTATCATAGGTTCAACCGACGAAATGTCTACCATGAAATTGAAAGCTGTGATATGATAACCCCTTCCACCTGACACGGGAATACAATTAGGCTGACATGGTTTTTGGTCTGAAACCATCCCCAAAAGTACTACGAAGTTCTTCACCGCTTAACTGTAGTGTGGAAACCCTTCCCAAAAGAACAGCAGACTCCATACAGTTTGTCATATGCACAGACAGCGTAATTACACTACCAAATAAGTTGCCCCTTCAAAAAATAACATAGACAGATAATGGTCCAACCACTGACCAGATACGGCAAATGCAATAGACTACCCAGCTGCTGAGGTAAGGCGTTGGACCACCAATGGAGGAACGCATCTAAGAACGACGGCGCTTGGAACGCCTAAATTCTCCCCGAGATGGGTATCGACAAGTCTTAGGGCGACCAGGGCGTCGCTTCACGTCCGGGGGGAGACACACCGCGCTGGACATGGCTGGGGGGATTCGCCACTCTTCTTTTGGAGGGACCGGATATATCACATTCTCGTAACACGCCTTCCAGGCGGCAACTTTGTAGAAGTCATTCACAAGAGAGAAGAAATTGCTACCTCGATACCTTGAAGCCGATATGGCGTGCTGGCACGGAAACTGGTCAATCTCGAACCGCTTGCATGTGCAGGTCCGGGTACACAGGTTCACAACCCAGGTGCCGGACCCTCTGCGGACAGTGTACTCGTGTGAGCTGAGGGCTCTGACATCCATGAATGTTGCCAACGAATAGCTCGTTTGCAGCTCACCTTGAACGTAATCGCTGACCGTCGACTTCGATTTCGTGATTTTTTCCCGTCGATCGTAAAACCACTTGGATATTGTTTCGATGACAGCATCAATCAGGGCTGTGATGGGTAGCTCGCGGGGCTCCTTGAACACCCAATTCAGACACTCGGAGTTGTTCGTCGTCAATATGTTGTAGCGCATCCCCAAGAAGTATGCCCGGGCCCAGTTCTGGAATCCAGCCTCTCTTAGGTATTGTCCCGCACCGGGTGCCTGAGCGCAAAAATCAGCAAAGTGCTTCTCGAACTCTGCCCTCGTGTACGTCTTCGCCGCCTTTAAGAACAATGTGTGCAGGGCCGTCACCCCCCTGTACTTTACCTTGGCATTCTGAAATAGATGATATTGGCAGGCCCCTTGCTTAGCAAACAAATAATTGTCCCTCAAACCTTTCTCGATACTAACATGCCGATCAGAGACAAACATTAAGCCCGGTGTATCCTCGACGACATGTAGCATGTTCTTGAAGAAGAACCCCATGACCCGTGATTCTCCCCATCGACAATCGCAAATGCGATCGGGTATATACTGTGGTCTGCATCTTGGGCTGTGGCAAAGAGAAGCGTGCCCCTGAACTTCCCTTTCAGGAAACTCCCATCAACTGAAATCACCTGGACATGGATATCAAGACCAGTTGGTTAGGTGACATGGTTATGTATGTTAGGTGACATGCAATAGTTTAGTACCGACACGGGGTATTACCTTTCGAAGGTAGGGAATCGCCTTGCGCCATACCCCGAAGCTGATAAAGGCGTACTTGAATCTTTGGGATGCGTCCAGCTCTAACTTAGTATATGTCCCAGGGTTCGTCTGCTCCAACATGTCCAAGTATGGAATAATATCTCGGTAGCTGTCTTCGTACGTCCCATGCTTCACCTCCATCGCTGTCACCCGTACCCTTCGTGCCTTCCAGTAGCTACACGATACTCCATACTCGGACCTCGTCATTTTCTGGACTTGCTCGGGAACGAGCTCCTTTCGAGTCCCGGCGAACCTGCATATAATGGTGTCATGGTGAATTACGTAATGTGACACGGGGAATAATGTTGTGTGACAGGAATAGCTGGTCGCAACTAAATTAACACTTACGTGGTCACGAGGTTGCGTCCAATCATGTTCGACGTAGCATGTCGGCTATGGTTGTGCATCATGCTAATGTCACATGTATGCTCCTGGACATACTCTCGGATGCACCACATTGTCGTGCGCCGGTAAGTCGACGCCCTTAACATCCACGTGCACTTGGTGTCCAAACAACCAACTAAATAGGTTTTCTTACACGACCTCTTCACTACGAACTCGAAGCACTTCTGCACTGCAGTCCACTTCAGGCGAGTCTGCAATTCTACCTTCGAGGCGAACATTTCTCCCTCCGAAATTTCTGTCAGCTTCCATCGTGGATCCTGTGTCCGAGGCGTTGCTTTGTCCAACATAGCTTCTACGTTCTCCATCGACGGTGGGGATGTGCTGGACCCAGGAACCCGATCTTCTACTTCCCTAATCACCTCCTCCTCAACTTCGTCCTCCTCCGACGACACCCTCATACCCTGGTCTTCCTCATAATCCTCCCAGTCATAATAATATGAACAATCTTCTTCCCTCTTCACTCCGGATTCGAAGTCCTCCTCCTCGTCCTCCTCCTCACTGCTAATGGCTATGAGATCCACCCCCTTATACCTGTCACCTTCACATTTTTTCGTGTCATCTGGGTATGAGTCCGTGTCACCCAAGTGGATAACATCTAGACCATCACACCTGTCACCCTCTAGAATATCCATGTCACCAGTTCCAGCCCCTTTGTCACCTGCGTGCTCTTGGCTCTTCCCTATCACCCCACCCAACTGGATCATTTCCGGACCTTTACCCTTGTCACCTACACTCTTAAGGTTTTCACCAGTTCCAAACCCGCTCTCAGTAGCGTCCTCCTGTCTCTTCCCTATCACCTCATCCATGTCCTTGTCACCTTCAAAAATACGTGTGTCACCAGTTCCAAAACCGTTTTCAGTAACGTCACCCTGCCTCTCCCCTATGACCTCATCCAAAAGGATCACCTCCGGATCCATAACTTTGTCACCCTCACAGTTATCTTTGTCACCCCTTCCGAAACCCGTTTCCACATTGTTTTTCACCCTTATATCGTTGGTAATCCCTATTGACTGGCTAACCCCTCCTCCACCGTATAACCCCACATCTACAACCATAGGGTTTGGTTGTCGCTTACCTTCTGCCTCCAGCTCGTCCACCTTTTGAGAGTTACGAGGCCCACTCAAGCATTCTTCCCCGACGCCGGGTTGTGGTACTTGAAGCCTCTCTTTCGCCACTGGACCAATAAATATCGCCATGGGCCATGGATGTTCCCCAGACATCGAGTTCAGAAACTTATAAGCCTCAAGGTCGTCGTCATCACCTATCGTTATCGGATGACCCGCTTCTTCCCCCTTTGGCATGTAAGAAAACCGCCACTCTTCACATGAACAATCATGGCCGACCTTCCTCCTCAGCAGTTGAGTCAGAGAGGCGCACCTCACCTCCTCTCTCCAATTTTGGCGCCAAAAAATATCCCATCCCTCTCTCTCTCTCTCTCTCTCCCCTTGGATCAACCTGCAACCGGCTAAACAAATTGCCGCTCCTATTTGCACTAATACCACATATGGTATTCTTGCAAATTTTCTAAAAATGTTGTATTTTTGCAAACAGGACAAAAAAAGTGTATATTTGTGCAAATTACCCTTTATATAATTGGTAAGTGCAACTACCAAGTAGTTTAGATTTATATATATATTTTTTTATCAATTAACTAGTAAGAGTATTATTTAATCATTGAAACTATAAATAAGACCTTATTCTAGACAAGTTTGATAACATTTATTCGTGTTATATTTATAGGTTTATTTTAAGGTCATTCATTGTACATTATAAACCTCATTATCGGTTTGAAAGATTGATGAATAACTTAGTGTGTTGGGATTGATACTTATTGTTTTGGGGTTATACTCGACGTCTAGGGGAAAAGGGAAAAAGAAGAGTCTTCTTAAACCTCTTCATCCCCTTGGTTTTCCCCCACAAGATGGCGTATAGCCCCGACACAATAAGCATTGATCTTAACATACTGAACCGAGTGATGCTCTGAAAAGGACCGAATTGAATCACAGTTCTCCTCATATGCATTATATTAAGGTATGATGTGTTAAAATTATGATCTTAACAATATATGTACGTCGTGCATGTTTATATATTCAATTAATGCTAGAAATGCAAATTGGTGCGTACTAAGGTTTTCATTTAATGTAGTTTTCTTTGTATAATTGTATGGATTCTCATCCGATCCCCCATTATTAGTGAACAAAGGTAACTTCATTGATTTTGCCTTAATTTGCTGATGCCTGATGGTGAATTGTTCATTTATTTGACTTGATTGACTCGATTTGACTATATAGCTTGGTCTGGTGATTCAATCTTGCACTAATTAATGTGCTGAACCAAACTCCCCTTTGAATGGTTATGATGGTGGCAGCTGCAATGGCATGGTCGGTGTGTGCGAGTTAAAGGGCCGCCCAATCTTTATCCCTTTGATGTTGATTGTCGTTGCAATTGCTGGTTCACTGATGTTGAATGAGAAGCTGCACTTATGTGCAATTTTTTATAATTCTTGTACGAACAGGTTGTTAAATATCTGCTAAAGGATGGACGATTGAACAAAAACACGAAAAACTCAAACGGATTGATAGCAATGAACGTGTTCAAAGAAAGACCTAAACATTTTAATTAATTTAACAGCGACGTTGATGATGAGTTGGGATCGACACTCAAACGAGACAAGGTACGTTTTATCATCACAAGTCTATATATCTGCAAACTTGATTGCAACTAACTATTACTATATATCAAGTGTTCGTAGTTCAACTTGTGGCTAATTAGACTCGATCGATCTGTTGTTTCCACATATAGTGTGCTAGGGAGTGTACTTGTCATTCTTGGACTCTCTATATATTGTACGTGCTATGGGGCAAGTTGAAGGAGATAAAGACGATCAACAAAATGGTGTCGCCTATGAGCCCTACCGATCACATAGTAGTCGAGATTACGAGTACATCTTCTCTGAGCCTCAAAGATGAGGAATCGAATGACAAGGATGATGGCGATGCGATCAAAGCTCCTCCAAGTGCTCATGAAACAATAGTTCACGATTGAGTTGTTGCATAAGAAACACGTCAAGGGAAGTAACCAGATTTGAAGTTTCGATTCATCATGTTGTTGCATATAGATTCGGATATATAGAGGTTTGAACAATTATGAAATAAATGCTACTCCCTCCGTTCGGCAAAACTTGTCGTTTACTATTAACGCACATTTTTTTAGAATGATAAAAACTATATAAAATATTCATTTTTTTAAAATTTTTTTTAACAAGTTTGTACTTATTAATAATAACTACAAAATTGTTAAAAAAATTATTTAAAAAACTAGATATTTTATATAGTTTTTAACTCCTAAAAAAGCGTACGTAAATAGTAAAACGTTAAGTATTGCTGAACGGAGGGAGTATCAAATATTTACGGGTAGTCGAGGCACACCCCGAAACGCACGTGACGTGCGTTCGAAAACGCCCACCACCTAGCACATCCCGGGTTCGCTAAGTCGTAGCCCCGACCCGTTGTACAGGGTGTGGGGTATTTTTTATGCATTATGTCTTTGAAAATTGTAAAATATAGAGGAATCCGTAGAATATAAAAAAATTATAGATTTATATGCGTTACGTCTTCGAAAATTGTAAAATATAAATAAATTTTTTTATTTTTTTATAATCTTTTTATTTGAGTGATAAGTCCCGTTTCCGTCCTGTTTCGCGAGAGACAAGGTCCATACAGGATTAAAAAAAAAGTATATTCTGTTCCGATCCCGTTCCAAAAAAATACGCGGGACGGGACGTGGGACCACCTCCGTCTCGTCCCGTCCCGCGCCCACTTTAGCAGCACTGCTCTGTAACCGTACAGAATGCAGAAAGCCAGAAAGAGTAGCCCTCAAGCAAATGCAAAACCCCCAAAACTCCATTTTTACAAAGAAATCACTTGATGTGCACCCAAACTTCGTCCTTCAAACCCTAGCGCCTCCCTCTTTGTACGTTGCCCTCTGTCTCTTTCTCTCATTATTCATTACCTGTGACTCTGTGAGTGAGTTTTCATTGTATATTTAATTCTGGTTATGAATTTGGTCTTCGCCTTTTCGCTTGTCTTCTTCACATTTCCCCCTTTTTCTCGTTTTCTCGTTTTCTCGTTTGTTGTTTAGAGCAATGAAACCGGAAAATGTTCAGCGAATTAGAGCGCAATGTCTAGATTGCGTTGATTTTGGCTTATGATCTGTGTATCGTTGTTGAAATTTTTTAATTTGCTCTTACCAGTGTATAGTTTTTGCCTGAAAAATAGGGATTTTGTAACTTGTTTGAGAGTGTGAAGCTGGTTTCTGTTTACTCAATCGAACACGTTGAGTCCGTTGATCTTTAATTTGGACAATCCGTATCCTAGCAGCGGCTGCTTAAGGATCAAAATTTCAATTTCCGTCATTTTCTCTTAGCCTTTTCAGTTTATGGGTTTTGTATAATGTTCTAAAGGGGCTCTTTAGTTGAGAGATCTGACTACAATATTTAGGCTTTAAGCATTTGATTTAGCCATTCACTAAAGAGCAATTGCAGCTATTGAGTATTTGGATGTGATTACTGATTAGTGTAAGAAAATGACTATTTGGATCAAGATAGAGTTTATGCCTGCCATATAAATTTGTAATCTCTTACCAGTAGAATGATTGATGTGTTGCCATGTGTTTCCTAGTTCAATCCTGATCCTCTGCATCTTTGCTCCTAAATTCTATGAACAAAAACTGCATCAAATTAAATCTATTTTCTTGTTGTATCTTCCTCGCCATGTTGAGCAATGTCATTGAACTGAACATTTCTTATGGGTGTTTTTTGCTTTTAAAAAACTGGTACTTTCCCAGTTGTAGCTTTGGAGACAATGAATGAACATAACGGCCATCAAATTCGGCTCCCATCGCCCTTTGATTCAGCATTTCATAACTTCATGGAGCCCATTGCTAGTCCCATTGGAAGCCATGGTTTAGCATCGCCTTCCTGGCCATTTGTTGATAGCCAGAAGACAACTCATTATGATGTAACTTCTCAATATCTTGCGGAGGGTGGACGTGCTTCTGTGGCTGGGATGCAAGCTGTAACTGGAGCTTCTGATTTCCCAGGAAGTTTACTTGTTGATACTGGAAGCACATATGAGGGTGGATTTTTGGCTGCTTCTTTTCAAACTGATCTTTTGGATGCCAACTTGCTTGATGGCTGCCAATATCAAGATTTATTAAGAAGAGCAAGGCTTTCGTACTCTGGCCAGTTTGAGAACATGAAGAATAAGAGTGAAACTACTCCCTCTGTAAGGCATTCCCTGTTTTAAAATCATGACACATGCTAGATTGCTAGAAGATAATGGCTGCTCCAATGTGCCTTGCTAATGCTTATGATTTGTCTTGGCTAGTTTTTAAATAAAAAATCTTGTTTGTTTTTTGTTCTTGCAAGTTTAGTGCTTCAGATGAATTAGTTATTCCATCACTACCCTAAGGTGCAACTTTCCCTATAGGATAGCTTCTCTTATGAGTTCATCCACTTCCATTTAATTTTGATCTTGAACTTAGAGTATTACTTATATCCCCTGTACACCTCAGATGTTTCTTCCACGTAAGAAATATCCCACCACCTTCAACCATCTACTTGAATATATTTTTTTTTACTTCCTTTGGAAGCTCCTTACCTCTGATATTGAACATGGAACTTACCTTCTTTCACATGTAACAGGTCAGAAATCTTGGACTAACCACTGATGTCCCTTTGCTTGAGAATTATGCACTTCAGGTTAATCACTTTATGGCTTTAATATAACTTTATGCAACATTTCTTGAGGTAGCCTAGATTGCATCATTCATTGATGAGCCGTCACTTTCCAAAGTCTTAAGTTGCATGTTGCTAACACTTACACTTGCAGAATCATACTTCCAGAACTAAAGAAGTAAATGGAAACAGTGTGCGTGTCATTCAGTCCCATCTGAAACCAAGTAAAGCAACATCTTGTTTTGACTCCAATAGATCCAGAGTGAAGGTGTCAAGGGAGGAGCTTAATGCACGTGACAAGGTGAGGCTGCTTACCAATGTAAGTCTTTTTATGTCACCATGTGTTATTTTGCTGGTTTCCATGTACTTAGCAAACCACCAATCTTTCTGCTATGTGAGTGTCTCACTGTTCCCTTCAGCCTGTATACAATATTGATATACCATGTTTGATCTCTTGCTATTTTTCAGGAGAGGAGATGTAGGATCACCAAATGCATTCAAGATTTGGAGAAATTGCTTCCTCAGCCAGCAAGGGTGAGAAGTGCATGTTTTCAGTTTATTTTGTTGGATCATTTATGTGTCAAAATATTTGCAGTTTCAATGTGCTCATGATCCTGCTGTTAAAGTTTCATACTTACATAACATGTCTAAGTTTTTGAGCCATGAGTTTTCTTTCAATCAGTGTTATGTGCACACGATACAGGTACCCCGATACTATAATTGCAATACTGAAGAATTGTGTGATAGCTATGTAGCATCTAACAAACACTATATCTTTATGGCCACACCTTGTATTGGCCATTGGGACTGATACAATTCTCTAGCCCGACTTGCTCTTGTCAATATTTTGCATACCGTGCTTCAAAATTTTATTTTTTTTTGTAGAGTCAACTAGAGGTGATGGATAAGAGCATTGAATATATCAATCATCTGCAGCTCCAACTCAAGGTATTTACTTCTTGATATGTGCAATGCCTTGTGTATGCAAAACGTCAAATATATGTGGTTCAAAAGATAGGAATTTTTTTTCACTGGCTTTCTATGATTCTATCCTTCTAGAATTTGATTAGAGTATCCATTTGATATGCTACAGGGACATTCTAAATCCTCAACTTCATTCGGAATAGTTTTTAATCAGAAGGTCCAAGAAGTCTTATGCTGTATTGAGGAATTTTTTTTATTATCTTGATAGAGACAAAAGATTTTGCTAAAGACAAATCTTCAATGGCCCTAGTATGTCTGCTGAAGACTTAGCTTTTGTTGTTAAAATTTTATATAACTGCTACTGAGTTTCTTCATCTCAGCTTGGTAATTAAGTGGATCAAAATTGATAATAGGATCCATTTTGCCCCCTTCATTTCACTTTAATTTCTTCTCTACCATAGATTCTCATAAGATGCATACTCCCATCTATGCCAGCAAACTTATAACAAAAAGAGCCTAATTTACGCTTTTTGTTCTTGATTTCCATTATCAAATTCATTCAGAAGATTGACCTTTTAGTGTGACATGTAGGAGCTCGGTCAAAACAGACTGAAAAGTGAAGGCGATACTGATCCCTTGATATCACTGAAGGTACTCGTTGAATATATTACTACGTATTAAACTTATGCGTGATAGCTTCTTTCCACCCTTTAAATTGCTGTCATCATTGGTGTCCAAAAAACACATTGCAGGGATCCGGCATCCACCTTCCAGCTCAGCTGTTTCTTGAGGAATTCAAGGACATATTTGGACGATTATTAAAGGAGAATCCAGCTGCAGCTAAGAAGCTGTTGGAGAGCTACGGCCTCTTCATGGCGCCATCGGCTTTGGCAAAAGCACTGCACCAAAAAGAGTAAGCGTCACCAGCTCTGCTTCTATGGATTATTAGGAGAGAGGAAAGGTAAAAGATTGGATTATTACTTGGATAATCCCACAATTACAATCAATAGGTATTTATACCCTAATATCTACATAGGGACATAACATAGTATTACTTACATGTGATGGGTCAGAAATTTACAGATAGAAACAGTTCACTTTTTTGCTGTAGAAAATAGATTTCAAAGCAAGCCTGGCTGAATGCTTCTTTTCCCCTTGGTTTGGTTAGTCCCAAAGATCTGATTAAGCAGACAAGCCTTTTTTTGCTGAATCTCTGTAGGATTCCCTTGATGACAGATTTACTCCACTTGGAGAATTTTTCACTTGAGGCCTTGTTTCTGTATTTGATTCTCCAGGTTTTCTGCTCTTCTCCACTTCATATTTGTTAGTATTATCTATGTTTATTCAGCTTAGGGGTTTGACGGTGATTGAAAAACTAGTTGAAATTTATTGGGAAAGGAAACAAACTTGTTGGACTTTAAAACTCCTTGCCAAAACATTGTTGATTTAAAGATATGTTCTGAGTTTTTTTATTTATTTTGCTGATGCATAAATGGCATACATTGTGGGCTAATGCTGAAAATGAAATCAACAGATCATTATTAGTCTAAACTATGATCACAGCCTCACAGGACACATTTATGAGTACAGTAAAGATCGTGTGGCCCCTGTAAACCTTTATAATCCACCGTAGGACCAGTTCCTTGGATTCCTGTAACGTCTAGTATAATCACACCCTAAATACACAAGGCAGAGGGGGAACTGGAATTGGTGAATACAATGTACTTCAATCATCTCCCTTGTAGGCGATGATCAACTTATTTATATACCGAGCGCAAGAAGTAAAAGAAAGGGGAAATTTCAGCAAGATCAACATCGACATTGTACGCATTGATTGCGGAACACGAATCAACAGCTACCTGGTTTTGCTCCAGCTAGTTAGTAGCTCCATTCCTTTGGTAGGAATATGTCTGTGGAAGTACTGTTGCTGTGATTCCGAGAAACGGCGTTGGGACTTCTGAATTGATCTGGCATGGTCACATCCTCATCATTTTTGTTCTTCTTTTCCCAAGGGTTGGTCTCTGACCCAACTCTTTGTTTGGTTTTCGGATCTGCAAATTGGTTATAACTAATAAGCACTTCTTTTTTATTGAACTGTTTAAATTGCAACATGAACAGCTAATTTATCAGTTTCTAACCTCTTTGAGGACTGATCTGCAGTCCCAGAGCGTGAACATTGAGGTTCAGAGCCTGAACAACTCGAGATGGGAGTAGAACTGGGGAACACGCTGCGAAAAGTAAACCACGAATTCGAATAAAATGTACAGCCACCAGTGAATACATATAGAATAGCTTTTAAAAAGAGAGATTTGAAGAGTGAAAGTTGCTAATAGTTACCTGGCTTTTGTCTTGGATGGGAATGGTCAGGACCTGCTCTTCTCGGTAGGAAAACTCCGGTGCCACCGCATGACTTTTGGCCGGACTCGAGAAAGATAGCCTGCATCCCGGGTCCTCCAGATGCTCGGCTGTTGCTATACCTTGATCTATGACCTAGTTTTGGTCTTGCCGGTGTCGATTTCAAGTGCTGAAAGATCAATGATGGTAGTACAACATGCATCAAATATAGAGCTCTGTTTGCAGATTCGAAATATATATCGAAGATCACATTTGTTCAAACATACATCGCTTTATACATCCTTATCATATGCTCTTAGGACCCATAATAGACAAACTGTTATATATAAGATTACATTTATTCATAATATCAAATATCGATATCGGATTCAAGGGATCACCTCTCTCCAACTGAGTATATCAAATAGAACAAAAAAAAAGATGAAATCTAATATCAATCTCCGATATTTGATATATAAATATCGATACCAAACGGGACCTTATATTAAAACTCATGAGCAAAGGTGTGTAAAGTACATGTACTGGTTGAGGGAGTTGCTCTCCGGTTAGTTTGGAACGGTGATGATGATTCCTATGGTTAAGCGTTGCACGGTGTCCTAATTTCTCCTGTTACATTGCAATTGCAGCCAAGGTTAATTACAAAATGGATGATTAATCAGACACACGTTTACGTTTAATTAATCACCAGCAAAAGCAATTGATACAACTGAAAGCAAAGTACGCGGAGCGAATTTAAATTCTATCAAATTGATCATACACAGAAACCTAATTGATTCAGCAATCAATCTCAAACTCGATCACGCAATCAATCGAGCAATTATATATTTATATACCTTATTGGATGACAAGTAATTATAGCTGCCGAAACCGCAGGCTTCGTGAAGAACATGAGCAGGTAGCCAAGACGTCATTCGAGCATCTTCGAATCCAAATCCGACGACTTCTCCGTCCGCCATTGATCGACGACGCTCAGCTTCTTCGATGTATCGGTTTGGCAGCGGAGGAAGGAGAGGGAGGTTGAGAGGATTAAAAGGATGGAAGTTGTTGAGAGTGGGGGGCGAGTCTCCAACTTGCGACCTGCATCTTAACTACCTTATATAGTGACTTTGAGCTACTTTAATTATTAATTACCTTTTTCAAATTAAATAGGGAAGACGATGATCGATGAAGAGGAAGAAGGTATAATGTGTTTGTTGTTCGGCTGTTGGATCCTCCCCCAACTATAAACTCCCGCCCCACGCTCCTCTCCTGGCGCGTGTCTCTTATCCGCCACCTACCTTTGAATTTGCACGTTGTGTACGCTGTCAGCTTCGCTCGGTGCTTTTGACCTTTTTGCCCTTTCCACGGACCCCAAATTACACTGAAATCTTTGCCCTTTCCAAGTGTTTTTTAAACTTCAAGTGTACGTTAGTCGATCATGTCGTTTAAAAACTTGATCAATCAAAGTCTTTCCACTCGATTCTTCAACAAACAAACAATGTCCGTTTCATCTATAAATTGTTCTAATGTTCTTAGTTCAGTACCAAAAATAAAATGTCATGTCAGTTTGGTAACACAGAGCTGATAGATTGGGCTCGTTTGTTTAGATAACTAGGGAATGGGACAGTAAGGTATTAAATTTTAGACATAAAATGTATATGATCGTCATTTTTTGTGAGCTTGGAGGAGAGGTTGAGGGGGATTATTAGCCCATTCCAGAGGTATTAGTTACCCTCCTTCAAATTAGGACTAGAAGGTAACACATTTGTATGAAAAATGGGAGAAGAAGGGGAATGATTAGAATAGTGATAAATATATCTTAACTTAAATATGGACTACATTCATAAGGGCAATCATTACTTTTCCCTACCAAAAAACAAACGGGGGGTAAGTGTGTTAAGTATATGTTAAATTAGAGTTTTCATAAGCTAGTGAGATATTTGGTAACCGAGGTAATAGAGTAGGTGATACAAACTAGATGATGAGATAGGAGAAAATTAATAGAATTTTGAAAAGCTTGGGGGTGAGTAGCTGTTGAAAATATGATTTCAAAAACTAATGATATTAAAATCTTATATTTAACTTATTTAAAACTATAAAATATTAAAATCAAAAGCTCCGAAAAGCTACCTGCATTGCCAAACGGAACCTTAGTTGAAAAGAATATACGAAAAAATTAAAAACAATATCGGTTTCATTCTTCTTCTTTTTTCCTCCGATGGAGCCGTGGAGGAAGGAAGAGGGGGAGATAATTTTTTTTTTGAAGCAAGATAAGAATTCAGTTCTCTAGACAATTTTAGATAAACCGAGAGACTGGACAAGCCGACAGATGGACTAACCATCATGTACAACCAAATCAAATAACAAAAACAAATGACATGAAGGAAATAACACGAAGCACATAATGGAAATAATAAAAAAGCAAAAATAAAATAAATGTGCTAGCTATCCAGCCTATCCTACACCGTAAAACAAAACCAACACGACAAACGAAATAATCCGCCAAAGACACACACGGAGGGGGAGATAATAAATGCAATACTAACTCTTAGTTAAAATTCTAAATCATTTCTCATTTTATTATTGATTATTGATTTATTTTTTATGTAAATATATCGATTTTATTATAATAAATATAAATAATTATCGCATTTAACGGTTGTTAAATAATAGTTAATGATATACCGGTATTAATTCACATTTTAGATCAGTGTCAACCATCTAGAATGTGACCTGAACCGAAAAACACGGTTTCGGTCAAGCTCGGATAATAAATAGTTTGGGCCTCGGGCCTTAAAAAATAAAATTTTGGTTTAGGCCTGAAAACCGGAATCGAAATGAAAAAATGGGATATTAGTTTTTTTTTTAAAAAAAACATGTAATATAAATATACAATACCTAATAGTTTAATACTACGTATAGTATTACAATGAATAACTGGGATTCTTTTTTTGTAAAGCAATTATGTAATATTATATACAAAGAGATACAAAGAGTAACCGAGATTTTTCCTAATTAAGACCACACACTTCAGGGTCGGGTATTTTAGACCATGAACCGAAAAAATCGAAAACCGAGTGGTCGGTTTCGGTTCGGGCCTCGTCCAACCTTCAAAAAAATCGAATCGTCGGTTCTAACCCAAACCGTTTAGGTTAGTTCGTCCCATTTGCACCACTCTTATAAGTTGAAATAAACACCCCATAAAGGGCAAAAAGGTCATTCAAACATATATATATATAAATAAATAAATAAATATTTTAAAAAAAAAACGTGCAGATGGGTTGGGTAGGGATTGGGTTGAGTTGAGTTGGGTAGGGTAAACCCCTCTTATCTGCTACACAATGACACAACATTTCTATACTTCCCCTACTCCAACAACATTTTGTCTCTCTGTGTCCTCATTTTTGTTTTTATTAATTTGTTTTCCCTCCATATTTTCTCAACATAAATGGTAGGTCTAAACTAGACCTGTCAAACGGGTCATTCGGGTGGGGTTCAGGTCGGGTCACTTCGGGTCTCGGGTAAAATGGGTCTCGGGTATTTCCGGGTTGACTAGAACCCGAGTTTGACCGGGTTTCGGGTCATTTCGGGTCGATTTCGGGTTTGTCAATTTTTTCCTTTTTAAATTAAAAAAATCATGATTTGATAATTTTGCAATAAATTTTAATTATATATATAAAAAAATTAATTATATTTAATTAAAAATCAACCGGGTCACCGGGTCAATCGGGTAAAATCGGGTCAAAATTACCGGGTCAATCGGGTAAAATCGGGTCAAAATTACCGGGTCAATCGGGTCACCGGGTCGAAACCCAGATGACCCGGAAAATTTCCGGTTTTTCGGGTTCGGGTCGAAAAAAATTTCCGGGTCAAAATTTCCGGGTTCGGGTCGAAAATTTTCCGGACGGTCGGATCGGATCGATCGGATCGGATTGTGTTTCGACAGGTCTAGTCTAAACACCTTTCATCTCCATTCAATACATTCAATACATGCAAATTATAATATACACTCTTCTACTCATAATATAAAATGCAAGTTTGCTTCCCTTTTATTGTTTCAATACATCTTTATTCATTTAGTTTTTGAAATCTCCAAGTAAATCCGTGGCTATCTATTTTACATAGGGTGTGTATGGCTGCATATAAACAAGTTAAAAAGTGTTAAATTATTAGCTGTTAAAAAAATAAACGAGTTTAAACGGCGTATGGGAACAACAAATAAGCTTTAGTCAGTTAAAAAAAGGGTTTATAAATAAGCTGCAGATTGAAGCTTATTTTGAGGTTTATATTTCATAATTACTATTTTACCCCTTCTCTTTTATCTTATTTGGTTTGAAAGTACCACAATACCCCTAATAAAAACCAAATAAACTCCACTTTTTACAAATAAACTGTTTTTCGCCCCATACGGAGTTTATATTTTTTCATAAATTTTTAACTACTTTTACCAACAGTTTATAAATTTTTACCCTGTTTATAATTTTAGTCAGTTTATTAACCCGTTCTATACGAACCCATAGTACACAAGCTTAAAAATAATTAAAAATGTTATTCTTTATTGATATATATAAAAGACGAGTCCAGGTACGGACTGAGGGGCGGGCGGAGGTTCGCTCCAATTCGCCTTATTTTTTTAAAAGTAAAATAAAAGTTAGGGTCAATCAATAAAATTATCTATTTATTTATTATAAATTAAGGATTTAGTTAGTGAAAATTATGTCTATAAGGAAAACTTAGGCTATTTACGAGGGGGATAAATATACATGTTACCAAAAAGAGTAGAGATGCCCTTAATATGGAATAATTGAACGAAGTATAATTTGTTGTTTTACACAAAGAGAAAAGGAAATTTTAAATGAGCAAAAGGCTGAAAGAGTTAGATCATGGAAATTGACTAAACACCTCCTTTTGCTTCTTTTGGATCATTCTGAATATTTGTTTGTTTAAAAACAGTTGTGAAGTATATTTATTAAAATTGAAAAGGGTCATTAACTGTTAATATAAGATGACTGGCATTGCACCAACCCAACTGCACCCCTAGCTTGACAAAGTTTGGTCTGGGAATTAAAGTGGGGTTGGGGAAATGGAAATGTAGACGGGTTTTACCCAAGATTTTATTCCGGTGTCGTGGGTGCGGGCCGGGCTAAGTCCGCTTAACGGGATAAATGTCATGTCCAAGTCCGTCCGGAATTGCGGGCGCGGGCTACCCGCGGGTACCCGCAGTAACATATGTATATATACACTGTGATATATATACAGTAATATATTTCTGTGTGTGTATACACATTAATATATGTCTTATACCATGTAATAGATATTTTTTAAAATTCAAAATCACTTAAATAATCTCTCATGTATTATGTATACAAATATACACATTGTAATATGTATTTTTAAATCAATGGGTATACTATATATATGTCTGTATACCCTATCTATATATATTTGTATACAATTACAAAGTAATTAATATTTTTTGTAGCACAGTAATATTTGTATACAAAGTCATATAGGTATATATACCGGCCCTGTAATATACGTAGTATGTATACATAATGATAAAAAATACACAGTAATATTTGCATACAAAGTAATATGGGTATATTTACCCTGTAATATACGTAGTATATATATGTATAAATACTGATAAAAATACACAGTAATATATTTATATACAATATAATTTCAAAAAAAAAGTATATATATAATATATATTTTATTATTTTAATAAAAAATAGCAGGTACCCGTTCCGGGCCTAGCGGCCCGCAACGGGTACATTGGTCTTCTCAATCCCGTACCCGCTGCGGACGCGGGCCGGGCTTAGCAACCCGCGTGGGCTTTTCCCCCTGTCCATACCCACTCATATTAGCGGGCGGGCGGGGCGGGGCGGGCGGGCCGGCCCTGCTTTGCCCAGGTCTAGGGAAATGTAAGGGTGAGCGGTTCTCCACCTTCTCTCTCATTTAGAATGTAAAATTAAGCGTTAACTGGTCACATGGCCTGGGCGATATTTGAAATATAGACTAAGGATTGAGTCTCACCAAGGACAGTATGAAATATAGACTAAATGAGGGGCTCCTTGTGTACAGTGGACTCTAGTCCCATACCCTTGTTATCGGTTGAGACGTTGAGTCACCCTGATTTACCTCCTGTCACAATCTCAGTCGGGCCGAAAGGTTAGGAGCGTCCGACCGAAATGTGACCTACTCGATTATTAAATAAAGGCTAGGGGCGTCCAAAACAATATCGTAAGTTTAATAATTAATGAGACATATATTTCAAATGGGATCGAGTAGGTCACATTTGGATAAGTGGTGATTTTATTTTTGTTTATCTTAATGCATGCTTCCTTGATTATTAAACTTCATTTATTTAGCTATATTATGTCTCATTAATTATATATAATTCATGTTATTGGTGTGTTTAAAAATTAGAAAACTAAAATAATTACAAGAATGAGTCGGATTTTATTTGATCGATCATGTTAAAGACGGGTCAGGTATGAAATTGAATTGGATTTATCTATATTCATATCCATTTAGGCATGCGTGGGTTGAATCAGATACTCAAGATCTCACCAAAAAGAAGTAGCATTAGCGAAAAGATATATACATGTAGACCATATAAAGAATTAGGGTGTTTTTAGATACACCGTAAATCATTCATTAAAAATGCACGTCCGTTTCAACGTGCAAACCTTCCTGATTAATTAGCACTTTTAAAAAAAATAATTAATCCACTTTAACCATGCACGTCGAAATTAACGTGCAGGATTTATGGTGTATATATCGGAAACGAAAGAATTAATGTTTAAAATTACTAATCGTTTTTACTCTCCCAGAAGTTGTACGACTTTTTTTTTTTTTTTGAGCAAAACTCGAAGCTGCATTACCTTAAGTCATCCATACAAAGAAGTTCAAAACTAGCAGAAAGAAACGCTTGATCGAGATTTAAAACTACACTATCATATCAGGTCTTAGCTTAGCTAGGAAATCAGCCGGTCTATTAGCTTCCCGACGGATGTGACTCCATCGACACTCAATGACATTATATATAGGTTTAATAAATAAAAAATTATATATACGCAAGGTTTATATATGATTTTCTATGACATTATATATAGGCAGGACTTCGATTCGATGGGGCGGGGCTTTAAAGCGGCATGTGCGAAGAGGTTAGTCATGTTTGCCAAGGTTCTTTTTTTTTTTTGGGTGGGAAAGACCGGGGCGTAAACCATAATCATAACGAAATCAGAAAATTGGACTATACGGTAATGGAACGGGGGTAGACCTCTCCCTAATGTCATCCTCAGGTCAAAGCAATGCAACCACAAGGAAAGTAAAGTAAATGCACACCCAAAGGAAAAAAAATGCAAATAAGACGAGGGAGTCGGCAACACGGTTCGCTTCACATTATGAAACTGGACAATCCAATTCCTGTTGAGAAAGCTTTGGCACTTATGAGCCAGGCTAGATAGCGGGGGATGGGTGGCGATCTTGCTCCTGATAAGGTTACACACCATCCTGAACCCTCTATCCCATGCGATTTGTAGAATATATACGATGCCCCACAACTCCGCCACTGGCTCCGAACAACACCCAACATTACTAGTGAAGCCTGCAATGCAGCTGCCCTCATGGTCCCGCAGGCCGCAGCACCCCACCAAGGACAGCAGCCCCGTCACTGTTGACCGCCCCATCTGAATAAATCTTGACACTCCCCAACTCCGCCTTCCTCCGGCTCACCATCATTGTTCGGTAATTGTGAGGGTTCTTGAAGCCGAGGCTTTGTTGTTGGGTTAATTTGTCGGCTCTTCAAAATTTGGCATGCAGCCATGCACAGTAACACAAGGGCTACTCATCGGTATAAAATCGGGCCGAACTAAACCGAACCTAAAATCAAATTTTTAGAAGTTACAATCCAAAAATGAAACCTAATACTTTAGGTTCGATTTAGGTTTCAAACTAAAAATTAACCTAACTGACAATTAATTATTAAAATAATGTTTAATTTAAAAAATTTATGTTATAGAAAATTTCTTTAAAATACACTCAGTATCATATAATGAGTTTCATAAAAAAAAATCATATAATGGGTTATAACTTTTTTTTTTATGAGAATTGATTCAATATAAACTAGTATCGTATAATGTTTTTATTTAATTTAATAAAAAATAGATTGAACCGAGCAAACCTAAACCGAACCGAACCTAAAATCGAATTGTTAGAAATTACGAACCGAAAACAGAACCTAATCTCTTAGGTTCACTTTAGTTGGTTCGGTTCAATCCAAAATTTCGATTTGAACCGAATTTTTAACCCTCCTCGACAAAGTCATTATTGGGACGAATGATCTTGTAAAATAAGTCACACTAAACGCTGTTTAAAAACAATAAGTGGAGAAGCTTGGCAAAGATTAACATGACCTTAAAAATTCGTGTTGGCTATATACACCCCAAATCATGCACAGGACGTGCATGGTTAAAAGGGGTTAATTAATTCTTTTTAAAAGTTAATTAGTCACAAGGCTTGCACGTCCTTAAGGACGTGCAGTTTCAGCCTTTGAATTTGTGGTGTATATAACCACACCCTAAAAATTTCCACGAGTAAGCCTATCAATATTCAGTGTGTACACGATTTAAAAAAAAATAAAAAATCAGTGTGTACAAAATTGAAAATGGCAAGTTTTTTTAAACATGAATAAACCTAGTCTGACCCATTTTCTAACAAGGCTGGAGGGCCACATGAATTACCTAGTCAATCTAGCCCGTTCTTAATGGACCCCAAGAAACCGGCCCAACGGCCCCCACCTCAAAATTTCTAGAGATATTGGGTGACAATCGAGGGCCGCGGTCCACAGCCCACGAAAATGAGTATTTTACCCAAATTTTGATCAAAATTCATTATTAAAAGATGGTTAGATAAAATGAAGTTGAAAATATCTAAAGCAACATTAGTTGAAATAATATATTTTTTTATTCTAAGGTTAAAATTGTATTAATAATAACTAGTTCAGGACCCGCACCGTGAACATTTTTTTTTTACAATTTAAACAAATTTAATATAAATACCCGTTCAGAAAGCTAATTAATTTATTTCAACACTTTTGAATTGTTACACAATTTAAATAAAATTACTATTGATTCTCATTAATATATTGAATTGAAAGTATTATCAAACTTTTATATAATTATCATCAAAATCTTACAAAATTGGGTAAAATCTTTTCAAAATATATCTCTGTCTAAAAACTTATGAAAACTATTATCTTAAAATTGATTAAGGTGGAGATAAATTTTTTTGATTGGTTATTACTATTAAGATAAAGAGAAGATGTCATATGTTACATACGACTTATCATTTATTATATCTATTATATATATCTTCTAAAATTGGTTACATATGCTACATAGGTAAAATCTTATCTTATATAATAGGTATAATCTTATCTTATATAGTATTTAAAATTTGTTTATATCTTCTAAACATATATCCATATCTAATCAAATTGGGTCAAATTTTATCTTATGAATATATAGATATATTAATTAAATAGATTTAGAATAAAATTTTATCTTATGCATATACTAATTATTAAATATTATCTTAAATAATACTCCCTCCGTTAATTAAAACATGTCATTTTAGACATCTACACATTTTTTAAGAAAGCAACTAAAAGTAAACAAAAATACACTTGTACCCCTAATTATTACTTTACTTTTTCACTATATTGAAAACTACAACTAACAAATCTCTTACCCTTACAAGGGTAATTTTGGAAAGTGAACACCAAAATATTTAAAACGACATGTTTTTCTTAACAAGATTTTACTCCTAAAACGACATGTTTTTCTTAACGGAGGGAGTAGTATTTAAATTTGGTTAGTATCTTCTAGAAATATATCCATATCTGATCAAATTGGTCAAAAATTTTCTTATGCATATATAGATATATTGATTAAATAGAGTTAGAATAAAATTTTATCTTATGCATATATAGATATATTGATTAATTGAATAGATATATCTAATTTTATCCTATACATATATTTATTATTTCTTTAAAAAAATGTGATTGATTCATATGACTACTTTTAAGGAGAAGTCGTCATGTGTCTCAGTCGACTTCTCCTTTATTATATATAATGATTGATTGATTGATGATTGATGATGATTGTATTAATAATAGTTTAGGGTAGGGGTACAATAGGTCATATGCTAGGGTTATAAACCCCGATGGAAGGACAAAGCCATGAACCGAGGCATGCAAGCCCCTTACAATCACCAAAACGAAAGCACCAAGTAGATCAATGAAGCAAGTGCATGCAAGCACCCACATGATCAAAAGACAACTATAGTCTAACAAGTCCAATCAATTACAAAAAACATAGGCCTAAAATCATGCAATTCGGCCTTCAGAAGCAATTGGTCGCGGGCGCAGTAGAAGGTCACTGCGGGTGCGACAAGGGGTCACATCGCAAGCGCAACTTCGTGGACTGCAGGCGCACCCCCTGTTGAGAGAAAGTCTAGCGATAGGTGGAACCACATTATAGCGTCGGAGGTGCCATCATCAATAAGCCTCGTTCATAAAGAATAGATCGACCAAGGGCTTCAAAATCAATCTCACCGAACCGCCATAAGCCTAACCGGAGGACCACCAGCACAATCATCAAACTCACCTTAATCCACTAGAGTTGCAAGATAAAGAAATGTAAATCTAGTTAATCCAAGGGATGTGAATAGACTAATGAGGATGTGGAAAACCATCAGGGTGTCCCATGCTCAAATAGAGAAGACATCATGAACGAATGAGCCAGCCCAAGCCTAAACTGGTCATAAAACCAACTACGTGAAGGGAGGGGCGTAGAGGGAACTCGTGAACCATACCAGACAAACCAAGGATCACCACCTTCCACCAGCGACTCTAGGCGAACAATAAAAGAAAGGAACATGAATGTAAGGAAGCGAACTCATGGGGAAAGACAAACCAACAACAGGTGCAAGTCTCAAGAACACAAGGCAAAAGAGAGAATAACGGAAGTAGAACATAAACCCTTCACAACTGACTAGATGACCAAAGGGAAAGGAAAAAAAAATAAGGCCATGGGGCGAGAAAGGAAACGTCATGAGGAGAGACAAAGGGACGATAGAAAGGAGCCATCATGAGGAAAAGTAAAGGGACGACCAAGCTAACAGAACATGAAGGGGAAACATACAAAGACATGATGGGAAAGGGGAGGAAAAGCAGACAAACCACAACACAAAGAAGACCATAGGAGGAGGACGAAGCTTAGATAGGAAGTTTGGGTGATTACTCGGTAGGGAAACCAGACAAATTTAGATTCCCCACCAGCAGATGACATCACACTCCCTAATCAGCACAGGGAAAAAACAAGAACAAGTGGGGATTAGGGACGAGGAAAGATAAGAACGAAAGTTGCTCAGTTAAAGAGGAGACCAGGGGTCGGTAGATGGGGGAGAGAGGAGATCGGGGTCGGTACCAAGGGCTCAGTAACGAATCTCAAGGGGGAGTTTTAGAATGGTACCGTGGGAGATGGAGCCGAGTTTGGTACCAGGAGCTTAGGACCGGCTCTCAAGGGGGATTTATGGTCGGTACCAGGAGGGAGATGGAGACCGCGAGTTGGTGGTTAGTACCAGAGGCCAGCGACCACTGGCGGATCCAAGGGTAGGCTCGTGTGAGCGCGAGCCCACCCCGATCCCGAAAAAAAAATTACGAAAGGTTAATTATAAAAAATAAAAAAAGTATAAATTAATTAGAAGTGAAAATGGATCATAATTAAAGTTTACTTTGCCTAGTTGGTAAAGAATAGATGATAAACTTTTTTCTCTTTATTAGAGCTCAAGGTTCAATTCCCGCTTTTTACATTTTCTTCATTTATTTTTAACTATCTTTTTATATATAAGTTCAAAGATCTTTTTAAATTGAGAATAATTAATTTCAATTAGTATTGTTTGAATTCTAGTTTATTCATTCATTAGGGGTTTCCTTGAATTTTTTTTAACTAATTATAAATTTTATTCACTTCTAATAATATGGATAACTCTTTGATTTTTTTTTTCCACATAACCCTTCACAATTAAATTTATTTAAAGTTTTGAAGAGCCATTTCATTATTACTTAATTTTTAGCCTAACTCTTGTCCACCTCTATATTACGGGCTTACTTAGCCACTGCCAGCGACATCAAAGAGATTCCAGACAGAGCAGAGAAAAGGAGGAAGAAGAGTAGGTTAGAGAGGACAAGTGTAGATACGACTCTCAAATTGGCAAATTGAAGACATGAGTGAGAGGAGGGGACATAAGTGAAGGGGAAACTAAGAGCAAGGAGGAGACAATTGAAGCTTTGAAGAGGATCTAAGAACCAGAGGGGAACGAGAACTAACGCAAGGGAAGATTCATATTTGAGCAAAAGAGAGGGAGGGAAACAAGGATGAAGAGGATAGCAGGCCACGAAAACGACTCTCAAACCGACTCAAGAGTAGATTTGAGCAGGAAGAAGGGCAAGAAGAGTGAAAAACAGAGAGAAAACTTGGAATTTTTAGGAAGATATGACTTTAAAATCAGCTATGGAGCGGATCTAATCCGGAGAGGGTGGTGAGAATGGAAGACGAGAAAGGAGGTTAAGGAAAAGTTGACGCCTTGATATGAGAACTAGACAGAACACGAGAGGAAAAACGAGGAAGAAAGTCAGACATGGGAGGGAGGATGACATACCCACTAGGGCCACTACGATTTGAGGGAGAGCAGTGGAGAAATAGATGATTTGAGGCCAGAAAACCTCCATTGACGCCTAGCTTGAGTGTTTGTGCAAGTAGGAGGAAGGAGTGAAGAATACTTTTAAATCCGAGCAACAGAGGTGAAGAGGGGGCATATCCATCTTGTACTTGTGTGGATTGGATAAATCCGATGATGAGGAGGGGCCAATAAGGGGATGGAGCCTCCACCGACGCCGAATACTTGTGCTTCCAGACAACTTTCTTTATGTTTTGGTCGAGGCTGCACTTGGGCTTTTTAATGGTTAAGGTCGATTTCAGAGGAGAAGATAGTGTAGATTTGAGAACGAATGATGTAAGCGAGGAAGGGAGGAAGAGGAACTCTAATGAGGGGCGCCTCTGGTCACCGCCTAGGGCGGTGTCGAATTGGAACTTTTAGATTTGTGTGAGCAGTTACTCAATATGTTTAGCCGATGAAAGTTAGGGGAGATTGGGTCAATTCGATTGTTGGGCGTACATGCCAATAAGTGAAAGAAGGGGGTAGTAGGTTAAAGAGGGCAAAATACCGGTCACCAAGGAGGGAGGTGGTCGCCGAATTCAATAGAGGATCCATGGGAAAGAGCCGGACAATCCAACCCAAAAGGTGAGATAGGAAGGGTTTTTCCTTGAGAGTTTCTCTCTAACCTACCAGTTAAAATAATATTTTTTAACTATTAATTATTGATCTGATTAGATATTGATTCAAATTTCGAAATGTCATTGATGATGACATACTGAACCCGACTCGAACCATACTTGATCCGACGGACTGATGTTGACTTGAATCCGTCGAGTGACCCACCACGTCGGCAATGGGCATGCCCTTGGGCCGGCCGTTGGGAACAGAACTGAATGATTATTCTATTGACGAAAATGCCCCTAACTTATGCCCGATATAACAGCCGAATCCTTTTCCTTAGCCGCGGAGAAACTCGGGCGACGATAGAGAGATCCAGCGTTCGTATAAAATTCCACGAATCCCTCTCTCTCTCCCCTCTTCGTCTTCCATAGTCTGAAGTGGATTGTGTATGTTCTCACTCACCCAATTCCTCGCGTTATCCATCATCACACTCTCCAGGTCTGTCACCTTCCCCCCTCTCGCTCTTCGCAATTTCAAGGTTTTCGTTTCGATCAGGGATGGATGTTTGATTTCGTATTTGTTTGCGTTCTCTTTGCTTCAATTCGATCATCCGTACTTCCGTTTTCCCTTCAAAATTGTGTTCTTTATGTTTCAATTTTTTCCTGCTCGTTTTTTATCATGCTGTTATCGCTCGCCTGCGAAGAATTTGACGAGAAATAGTTAATTCGAGAGGGATTTGACCATTTCTTAGTTTATAATTTCGCCGCTCAAGTTGTTGGAACGCGGCGAGTGGAGTTCGATCAGCCTGTCTGAGTCGATTTCGTTGCGTTTCTGTTCCGATATCTGGATTCTAGTACAAGCCGGCGGTGATAAATAATTTATCTTTTATATGTGTTTTTCTCAATCGTTTTGTGATTTCGTCGAGTTATTATTGTCTTGAGTGTATAATTTATTACTTTTATTCTCGAATCGTTTGCGTTTTTCATTGCGTTTTTTGTGGCTATGCAGGTTGAATAGGTTTGGACAATGGGTTTCGAATCGATATATCGGATTTTACAGGAACTATTTCCTCAGGTATTTGTGAATTCGGGCTATAAGGTCTAACCTAAGGTGCAAATCGAATATGTTCGATTGAGCATCTTCAGTGAAATTTCAGTTTTTTTAACGTTACACATGGGAAGCTTCGGTTTTTGGACTGACATACACTAGCTTCCAAATCTTTCTTTATCCTTTGTACTTTGTGTTGGAGGTTGACGTAATCAGGCTCACAAACATATCCACTAAGATTTTCACAGTAATTGTAGAAGAAGGAGAACTACTAGTTTCTTGCAAAAGTTAAAGACTGTGGAGTATTGCTTTTTTTGATGTATTTCGTTGCTAAATTAGCATGTCCCAAAATTTTGCCCACACCCCGAACAAACATGTGATATGACAGAATCCTAAAGGTGAACAGGCCATTAGGATTATATGCTTTTGGATGACCACAATGATTCTTTTGAAGCATCATTTATTAATCGGTTATAACAGTTGTTCTTTCATCTATTCTTTATATATGTTTCTTATTCTTAATTGCGGGTTGCTGCCCCTGGAAAGAAATAGTTTTCGAAGAGAGTGCTTTAGAACAACACGACCCCAATTTGGTGCAAGTTCTATGCATTAGCATTACTCAATAGGGTTGGAATTGTAACACTTCATTGTCTCCTGCTTTCACATTGTCCTTATTACGACACATTTGTTTTTGAAAAAACACAATTTTGACACATTCTGTAATAAATTAGCATATTCTTTCGGCCTATCATTAAGATCTTCACGAAAGGTATTGTTTTTGTTATTCCGGATTCACCTTCCCGGATTTAGCACTATTGCCTCTTGTAGCACTATTGTCGTTATAGTCTTATAGAATCATTGGGGTCAATGTTTTCTTGAATTGGTAAATGTGCTTAGTGCTCCATAGACGAGGCTTTTTATACCAATGACCATTATACGTATCTAGACTCTAGGAGAATAAGTTTATTTTTATGAACTTATGACATATTGCCATGTAGCCTTGTCCAACTGTTCAAAGACTTGAGTTTTGTTAACTAATCTATCTTGAGTGAATCTTTGAAGATTTGAATTTTTACAAGGAAATGTTTGTAGCTATGCTGATTGCTGAACATGTTTCCAATTTGCACTACAAATAGAGGGATATGACTTATTGAATTTGACTCTTATTGTCTGCAACTCTGCATTCTAAACATCCCAGTTCAATTTCGTATTTTTAATGGGCCCTTTTCTGAATTGTGACTCTTTCTGATGGTTCTTTGAGAAGGTTGATGCTCGTCTACTGAAGGCTGCTGCTATTGAACATGCGAAGGACCCCTATGGAGCTATTGATTTTATTCTTGCCGACGTTATCCCCCACACAGTGAAAGAGGCTGATGCTTCTAGTGCTGTCAATGGGAGTCTTGTTTCATCTGGTAAGATTCTTTTCATATTTGATGATCATAAAATTAACTTTTACATGTGTTATATTATCAGGTTTATTACAAATCTGATGTAACTTGGCCTTATTTGAACTGTCAAGTTATTAATCGGCCTATTGTGCCTTCGCAGGATGTTAAACTTAGTGGGATTTTGACCTCTAGTGTAGGATGTGTTAGTCCTGTTTCATCAATAGTGTGCGACAAAATAATTTTTTCTTTTTTTTGGACATGTAGTTGAATGCAGGAGGCAGTGCTCCTCAGCTTGCGCTAGTTCTTCTGAGCTTGAATCTACTGCTGCTAGCAAAGCTGCTATTGGACCAGAAATAATTAAGCCATCTCTTCATGTAGATCCACCATGTTTGAATGAGAAAATTCAAGATCCCTTGGATTCAACGTCATGTAGCGTCAAGGTCCTGAAGGACTTCAATGATATTTTGAGTGGGTATGATGGGAGCGGAATACAGACAACATCAAAGACACGGGAAGGAACTCATCACAAAACTGTTCAGCATGTACCTGCCCTGGATATTTCAGCTTGTCCTATAATTGCAGGGACTGATAATGGTGATTGTAATGAGGACCCTGAAAATACCAACCTGCTGAAATACCAAGATTCAGATCTTCTGACTGGAGCTCTTTCAGCATTATCAAGCTCTGCCTTACTCAAGGATGCAGTTTCACATGTCAGCTTCTGTAGCTGGTCAAGTGACGATTCTGATTGTGAGCCTATTTGTGGCAATTCAAATGTGGCTGTTCTTACTGAGAATCAAAAGAAGCAGCCTAATGTTGATGGTGATTCAGTGTATGGGTCACATTATGTTGACCTAGCATCTTTGAATTGCTCTATTGAATCAGATGTTGAGAGTGTCATATCTGACTCCAAGCTTGAAATTTCAGAACATAGTTGTATTGCTGATGCTTCCTTTATAGAAGATAGCCAAGTCCTTGATAATGCCAACACTGAAGAATTTTCTAGTTCGCAGAAATTAGTTACCCAGTCTCTGCAAGTTTGCAACACCGCTCTCCTTGAAAATATTATTGAAGATTCTGCAAGCCACAAGGTATGGTATGATAAGACTGTTTGCACTGAATTTGGGTAATGTAGTTTTTCTGCTCATGTTTCAGTTTATGCCTCACGAGTTTTTGCATTGAATTTGGGTAATGTACATCATTTTATGCATTAAATGAACTCCAAATGCAGTTTCAGATGTGCTTCTATATTTTGTACATGTTATGCTCCGTGCTTAGTTCTCGTCTGTGATTCCCTTCTGTTCGTGCATTTGTTATTAGCATATAAATATGTGGAATCTATTATTGGTTGTTCAGTTCAGCCTCATTTTAATGTATCACCAAAATCTGTAATAAACTTCACTCAAGAGTCAAGCCTCTTTGTATTGAAGGGGCATTTTATTTCTAAAATTTTGAGTTATAATGCAGAAGAAGCTACTTTCTGATTTGGAATCAGTCCTCGAGCTGATGAAAGAAGTAGAGATTCATGAGAATGCTGCAGTGCAAGCTAAGAACGAAGCTAGTAAGGGGGCTCTGGAAATTTATGCCAAGGTGGATGAGCTCAAAAGTACGCTTAACCGTGCAAGGGAAGCAAATGACATGGTATTTCAACTAACATTTTATAGCAGATTACAATATGCTGTGAATTGCTAGGCTTTGATTAACATGCATCAATATATGAATGTTATAGCATTCTGGAGAAGTGTATGGGGAGAGGGCTATACTTGCAACTGAAATGAAGGAGCTCCAGTCTCGCCTTCTTGCCTTGTCAGATTTAAAGGATACATCTCTATCAATTCTCAATGTGGTATGTCAATCTTAATTTCTTGATTCATCTTCTGATGCCACTCTGACTAAAAACTAACCATGAGCTATCTTTGTGCTGATGCTTTATATTTTGGGCAATTTTCAGTCTTATGTAACTTTTACGGTGGGAATTGGGCAAATTGTTTGTTACTTCATTTCATATATTTTTATGTCCCTCAAAATTCTTTTGCAAAATTTTTTGGGGCGACTGAGAGTGGCCATTTGCCAGGATCAATGAGATAATATCAAAATACAGAACATACCAACATTCTGCAAAGAGATTCTTGTCTTGCCTCCTCTTGCCCTGTCATAAACCCCCCAAAAAATGACGCATACATATGAACATGTACCAGTACCACCCAAAAAGAATTGGTCCCAAGTTACACTAATACTTCCACACCCAAAAAAAAAATCACATTACAATCCTCTAGCTACAGTTATTTTCATTTCTGAAAGTTAGATGATTTATTTTGAGTGCGTATTACAGATGCGGGAATCACTTGAAGTACGGTTGACAGCTGCTAAAATGGAGAAAGCTGCAGCTGAGCAAGAAAAATACGAAAGGGAAGAATCTGCAAGGAAAGCTCTTGCTGAGCAAGAGCTCATCATGGAGAGAGTAGTGCAAGAGTCAAAGATATTGCAGGAAGAAGCTGAAGAGAATGCAAGGGTACTTTTTTTCCTTTGGATTTTTAGCACGTAGTAGAGGAACATTCTTTCTTCTCATCGATCCTTGTTTCTGTGGGGTTGAATATTTTTGTTTTCTAAATTACTTGTCTTTATCTTGTTCAGCTGCGGGAATTCCTCATGGATCGTGGTCGTATTATTGATACATTGCAGTAAGTTCTTTCCATTCATCGTTTTCTAGTTATTTACCGAATTGCTTAGTTATTTACCTTCTTCTGGAGATATGGTACAAGAGATGTATGAAACAGAGTTTGCACCTATATTGGTGTTTCCAATGTTGTATCTTTTACGTTTGCCAACTGCACAACCTTTGCAGGGGAGAAATCTCTGTCATTTGCCAGGATGTCAAGTTGCTCAAAGAAAAGTTCGACAACCACGTCCCTCTGAGCCAGTCGCTCTCCTCAGAGCAGACAAGCTGTATCCTTGCATCCTCCGGATCTTCTCGGAAGAGCACAGAATCTGATCAACTTTTGAAGAATGACAAGGCATCGACAGCATCTGTTGAGCCCGTCCTGCTACCTTCCGCGGAGCAAGCAACTGCTGATTCTCGAAATGAGCTTGTAGAAGACGGGTGGGAGCTATTCGAGGATGCTGCCCACGACTAAATGTTGCTGCTAGTCGATACTGTAAATACTTGGATGACAATTTGAAACACTCGGTATGTTCTTATGTCTGGTGTGGACGGACCATGATTGCCTTGTATAACCTCTCTAATGCTCTGGTGAAACAGTTCTTTCTTCTGTTGCACTTTTTGCCTACCTATGAAAGTTTCATTCCACTGTTAACACTTTATGCATATGCTTTTATCACAAATTGATCATGCCTATGGTAAAAACACACACAAATCTGAGTTATTTTAGCAGCTTCCATGATCCATCTACCTCATTTATGTGTACTCCTTAAAGGTCTGAAGAAGGTGCTACATTATATATCATTATAAAACAAGGGTACAAAGAAATGTTTGAGGGCTTTTCACATCTACAAAAACAACAATCAATCTACAAATAATAGACCAGAAGACAGATACAATAACATTCACATCGTTCGATTGTACAATGTTTGTGGATTTCGTGGCTACTAAAATGTATGTTCCATTAGTTGGAGATAGCTCTTTGTTACGCGCCTTCCAGCAACTTGCTGATGTCGGACTGCATTAAAGATACTGCAAATGAGAACCTCTGCGGAGAAGTAAAGGAAAGCAAAGAGAAGGCAACAGAACCAAAGAGACAAGTCAGGCACCTGAATCGACAAAGGGTTAGTTCTGGGGCCGTATCGATTGGTTACTCGTCCGTCCTTGTCAACCAGAAACTTTGTGAAGTTCCACTTGATGCTACTCCCACAAATACCCCAACTCTTGCTTGCCTTTAGGAACTTGTAAATAGGTGCTGCTTTGACCCCATTGACGCGCACCTGCACCGAAGCTTTTGTATTCAACTAACAAACATGGAAGGGCTAAAAAGTCGGGGTCTAACTGATCAACATTTTAAAAAGCATCAATTGATAGGTCATGTTTGGTGGTGAATTTTAACGACCTTTGGCTTTTACAGGAGTTGTTCCATTTGTTCATACTCAAAACAGAAAGCAGAAAATGTAAGCTAACTATGAGCCAAGTAATAAAGGATTATCGGTTCACCTTTTGAAAAATCGGATACTCAGCCTTGTATCTGGTACAAGCAAATTGTTCCGCCTCTTCGCTTGTTCCTGGCTCTTGCTTCAGGAATTGATTGCAGGGGAATGCCAATATTTCAAAACCTGAAACCATTTTTCATACGGTTATGCAAACGGGTATAACATCCAACTTAGAAGAAGAAAGAATGAGAAAACGAGTATTCAACAATGGAAAAAAAAGGCAGGCTTTCGCCACCACTGCTTGAAGATAAACAACAAATGTAAGTTATCTAACCTATTCCCCTTGTACAAGTCATCTGTACAAGAATCTGTCATTCATATTCACTTCCAAAAGATCAAGTGTAACAACTTCATCATGTTATTTCATTAGAACTCGCTCATAACTGCACATCTCTCTCCTCCTCAACTCTCTAGGTCTCGAATCTATACTAATATAAGTTTGTGGGAGAGTTTAAGCAATTACAGCCCTTGATATCCTATATGTGTTTGGTGGCCTAATGGTTATCCCAAACAGGTAAACATCCAAAGTACAATAAGGAATAACGAGAAGACGAACATTAACAACAGAAAAAGCGTAAAATTACTAGTAGTCTTTGACTTCCACTATTTTATGAGAGGGAACAAGGTTAACAAGATACTTCCAACAGACTTCATTCCATTAAATTTCGATTTTCATGAGCGCTAATTTCACGGAACGGTAAGTAACAAGGTAATCACATACATCCTTTCAAAGCAACTCAGTTGCACTTCTTGTGGTGGAACAACTAATATAAGTAATATGCATTATGCAACACTAAATTGGAGGGAGGTATCACTTGATATCAAGATATCACCCGTCGATATCTAGATATCAATACCAAACAGGGCCTAAAGACTTACTATTATACTGTAGTTTGTTTGATCATCATTCATGTATCATAAAATAGTAAAATACCACATAGCAAATGCAGGATCTCCACTATAAATTACCTTACTTCCACTCTCTTTAATTCCAAAATATTAAATGAGCATTTGACATACCTCAATAAACCAAATTAAAAAAAGACTAACCATAGGTCCATAACCAAATAGATTACCTTTGTCCTTGTTTCTCTGATGAAGTTCAGTTAATTGGGTGTAATTGGAATCAGTAAGGCCACTGCAAAAAAAAAATCACAAGAAATTCTCAATTGCACAAACACACATTCAAGATTTGGAGAAAAGCAAAGAAATGATGTGTATAAAAGGAGGAGAGAGTAGACTCAGAGAGAGAACCATCTGGAAGCAACATTAACAATAAGAAGGACCTTCCCCTTGTACATGCTCAGGTCCACATCTTTACCCCTGCTATCCTATAAAAACCAAAATCAAAATCAAAATCAATTGGTATTTGAGAAATTGGAGGGAAATTGGGGGGTGAAGGTACCTTGACAGTGAATTGGTGGACTGATTTCTCAGGGACGGATCCAGAAGCACCCATTAGGGGCAAAATAAAACAAACAAAACAAACAAACAAAGGGTTGCTGTTGGGTGGGTGAGAGGGGATGGTGCAAATTTGGAAATCTGATTCGAGTCGAAGAAGAAAGCCAGAAAGTGTGATTGAAGAAAAGATAAGGAGAAGCAAAGACAAATCATACAAAGTAGAGAGACTTTTGTAGCAAGCTGCGTGTGAACAGTACAGCTGTCATTTTAGCCGACTCCACTGCGCTATGCTAATTGGGCTTAATGGGCCTTTTGTTGTTTTAAACATTTGGGCTCAATTGGGCTTCTATGGTCCATTTTAACTATTTCTTTTTTCTGCCGTTGGGCTGTTGTCGATTTGTTCGTGGGAGCTACGGAGAGTTCCCACCAAAAAATGTTGACAAAAGTCTGAAAAATAGCGAAGATTGCCCAAATTCAAAACCATTCAAGTGTTGCTGATCTCTAGGGCTATTATATGAATGAACAACTCGAACTTCACTTAGGATCGGTTCGAAAAAAATTCGATTCGAGCTTATTCACTTACCTAATCAAACAGAGTTTGAACATAATTTTAAGCTTGGTTGAAAGTTCTGCTCGTTCGATTAAAGCACGAATAACTCGAATTTTATAAAATTTCTAAATTTCATGTAATTTAATATGTTATAACGAAGTAGAACTATTTAAATCTCGAAATAAGTTCGGTTCGAGTTCGTTAATTTCCTAAACAAGTCAACCTTGATATAAAAAAAAACTCGTCTAACAATTGAGTTCGGTTCGACTCAAGCTCGTTTAACAAATGATATAAGTTTGAACCTGCTAATCTCGGCTCGTTCGGCTCTAATAACATCCCTACTTATCTCTTCTATTAGAATGCACTCAGTAGTCAGTATAAAAAAACTTATTAGAAGAGATTATTTAGCTTCTTTTTTTTTTTTGATTAAGTAGAGATTCGGATGCAGAAAGCTATCCGACAGCATCCTTTCGGATGAGATCAAGTAGACCTGGATCATTGTATGAATTAGGGATGGAGGCAATATGAGCAAGGTGTGCAACCTTATCTGCCACGCAATTGTCGTTACGAACAACGTGTGAAAACGAAACTTCGTAAAACCCTGTAAGTAAAATGCTAACATCCGACATAATTAGCTCAATTTCCCATGGGCATTTGATCTTGTTCTGTAGATGATTAATGATGATCAATGAGTCACCTTCAATAATAATTTTTGGGATTTTCATTTCGATAGCCCTCTGAACCCCTAACCTTAAAGCCATAGCTTCAGCCATTAAAAGGGATTGTTGGCCAACAAGTTTATTTCCCATTGCAACAGAACTACCTGTGTTGTCTCGAATGATTTAGCCAGTCGAGCTTTGTCGTTGTCCAGATGCCGCGCCATCAAAGTTTAGTTTTAGTTTTCCAGCTGGTGGTTTTTTTCATTTCTCCCCCCTCCTGTTCCTTACGTCCGTGTTGGTTTTATTTGTTCGTTAAATCGTGTTGTTGTTCTCCTCTTCACCATGTTTTCTGGCGTTATTCCATTCCGCGATATTTGACTGGACAATTTTTTCAAATCCTCTTAAACTCGACAATTGTGTTTGTTGGAAGATTAATTTGTTACGAATGTTCCAGTTGGTCCACCAGTGGAAGACCAACTTCTGTTTTTGCTGTGAATCAAGTATGCCACCTAGTTTAGCCAGTAATGTTTCTGCGTTTCTTGATAATAGGATACTATTTTCAATAACAGATTTCACTCTCGGCGATAGGCTAGAACAGCAGAGTGAGAATTTGCATTCAAATAGTATATGTGTAACATCTTCTTCATGGTGATTGAAGACTGCACAATAAGGTGGAATGGCGATTCCTCTTCTAGCAAGGCGGGCTGCTGTTGGTAGTCCATTTTGACATATTTTCCACATAAAATTCTTAATTTTGGGGGGAATGTTCAAAATACTACGATGGCTCCGTTGCTTTATCCTACCTCCTCTACATTCTTGACATCAGCAACTCCGAATTGGATTAGTTTCTCGTGGAGAAGGGGACTCATTGTACTACTTCGCTATTGATTTTAGGACCCTAAAATGCTATTGATTTTAGGACCCTAAACAACTCAGTTGAGAGCTCCGTGAAAATTCCATGATTCAAAAATAGGAGTTAAGGTGGATTCGACACAAGAGCGCACATTAATTACCCATCTTTAGAAGAAGATATCCGACATTCCACAGCGCTGGCTTGGCTTCAAAATGCAAGATGCGAGGGGAAAACTTTTGTTTAATCGAAATGCATACATTTGTCTCATATATAATTTCCAGATCCACGCATTATTATCATTATTAAGCTCCGTTGCTCTTGTATTAAGCTTATATGCACTAGACGTCGTAAACCATCCTTTTCTATCTGGCCACCAGTACATTATGTCCTGTATTTGATTTATTGGGAGAGGAACCTCCGCTACCTGTTGTGCAATATCATTTGGAATTATCGTTCTAAGTTTTTCTAAATTCCATTTCCCATTTTGAATGTACTGATCAACGGTTTCTTCCCAATTAAATTTTGTCGGATCGAGACAAGCATTCTGAATATTCTTGACCGGTGCCCATTTGTCCTGTCAAAACTTTATAGTTTTCCCATCACCAACTGACCAAGCTAGACCTTCCTTGAAAGGTTTAACGAGTTTTCTCAGTTATTTAGCTATTATTTGTCATTTACCGGTTATCAAATTATATAATTGGTGTTGTTTCTAATAGCTTCAAAATATTATGCTATTTACCACCACCAACACAAACAACTCTACAAGAGAGTTCAACATCACAATTACATGTACAAATACAACATGGGTATAGGATACCACTAGTTGATGTGAAAAAAAGGAAAAAAGTCTCACACAAAAAAAAGGGTTAATTTAATTCCGCTTTTACTTTATACCAAACCCGTCCCTAAAGAAAGTAAAACAACGAGAATACGAGGGGCAATTTCGTCACACAAGTGTCATTAAAATAACTACCTCTTTAACCAAATCTCCATTAAGACTCGGTTCTTCCGCGCTTCTTGTTGGTTAGTCGTCCTCCAACTGTACCCTCTCTCTGTGTCTGTCTCTCTCGATCTCTAATCCACCTCGACCGCCTCAGATTGAGCCCTAGTTTCTTCCTTCGCCGCACGTTTGTGGAGTCGACACCGAACTTAATTGGAAGAATAAAACTGGTAATTCATTTTTCCTCATTTGTCTCCTTCGATCCTCATCTTTCCTGGTTGATTTCGATCACGCTTTTCGAAATGTGTTTTCTTCATCTCTTATGGTCCTCACGCGATCGCCAATTTGTGATTTTAGGATTATCAGTCATCAATTTAAACGTTTTTTTTGGTGTGGATTTGAGCGGGAAGCTTGATTGCTGTGAAATCGGGACCTATTAATGATTCTGTCATTTCGTTTAGCTGAGATCCGAGTGCGCGATTGACCTTTTAACCACCGTTTGTGTAAATGGATCCACTGGATTTTGACAGGCTTTAATTGCGCCTTAGATTGAGTGTATGAGATCTTGAATGCTACATTGTTTGTTTGTTTGACAGTGTACAGTATTCAGAGATTGGCTCACCAACTAGGTTTGGTATCTGTTGCTCAATTTATAGCATTCATTTGCATATTATCATATCCTAATCTATGGTGTATGGATTCATGAAATTGCAACTTCGCTCCATTGGCCGCATTAAGTTTCTAAGTTGACTATGTTAGAATTTAGAAATAGTATTTACCTGATTCATTTGAACTAAAATGCTGCATTATGAGTTCTAGCAGAACCCTGAGCTTGCAAAAACAAACCTAGTATATAAGACGGTGGACTCCCTTGCTATAGCCAATTGGTTTTAGGTTTGAAACTCAGTCGGCTTATATGCTAGGCTACTAGTCCAATGTACTTTAGTAATCATCATTGTTGTATAGAACTATTGAAGTGATAATATATAAAGGAAAAACAATTGTCAAGGGGCAAAGATATCGAAGATTTACCTTTTTACCAGGTTTTCCATTGGCTTAATGTTGTCAATTTTAATTTTTTACTATTTTCCGTGCCTAATTGCAGATGCTGTTTTAAAACAGGAGTGAAGATGGCTACATTTCAAGACATTGGAGTTTCTGCTGCAATCAATCTCCTTACTGCACTTGCTTTCCTCATTGCCTTTGCTATATTACGTCTCCAGCCGCTAAATGACAGAGTATATTTCCCAAAATGGTATTTAAAGGGAATCCGAGGCAGCCCCACATCTCGGGCATTTGTGAGCAGATTTGTCAACTTAGACTGGAGAATGTATATCAGGTTTCTGAATTGGATGCCGCAAGCATTGAGAATGCCAGAGCTTGAGCTTATTGAGCATGCAGGACTTGATTCTGTGGCATATATTCGAATTTATTTACTTGGGTAAGTTCCTTGATTTGATAAATGGATACAGTTGCATTGATGATATCAGAGGGTCCTTTAGGATCAATATGGATGCCTCATTTCACTTATAAGCATAAACCATAGCAAGAGGTTTACGCGATATGTTTGAACCTGGCTGATTCCCAAGTAACTGAAATATGCAGATTGAAGGTATTTGTTCCAATTACAGTACTGGGTTTCGCTGTTTTGGTGCCAGTTAATTGGACGGAGAAAATGCTGAATCAATCAAAAGGTATTGATTACAGTGAGATCGACAAGTTGTCAATCTCAAACATTCCTATAGGATCAAACAGGTTAGTTTAAGCCTATACACGCGATTCTGTCCATTCCTTTGTGGTGTGGCATCTGAGTTCCTTTGGGTTTTTTTTTTCTGTTGCAATTTTCTTTTCTTTTGCATTTCACCTTGATTTCGATTAGCTGTATCTGAGGACATCTTTAACGAATGCCATCAGGTACTGGGCACATGTTGTGATGTCTTACATTTTCACATTTTGGACATTGTATGTGCTCTACAAGGAATATGAGATCATTACTGCTCTGAGGCTAAGATTTCTTGCTACTGCAGAACGACGTCCAGATAAATTCACGGTAAGCCAAAACATAATCAAGTATATATCTTCAATTTTATTTCCTTCAATAGTAGGTTTGTCAACTTAGATCATATCATTCCTTTGGTAGGTTCTTGTGAGAAATGTTCCTCCAGACCCTGATGAATCTGTCAGTGAGCAAGTCGAACATTTTTTCCGTGTGTTACATCCTGATCACTATCTCCTAAATCAGGTTTATGGTGCTCTATTTTCTTCATCCTGAACTGAAAAACAATAATCTGCTTTGGAGTTGTTCAAAACAATTGTTGACTTGCAGGTTCTGTACAATGCAAATAAGCTTGCAAGTTTGGTAGAACAGAAAAAGAGTCTGCATAATTGGCTTACATACTATCAAAACAAGTACGAGCGAATGCCTCAAAAGCGTCCCACTGTCAAGGTACTTCTCATCCATGTGAAATCGTATATTAGGTGATTGTTCATTGGATAAGCAAACTTCATTAGCATAATCAATTCAGAACTCAAGCAGATTGAGCTTATGTCAATTTCTGTAGACAGGTCTATGGGGTCTTGTTGGCACAAGAGTGGATGCAATAGACTATTACACCAAGGCCATTGATAAACTAACAGACGAAGTGCGTTCAACATTGCTTCTTATGCTTGTTATTCGCTTTTCATTCCATTGGTTTTTATCATCAAATGATGATCACATGTAATGTAGGAAGCTGCAGAAAGGGAGAGAGTCCTTGAAGATCCTAACGCGATATTGCCTGGAGCGTTTGTGTCTTTTAGAAGCCGTTGGGGAGCTGCTGTCTGTGCTCAAACTCAACAGTCAAGTAACCCGACAATATGGTTAACAGAATGGGCTCCTGAACCGCGTGATACCTCACTATCCCTTATGTTGAGCTGAATATACGAAGGCTACTGATGGCAGTCGCCTTCTTCTTCCTCACTTTCTTCTTCATGATTCCTATAGCATTCGTGCAATCATTGGCGAACCTTGAGGGGATCGAGAAGGCGTTTCCTTTCCTCAAATCCTTGTTGAAGATGTAAGTTCTTTCGGCAATTTACTCCTTATATGTATACTGTAAATTGAACAACATATGATGTCACGTGTTCAGGAAGGCTGGTAAATCGATCATCCAAGGCTTTCTTCCCGGGTTAGCCCTGAAGTTATTCCTTATCCTTCTTCCAATGATTCTAATGACCATGTCAAAGATAGAAGGTCTCACATCATACTCATCTTTGGAGAGGAGATCTGCTTCAAAGTACCACTTGTTCATACTCGTGAACGTGTTTCTTGGAAGCTTGATTACTGGAACAGCATTTCAACAGCTAAACAGATTCTTACACCAATCCACAACAGAGTATGTCTTTTCTTGCTTCTGCAAAAAATATGCGTTACAACTTAACATTACACCAATCTTTCCTTATAGGATACCGAGAACCATTGGAGAGTCCATCCCAATGAAGGCCACATTCTTCATTACTTATGTCATGGTTGATGGCTGGGCCGGCGTTGCTGCAGAGGTCTTGAGGCTCGTCCCATTGATCCTTTTCCACTTAAAGAACACATTCTTGGTGAAGACGGAGCAAGACAGAGAGCAAGCAATGGACCCTGGCTTTGTGGACTTTGCAACTTACGAGCCCCGGATACAACTCTACTTTCTGCTTGGGCTTGTCTATGCAGCTGTGACACCTTTGCTTCTTCCTTTTATCATTGTCTTCTTTGCCTTTGCCTACATGGTTTTCCGACATCAGGTTATACATATGCCTCCTCCATGTTTGAATTAGCTTAGAGAGTACTTTAAATTCACATCTTTCTTGTACCATTGTCAGATTATTAACGTCTATGATCGGAAGTATGAGAGTGCAGCGGCCTTCTGGCCAGATGTGCATCATCGTATCATTATCGGTCTCATCATTTCGCAGCTTCTGTTGGCTGGACTGCTGAGCACCAAAGGCCTCCCTGTGTCCACACCGGTGCTATTAGTGCTTCCTGTGCTGACAATCTGGTTCCACATAGTCTGCAAGGGCCGGTTCGAGTCAGCATTCAAGAAGTACCCTTTACAGGTCAGTTTACAAACTCTACAACTAAAATCACAAGGCTCCATTTCTTGGAAAATTTGCATAAACTTAACCATATCTTCTAGTCTTCATATCTCATATTGTTCATGGTTGCACTTGCCTTACAGGATGCAATAGCAAGGGACACTCTAGAGGTTGCAGTGGAGCCACAGCTGAACATAAGGGCTTACCTCCAGGATGCGTATGTCCATCCGATTTTCAAGGGAGGAGCGTTCGAAAGGCCAAGGGAAGCCGGTCAAGACGACGAAGCTCCACTGGTGCCAACCAAGAGGTCTCAGAAGAACAGCAGAGTTACCTCTGTCTGTTCTGGTAGTGACAATTTATGACAGCTACAAAGTACACAATGTACATTTACATGCCCAGAAACTAACATTTAGATCTCTGTAAAAAAAAGGGATTAGAAAAAAATTACTGTTTGGTGTGTATTCAGTTTTGTACACAATGTACTGTGCACAGCATTACTCATTTACTCATCTGTAATTTGCATTTTTTTGGAGGGTACATGACAGAAAACAGGCATAATTTATGCCACCTTTCACTGAGTTACTTTCTGTTTAATCACATGCAATTCATATTTCTTTTTTGAGTATATAACAAATCCCTTATTAATTTACCAAAAAAAAAATCCCTTATTAAAATGGATTTCAGTAATTCAGTGTAAATTTTTCTTTGTTTTGCTTGAGTAAAATGGAGGAAATTAATTCAATTATTATGATAAAATAAGTTTTCATTATGAATTTAGAATTTTGGATCCATTTACGCAAACAAAATATCACTAAAAAGTAGTAAAAGAAAAAGAAGGATAATCTAGATTTCAGGTGTGAAAAAAAATAAAAATAAATTAGGGATCCTATGTAATTAGGTGTGCGGTCAATAGCGATTCCCGAAGCAGTAGCCAACCCAACGTGATCGTCAGCACATATCAATCTACCATCACCGATTTCCTCTGATTTCTCACCCACCACGCTCTCGCCGTCGCCGCCGTTGCTCTGCTTATTCATCCTGTGAGCTCTCTCTTTGCTTTGTATTCATTCTCAACTCGGATACATTTTGGTTTTACTTGGAATTTGAGTGCAATTGGATGTGTTTGAATTGATTCTCTAAGTTAATTTGTTAGGTTTTAGGAGTTTTGTTTATCAGGAGTGGGAATTTGATGTAATTGGATTTGGTGCTCATCGATAGTTTTGGAGCTGATTGGTGGATGCGCAGGTGGTATTTTTGAGCTGTTTCTAACCAAAAAAATGAATTATCAATCCTTTATAGTTCGTTCCCACTGGGTTTGAATCACTGTCTGTTTCTCGCGGAATGTAGATTTATGCGTGCTTAATTGATAAGTTTATTTGAGAAATCATGTTTTTCAACCTCTTAGTTCCTGGATGAAATGAAAGAATTTGGATTCCAATCTCCTCTGGGAACCATTTACTGTTGCCTGACTTATGCTTCCTCTTTCAGGATTGGAAGATGGTGTGAGTTCAGTCCAACATTTCTTCTTCAGTTGATTGGGGCTTCGGCTCTTAGCGCAACACTAGATGGCGGCTCTTCCAGCATCTTTTTCAGTAAGATCGTGTTGCGTAAGCAACAGTATTGCTGCATCATCGAAGCCAGTTCGTTCTGTGTGTCATATTTTCAGCCAAGGAGTGACAAGGGGTGAAGCAGATAAGTCAGATATTGCAAGAAAACTTGTATTTGGAGATACAACGCAGTATGCTAGAGAGTTGGGTTATAGGAAGCTAAAAATCAAGGCCAGTGCCTTGTTAACGGAACCTTTTAGTCAAGTTGCTGAAGCATTGTCCAAGTATCTGTTCTGGACAGAAAGTGGTGGTCAAGTGAAGGTATCTGTTAGGAAGACAAATCTGAAGTACTCTGTGTGTATAGAGGTTTCTTCTTTGCAGCTTGGTGTAGCTGATGAGGAGCTGGTGCTTATTTGGGGCATTTATACATCTGATTCTTCATCCTTCATTCCCCTTGATTCTGACAGCACTACTCCAAATGCTAGAAACAATACTGCGGAAACCCCATTGGCGCTCATTTCTCCTGGGAAATATCAAGTGGAATTGGAACTGCAATCATATTTAGCTCCAGTTTACCTTTCTTTTATTCTGAAATCTCCTATGGGTACTGTTTCAGATGGATCGGAGATAAGAAGCCACAGGAAAACAAACTTTTGTGTTCCAGTCGGATTCAGTCGTGGAAATCCAGATCCTCTGGGCCTCTCCTTTTCTTCTGATGGTGTGATGAACTTTTCATTTTTCTCAAGAAGTGCAAATGGTGTCTGCTTGTGTCTATACAGTGATAGCACATCAGAGAAACCTGCATTAGAGATCGAACTGGATCCATATGTCAATCGGACTGGTGATATTTGGCATGTCTCAATTAGTAATGCAGGGGATTTTGTGAGCTATGGTTACCGAATCAAAGGGGCAACCACTAATGGGAGAGTAAACAAGGTTCTTTTGGACCCTTACGCTAAGGTAATCTCAAAATCTGTTCATGGCCTTCCTGGTCTTGGTGAATTGTCGAACACTCCTGCTTTTGATTGGAGTGGAGATGCTCCGCCTCGCCTATCTATGGAAGAGCTTGTTGTCTATCGCTTAAATGTCATGCGCTTTACCGAAGACAAATCTAGCCAACTACCGTCTAAATATGTTGGAACCTTTGCTGGTGTTACCGAAAAGCTACAGCATTTTAAGAATCTCGGTGTAAATGCTATCTTATTCGAGCCGGTTTTTCCATTTGATGACAGAAAAGGATCGTATTACCCATCCCACTTCTTTTCACCTGTTGATTTATACGGGCCTTCTGGTGACTACAAATCCACTATTATTGCAATGAAGGAGATGATAAAGACAATGCATGCCAATGGAATAGAGGTTCACCTGGAGGTGGTGTTCACTCATACCACCCATGGCACTACGCTTCAGGAAAGCAATTACTCGTCCTATTATTATGTTGACGGGGGCAGCGAGTTGAAGTCCAGAAATGCCTTGAACTGCAACTACCCGGTTGTGCAACAATTCATCCTAGATAGTCTCCGATATTGGGTTACCCAATTCCATGTTGATGGATTCTGTTTCGTAAATGCTTCATACCTGCTCAGAGGTTTTCATGGTGAATACTTGTCTCGTCCCCCTTTAGTTGAAGCGATTGCTTTTGATCCGTTCCTCTCCAAAACTAAGATTGTTGCTGATTGTTGGGATCCAGAAGATTCGACATCAAAAGAGACCACATTTCCTCATTGGAAAAGGTGGGCAGAGATAAATCCAAAGTTTTGTGGTGATGTAAGAAACTTCCTAAGGGGAGAGGCACTCCTTAGTGATCTTGCAACACGGCTTTGTGGAAGTGGCGACATATTTTCCGGTGGTAGAGGTCCGGGTTTCTCTTTCAATTTCATTTCTCGGAATTCTGGACTTCCTCTAGTGGACCTAGTTAGCTTCAGCAAAGATGAGCTTGCTTCGGAACTTAGCTGGAACTGTGGAGAAGAGGGACCTACTAACCGAAAGGTTGTTCTTGAACGGCGGCTCAAACAAATCCGTAATTTTCTCTTCATCCTGTATATTTCTTTGGGGGTCCCTGTTCTCAACATGGGAGATGAAGCTGGCCAATCTTCTGGGGGATCCCTGACATATGGTGACAGGAAACCCTTCAACTGGAGTGCTCTGAACACTGCTTTCGGCGTGCAAATAACTCAGTTCATTTCGTTTCTGTGCTCATTGAGGAAGAGACGCAGTGATCTCCTTCAGAAAATAAACTTCTTGAAGGAAGAAAACATCAACTGGCACTCAAACGACCTGTCTCCACCAAAGTGGGATGACCCTTCAGCTATGTTCCTTGCTATGACTCTGAAGCCTGAGGTCATACAGGTTCAACAGACCTCCGACTCATCTGCTCACGTGAAGGGCGATTTATACGTTGCATTCAACACTTCAGACCATTCAGAGAACGCAATCCTACCATCGCCACCTCAAGGCATGGAGTGGGTGCGTCTAGTTGACACCGCGCTTCCATTCCCTGGCTTCTTCTCTTCGGATGGGGAGCCTATCCCCGAGCAAATGCCTAGGTTGGTCATCTATGAAGTAAAATCTCATAGTTGTGCCCTCTTTGAAGCTCATAAACTAGTTAGCTGAAGTTAGTTTCAGTACATGAAATAAGAGAGACTAAGCAAAACTATGTAAATTATTTCAAATTTTGCACAAATAAAGTTGCTAAGTTCCTTTCTTCTTGTATAGGCTGATGTAGCAATGCCATAAAAAATGCAGAGAGATTCAACAATTGGGGATTTTCATTTTCATGGCTTGTTTGGCCAAACTTGTTGGTGGTTGTGGCTTGCACCTTGTTCTTTTTGCATCTCGCAGAATTGAATGGCCAATTTTGAACTTGTCATCCATTGATATATTAATACGAATCGACGTGAGTAAACAATAAACTTAAGTCTCGATTTCAAGCTTTAAGAATAGATCAGCTTTTAAAACTTTTATGAGAAATTATTTTATACCAACATGAAGTAGGCTACCAGCCCACATGTTTTGAGGACAAAAATGGATTGCCTGTGCCATGGCTAAATACCAGTTTTAGTTTTTGTTTTTTTTAATAAGTTGTTTTAGTTGAGTGAGGTTTTTGACAAGAGATCAAACGTCAATTAATTGAAGTTCAATAGGTAGATTAGGATTTACAGTACAGATGGTGGCCGGTGGCAGTACGGGACGGTTAACGATAAGGGTGATTGGTGGGTGGTGGTGGTGTGGTGTTGAGGAGGATGATCGGTGGTCGGCGATCAGGTTGATGTTCGGTGTTTGTAACGAGTATACTAGCGGAATTCCGTTCTCACCCCTAAAAGCTAGCCATTAGGGGTAGGAGAGCTCTCACTTATATACCCACGTCGGGTTTATGAATTTCCGATATGGAATATAAGTGTCTCATACTACCAGGATGGTCGGTAGTTGGCGGTAGTCAGTCGATAGTCAAGCTATAATCTGTACATGTATGTCAGCGGGGTGTGAAATCTTTAAAGGCTGTGACATCGATCTTCAACTCTTCAATGAGTTTTTTTAATGGATCGAAAATTATTTTTTCAAAATTTGGGCATTGGTTTAATTTAGGTTAAAATGTGAAGGATTGAAATCTGGTCAAAATTAGGGTGAAAATGAGAGGGATTGAATGAGATAGGTTGAAGTGAAAGCGAAAGAGAGGAAAGATATAGGTATGAATGAGAAGGACCTTTGTACAATTTACGGAAAATTATATTGTCAACAGTCTTTTTACATCTTTTTAAAGTCCTTATGGGATTACACCGTTACGACGTAACTCCGAAATTAAAAATCATAGACCGCTTATATATAATTACTCCAAACATCAGGTAATGCTTGTTTAGTGAAATTAGGAGTATTTAGTAAGGTTATTCGAGCCGAACAGTGAAATTTCCAATCCAAACATCAGGTAATTCAACCACAGAATTATCCAAAACAAGGTACAAAAGTTGAAGTGCATAATGACGTTATACATCATGCGTACGATTCAACGGGCGTAAGAAAATGGGGCAATTTTTTTGAATAAACAAAGATGTGGTGGTTTTGGGAAAGGCATAAAACACGACGTGGTGTACTGAAATTTTCAGGCAAACACAAAACTGAGACTGAGAGACAGTGAGAGTCCCCTTCATCTCTTAAACCCTAACCCCATTTTCCACTTCAAATTCCATCCACGCTTACTGAGCAGACAGCGGCGGATCTACGCGGGACTGATTTAATTCGGAAGCCCTGTAACCCAGGTTTGTATCTTACCTTTTACAACTTTTATTTTCTTTTTAAAACATCAAAATCCCTAACAGCAAACTCGATTTCAGTTTCCCGACACCCAGCGAAGGCGAAACCACGAGTCCCCGAGCCGGCCGCCGCCGCCAGCCGATCTTGTCGGCTCCTCCTCCACCGAACCCGCTTCCGGCTCCTCACCTGCTCCTCCATCGGACTGTCTCCGGCCTGTGCCCTCCTGGCTCCTGTACCGAATGCAGTACTACAACAACCACTCCCAATCCCACATCCGAATTCGCTAAATTGAAAAGGTTAGTTTTTTATACCTTATTCTTTCTGATTTGAGATTCAATTTGTAAATAGGATATGAGAATTCGTTTTGGGTTTTGATTTTAGGAATCAATTTGTGAAATTATGGTTTGTGATTTTGAGAATCAATTTTGTGAAATTCAGATTAAGGTTTGTGATTTTGAGAACCAATTTTTTCATTTCATTATTGTATGTAATTGACATTGTGATGTAACATCAAATGCAGAAAAATTAATGTCAAAGTTCGAAACAATAAAGTTCATAGTAAATAGAGAAGATGGATTGCATTGTAAAGAAAATGCAAATTGTGAAGATATAGTTCCTGCTAGGGAAAACAATGTTCTACCAAAAGAAAACATTGCAAAAGAAAGAAAACATTGCAAAAGAAAGAAAAAAAAGGAATTAATATCTCACACAATGTCAAAAGGGATCGGTATTGTAGAACTTTGCTTATATTTTACAAAGGCATTAAGCTAGATGAATAAGCATATCAATTGTGTGAGAAAGTTAGGCAAAGTATGTATTCACCTTGTAAAACATCTTGGTTTAGTAAGTCAAGTACACACATTTTATATAAAACTATGCTATGAAAGAATTCAAATTAGAAGGCATAGTTTTCTCATCAAAAACACCATTAAATTCGGTCACTTGAAAAACTGGATCAAATAATTGAAAAAAGAAGAAGAAGAAGAACATAAAATTCGCAAGATGAATTTATCTCCTCTACCGTCAAAGTGAACTTGGTTGTAGCATTGAATTTATTTGTAGTATTGAACATGTTTGTAGTATTGAACTCGCAAGATGAAATTTATTATCGTTCTTTTAGTTTTCAGCCCCCCCAGGCAAAAATCTTGGATCCGCCATTGTGAGCAGAGATGGTTTCCATGGCTGTAGCAGCTCGGATGCAATCTCCCGGCGTAACTGCCTTTGGATTTTCGGCCTCTTCTCCCACTCTCGGCGCTCCCAAGTGTTGCTTCCTAAAGCTTCGCGGTGAGGGCTTCCATGGCGCAACACGAAGTTGCTCATCTGGTCCTGGTCAAGCGATGAACGAGAGGTTCGCTGGAATGAGCTCGTTCCCGGCTAATGCAGCGCCGGAGTGGAGGAGGATGTTTGCTTTTCCGAGCGCGGATAGACGGAGGACGGTGCCTTCTGTGGTGGTGGCATATGCCAAAATAAGCGACGGCTCTGTCGGTTAGTGAATCTCTCATTTTATGATTACTTGTAATGGAATTGGTTGCAATAAACAGTATGATTCGATTGAATTTCCTTTCGCCGATTGTTAGGGCACTGATAGATAGTCTCAGAGTTATCAATTTAAACTAGCTAGGTAAATTGGTCGAAGGAACTCAACGGTTTTGTGTTAGATAAGAACTAGTGCTTGTTGATGTTTGCTGCCCGGGGTACAGCTTCTTCAGTAACTAACGTTCGTTTTGAAAGTAATATATATATATATATATATATATATATATAATATAATCTATAAATTCAATTAGTTGTGTTTGTGCTTGGTGCTTTTTCTTAGTTTTGCCAATTGTTTTGTAAAAATTTGGACTTTGGATTACATTCATCTGGCCATGCTGATATTTTTGCTGATGAATTATCTTATTTCAAGTAATTGGATGTAATTTACAGTTGCTAAGGGGTGCGAACTTGATCATTATATTTCAGCTGACTGCAATCTTGAATATAGTTTGGATTCTTTGGAATTGACATTCATTTGAAGTTGTTGCCTTTTTTTTTGCTTTATTCCCTTTACTAATCTGATGCATTGGAAGTATAGATGAGAAAGTGATTGTACTCGTAATTGGTGGCGGTGGAAGGGAGCATGCACTTTGCCACGCTTTGAAGAGGTCTCCGTCTTGTGACTCTATCTTCTGCGCCCCTGGGAATGTTGGGATCGAGAGTTCAGGAGACGCGACTTGCATCCCTGATCTTAATATCTCTGATAGTTCCTCCGTGATTGAATTTTGCCGGCTGTGGAATGTTGGGTTGGTTGTAGTTGGTCCCGAGGCTCCTCTTGTTGCAGGTCTTTCTAACGATCTTGTGAAATTTGGAATTCCGACTTTTGGACCTTCATCAGAGGCTGCTGCTCTAGAAGGCTCCAAGAATTTCATGAAGAGCTTGTGCGATAAATATGGGATCCCCACTGCCAAGGTTTGTTATATTCGTTGTTCAGTGCATTAGGAAAAATGATAAATGTTTTCTGCCCTTGTTTTTGAGCTTGATGTATGATTTCTATTTCTTGTGGCCTCGTGACTTGGAGCAGTATCAAACGTTTACGGATGCAGCTTCTGCAAAAGATTATATTAAAGAGCAAGGGGCACCCATTGTCATCAAGGCTGATGGGTTAGCTGCTGGAAAGGGTGTTGTTGTGGCTATGACCCTTGATGAGGCATTCAAAGCTGTGGATTCAATGCTTGTAGACGGTGTTTTTGGTTCTGCAGGCTGTCGTGTCATTGTTGAGGAATTCCTTGAGGGAGAAGAAGCATCTTTCTTTGCCATTGTTGATGGAGAGAACGCAATACCTTTAGAATCTGCTCAAGACCATAAACGTGTTGGGGATGGTGACACAGGTCCAAACACTGGTGGAATGGGTGCATATTCTCCGGCACCCGTGCTAACAAAGGAGCTTCAATCTGTGGTCATGGAATCTATAATTTTTCCTACAGTTAAAGGAATGGCAGCAGAAGGCTGCAAGTTTGTTGGGGTATTATACGCCGGTCTTATGATTGAAAAGAAGTCGGGTTTACCTAAACTAATCGAGTACAATGTCCGTTTTGGAGATCCCGAGTGCCAGGTGAGCAAGACTAATTAGCCTTTTTATATAAATGCTCAATACTTCTGCACAACTGTGTTTATTCATATGTTATTACAGTTTCTTGTATAAATGCTAAAAAAATCATATTTCTTTTTCAAAATTTCAGAAGGGTTTATATGATTCTAACTATTTACCTTTTTTTATTTTGAGAACATCTATTTGCCTTTGGATTTGATAGTGAACATTTAAGTCAGATTATCATTAGAAACATTCTTGAGGAAATTTCCAGCACTGGGAGTGGAGGATTTTTGTTGAATGTTCATGTCTTTAGGAACGTTAAGATGTCAGTCTAAGCTCATACGAGGCAAGCACTTCATTAGATGGAAGTTAACCTTATTCAAGATTTTGGCTTACCATGTAAATAACACCATTTAGATCTCTATCCATCTGTTGGCAGTCATGAACATGTCATTTTTGTCTTTCAAGGAAGCTAATATGTTGTGATCTTATTGTTTACGCCATTTGACACGCAGGTTTTGATGGTGCGTTTGGAGTCCGATTTGGCCCAGGTTCTGCTTGCAGCTTGTCGAGGCCAACTGGAGGGTATGTCACCACTTGAGTGGTCACCTGGATCTGCCATGGTGGTGGTGATGGCAAGCGATGGCTACCCGGGTTCTTATAAAAAGGGAACGATCATACGCAATTTGGAGGAGTCTGAACTGGTTGCTCCCTCTGTTAAGGTGTTCCACGCAGGTACAACCTTGGACGCAAATGGAAATTTCATTGCCGTGGGAGGCCGTGTCCTTGGTGTCACTTCCAAGGGAAAAGATCTCGAGGAGGCAAGAGACCGAGCTTATCTGGCTGTTGAGGAAATCAAGTGGCCTGACGGCTTCTATAGGCGCGACATCGGATGGAGAGCCCTACCTCAAAAGCAACTCTCAACAAAAGGGTAGGCCTAATTTTGTACCATCTTTTTGTTCCAAAACACCTGAACCTAACTCTGGCCTAATTTACATGTGTGTGTGTTGTGGGTTTGGAGTTCTCTTGTATCATCAGCTCTTTATCTGGTTTTCGGTATGAAGCCGATAGCATGTTAATAGCGAAACTTGTACTTGATCGCCGCCAGTTAAGGATGCTCGACAGAGGGTCGATTTCGTAATGATGCTCGCCGTAATTCATCGAAAGTGACTGGAGCCATATAGTATTTCCCGACCTATGGACATGCGAAAAAACACAGGAAGAAAGTGATCATGTTTTCATCAGATATATCGGATTTATCTTGCTCTAGATCCAGTGTTCTAAAATTCGGCCGCCAAGACGACGCCAAGACAGTTGGCGGCCACCTCCCGCTACGAAAAGGGCCTTGGCGGGGTGTTCTTGGCGGAAGCAGGCCTTGGCGGTCGGAACAGGAGACCTTGGCGGTCTTGGCGGGCACGGGACGGGTCTTGGCGGCCTTGGCGGGGCGGGACGGGCTTGGCGTTCTGGACAGATTAAAAAAATTAAACCTTTTTCCTTCGTTCCTTAATCCATTGGATCGCCTCTTCAACTTCGGTCTCTTCTGTCTCTGCTCGAGTTCTTGATATCTCTAGTGGCGGTGCGGTGGATCACGGTTGGCAAGTGGCGGCGCACTAGGTCTGGTGGTTGACGCCGACGCTATGTCTCTCTCTCTCGCTCTCTGTCTGAGTCGGTCTGACTGTCTCGCTCGCTCTCTGTGACTCTGTCTGACTGGCTCCAAGTAAACGAACAGCAGAAGTGCGGATGAACTTGTGTGTGATCGAATTTCTGAACTGTAATTTGTTTGTGAACTGTAATTTGTGTGTGAATCTAAGTAAACTAACAAGAAAGCATCTCTATTTCTGAATTTTGAGTGAACGCTGCTGAACAATTGTGATTTGTATGTGAATTGTGAATAGGCTTTGCGATCAGTACTGCTGAACAATTGTATATTTGTATCATTGTATTTGTATGTGAATTGAATTATGTTTGTTTGTTGTTCAATTGTGATCAGTCGACATTAGATGATTTGGATTGGTTTTTTTTTAACATATATGTTTATGTCACTTTTTGTTTGTTTTGAGCCGAATAACGTTAAAATGGTCATGACTTAATCACTTAACTTTCATTTGCATTATGTTTTGTTAATGTAGTGATGGTAAACACTTTAGAAATGAATATTTATTATATCATATGTATTCAAGTCCTAATATAGGGGGTAAAAATAAGAAAATATTAAGAAAACGTTTTGACCCTAAGAATCCGCCAATAAAGCCGCCGAACCGTCTTGGCGCTTGGCGGTGAAAACTCAAACAAAGCAACAATAGACAACTGAATCAATAATATATATCAAAATATATGTGTGAGAATGAATACAAAACTTAGGCCTCAACTGGAACACTCAAGAAACGCAAGGAAAGAACGAGAAAGGCAAAGAGAAACAAAAAGTCTATGTGTTTGAGGAGACAACCAGTAGAGATCCAACTAGGGCATAAGCAAAACATCCAATGATGTTTTGCGCCAACGATTTCCTATGAAAACGTCTTGGAATCTCAGTGTCTCAGGCTCTTTGGATTGATTGGGAGCTCTATCAAGAGACTCTGTCAAGGCATCTCACCCGAAGGCAAGGAAACCACAAATGGTCGCCAAGGAGACAGAGCAAGAGGGAGAACAAGAAAACCCTAGAATCAATCTGAAGAGAGAGTCGTAACCCTGGCTACAGCAACATCACAAAGCATATAAGGCACGAGAGATGGACTAGTCGCTGCCTTCCGGGATTTGGGCTCAGATGGCCCAAATCCGGTTGCAACACAATAAAGCCCAACCACTTAAGCCCCAAATTTTTTAAAACAAACCCAAAAGCAAAAACTTAAGGATTATACAACATGAGACAATGTCTCTACAAATTTGCCCTTCTAATTCTTAAGTTTACTAGTGTAAAACTGCCTTGCGTGCAATGTTCTTGAGTCTTATATCCTTCTCTATCATCGGCCTATTTGGTACTACAACTCCTTAGTGTGTCTTGAGATCCTTGATGTGTAAGAAATCCCTGCAGAAAACAAACTTGTCAATTGTCACAATTTTAGTTCCAAAATCAGCAGGATTTAACTTTCCATCAATTTTCTTAATCAAGAACACCCGTTTATACACTTTATCTCTAATAAAGTGATATCTAACATCTATATGCTTGGTTCTCTCATGGTAGACAAGATCCTTGCATAAATAGATGGCACTCTGACTGTCCATGTGCAATACAGACACATAGTGTTTTCTTTCAATCTCCCTAAGTATACCTTGAAGCCAGATTGCTTCCTTAGAAGCCTCAACAGCTGCTATGTACTCAGCCTCTGTAGAGGACAAAGCTGCAATAGTTTGATGTTGAGTTTTCCAGGAAATGCAGTTTCCATGCCAGGTATACATATAGGAGGTTGTAGATTTTCTATTGTCTTTATTGCTAGCAAAGTCAGAGTCAACATAACCAAGGAGATCGGGTTGAGAAGAATGCTTACCATAGACAAGACCATAATCTGAAGTACCTGAAACATATCTCAACAAATATTTCATGGCAAGCCAATGCTTTTCACAAGGATTAGACATGTATCTTTGTATCAAAAAAAAAACAAGGATTAGACATGTATCTACTCAGGACACTAATAGCAAAAGCTAGATCAGGTCTAGTACAAATCACGGCATACATCAAAGAACCAACAGCAACATCATAAGGTACAGATTTCATGCGTAGCTCCTCTTCCTTAGGGAGAGGCATCTTAGTCTTTGTGAGATCAAGATGCCCTCCTAAAGGAATAGGAGAGGCTTTAGCGTTTAAAATCTTAAACCTTTCAAGAACTTTCATCAAATAATCCCTTTGGGTTAGAAATATCAACTGCTTAGCTCGATCCCTAAAGATTCTCATGCCAAGAATAACCTGAGCAGGGCCCAAGTCCTTCATGTCAAAGAACTTTCTGAGAGAGCAAGTGACAGTTGATATTTTTGCCCTTGATTTGCATATAATCAGAATATCATCCACATACAACAACACATACATGGGAAAAATGGTATTTACATCTTTTAAGTAAAGACAATGATCATATTTGCTAACAACAAAACCAATCTTTTTAATGCTGCAATCAAATTTAAGATTCCACTGCCTAGGGGATTGTTTAAGACCATAAATAGACTTCTTAAGCAAGCAAACATGATCAGGCCTATTTTTTTCAATAAAACCCTTAGGCTGTTTCATATAAATTTTTTCATCCAATTCACCATGTAGGAAAGCAGTTTTAACATCCATTTGTTATATCTCTAAGTCATACACAGCAGACATGGACATCAGCAATCTCATGGTTTTGAATTTAACAACAGGAGCAAACACATCATTATAATCAATACATTCCCTTTGAGTGAATCCCTTGGAAACTAACCTAGCTTTGAATCTAGGTTGATCACCAGGGCTAGCACCATCTTTGAGCTTATAGACCCACTTGCAGTCAATGGTCCTTGCCTTTTCAGGCTTGGGAACAAGTTCCCAGGTCCTATTGATCTGTAGTGAGTCCATTTCCTCCTTCATAGCAGCAATCCAAGACTTAGCATGAGAGCACTTAACAGAATGTTCATAAAGCTCAGGTGTATAAGCATAAAGCACTTCAGCAATCATAACACAGAACTCAATCTCTTTCACATATTTCCTATTAGGTCTCCTCACACGAGGAGACCTATCTCTAGTAAGCTGATAATGAGTTAAATCAGGAGGCTCATCATTAACATCAACATCAACATCAACATCAACAGAGGAAGCATCAACAGAAGAAGCATCAGAAACATAGAACTCAAGAAATTCATCATTATCAGCTTGAGAAGAGGATGAATGAGATGAAGAAGAATCTGAGTCAGGGTTACTTACCTGAATGGTGAGGGTGCACATGTGAGTGCTCTTCAGTACTTGAGTTTGGATTGCTTTGCCCTTGAGAGTTTGAAGCTCCAGTGTGATTTGATGGTGAGTGACCAATGTCAAACTCATCTTCATCATCTCCAGAGTCATCACCATTCTCACTAGGCATGTAGAAGTGATTTCCAGCTTGTTCATGGGTACCTGCATTCTCAACATAAGAAGTAAGTACATTTTTAAGGTGAAAATCATTCTCATTAAAGGTTACATTTCTACTGGTTATGACTTTGTAACCACCAGGTTGCACAACCAGTAGCTTATAACCTTTCACCCCCTCTGGATAACCTAGCATAACACACTTAAGTGCCCTTGGATTCAGCTTGCCATCACTCACATGGGCAAATGCAGTGCATCCAAAGGGCCTCAAGTGTGCTAGTCCAGACTTCCTACCACACCACAATTCATGTGGGGTTTTAAAACCAATAGCAGCATAGGGTGATCTATTTATCAGGTATGAGGCAGTTGGGACTGCCTCACCCCAAAGGGAGTGTTTCATCCCAGCACTAATGAGCATACACCTTGCCTTTTCAAGCAAGGTTCTGTTCATCCTCTCAGCAGTTCCATTCTGCTGAGGGGTTCCTGGCACAGTGAGGTGCCTTTTGATCCCATTCTAGTTGCAGAAGGTATCAAACTCATGGTTACATAACTCAAGGCCATTATCAGTTCTAAGACATTTAAGCTTAAAATCACACTCACCTTCAACTTTAGATTTCAAGAGCTTAAAAAAATCAAAAGTATCACTCTTGGCCCTCAAGAGGTACACCCAAACCTTCCTGGAATAGTGGTCTATAAGTGACAGAAAATACTTCCTGCCACCTATAGTGTCCACCTAGGCAGGTCCCCATAGGTCTGCGTGTATATACTCTAGTTGTCTAAGAGCTACATACTTAGATTTCTTAAAGCCAATTATGGATTTCTTACCAAACACACAATTTTCACACAAAGGCAAATCAGAAGGTTTATGATTCAATGAGCCATGCTTGAACAGATAATGCGGACCTCTATTGCCTATATGACCTAATCTAGCATGCCACAATTTAGTATCACTCAGATTCATGCAAGCATTGATCTCATGAGACAAGTTATAAGCATGGAAGACAGGTTCACCAAGCACATAATAAAGGCCACCTTTCTTAACACTCTTCAACACAATTTTACCATTTTTAGACACAGATTTAATGCCATTTCGAGTGTTAATGTCATAACCAAGATCATCAAACATGCTGACAGACAACAAATTTCTCCTAAGACCAGGCACCCACCTGACCTTTTGGAGTACCCTAACCCTCCCATCATGCATCTTAAAAGAAACATTACCAATGCCCTTGATGGATAACATGGAATGATCACCCAATTTAACAGTACCCTCATCAGACAAATGCAATTCATCAAAATGATGCTTATAAGGAGTAACATGCATTGTGCAACCAGAATCCAAAATCCAGGCATCAAAATCAGATATATCAGATATATCAGTAATAGCACACATGAGAAGTTCATCGGGGTAAAAAGAATGAGACTCTAAGACATCAGTGGTACCATTATTGTTTCTAGCATTTCCTTCATTCTTTTTCTTTTTAAAGCATTCAGAAATGTAATGATCAAGTCTACCACAATAATGACACTTAACATTGCTCTTATCAATCTTAGGTTTAGTCTCATTAGCCTTAGTTTCTCCAGAGTTTGAGTTGGAACCAGAATTAGAAGCAGAAGAATCCTCTTTCTTCTTGTTCTTCTTCTTCTTCTGATTCTTACTCTTACCCTTGGTGAACAAAATTATCAGATTTGTTATCCTTATCACCCTTTCCCTTAAACACTTTCATAACCTCATTTTTCTGTATGATAGCCTCAATAATCCTCTTTTTAGTTAATTCCTCTGTACCAAATTGAATCACATCTTTAAAATTATCAAATTGAGATGGCAAAGAGTTCAACAAAATAACAGCTTGATGTGTATCAACAATTTTATTATCACATCTTTCTAACTCTTGAGTCATACGAAGATACCTATCCAGATTATCATTCAGAGACACAGAGAAATCCATTTTGAAATTAAAGATGCGACACAACAAACTTATCCTAGATGGCAGAGACTTAACTTGAAACAAATCAGTGAGACCCTTCCACAAAGATTTAGAAGTGGTAAATTTTATCACTTGCCTAGCAACTTCATCAGACAAACGAATAATAATCTCAGAATGGGCAATTAGATCCATTTCAGCTTTAGCAGCAGCATCAAGAGTAGTGGGATAAGATTCATCAACAGCGTGCCAACATTTTTCTTTAATAAGAACAACTTTCATTTTCAATTGCCACATAGCAAAATTAGAGGTCCCATCAAAGGGCTTAATTCTAACAGAGGATTCAGACATCACAACAGATCACAGCAGGCAGAATCACAAAGATAATAGCCGACAAGGCAACAAAAAGCAAAGATAAGGGAAAAACAACAACAAAAGGTAAAAGGATATACAAAGGATCTAGTGAATGCCAAAGCTTTCGTAGATCTATAACAACAGCAACATTTTTTTTTTGTGTACCTGCAAAATCAAAACAACTTGGGTTAGTAATGCAGGAAATAAACAAGAAACAACTAAAATGACTTAGAGCTTCCTTTAGAGAAGGGAACCCGAGCCACTCAAAACCCTAAACTTCATATCTGACTTAGATCCAAGTTTAGGAGCCTTAATCCTTTAGATCTAAGACACAGAAAGTCTCAAATCCTCATAAATTTGGCAGTGTCAATGTAGGTTTCCCAGAAACCGAAGAGACATGCCTTGAGACTTTAGATCTGAGACAGATCGTAGCTCAAGGATCCTTATCCTTTGGATCTAGGATAGATTATCCCAGATATAAGGAAAGCAAAACGTCAAGATTTTAGATATGAGTCTCTCGACACAGAAAGTAGTCGGAAACTCAAATCTTAGCTTGAAAAAACTCGACAAAGCTCTAATACCAGTTTGAAAACTCAAACAAAGCAACAATAGACAACTGAATCAACAATATATATCAAAATATATGTGCGAGAATGAATACAAAACTTAGGCCTCAACTGGAACACTCAAGAAACGCAAGGAAAGAACGAGAAAGGCAAAGAGAAACAAAAAGTCTATTTGTTTGAGGAGACAACCAGTAGAGATCCAACTAGGGCATAAGCAAAACATCCAATGATGTTTTGCGCCAACGATTTCCTATGAAAACGTCTTGGAATCTCAGTGTCTCAGGCTCTTTGGATTGATTGGGAGCTCTATCAAGAGACTCTGTCAAGGAATCTCACCCGAAGGCGAGGAAACCACAAATGATCGCCAAGGAGACAGAGCAAGAGGGAGAGCAAGAAAACCCTAGAATCAATCTGAAGAGAGAGCCGTGACCCTTGCTACAGCAACATCACAAAGCATATAAGGCATGAGAGATGGACTAGTTGCTGCCTTCCGGGATTTGGGCTCAGATGGCCCAAATCCGGTTGCAACACAATAAAACCCAACCATTTAAGCCCCAAACGTACAATTTAAAACAAACCCAAAAGCATAAACTTAAGGATTATACAACATGAGACAATGTCTCTACAGGCGGTACCTCACCGCCGAGCGTTTTTTAGAAAATTGTCTATATCTGGATGGAGTTTGTGACCTGTTATTTTATTGATACCAAAAAATAAAAATACCGTAGGAGTATTTAGTAGAGTTTGATGTAGGGAATATATGTAACAAAATAAAACACTAATCTCTTTGTTTGATAGATAATAGAGCTTTTTAAAAAAAAACTATTGATACCTTTTTTTAAAGCTAAAAATTGTATAAAATATTTTATTATTATTATTATTATTATTATTATTATTATTATTATTATATATTTTTCCAACTTACGAGTATTACCTATAAATATGAAATCGTATAAAACCTAAAACCCTTGTGTCAATCGTGGCCTTTTGAATAAAATTATAATAATATAACAAATTAATATTATAAAATAAAATAAAATATTAATAAAATGAGGCATAAGATTATAAAGTTATAATTTGATTGGTTTAAAAAAAACTACAATTAATGTGGAGATAAAACCTCATAAAAATGGTTCTCATTTACAGAAATATAGATGGATATAAATATTATAAAATGATGAAAAGAAAAAAAAATATCATTGTAACACTATTTAAAAGATTTTGCTAAAGATAATTTTATGAAAATCGCTTAGATGAAGGAGAGAAAAATATAACATGTGATTATCTCATGCTTTCGATTTAATAGTATATAAAGATTTATATATATGTATAGATTATATATTAATTCAATGTTTTGAATTAAACATGTTGGTTAGAAAATTTAGCATATATTAAAGAAAAAAAACTATAATTAATGTGATAATGTCACCCCATCAAAATTACTTTTAATTTAAATTATATATTAACTAAATGTTTTGAATTAAACTCATTAATTAAAAAATGGTGTATGTGATGAATTGAGAAAAAAAATTGGTTAAAAATATATTTGCATATGATAAGGGTATGTGATATATAGATTGAAAAATTAAAAAATACCTAAAATATCTAAAAAAGAATTATTTTACAGTATAATTTCTAAATTTTAAAAAAATGTGCCAAATCTTTTTTTTTTTAACCGGAAAAAAAATTTGGCATAGATTGGAGACACCAGCTTGCCAAGAGCATCCATACGGATGAATCTGAGGAGCTCGAAGTCGTCAGGGATCGATAAACTAGAAAAGGCGAGTTCGAGGTGCGAAAGGCGGTCGGCAACTCGATTGGCATCTCGGTAGATGTGACAAATCTGAACAGAAGAAAAACAACTTAAGGAGATAGACATGTCAGAAATGAGCATTTCAATATGTCAAGGTGAGCACCATAAGCCTTTCAAGCAACTAATAATGGTGAGATTATCTCCTTCAATGATGAGATGGTTAAGATGGAGTTCTGATAATGCGTAGAGGCCTTTCCATAGAGCGAAACATTCAGCCCCGATAACAGAGATCAGAAGAGAAGAACCCGCCCCGAAACCAACTGGGTTACCCAAGTGGTCAATAATAATGAAGCCGTGACTGCTTTTGTTTGTGGTTGATAGAGCACCATCGAAGTTTAGCTTGTGAATTGTGATAATTAATTGGAGGCTTAGACCATTTGATGGGAGGTCGGATTTTTTTGGTATGATTTTATTCTCACAAGATGTAATATTTGCGTCTGATAGTTTAGTTTGATCCCAAATGTAAATCTGTTCTTTTGAATATGCCGCTATGGTTTTTGGATCTGGTTTAATATTTTCAAAAAATGTTTTGTTGCGGAAAAACCAAATACTCCACCAAGTTGTAGCAAGCTTGGTGAAGTTTAATTTTCCCAAGTCATTTTTAATGTTGTTTAATGTGTCTTTGATGTTTTGTGCTTGTAGTTGATGAGGGCGCAATTTTGAAGATAAACTAGGATCCATTTGTTGTATAGTGGCACGTGTGATTGGGCAGTGCATAAGAAGATGGTTAAGGTCTTCATAGGTGGAATCACATAGTGGGCAGTTAGTAGGAATGCCCACCCCACGACTGGCCAATTTAGCGGATGTAGGGATGTCATTTTTTGAGATACGCCATAGGAATTCCTTAATTTTGGGAAGAGTTTCTAGTTGCCAAATCCACTGAAGGTCTGATCGGTTATGTTGCTTCATGATGTGAACCATATCAATGGCCGACTTGGTAGAAAACCAACCGTTATTGCTCCATCCCCAATATAGCCTATCATAGTTTATGTTTTTTGGGGATGGAGCAATAACGGTTGGTTTTCTACCAAGTCGGTCATTGATATGGTTCACATCATGAAGCAACATAACCGATCAGACCTTCAGTGGATTTGGCAACTAGAAACTCTTCCCAAAATTAAGGAATTCCTATGGCGTATCTCAAAAAATGACATCCCTACATCCGCTAAATTGGTCAGTCGTGGGGTGGGCATTCCTACTAACTGCCCACTATGTGATTCCACCTACGAAGACCTTAACCATCTTCTTATGCACTGCCCAATCACACGTGCCACTATACAACTGAAGGTCTGATCAGTTATGTTGTTTCATGATGTGAACCATATCAATGGCCGACTTGGTAGAAAACCAACCGTTATTGCTCCATCCCCAATATAGCCTATCATAGTTTATGTTTTTTGGGATTGGCGTTTGTAGGATCGCGGTGATAGTTTCTTTGTCGATCTAATTATGAACCATATTGTGTAGTTTTTGGGCATCCCCTGTTTTATCATTATGGATGAGGTGTCCCACTTTGAGGTTGAAGTCGATGTTTGGTTTGTCCTTGGCTGTAGCAGCAAGCGAAGTATCTCCAAACCAATGATCCAGGCAGAAATTAATGTCCTCCCCATTTCTAATAGACCAGCGTATACCGTTCTTAAAAATGGGGATAAGACTTGAAAGTTTCGTCCATTTCTAGGAAGAATTTCCTTTTCGCTTGTATTGTAATATATGCTGTTGTTTGAGGTATTTTTGTGAGATGATTTTGACTCAGGGGTTGTTTGGTTCAATAAGAATTTTCCAAATTAGTTTGAGTTGGAGAGCAGTGTTCATAACTTCGGAGTTGCAAATGGCCAAGCCCCCCATTTTGTTTAGACTTACAGACTTCAAACCAACTAATCAGAGGTTTGTGCATTGGGCCTTTATTCCATATGAAATCCTGTGGATTCTTTCGAGTTCGTTATGAATGGAAGTGGGTAGCATAAAACATTACATTAAATGTAGTGGCTTCGCAGCTAAAGTTGACTTAATTAGTGTGCAACGACCTTGTTTGGAAAGGGTATTGGCCTTCCATTTGTCGAGTTGGGATTTTGTTGATCCCAATATATCACTAAAGGTAACCTTTGACACCCTTTAGGTGATGATAGGACATCCCAAATATTTTCCAAGATTGTTTGTGAATGGGATGCCTAATTCATTGTTAATGACCATTTTAACATGGGCGCTTGTGTGCTCAGTTGTCTGATAAAGCGATTTATGTCCATTAATTTTTTGACCCGAGATGGTACAATGTTCATGTAGTACCTTATTGATCTAGTTGCATGCTTTTTTTTGTTGAAGTGGTGAAGATCACTATGTCATTCGCAAAGGCTAGAAAAGGAATCCAAATCCCCGGACGGGTAATCGAAATGCCTAGATAGCTCTTTGGCAATTGCGCTTCATGTTGTAGGCCTCGGACAAGAACTTCAGATAGAATCAAAAATAGATATGGAGAGAAAGGGTCTCCTTGGCGGATGCCTATCTTAGGAGTAAATAGTTCAGTTGGCTCATTGAGTCATTGTTGACCAAAACGGAGTAACAGACGGTGGTTAAACATTCTCGAATCCAACTTACAAATTGAAGGAGAATCCAAATTTGTCAGGGTGATGAAAAGAAAGTCTTAGTCAACCATATCGAATGCCTTTTCCGTGTCAAGTTTGACCGTCATCCATCCATCTTTACCTTTCTTTTTATGAAAAGAATGGAAGATTTCATTTGCAATTAAGATGTTATCGTGAACGGATCTACCAACTGTGAAGACACTTTGGAGTGGATGGATTATTTTTGGGATAATTTTTTTTAACCTAATAGACAAAACTTTGGATATGACTTTGTAGGTGGTAGAGCATAGACTAATAGGTTTGTACTGGTTAGTGGTTGTTGGGTTATCACACTTGGGGATCAGTGCTATAAATGTATGGTTTGTTTGTTTAAGAATCTATCCACTAAGAAAGAAACACTTAACAACTTTGGTAACCGAAGTGCCCACAATGTGCCAATATTTTTTTTTAAAGAAACCAAACAAAAAAAAAACCATTCATTATCCGAGAGATTTATTTCAGCTGTGATTTTATATAGCAAGTTACTGAATATGTGTGATCTCCGTGGGCACTCAAACCACCTAATAAAGTTCTCTTTAATGGCTTGCTTAATGTCTTGATCAGTAGATAATGAGACACACGCATGTGTCTCGATGGTTTTAATAATGTTCTTGTTTCTTCTCCCTATAACGACTCTATGAAAGTATTCTATCATTCTATGTTAGCACAATAGCCCTTATATGGGTTCTTTTAGCTCTTTGACTCCCACTAAGTTTTTTGGAAGTTGATGAGAGGAGCATGCTTTTTGATAAGAAGTTTATGTCTCTCATCAATATCTGAGTCATAATTAAGATATAGTTGTTGTTTTATATCCTAAAGGTCTTTCTCAATAGAGGATATTCACCAGAAATCCAGAATATATTGTCAACACCAGAAATCCAGAATATATTGTCAATAGTGCGTTTGCTTTAAATTTTGCTTTCCTTTTTTAGTTACTACAATTTTTTGATAAGTTTTTACCGTTGTGAACCGGGGTAGTTTACCCGCCATCTTTCAAGTCTCAAATCACCGTTGATTTATGTGATCATCAACGACCCAAACTACAACCTTTCAAATTTGACGATCGGAGGAGGTAGTATATTACTACAAGTTACAAATATTCCATCATTGTTTTTGTACCCTTTTTCTCTCTCGAATAAAAGAACCCTTTCCCCAATTTTCCAATTAAAAAAATCAGGGCTATGGCGATATCGGGAGGAGGCGTAGGGGGCGACGTAGAGGCGGGGTTCGCGAAGCTTCAGGGAGAGGACTTCGAGTACTATATGCAGACCTACTCCATCGTCCTCGGCCGCAACAGCAAGAAATCCTTCGTCGACGTCGACCTCTCCTCCCTCGGCGGTGGGATGAACATCTCCCGCAACCACGCCCGCATCTTCTACGACTTCCAGCGCCGCCGATTCGCCCTCGAAGTCCTCGGAAAGAACGGCTGCCTCGTCGAAGGCGTTCTCCACCTCCCTGGCAACCCTCCTGTGAAGCTCGATTCTCAGGATCTTCTCCAGATCGGCGACAAGGTTTTCTACTTTCTTCTCCCCGTGAGAAACATTCGGCGTCCGCTTTACGCGCCTCCGCACCACGCGGCTGTTCCGGCGCCGAGAGGGAGGCCGGTTGCGCCCTTCGCTGGTGGCAAGAAGAGGAGAATGAGGGATTACTATGAGGATGAGGATGCAGATGTGGCGGGGGAGGCGGCCTTGCCGGCCTTTGGTGGTGGTGTCGGTGGGAAGAAGATCAGAGGCGGACCGTCTGGCCGGTTAAATTCTTCTCCAAACTCCTCTTCATCCTGATCAAGAAGATTTTTTGATTCGTTCTAATTACATTTTAGGGCTTTTGTATACAAATCTTCTTTGAAAAGGTTTCAGTTTCTCAAATTTGAATTAGTGATATTGATTGTTTCTGCCTCATGGACATGCCTCTTAGGTTGATTTGCTGAAAAGATTTCGTTCTTCATTTGGTCTGCAATGGATACTCCTGTTTGATCATTTGATTGAGGGTTCTCGTAGGCAGCATAAGAGTGATGCAGCAAATTAGCTTTGATTTGCCTTAGCTTGTGAAAGTCTTTGCCCATTCAATGCATTTTGCAAATGAAACATGAATATGACTTCTTAGCTTTGCTTTGCCTTGACTGAGCTTGTGAAAGCCTTTGTCCTTAGCAGTCCAGAGTAGGTTTGTGCTGATCTATAATATTTTTACAGATTCTTTTGATAATTTTACATGACCCTTCAAGAGTTCCGGAACCGTATTATAAATATTCAAGTGAATAATTCGTGACTGGAAGATAATATCGAAGGTGTCATATTGTTTGCAGAGACCACATATGGGATCTTTAAGTGCTCCTTTGTTATAGACTTATAGCAGCTTCCTTTGATGAAATGTGCAGGGGCATTTAGTTTGCTCCGTAGACCGCAAGGGCTTAAGGATATCACTTTTCGAGTCCCTCCTGTTTTTTTGTAATCTCGTCTTGCCCTTTGAGGAAGGTATGCTTGTTAAGGCATGTCTATTCAGATCCAATAAGCTTCTAAAACGTGATTCGAATTTGTAGGAAGTTATGAGTATATGCCTATTCTGTGATGCTTGGTTGATCTAGTGACTCGAAGATAGAATATTTCTCCTTCTAAGTACCTTAGTGACTACTACCTCTATATCCGTCGAGTGACTATCCAAAGAAGAATTGTATGTGAGGTTGTCATTCCCTGTCAGTACCGATACTGCAGAGTGAATGAAATTCAGTTTGGGTTTGATCCTAATTTTATTCAAGGTAGCCTGGCTATCGATATTGGTATACTACCATTATATCTTAGCATGCTACAGAGAAGAAGGTAGATGGAAGATCCTGAGTTGACCGAGGTGCTGACATCCATCAGCTTATTCAAAAAAGGACCTTGTATCAGCTTGTTGCTACTGCGCTTCCAGAGGGCCAGGAGAGTGTGGCTGTCTATAGAGAGCCTCCATGCTGAGGTTAGCTTTGATGATTAAATGTTTACTGTTGCATTTTTTCTGGTAGTGCAGGTTGTCAGTAAGCTGGTGTTCAGATATTAAACGTAGTGTTAATCCCAAACCCTTGGGTTTTTGAGATGACTATGTCTCTTCAATTAAGCGAGAGATTGTTTAAATATGATGCATAGGACAATGGAAACCTAATGAACACTATATTGGCTGTGTGGACCAGTGTTACTATGAAATGCCGCCTTCTGTTTCGAAGTATCTTCTAGGATATTCTGTGGATTGCTTTTTGAATTTGGTGAGCTTCAATGTTTTATCCTATGCTTGCACTAGATTTGGCAACAGGTCCGTAAATTTTAACTTAGAGAGGATCTGTTTTGCAAAGGCTGATCTGCTGATGGGATTAAGATAGCAATCCCTGTAGAAAGTGATATGGATTGATCCAATAGGTTCTGAACATCACTTTCTAATGGCATGGTATCTGCAATTTGGCATCACAGTCGAGGGGGGCTTGGTATGGCTTGCTCGTGCTGCTGAGGCGATTCCTGGAACATTTTCGTAGTCAATGTAGCAACATGATCGATCCAGGGAAATTTTGTATATGCTTTTAATGCTGCTTCAGCATGTACAGATGATTGAAAGCTTCATCATCTGTCATTTTTTTGTATTTGGGATGTGGGATCATCTGCATCTTCAGCTTGGGCATCAAATTGCCTTCAATTTCTACCTGATAGTGGGTTACTCTTAGCAAAATTTGTGTACATTGGATTTATCATTCCAAGTGTGCCTCTATTTAAATATGGAAAAGCTGCATACGAGTCATCGGAAAACTAACACCTCTTCGTCATCTACCATACTATAGATCACTGGTTTAGTATGACCGCTGTGACGCGATGTTTTGATAAAGTGTTTATGTGCACTTGTTAAAAAAATTTCCCTATAGTTTGGGTTAAAATCAAATTTATTAAAGAGCTTTTTCGAGTTGGTGCATCTAAAGAGGGTCACTAGTACATCCTTGGTCGCACAAGTGCATCATGGTATTAGTTTGCACTGCCTGCCACATGACTGATGGCTTATTGAAAGCTGACTTTTTTTATTTTTTTTATGTCAATGGAAGATTTACCAACACAAATCATGGTGTAGATCGAGAGGCCATAAGGACTCGCAATCAGTGATGGAATTGAGATTTTTTGCTAGAATGGAGATTTTAACTCTCCAGTTCATGCTTCAGCCACCCCGAAAATGTAGCTCTACCCTATTACTAACCGAACAAGCCAGTGAAAATGTTATTGATTAAGATATTAGAACAAATTTGATTATTTTTCTCGATTTTTCCGAGGGAAAAAATGCTAGTAGTGCTCTCTCGCAAATTTTAAGACATTTCATTTTCTGGGTCAAAACTCAATACCTCGCCAAAGACCGAATAAGAGGGATGTTTTCGAAACGACGATTCATCCATGATCATCCAAATTGATGATTCTACAAAGTTCTCTAATGCTAAGATAGAGAAAAGGCTAAAATTATAATCATGTCTAGCGATAAAATATGCAGCTGAATTTGCTTCCCTATAGCAATGTTGAACAATGACGGTCTCGAACTGATTGCTGATACTGTTGATGTCTTCTATCACCGTTAAAATCTCCCAAGGTGTGGTGCCCTTACCGTTAATTGCATTGACCACAATCTATCTATCGTCCTCAATAATGAGTTTCTCGATGCGTAACGATATGGCTCACTTGTTTCTTTCTTTGAAAATTCCCTAATGTGGATCACTATTTTTTTTTTCTTGTTTGTTTGATGCTGTTTTTTTCCCTCATTTGTTTTTAAGGTTCAATGATGTATGGTGGCATGCCCTGAAGATCAAATTCAAACCTGTCATTTACTCTCAATTTTGTAAAGAGACAAAATTTAATCTATATTCCCTTTCTATCATTTTCAGAGTGCTGCTTCCTGCAACATTAGTATTTAACTAATACTCCTACTGTATTACTAGCCAGTAAATATAGCCTTAATTAGATTAAATTACAAGATTATGATTGGATCTACAAAACCTCACCATTAATTATTAGACAGCAAAGGGTGGGTGCAAGTCATTGTCCCCCCAAGATATTTACAATAATTTTTTTGCCAAGTCATGGAGATTGGTTAATTAAGACTAAACACACCAAAAAGGCCAAAACCCCCGAAAGGAGTGGGTGTCCCCTCACCCCTCTTATTAATGGTATTATTTGTTTGAGTCACTCTCCATGCATGCCATTTGCCAAAGGCATGTATTGTGTGACTCTCAAATCTCAATTGCCTTGCCTTGGCTCTACCCATTTGCTTTTGGCCATCTTCAAACCCACTTCTTCTCAATTACAACATTTTATTCATATATTTATTTGATGTAATCTCACATTTGATTTCTTTATCATGTTAAGAAATCTAAGTCATTGAATTAAAAAATCAACAGATAAGATTATGGTACTAGATGATTATTCGTTAGATGAAATGGTTTTACGGGTGCGTGACACCTATTCATTAGGATGAAATTTATATTTTTTGTTCATTGTTTGCACAGATGAATAATTACATTCTTATATTTATATATGAATTCTCATGTGAAAAAAAAAAAAAAAAATTTAAGGTTTGTGTACACTGGAACCAGCCTCTCCATATATTTGTATTTGAAAGATTGCAGGAAACATCCCAATCTTTATAGGGAAGTTGAACATTCTACCCTAAAGTATATGAATTTCGCAAATTATCCTGATTGGGTGTGTTGCGGGTGGTATCCTAACTGTCGCAAAATTGCGTCGTCTATTGGTAATTTTTGGATCAATCATTTACCCTCCATGCTTGCCAAAGGCATGGAAATGGTAATGGAAGATGGGTGATCTCTGTTGGCTCTACCAAGTTGCTTTTGGCCATATTCAAGTCCAGTTTGCTTCCTACCCTTTCAATAGTCCCAATCACTATCTTCTCACTAATATAATCAAACATCTATTCATATACATTTATTTATTTGAGGTAAACCCAAGTTTGACTTGTTTCCTATTTTTAGTATTTGGTTATAATATTGAGATGTTACCCAGCAATGTTCAAACAAAGAATGAAACCAATCATGCACAGAACCAGAAATTAAAATTTAGATAAACTAAATAGGTTCTCATGTGCATAATTTTCATTAACAAAACACTTAATTTAATAAATAAATTCTTTTTTATATTAATTTTCCTTAATTTTTTACTAATGATTTTTTTTATATGAGGCGGGTTGGAGCGGATCCTCGATTCGTGCCTAAAGATTGTCTCTCCACAAAAGCAAGATGAGAGTTAATAACAATAGTGATTCCTTCCTACCCAAAACAAAAAAGAGCGAGAGAATAGTGATTCTATGAAATGTGTTTGTTGCTATGAAAGATGAATAGTGTGTATAGAAGAGTGATTCCTATTTTTTTTTTTTTTTGAAGGAAGATAAGAATTCGGTTCGCTAGACAAGTCTAGCGAAACCAAGAGATCGGACAAGCCGGTAGATGGACAAACCATCATGTACAACCAAATTAAAAACAGAAGCAAATGACAGAATGGAAATAACACGAAGTAAAAACAGAAACTAAATGCGAAAATAAATAAACGTGTAAGCAATCCTACATCGTAAAACAAAACCAACACGACGAATGAATCAATCAGCCAACGGACGACGCACACAGAGAACCCTGGGGACACTGGCGGACATCTCATAATCTCAGATTATGGACTCCGAAGAGCCATCAGATATCGATCGCAAATCTACGACGTCTTCGGATACAGCTAATCAAACACCGTTCGCATAAGGCCTGCATCACAACAAGAACCACACAACACACCAGACCGCAAAACTATCCCCAAGCCAAACCATTGCCCAATTAAAAAAACCCCAACCCGTCTCAAGACCCTCAAGGACGATAAAGAGATCGTAAGCGGCTACTAGGTAGTCAAATTAGAGGCGACAGAGACGGAACAGAGCAAATAAATTTTGAACAACAATACAAAGGCAAAGGGAAGGAAAGACGGAAAGGAAAGGAAACCCCTAGCGTGTGAACAACGCTAAACATAAGCCAAAGATATCCGGCTCAGGAAAGCCTCGAAAGGAGCCGAAGGCCCCTCCGAAAAGGGCCGGCTGAGGTCGGAGCCGAGGACAGGCGAGCATCGGCGCATCCAGGGGTGGGCTTGTATGGGCCCAAGCCCACTCCAAACTGGAATAAATAAATAGCCTCACCCGCATCACTCATCACCTACAAACATATTAACTCTCTTCTAATCTGTGCGCACCGGCGAATCCAGGGGTGTGCTTGTATGGGCCCAAGCCCACTCCAAACTGGAATAAATAAATAGCCTCACCCGCATCACTCATCACCTACAAACATATTAACTCTCTTCTAATCTGTGCGCACCGGCGAATCCAGGCGAGGGAGACCTCGAAGAGGACTGAGGCGAGGATTGAGGTAGACGGGTGGTCGTGGGCCACCGCCAAGAAGAGTGATTCCTATGAAATGTGTTTGTTGCTATGAAGGGTCACCTCACCTCCCAATAAAGTGATCGACGACATTGAAATAAGACTAAGGCTCTGTTTGGCAAAAGCAGATAGATTTTCAAAACTTATGATTTTGATATTATATAGTTTGAAATGAAATAAATACAAGATTTTAGTTTAATTAGCTTTTGAAATCTAAGCTTTTCAACGGCTACTCACACGAGCTTTTCAAAGCTTTTGTTTTTTTATTCACATGTTTTCAACCGCTACCCTAACCGTTAGGTTTACCAAACATTATATTAGATTATTAACTTATATTTAACACAAATAAACCAACAATTTCAATTACTCAACGGCTTCAGCTACTCTAACAACTGCTATTTTGCCAAACGCACCCAACAATGCACTATGGTTGTTTCACCATGAACTTGAAATTCAATTTGATTTGTAATGCCTACATGACAAAATCAAATGAGCTAAAAATGCAAGAATGGAATTGAAAGCTACTTGTGACACCGAAAAATCAAAACATTAGATGAAAGTATGTTGAAGATTAATTAATTGCCAGAGAAAGAAAGATTTGAATTTGTTTTTGCTACGAATAAATTGATTGCAAATCATTGATTGCATAACTTGTAAAATTTTATTTATTGATTAAAATGTTTTTTATTTTATTCTTAACTATGAAATGCATTATTCAATTACGGGTGAAATGTATTATTAGTGCGTGGAATATAATTTATAATAGGTGAAATAAATTGCAAGGAGTAATGTACATTTTTAAACATTATGGTTATTGAGATTAATAAACGCAAAAACAAAATGTAAACAATAGAGAGTTGACTCTTGAGAAATGAAAAACACAGAATCGATCAGTAGAGGCAGTAAACTCTTGTCCCTCCAATTTGTGGCCCTCCTTCACATAAACATCCCCTTACTGTTTTTTTTTTCTTTTCTTTTTAATGAAAGGAATTCAACATACTAGTGACACGGTCTGCGACCTTGTGTACGGACACCTACTGACGGATTCTTGATATAAAGGCAGGAGTCACTTCAGCGGCGTTGTGTTGGGAGTTAAGGTGATGACCATTTGGATGTCCAGGCAGGCCGACCCGGTTAAGTTTGGGGAGCTTGTCGCTAGTCGAGTACTTGACAGTGATGAAGGGTATGTTGGCCATCCCGCTACACAACTGGTTGGGGCTGAAGCTGCTCTCCTGATGAGCCTAAAGCAGGGCGAAACCAATAGTGTCGGTCGCATAAGGTTGGCCCCTCGGGGATAGGGGCCCCGCACGGGCTTCGTGCGTGCCGGCCCGTGACAGATGGTATCAGAGCAGGTCCGACTCCGCTTCCGTCCGTGACCAAGAGCTTGTGCCCAAAGTTGAGTAGGCAGGGCGGAGCGTAAAATCCGTGGAGGGCACGGAGCCTGTGTGCGTCATGCGTAAGGGCTGGGACCAGATTGCTCCTAGGCGCCGAGCACTCAATGATTAAGACAAGTAGGCAGGCATACGGAAGCCTCTTGGACGATCTTGATCAGGACCTCCCATGACCACCCGATGCCTTCGGATGTGCTGGCGCGGGAGAGTGTGCGTCTTGATGTTGAGGAAGGGGCAGTCGGACGTCGCATCCGGGTAGAGGCAGCGACGAGGGCGTCGCTAGGATGGGTGGGGGAGTTTGACACGGTCTGCGACCTCGTGTACCGACACCTACTGGCGGATGCTTGATATAAAGGCAGGAGTCGCTTCAGCGGCGTTGTGTTGGGAGTTAAGATGATGACCCTTCGGATGTCCAGGCAGGCCGACCCGGTTAAGTTTGGGGAGCTTGTTGCTAGTCGAGGACTTGACGGTGATGAAGGGTATGTTAGCCATCTCGCTACACAACTGGTTGGGGTCTGAAGCTGCTCTCCTGATGAGCCTAAAGCAGGGCGAAACCAGTAGTGTCGGTCGCATAAGGCTGGCCCCTCGGGGATAAGGGCGCCGCACGGGCTTCGTGCGTGCCGGCCCATGACACTAGAATATAGACCCAAGAGATGAGAGGTTTAAAAAAGGCTACTATTAACACGGTGAAAATATCGTTCAATAGTCAATACACAATGTTGATGATGTTTTTCAAAATATAGTACAGTAGGAGATTTTGGTGGTTTCAAAAATTGTGAGAAGGTCCTATGGATGCGGTTTCAAAAACCGTGAGAATATCGTTCTAATTATAACCAGTAAAGTGAGTTTAAAAAAAAGGTGGGTTAATCCATTTTTTTTCAATCTTTATATCATCCGACCAATGATCAAAGAGGGAAACAATTTGACATCTTTCGCGGTTTATGAAACCATACTCTTGTCAATTTCTTACGGTTTTAAAAACTATGATAGCTGATATCCTTACAGTTTTAAAAATCGTAGCAGTAATTGTGTATTTTACGATATTTTCTCTGTTCGGGTAGCAATTGTTATGAAAAATGAATAAAAAAAATATATGTAAAATAACACCAAAAAAAAGGAGACATATTAACACCAACAAAACGTCATAAACGTCTCATGGATCAGAAATTTTGGTTCACATTATGGCCCCTCTTATTATGTTATCTGCAGATTATTGTTTATTATCATAATAATATACCCACAAAATGACGTACGTCAGCTTTGAACTCTCTTTTTTAATTCAATATCTAACTTCACTTCGAATCTTCATAACAGCTTTCATTTTGATATATTCCATTCGAAATATATACGAATAAAAAAAAGTGTTTCTCATATAATGATTACAAGGAAAAAAACGGTCACTTTGTTAATAATCCCATTTCAAAGACTAAGTGTATTTTTTTATTTTTTATTTATAAGGAAATAATTCGAGATCAGATATGCTTGAATTTCGATGGCCGATAAATCGGCAGACGAAAACCCATCGACATACAAACAAAAACGAAAACAACAAGTCGAAACGCACCCTACAAGAAAAAGAGCCAAGGAAAACTAAATCTAACATGAAGGGGACGTAGACTACGGACGAAAACCAAGCACCGTCCTAAAACAGCACCGCTGGTCAGCGATACATCAGGAATCCATGTGGGTAGTGAAAATACTGAGTGTATATTTTTCTAAGTAATAATTTACATGTTTGAATATTTATTATAATTAACTTAAAATAACAAATTATCAATGGACTAGCTAGGGTGAATCAACAAAGATTTTTGTGTTCTCAGCTTCGGCCGCTATTATCACTTTGGATCCTATAGAGTTTTTGGTATATTTGAGAGAATCTCAACCACTTTAAAAATCCTTCCCTTCTTTTCCCCACTCCCACCATCCTCAATTTTTTTTATTTTTCTTTTATTTTACAAGAGAGTGATAGAAAACTCTATTTAGTAGACTTTCCCTTGAACCCCACAGGATCCAAACTCGCTATTAGAGGTCGTAAATACAATCGAGACTTAACATATTCATTGATATTCAAATCTAAATTTAAGATTTTCACAATTAGCTTTCATTTCTAAACTTTGACGAAACATTTTGGCATGGTATATATTATACAATTATTATTATTATATTAACTACATTTTTTGAATTTATAAATATTCTAAAAAGTGTATTCTTAAGTTTTAAAAACTCTACTACTCCGTACCAATCATCAGCTTATTTTAAAATTTTGTTAATTACGTAGTAATTTAAACAATTAAGTTAAAGTAGCTATCTAGCTCTAAATTACTTTTGGGCAGCTTACATGGAATTCTGGATTGAATTATTTTAAACTTGAATTTGATATTTTAGATATTGACTTAGCTTTTATATTACTGTATTATTTAATATTTATTCAAATTAGGCGGCTTAAAATAGTGTGGCATATTACGTAGTCATTGAGGGTTTAAATGTGTACAAGTGTCTTCAGGATGTCTGCTAGGGTCTACATCAAAACGCATAGCTGTCCAAATTTATAGTGATAACATTTTTTACTAATGAGTAGTAATTTAAATTTTAAAGAAATGATAATTATATAATTAAATAAGTCTACATGCGCCTTTATGTAACAACCACACAAATTCTAATCTTATTATTATTCTAGGAAAATATATACATACTTCCTCAGATAAACAGTATATATAAGTCATATTATATTCTAAATTAAATATTTTAAAAAATCTATCAATGACATCAAATATGTCAAAATCTTCATTGCTTATTAATTTATTTGTAAAATTTTATTTTGAAAAATTATACTTTACAAATAATATAATTGTGTTTTGTGTAAAATTGTTTTTTAAATATTAATATTTTTAAAGCAAGATTTTTCAAAATATAGTTTATAGAAAATATTAATAACTTAAATAATTAAATGATATGATATATTAAAAGGGTTTTTCTAAAACTAAAATATAAAATAAAATTTTAAGTTAAATGTATAAACTCTATAAACAAAAGTATGTACAAAACTATTTTTTTCAAATCTTTCTAAATATGGATCTTAGGTGTCCGATTAAATAAACAAAAATCCATATTAAAAATCTTCACTGAATTTTAATACTATATCGATCAACCGCTTGTTTTAATGCATCACAAATAATAAAACTAATCTTTCTCAAAAAAAAGGCGAAACTAATTAAAATAACCCAACCTTTAAGATGATGTTAAAAATATATCCTCACCTTTCAAATGTAAGATAAATATCTCGACCTTTATAAGTGATGGTAATATAATATCCCAAACTTTTCTTCCCCCAAAAAATGATTAGTTTCGCCCCTAAACATTCACTTTAATACGTATTTAATTTAAATTATTCGATTTAACACGTATTTATAGATTATAATTAAATTTAATCAAAACAAATATAATAAAACAAGTAAATATTTAAAATATAATTTTCAATATCTTGATTGTGTAAAAAATTTTATTAGATTAAATTAGATTGGTTTTTAAGTTTATCTTAATTTTTTTTATTTTGGATTTAATAAAAAATAAAAAAGTTACATTCTTTTATATATGTTTTAATAATAATAATTTACTTCTTATATATAAATGAACATCATTGAATAATCTAAATAATTAAATTTTCATTTCAATTTCGTAGTAACATAAAGTTTATAATTGCCAAAATATTCTTTAGTTTTGATAAGTTAAATCACTAGCTAATCATTTACTAATTGAAAATATGTTATTTTGCTTTACATTTTTTTTTATTTAGCTTGTTATAGATATTATTGAATTAAAAAAAGATATAAAAAGTTTGGTACAAATTAAATCTAAAACTACAAAAGTTTATTAAATAAACTTTTAAACTCATCTAATTTAAGTTTATATGTTTTATTTGAATTGAAAATACATGAGTAATACAAGACATAAAATAAGAATTTTATTGGAGAGAAATCATTAGTATATTATATTACCATCACTTATAAAGGTCGTGATATTTATTTTACATTTGAAAGGTTGAGGTATATTTTTAACACCCCTTAAAGATTGGGTTATTTTAATTAGTTTCGCCAAAAAAAACAAAAATCAAACTAATCACTGAAGAAGAGATTTAGATTCCGCAGCAGCAGCACGGCTGATAAGTGACGTATCGCTGATGTCATCTACTAAATTAGTTTCTTTTCCGTTTTTTTACCCGAAAGGACCACCCTTCAATTTTTTTTATTTCTTTTAAATTTATTTATTAAATTACTGTATTATTAACGGAGTATTTTTTTTTTAATACAATAAAAGGAATTAGGATACATCTATCGATTGTGAAAATAACTATATCCTAGAGGTCCTTTCGGACGAGAACTCAAAGTTCGTGATCAGCCAGCAAATCCTCGTCGGCAGGGATATCGTATGCCAGATGCGCAACCCGATCGGCGACAACATTTGACTCCCTGAAAACATAAAAAAGGACTTAATGTGTGATTGTAGAAGTTCGATACTCCAAGGGCAACGATAATCTCCCAACAGGGCGTTAACCACAAGCAGGTTGTCACACTCGATAAGCAGGTTAGCGATACCCAACTCCTTTGCCCGAAGAACCCCATTTCGTAGTGCGAGTGCCTCAGCGTAAAGGGCAGAATTGGTGTTACAACGGCCCGAGCCAGCCGAAATCACAGAAGCATTCGAGTCTCTAATAATGAATTCGAAAGCACTGTCGCCAGATTGTCGATACGAGCCGTCAAAGGCAGTGGTGGTGGCCTATGCCAATTAATAATTCTTTAAATGTACGGTGGTTTTATCGACTTTTGATGTGAGTGAATTTTTTTACTTGAAAATAGTTGGCCGATATTGGCTTAATGTGACGACAAAATGTGTTGTTAATTTTTTCGACATTGGAAGTCGATGTTGGAAAGTTGTTTTTAGGTAAAAAAAATTATCAACATCAAAAGCCGATGGATGATAGTATATTGAGAAAATTTGCGTCGAATGCGCAAATTTTCGGTCAAATTATAAAACTATACACGTTTTGGTAAAAATTGCAAAACTATACATTTTATATCTTTTAACCCTAATATCTCTCCACTCCCGCTCCTTCCGGATCTGAGATCTCGATCTCTCTCTCCCATGGTCGCTCGTCCATGGCTACCTCCAGATCTGATGCCCCTCCTTCCCTCCCTCCCTCTCTCTCTCTCTCTCGTCCTCGCCCTCGCCCTCTCGCTCATCGCCTTCTCTTTCCCGCACACATCTATGGAATCTCTCTTTCTCCAACGGCGGGAGCGAGATCCGAGTGTGGTCGGACGCATGAGGCGTCGAGTATGGTCGGAGGCCCGAGTGTGTCTGTGTGTCTGGATGTGTTGGCGAGGCGGCGAAGCGACGACGGAGGAAGGAGGGCTGATCTGTGTGCGATTGCGAGTCCACTCGTCGTTCGTAGTCCTCCATGTATCAGATCGATGAGCACAAATCCGAATTCGGCGGATGAACAATGGCGGTTGCGATCTCCTCCTTGGAGTCTCCGTGTTCGGGATTCTGGTTGCGCTCCTCTCTTCCTCGATCGCTCGCTCTCTAATCTGTGTTGGAGAAACTGGAGGCGAAGCTGGTGGCCGACGCGTGCTCTTAGTGGCCATGGCGGAGGAGACGGATCCGGATCTCTTCCTCCTCTCATGCTCTTCTTCCGCCTCTGCATCTTCATTGCTGACAGCATATTGAAGCTTTGTTTTCTTGCTGCTGCAACTGCTTGCAACCGGTTTTATCTCCTGCGCTTGTGTTGAAGGATTCTCTGCATTGTTGTCTCCATGCCGGCCCTCGTCAATTATACCGGTATGTTTTTTTCTCTTCCCCTCGCTCTTAAGGATCTGGTGGTTTGATTTTATTGATTGTATGCGTAATGATTAGGGTTTCAAGCTTAAAAAGCATGTTTCTGATGATGCTAGAGTTATTTTGTGCTTGTTTTTTTGGATCGGGAATGAATTCGAGTTCAACATAGGAAACAAACACTTGTGTAGATTTGAAATTTTGTGAATTAGAACCACTTCTGTAGATTTTAATCAGTGAAATTCAGTCAGAAGCTATTAAAGTCCTTCAATTCGCGTTTTGATGTATTTAAATATGATGTTGACTCTGCAGGAGAGGATGAATTCCACCATGGAAGATTATTCCACCTCAAGCCAATGGATTCAAGTATCCAGTTCTCACATATGGATCTATATTGCCAATGGAAGATTATTCCTTAAAAATTGGTTTATTTCTTAGTGTTGACATCGTTTTTATACGTATTTTTTTTGGTGCTGACATTGTTTTTATGCTTATTATTTACTGCTGACATCGTTTTTATGCGTATTTTAAGTAGATATATATGTGCTGACATCGCTTTTGCAATATAAGAGATGAAGAAGGAAGGATGTACAGTGATTTTGAGCGATTCGGTGACATGGTCTTTATCGAGAAGGAAGAGGAGTACATCATCAGATTGAAGGTATGTCCTCGTGCTGACATGGTCTTTATTACCTTGTTTAGGTTGCTCTTTAGGCATATATGTATGCTTGAGTAATTAAAAAATGGTTTTTTTTAGCGCTGACATCGTTTTTGTGTATTTTTTGGTGCTGACATCGTTTTTATGCATATTTTTATGTGCTGACATCGTTTTTAGTTGAATATTATATATGTATGCTTGAGTCCTTAAAAAATGATTTTTTTTTTAGTGCCGACATCGTTTTTATGCGTATTTTTAATGATGACATCGTTTTTAGTTGAATATTATATATGTAGGTATATATATATATATGCTTGAGTCATTAAAAATTGGTTTGTTTTTTAGTGCTGACATGGTTTTTATGCGTATTTTTAATGCTGACATCGTTTTTATGCATATTTTTATGTGCTGACATCATTTTTATGCGTGTTTTTTAATGTTGACATCGTTTCTATGCGTATTTTTTTAGTGAAACTACTTTTGAGTAGATTGAGAAGGGGATTGGGACTTCAATAGCTTCAATGTTTTCTATACTGAATTTGTTTTAATTGCTCACCGATAGTCTTTGTTTCTCACTACCCAAAATAAAATAAAATATTCCTTTGTTTCTTTTATATTGTATATAAAATTTCTAATGTTATTTGATTTGTGAAATCCAAATTTCTAGTGCTGACGTCCCCCGCGTCAGCATCTATGTAAACGGTGTCAGTACTGCTGACGTCAGCATTCCCGACATCGGCGTATGTATTGACGCGCGAAAAAAAAATTCCGACGTTGGCGTCAACATTCCTGTAAACGGTGTCAGCAATGCTGACGTCAGCATTCCTGGCGGCGGCATCAGCATTGACGCGCAAAAAAAAAAAAAAACTGTTGACGCGGAGGGAGGCACGCAGGAGAGGGGGGGGCACAGTAGCCCCCCCCTCTCACATAAATTTTGAATTTATAGGCCAAATATTTTTCAACTTATCATGGGATTATTTGTATCCTCAAGAAAAACAAACTCACGGCAAAATAAAACTCGATACCAATCCCGTTTTCACCCGATCAGGATTGTGTGATTACAAGCTTCTCACGCCGACAGGGGCGATTCAGGAGTGAGCATTACTAGACCATCGTCTACCCCGATCTGGAAAAAATACAAGTATATGGTAGCCCAGTTCAAGTTATATAAAATATTTAGAAGATAAAACCCAAGTATTTAAGTGGATTATTGGTTGAGGCCACCCCAATTATAAACAGATTGTAAATCAACCCTTGTTCAAATCCAATTGGAGACATTTTTTTTTCTTTAATTTTTTTCAATCCAATTTTGAATATTTTAAAATCTATATCTATATATCTATATATATATACTCTTAATTTAGAAAACTTAAAGCTTATGTGTCAACCTCTCCTTAATCCTCTCCTTCCCACCAATCAAGGTTTTTTCTCCTTTTTTAATTATTTATTTCCTTTCATTTTTTTTATTCTCCCCTTTATTTCTTTGAACTAATCACATTCTTTCTTTTATTTATTCAATCAATTTTTAAAAAATTCAATTAATCTATGATCTTAGCCTAAATTATAATTTTAGTAATTAAAAAAAACAATGGGATTAATTCAAAACATAAAATTAATAATAAGGAAATATAAAATTAATATTAGTAATCTATATCTATATATATATATATATATATATATATATATATATATATATATATATATATATATATATATATTATATATATACTAATTTAATTGCTTTTTCAACCAAGGGGTTTAATTCAAAACATTTAATTATATGAACTTTTACTATTATTTTATAATATTAATTTAAAATATTATTAAGATTTTATTTATAAAAAACCGTGCATGCGCGCGAGGATCATACTAGTTCTTATATAATTTAATAAGTATTTCACAGTTAAGATATTAAGAAATAATTTTAATATATTCTCTTAATATTTTTTAAAAAATTATTCCCTATAAAAACAATACACCCTGAAAATTTTTATAGATCCGTTTCTACACGCCGAACTAGTCCTAGCTAAGTAGCGGAACGTACTGATTGTTTTGAAGAACATAAACCGAAAGAAAAGGTAATTAGAATGAACTAAAATGGCGAAATAGTGTAACAATTCACGAGATGGAGCAACAAAAAAGAAGGGGATCAATCGACAACACAGACGAAACAATTCGACGCATCACTAGGAAATGAGATGAATATAGAGTTGAAACTTGAAAGGTTGGGTGGATGAGAAGGAGCCATAGGGCAATGGGAGTCCTCAAGGACCATCCAATGAGACCTTTATTTGGTACCTTTATAGAGAGGTAGGACTCGGAGGGGCAAACAACATGGGCCTCTCGTGTGCAACTTTTCAACTATACATATCTCCTCCTCCTCCTCCTCACTCTTTTGCTAAAGGAAAAAAGGCAATGGGAATCACTCCCCTTTTCATGCTTTGATGGGGATTGAGGACCCCCCTTTATGGTTTGTTGCTTGCCTCCAAACATCACTAAGCCACAAAGCCACATGTTATTGTTCTCTTCACAAAGTTTGATACCTAACCCCTTTGCATATTGCAAAAGAAGAACAAGAACAAGTCCCCCCCTCCCCTTTTCGCACAACACTTTCGCTAGGGTTCTCTATCTGCAAATTGACAAATTTTAGTTATTAATTTTTGGGTGAATAACTTTGCTTCAAACAGATCAGTACTCTGTATGTAACGAGGAGGTCTCTATCTTTAAGGCTCAAACTCAACCCATCAATCCAATACCTGAGTAAAAAAATGATAATTCTTCTTCTCCTTGACCAGGAAGGAGCTAGCTTCCTGGAGGTTCTTCTTCACTACCACAGGGATTCCTGATATCGCTGACCAGAAATGTTGTTTCATGACGGTGATTGACTTCGTCCGTAATCTACACCCCAACTAACTAGATTTAGATTGCTTAGATTCGTCTTTGTAGGTGTGCTTCCGCTTGTTGTATTACACCTTTTTTTTTCAATTGTATACTTTAATGGTAGTCTGTCTACCAACTTGCCCGCTAACCATCGAGGTTCAATTCAGGCATTGAATTCTTACCTAATCAGGAAAAAAAAATGAAAATCTAGCCTTGTAAAATCCTGCTAGCTATTCTAAAATCAAGAAGTCATAACATTCTAGCTTCTAGCTAGGTAAAAGTTAATGGCCCATAGAAGTTTCGCATCTTAATAAACGATATCGATCGTGTACTTTGAAAGTAAAGCCTATGTAGGCGCATCTTCTTTTACATCATAAGGTTGACATACATATATGTGTAGGTGATTGTCAATTGACACGTTAGTCGGACACTATTTGGTTAGTGTATTGCCTACACTTTTACATATTCATCAATCATATATCATATATGTATTGTATCGTAACGATTACTATTCCAGATAAATAGATAGATAGATAGATGAATTGTGCATTTCAATTAATTCTAAGCTATCTCCTCCTACTTACAAGAATAAAAGCATCTTCATATAGTTTTCCACCGACTGAAATGACATCGCAATTGGGTTTCCAAACAGACGTGTATAACTTTCTAATTGTTACCTAATTTCAAAGCTACATTAATTTGATGTATATATTCATCCCAATCTATGTACTTATACATCAATTTTGTCTAACATATACCGAAACGTTAGGTTAGAGATGTGAATGAGACCAAAGTGTCCCACATCGGAAAGTTGAACATATCAAGCCCTAATATATAAGTCGGTGGGCTACTCCTTCTATTGCCAATTGGTTTTAGAATGGAACCCCACTCGGCTTGTGTGCTAAGCAACTAGCGCATTTGCGCCCGTGCACACGACCCCCAAAAAACCCTTTGATACGTTACAAGTTAAGTTTTTTTTTTATTAGTAGGGAATAAATTCATCAAAATCAAAAGATATGTGATAATTTATATATTAGGGTAAAATTTCAACTATAGTCTCTTAACTTTGATCGATAAAATGTTCAAACAGGTTTCTAAACTTTATTTTAGTTCATTGAATTCCTTAACACTTTGAAGGTTTGTATACCCATTTAATGTATCTGTTAGTAAATTTATTAAATAAGCGTTAAATAATTAATGACATGATATTAATATAGTTTTGTAAATGACACGAGTTATATTATATATTAGATATATTAGTTAAGTTATACACTTATAACTGATAATTCGATACCATAGACTTTTTTTTCAGGTGTTGAAACTAACTAGCTAGCAATTCCACTTTCTATATTATAAATAAAAGTCTAAGCCTATCGATGCAATTAAACTTTACTTTCTCTTGTATTTTATCACTAACATACCTATTTCACCCTATATACATATACTAAAACTTGACATGTTGGGATAGATTCTAAAAATAAATTCTGTCAAAAAAATATTTAAATAATATATAGTCATAATTTATAAAAAGTTATGACACAATCTATCTATGTATGTTAGTTAGTTGATAAAAAAAAATACAAATAAAAATTATTTCATAGTTACTTACCAAAAATATTACAATAGATAAATATTTGATAGATTTTATTTTATTTATATCTATATTATTTATTAGTAGAAAGCACTATTTATATACCGAAATTGATTATTTGATAGATGTTATAATATATATATATATATATATATAATTTTTTGGTAAAATCAATTATTTATATCTTGATAATTTTTATTTTATAGTTCATACTTTAATACCTTTTTAAAGGTAGTATCAACCAAGGCAATACGCATAATAGCCTTGTGCCACCTACAAAATTAATGTAGATGGCTCAACTAAGCCCACTGGCTTCTGTCAGGTGGGAGGGATTCTTAGGGGCTGTGAAGGACGTGTCATTGATATTTTTCAACAGCAGATAGATAGCGGTTCCGCTATTCAAACAGAAGTTGTTGCTTTCTGCGCAGGTGTCAAACTAGCTCTATCTAGAGGATTAAGGAGAGTCACAATTGAAGGAGATTGTCTAGATCGGGGTAATCAAGAGTATTAATGATAGCTCGAAATCCATATGGGAAATTCTACGGCAAGTGGAACTCATCAAGAGAATGAACACGGATTTTGATACCATTGAGTTCAGACATTGTTATCGAGAAGTAAATGGAGCTGCTGATTTCTTAGCTAAGTCTACAGACATTTGTCCTATCTCAAACATCCTTTTAATAGGGAATACTGTAACATCATCCGTACGTAGGAATGATCAAGGTGGCATTCTGCCTAGGTAGAACCACCTCTTTTTGCCTTAAAAAAAAAAACTAAGGTAATACAATATATTGTCTAAATCTCGACTGAATTAGTAAAATCAAAGTATGTTACTCCCTCCGTCCAATATTACATGGGTTTTTAGAGGTAAATTTTTGTCCAACAATAGATGAGTTTTTATGTTTTCTAGGTAGGAAGTTATAATGATTTTTATTGGTTTGTGTGTTGTTGACTTTTTAAAATAGTTTGATTGGTTAAAATGTGTGGTGGGTGTTAAAAAATAATAAAATTTATGAAAAAGTCAGTGTAATGATGATGTTTTTTTAAAAGTAAAGTGTTTTATTAAAACTTGTGCAAAAGGCTAAAAGCCCATGTATTTTAGGACGGAGGGAGTATTAGTTATTACTCTTATATTTGCACTTCAACCCGTGCAGACGAAATTGAAGTAAATTGCACTGAACACCTCCGATTTCATTTCACCGTCGAATAACTATAAATGCAAAAGGATACGATATATCATACGGAGATCGATGATGGTGATCGATGAACACTTTGTTATGATCGATGTTCACGTGATGGATTAATGCATAGAAAGCTCGATCGAACAACTCTCAAGTGTTATATGTAGTTGCTATTGTAGTTAATTGCTTTGAATACGACCGCTAGGCGCTAGCTAGCTATAGCTTTTTAGTGCCGTATACAATTAATTTTTTACCTCATATTGATATAACCTCGCCCACAAGTATATATATATGGTACTTAATTCCCTCCTAAATATAATAGGTTTTTCTAATAAGCAAGGAAATACATTAGAAATTAAAAAAAAAAACACTTTAATTTCAATACATTGATATAACTAATGTTATGGTACTGACATTAAATTTCGATGGATTAGCCAATCTATAGGAGGATAATTAACATTGTTGGATATATCATCATGGATTGGCAGGGTTAGCCTATTAGCATCACGACGTACATCAGGTACTGAATTGTCGGCAAACACCCCCTGGTCATCGAAGCATTAGCACTCAGAGAGGTTGGTGAAGACAACTGAATTACACATATGATAGATAGAGATAGAGATCGAAGGAGACTCTCGGATAATCATCAAACAACTACAAACAGGTACAAAGTACGTGTCCCTGGGAGATTGAACTCGATCATAATGACTGATGTAAAAATTATGATCCAAAAATTCGATAACACAAACTTAATGCATGTGCCCTGCCTTGGAAATAGAATGATATATAAGGTTGTACATATTAGCTACTCTATGAGTAGGTGCATAGTGGGTTTGAACAAACAACAATTCAGAAAACTATCCAAAACTCCATTAGAGGGAAATCAAGAAGCTCTGTGTGTGTTTGTTACAACCGAACCACCAACTGCAGTTGGCGCCAAAACCTCTTATAAGAGGAAAGAGGGAGGAGCGTCTGGTGCATGAGGTGAAATGACCAAATTGTCCTTCACCAAACCTTGAAATGACAAAATGTTACAATGCTATAATATGCCAAGCTAACATATAGTATAATCCCCATATACCCCCCTCAAGCTGGGCTAGACAAAGGAAGGATTAGACCAAGCTTGGAAGTGAGGAACTGGTGTTGAGAAGCGCCTAAAGCCTTGGTGAGCACATCTGCAATCTGTAAGGCAGAGGAGACATGTGATGTCCTAATGAACTTGTCTTGAACCATTTCTCTAATAAAATGGCTATCAATGCGCACATGTTTTGTCCTCTCATGAAAAATAGGATTAGCAGCAAGCTCTTGTGCAGATTTGTTGTCACAATTCAATGTGATTGGAAGAGGAACACTGATCTGTAAATCAGACAGTAAGTCAAACAACCAAACCAATTCACTAGCAGCTGCTCACATACTTCTGTACTCACTTTCTGTGGATGACTTGGACACGACCTTTTGCTTCTTTGTCTTCCAAGATACCAAGGAAGAGCCCAGGAATACACAGAAGCCAGTTAGGGACCGACCAGTATCTCTACAATTGCCCCAATGAGCATCACTATAGGCACATAGGTTGAATGAAGAAGAAGCTGGGTAAGATAGAGCAAGATTAAAACTGCCCTTAAGATACCTCAAAAGATACATTGCAGCTTGCCAATGAGGTTTAAGAGGATTTTGGAGGAATTGGCTCAACTGTTGGACAAAATAAGAGATGCCAGGCCTATTGAGAGTAAGGTATAACAGTCTTCCAACAATCCTCCTGTAACCTTCTAGATTGTCAATAGGATCACCCTCTATGGATGAGAGTTTAGTGCCATGTTGCATAGGAAAGGAGGCAGGCTTACATCCTTCCATCTGTGCATCTTTTGAGATATCCAGAATCTATTTCCTCTGATTCAAGAGAATACCTGATGAGGATCTAGAGATTTCCATCCCCAAAAAAAAATACCTTGCAACTCCCAAGTCTTTGATGGTGAAAGTTGTGTGCAAAGCCTGTTTTGTGGAACTGGCCTCAAGTGCAGAGTTACCCATGATAAGCATATCATCCACATAAACTAGCGCCACAGTCATTGAGGCTCCTTTGGATTTGACAAACAGAGAATAGTCATGCTTAGACTGTGAAAATCCCAAGCTAACAAGGAACCTCGTGAGTTCATGATTCCACTGTCTACTTGCTTGCTTAAGACCATATAAGGACCTGTTAAGCTTGCAAACATAACCCTTCTGAACCTCATAACCTAATGGTGAAATCATGTACACTTCCTCTTCCAAGTAACCATGTAAGAAGGCATTATTCACATCTAATTGATGAAGTACCCACCCCTTTACTGCTGCCATGGCTAAGATGACCCTTACAGTAGATAACTTTGCCATAGGTGAAAAGGTTTGCTTGTAATCTTTGTCCTTAACCTGATTGAAGCATTTTTCCACTAGTCTTGCCTTATACCTCTCTATGGAACCATCAGGCCTATACTTGATTTATAAATCCACTTGGACCCAATGACCTTCTTCCCAGTAGGAAGAGAAGTAATAGACCATGTGTGGTTGTTTTCCAAGGCATTCAACTCAGCTTTCATGGCTAACTCCCAATGAGCCACACCTTTAGCCTGAGCAAAGCTATTAGGCTCAAAGGTGGCACACATATTGACAAAGGATTCAATGTATGCAGGGATCAAATGAGCTAGATTCTTGATAGAGAAGATAGCAAAAGACTATGAATAAGAATCAGCAGAGGGGTTGGCTCTAGAAGGCAAACCTGAACATACAAAGTCTTGAAACCGAGATGGGGCTTTAATAATCCTTTTAGGAGGAAGTTGATAAGTGTTAGGTATGGGAGCAAAATGAGATGGAGCAATGGAATTCGGAGACTGTAATGAGCCTTCATTGTCAAGAGCTACATCAGGTGGACTAACATCAATTGTATCTTCATGAGATGGACTATCGGAGTGGTTCAACTGATTGCTGGAAGGAGCAGGTTGATGATCACTAAGATGCTCATCAATAGGAGCATCATCAATAGCAATAGGAAACATTGCACTATAGGAACCTGAGATAATGAAGAATTTCTGCAAGGAAAAACAGATTTCACAAATTTCACATGTCTACTAATGATCAGACATTTCTTATCTACATCAAATAGCTTGTAAGCTTTCTGGCCTGGTGGATATCCTAGAAAAACACACCTTCTCCCCACAGTTCAAAGCTTATCTCTATTATCATTGGGCTGTAAAGCATAACATAAGCAACCAATAACATGAAGCTGGTCATAGGAAGGAGGTTGATGAAATAATATCTCTCAAAGGGTGACTTCCAATTTAGAACAGAAGAAGGCATTTTGTTGATAAGGTATGTGGCACTCAACACACAACCTCCCCAAAACTTGATTGGAAGCCCAACAAACACTCTAATAGCCCTTGATGTCTCAATTAAGTGTCTATGTTTACGTTCCACCCTACCATTTTGCTGATGAACACCAGGAGTAGATTTCTGATGCACAATGCCAAGATCACTAAACAAAGCAACACAACCTCTTTGAGTGAATTCAATCCTATTATCAGTTCTAACACACTTAACAGACATCATGAACTGATTTTCAACCATTTTCAGAAAACTAGAAATACATCTTAAGACTTGCAATTTGTCCTGCAGTAGATACACCCATGTTGTTCTTGAATGATCATCCAGAACAGTAAGAAAATATCTGGCACCACATATAGAAGGAGTCTTATATGACCCCCACAAGTCCATATGAACCAACTGAAATGGAGCCTTTGCTAGAGATTCACTTCTAGGAAATTTGATCCTATAAAGTTTAGTCATATAGCAAGTATCACAATCTAACTGAGATACATTCTCAGTGGGACAAACATTCAAATGTTTCATTTTAGACAATGACATATGGCCAAGTCTAGCATGCATGACATGAAGACTGTCAACCTTATTACAAGAAGAAGTACAATTGAACTGAGGTAAACATGACTTAACTTGCTAGTGCTTGAAAGATTGCATCTGAATCCTGTAAAGACCAGCAGTCTCCCATCCTTTGATGATCAACCCTCTAGTTATAGGGTCCTGTAACCAACAAGACTTATCATCAAAACTGAATAGCAACTTATGATTACCAACCACTTTAGAAACTGATAATAAGTTGTGTTGAAACTGGGGAACATATAACACATTTTTCAACACAAAATTAGAATGTAAAATAACTGTCCCATGTGATTGCACTTAAATGTGAGAACCATCTGGTAGTCCCAAAGAGATAGCACACTTTAATGGAACTATTTCAGAGAAAATTCCAATATCAAAAGCTATATGATCTGTAGCTCTAGAATCAACTATCCAAGAACAATTACCAGCTTTATTTGTACCAATAAGAAAGGATGCACTTAAGGTACCTGCAAAATGCACAAAAGCCTGATTGAATGAGCTCTCAGAATGGTCCATGTGAGATTTTCCTTTCATCATCCTCACTACTTCATTATAGATGGCATTCACCATAGCAGGATCTGGTTTTAACTCCTGATGAACTTGCTCAAGAGGACTGTCAAGTAAAGGAGTCTCAACCTGTGCAGCAAGCCTTCCGGTCTGACGACCCTTATCCTCCTCTTTGGGACCCTTAAACCATTCGGGATACCCCACCAATTTGAAACAATAATCTTTTGTATGTCCTCTCTCACCACAATAAGAACATACTCGATCCAACTTAGCCTTCTTATATTCCCTCTTAGCCTGCTCAAACCTGCTTTGATCAGTTTGTCTGCTATCATACTGCCTATCATTCCCAAATCTATTCACATCATTGGTTCTATCTCAATTTGCTGAAGTTTACTAATAGCCAGAGCATTGGCATCAGTAGGAAGTATTGAAGTAACTCCCTTAGACCTTTCTAATTGCACTGCCATTTGGAAAACCTTGAGAAGACCAGGCATAGGGTCTTTAGATAAGATGTTACTATGCATAGGTTCATGTATGTCATTTAACCCCATCAGAAACTGCATTATCTTAGCTTTCTCTTCTCTTTCAACAATTCTCTTCAAAAGTACACAAATGCATCCATTTATACCACCACAATTGCAATTAGGAACATCATCAAGCAATTGTAATTCGTCCCAAATTTTCTTAACCTTTCCATAATACGCTCCCACGGATAAATTCTCTTGTCTGATATTACTTAGATCTCGACGAAGCTGATAGATCAAAGGATCATTAGATTCACATAATCGCTCCTTGATCTCATCCCACAATTCCTTCGCAGATTCAACATACATGAGGGTTTCGGCAACATCACTGGTCATGGAATTTATTAACCAATCTCTAACCATGTAATCGGCTCGCTCCCACTTAGCATAGTCCTCAGTATCAATTGGAGGCTTAACACAGCTACATGTAACAAAACCTAGCTTGGCCTTGGCTCCCAAAGCCATTCAAACACTACGACCCCAACTAGTGAAATTGGAGCCATTAAACAACATATCGACACCAATTGTGCACCAAGATGGTCGGAATTTGACAAATATAAGGGATTATAATGCACATAGGTCATACCTTGCGCCAGATCCCCAAATTGAATTACGCCATTAAAGGCTCCATTGAAGCTTCTGTTTCTAGCTCTAGGTGCTGGTGGCGTAACACTAACAAAGGTCCATCTGCCTCCTCCGTTAACGACATCAGCAAAACTCTGACCTTGAGGTGTAGATGAACCTCTCCCATCCATTTTCGAAGGAAAAAAACTCGTAACCGGAGAATACCAATCAATACAATCTCCGAAATCCACACAAATCACAACCAAGAACGCAGCAACTGAAGCTAGATCTCACGCTGCTCTAATACCATTTGAACAAACAACAATTCAGAAAACTCTCCAAAACTCCATTAGAGGGAAATCAAGAAGCTTTGTGTGTATTTGTTACAACTAAACCACCAACTGCAGTTGGCGCCAAAACCTAAGAGGAAAGAGGGAGGAGCGTCTGGTGAGGTGAAATGACCAAATTGTCCTTCACCAAACCTTGAAATGACAAAATGTTACAAATATGCTATAATATGTCAAGATAACATATAGTATAATCCCATAGTGGGAATGCGTTGGTTCCTGGCGAAATTTTCCCTAATAAAAAAAAACCTATCGTCCTTCTCTATTTACTTTCTAATTCTATCCATCTTCTGGCGCGCCTTTCCCTCAATAAAAGGCCAAGTGCACCAATTTCACCCTCTTTGTACTTGGGATGGAAAGATGTTTATGAGAGCTTTTACTCAAAATCTTAATACATAATACAAAAAAGTATGGAGACATTATAAGCCTCAAGATGTTTGTCCTTCAAAGAATCCGGCCATGAGATACTCCATTGATCAATATGTCTTTCTTATAAGCGTATCATATGTTTTAAACAAGTTCACTTTTTATAGCACACCTTGGTGAAATTCTAGCATTGCCATATCGATCCCTTCAATATTTCAGTACATAATGAGTGAGACCTCTCCTCGACACAAAAGCTCCTTGGGACTCGCCCATCAAGCCTCCCAACACAATCTTGATCTTTTAAACCAATATCTTTGTCATCACCTTAAGAAAGGTGCTGCAGGATAAAACTGGCCTAAGATCTTTGACATATGTTAGGCTCTCAACCTTAAAGATAAGAGTTATGGATGTATGATTCCGTTGCTTATGAAGCTTTCGTCTCACACACAAAAAAAATCCCTTACAACTTATATACATCATATTCCACAAATATATTCCCGACTTTTCTTGAAGAATGAGCTATTGGATCAATAGGGTCAATGACTTGTTCTCCCCAGTGCCCCATATAGAAGCCTTCACCATTTCTCTACTAGGCATCTACAAGACTACAACCCTTCAAGATCGTCCTTTTACACACTACAAGTCTACAACCAAGAGAAAAAAGAGTGAAGAAAATCAAATATGATCGAAAACTGAGCACAACATCTCAAATACGATGAACAAATCATTGTTTCAATGATGCAACAGAGAGAGGTTTGCCAAATGAAGAAAACGACAGTCATTGCCTTCATTCATTCATTAGCATCAATTCCAAAACTCTACCACAAATGTATTCCGTGCTCAGCTTAATTAAATAGCAGGAGTTTCTCAAATATGATTGGTGCGTCACAAAGAGACAAAATAAGCTATTCGGCCATATTATTGCAAACGAATAGTAAAACAAATGAAATGTAAATACAAATAGAAATAGGACATATATGCATTAGGAAATGAACATAATCTTCATATAAACCACAACGTACACTTTGTACCAACGCACAAATCTTTTGAGACGAAGAAAATACATAATATACATTCGCTTTTGAGACGAATAATAGAGTAACAAATATTTTAAGACAAATAAAATAATACTCCCTCTGTTCCATGATAAAAGTCGTTTTACTTTTCTATACGCAATTTAAGAAGACAAAAGCTATATAAATTTTTTTTAATGAATTTGTTTTTGTAAATTCATATTTATAACTAACAAATGAAATTATTTAAAAAATATACTCCCTCTGTTTTTATAAATTTTTATATTTTTTTAACACCTTAAAAAACGGTATTTAATTAATTTGGACCGATGAGAGTACTTTCAAGGGCGGGGGTGACTTGAATTATAACGGTCAGTCAAAACACACCCACTTTTGCAGTTTTGCGTTTTCAAAGTTTTCTACCGCAGTACGTACTCCGTAGAGAAAAATGGGTGGTTCTAGAAAGTGTGGGAAGCCCGAGCATAATCCGTCGCTAAAAGACGTCGCAAGTTTGCGTAAGACGCCGCCGGCCGTGCCTTTGAACTAAGCGCTGACGGATGCGCGCATGTAGTGGGACCCACACCCACCCCTCGTGGACTTTTCCGTCATCTTTACCGTTTTGTTAAATGACAACGTTGCCCTTTGGGATCATCGTGTCAAGCTGGACGTTCGTCTAGTCAAGGTAGAAAGCCCCACAAATAACGTCTCTTGACTCCCAACTCCGACTTCCTATTTCTACCCTTAAATTTTTCTGTACTATTGGTTAGGGGTCTGTTTGATAACATGTACTCCGTAGTTGATAAATTAATTAAAGAGGATGCATTAAGTGGTTTAATATAAGTTAAATTGTAGTAAAAAGTGTTTTGTAATTCAGTTGATACAGTAGCTGATACAAATTGACTAATGAGATAAGAGAAACTGAATAGAATGTGAATATAAAAACAGTTCTGAAAAGTTTGGGGTGAATAACGATTGAAAATATAATTTCAAAAGCAAATTTAACCTAAAATCTTATATTTAACTTATTTAAAACTATGAAATATTAAAATCTAAAGCTCTGATAAGCTATCTGTATTGTCAAACGGAGCCTTAAATTCTAAAATTATATATTTTGTTTAAAATAAATCTTGTGTATCTTGATTCAAAGGCATGTAAATTAAGAGACGTAACTATTTCTATATATATATATATATATATATATATATATCATAATCCTCTTGATTTACATGTTGATGAATCAAGAGGTATGGAGTTTTTTTTTTTTTGAAAAAAAATATATTTTGAGATGTAGATACTAAATAGTAAAAATTGATGGTGTAAATAACAGTATATTTGTAAGAATGAAAGGTATAGATTATAAAAATCCATATGGAAATTTATTTTTTATCCATATATAAAATCTATTAATTAATGGTAAGTGGCAAAATTTCTTAAATGTAGCTATTTGTCCATAGATTTGAGTCTATTCACGTGTACTTAGAAAGTTAGAAAGAGATATATGAAGAAATGGACAAAATTAAACAATTTGAGAGGGAAAAAAAAAAAACTAATGTACGAGCCTAATGTTAATCAACATTTTTCACACCTTGGCATGCGTGCTTATAATCTACTTAAGATCTTAAATTGCATTTATTAATTATTGAAGAAAGTAAAGAATTAAGAATACGACAGTACAAATAAAAAAGGGGGTCAGCAATTCAACAAAAAGAAATTGTAAAAAAAAAAAAAAGAAGAAGAAAGAAACAAAGAACAACATGATTCATGTAGGGTTTGGTTGGATTTATTAGGAGGGCTAACCTAATTAAGGCACGTGCCCTTTATATGAGTCCGGTTCACGGAGGAGGACGGACACCAACCTGGACCAATAGACTATGAGGCGGCCTACCTAACAACCACATGACGTCGCAGGGGCATATTTGTCATTTCCGGTATCCCAACCACCTTCCCCTCATGGCTCAAACACCGACGGGGCCCCCATATCAGCGCTTCCGGCCTTCCCTGCCCCTAACAAACCCTTCTTCCACGTGTCTTAGTACCCACCACTCTTTTTTTAATTAGGAAAATATTTGATAGTCGGATATAACTGATTTATCGAGAGACCAATAAAGTCGACAAACGTCGAAGCATCAGTAATATACAACGGTGGCAAGCATATAAATTCAGACAAATCAGTGAACCTAAACCCAACGGTAGGACTACCCGCTACTCATTTTCCTTATAACCCGATTTATTTTATTTTATTTTATTTTCCCTGAAAATGTATTGTAGTTTGATATCTAGACAAGTCTAAAATTGTAGGAAAATTTACAGAAAACTACCATTTAAATATGGGTATTTTCATTTAACCATCTTTTAAATTTAAAATTACAGAAAACCACCCTTTAAAGGTATTTGTTTACAATTCACATCCCTTCATCTATTTTCGTTAATTTATCATTAAATATATTCTATTTTAATATTTTTAAACTCAAATTTAATTATAAATATATTCAAATTTTGAATTTAAGAACTCGATTATATTTTAGGGATTATTTTATTTATTTAAATAAAATAAAAATAAATATAGCCTAGAATTATTATCTTAATTTATGTTTGAAAATGTTTATAAGATTTTAAAATATTATGTAAATTACTCTTATTTATTTATATTTTAATTATTTTAAAAATATTACTCCCTCCGTCTCAAAATTTAAGTCGCTTTAGGATTTTGCACAAGTTTTAATAAAACACTCATCAATCAATCAACATCATCATTCCACTAACTTTCCCATGAATTTTATTATTTTTTAACACCCACTACAATTTTTTATCCAATCAAAATCTTTAAAAAAGTCAACAACACACAAATCGATACAAATCATTACTATCCCACACCTAGAAAACCTAAAACGACCTAAATTTTGATACAAGATTTAAAGGCTAAAACGACATGAATTTTGAGACGGAGGGAGTATTATTTTTCTATAGTTTAAATATTTTTGTTCAATAATTATCTTTGATAAAAAAAAATTAAAAAAATATAATCGAACCCTTAAATTCAAAATTTGAATATATTTACAATAAAATTTGAGTTTAAAAATATTAAAATATAATATATTTAATGATAAATTAACAAAAATAGATGAATGGGTGGTGAGTTGTAAACAAATACCATTTAAAAGGCAGTTTTCTGTTATTTTGAATTTATGGGGTGATTAAGTGAAAAAATCCATATTTAAAGGGTGGTTTTCTGTAAATTTCCCAAAATTGTATCCCATTAATTGTGATTTTTTTTGTACGATTTGTAACATTTCATGTGGGATTGAGAGGATCGATCCTTTCTCAATTTGACACCGGCCATTTGGGCCCATGGTTGTATAATTTGTATTGACATGTACAAGCACTTTGAAGATACCCTACACTTGCCCTTACCAATGATGCTTACAAGTAGAGCTCCACGAATCCGATCAAATCCGTCCGAATTTAATTCATCTGAATTTTGAAATTTTATTGAAATTAATTATTTGAAATCCGATCCAACCTAAAGTTAGTCGGCAATAAACGATAAATTTAGCCCAAATCATAACCTAATTCATCCCAATTCAAAATAGAGTTACATAAGCTCGGAAAGATTCATGTCATTGGTGAATTAAGGGATGGGCAGTTGGGAACCCATCCAAAAGTTCTGAAATACGATTATAAGAGAACATGAGATAATAATATGAGATTTTGGTAGCTTGGGCGGTAGCAATGTTTTAAAAGACGATAGGCGGTTGTTATGCGACGCTTAGACGGACTTAGAATAAACTTGATTTTTTTTCCTATATTTTATCGTATAACACATCTTAATAATTCATATAATATTAGGATGAGTTATGTTATCCTAGCCGAAACTTTTGCAGTTTATGCAGGTATAAGAATGACAACGGAGCTTGGACTACGGAGAGCCATAGTTGAGAGTGATTGTTCACTTGTTATCAATGTTATTAATCAGGGGAACAATGTACAATGAGAGGTGGTGCAAATAGTTTAAGAAATCAGATCTTTAAACAAAGAGTTTGAGACCATCACTTTCCAGCATTGCTATAGAGAGGCGAATGGTGCAGCTGATTTTCTTGCGAAATCACAGTTTAGCTGTAATTTTATTTTGTGTTCTTGTTGTGAGTTCCAGAATATCATCATGTTTGATGATCATGGATGTCGGTAGTGCGTCCAACATTTTGCCTACTGTAAAAAAAAAACTAAATGAGTAATCACATAAATCGAGATAAAATAATGGCATTTTAAGTAATACTCCGTATATCTTGGAATCCAAATACTTTAACAATTATGTTAACCAAGCATCACCTTATCCATTTATATTATAAATATAATACAATTGGAATCGAAAACGCTTCACCCTTTTATAGCTCAGAAGTTCCAATGTATGAATTAAAACATCTGTATTATTCAGCATAATTCTAAAATTCCCCGGGTTGTTAGGCTGGATAAGGTTAGAACACACCTCCTAATTTGAATGAGTTTTAGCTATTTTAAAAAATGAGGCAAAAAATATATATAACAATAAAAAAAATTGAAACAATGTTGGAAATGTCTCTTTGTGCCTCTCAACAAGTTAAAGAGGTATGTCTTGCATTTTGCTGCTTGAAATGCAACTTGATTTAACCGTTTTGAATGTTTTACATGCTAATGTTAATGCTAATGTTTGACTATGTGGAAATTAGTCGATAATTATGAAACTTTTATATCATTGAGAAAATGAAATAAAAACAAAATGCTTAGGGTTGTGTATTGGTTTAACCAAACCTAACCGGACTGATCGAACTGAACCGAAAATCTTAAAATTTAAAACCGAAAGTCAAATCGAAAGCATTAGGTTCGGTTTGGTTATTTGCCGGTTTGGTTTGTGTTCGGTTCAGTTTTAACATAACTGAATCGAATTTCCATAAAAAAAAAATTAAAGTGTATACACACACATATACAGTATATATATATACATATTCCAATATAAAGGTATACAAATATAGTATATTTATAAACGGATACAAATACAGTGCATATATACATATACAATGTATTTGTATACTTTATTACAAATATATATACACATGTAAATACAGTGTATATACACTGTATATGTGCATACATAGTAATTCTCGAACCAAAATTACAAATCCAAGCCGAAAAACTTCGATTAGGTTCAGTTATGTTTGGTTTGTGTTGTTTCGGCCCAAAAATTCAATTTGGACTGAATTATGCACACTCCTAAAAATGATGACATATACTGATTAATAAGTCACGTATTTTCAACTCGAGAAAAAAAAATGTCATATTTACGAGCTAAGTTAATAAGAGTTGATGCTAATTATAATGAGTTTGAGCGTCTAGCTCTTAATAATAATAATAATATAATATAATATAATATAAAAAGAGCTAGAAGTAAAAAAATAGAATAAAAAAAACCAATTCTTTCCATATATTTTTATATTATAAAGCAAACCATTAAATAAAAAAAGGGACAAAGGAGGAATCGAATATTTTTGATCCTCACAAAAGGCCAACCAAATATATAAACCTCTCAAAACCCCCCAAACCAAAATAAAAAGAAGACACCAAACCAAACTCTCCAACTTCCTCCTTTTCCTCCTCCCCACCCGCAACCACAAGCTCTCCTACAATTCGGGCCGGGAAGGTTAAAAAGCCCCTCAAAACGCGACCCTCTCTTCACATATCACCCTCCAAACGCTGCGTTTTCTCCTTTTCTTGCGCGATAATTAACCCCGACCCCTTTTACTGACCTGACTCCGTGAGGCGCAGATCAACGACGAAATGTCCCCGGCCGCGGGTCCAGCTCTACCCTCAGATCGCTCCGCGGTGATGGTGCCGGCGATGATCCCTCCCGCTTCGGCGGCGGTGGGGCTCGTCTCCCCTGCTGCGGCCGAGATGGCGACCAAGGACGCCATCATCACCTGGTATCGAGGGGAGTTCGCTGCAGCGAACGCCATCATTGACGCGCTCTGCAACCACATCACGCAGATCGGTTCCTGCGGAGGCGCTTCGGACTACGAGGCGGTTTTCGCGGCGATCCATCGGCGGAGGCTGAACTGGATCCCCGTCCTCCAGATGCAGAAGTACTTCTCCATTTCCGACGTCGCGCTCGAGCTTCGGAAGGTCTCGGCGCTGAAACAGGCCGCCGGAACGGAGCAGGCGGCGGCGGAGGAGGAGACGAGAGATGAAGTGGTGAAGGCGGTGGATCCGGATGCTCTGAAGGGAGAGAAGGTTGATTTGCCGCGGGAGGAACAAGACCTTAAGTGCGACGGAGATGTCGCTTCCGGCGAGTGCGTTGACGACGATTCGCCGGATAGTGAAATCACTGATACAGGTACACTGCGATCCTGCCATTTTTTTTTTTTGTTTTTTTGTTCTTTTTCCCCCCTCCCTCCCTCTTTCCTCTCTGTTTTAATTATCAATAAATCGTGCAGAACATGCCATCCACTATCAATCCGTGAAGTAGGTAGTAATTAATGATCGGAAAACAGAAATCGATCAGTTCGCAAATTATGATCAGTCATATATATTTGCTTAAAAAATGCAGTTACGATTCCAGATGTCACACTCTTCGCTAATTTCTTTCTTAGCTGATGAATTGTTCATTCATTTGTTGAGCCGCTAATTTCTGTATCAAAAATTTCCTAATTCGTTTATCCTTGCATCATCATCTTTCCCTGTCCTGATTAATCAATCTAAAACAGGAGATTCATTTACTTGTTTTGTATGATTCTCTGAGTAAAATATTTGTGTAAAGATGCGAGATGGATTTGATTTTTAGATCTATTATTCATTGCACGATGGGCCGATTCCGCTTAAATAGTAGCTGTATTTCTTTCTTCCTCTCTGTCTTTTTTTTTTTTGCTCTTGAGTTCAAAGAGATCAGTCAATATTTTTATTGTTCTAGAGGAAAATAAAAGTCAATAATTTACTAGTATTGCTTTGAAGACACTACTGCAGACGTCACACATTTTTTTATTCATGGGCTTCTAATTTTATAATTTAGTATTGCTATTTAAATGGTTTAAATATTTAATACCCCTTTATAAGGCATTGAGAATACACTTGCAAAATTGAACAATGCTACGTCCTAATCATATTTTGATCATTGAGCTGCACCATGTTAATTATCCAGACGAATGGATCAAACTTGTGTTTTCGGAAGCAATTGTTGGATTCAGTTCAGTGAAATCCCAACTCGTATGAGTTGGCCTTCCAAATGTTTGAACAATTTTAATTGCCATTTTATCTTCTTTTAGTAAAAGGAGCTTTGCTTAATTACATGTGAGAGTACCATTAAAGGGTATCACTGTCATTATATACCCTAGAACTTTTGCAATTCAACGTAAAAAAAGGCTGTTTTATTTTGAATTTGTGGTGGATGGTCCTTCCTAAAAGAAAAAAGGCTTTTCCAAATGAATGCACACATTAAAAATCATAAAAGTATAGAAAACCTTAGATTATGATTTATGAATGCCATTCAAAAAATGAAAAATTTATGATCAATGTGTTGAAGTTGTAATTTTCCCCTTTTTTTTTATTGAGTTTCTAATGTACTGCACATTATAAAATTCATCAATTATAAATCAAAGTATTAATGCATTAGAAAAATAAAGTATTTAAAAATATTTTAAATAATGAGACTTTTCTTTATTTACTTTATTTTTTTGCAAAAGCAAAAAGGGAATAAAGAAGTACTTGTAAATTGTAATAGAGTCTGACTTTGCATAGGCAAATGGGGAGGGATCGAGTGCTTCGAGGACCAGAAAGAGAGGGTAGGGACCAAAGTCACCAAAGGGCTTTAGTTTGGGAATCAGAACCTATGATTAGGTGGACCGTAGGCAGATGGTTTGGGGAGTATAAAAAATGCACCCGATTCGGCTACATGGTCCATAGAGACGTGTGCCTTTCCGATCATTTATGGGAGGCTGTGGTTTGATCTTGACCGTTGTATTCATGGTGGGTGGGTGCATGAGACAGATTCTATTCTCTTGCACTTTAGCGGTCGTGGACCTGGTGGTGACTGGTGAGTGCCTGGCCGCCTGTGGTGCTGCCTGGTGGTGAAGATAGGTTTTCTTCCAATTTTGAGCCCTTCAACTCATGGCTTCTCTTTTGTCACATATGGAGTATATTCCTAGGCCGGAATATTAAATATGCCTTTGTCCGAGTTGCTTTCATTTCGTTTCACTTTACCTTTAATCGAAGATTAGTTACGAAATCTAACATTAAAGATCTTTAAAACTTTGGTATATACCCAATTTCAAAACTATTTTACTAGAATTGAAATCCTTAAGCTAGGCTCAATTCCTAAAGCCATAGCATTGTATTTCTTATCTCAATCAAGTGACTTTCAAATTCAGTGGATCAAAGCACATTTTCTGTCACTGTCTGTAGTATAGAATGCAATGATGGAAGCGCCACTGAAGGTTAGGCTATATATCGTCCAGTCTTTTTGGTTTTTGTATACAGTTAAAGGAGGACCACTAAGACATGTGTTCTTTGCCTGCCACTAAACCATGATCTGAATGGTGAATTGTGTGTCTGTCGTTGTTGGACGATCTTAGCAAATTGAGAATGACTCATTTCTGATTCTTGTATGTAGGTTCTCATGAGGCTCAAGTCACACTTGAACACAGTGAAATATGTGATAACCATGAAGATTGTAGCTCTCGTCGAGAGCAGATCAAGATGACAAAAGGTTTCGTAGCCAAGGAGCCAGTGAAAGGGCACATGGCGAGTTCTTCTTTCACATTTCCCTGAATACTATTTCTCTAATGAATAAAGACAAATTCAGGATAAAGAATGCAAATGTTCATAACTGCAAACTGATAGGTGCATATAACTCGCAGGTTAATGTCGTCAAAGGCCTGAAGATGTATGAGGACATATTCAGAGATGGAGAAATGTCAAAGCTGAATGATTATGTTGATGAACTCAGAGCTGCCGGACAAAACGGAGAACTACTAGGTGGGCGGCATACCTAATAACATCATGTATTTGTGGCATTTGCTTGTGTTTTTTTATCTCATCATGAATTCAAATATGCAGGTGAAACATATGTTCTATTTAACAAGCAAGTGAAAGGAAGCAAAAGGGAACAAGTACAGCTTGGAGTTCCGATCTTTGGGCATGTAAAAGACGAAGAAGAGGGCGAGAAACAGAAGAGTAAGCTACATCTTTTTCTCTCGTATTTGCTATAACAATGTCAATTATAAGTCAATGCATTATGCCGAGACTCACACAACGTGTTCTGCAGGTATTGAGCCAATTCCTGCTCTTCTCCAGAGTGTGATTGATCATCTAGTTCAGTGGCAGATAATTCCGGAATCCAGGAAGCCAAATGGATGCATAATTAACTACTTCGACGCGGTATAAATCTGCCCGCGACTGTCAATGGTTTTCTTGTGCAATGCTTTGGGGGTTATATCCTTGATCCTTCTTTAAGCTATGATGATTATACAGTTGAAAGAAATTCTAATGGCATCTTGATGTGATATGCAGGGAGAACACTCTCAACCCTATCTTAAACCACCTCACTTGGACCAACCGATATGTACTCTACTGCTATCCGAATCAACATTGGCCTTCGGACGCACTCTCGTAAATGATGGAGAGGGGAACTACAAAGGGAATCTGATGCTCAATATAAAAGAAGGGTATGTGCTATTTTTAGCTATCTTCACTTTATCATATAAACTATTGATGGAATAACTTACGAGTTACGAGTTGTCGTTTCGCAGGTCTGTTCTTGTGATGAGGAACAACAGCGCTGATGTGGCTAGGCATGCAATGTGCCCATCAGCATCTAAAAGGGCCAGCATCACCTTCTACAGGCTTCGTCCCGATACAGATCACAGCCACATACGCAACCAGGGTATGGCGCTAGCTCCCCTAAGCCAAGCCATGACAGTATGGCAACCAGGGTTCCCAAACCCATGTGCCATGATCCCAACAGGATACGAACTAGCCATGAACATGGTCCCCAAATGGGGACTCATCCACGCCCCAATGATGACGGTAGCAGCAGCTGCACCCATGCGTCCCATGGTGGTGAACCCGAGGAAGATGCCACAGGGCGGCACAGGGGTGTTCTTGCCTTGGGGAGTCAGGTCAAGAAAGCCAGCAAAGCACCTCCCACCGCGTGCCCAGAAGGGCCGGCTCCTTGCCTTGTCTTCTGTTGATACACACACATTCGAGACCATGTCCGATCCAGGCTCCGAGAGGAAAGTTATGTGAGGAGTCGGGGATCTAAGCTAAGGCGAAAACGCTAGGAGCGTAATGAAGTTGTACAAATGAGGCCCGTCTTCTGGAGAGTGCAGTCTTGTTCATTAATTTATTTCCCTTTGTTTTAAGCAAAGCTAGAATATAGAAGCTTAGGTTCTAGTCATGGTACTTTGCATTGTTGTTGTCCTTTGCTCCATTTAAGAGTGTCAAGTTCCGCTATAGATTTTACTGGTTTGGATGGTTGGTTTGCTGTCGACTGTTGTCGAGCTTGTAGATGACGGGCCTGAAAAGAAGGGAGTGCAATTTTTTGTACGAAAGACAGTCTCTTGTTCGTCTTGGTTTGACGGTATTTGGATGATCTTTTCGGTTTCTGGTGAATGAAGCTATTAACCCCAAACTCTGAAATCTTGAATCACAAATCTATATCAGACATTGAAGGGGAACCCCTCAGGGCTCTCAGGCACCTTGCACAACAAAATCCTTAATCGTTAAACAGATACGATAAAGACGAAGAAAACTAGAACAAACATACTTATCATTTCCCAACTGTTACTACTAAAATCCTGACTGCATAACATCCTTCATGGTATATTTACCATAAAATATTGATAGCGATTAAGGAATGAATGCGCCATTCATGTTGCAATCGTAGAAACTGGGTTGCAATATGTACAGAAAAATGTATGCATATATCAATACACAAGTAGATGATCATATAGGAACTGAATTAAGGTATCATATGAAACAAAGACACGCCGCCTTCCTAATCACAAGCAGAAATGAGAAACACGGAAGCAGAAGGCGCAAAGAAATAACAAGATGGAGTTATTGATATTGTAAAACTGGACCTGGAATGATCTCAGGATTCAGTAGGCTCGTCGTCATCTTCAATATCCCAGTTCAAGTCTTCGTCGTCACCAGCGGCACTCAGGCGCTTCCTCAGCTCAGCTCTGCTTGATGAGCTTAAACCAGGATGATCCACTTTCTTCTCGTCATCACTTCCAAGGTCCTCAATCTCATCCCAGCCGAGATCATCTTCCTCAGGGGGAGGTTGGGTCGACACCACTGAGACATCACTGTCTTTACTAGATTCATTAACCTCAGTTCTTACTTCAGTAGCAGCTTCTTGGTCAGGCTCTTTCACAGATGCACTGCCTTTTACTTCAGAAGCCGCTTCTGATAACTCTTTTGGTTCAATCGGTTCAACCACATCTACATTCTTCTCGTCTACGACAATGTGAGAAGATTCTTCTTTTTCATCAGCATTCACTGAGTTAGTCAAAACCTGATTAGCTGTCTCTGAACTCGCCTCCTTCAAACTTAAGCCTGAAACTTCAGCAGTCACATCCTCACTTACCAAGCCAGAAACTTTCGCCTTCACCTCTTCCTCCTCATCCTCATCCTCATCATCAACATCCCAGCTGAGCTCTTCCTCATCCTCCTTCGAAATCGCCCTCTTGACCAGATTAGCCCTTACAGATTCAGCTTGCTGAAGCCTTTGAACCCTATAAAAATACCGACACCAAAACACCTCATGATCCACATTATTAGGCACTAACCTCTTGTAAATTTCCCCAATTGCCCCATTTTCCCCCAACAGATCCTCAATTTCTTCACCCTTTCCCCCCAAATCAAACCCTAATTTCCAATTACGGTAATCATCAACATCCTCAGGCTCCACAACATAGGTATTCGCATCACACTGAATCGCTCGCAACTGAGCTTCAAACCGACTGTACCGACCAGACCCCGCAGATTGGGCGCTCAAACTACTTCCACTACCAACATGATTGGATAAATCAGAATCAAGATCGGAGGCAAGAAGCGTTTCCTTACCATGGGCGACGATCTCGGCGATTGAATGGAAGGCTCCCTGAGCCCTGGAGGCGCTGATCTCGACCGAAGAGGGCAGATCCTTGACAGCCCGGCTGGCGACTTCCTTGAGGGTTAAAGTTTCCTTCCTGAGACCCGTCCCGAATTCCTGGAGGTCGCGGCGGTAGGTCTCGATGACCGACTCGGATCGGGTGGCCAGCGACTTGACCAAGCCGCCGAAACCCCACCCGCCAAAGGCGGTGCCTCCACCGGCTGCTTCGCCGGCGGGGGATGACTGTGTTGGTGAGTTAGGATCGGAATGGGAGGTGGATTCGGGTTTGGATTCGGGAGAAGGCGGGTCGGGGTCTTCAGTGAAGACGGATCTGAAGAAATCCATGGAAGCGTGTTAGGGTTTCCTCCTGTGGAAGACAATTTGGGGGTTTTCTCCGAAGGGTAGTTCGTTCGGACTTCGGAAGTTTGTTGAATGGAATGATTTGGGAGTAATTATATGTGTTATTGTTTCATACTCGACAACGACACACGTACTGTAGTACAGTTACAGTATAGTATTATTACATCAATTAACATCCATTAATATGGAAAATTTCACCCAAAAAAAATATGGAAAATATGTAATTTATTGTTAAGATACGATTTTTTACATAATAAAAATTATACAGTATAAAATATTAAATTTTTATTAATTTTAAAAAATAATTTTATGCTTATAACGGAAATTTCGCGAGGTACCCTCGTGGTATTGCAATTTTCGCCGGGTGTACAGAAGTTTGACATATTTCGCGTGGTACCCCTGACGTTTACTCCTATTTCACCTCGCGCCCTTGTATAGTTAATTTTGACAGAATTTTTACTCTCCATTAGTTTTGAATTAAAAAAAAGGAGAAAGAACGCTAGTCGAAGAGGGGAAACGCAATGTGGCTTATTTGACGGCGAACTAAGAGGAAAGGGCGAGGGTGAATGGTGAACTCAGCAACCGGAGAGAAACCGATGCGACAGGTTCCCGACGGTGGCGAGGTTGAGCGAAGCTAGTGGTCGGAATCGACATCGTAGAGGACGACTTGCGATTAGATTGAGAAGGAAGCGAAGAGAGAGCACGGAGCTCGCGAGAGATTGCACGGCGAGACAGGTGAGGATGACGAGATAGCACGCCGGTGAGGACGACGCAAGGTTGGAGCTCTTGCTGCTGCGCCGGTGAGTTGTGGAGAAAACATATCTCATTCCCATAGGAGATTGTAAACAGTAAATGAAATATTTTATATACATAAAAAAATTGGTAATTTATATAGATTTTACTATTTGTATAGGAGAAGACATATCTCATTCCCATAGGAGATTGTAAATAGTAAATTAAATATGTTAAAATTAATTAAAAATTTGGTAATTTATATAGATTTTACTGTTTGTATAAAGCATGTGTAAATAGTAAATGAAATATTTTGCTGAATAAATAGTAAAAAGACATATCTCATTCCCATAGGAGATTGTAAACCGAGTCATATATCCCTCATCAGTCATTGTCTCTCTTTCGGTGTTTCTTGAAATAGAATTGATCTCGACGTTAGAGCTAGCCATGGAAGCAAGTCATGCAACCTTGCCACCTCTCTTATTGCGTGGAATATTGTTATTGATATTTTTTTATGATGTTTGCATGGATGATTTGAAAGAAATCTGTTTCGATTTCGCCTTTTAAAAAATTAGGGTTGTTGAACAAAAAAATTCAAATAAAAATAAGTTGAATGAAGTTGGTTAAAATTATTGTTGTTAATTATGTGTCTAAGTATAATATGATTTGGATCTATAATATCCCTATGAAAATTTGAAGATTTGTTTTAAATTTGGTATATGATTTTTGTGTGTGTTCTTCATTAATGTTTTATATCTATGGTTTTTGTTATGTTATTTAATCCTTGTAATTTGTTTGTAACAAAACATTGGTTTATTTGGTTATTAAGATGCACAAGTACTTAGCCTAGGTGAGACCTCATTTAGCCATGCACTAACCTAGCCATCTCGTGGTCTAGGAAAAGTTCATTGGTCCCATGGTCTAACCATGTGTGGCACCAATGGCTAGCCTAGATCCACTTGGTGAGACTATGGTTATGTATGATGGCTTATGTAGGTTGTTGGTTACTTTGGTTACTTATTTCCGAGTTGTGTCTTAAAGTGAGATGGGCCTGTTCTCTTTGCCCATTCCTTTGGCCCAGCTCTTTTATGCTTTAATCGTTGCAGTTCCATCTATATATATATGATATATATAGAAACCCTAGAGAACTGTAGCATCCACACTCTCTCAGGTAAGCCAAGGGGCTAGCTTTTAGGAGAAAAGCTAGGGTTTTTGGCTTGAGAGTGATCTATTGACGACGATTTCTTCAAGGGAGCTCGTATTGGTTGGGTGCTACCTGATGCTCACATGAAGAAGAAGAAAGCCATGAAGGAGGGTTCCAATGTTGAGAAATCTCCGAGTGTCCTCAACAGACGATTTCTAACCTTATTCTCTTCTTATCTTCATAGTTGTGTTATCTAGAAATTGCTAGTTTTAGTTCTCGTGCATCTAAAACCTCTGTAACCTGTTTTGAGCTTGGATGCTTAGTGAAATTGGGTGAACCTCCCCTCCTGAGGTTCTGTGGATGTAGAGTAACCGCACCGTGTAAACAAAGGATGTGTGTTCTTGTGTTGCTTTCGTTTTTTTGTTTGCTTGCACTGTTTTATTGATCGAATATTAGAGCGAGACAATCTTAAATCGTATCGGCTTTGTATCTTTTTTTTAATGATGGGGAACCCACCTTCTATGGTAAATTCGAGCATGTGACTCAGCCGATAAGAGTCACGTACAAGGTAAATCAGGTTGCGCCGATCGGCTTGACCCACTGGTAGAGAGCAAGGCAAATCTTGAATTTTCTTCCAATGAGAGGGGCAAAGTCAGGGATGATAACTTCGACGAAAAGCAGCAAGTCGACGGAGACGTTGTGAAATTGAAGCAGATGATCATGTACCATCACGGAGAATAGAACGTCGGGGAATGGGGATTTTCTTATAAATATCTCCCCTTAATTTTTATATTAATTACATTTTAGGTCCAAAGATTATTCCTAGTTTCCAAATAAACAAAAATTAAGCCAATTCTGATCAGAAATATTGGTCTTATCAAATTTGGTTTATTAGGTCATAGTTTGTATATGAATTGATAATTTTTAAAGTTCATATTATTTTTTGTTCATGAACGATGTTTTATCTTATTTTAGGTCAATTTTTATTTTTATTTTTAATTAAAATGACTATTTAAATAAAAAATATTATGATTTTTCCAAACAAAATCTCAATTTTTGATAATTATTATTTCTCTTAGTTTTTTCCACTAAAAATGAATATTTAAATTATAAATTTAAGTTTTTTCTTATATATATATATATATAGTTATTTTGTATATATACACCTGCAAAAATAATTCTGAATTTTTTAACCCCTAAAAAAACCCTATATCCGATACTAAATAAAAGTGTCTTAAAAAAAAGGAAAAACTAATTAAAATACTCCCTCCTTTGAGGGTATGATAAAAATATATCATCAACTGTCAAATGTAATAAAAATATCCCGACCTTTGAGAGTAGTGATAATATATTACCACGTGGCTTAAAAATGGTGACAAGATGACCTACGTGGATTTTTTTAACAAGGCAGTCTGCGTGGAAGCTTTTTTACAAATTATATAGCACTAACATTAGGTTTTCTTGAACGGTTTCCTTAGGAAAAATATAAACCAACAACAAAATTAAACCCAAAAAAAAATATTGATTCAGCCAAGCAACTAATCCGGTCAAAATTGTCTCAAATTAACACAACACGACTATTCCTAACAAGCTAACACCAAAGCGACAAAAAAAGTAAACCAACAACAACAACAACGAAGAGGGAAAAAAAACTTACTTAGCTAACCATATCCGTGAACGTACGAATCAAAGAGGAACAAGATGCGAGAGAGACAACTCAAGATAAGCGACCACGAGGGATGAAGACTTCATTGAAGAGGAACCATGAGCTACCTGGAAGACCTAGAAGACAGTTCAAGGAGTGACCACGGAAGAAAATAGGAGGGAGGAAAAGACGTTCGGTATGAACCCGATCCAATTCTTTATTTTTTTTTTCTAAGAAAACCCTTGTTAAAAAAAAATTCCACGCAGGCTAGCTACCTTATGTCATCATTTTTTACATGTATAGAAAACCAGTGGTAATTATATGTTACCACTACCCTCAAATGTCGGTGTATTTTTATATTTTTACCATATCTCCAAAGGGGGTATTTTAATTAGTTTTTCCTTAAAAAATACGAAGTATGAGAATTATTTTTGCATTATTTTGGGAGAAAATACTCTAGTAGTTTGATTTTGGTCGAGGAAACTTGAAAGTTGAAACTACATGTTTAACTAGAAAATTAGTGATGACTCAATAGCCAATATACCTATGGTTGTGAACCAAACAAAAAACAACCACAAGAACAAAAAGGTCGTATAGACCCTCCAAGTTACGTACATAATGGTATAAACACAATTTAAAATCTATGTTCAATAATGAATTGGATGTCTTTGTGAAATATTTGCACTAGGGTAGAAACACAAAGCTACAAGTTTCACAGTGTAACTAACTGAGGTTTAACATCTTCCTACAAAAAACTACATGTCAGACAGGAGATCAGGATCTTGAGGCTTGAACATCTTGGGCATCTTCAAGTCCTCGTCCGAAGGATGATGATCAACTACCTTCACCTTATGAGCCGCGGCTCCTCTCCTCGAGTTGGCAGCGAATCTGGAGGCCAGGATGGTGGCTCCTAGTGGCTGCGAGCGGCTACTACTAGGCTCCATAGGCGTCTTAATGTCCTCATAGTCGTCTAACAAAGGTTGTCCGTCACTCGCGGTTGCCTCATCCATGCCACCGTCTTGCTGGTCGTAGTAGTAGAAGCTGCTCTCCTGCCTGGCTAGGTCCTCGGCTATCCTCCTCTTGATGTACCTCCTCCACGCCGTCTGGATGAAGCAGGCGCCCCACATCCTCCATTGTTGGGAGTAGTACCTGAACGCGTGCTGTAGGCGCTTGCTATGGAGGCGCTTGAATTGAGTGGATACGAACTTGAGGTCATCTGCCCGGAGAGCAAAGGCCTCCACCTCTGTGACGGCCTTGACTGTCCGGGTGGAGGAAGGGAGGTTGTGGGTTGAGGCTGGGAGGAGGGCCCATGTGAGCAGCTCCTCGCCACAGAAGTCGCCTGGTCTTAAGGTGATGGAGTTGTAGAAGCCAGTTCGCCCACCGTAGGTGGTGGAGCTCTCAAGCTGGCCTCGGATGACAAAGATCATCTCGTCCACTGGGTCACCTTCCCGGATTATGAACGTGTCCTTGGTGCTTAATGATGACACTAGGCGTTCGCATATTGCGTCTAGGAGCTGGTTGTCCATTTGCTCAAAGAAAGGAACCTGAAAAAAGGAATATCATGACAATTGTGCAATATGAAGCTCTGTTGGTGCAAGAGATCAGGATGTACTTACTCGACGAACAAGTCCAAGACAAAGGTGCCTTTGGATTTCCCTCCGGAGATCCAATGGAAGTGACTGGAGAATGTCTTCCTCGTCAACTCCTCTTGTTGCAAGCCACTTATACTGAACAAAGCGTCTTATACGCTCTTTTAGTTCTTCAGGGAGTTGCCTGTGATTCATCCATTCCTCTGTATCTCTCCTCTTTATCCTCCACTCTTCAATTCTCACCATGATGGATTGAAGATAGTTCTTAAAATTTTGGCACAACAGAAGAGAAAACGAAAATATTGAAGCTGATTTCCTCCAACAATCGTCTATCTCCACCAATGAAAGCAAGCCAAAACTCGTAAAGGAAATGGAAATGATACCTGCACTTGACCGACTAAATGCGAGAACAATCCTAATCCCATCACACATATGAAACTGCAAAATAACGTCTCAGCAACGTATGTGCTCGTTTGTATGCTTTGCCCATATGAACTGCAAAAGAACAGAAAGATTAATATGTAATAACAAGCATTGGATTTGCTAGAGATATGTACGAATGTTCCGAAAATAAGGAAATAAGAAACAATTCAATATTTAGCAAGAAGAGTTGATAGCAAGAGTACCAGAGACCCCTCATCCCCCACCAAAGGCAATAGAAGTATGATTCGATGAAAGCGGTTGTGGGCAGCTCATCAAGGAAAACATCAGCGAACATCCCAAACTTGAACTCAAGCTGCGTATTCGCAGGATCACAGTTGCTAAGCACATGGGTTCGGTTTAGCCAGACAGCGCGATCAAGTTCATTCAAAGTCGATCTATCGAAATACGAATCCTTACAAAACCCTGGCTCCTTATGACATTCTGTCGACCAGCAAGTTTGCATTCGCTGAATAGACCACAAGTACCATGTACAACCTAAAACCTGCACCGGCACTACGAAATCAAGGGGGCATTGATCTCAAGCAAAAAGAAAGGTTCTTGATCGACTCACATGGCTGGCGAGCACGAAAAGGAGCATGTTATAAGCTGCACCGGACCAAGCATTTCTCGCAATAACACCGGTGGTGTTAACGATCTTCCGATTCAGCGGGAACATGACGAGCATCCTCGGTATGTACTGGAGAAGGATGATTGTGTACAAGGCATGGCTCGTGGTGGCGCTCTTGTCGTTCAAAGCCGGACCGACGAACCAGATCATAATCTACAACAAAAAGAACAAATCAATTCCGAAAACAAATTCGAAAAATTGAGGATCGAAGAGGTGAGATTCGAGGAAGAACCTGGGGGAGAGGGAGCATGGCAGCGACGTCGATGACGAAACCGGACTTGAGGTAGCGCTTGGCGATCAAGGAGGGGTCCATGATGAGCTCGCCCTTGCCGAAGACGCGGGAGTTGGGGTTGACGTAGGCGGTGCGAAACTTGGTGAGGATGTGAAAGAGGAAGGAGGCGTCGGCGATGACGCGGAGGAAGGTGACGAGGACGGCGAGGGAGAGGTTGGGGCCGAAGCAGGCGGGCCCGCAGGAGGTGGGGACGAAGAAGTAGAGGGGGTCGAGGAAGAGGGTCATCATACAGGAGACGAGGAAGATGCTGTTCCACTTGGTGACGAAGTCGGACCCCGGCTCCAGGATCTGGACTCTCCCCAGCCAGGAGGGGAGCCTGGATCCGGAGGATCCTTGGAGGAGGTTGAACGTTTTCAGGGGGGTGGAGGGTTTCGACAGCATGTGGATGTTCTGCATTGTGCTCGCCGCCGGTGGGCGTTGCGGGTGGAGGAATCATCGACTCAGAGAGGCAAAGGGGAAAGCTTTGGAGGAAGAGGATGACCTGAGTTTTCGCCAGGTGATGGGGGAGAGGAAAGCGCGGGAAAGGGATGACAAAGATGAACAGTTTTTTTTTTTTTTTTGTTTAAAAAAAAATTCATATATGCTGGTATGGATGAAAATTACACAAAATTTCGTAATTAAATTTCACGATGAAGTTTTTTTATAAAAAAATAAATTATTATTATAACAACACTTTATAATCTCCTTAGGCATGAAGATTAGCTAATAAATAGCACAACCAAGTTAACCTTAGCAATTGCTGTTGTAAGTTGATGAAAAACAAAGAGGTTTTGAAGGACATCAATTGCTGTTGTTTAACTTGTTTTCGAAATGGAAATAAATTTGAGACACTAAATAGGCCACCTGGTACCTAAATCATGGGATCAGCGAAAACAAAAAGAAATCCTGTAACCTTAGCAAATTCAGTGCAAGGAAAGTTGGAAATCAATTGGCTTCATACACCTTCATTTTCCCTTCAAAATTCTCAGTGGTTAAACAAGCATTAGCAAACACCAGAGGGGTGATTTTGAGACAGTACCTATAACTCCTTCATATGGGTTGAAGTATAAACACACCATTAAAAGTCTGAAAAGGTTTGCCCAAATGGACTGATAAGTGAAACACTTTCTTACAGCTCGTCTTTTATGTTTGTTTCGGAGCACTCTTCATCCCAGCTCAAGGGGAACTGTAATTTGGCTGCTGTATGAGGCATAAACCAGTCTTCATAGGTAAACCTGGAGAAATAAGAGGTCCAATGTCAAGCTTCGCATAGAAAAAGAACCAAATCCAAAAGGTAAACAACATCTTCACTGAAGTCACATTTCAGATTACATAGGGAGCTAACTGACTAGAGCAATAGTTCTGAATTTTTTTTTGGGTGAACCAAAAGGTACACTTTTTGGAGCAATAGTTCTGAATTGAACTTCATGAATTATAATGCAGTGGTTCACCGTGAATAGATGAGATTTATTTAGTTATAACTTATAATTATGCCCATTAAAAACTGAAAATATATGGAAAAGAGTTTCGGAACAGGGTCACTCACATTTTGACAGGAGGGCGTGATATAATAGACAACAATTGCATATCCTCATCGGCATTTGTATTACAGACCTGTTAAAAGATCAGGAATCATATGGGGAAGAACAAGGACTCGAGTACACAAAAATTTGTTTACCCATAGGATAAACAGAAGAAATAAATGTACTCATAAATAAAGTCACGTAACCAACAAGAAATCATGTCTTAAGAAATTCTTCCTCCAAATTTCAGTTTAGACTTCATCCAAGTATTTTACCCGACATTTTTTTTTTGGTTGAATTACCCGACATTTTTTAACTCAAACAATTCAGTCTTTTCTTTTCTTTCTTTTCAATCATTGCCTCTTGTCTCCGAATTCCTAGTGTGGATGTCATACCCTTGGCTCTCTAAATGTTGATTAGAAAGAACTTAGTAACAAAATTTTGCTGCAGTTTCTCATTTATCTACGTTGGCATGTTGCTGGATGGTCAAATCCTTTATGATAACAAACCCATTATTGTGCTAATATTTGTTCTTTGTGGATCAGAAAGCAATAATGTCAAGACTCCAAGCTAAAAATTAGAAACAAAAGAAAGAATTCCAAGATATATCAAGAGATGGAAATAGACTCTCAAGAACTCAATAAAAAAACTGAATAAGGGCAAAATTAATCAGGTGAAAAGTTTTTAAAGTTTTCATTGACTACTCAAATGAAAAATCCTTATGTTAATGCATGGAGAATATAGAGGAAGAGAAGAACTAGGAGTAAAATTAAGGTCCTGATTCCTGACCATACAGAATAGGAAAACGAAGTGGGAGGGAATGATTAAACATTTATCATTCATATAGTCGAATGCCAGCCAGCCAGAAACAACAGCAAAGAAAAATGCCTTACCATATGAACATCATTGACTGGGATGGTGAAAGTACTGTTTGCAAAGACAGAGAAGCTTTGAGGGCTTCCAGGATATTTCATATGTGAATTTGATGCTAGATACAAAGTGCCAGAGCCCTTCAGGACAACATAAACTTCCTCACAGGAATGCCTGTGTATTGGTGTGCAAGACCCGCTAGTAAACGTTTGAAGCCATACTTCAACCTGTAATACATTCTAACACAGGAACATTTTTCCTTTTAATGAAACCCTCTTCACGTTATGTCATCACAGTACATACAGGACTCCTTCGTAGATCACATAACACACAACATGCATCTGTCTGATCTACATGAGCACAAGATAAAAAATGCAATATGTTCTATCCAATGTTTCCACTACATTTATTATTGATACTGCTGCAACTATACTAAACTTCTTAGACATTTCAAATGAGTACATTCTTGCTAAAAATATTGCAAAGAGAAGGGGATTTCATCAGAGAGCATCTTTAGGCAAAAGACATGAACAATGAAAAATACATAATCATGTTTTTTGCTTGGCTTTGCATATACATCATAACATACATGCATCTGGATGCGAATATCTACATTCATGGTTTTGCTGAAAACACGAACCATATTTGAGAAAACAGCTTTTCAAATGTACAATTTTATGCCTCATATCTTATCCAACCCTTATTCTCAGGTTTCTACAATCAAACTTTGCTCTTTTTGCATCAAGCGAAGAAGGTGATACAAGAAGCAACAATCAAATATTCTACATCCGCTATTTGCAAAATGGAAACGGTCATAATTTCATGATATTAATAAGAAAAGAAGCACATTTATGTAGTTGTAATGTTGTATCCTGAGAGATCTAAATTTGAAATATAACTATCAATTATTGTCTAAGCATACTCATAGGAGCAAGAGATAATTAAATGTGCAGAATCTAGATTTTAAAGCAAAACAGGCCTCTTTCATGCCGTGCGAGACTGATCCAGCAACCGTGATGTGTGAAAAACCAGGTCTTCCATAGCTATCCTGCGAAAATTCACTTATATTCCTCACAAGCGGAAACCCTGGATTACATACCAGAACCCTCAGGAATCACGATTTCTGACGAGTAGTTTAAATTCCGTAAAATTGTCCGGTTAAAACCAAAAGTGAGAGTGCAGTTTGCAGTAGATACGATCAGCAATAGCAACTGGAAAAATCCTCACCTGTGGCTCTAATGGAGCACTTAGAAGCTCCGATTACCGACGAGAACAACAATGAGCTCAGGAGGAAGACGATAACCAACTCCTCTCGCTCTGACATCTCCGAATGTTCAGTTTTCCCTCTCTCTCGAACTCTCTCGAGTCTCCTCAAGTTGAGAGCGAGAATCAAATAGTTTTCCTTTTATTTCTTTTCTTTCCCGTATTGGACCGGGCCGGGCCAAACCCGGCAATGGCCCAGGCCCACGAAACACCTTTCCTTCTGCTTCTGCTTCGTAGCCGCTCTCGATCGATTGTTCGCCCTCGCTCTCTATTCTCTGTCCATTTACAGGTAAACTTGTTAATCGATTCTCAGGCTTAGCTACTGATCAGCTAGATAATCTCCTGATTTCCCTCTTTTCTATACCGTCGAGGGAAAAAACCCTAGGTTAGAAGTTTGCTATTGACATCTGGAACCCTAGGTTAGAAGTTTGCGATTATCAGTGATTAGTCGTTCATAGGAATTGTGTTGGTGAAACTCTAGCGTAGAAGTTGACAATTGAAACTAGTAAAGCTTTGATTTTTGCTGATAATGACATTCTTCAACATGATTAACTGCCCTGTATCCAGTACATGATATGGAAGGTTCTGTGTCTTCCTCTCAATTGCCTCACAAAGCAGGCATTAGCAACCTACGAGATGTTGTTTTTAAGGAGGTAGTGCAAATTTGCAATGATTTTACTATTTTGAAGTGCTGAAGTTCTGTATTTAAAGATGATGGAAACCAAGAACAGTAAGATGTGTGAATTTCCTTGGTGCAGATTCAAGCCCATGAGGTTGCCATTGCTGAACTGAGTAATCTCTCGGCCTCACGGGTATTTTATCCTCATCCTTGTTTTGATTTTGTGCTTTTATCTTCCTGTAATTATGGCATTGGGTTCATTTACAATTTCCTTTCTAGAGCTAGAGCCTCATCAGTAATTTTGTTGGTTGTTGGATGCCTTGAAAGATTCGACTTTATCTGCTGAAATAGGAAGATATTTGTTCAAACTGAAGAACAGTCACATTGGTGCCTTTTTTCGTCTCTTCATCTTAAGCTTGCTCTTGAAAATTTTTGTGTAACCACAAAGCCCCATTTGCAGCAACGCCGATATCAGTTTCCAATCAGGAAAGCCATTTGAGTAACAACTAACAAACTTACTTGAGCATATTTTATGCCCTCACATACTATGTGATTCTTGGCTGGAAAAAAATCATTGCTAGTAGCCTAGTACTCTACAAGGTTTTAAATGTTCAATCATCTTTGCCTGTGTAATTGTCGCCCTGATAGCTTTGCCCTTAGGAGTAGTTTTCACTTTTGAAATCGATGCTACTTTAGTCTTATTCATGTTCTGGATGACCAATTTTTATTTTGTTGGCTTGCTATGTTCTTAAAATTTATGCCACTGTAGTTTTCATATAACATGCATGAAATGTTAAATGCTTTTAATAGGTGATTATTGAAGTCCTTTATATGAAAATAGAAAACTATAATGATTTTTTTTCTCTACTCAAGGGTTTCTGAATTTAGTTTTGTTGTGTTGCATACTTGCATGTATTACATAAAAATCATACCATTTTTCTTGGAAACCATAGTATCCTCTTGTGGTTTAGCTGTTTAGGTGATCAAGAGTACCCATTCGGGATTCAGGTTATTGTTGTTTTTCGAGGACATACTTGAATGAATCGTCGTTTATCATTTAATTGAGCTGCAACATAGCCCACTATTCAGTTTGAGACGAAATCAGATTATTCATCTAGAATGATGCTACCATGTTAGCTGAATAACTGCCAGTACCACCCTTTCATGTTGCAGACTGTTTATCAAAGAAATGGGAATCTGTTCTTCCGGACGACAATTCAGAAAGCAACAGCAGATGAACAAAGTAATAAGGGACCTTCCAGGCCTTTATTTTGCATTGTTTTCTTGTTTGTGTAGCCCGGATCCCTTCTGGAATTAACACTCAATCACTGAACCTTTGTGCAGAACAACTTGATTCGGCCAAGCTCCATTTGCAGAAGATGAACATGTAATGATGCTGCCAATTCACCCGCCCTCAACCTAACATTTATGGTGGCCAGTCATTAGAAAGAGGGATTCTTAGCTGTATTATCGAAACACATGTGAGATGATTTTGGCATGGTTCTGCACGTTTGGTTTTATTGATCTCATAATCTACTTATATAGATCAATATATCCTGAAGTGATTGAAATGAACATTGAGACGACGATGAATCAGAGAGATCTTTATAGTTTCAAATGCAGAATTGAGAATCCATCAAAAGCCCTTTTCAATAGTTTCAGTTCAGTTCTTTATTTTATTTCTTGAAAAGAATGATTTCAGTAGTTGAATGGACCTGAATTTGATTCCTCATGGATTCACATAAGATGAATCGTAGCTCCAATTCTTGACAATATGATGGTGTAATAAACCACTTTGCTGTCCACATTATGATGATAGAGCTAGCACCTGGTGTGTAATGCTTAGAAAGTTGTACTTGGCCAAATAAACATTTTTGTTCCCAGTTTTCTTATACGGAAAATATAACGTTACCACCCTTTTTTTTATGAAGACAAACTCACGTTTGGTGGTAAATCCCGAGCACCTGACCTAACCAGCAAGAGCCATGTACCGGCAAGCTGGCTTGCACCGACCTTTTTTCATTGAAAATGCCATCTTTCTGACTACCAATGTTGCCACTACGCTTCATTCTCACCAACCCCTTAAAAATCAAAGAATATGTTGTTTTATACTTAAACTTCGAATATCTATCGAATTACATATACTTAAAATTCGAATAGCTATGGAGTTGCATGAATAAGAAAGCATCAATTATTTTGACCATGGAAGAAACTAATCGAAATAAAAGACTAATTTTATGTAGAACTTACCCAACAAATAGGGAATAAGTGTTTGTGATATTGGTGAATTATTCACCTTCCTACTGTGCACATTACGAATGTTTTTGTCTTTAATTAATTTTGTTATATGAAACTGCTCTTGACTATAAAAGACAATGTACTTCATTTGTTAATCAGCAATCCAATTAATACAATCAGTGATCTTGATCAATGAGACAAATTTTCTATGAAAAGTTGTGTAAATTATGGGTGATTTTGTATAATTTTCCTTCCTTTAGCAAAACTAGGAACAGGGCAATTTCGTAAATTAAAACACCTTCTACGCAGATATCTTTTTCCTTGCAGAGTTGTTCCGGCTTCGGTAAACTGAACACTATCGAAACCAAATTTCATGGCCATTGCCCTGCGAAGCGAATTCCGGTGCCATTGAATTCGAGGAGTTAATCTATCTGAACTTCAAATTCCAGGTTGGTCTAACTCTCTCCTTCCTTGTGATAATGGCGACCGCTTTGTTTGCTGCCGCATTCAAAACCCTAGAATAGGTTCCCATTGTTCACGACTGCGGGTTCATTCTTTGTTCTCCTTTCGATTTCAGTAACATGAAAATCATGGGGTACTCCACTATTACTAGACCTAGTGGCTTTTTGTTGCAATTAGAGCTTCCAATCCTCCCATTTCGCAAGGCAGATTTCATTTCTGCACCCGCACTTCCAACGCGGCGAGGTTGGAGTAAAAGCTTAATCTTTATCCCTAAGATTCGGTACTCAGTTTCTGCAAGAACCGGTACTTACAGTCCCATCGATTTTTCCGGATCCAAGGCGAAATCCAAAGTAGCCGATGCAGCCAATGATCAAGGGAGCACATCTTCTTTGTATTCGCGCCCTAGCTTGTTGGAGATGAAGAAGCAGAGATTGGAGAATCGTGTGCGTGTCTACGAGTTTCTCAGAGGGATAGGGGTTGTTCCTGATGAGCTAGATGGGCTAGAGTTGCCTGTTACAGTCGATGTGATGAAGGAACGAGTCGAATTTCTCTGCCAGCTAGGGCTGACAGTTGAGGACATCAACAATTACCCGCTTGTTCTTGGCTGCAGTGTGAAGAAGAATATGGTTCCAGTGCTTGATTACCTCGGCAAATTAGGAGTTAGGAAAGCCGGCCTTACGGATTTCTTGAGGCGATACCCACAGGTTCTGCATTCCAGTGTTGTTGTCGATCTTAAGCCGGTGGTGCAGTATCTCCAAGGGCTGGATATCAAGCCGGTGCATATTCCTCGTGTTTTGGAGAAGTATCCTGAGGTGCTAGGATTCAAGCTTGAAGGAACTATGAGTACATCTGTTGCTTATCTGGTTGGGATTGGCGTGGGGAGGCGAGAAATCGGTGGGGTGCTTACCAGATACCCTGAGATACTGGGGATGAGGGTGGGGCGGTTCATCAAGCCCTTTGTTGAGTATCTTGAGAGTTTGGGGGTTCCGCGATTAGCTCTTGCTAGATTGATTGAAAAAAGGCCTCATATTCTGGGATTCAGATTAGAAGATACTGTCAAGCCGAATGTTGCCGCCCTTATGGAGTATGAAGTTAGGGAGGCGATGCTTCCATCCGTTATTGCACAGTATCCGGAGATTATAGGGATTGACCTGAAGCTCAAGCTTGCGAAACAGGTGGAGTTTTTCGATTCAGTCCTTGGTTTGAGTCGCGAGGAATTCGGGAGGATGATTGAGAAGATGCCGCAGGTTGTCATTATTAACAATGCAGCTGCTTTAAAGCACATAGAGTTTCTTAAGGACTGTGGATTCTCTTCGGATCATGTGAGGAAGATGGTCGTCGGGTGTCCTCCAATCCTGGCTCTGAATATCAACATCATGAAGCAGAGCTTTGGATACTTCCAAACCGAGATGGGTCGGCCTCTGGAGGACTTGGTTGCCTTCCCGGCATTCTTTACATATGGCTTGGAGTCGACGATAAAGCGCAGGCATAAGATGGTCAGTAAGAGAGGCCTCAAGTGTTCTCTTTCATGGCTTCTGAATTGCTCTGATGACAAGTTTGAAGAGAGAATGAGCTATGATTCTATTGACTTGGAGGAGATGGAGCCAGAGCCCACCTTCGACATGGATTCCCTAATGAGCCCGAGAAATGATGATTCAAGCTCAGAGTATGAAGAGGAAGACAGCGACGACGACGAGGATCTCTAATAAGTAGTCTCTGCCTCACATTATTGTATCTCTTTTAGAGGAGCAGATTTATCATATACATCTGTTATAGATTGTGTTGCTGCACATGTACTCGTAACATGCAATAGTTTAAAGTGTTGTACTGCAAATGCTGATGCTTGTTCTTGTGCTACTTAACTGGCATGGAAAGATTCCAGAACTCAATTAGGTGATGTCGTTAAACATCGATCAAAAGTTTTGAATCCTCTTTGAAACATGGAGTCGCGTGTGGGCCCGTGGGGGTCCTTTTATTCATCGATCATCAACATTAGGGTTTATGAATCGCTCCATTGTCCATAGACCTGTCAAAACACAATCTGACCCGGTCGACCCGACTCGAACGCCCGGAAAATTTTCGACTCAAACCCGGAAATTTTGTTCGACCCGAGGTCCCGAACCTGAAAAACCGGAAATTTTCCAGGTAATCTGGGTTTCGACCTGGTGACCCGATTGACCCGGTAATTTTGACCCGATTGACCCGGTGACCTAGTTGATTTATAATTAAATATAATTAATTTTTTATATATATAATTAAAATTTATTGAAAATTTATCAAATCATGATTTTTTTAATTTAAAAAAGAAAAAATTGACAAACCCGAAATCGACCCGAAATCCGGGTTCTAGTCAACCCGGAAATACTCGGAACCCGTTTTACCCGATATCCGTTTTACCCAATGTTCTAAAAGGCGGTGGGTGGCCGCCTAGCGCCTAGGCGGTGAGGCGCCGCCTAGGCGGACTTAGAACAAAATTGATTATTTCCTTATATTTTAACGAATATCACATGTCAACAACTCATATATTGTAATAATAATTCATAATATCACTCATAAACCCAAATTTGCGGTGCTTAACTAACACTAAAGTAAATAAATGTAAAAAGTACGCATCCGACTAGTGACTCTAAACCTCCTAAAATGTAAAACAATAGGTTCGACTCAATGGCAAATACATCCTGACTTGGGCGATAAAAAAACCCTAAGTCAACTAATCATATGCCTAGAAGCTAAAATTGAATAATCGTTGGGCTAGGTGGGCCTAGGCGGCGCCTAGACGGGACTAGGCGGTGCATACGCAGATTTCCGCCTAGAAGGCCGCCTAGGCTTAAAAATTCCTAGGTGCCCTCCCGCCTAGCGCCCAGGCGGGCGGTGCATAAGCGCGATTTTTAGAACACTAATTTTACCCGAGACCCGAAGTGACCGACCCAAATCTGACCCAAATGACCCATTTGATAGGTCTAATTGTTCAATCTAACTAAACAATCATTCATCACAACATTTTAGTTTCCTCCATGCAAATTAACATAATTTGGTTAATCATCAATATTCAAGGAAACATGAATTGGAAAAACACCATTTGTGAGTAGTTATGAAGTGTGCACCAAACATATCTTAAATTTATGGGATTGTTTAGAGGCGTAAGTTAATTCTTATATAAGAAAAGGATCCTGTTTCGGTGGAGTTCAAGGGAAACTCTACCAAGTAGAGTTTCCTTTTCCTCTCACAAAAATTAAAAGAAAAAAAAATTTGAGGATGATGATGGGGGGGAAGGAGGGGGGAATTTTTAACCACTGATTTTAAAATCAGTGGTTGAGATTCTCCCAACTTTATGGTAGAGTTTTTTCCCAAACTCCACCCAAACTCTACCCAAAATGAAAATTATTAGGTATACAACAATAACAACAATCCAATACATCATATAATGAGTCAAGATCTACATACTTACCTTCACCATGAATCAGGGTATGATGAGTCGAGATATATGTACTTACCCAGTTACCCTTATCTCGAATTGACCGAGAGGGTATTTTCAAACGACTCTAAGACAACCAGCATAAAAGGAGGTAAAAAAAAACAAATGAGAGCAATTAGCGACAATTTAGAGCACACGTAGGAAAGGAAGAACAAATCAAATAAGACCTAACTGAAAAAGAATTCACTAGCACCATATATATAGACTAAACATCAATTATCCGAATCAATATTCTAAAATCACACATAAGTACTGTCTAATATAAGCAATATCCGATCCTCCTCTGCCTGACGCATAGGTGGCCGCCTACACTACCTAGGTAGCACCTAGGGGCAAGGCGGACCCCATCGCATCACCTAATACTTTTTAGAACACTAATCTGAATGCTACTTTTCTAATAGTCTCAATCCATAACCATATTTGTTGTAAGGTCTTCACGAAATTGTTTTCCTTTAGCTTCTCAATTCGATGAGTTTATTTTATTTTATGTTATTTTATTTTATTTTGGCTTATCATGCATGTGTTCTTTTATCAATTTATCCAACTATTCAACGAGTCGATTTTACATGAGAAAATAGAAGGGAATGAAAGATGTGGATGTGGGAAGAAAATGCTAATGGCAAAAGGATAGGTGCTTAGCGACATGAGAGGTGATTGTCAGTGTTCAAGGGAGGATGTTGGTGGTCCACAACGGTTATTGGAAGGCATCGTGGGTGAGGATGGAGGAGGAGGAGGAGAAGTTGGTGAGTCCTGAAGATGGTAGTAAGAGCATCCTCAATGCTGAGCTCTTGGGCCTTTAATTGAGCCATGTAAGATAATAAATTAAAAAATAAAAGTAAAAGCTACGAGTCCGCTTCCTCGGTCCCGTGTAGAAGAGTCCACAAAAATGGGGCTCATAGCGTTCTCTCCAAGACAGTCTGCATAGCACGTGATATAACCCCACCAAAACGGCACCGTTTGGCCCCGAAAGAAAGCAAATCACAGTGTTTTTCCATTTCCTGGGCAACAAGGGGCTGCCAACACTGCCACGTGGTCCAATAGATGGGCGCCACATTGCATATGTTTGGAAGGAAATATTTTTTTGAATAAATAATACACACATCACATGTTTAATTTTAAGCATTTTATAATATTTTATGATTAAATATATACATAAATAATAATAAAAATAAGAATCAAAATTGAGTAATTGAGAATGATAAATAGTAAAAAGTAACTTAAGGGCCCAAGACTCGGGCTCACGAATGAGGGTGCAGATAATAAAAAGTTGAAGTGAGACTCTTAAGTTGACGTGACAGAGAAAAAGTAAGTTAAGGGCCCGATTTGGGGCTCACGAATGTGCATGCTCTAAGAAGATTTGAAGGAAAAAACGTTAAAAATGAGTTCATTTACCTAATTTTTATCAAATATCAAAAGGGAGAAAAAAATTCCAATTAGTATATCAAGATATCAAATTGATATTCATATATTAATATATCAAACAGGAAATATAGATATAAAACATCTTATACCCATATCTTACATCTATATATACACACACATTAAATATTACTTTACTCTTTTAATATATTAAACTTGTCTAATATATCAAATCACTTTTCATTTATTTTATTTTTAAAAATACCTAAATATAACAATAAAATAAAGCTTATCTTTAGTCATATTACCTAAATTATTTTATTTTGTAGGTTTTATTTTGCCACCACCATTGTGATCGATGTAGATTCTGATTCTCCGGAGTTCTAACTGGTCTTGACTAAAAACTTTCTTTTAGACTCCTTTGATCTCTAGCTCTGCCACTAAAGACGAAATATAGGTTAGGCGTGGCCAAGGGTTACGGGTCAACCCGTGACCCGCCGGGTCGTTGACCCGCCGGGTCCGGGTTGACGGGTAGCGGGTTAGGGTCGGGGAATCCGTGACCCGTGACCCGGCGGGTCGACCCGTCGGGTCAACCCGCTTTTTTAAAATATTTTTTTTTTGAAAAATTTATTTTAAATAAAATAAATTTATAATATTATGTAAATTATGTAAGTTATTCTTAAAATAACTCACAATAATACATAAACTAATATGCAATGTGCAATGTGAGACAAATAAACCCCATCCTTCTCATTTTATAGACTTGGAAGTCTTCCTTCATTCCCTTCATTTCCAATGTGGGACAAAGGCTTTGTCCCACATCGGAAATATGGAGATAGAATGAGAAGGCATGGGGCTATATATATGTATCCCACTACCACATTTCTTCCACTTCACTTGTTTCCTACATTTCCTACATTGGAAATTAAGTTGGAAATGAAGTTTGAGAAATATATTTTCATATTTTATTCTCTTACATCACACAATGAAATTATTGTGGATGAAAGAATTAATATGGAGATATAATCTTCCTACATTTTTAACACTTCGTATCAAAGTGATAAAATGTGTTAAGATAAAATCTTTTCATATTATTTATTTATTTATTTTAATAGTCATTTTTTTTAAAAAAAAAGATTTTTTTTTTTAAAATAATGTAACCCGCTGGGTCAACGGGTCGACCCGAACCCGTCAACTCGTGAGATTTACGGGTTAGGGTTCGGGTCGGCCAACCCTGACCCTTGACCTGGCGGGTCGAACCCGTCGACCCGGCGGGTCCGACCCGTGGCCACGCCTAATATAGGTGACCATGTCCACAAGATATTCCTTGAACAATAGGCTCTTTTGTCGATCGTCGTCTATTCCAAAGCCATGGAGCGACAGAAGTTTTGAGAATTCAAGAGTCTAATGTACATCTGAGCTTGAAGGGAGGCTTGAGAGACCTGAAAGAGCTGGTTTGGGAGCATATAAGAGGTTAAGGAAAGATCATCAAGGGAGCTAAGGAGTACAAAGTCGAAGACAAATAATAATCGCGGAGCCAGAGTAGCGGCGCCCACCGCTATTTAACCAACGCCCGCCGGTTACGCAGTCTCCAGCAAACCCGATTTTGTCCGGATCTATTTTAATTAGTTTATTATTGTATTATTTTATTCTCCAGGGTATTGAGTCGTCACTTTTAGGTTATAAGACTATTGTTTTCAGCCGTTTTGAGAGAGATAAAAAGGAGATGAGGCGAACGTATTGTGGAGCATTGAGAGAGATACTTGTTGACTAGCTATGAGTTGCTAAACTCATAGTTTCGCTTGTGATTCGAAGACATGGTTGATTGAATTGTGAGGATTTGATTTCATATTGTTATTCATGAGTTATTTCATTATCATTGTTCTTTATTGTTGAGTATTTGCACATGTTCTCTCTATGACTGATCATCTAGACTATGCATGATAATGATTGTTAGTGATTCTGGTAATCCATGGTAGCAAGCAATAGATAATTAATCCCTTGCAAGCATCAATTGACTATGCATGATAATGATTGTTGGTTAAATATTAATTTATATGAAATTAGGGTTAAGAGACTTGTAACCTTTTGACATTCTAATTGCACTGAGATTTGGTATTGCTAATTGGTCATGTACATTGGTAAGTCATGATATTCTATGTTGTATTTCAGGTAATGTAAGTGATTGGTACGCCTATGAAGGGTATCCAGGATATTTCTCAAGGCACCCACTGGGTCAACTTCTAAAGGAGTTGGACCTCTGCATCTTTATCCCAGACGTTTTAAATCCAAACAAGCGCAATTAATGAACCACATGATCATAAAGTCATATAAAAAAAGATATTGCATCAAAGAACAACGCATCAAACTAACCTTGTTAAATGTTGATACACACTAACTAATGAATACATAAACATGGTCTACACCAGAGAAAATAAATATCACTACAAATCGTAAGAAAGATACAACTAACCTTTCATTAATTTACATTATTAAAGCAAACCATCTATCATTATCTTGTTTATTTATACTTGATTTTTTAGGGACAAGTTTAGAACAATGTTTTATAGAAAGTGAAGTGAATGAGGTTGTAGACTGTGCAGAGTATAAAGGTTTTAAAGCTTGTATCAAGCAAAAGTGAATGCATATGCTCGATATGATTTGCAAATGGATATATAGAGCAAAAAATCAAGTTGCTTTGGAGTTATGTGCTCTTGAGCTTGTTCAGCTTCATCGCAATCATTACTTTTGGAGATCTTTAGCATGTACTAGTATAGCTAAGATGAATCGAAAGCACATAATTTTCTGTACTAATTTGTATTTATTTCATTCATCACTCAAAATTAACACAAGTAGGGGCTTAAGATTAGTTTAATGGAAAAGCTTATAAAATGTGTTATTAGTTCAATCGGTAATCCATGTTAGGTATCTATTCAAACTCAAAATCTATTCAAACCCAAGAATGATTTGGCTTCAAAGCAACTCTATTTTAAGCTATCTTCTCTAAATTTCTAATCTTTCTGTGCTAAATGAGAGGGAAAAAACCCAGCAATTATAAGTGGGTTTCTTCATAAGATCTTCAAAGAGTTCATAGCAGCAGAATTGACATCAAATAGACAGACACTATACTTCCAAGATAGTGGCTGAATCGGATGGAGAGATAGAGAACAATGTGGGGGCAAATGTTAACCATATTCAAACCTAGGGTTTGTTAATTCAAAGCCTGTTGTGAGAAATCTTGCAGCGCCATTAACCCAAATTCTCAAATCCATGGTAAATATATTGAAGATCTATGGAATTGAATATAATAATAATAAAAAATACCCATATTTTGCGAATTCAAGCAAAATCAGAAAACAATGGAGGTTGAAAATGGAGGTTGGAGATTCAAACCTGTCTCTTAAATGTTAATGAGCAAAGAATGAAGAAGAAAGGGCAATGATGAGTCTCAAACAACACAAGGGTAAAACTCAATAAAAGGAGCGGATGGAACCCTATAAGCCCCATAAGCTTGGGGGTGGAGCTTATGGAACCCCCTTCCCAATTGCTCTCAAACGCATAGCATCTCCAATCGCTAGCCAAACCGCTCCTCCGTGCCAAACACTCAGATTGTAGCGTTTCAGGCCCGAGCCACTATGAAATGCTTCCGCTTGCCCAAACGCGCTCTGGCCCAAACGGAGCCTTGTTATGCACAAATTTGATTGGTTAAAATAATAACAAAAATACAATTTAGATTGAAATAGTGAAAAAGTTAATAAAGTATTATTATCTATATCTATATCTATATAAACTCTTAATTTAGAAGTGTTTAGGATGATGTGTCAATTTTAGAGGAATTTTAGGAGACTTAACTAATCATTTTTTTTGCCATTTTCTTGGATTTTCTTTAATTCTCCTTTTTTTATTTTTCTTTTAATTCTCTTTTTTCTTTAATTTTACTAAATATTTATATCTATATAAACTCTTAATTTAGAAGTGTTTAGGATGATGTGTCAATTTTAGGAGACTTAACTAATCATTTTTTTTTGCCATTTTCTTGGATTTTCTTTAATTCTCCTTTTTTTATTTTTCTTTTAATTCTCTTTTTTCTTTAATTTTACTAAATATTGGGCTTAATTCAAAACATTGAATTCAATCTAATATAACTATTGAGTTTAATCAAATTTATTTACTAACTATTGGGCTTAATTCAAAACATTGAATATAACTATTGATTATGACGCATCACATTTAAACAATGTTATAATGATATTGATATTATTAATTACAAAGTAATTTCAAATATCTATATTTATGTATTATACTTTACATAAGATTTAAAAAAAATAATTTTATGAGGTAATTATAAGATACATTTATTGTAAAGTTTTTTTTTATGATTTTTATCTTAACATTTATAAATATTTTTATATATAATATTTTAGTTTTGAAAAACGCGTCATGGCGCGGGAATCGTACTAGTTATTATTATTTTTAAAACATATTGATAAAAAAAATTTTGGGCAAAAATATGTTAAAAAGCCAAGTCGAGATGGTTAAGTGGTGTGGAGCAAGGAGAGGGGTAAGGACATCCCGGATTCGATTCACGCCTATGCCTCTTTACTTGGGTAAAACTCCAAGATTTTTTTTTTTGATTTTAAGGGTTAATATATTAAACTTTAGAGGAATATTTACATGTGAGTTCCTAGTGCCCTATTGGTGGCCGGACTAGAGCCGCTAGTAAGGAGCATCAAATCATGAGATCTGTTTGTAAGGGATCCCAATCAATAAGGTGTGTTGAACACTAGGTTCGGTGCGACTCCTATCTCTTCAAGCCACGGCTATTAGAAGTCGAACCCGCACCCTAAGGTTGTGAAAGACTAAGATCCCTTTCGGCTCGGCCATCAAGGGTCTTATCTTAGCACAACCTTAACACATATAGAATAGAAGGCTAGAACCATTAAATAAACCCAATAAAGCGATGGGGTTATCAAGGATCTTATCCAAGATTTGCCTTCTCCCTACTAGTGGGGCTAGTCGGTCGGCGCAAGTCGGCTCTAACCGGCTGGCTAGGTCACATGCCGGGTTGTCGCCAAATGGTGGTTTCTCGTCATTAAAAAAAAAAAAAAGGGGTTAAAGAAAGTTTCAAGGTAAATATTCCTGTGTTGTACCGATTGGGTGAAATTGAGAGCTCCGTCAAGCTGAATTCAGCAAAAACCACATTCTCCGTCGCCATCATTAACGGTGACTTCTCCGCTCCGACTGGTAGTTGTATCTTGCGTGCTAGATCTCTCAATTTCATCTGTCCCTCACTCTCTCTTCGATAATTGGCGCTAGATTTTGCTTAATTATCTGAATTAGGGCCTCATTGGATTTGAGGAGGCAAGCACAAATCAGTGAAATTACTGAACGAAGTGTGATCAGAACAACGAAGCGCGTAAGAAGGAATAGCAAGCATCCACCGGATCTTCTTTTGCTAATTCACTCCCGAAATCGATCGATTGGAGCTGTTTATTTCGCTGCGGAGTGGCCTGGGATTTCAAATTCCGTCCCCGTATTTGATGGCAATTCATCGTGTGTGAATGAATTCGAACGGGGGTGTCGGGGTAACCAGAGCTTGGCTATGGAGACATTTCTAGGGAGATTCTTATTGCCTGTACTCCTAATTATAGGTGACGACTTTAGTTCTGCTTCTCAAAGCTGTTTGTTTCTTCAATAGTTACTGTATCGTCAATCATGCTTAGGGTTTGATGATGCTTTTTATGTCTCTATATTCATCTTTGGTTTCTTGTATGTCAAATTTCTAGCGCTACAAGCCAATGTAGGATTTCACTGTATTTCTTGATGGTTTTATAGCTTCCCTTATGTTAGGGTGGGGCATTGCTTGGAGAACTCTTCCTGTGCAGGAGAATTATGTTGGGAATACAGATGATGTTAATATTTCTTATATTTTTCTTTATAATGGACTAATGTGCATTCTCTGCCACACTAAATTTGCATGGGATTTCAAAGAACTAGTTTGGCCTCTTTTGTTCTACAGCCATCATCTGCTATTTCTGACTATAGAAAACATAAGAAAAAAGGATAACATTATGCAGATATAATGATGTTTGCTTATAACAGTTAATAATTCTGTGCTCCTTTACACGGCCCTGGGATGGAAAAGGAATAATTTTAGCTTTGGCTTATATTGTTCTCTCACATTCATAACATGTCACAACACGTGTAGGGTTTGGTTTACTTCTCTTGATGAGAGCAAAAGGGTTCTTTTAATTGTATGTTGTTTTCAGATTGATAATGATATTTGATTATGTAGAAGATCTGAAGATGGACATCTTTCTGTGCATGAAAATAGCATGTCCACCTTCTTTACTAATACCTCTCTATAATCTCTTGATTGCAATTGGATTGTACGAGAACATGGCATCTTTTATGTTCATATTTCTTATGTTTTTTTAATCCTTTTTGCAGCTTCTTTGCTCAATTGGAGTATATTCTCTCTCATTAATCTCATAGCCTTTCTTATCATAAATTTGAAAGCATCAAGAGCGGGTAGGGGAGCTTCTTCTCTTACTTCTTTTTTTTGTGTTCTGAAGTGAATGCCTGTTCCAAAATGTATGGCTATATTTTGTTTTTCAATTATTTTCATTACTGATACACATGGTTGTCGGCAGACTTCCGTTTCCGGAGGCGTCTTTTCCTGCTATGGTCTATCAGCATATTTTCCTTGCTTGTTACATTTGTCCAAATATCATTGCTTATTCTATGGGCAATAAAGAGAGAGCAAGGCAGTACCCCACTTGCTTGGTGGGCAAAGCTAATTGGGGTCATGAGGTGAGGATTCAGTTTCATTTGGGTGTAATTCCTGAAACTTTGCAATGACCCCGATGCAATTAATTCATTCCTTTTTGCAGGTTTCAGTCTGGGAGATCACCAGTTGTAATATACTTCTTGATTGCACAACTATTAGTTGGTATGGTTTCTCTAGCTGATTTATATAAGAACAAACTTGGTCTGGCTCCATGGAGAGGTACATGTTGGGGGAACTTTCTATCCATCATGGACCAGCTAGGTACTGTTGACTGTATCCCTAACTATCTTTTGATTTTATTTTATTTTATTTTGATAAGGCAAGAATTCAAAATACTAGTTGTTTGATTATTTATGTTTAATCCCCATGCTACCTCAATTTTCTTTGAGTTGCATATCCTTTTTCTGACAAATAAATGCAGTTTCTAATACGGATTAAGTAACAGTGAGAAATTGGTGAACAAAGGATCAGGAAAGGATGTAACAAATGGTGTTTATGAGATCCTAATTTCTGGAAATGGGACTCTTTTGGATCATTCCGGCTCATGAGTTTTCTTTTATCAATGTAATAACAGTTATTCGACTTGAAATTCCATGTGCGACATGTATTATTATGTTCAATGCCTTACTAGCAGCATTGCTAGGTTCTACCATCAAAACATTAGAGTGTTGATTTTGGAAAGTGTTAGCCCAAATAAAAATTAAGGTAATGGTTTGGCATCCGGGGGTCCTATTTACTCTATATCTTTCTTTTCTAATTATATCATCTTTTTGGTCTGAATGAGTGATTGTTTACTTCACATAGGACAAGCATAGTAAGGGAGTAAAACACCCATTCATGGCTCGTAAGGGACAAAAGTCCCTTACCAACTCATCTCACATCCCGGGGGCCTTTGCTAATTATACTTGAATCTTTCTTGTGGCTAAATGATACTCCCTCCGTTAGATGGACTTTTAGATGGTAGTTTTTGTTTCAAAATAGATGGGCTTTTATGTTTTGTAGGCAGATGATTGTAATGATTTGACTTTTTAAAAGATTTTGATTGGTTAAAATGTGTAGTGGGTGTTAAAAAATAATAAAATTTATGAAAAAAATTAGTGGAATGATGATTTTTTTTAAAAGTGAAGTGTTTATTAAAATTTGTGCAAATTGTTAAAAGCCCATGTATTTTGGAACGGAGGTAGTACTACCTTCGTTCCAAAATAGATGGGTTTTTAGTTGAAATTTTTTGTTTCAAAATAGATAGTCTTTTATGCTTTCTAGGTAGGGGATTGTAATGATTTGTGTGTTGTTGACTTTCTAAAAGATTTTGATTGGTTAAAATGTGTAGTGAATATTGAAAAATAATAAACTTTATGTAAAAGTTAGTGGAATGTTTTTTTAAAAAGTGAAGTGTTTTTTTTATTACAACTTGTGCACATGGTTAAAAGTCCATGTATTTTGGAATGAAGGGAGTAAGATTTTATGGCACTAAGGTTGGGGAAGAGTTCCAAGGATAAAAATGTTCCATATTGTTGATGCACACTATTGATGCTTAAAATAACTGGAACTTGCGGCTAGCCTTCTCTGTTCATATCCAAAGAATGAGATCAAGAGGGACATGATGCAGCATGGTTTTCATGTGAACAGGCGTATGACTATGAAAAAAAAAATCTTCTGACAAGTTCAGCCTAAAGCGGAATTTGTTTGAAATGTTTTTTAGTTTTTGTGAAGGTAAGTTAATACTCCGTATTAATGAGGAAAAAGAAATACACCAGATACAACCATATAACAGGGTTAAGTGTAAATGTAGAAAATGATTCAATCGCTTTGCCACAAGCAAAAGAAAGGAGTAGGAATTACAAGCAGGGTAAGTTCTTAAAACCGAACTTTTTAAAAATGATTTGTGAGCAATGAAATGCAAGAAAGAGAACTAGAGAGATAAATTCCTAGTTAAGAAGTGACTTAAGTTGAGGCATTATGATCATAGGTGTAGAAAGCAGCTTCATACAGCATAATTCATATGAGCAGGTTCTGAGAAGCCTCATTTTCTTCTTCTGAGCTGGTTTGGACAATAACTAGTACTGATGTAATGATTTATATACGTCTAATTATATGCTGGCATTAGCATATACCCCTTAGTAGCTATGTGGGTTATGTAATTTATGAGTACTTGTGATTCTTTTTCACTGCCTTGTTGGCTGGATGTAAGTACAACTTCCTGTTTTCAAACCGTATTAAAGGTAAGGAATCTAATGCTTTGTGAACTGATATTGAATTGCAAGAGATTGGTGCTGAACTAGCTGCTTTATGTCTGGCAAAAGGAAATAGACGATATCTTTAATTTTTGGCCAGTACACGTGTTTAACTTTAAACTTCTCTTAATTGTACTCAGTTGTGTAGAATTGATTAACTGATATTTAATTTGAATTTTACCTTCCTCAGATTTGCTATTTTTATTTTTATTTTTCTATATTTTTAGTATTCTTTTAAACAACCAATTTTTTTCCCTACTAAAGTTTATTTCATTGGTAGGTTCTTGTCTCAAGGTTGGCTCTTGCTTCCTGTTGCCTGCTGTTCAGCTTTTTGTTGGGATCAGTCATCCCTCTTGGATCTCTCTACCTTTTTTCATATGTACCTGTGTTGGACTAGTTGACTGGTCTTTGACAAGCAACTTTTTTGGCCTTTTCAGGTTATTAGTCTTGATTGTTGTTCTCCTATAATTCTACCTCCTGTTTTCATTAGACAATCTTACTCAATTTTGAAGGATTAATGTTTTCCTTTTTTGTTTCAAAGATGGTGGAGGTCTGTCGAGATATATGCGGGCTTCAACATTGTTCTGTTATACATTTATCAGCTTCCTGTGGACTTTCCAAAGACGTTGCAGATGGTAGCTAACTTTGTAGGGCTGTACAAGATATCTGCAGAATCTGACTGGCTGGAAATATGTTCTGGTCTTTCTCTTATTATCTTCTTCTTCATGGTATTCATCCTCATGAATCTAATTGTCTTTTTGGTTTCTGGTTGATTTGCCGTATAAGAGCTCCAGAGATTTCAAATGTTTGCTATTCATTTTGGAACAAAGTTCTGTGCTTATTGTGTGACGTGTCTTCATATGGCAGACTGTCACCCTTGCGTTATCTGTTGTCAAGGCATTTTCTGCTTGCCCATTCTTTAATTTAAGAGCCTTCTCTTTCTTATAGAATACCCCTATGAATGTTTTGCCAATATGAGAAGTTAATGTTAGTTGAGCTAGTTTTCCGATGGATTGTCCCACAATAATAGTTGGCTTATTTAGATCTCCTTATTATCATAAATTTGTATTTATGGAAGTCATAAAACTCATAAATGTAAAGGAAGGCCAATTCTTTTTATGCGTGTGTGTGTGTGTTGGTCAACATACTTGTATTTACAGATTATTTCATGTACTGCCTTTCATTTAAATTAGGTCCATCTCTTTGTGCAAAACTCTATTAAGTTTTAGCAATTAGTTTTTCCCCTCAGCTCTGAATTTGACCCTTTGATGAATCCTTTTTTTTCCCTGTTTAAGCAGCTATCATCAGTAAGATCTGATTTAGAGGAAATGGAATACATCATATCCACAAGAGATAATGACTTGACTGAGCATCTTCTTCCATCCAGACATAGATTTTTCATTCATCAAACAAGGTAATTATACCTAGCTTTGTATCTCAAAAGATCTGAAAGTTTCACCCGAGTAAATTTCTTCTACTTTGATTGAATTTTAAAAGAGTTGAAACAATTAAATGAAGGGTGTGGGTTGATAGACAGGAAAGTTGCAATAGTTGTGATGTATGGACGCCTAGGTTTTTCCTGATGAGTTTTCAACAAGATTTATTATGTGATCAAATGGACTCAATTGTAACTGGGGGGGGGGGGGGGGGGGGGGGGGGTTGTGAAAAAGAACCAATAGTCGAATCAATTGAAGCATGCCAAAGTTACTAATATGGTTTCTTTTGAGAATGGCTTAATGGGTGTTATAAGTTCCTGCTTTCATGCTCATCTGACTATTAACCTGCAGGTCAGGAGTGAGGGATACCAATGTTTTGGTCAAGGGTGCAGTTTTCCGGATATTTACCATGAACTTTTTCACGTATGGTTTCCCGGTACATTTCTTGAAACTGTATGCTAACAACTTAGCATTTTATTTCTTTTTAGGATCAGTAGAAGAAGAAGATCACCCCCCCCCACCCCCCCCCCCCCCCCCCCCCCCAACAAGTGATCCAGAAAATAGCCATTTATTTTCCCTTTTCATGATCTTCTGCTGTATAATCAATGATGAATGCAAGACAACAATATCAAATCAGCCCGTAAAGTTCTGAGAGGTGATAAGCTGCAATTTTTTGAAGGTCATTCTGGTAATATATTGCAAGGATCAAATATTTTCTGTAGATGATTCTATATTCCTTGGATTGTCCAAAATGAAATTGCTGATCTGTCCAGAGTAGATTCTTTTGCATTAGTGACTATGCCTTGATGTGTGTGAAAAGTTAGTCATGGCAGTAGCTTTAGTTGGAAGGGACTATAGACACTCTTGTTACTGCTGCTGAAGTTCTTTTAATTAGTTTCAAAGGTTAGATATCATGTGTACTATGCTTGAGGTATATTCCTTGAAAATTCAAACTTTATGCACTGATTTTATTTGCATTTTCATCTGAAACTGTGATATATTCTGGATATCTCTCAAGTTTAATATTGGTAAAACCTCTTTCGTAATTGACAGTTGTCCTTGTTGGCCCTTTCCTTTTGGAGTTTCCATTTCACGAGCATATGTGCCTTTGGATTGCTTGCATATGTTGGGTACATCATATACGCCTTCCCCTCCCTGTTCCATTTGCACCGTTTGAATGGGCTGCTTCTAGTCTTCATACTGTTGTGGGCTGTTAGCACGTATATCTTCAACGTTGCATATGCTTTTGTAAATTGGAAACGCGGACAGGTATTCTTCAGTCACATTTCATGTTTCAAAATCAGTTAGTTCTTTTGAAACTAAATATATGAACTCTGAGGTCTTCCCTGACTTTGCAGGATATGGAGATATGGGAGTTGGTGGGTTTATGGCATTATCCTGTCCCCGGTTATTTTTTGCTTGCTCAATTTGGCCTTGGTTTCCTTGTTGCTCTTGGTAATCTTGTCAACAATTCCGTTTTCACATATGTATCGAATGAGAATGGGCGAATTCCCAATGGCAACCATACAGTTGAAGGTATTTATGTTATCAGAACGTTAACATCTAATCTAAACCATATCTTCTGGCACCTTCTCTGATGAAAAGATTCATCTTAGATCTTCACTTCGGTCTTCAAATTGATTATTCTCCTATTTGTTAACATGTATTCTGTTTCTACTAATCATAAATAAGAATTTGATTGGGTGAACACTTTTGCCGGTTTGATCAACCTTAATCCCATCCCAGAATGCATGGTGAACTTTGCAAGTATCATATGCATTCTCTTTTTTCCTTTTCTGTCAGTATCCCATGACAAGTCCCTTTTTTGTTATTATCTGTGCAGAGAGAGAAGAAACCACAGTGCTGATTGTGGCAACCATTGCTTGGGTATTGCGTAAATGCTCCCGACCTATTATGGCAGCTTTAATATTCCTCATTGCCATGAAGCCTGGATTTATCCATGCCCTATATAGTACGTAGAGGAAGGATACTTTATACCCCAGTTTGGGTTTATATATTATACATGAACTTGTAGTATTGTGCAGTATAATTTTATATTTCTGAAGCTTATGGTGCAGTTTTCTAACCAAAATATATATTTCTATTCTCTCTGCTGCAGTGATATTCTTTCTAATATATCTTCTGAGCCACAGTATCAGCCGAAAGATAAGACAAGCCTTGATTCTTCTGTGTGAAGCTCATTTCGCATTGCTATACTTTGTACAGATAAATCTAATTTCTAGGTACTTGGATGGAAGGGGCTCCATTTGTAGGCAAATTCTTTCAGAACTAGGTACAACTCTGTACGTCATTTATCATAACTTCTTTTCTACCGCTCTAAATAAGACTATTTCAGTTGTATCAAAATGCTTGTCGTTTTAGAAAATTTGAATCCCACTATATCAAATTTCAATGTCCAGTGACAAAACAATTATTCTCATTCATTTTTTTTAAAGATAAATTAAAGAGAAATGTATGCATTTATGTACCTTAATAAGTGTGCAAAATCTTAAAATGACATGAATTGTGATACAAGGAGAGTAGTTTTTCTACACGATTTTTATCTCTCCCTCTCTCTATTTTACCAACACTTTTGCCAGATCCTTAACTGCTCCCTTAAGTATCCACCTCTGACCCGTAAGATTACTAGTAATATACATGGTTAAGAAATTCAATTTTATTGACAAAGTGTGGTTGTGTGCAAGATAGACTAAATTAGGGGTGTCTTTTGTGTAATTTATCATTTCTATTAACATCTTGCTTTACCCTATTTTGGTCTTTGTAGGTCTCCTTGAGTCCAACTCTTCATGGGAGTTTTTGGAAATAGCTGCACTTGCATGTTTCTGTGCAATCCATGATCATGCATTCGACATGTTATTTTCATTCTCGGCAGTTGTGCAGCATACCCCCTATCGTCCTCTAGGATTTAGTGTCTTGAAAGCTGGTCTGAATAAATCAGTTCTTTTGTCAGTTTATGCTGCCTCAACTACCCGAGTCATCCCAGAGGAGCCTTCTCATGGTATGACGCTTTGCAATTTGTGAATTATATCTTGATTTTTCATAACATTTCTGGTGAAAAATTATGGCTCCATATACTAATTTTCGAAGTGATAGTTCAGCTAAGATGCATCTTTGACTCTAGATACATGTAATTCATATTCTGTAGCTTGAAATAATCTTTTAATAGTAAATCTCTGATTCAACATGGGTGTTATGATCAAAATGCCTAGGATCATATGATAGAAACGAAGGTCCAGCATATTGAATGGAGCCTAGCGTACAATAGGATATTCTCCTTGCCCTGGATTCCTGGACACTCTTTAATTGGAATTTATAAATGCTTGATCTTTTTGTGGGGAAAAAAAAACAAGACCACAAGGGTTCATCTGGGGGCTGATGTGGCCAATTTGTGTGATTGAAGTTTTATTTATTTGGATCACCGACTTCTTACTGTGTCATGCACGCATGTTCTTTCTACTTCTAAGTATTTTGACCGTATTGTTGTGTTATCCAAAACTGAACAGGCCATAACTGGTTCTGTTCTACCAGAACTTGCATCAGGGTTTTAGAAGCGACATCGAATAACGATGGAAAATGAAGGAAACTGGTTTAGTAAAGTATGAACTGCAGGTTATAAAAAGAAGAACTCATTACTGTATTTAACTTCTCTAGCTAATCACTTCACCATGTTTCCACCATTAGCATTTTACGAGATGTTATCTCCTCGAAAATTTTACAAGATGTTAATAAATGTAAAAATTATGCAAGTTAGCACTGGCACTAGCTACGTTACCATGTTGGCAATTAAACAAAAGATGCAAATTTTTTGCAGATGAGTAGAGTGCGCTGATGTTCATCAAATGGGAAAGAAGTGTTATTGTTTTGGAAACTGATCTGAGACTTAAAGACTTAGAATGATGCCTTTACCTGTGATATGTCATGAAGCTTCTCCTATGCTTCATATAGGAAGTTCTTAATGATATTAATCTTGTTACAATGTTGTCTTCTTAGCTTCGTCTGCATCTTGTCTTATCACTGAGAAAATCTTTGATATAATAACTGTTTCTGTTTAACGAATCTGTGTTTGATATTCTTTCAGAGAGAAGGATAGCATCATTCCTGAGTGCAATAGGTCGAAAGTTTCTATCTGCATACAGATCATGGGGGACATATGTTGCCTTTTTGACCATACTTTTTACAGTTTATGCGGTGATACCAAATTGCATTTCTTTTGGGTATCTTTTCCTTCTTCTCGTCTGGATCATTGGAAGGCAGCTAGTTGAGAGGACAAAACGGCGCCTTTGGCTCCCTTTGAAAGCCTATTCAGTTGCTGTTTTTATCTTCATCTATGGCCTGAGCATTTTCTCCAGCCTTACAACATGGTTATCTGGGGTTATTGATCTGTATTCAATTCTAGGGTATAGACCTGAAGCTTCTCTGCTACATAATGTTTGGGAGTCCTTGGCTGTCTTAATTGTGATGCAGCTTTTTAGCTATGAGAGAAGACACAGCAAACCTATCGAACCAGATTGTCCTAAAGTAATGCAACCAGGAGTATTTGGCTTTGTAAGGCGGCTTCTTGTTTGGCATAGCCACAAGATTGTGTTTGCTGCTGTATTTTATGCTTCTATATCTCCAATGAGTGCATTTGGTTTTCTTTATCTTATTGGCCTTGTTGTCTTTTCCACTTTACCTAAAGCTTCACGAATTCCATCCAAGTCATTCCTAGCTTATACGGGATTTTTGGTGATAGCAGAGTATCTCTTTCAGATGTGGGGAGAGCTGGCTGAGATGTTTCCTGGCCAAAAGCATTCTCAGGTGTCACTTTTCTTAGGTTTTCAGATTTTCAAGCAAGGATTTTGGGGTACAGAATCCTGCTTGCGGGGAAAGGTTCTGGTTGTTGCAGCTTGTACCCTTCAGTATAATGTTTTCCACTGGTTGGATAGTATACCAGGTGCTGCCCTAAATAAGGGGAAATGGGAAGAGTTATGCCCATTATTTGTCTCTGGAGACTATAGCTTACCTGTTTCCAATTTGGATGAAGAAATTGGATCGCCGTTATATGCCAATTCACCTTCTGATCAATCAAAGAGAGGACCAAACAATCCATGGCAACCCTCTCAATTTCAGTGCTTGCATCTAGGAGGTGAGTCGGAGACAAACAGTAGCCAGAGTTGCTCATTTGAGCATATTTGGGGAAACATCAAAGAGAACCAGAAATGGAACAGAAGGCATATAGTTGCATTGAGAAATGACAGATTTGAAATGCAGAAGGCAACCTTGAAAGTGTATTTGAAGTTTTGGATGGAGAATATGTTTAACCTATTTGGTTTAGAGATTAACATGATTACCTTGCTTATATCTAGTTTTGTCTTACTGAATGCAATTTCCCTTCTGTATATTGCACTGCTGGCTGCCTTTGTTCTACTGGATCGACGTATTATACGGAAGTTGTGGTCCAGTTTGGTTTTCCTGTTTGCTGCTATTCTCATTGTGGAATACTTGGCCACATGGAATAGTGTCATACCTGCAAATCAGGAAGTACTTGGCCAGACAGTTGTGCGTTGCCATGATTGTTGGAGAAGCTCAAGTCTTTACCTTCAGTATTGTGAAAGATGTTGGCTAGGTAAGTCTCGGCTGCTATTTTAAACTGCTTATTGTTCAGCTAATCATGATTTGTTTTTGTCTTATTGTTGTATTTTAAATTTTTAAATGTTTCTATGGCTTTATTTTTTCAAAACATGTCATCTTTCTTGATAAGACAGATCCACAAGCTTGTTTCTTTAGTGACTTCTCTCCACTTTATTATTTGCATTGTATTTAAAACCAACCCCTACCTGGACCCAGATACGAGGGGTGAAATCAATTCATCTTCAACATTGGAAATGAAACTGTATCAAATTCTCGACCAAGATTAAACTTAAGCCACTACCAAAAATTCGTAACAAAATAAACAAGAAAATCTTCAGTAAGGATAATTCTCTCTTCTCTCGTGACTCGAGCAACCAAAATGCCTCTTGTCAAACTTTTCAACAATCGAGATTAGAGACCTCCCATAAGCTCCTATTTCTGTACTTAAGAAAATAATCATCTTTTCCTCTTCAATTTTCCGAGTAGAAATAAGCTCCCTCGATCTCAGACTTATGTATTAATGGCCTGTTTATATTGGCAGTTGATACCATTTGTCATTCTTTGATGCAGGGTTTGTTGTTGACGATCCTCGAGTGCTTCTAAGCCATGTTCTGGTCTTCATGTTTGCTTGTTTCAAGCTTCGTGCTGATAAAATCCCCATTTTGTCAGGATCAGTAACATACAATCAGATGATGTCAAATCGCAGATATCTATTTGTTTGGAAGGACCTTTCGTTTGAAACTAAAAGCATGTGGACCATCTTTGACTACCTTAGGCTCTATTGTTATTGCCATCTTTTGGATCTCGTGCTTGCATTGATTTTAATTACTGGAACTCTGGAGTATGACATTCTTCATCTTGGGTATCTGGGTTTTGCCTCAGTCTTTTTCCGCACGAGGCTGAAAATTTTGAGGAAAAGGAATAAAATATTCAAGTTTTTGAGAATATACAACTTTGTCATTATCGTATTGTCCCTGGCCTATCAATCTCCTTTTGTTGGATATTATAATGAGGGAAAGTGTGGGACTTTAAGCTATATTTATGAAGTTGTAGGATTCTACAAGTATGATTATGGTTTTAGAATTACGTCAAGATCTGCCTTGGTTGAGATAATTATTTTCATGCTGGTTTCACTGCAATCATATATGTTCTCCTCGTCTGAGTTTGAGCATGTTTCTCGATATCTTGAAGCAGAGCAAATTGGTGCCATTGTGCGTGAGCAAGAAAAAAAAGCTGCCTGGAAAACTGCACAGTTGCGTGAGATTCGTCAATCTGAAGAGGAGAAAAGAAAACGGAACTTGCAAGTAGAGAAGATGAAATCTGAGATGTTGGATTTGCAAATTCAGCTTCGTAGCACACCTGATCTCCCTGATTGTGGACCTTTTTCTCCTGGTAATGCAGGTTTGAGGAGGAGGAGGAGTACTTCTTTCAACTTGGATAGGAATTGGAGTACTCTAGATCAGAAGATAATTCATGAAATGACTTTTCCAACAGATTTACCTGACTCTCCTGTTACTGAAAAAGATAGTCCTTCAACAGCAGATGCCACCAAACAAGAGTCAAGAGAGTTCAGTTGCAACGAAATCACTGAACTTGAGGAGTTTATTGACCTATCAATAGCTGAAACTAAACAAGTGAGAATCGAAGGTCAGTTAAAGGAAAACCCTTTGAAGTCGGCTGTGCAACTGATAGGTGATGGAGTTTCCCAGGTACAATCTCTGGGAAACCAAGCTGTTACCAATCTAGCTAGCTTCTTGAATATTGCAGAAGAAGATGAACAAATGAGTTCCACTTCTTCAGAAGAGGATGAAATTGCTGATCCGATGAAGTTCCCGAATGCAAGGCAAGGGAATTTGTTTCGCTCTCCCTCTTTGCAGTCCGAGAAAAGTAGAATGGAGTCTGCAAGCCTTCAGCTTGGAAGAATCTTTCACCACATCTGGTCTCAAATGCGGTCAAACAATGACATTGTTTGTTATTGTTGCTTTGTTATCGTCTTTCTATGGAACTTCAGCTTACTTTCCATGGTGTACCTTGGAGCTCTCTTCGTGTATGCTCTTTGTGTGAATACTGGCCCAAGCTATACCTTTTGGATTGTTATTCTAATTTACACAGAAATCTATATCCTGCTTCAGTACTTGTATCAGATTATTATCCAGCACTGTGGGATTAGCATTGTGTCAAGCTGTCTAAACTTTCTTCATGAGCTAGGATTTCCCGAGGACAAGATTAACTCATCCTTTGTCATAAGCTCATTGCCTCTGTTCTTGGTCTACTTGTTTACCCTTCTGCAAAGTTCCATAACAGCACAAGATGGTGATTGGAACTCTTACAAAGAATCAAACGTGTTTAGCAAGAAGGACAGCAGTGAGAGAGATGCTCATTTATGTTCCGTCTGGGGTGAGAAGGCTGAAAAACTCTTCCAACCAGTTGTAAGTATGGCAAACATGGTAATCAGAAGCTTACTAGGGTACTGGAGATCACTGACACAAGGAGCTGAATCACCTCCATACTTTGTCCAGCTGTCTTTGGATGTTGGGACATGGCCGGAGGATGGGATTCAGCCAGAAAAGATTGAGTCTGGAATCAACCAACTGCTTAGGCTAGTTCATAGTGAACGTTGCAAGGAGAAATCTACAAAAACATGCTGCTTTCCGAGTAGAGTTAGCATTCAAAGCATTGAGCGCAGTAAAGAAGATTCCAATGTGGCCTTTGCTGTTTTTGAGGTGGTTTATGCCTCTCCTTTAACTGACTGTGAGGTGGTAGAGTGGTACAAGTCGTTAACTCCAGCAGCTGATGTTGCGAAGGAAATCCTCGTGGCAAAGCAGAAAAGGTGTGCTGAGAAAATAGGATTTCCGTACCCTATTATTTCTATAATTGGTGGAGGCAGAAGAGAGCTTGATCTATATGCTTACATATTCTGTGCAGACTTGACTGTTTTCTTTCTGGTTGCCATTTTCTACCAATCTGTTATAAAAAACAAAAGTGAAATCCTCGATGTCTATCAACTTGAAGATCAGTTTCCCAAGGAATTTGTTTTCATTCTAATGGTAATCTTCGATTCTGTTACTTTCTGTTATATATTGCTGCATAAAGTTTATAGTTTATTGCAGATAATTTAGTCCTATTTTGCAACTGTAACTGTTCCCAACTTGTCCAGCTCATCTATCTGGTTTAGTTGTTTCATTAAATATTGAGGACATGTATCTGGTACATTAGCTGTAGGTCATCTAGAAAAGTAACACCTACAGAATATTCTTCTAGGGTGTTACAGAATAAATTGTTAATAATGTTGCTTGTTGGGATCCTCCATTTAAGTTCCTTACCTCAGACCCAAGAAAATTCTATTCTAGTTTATTTTGCACCGGTGATCCCGACTCCCAGACCCTGCTTCATTGCGGGATATACCGGGATGACGTTGTTCTATTTTGCACTCTTGATTCATTGAAATTGTACTACCTGAACTGGTCATACACCTCCTTAACTGTTAATTGCTTCACCATGCAGGTCATCTTTTTCTTGATAGTGCTCGATCGAATTATATATCTTGGTTCCTTTGCAACGGGGAAAGTTCTATTCTACCTTTCCAATCTCATCTTATTTACATATTCAGTTACAGAGTATGAATGGGGCATGCAACCTTCTAAACAGTATGCAGGTATATTAGCACTGCGGGCTATCTATCTTACCAAAGCTTTGTCTCTGGCGCTACAAGCTGTACAGATACGGTATGGGATCCCCAACAAAAGCACCCTGTATCGCCAATTCCTGACTAGTGAAGTGTCACGTATTAACTATCTTGGTTACCGGCTCTACCGTGCACTTCCATTCCTGTATGAACTACGTTGTGTGCTTGACTGGTCATGCACACATACCTCCTTGACAATGTATGATTGGCTGAAGGTAATATTGATTCTTGCATATCAGTGCCAGTGCTCTCTCACCAATGCAACAGTTGTTTGCTTCACATGTAATCCTGATAATTTGTTCTGGATGTCACAGTTGGAGGATATAAATGCAAGCTTGTATCTTGTCAAATGCGATGCAGTTCTCAATAGAGCGAGCCATAAACCAGGAGAAAAGCAGAGCAACATGACAAAATTTTGCAATGGGTTCTGCCTCTTTTTTATTCTAATATTTGTCATTTGGGCTCCTATGCTGGTGAGTAGCCTAGTATCACTTTGACTGTTTCAGGTTTTAATGCTTCTTGATTAATTCTCTTGAGAAAATGGAAAAATGTTTGCTAATTCGTGTTAGCTTCTTTTTAGGATATACTGAAAACTATAATTATCATACTGAAAAGAATAGAGGACAAGTTGTCTAATATGAGCCTCTTAAGTCATGTTTGTTCAGCTCTCAGTGTCTTAAATAAAATGTACTTGGTGATGTATTCATTATAATTGCATGGAAACATCTGCAGTATTGTCATGATGGTGGTGTGTCTTCTTATACTGTTTTTGTTGCTGCTGCAGATGTACAGTAGCGGTAACCCAACAAATATTGCAAATCCAATCAGAGATGTTGGTATTCAGGTTGATCTCAAGACGAATGGTGGAAAATTGACTTTGTTCCAAACATCAGTTTGCCAAAAGCTACCATGGAATGAGGTCAATAAAGCTGCAAATCTTTCTCATGATTTCCTGAGAGCATATGACTGGAGTGATATACAGTTGATATGTTGTGAAGCTGATGCAAGCACCCTTTGGCTTGTTCCCAAAGTGGTTCAAGAGAGATTCATCAAATCCATTGACGAAGACAATGAAGACATGGACATAACTTTCTCTTGGGTGCTTATGAGGGACAGGCCTAAAGGTAAAGAGGCCGTGAGATATGAAAGAACTGTTGAAAAGCCGGATCTTCCAATGCGGTCTGATGTGGTGGCTGTGCTAAATGGGAGTGCCACAAGCTTTAGAGTTTACAATATCTATTCTAGATACTTCCGAGTTACTGGTTCTGGTGATGTCAGACCGTTTGAACCAGAGGTATTTTATGCTCAAATTCCTATTTACTAAATATTTAATTGCTTATTGATGGGCATGGCTTGCTAGCATCTACAAAGAGTAAAGCTAAAGGTATCATTATATAGGCATGATGGATGTGCATTATTTTCTTTGATTAGAGGAGGCAACATCTAATAATGGAAGTCCAATTAATTAAACCCTTGAAGACTTCGGTATAGTGGAACTTACCCATTAAACCTGCTATGTAATCAATATTATAACACCGTCTCCTCACTCTCTGTTCTTAAGCCTTAAGAACAAGAAATCGTGACAGCTCTTTCTTCCTATTTATATCCTTATTCCTTTTGTTTCTTCCATTACAGTATTCCAATTGACAGGTTGAGTATGTGGGGTTAGTTTTGCAGTTTTTAATGTTTGCTTGTGCAGCAATCATCAGCATAATGATTTCTGTATTAACAGGCTAATACTTGTACCTTTGATGAATTCCATAAAGAAGAAAGAAATTATGGAATGCCTCTTCCTTAAGGATAATGAAAAAAGCACTATCATACATGGCAAATGACAATAAGCTAATCTTGTCTTATAAATAAACTGTGTCTGATGCTCTCTAAACTCTGCTGTTTCAGGCATATCCCGTAAATGCTAATCTTGTCATTAATAGTGAGGTTCCCCGCTGGTGGTCCTTCTATGACACCAATTCATCAATTGCATGTGAAGGTCTCGAAGGTCCTATGGCTGTGATTGTGTCTGAGGAAACACCACGTGAGTAAAGCCCTACCCTTACAAGCACATCTGAATCTCAGTTATGTACATTTGCCCCTTACTGATGATAAACTTTACTTTTTGTATCCATCTCCAGAGGGTATTTTAGGTGATACGTTAAGCAAGTTCAGCATCTGGGGACTTTATATTACATTTGTGCTTGCAGTCGGTCGATTCATCAGACTTCAGTGTGCTGACTTAAGAATGAGAATTCCCTATGAGAATCTTCCTTCTCCTGATAGGTATGTGTCTGCTTCTCCTGATGCACTGTCGAAGAGTAGACTAGTTCCAGTACATTTCAATTGAATGCTTTGAAGCAAATGAGATAGCATTAAAAAGATCAGATATTACTAGTACTTCAGTGTAGGAATTAGGATAGACAGATTGGGTAACTTTGTGGTAGCATATTGGCGTTGCCATTCGCTACCATCACCAAAGCTAGATGATTGATTCAGATCAATTATATTATTTCGTTTGCGTTCTTTTGTCTATTTTTCCCTTTACAATATGTGGCCGTTAATCTCTTTGTGCAAGAATACTGAACCAATAGCACCCCTGTTCTTATTATGTAGGTTGATAGCCATTTGTGAAGATATTTATGCTGCACGAGCAGAAGGTGAACTCGGTGTGGAAGAGGTGCTGTACTGGACATTGGTGAAGATCTACCGGTCACCTCACATGCTTCTCGAGTACACTAAACTTGACTAACTTGAGGTCATAAATTTAGCTCCTTGTCTACAAGACATTTTTTACGATGAATAATAGCCTATAGAAAACTCATTGTAGATCCCCTCTTTTTAGTGCGGGGCTTGACCAGACCAACACCATCTTAACTACGACGAATTGCACAAGAGGTGCTCGTCATGGTCTCAGTCGACTTGTAGATATTCATTGTAGGGTAACATTTTCCCCAGACTTGACCCATTGTTAAAGAGGTACTAATTGTTGTACAGGTGTTTCAATTTTGGCTTTGAAACTAATGTCCCAACAATTTATACATCGCTAAATTTGTTTGCCTATGAGAGACCCTTTTCTCCCTGTTATGAAAACTACCAATACCCTTTCGGTTTCGGTGATTGCTTCTCAACTCGAATATACAACGGATGGTCGTTAGAACACCGAGAAGGCTGCAGAACTTGTAACGTCGAGTTCTAGATCAGGTAAAGGATTAGCTATGTTTTGTCGAAAAACAGAGATTATGCAGACAAATGCAACCTAAAACAATTTAGCATTCATTTTTTCAGTCACCTGCAGAACAAGCATGCCGAGTTTGACCAAAATACAGCAGATATAAGTCGGGCATAAATCTGCTGACAAGTGCAAAAAATCAAGCAATCCGACCCTCTTGAGTACGCTGTTTCAGAGAGGATATGTACATGTTTGCAAAATACGATGAGGCAGATAAACCGAAAGAAATCCTAGATCAGGACTATGATACTAGAAGTTCTCTTTAACTGCAAGATCATAAACGAGCATTCAGATTGTCGCCTTTGATGCCCTCAGGAATAGTGTCGTCCATCACCCTTGGGACTGCGAAGGTGAAATCTTCTGGGTTAGCACCCTTGTACTCTGGATGCTCTTGCAGAAATGCAGCTGCTTCCACGCTGCTTCTCACCCGCTTTCCAGTGGGTGTCACGTAAAATGCGTCCAATCTTGAGAAGTCCCTTCGTAGAATAAGTTCCCTCTTAAAGCCGGTAGGTGTCTTGGGGATGTTAGGCTTGTCCAGGACCCAAACTCGGGTGGTGTCATATTCAATGTCAGCTGGTGAGTCACATGACTGGAAGGGCTTTTTGGCGCAGAAGAAGGGGTCTTCGTTGAATTTGCTCCTGATTTCTTCATACTCCTCTTGACCCTCGATTGTTCTCCACTTGAAGCATTTGCCACATTGTGCTGCAAATATGTCAATGGAGCCGCGTTTCTGCCTTGATTTCTATTGTTTCAAGGCAGAATCAGAAGCATTTAGATGCAGTAAACAACATACAGCACCACATAATTACGACATGGAACTTCGATTTGAAAGTGCAATTCAAAGATAATCTACTTGTACTTAGCTTTAGCTCACAACAAACATCATTACATCAGTCAAATTTATACGAAGCATGTTTGAAAATCACTTCATTAGGAGAATCAACAAATCCCTAGCTCAACAAGCAAGAATATATAATGCATATGAATTTCGTGAAAGAGATTTCCCACTTAATTTACTTGATACAAAATGTTTGCTCATCTTGACATGTTCAAAGGCATTAATGACTCTGAGCAATCCCGGTGTAAACAAGCAAGAATAATGTAGGTAAAGAACCATAGAAGGCGGAAATATGTGATTGGCTGAGCTTCCAAAGTGGACTGTCATTGTCAAGTGTCTCACAGTCTCACACCATAGTGCATTCCTGGGACTAATTGTGCATTTAGTCATTCCACTTGAAAGCACAAATCAGAAGCTGGTAACTATGCTGCTACCTTATAAAGATGCACCAAATTGCTATTCTACAGCATAAGCAAAATGAATGTTTACACGTATGCGTGTGGGGTAAGAAAGGAGATACTAAGAGAAGGCACCTTGAAATGTCAACTAGAATTACTCGACTAAGTTCTATTAAGAATCCAATCATATCTATACGAAGCACAAGGAATTTTGAAAAAATGTCAAAGATATGAAGGAACAAATTGCAGCAATAAGAGAAAGTTGTGTTTATTTATCGACTTGCAGAATATCTAAACTAGCATTTTAATTTTACACTTCAGGGTAGTAGAGGCATAGAGGGTGCCTAAACAACCACTATTTTCAACCACAACAAAGAGTGGTTGGTGGTGAACAATGAATAGCTACATCACTCTAAAAATGAAGTATAAAGCCATACATTTGTACTTTTGAATAACAAAAGAGGGTGTTAAGCGCATCAAGAATAATCTCAAGGGGCACTATGTCCCCACCATTTTCACCTGTAAATGGCGTGTGGAACATTCTGTATGCAGGTTGCAAAATGAACCTTTTTTTTGCATTTCAACTTGCAAATAGGGTTAAATTTTTCGCATATTGCTCGCGGAATGTTCCACGTGCCATCTGCAAATTAATGCGGGACCCATGATGTCACGTGGTGCGATGAGAGAGCCCGCATTTTGTTTGCATAACAATTTGAATTTGTCAAAAGAAAAGGTTTCGCGCGCATAGTGATGTGACATTTTTATCCGCAAACAAAATGCAGAATTGCCCGCTTTTGTTTGTGTTGTGGTTTGAATTTGAATTTTGCCAAAAGAAAATGCTTCACACACATAGTGATGTGACATTTTTGTCTACAAACAAAACGAGGATTCCTCGTTTTGTTTACGGAACAATCAGAACTTGAATTTTGCCCAAAAAACATTATTTCATTCGGTTCACATGTCTAAATCTTGTTTGTGGATAATTCCACATTTCGCCCATTGACAAAATCATCATGGTAACTGCAAAGATTCACTCTGGTGTGCCCAACACTTCCCTAACCAAATAATCCCTTGTACCCAAAACTGAAAAAAAGATTCACCAAGTACCCATCATTTTAAAGGGACAACTCAGATTAGATTTTTCTCTGTGGAATTCAAATTCAAATAATGCAACCAAAATGCAACATTTGAAATTACAGAAATTCAAGACAAAACAGTCAGAACAGAAACGGAATAGGTCGAATCACAGATACAGAATCAAAGATCAATTTCAAGACAAATGCATGCAAGAACAAACTAATGAAGGAGAAGATGAAAACCTGTTCAGACATTGGGGAGTGCTGTTTCTTGTTCATCTTCTTGGGGGTTGGTGTTTGTTGTTTCATCTTCATCTTCTTGGGGGTTTGTTCTTTCATCTCCATCTTGTTGTAGCAAAAGTGTCTCTGTGGGGTTTATCGAAGGGTTGCTGCCAAATGTGGGTGTAGGGGTTTATTGCCTAATGGGGAAGATCCTTGAAATTTAATTCTGTACAATCATGATTATTTTTTGTTTTAAATAAAAGCAAATCAATCCTCTAAAAATGAGCTGCTGAATTGAGAGATTCACACGTCGATAAGATCGGAGGAAAAACAATGTACTACCTCCGTTGCAAAATATATGGGCTTTTACTTTATGGCACGTTTTTTAATGAGCGAAAAACTTAATGAAATATTAATTTTTTATTAAATTTTTTTACATAGTATTATAAATATTGTTAATATGTATAATACTATGTAAAAAAATTTAATAAAGAATTAATATTTAATGGAGTTTTTCGCTCATTAAAAAACGTGCCATAAAGTAAAAGCCCCTATATTTTACAACGGAGGTAGTATAAAATAACAGAGGAATTAAAGTAAATATGATGCTAGATTGCTAGTTAGGATGAGCAATGCAAAAATGGTTAAAATCTTCTAAAAGTTAGCTTTATCTAAATACACTTAGTTTTCTTATCATCGAATATATTAGGGGTGGGTACAAATCCCGCAAATCCCGGGTCCGTCCCGGTCCCGTCCCGATCCCCGTGGGATTTGAAAAAAAAATAGTGAATCCCGTCCCGGTCCCGTCCCGCAAAAATTATGCGGAACGGGACGCGGGACGAGGATTCCTTATCCCGCAAATCCCGTCCCGTCCCGCATATATAATAATAATAATAATAATAATAATAATAATAATAATATACACAATGTATATATATATACACTTTGTATATACTTTAGTGTGTGTATGTGTGTACCAATTACAGTGTATACATATTGTATACATTACACTTTGTTTTATACACCGATATACTGTATTGCTGTGTATGACTATATACTACCTCCGTTCGGCAAAACTTGTCGTTTATTATTCACGCACGCTTTTTTAGAATGATAAAAACTATATAAAATATTCATTTTTTAAATTTTTTTTTAACAAATTTGTACTTATTAATAATAACTACGAAATTGTTAAAAAAATTATTAAAAAAACTAGATATTTTATATAGTTTTTAGCTCCTAAAAAAGCGCGCGTGAATAGTAAAACGTCAAGTTTTACCGAACGGAGGGAGTATAATATACACACACTTTTACAGTGTGTGTAAATGTATGGTATATACGCTGTGTGCATCTATATACCAATTATATGTGTATGTATATAAGTAAAACATTATATATTTATATTATGTCTTTGAAAACCGCAAAATATATAGAAATTTTAGAATTGTTTTATAATGTTTTTTATTTGAGGGACAAGGCCCGTCCCGTCCCGTGAGGGACAAGGCCCGTGCGGGATTGAAAAAAAAGTAGTGAATCCCGTCCCGGTCCCGTCCCGCAAAAATTACGCGAGACGACCCCCATCCCGTCCCGTCCCACGCCCACCCCTAGAATATATCACTGAAAAAGATTAGTTTTCTTATCATCGAATATATCACTGAAAAAGAAGAAGCAACCGAATAGTCTGGTCTCTTTCACTAAAGCCACGATATTGTCATTTCTTGTCGATGTGATGGAATCGCGGATATGTGATCGATATGTGATTAGTTTATTGTCGATCGAGTTTAAATATGAGATTTCACTGAGTTGATTCTATTATTTATAGGCACAGGGTAAATTGAAATCCATAAGCCCTAACAAGCATTAAAAAAACCATTAATTTTATATACTTTCATAAAATTCTATGATATTTTCATGTTTGATGAAAAGAAACATCAATTTTAAGAAAATAAAAGTATGTCAATATATAGAAAATAATATAAGACTATAAGTTGTTTTTTTTTTAAAAAAAAGAGATAATAAAGGGAGCCAGGTTGACGACCATCAACTCCATCACTAGTAAGTGGAGATGTCATTTGGAGTTTGAGATGACGATCACATACATTCTTCAGCTACTTCGTCATTTTAAATGGTCATCCTGCACACATGTCTTCTGTAAATTCAATCAAGCTGCAGACAAGATGCACAACTAAGACATATGATGAAACACGAGGTAATCATGTCGCGCACCCTAAGCTTCTTTTTCTCGTTAGGAGGGATGTCATTGGATAGTGCATCAATAGGGTTCGACGTCTTCTGAATTCTTACCTTGTATAAAAAAAATACAAGTACTTGGGTTTTCATGCAGTGAAATATCAAAAAAATGTATAACAATATTCAAACCCGGTTTTGTGTGATCTCCTATTAGGCTATTACATCTATATAAACTAAAAAATAAAAATTAGATACATAGAACATGTATTAATAAATAAAAATAGTGCATTTTTATCAAACAAAATACTAGAAATATGTAAACTACAAATTAAAATTTAAAAGATTTTATACTATTATTAGAAAAACTAAGGCGAAAACAATGGTTACGAAGGGAGATTTTGAATGAGTGGGCTGAGGCCCAATTTATTAATTGATACCAGAATAATATTTGGCCCATGTACGCCCAGATAGAGCTCAAGAGTCCTCCCTCTAAACTCCAACAACCCTAAAACGCTGCGTTTCAATCTACCCGAGAACCCATATGATTGTACATTGATAAACCCTAGCGCTCCTTTTCTTCAGCAGTCGCGCACGCCTCTCTCTCTGCATCTCTATCTGCGCCATCGCCTACCTTGCGAAGGAGGAAGAAGGAGGCGAGCTCCCCTCTCGAAGGTGAATTCAGATCCAAATTCCATTTATTCCTCTCAATCAAATCATTCCTCTTTGTTTTTCGTTTGGCAAATGTTCTGTTTTCCGAATAATAATTTCGTGATTTCCCTATCAGAAGTCGAAAATGTTTACGGCGTCGAGGAAAATCCAGAAGGATAGGGGCACTGATCCCACCGAGTTCGAGGAAACCGTTGCTCAGGTTCAATATCTACTGCATTTTTTCTTCTTTCATGCGCTAGATTCCTCTCTATGTTCATAAAAAACTCATTCCTAGTTTGGCTATTTAGGGACTATTTGATTTGGAGAACACCAACTCTGAACTGAAGAGTGATCTGAAGGATCTGTATATCAACGCTGCTATGTAAGCGTTTTTCTTTTCAAGTCTTTGGGATGATGTTGTTTTGTATGAATAACTAATATTGCATTGATCATTTCTGATGTTTATTTTCGGTGGAATTTGTTCAGTCAGATCGACGTGTCCGGAAACAGGAAAGCTGTGGTGGTTCATGTGCCATTCAGGCTAAGGAAGGCCTTCAAGAAAATTCACGTTCGCCTTGTCAGGGAGCTTGAGAAGAAGTTCAGTGGAAAGGTAACAATCAAGAGAACTGTTTGTTGAAGATATGAAGGCTGACCATTGGTTTTTAGATTGATATCAGTTCAATTTAACAAGCTTGATTAAATTAATTGCATTTGTTTGGATGATGAGAATCAAATACTAATGCATTTGATGTTCACTAGATGTGTTTCCCTGATACTGAAGAAGGAGACATCAATTCCAATTATAAGCTTGTCTTTGTTTTTGAGTTTCCATGGGAAATTGAAAGCTGAAGATGTTGTTGGTTGTCTGAATGCACTTCAACTCCCTAATGTGCCTTCCTATAGGATGTTAGCATTGTTAAATGATGGCATTTCCCATGAGATATAGATATAACTTAAGAAGTTGTGGGCTTCCTGGAATTTTGCTCTGATGCAATTGAACCAACCTAGTTTTTTGTTGATGATATTGGATTTAAATTTCCAAATTCATTTAATTTCAGTTGTATATTGTGCACTTCACTCTGTATGCATAACCGGATCAATAAAACATCTACACTTGAGAATAGTCACAATGGATGACATTATGTGATTATTTTGTCACGGATACTATCAAGCAACCTCTACTTCCCGTCTTTTACTATCAATTTATGATTTGTGCAGGATGTGATTGTAATTGCAACCAGGAGGATTGTGCGTCCACCAAAGAAAGGCTCAGCTGCCAAGCGCCCAAGGTCCCGCACTCTCACCTCTGTGCATGAAGGTATCCTTGAGGATGTCGTGCAGCCAGCTGAAATTGTTGGCAAGCGTGTTAGGTACAGATTGGACGGATCTAAGATAATGAAGGTAAATTTTACATTCCTTCATTCCAACAGCGGAAAATGCTTGAAGAGCTTATAAGATAACCTCATGTAATATGTTGTGCAGATCTTCTTGGACCCCAAGGCTCGCAATGACACCGAGTACAAGTTGGAGGCCTTTTCTGCAGTTTACAAGAAGCTCTGCGGAAAGGAGGTTGTTTTCGAATACCCAGCTACAGAGGCATAAACATGGAGTCTGGAGATGCATGCTAAGTTTTGTACCTTTGATATCAAAATCATGTTTTGTGACCACTTCAGCAGCTACTATATAAATTTTGATATTTCATATTGGATTCTTGTTTGAAGTAGGAATGGAGCATTTATCTTTAAAGCTTTTATTGTCTTCCAACTAAGAGATGTTTTTGTTGAATTACTTTTTCATGCACTTCAGATTTTAAGTTGAGGTTTTGGAATGTTAGTTTATTTTTCTTTGATTCATCCATGTTTGCTGTGTTGATTCTCTTAGAAGTTAGATCAGTCTATGGTAGGTTTTTGGTGTCATTGCCTTTTGGTTCCCGAACTTTGTTTCATGTGCTGTGACGACTTTTCAAATGTTCCAATTACTCCATGAGCTATTTTAAACACTATGAGCTATTTGAAACTTTTTGTATTATACAAATGAACCTTTGATTTGTTCGTTTTTTTTTAATGTTAGCCGTATTTAATGTTGGACACGGGTATGTTGAATTGTAGGTTAGTCGTATTTAAGGAGAAATTGACATTTGGTGCAAATGCCTTTTCCTTTTTATTATATACGGAGTATGAGTGAAGCTTTAGATAAGATTTCAACACGGCTTTTCTCAAGATAATTTCAAGTAAATTACATGCAAATTCTTTTCATTTTTTCAAACAAATTGCAAAACGGTTCAAAACTCTCTTCTACGAATCGAAACCTAAATACGTTGAACGAACTATTGTGATCGAAAACGTGCTAAAATCGATGAAATTAGTCAAGGTATCAATTGATTGAAATTGGAATTGGTATATCGATAGTCTTAGATGATTATTGAATGACATTCAATGATTATTTATGGTCGTCGTTCGAAAAAGTCGTCGAGGTTCGCAGAGGATGAGCTAAATAAGGGACCTCGACAATGTTTGATGAGGCTCCTGCGTACCTAGGGCAATTGAGGTTGAATTTGGATGGAATTTGGGGGAAGGAAGAGGAAGGAGATGAGAGACAGAGTTGAGAGTTTAGACGGAGAGGAAGAAGAAGACGTTTAGAGAGAGAACAAGAGAGAGTAAAGTATGTGATTTTTCATTGGATGTCCCAATTACAAGAGAAAATGATATTTATACCACAATCTCCAATATAATCCTCTAATATTGACTATCCTTACACTTACCCTCGACAATGTTTGATGAGGCTCTTGTACACTCTCGACACGTTTTGCCGAGGTCCCTTAATTAGCTCGTCCTATGCGAACTTCGACAATTTTTTCGAACGACGGCCACAAATAATCATCGAATGTCATTCAATAATCATCTAATCATCGATTTTAGCCTGTTTTCGATCACAATAGTTTGTTCAACGTCACATTTAGGTTTCAATTCGTAGAAGTGAGAGTTTTGAACCATTTTGCAATATTTTTTGGAATAAATTAAAAGGACATGTGTGTAATCTATTTGAAATTATCTTGACAAAAGCCGTTTTGAAATCTTGTCTAAAACTGCTATAATACTGTCTAGTCAAAACTAAGCAATGACAATTCATGAGTAATTGTAGTATTTGAAACGAAGACACCCAATCGAACCCTCTCACATCCAGCTCCTTGTGATTTTACAAAACATAAACCCTAATTTTAATTTCCAGTTTCAAAATGCCCCATTTTCCCAATCTATAAGCCAAATTTGAATTATTATTGTTTTCAAAAACAAAACGTTTTTTATTTTTTATTTTTGTAACCGAGGTTCCAGACTTTTTACACCCGGCTAATCCTCGAAAAAACGTTTCACATAATTAATGGAGGTCGGATACCAATGTAACGGAAGGATAAATTTATAGACGTTACGAAATAAGTAATGAACTAAATTTGGAATGTTTAAAAGGTTAGATCGGTCATCGTCGAGTAAGAAAGAAAGGAATAAGTAGGACCTAGACAAGTCTAGAGAAATCAAGAGATCAGACAAGTCGGTAGATAGACAAATTATTATGTACAAACAAACAAAACAGAAGCAAATGACAAAAAGGAAATAACAGAAGGAAATGACAGCAATGAAAAGGCGAAAATAAAATAAATGTACCAGCAATCCTACATTATAAAACAAAGCCATCATGTCAAACGATCAGTCAACGGAGGACGCACACAGAGAACTCTGAGGACACTAGTGAAATTGAATCTTTGGTTATGAAGAACACATTTTGATCCCTTTTAAATTTTTAATCCTATTTTGTCCTTGATGTTTTGTTATGTAATTTGCATATATTACATATATCTATCTATCTATAAAGTGTTAATGTTATAATAATGATGAGGAGGTGGAGGAGGAGGATTGTAGTAAGTCCAAGTTATAAAATGATTTTCTCTCCCGATAGGCTGATTTCATGGCAGTCATAAATATGAAAAACAAATTATGAGCTATCATTTTTTTAAAACATTACATAATTAATGTGCACAAAATGAATTGTAACGGTGTAACCCCACACCCAAATCTAAAACAAATCGATAATTTTGTAAGGAATAATGGGTGAAAATAAGGTGATAAATAATAATATAATGTGTGTTAATTTTTTTCTAAGACCATCCCCAACAACTCCTTTAAAAAATCTCTAAAATAGAGAACAAAATAACAAAATTTCTAAAAAATTTACACCACAACTTCAACAGATTATCTATTATACAAATTGCTACATTTACTATACACTATAATAGATGTATAAATTTATAATTTAATAAAGAAAATTCCAATAACTTCATTAAATCAATATATTACAACCAATGAACAAATAGGTAGACATTGATAGGGGTGAACGCATTAAATTTTACAGATGCTAACCCTTCCTCTAAATTTAGAGATTTTTTTCCCTCTCTCAATCCATTTATCTATTTTAGAGATGAGTTTAGAGAAACTTTTGGGGAGAAAAAATAATTTTTTTCTCTAAAATCTTTCATTTTCTCTATTTTAGAGAAGTTGTTGGGCTTGCTCTAAGAAGTTAAAAACAAGCTAATAAAAATTAAATTTGGCTAATAATAAAAAGAAATGGCTTTTTTCCTGCCAAATAAGGGCATGTAAATTAGAAAATATATGTATGCATGATTGTGGTTCTTTGATGTTATATTTGCAATTTTGCTCCACATGTCACATATTCTCTTTTTTATTAAGCCATTATGGTTTTTTTTAGGTTGAGTTGTTAAGCCATTCTGTAAATTCTCATATCAAAGTTATATCATAGTTTAAGTTTACAAGGTTTTTTATATTAAAGTTATTTTATATTCGGTTTGTCTATTGTGTACCCTAAGGGTATATGATAAAATTGCTTTATTGAAAAAGAAAATCCTAAAAGAAGATGAATGAACCCCGTAATCTAATTTAAAAATGGCTAAATCGCGTGAACCTATGAAAATATTTCTCAATTTGACCTTTTATTCTATACCCCGAGTGAATAGGATGGAAAATCCGTTTTATATTTACAATGAACTATATATTGAACGTGTTGTAAGTCTGTGATCAATAGTTAAAGAACTGCAATCTAAAAATTAGAAATGTTAGCACGAAATTTAAAATTTAATTGCCATTAAAATTGGCATATTGGTGCGTAATTGTACGTATAAAATGTATAATTATAGTAGAATATATAGTTTTTTTTTAAAGAATGAATAATTGAACGTACTCCCCCAAATTTCTACTAACTAGAAATTTATATTCACATTCTATGAATCATTTGAGACTTTTTTCTTTTTTTTTTTGCAACCGTTTGCAATCTTCTCCTTCCCCACACCAAGCAGGGCTAAATAAGAACATGTCCAATGTAACATATGCAATGGTTATTTCTTTTTTTTTGGCTAGTAACTCTAAGATCTTGCATATTTCGCGCGATACCCAACTTTTTTATATATTTCGTCAAATAACCTTGATGTTTCATATTTTTTTGCCAAATAACCCTGAGATTTTACATTTTTCACCGGATAACCTTCTCTCCCAAATTAACTTTTTTTTAAAAAGTAACTCCTCTTGAGTTTGTACTAAAATTCTTGGGTGGTGGTGTTTGTTTAAGTCGTAGTTCATGTTGCACTTGTTAGACTTAGTTGGTGATTTTAGCCCCATGGATTCCGGGAAGTCAATAGTCGTTGTTCGTATCATGGGTGTGGTTCTTATGTAAAGGCTAATTTGGATTGCCTTATGTTGATTTGGTTGTCTAGATTTACTTCTAAATATTGTCTAACATCAGCCCACTTTGCAGCAAATGATTGATTTCTTATTGCTTCAAGATTTTAAGAAATTATTGATTCTCTTTACTTCCAATGATGCAAGTTTTCTCATCTACATCATTTCATAATACATTTGTTAACCAATGAGATTAATTCAAAACTTATTTTTTTAAATAAATTTAAGATTAACTACACAATATTGTTCCATTTTATATGAATTACACAATATCATTTCATACTACATTTTTTTTACCAATGAGATTAATTCAAAACTTTTTTTTAATAAAGTTAATATTAACTATACAATATTATTTAATTATATATTAATTACACAATATTATTTAATAGTGGTAATTTGTTTATACTTACAAAATTTTATTTTTATTTTTTCAAAAAGAAAAATATGTGCCATGACGCGGGTACTGTACTAGTTGCTTCCTTGAATGAAAACACATAGAAATTATTGGTTTTGAAATTTGATGGATGTAAAATTCCTCTTTTTGCAAAGTGGGCACATTTGATACAACCAAAACATAAGCTAAAATCACCAACTAAGTCTAACAAGTGCAACAAGGACACAACTAAAACAAATACCGCCACCCAAGAATTTTAGTAAAAATTCAGGAGGAATTACTAAAAAAACGTTAATTTGGTAGAGAAGGTCATCTGGCGAAAAATATGAAATCGCAGGGTTATTTCGTAAAAAAAATACGAAACCTCAGGGTTATTTGGTGAAATATGTAAAAAAAAGTTGGGTACCGCGTGAAATATGCAAGACCTTAGGGTTACTAGGCGAAAAATCCGTAAAAAAAAAATACAAGTGTATAAAAAAGAGAAGAAAAAAAAAACTTAATACTACTAGTTTATTAGAGTATGTTGCATTACCCAATACATAGGTCATACAGAGTAGTAATTATACTTACCTGTTAATCCGGTGCGTTATAAACGTTACGCTTACAGATATAATTATAAATATTCCAGATACGTTAGGCTAACCAACGCAAACAATTTATCACCCTACGCTATGCACATCCATGTGATAGACTTACTTTTTGACACGTAAGCAAATGAGTGGAACGCACATACAAACTAGGGTTACCGTGCATTCCGCCGCCTTTTAAACTTGGAGCAGTAGTAGAATTGAAAAGAAAAATAAAATCACTTATAACTAAATAAATGCAAATTAAATATAATATCATCCAATTACATTTTACAAACAAGTTTCTTAAAACAAATTTGAATATATTTTTCATTTGTGAAACAAATTAAAGCACCACAGCAAAATACTGTAAACTTCACACGGCAAGTGTCACACACTCACACATATCAGCTCCATGAACAGCAATCTGATTGAAAATTTGTCTGAAATTGCAATTTGTTAGGGTTTATATATATCTAATCTAGAATTTTGATTTGAGTTAATTAAACAAATCAAAATCAAAATCAAATTATAAGATAAGGCAGAAGCAAAAGTAGAAAGGAAGATTGACATTAAACTCACTCATGATTTGGGGCAAGAAATCTGAATCCCGGAGTAATTGCAAAGAAAAGATAAACGAAACAAACTCTCTCGTAAACAAAATTCAGATCGAAAACCAAGGAAGGGGGTTCAGAATCAGACGATATTTGGGGGTGAAAACAGCTGTCTCCCTCTGCATCCTCTGAATCCACTCCCCCCCAATCCCTAGTTCTCCAGCCAGCGGTAATGGCGTTGGATTCCACTCACCTGATCGATCGCGCTCCCCGAACTTCTCAGGAAGCACGGCAATCGACTATCTCCGCCTTCTCCTCCCCGGAGAACGCCGCCAGTACTGTCGCCGATTCCTCGTCTCCGGTGTCATCGTCGCTGTCCTCGTCGTCGTCCGATCCGGCCAGCACCATCGTGAGCCTCCCGTCGCCGCGGAAGCACCGCAGGATCTCCTTCCTCTCGCTCTGAGCCATGTGCATCTGGATCCTCCCGTCCCCGGTGCACTCTCTCGTGAAGCTGAATCTCGGCCGTCCGTTGCAATTCAAAGTCGTTAGAAAAGGCGGGAAAATCTTCAGCTCGTGATCTTTCTCCGCCTTCTCCTTCAAAAGCTGGTTCCTCATCGTCCTCCTCCTATCGGCCGCACTCCGACCACCGATCGCCGTCGCCGGTGCTGGATCGGTTGCGAAAGCCTCCGCGCTCTCCAGGTTCATGCTCTCGAACCCTAGCGTCTCCGCCCACGCCTCCTTCGGAGGCTGTTTGCGCGATCGACCGTAGCAAGACATGAATCTGTCATTGGAGACGGAATTCGGAGGAAATCCGCCGGACATTTTCGCCGGAGAGATTTTAGGTTTGGAAGATTGGAAGAGAGCAGCTGAGCAAGAGGAAGGGATGGAGGCAGCGCTCATTTAAACTGTGGGATTAATGTTTAATGCCAAAATTTAAGCCATATAAGAGAATTTGATACTCGGTTATTAACCTATAAAATTATTTCGGATATAAATCAACACTAAAATTTTAAAAATATATGCATTTTATATATTTATGTACTTATATTAATATATTTATAATTTTTTATAATGAAAAATCATGTTTTAAGGCATCCAAAAGATCGATTATTCTAAAATGTAATTTTAAAGCATGGTTTTTTACGATTAAAATTCACAATTATGTTGATATGAGAGTATAAAACATAAACTTGATTTAATTTTTTTTTTACAGTATTATCCGAAATAATTAATTAGATGGTATATTGAGTATCCAAACTGCATATGATATGAGAGATAAATTTTGAAAAATAAATATTATTGCTGACGTGGAGCATTATACTGAGCTGGACAGCAAGGTGGCGATGGGTTTGCTGCCACGTAAGGAAAGAGGAAATTTATAGTATTTAATTCATTTATGTAATTCATAGAAGTGATTTTGAAAGACGGGATTTTCTGTTTAACTTTATTTAATGATGATAAGTTACAATTTTTTGGAGTTAATCCAGATGTAAGTTACCATATTATGTTTAAGCAAAATTAGTTACCTAAAATATCGAATTTTATACCATATAATCATATATCCTTAAGGCATAAGTTCAACATTATGATTTGAAAAAAAAAAAAAAATTAAAAATAAAGGGTTATTCCATTTAGATTTAGCAAAACAACTTTTTGATTTGACTTGTTAACTTGAAAGAATAGCTTAGACAGATAGTTTAAATATTTGTATGAAAGTGAATTTTCAAAGTTGTACTTGAGATTAGTGAATTTTGGAAATTCTTTTTACCAATCAAAATATAGGAAGGGGATTACAAGTGGGAGAGTTTACCTCTTAGAGCTCGTTTGGTTACCTAATAAAAAAAATCAAAAAGTTAATAAACTCATGAAAGTAAGATTAATACATATATTTGAGTAAAAAAAAATTATTATAGAAAAACGCATGAATTTAAGAATTTCAATTCCTGCTCACCCAAAAAAAAAAGAATTTCAATTCCTCCATTTTAGAGAAAGTTCACTTACCCAATGAGCCTAAAAAAGCTTCACTCCCACCTTTATTATGTAAAAAAATTTCTCCCCTATTTTTATTTTTAAAAATCTAAATTTCATCCAAACATATTTTTATCAGTTCTTAGAAAATGCAATTCCCTTAAATTCAAATTCGAGCCCTTAATGGGTCATGCAAATAATCTTTTAGAAGGACCAAAAATGAATTTGGGCCTATTGGGCTACAGACTATCTGGTCAAAAGTGATTGGGCCTACGGGTTGAGCCAATCTGAATCTTGGCCCAATCCAGTTAAATATTTGTAAATCGAAAAAGGAACCAACGAGGCCTGGAAATCTTCTAAGTTGATCGGCCCGGTCCGACCCGATCGATGCAAGGTAGCAGTTCAGATGCACTTTTGAGCACATTTTAGCTCTTGTGGTTCCCAGGTCAAATTGTATGTACTTGAGCAATAAGCACTCTTGCTCGACACGCGATGAGCTCTATCGTCATAGTCTAAGTTTGGCTAGCATGCTGCCCCGATGTACTGAGATTGTCGTCAAAATGCAATAATAATCAAAAGGTTCAACAATCCTCTAAGTTGTCCGTGTACACGGAGAATAAATGCAATATCAGTCTGCATCTGGTTATGTTTTTTCAAGTGTTAATAGCCGCCTGGATTTGCTCTAGACTTCTCCCCTTCGTCTCAGGCACCACTGTCGCGATAAACACTATCGCGAGTGCATTGATCACTGCATACAGGATGAAGGTGCCTGCCCATCCATCAAACCGAAAACCGGGTGTAAGTTCACAAAAAGAGTAGTTAGTAATAATCATGGATGGTTAGATTTGGTCAGGGTTTTTACCATAGGAACTCCAGTCCATCAAGAAGTTGAATGTGTACGAAATCAACCATGCCCCGAACCAGTTCACCAGTGTTGCTATACCTCCTGCTATCCCTTTGACGTTTATAGGGAAAATCTACCAGAAAAATACAAGTTATTGAGTTTGATCAATCCATGAAGCAAGGCAAAAGCTTTCAAGAAACCGAATTCTTCTCACCTCTGACATTACTACCCATGGAACGGCTCCCATGCCAACCGAGAAGGATGATATGTATACCTGATTTTGATACCGCGTAGAGGATTCTGATTAATGATATGCACTGCAACACTATAGTTTGAACTAAGAGCTATAACAGGAGTGAGTAAGAGTACCAGTATGCCTGTGACAGCAAGGGCGGGTGCTGCATTTGTCGCTAGCTCATGACTCTACTCATCCGAAAGAAGAAGAATGAGAAGAAGTTAACCATGGAAGATGGGTTTAACAAGTATAATGGTTAGAAGATCAACCTTTAGGTAGAATGAGACTGCCGTAAGTAAACATCCTATAACCAATCCTGTTCCCGAAACCTGAAGGAAAAGCAACAAGATATTAGTGTACCATAGAATGTTATAGGTGAAGAATCTTCATAACGAAGTGCGCTGTTTATGTGTACGAATCTTACCAGAAGAAGCGGCTTCCTACCAGCCTTGTCAATTAAGGTTGCTCCGAGTGCTGTAATGACTACCTGCAAAACGAGACCCCGGGAATAAGCATTGCAGAAAGAAGAAACCAAACCGTTTCAACATGGAAATGTCATAGCGAACACCTGAAGAAGAGCATAGATAATGGTCCCAATTGTTGAATTGAATCCTGTGGGATCGCGATGAAGTTAGATTTACCGGAATCATATTGGTACACCCGAGATTTCAAACTTTTCTTTACCTGCTGACTCAAAAATGCTGCTGACATAGAAGCAGATTCCGTTGATCCCTCCAAACTGTTGGCACACCATTAAGCCAACTCCAATCTAGCCAGAGTCAGTTTGAAAAAGGTCAGTCAGTTATTTACATCTCATCTATGACTAAAATTCAGAAATGGAACTTTATATGATCAGGTGGTTTGATGTGGCATGTTTGAAGAAGAGAGGCATTACAATGACTGAGCGTAGGTATCGTCTTTGAAACAGTTCTTGCAGATTGGCTTTTGGAAGTTGTTCGAGCTCGCTAATGTAACCCTGTAAGGGAAATGATCCTAGTGTAAGTTCAAAATCTGAATATTCAAGTTCTTACCATGTTTTAACTTTTAACTGTGGGCTTCTAGATTTATTGCCTGGATTTCAGCTGCCTCTACAGATATATCGGCATCCTTGCCACGAAGCGCCTGTAATGAAGCTTCAAATTCTTTCTGATATCCTTTTTTAGCCTGCATTGTTTATTCTAAAACAATAAGTTCAATCTGTTGAAATTCATTTCATGAGGCAGGCGTTTACGGTTATATAAACATGTCATTACCAGCCATCTTGGAGATTCCGGAATGAAGAAAAGACCGAAAAGCAGCACAGCACATGGGATTAGTCCTGCAAACACCTCAGTAAAATTAGTCCCTTGTTATATTACACTTTGAAGAAGTACAATGAAGGCAAAAGGGTGTTTCAGATTAATGACCTGTTAAGGCTAAGACTCTCCATGACAATACTAGCCCAATCAAGAACGAAACTGACACTCCAGTACAGATCATCAGCTGTGTAACAGTAAGGAACAATCTGATATCAAAACATTTCTGACACTAAAACCTCTGAAGCCATCCTCAAATCTGTTGTTTTACCTGATTTAATGTAGTCAATGCCCCTCTCAGCTCCATAGGTGCAATTTCAGCAATATAAACCGGCACCTAGTGTGTCGGGTTTCATAATCAAGTTAGCTTCAGAAGATTCATTCAATCATGACGTTGAATAGTTTGATATAAGAAGACCCGCGTCACGTACCACAAAGGAGAAGGCACCCATTCCATAACCTCCTGCCAGCCTTCCAATATCCAAAACCAATGCTCCCTATTGCATAAACATGAGAGTGGTTTATAAGGCCAAAATTTTCTCATTGAACAAGTGAATCCAAATATGTACCGGTGAGAGGAAAGACTAATAGAACCTGGGCAAAATATATGGCAAGCCAACCTGCAACGCAGAACCCGCTATAAACCCTCATTGCCTGCTCATAATATGAGGAATCAATTTGGTGGAAGTTCAGTTTGATAACCTTGATGTGTAAATAGAATTAGTTAGCTACCAATTACCCATTTTCGGCCAACGGAATCCGCAATAGGCCCACTGGTAATGGCACCGATCATTGCACCAAATGTCAGGATTGAGCCAAACAATGAATACTGCATCAATCAAATTGGAAAACAATGAATACTGCACCAATCATTTCATGTTTTATGAGAAACATGAAATGTGCTTTCGACATAAATTTCGACAATTTTAGCAGAAATGCATGCTAACTTGCAACTTAGTTGTTCTTCTTCTAGCACACTACTAATGATCAGCAACAAACTAGTCAAGAAATGAAGGTTAAGAAGTTGAGATCACAACAGACCTCCGCTGTTGACAGGCCAAGATCCTCAGTGATAGCAGACTGAGTTGGAGAAGAATAACCTGCCTGAAAAACACAGTTTTGATCCAAAATCAAACCAAGGTGGCAAGGTAACAGAGATGATCACGCATTTATACAAAAGAAAGAGCAGTTTACTTACACAAGCTCCAAATTCATAAGATCCACACACAGCAACCAAGGTGGTAAAGTAAACCATCCATGGATGACTTGTCTTCCTGGCTTTCCCAGCTTCATCATCCCTGTGTATGGAATCTGGCTTCCTTCCAGTGAGAGGCTCTCTAAGGTCGCTGCTGTTCTCACCCTTCTCCTCCATACCAATAAGCTCTCAGAAACAACTGTGTGTGTTTTTTGCATTCCTTTTGTCTTTATCAGTTTGTTGTGACACATTTACACACCACACAAAAACAGGACCCAACTAAGACAAGTCATATTAAACTTTTCCCCCTTGTTTTGGAAAACTGCAAGTGCACATGTCTTATCACTACCAGTCTATATAAAGCCAAAGGGTGCTCAGGAAAGCATCTCTTTTCATCGCAGGATTACAAAATATCTCAGCTTTTGTTTTTAAATCCATAAAGTATTGATTACTGGTTTAGCTACTGTCTGTCTGTCTCAACTTAGTGACTTACTGTACTATTTACTGAAAAGTAAAAACTTCACACTTTTAAGTGAAAATTTGTTTTATGGATGAGTATTCTTAATGCAGAAAAAGACGAACTTTTAGTGTGCAAGATGTGACTCCTCATAATTTCTATGAAAATGACTGTTACCATCCGAGAATTCCAACATACAAACTCAAAAAAAAAATAAAAAATCAACAACTAACCATTCAAACTTGAATGAGTTTTGCCAAACTCACATTTTTTTTTCCAACTGCTAGTCATAATGACCCAAACTGGAAAAATATTCTGATTCATTCAATCCTTGTACATTTAGTCTTTCCTTTCCTGAAAGCATTGCCATAGTTCCTAGATTGGTAGTAAATAGCCCACATTTTGGAACCATTTGCACTTTTAGCACCCCTTTTTCAATTTTGCAAAAATAACACCTTTTTCTCATATTTGCAAAAAATAACAAGTTGGCAGTGAATGCAATGCCCCATTTACCTAGAGTCTGAAAATCACATGTTAGGAAGATCAAACTTTTCAGTCCTATTAAAACCCAAAAATTAGCTACTGCTACTAATACAAGAGAAAGATACTAACCAGAGGGGTTAGAGGAGCATCAATGAGCTTCCAACCCTGGACAACGCCCACGAGATGTCTGCTTTACCAAGCTATATTGTCCTTCTTTCTAATGGAAAGCAGTTGCTACCCAATATAGACATGAGTTACAAGAGAGTCACAATAAGAAGATATGGATCCTGCACAGTGCTGACAAGATGCCTTGTTCTACTAAAGTCCTGTGATGCATTGCTCATTTTTATTAGTGCTATCATTTGGCAGTTCCAAACAAGTGGTACTGAGTGACAGTAATACTTATAAGCTAATCACATGCTGACATGTATAAGATGTCGGATGTGAAAAGCATCAAGAATATAGCATCCGGACAGTTGTTCTACTGCCCCACACTAATACAATCAAGAACTGGAGTTGCAGGAATCAGAAGCAATGCTCCATAGGAGTGTTATATACAGTACAAAGCTGTGCAGCAGTTTGTGACTTGTGTCACCATATGTACATTATCAGCGCAACCTACTAAAAATCAACGAAATGAAGAAAAGTTGCTCTACTCAAAGCCCAAATGAAGGGGAATGGCACCCCAAATGAACAAAATAACTATGTAACATCAACAAAAGATTCTCACTATAATACGTATTGCTTTTGTAGCCCACAAGAGCTGCAACTCTTAGAAGAACCATAACATGGTGTCAAAACAAACAGCTCGACGTGCAGTTCAGCTTCAAGGTCACCTTTCATTCAAACCTTTACTTTCCCTGCTATGGCTCGAAGAACCGTCATCGTGTAAGTAGGGCTGATAGCCTGTGGTGGTGAATAGTTGGCCTGAACCACTACTACTCGCTGACCTCTCGATGTCTTGCATCTGTGCAATGAGAGGTATAGGTCTTTCTGGTATTGATGGAACTGGAAGATCGGTCTCCAGGATCTTCACCACCTGATCCATAGTCGGTCTAGCATATAACTGAGGATGAGAACAAAGAACAGCAACCAGAACATACTTCTCCATGATCTCAGGAGGCCCCATTTCAGGAATACCGTCTTCAATTACATCCAAAGCATTCCCCTCCCTCACCAGTGACCACGCCCAGTCGGTCAGGAGTGAGGGTTGCCCCTCATCAACTGAGATAATTGCCTTCTTCCCACTCAAAAGCTCGAGCAAAACCACACCAAAACTATAAACATCGCTCCTCTCAGTCAGCTGCCCGTACAGTGCATACTCCGGAGCGACATAGCCCATCGTGCCTGCTACCCGTGTGCTCATGTGTGTCATTCCCTCTGGATTGAACTTCGCAAGGCCAAAATCGGCCACTTTAGCCTCAAACTTGTCATCCAAGAGTATGTTGCTAGCCTTGATATCCCTGTGGATGATGGTGGGCTGCGCCCCATAATGCAAGTAAGCCAAGCCCCGAGCTGTTCCTAACGCAGCCCTCTGCCTAACCGGCCAACTAAGCTTCCTCTTCTTCCCATCCGCGGCATGCCCAAACAGGTGATCATGCAAGCTCCCATTCTCCATCAAATCACAGACGATGATCCTCTGGTGACCTTCAAGATTAGTGGTTGCAACACAGTAACCCCTCAGAGCAACAAGGTTCACATGCCTAACACTCGCGATCACCTCCACCTCATGGGTGAAGCTCGCGTCCCCAGCAGCCGAGCAGTTCTTGAACCTCTTCACAGCAACCTCAGAGCCATCATTAGGCAACACTCCCTTGTACACATTCCCATATCCGCCTCTCCCGATTATGTTATGCCTCGAGAAATTCTTCGTCGCCTGCTTGATCTCATCGATCGAGAACTTCATCAGGTGGGTGCTGCCTTCGAAGGAATCCAGTCCAGAGGGAGCACCTACACGCACAATTCCCCTACTGTGCGCCTCTTTCTCCCTTCTCCGACGCCACACTACATAGAACCAGGCAAGAACAACCACCAATCCGAGGAAAGACACCACCACAACCAAGGTTATAACCAGTTTAAGCCTCCGATTTCCACTTCCATGATCAGTGAAATCTAACTGGAACAAACACTTGACCGTCCCCGGATCAGTAGGACCATAGGTATTGGCAATGGCGGCCGCATAAATTGACGGATAGGCCGAGCAATCGGACACATTACCAACAGATGGCCCCGTCAGATAAGACTCCTGCACAGACACAAACATTCAGAATCGGATTTTCCCCAAATCGAAAATTAGGGATCCGAAAATTAGCACTCACCTGGACGGACAAGGTGGAAGTACAGGCGGCGCAGGGAGTGTTATCCGCAATAGACTGATTACAGTTGGAAACGGCGGCGTTACGGACGGAGAGAGGAACGATCTGTTCGAACTGAGCTAGGGTTGTGATGTTCATACATCCCTGAGAGATCCAGTGGGTTTGGAAGCCGCAAGAGGAGCGGATGTCGAATCCAGGGTAGTAGGAGTCAACGAGGGACTGGTAAGAGCGCCAGCAGGAGTCGGAGGAGTTGAGAGGGGGCAGGAAGCGGCCGGTGAGGCGGAGGAACTCGGACTGGACGAGGCGGAGGCCCTGGCGGATGTACTGGCACTCGGTGGCGACGTCGAGCTGGGGAGGGGAGGAGCCGTGGAGGAGCGTCTGGAGGATGGTGAAGTTGAGAGGACACGGCGCGGCGTCGCTTCCGGCGAGCAGGTGGCGGGAGGTGGAAGGCGCGATGTGAAACAGGACGAGGAGGACAAGGAGTTTCAGAGGCAACATTTGGAGGTCGAGAGAGACGAAGAAGCTGCTCAGTTGCTCTTACAGGGTTCCATGGGTGGTGGCGGCGGCGGCGGCGAGGCGGTGGTTGGGACTTGGGAGGAATCAGTTTTATTTTTAAATTTTTTTTTTTGGGGGGGGGGGGGGTTAAATGTTTTTTAATTGCAGTGTAGTGTAGTGTTGTTGAATGGTCAGTCAAATTAGGAGCCAGCCAGGAAGAAGGGAGAAGAGGTTCTTTTCTTCCAATAAAAGCTCCTTCGCTATTTTTTCTTGGGTGGAATAATAATATGATGTCCTAATTTTTTTGGTACAAGAGACTGAAGTGCCAATGAGAACGTCTTATCTCATCAAAGAAAAATGTCTTAGCAGGGTGGCTCACTGGTGGGGAGTAAGAGGATGTCAGGAAATCTTGAGTTTGATTCCTATCTCCGTCCCTTTTCTTAATCTAAGGTTTACCTTACTCTTTCCAGTGGGTCACGTAAACCGATGCATGGCTCTTGCCGGTTGTATCACATACCCGCGGTTTATCACCAAAGGTGGATTCCTCGTCATAAAAAAAAATGTCTTATCACTCAAACAAAGTCCTAAGTATCTGTTCAACTCGTTACTGCGCTTTTTATTTCTATTAGATTTTTTTTCTAGTACGGAGTATTGTATTATGATGGTTGTTACTACACTTTTTATTTCTATTAGATTTTTTTCTAGTATTGTATTATGACGGTCAGTTCGTCTGTCGATTTATCGCTCTCTCAAATATTAGGTAGCTGTTGTACGTCTAATCTCTCGAATATTTTCTTGTATAAGAAAAAATATTCCTAAGCATCTGTACCAAAACATTATTTTTAAAAAATAAAATAAAATCTTAATAATATACGTAGTAAATTAATATTATAAAATATTAATAAAAGTTACTACCTCCGTCCTAAAATACATAGGCTTTTAGCCATTTGCACAAATTTTAATAAAACACTTCACTTTTAAAAAAACTTCATCATTACACTAACTTTTTTAAAAATTTTATTATTTTTAACACTCACTACACATTTTAACCAATCAAATTCTTTTAAAAAGTCAACAACACACAAATCAATACAAATCATTACAATTCCCTACCTAGAAAACATAAAAGCTCATCTATTATTGGACAAAAACTCACCTCTAAAAACCCATGTATTATTGGACGGAGGGAGTAGTATTTTATAAAGGAAAAGTCTAGGTTTACACCAAGTGTAAACTTAGATTCTTTACACTGCCAATCAAATAGCAAGATTCTCACTCAAAAAAAATCTTAAAAGTAAAATGTAAATTTAAATAAGATTAATGGGTAAAATAAAAAAAAGGTAAAAACACTCTTTCTTCTTCCTCTCAACACTCGTGAAAAAAGGAATGTTGCCATTCTCTCCCCCAGCCCCGAATCTCCACTTGTAAACCGGAGAGATTCAGATTTGAGATTGAGATACATCTCGTGTTATTCCGCTAACCAAATCCACCAACAAACCCGAAAATTTCTACTCCCAGGGAGAGAGGGCGAAAGAGGGAGAGGCAAGGTGTTTTGGCCGTCGGATTTGATGATTCCTTCCCTGAGATGTCGCCGGCGTTGATCGACTCCGGCCTCCGATCTCAGTTTATACCATCAGCGCACGGCAATCGAGGTTAGATTCCGAGCCCTTTGATTTCTTCCGCCTTTTTAGAGACGATCGGGTGTCCACCTTTGACGCCATGAGTCGGCCAGATGATGTTAGCCCTAATTTTCAATTCAGCGCCGCTTCGATGTCAAGGCCGGTGCCTGACAAGGCCGCATTTGGAGCGATCCAGGGACTTTCCAGGCCGCGGATGGCCAAAACTAGGAAATCGAAGCATAGTCGGGTAATGGCCGGCCCTGAGCCTCGTAAATTTGATGCGGCTTTCAATCGATTTCGAGGTGTTGACTTGGATTATTCAGGTGAATCTGTAGTTAACATGGCCGATGATAGAAATTGGAGGGAAAGGGAGTTAGAAATGGGAGGGAGAGGGAGGAAGATGAAGAGTTCCTACAAAGGGGTCTGCAAATTATGGAGGAAAACTGGAAAAGGTTCATAGGGGCTGCCAAGCCGTAGACTGCACAACTCCATATTTGCTTCCAGATTTGCTTTTTGTTTTTCTTTTTAAAAAAAAAAAATTGGATAGGGAATCTTTTGACACTTGTTTGATTTTTATTTGCAGTGTAAATTTTTATCTTTACACTAGGTGTAAATGTATCATGGTCCTTTTATAAATAATGGAGAAGAAACAAGTAGTAAGAGCATCCCCAACAGATTCTCTAAATTTTATTCAAAATGGGGAATCAAAATCCATCTTCTCCAAAAAAAATTTGTGTCAATTCCAACCGGTTCTCTATTTTACAGAATTGAAAATTAATTTTTTAATTATAAATTAGTATTTGGGTTAAATTTCAACCACAGTTTCAAATTAACCATCAACCTCTAATTGAATTTCTGATGAAGAAATCAAGTTTGACATATTTATTAGATCAAAGGTTGATTGACAATAACTCAGTTAAGTATGGAAAAAAAAAAGATAATTGCATACAGTGAATGTACATATAGCCAAGAAAAATGAATTATCAATTATCGACTACATAAATTACTAAATTAGTACTTATCCGATCGATTATCAATTTTAAATACCAAGCAATCAAAATAACCTTTGGAGTCCAATAAGACGACGAAGAGGAAGGCCGCAATTCGACTAGCTGCAAGCGGCAATCTCTCGCACAACAACTGCTTCTGGAAGCCTTTTCTGGCAGCGAGGTTTCGACTGAAGCGCCAAAGCTTGGCGGAGAACGTTTGCTGCGGAAACTCGTCGATTTGGGAGCCCTCTTCGTTGAAATTGAGCACGTAGTCCTCGGATAGTAGCGGAATGCGAAGGTATTGTTGGTCCTCCGGCTTGCCTGATCATCGATATCGTCGATCTTGAAGAAGCAGATAGCACAGTTGATCTCCTCCGGTAGATCGTGGCCTATGTGGCTTAAAGAACGTGGAAAAGGCCGCCTGTAAAAAATTTGGCGTTTGCTGCAGATATAGGGAAGGCAACCTAGTTTTCATACTCCATCCCTATTTTGGAGAATGGATTTGAGAAGTTGTTGGACTAAAAAAAAACCCAATATTCCCCAAATACCCAAAATTCTCCAAAATGGAGAAGCTCTTGGGAATGCTCTAAGCAAACTAATAAGGTGAGAGTGAATATTGCAACTTCTATAGTATTGAAAAACAAGTAGCATCCCTATACTATGTTTGGATTATTTAAACAATATATATTGAAAACATAACTTTTGTAAATATTATTCTAGAAAATTATACTGTTGTTATAATATTATTATATTATGATGGATAAACACTAGAAACCCTAGTTCTCGTGTAAACTCCTATATAAAGGGTTCATTGGAACCCCAATGATATATCAGTTCATTCCCTTCTTCTCCTCTCTATTCTATCTATTATCACAACTGTAGTATTTAGTGCTATTAATTGTATAGAGATAGATTTTACTTTAATGTAGCTAAAGTATTATCAAAATACAAATTTAATTGAGAGTCACTATTTATGGAGTAGTTTTCTTTGTTGAATTAATTTCAAATTTTAAAAGAAAAAGGATTTTCTAATATTGATGAATATTACAGTATATTTTAAATAATCTCATTGTAGTGTTTTCAAAAGAATTACTAAATTAAGATTTATACTATATTGAAGATAAAAAAAAATAGATCAAAATGAAGATGATGGATAAAACAAAAAATTAATGGATTGAAAACTTATAGGAATAACACCTTATGAAAAGTTATATTTATCATTTAAAAATATTTTTTAGAGAAAGATGGAGATTTATCTCAAAATATATACTTCATTGATGATAATAGGTTTGTAACCCAAACAAGTTATGAGAGCATGATCAACTATAATTTTTTATTACCTTATAGGCTCAATAAAGTAAATTCTCGATACCCACTACATATCACTGCCCATGTCTACGTTTTTATGAGGATCCTAGCTATCCAATGTTGCTCTCAAAGTGCTTTGTCTTTGCACTTGACAGCAATACAGCTTTTACAAGCATTAATAATCCTACAAGCCCAAACATTCAGAGCACACGGTTGTCCACGAAAAACAACCTCATTTCTACCTATCCACGTAAAATACACAAGGGCACAAAGAGCTAAGAGTTTTACTAGCCGCGAACCATTGGAGCCAGTCTCTATATTGCCCGAGTGCATCGACATCTCCATCCATTGTCAGACTCTGTCATGTGTGTCTTTCACTACTGGCCACTCAAACGGTCTAACCATAAGTGTGCTTCAGATTCTTCCTCATAACCACAAAGAGGGCAAATCGCTGCAGCTGCACCCTTCCAATGCTTGATGACCCGACCCGTTTGCAGTCTTTCCTTCGCTGCAACCCAAATTACAAAAACCCATTTCTTACATTATGCACCTCTCTAGAGTATATCACCCCAATCAATGTGCTGCTCAGAAAGTCTCAACAGAGAGTACAGTTTAGTCGTAGAGAAACTCTCCTGAGGAGACGCCACCATGTCTTAGGAAAAACTCTCTCCGTTATTAGAAATTCGACTCATATACTGAGTATTAAGGTAAGAGGCTGGAAGATGTTACTTGTTAACTCTCTCCATTGTGCACCTCTATAAAGTAAACTCATTTTTGTAACTACGAACTAAGTTATGTTATTTTTCCACCTACAGCAAACAGAAATCGATTTCATGACAGTAAACCCAATGGAGGAGAGCAATACCTGCTTCGTCGTGCCATCCACACTTAAATCGAATTTGATATCTGAGAAATGAAACAAATTCGCATTACAAAATACAAAAAAATCAAACTCTACAGATTTCGAATATACAAGGCATGCAAATTTCATATTGTATAAACCTAATCTACAAACCCTAAATTCAGATTGTACAAGCCCTAATTTCAATTGTAGAGCCAAAGAACAACAAACCCCTAAATCAAGAAGCCAAAAATCGCCCAAATAAATGCACAAATCCTAATCTACAAGCCAAAGTCAAGAACGACAAACCCTAGCTTTCGAATTTGGGAGATCCCAGATTCCAACAAGCCAAATTCTAGACCGAGGAGAGAAGAAAGACAGAAGAATGACATAAGAGAATAACGGGAGAAGAGAGAGCGTACCTCCCCTGAGCGTAGAGAGAGCAAGCGAACAGATCCAAGAGGAGAACGTGATATCAGTAGCCCCTCAATCCTCGTTATAACTGTCAATTTAAATGCCCGCAGGCTAATCAGCAGTCCGCTGTCTCTCATTATATCTTCCCACAGTCTTATCGGCAATCCGCTACCTCTCATTATAACTGACCGCAGACTTATCGGCAATCCGCTTCCTCTCATTATAAATGTCCGCAGGCTCATCGGCAATCTGCTGTGTATCATTATAACTGCCCGCGGGCTTATCGGCAATTCGTTGTGTATCATTATAACTGCCCGCGTGCTTATCGGCAATCCGTTGTCTCTTATTTTCGTATAAAAAATAAATACATAATATACATTTGTGGAAAAGCGAGATTAGTGTAGTTATTAATTTATTAAAAACAGCTAAATCCGATGCCTGTTATTTTATTTTTGTTCAATGTTTTCGTATTAAAACTAAAAATATATATTTTGCATTTGTGGATAAAGATTTTTAGTAAGTTTAGTTATTAAAAAAAGCGGACCATTAACGAGAGTCTAAATTATTATTTTTAAGTGAACTCGGGATGTTATGATAATTCGATCCCGTTTATATGACCGACTTTTATAATATACGTGAAATAAACATAAGTATAAAAAACGTGAATTATACTTATGTTCATTAATTAAAATAAGTTAAAAACTAAAGAATTATAAAAAAAAAAATAAAGCTGAATTATAACTTTGTCTTATCCGAAAAGAAAATAAAAAATAAATTACAAGGGTAGAGTCTAGTCCTAGAGTGTAGTCTTTTTATAGGAGTAAAAGAAAAAGCTGATCTACCTTTTCTAATTTTCCTTTTTTCTTTTATCATACTTTCAAAATGATTATAAAATACCGTTGGTTAACCCAAATTTTGAGTAAGAGAATCAGCCTCCCATTTAATATCAAACACGTGTTAAACTATATTTCAAACAGATATATATACATCACCATATTCGTGCATATAACCTTTACCTTGCAGAGAATAAAAGGAGAGAGATGGTTGCTCTTTGAGAGTTGTTTTCAAAATGGAAAAGTATAATTAAGAAAAAAAGTGAGTGGGAGTGGTTGACTACTGTAATTTTTTTGGTGGCTTGAATACTGCAGCCGGCGGGTAGTAAATTTACCCCGGGAATTTCACGTGCTGCCTTCATTATTTTATTATTATTATTATTATTTTGAATTCACGTGCCGCCAAACAAATTAGTAAGAACTAGCGTAGTGCCTATATTAATATACTTAGTGTATGCCCCGTTCCCTCCACGGGAATATATCAACACAATATTATAAAACTTCACTTATTATCTATAAAAAAATCCTATTATAAATATAAAAATAAATAAATAAATAAATATGAATTACATTATGATAATTAAACTAATAAGTGGAAATATAAGATTAAAATTAATCTAGATCTAAATAACTCATTCTCCTAAAAAATAATATATATATATATATATAATAACTATGAAATAATTAATTTTGATATAAATAATTCTTTCCACACTAAATAATTGATATATAAACCGTCCATATGCCAAATTTATATATATACCGTCCATTGGAAAGATTATTTATAATCCAGATGAAGATACACTTATATGGCAATTTGTATATCTGTATTTGCCAAATTTATTACTATTGTTGTGTTTAATTATATTGATATAATTATTTCCTTATATAATATTTACTCTTGTATACTATATTCCATCTATTCAATTATATGAATTAATGGTAAAATAAAATAATTATTTTTAATTATATGGATTAGAACTATCTTATTATTTTTATTAGCTTTCCTTTTTGAAGGGAGAAAGTTTTGCGAGATGCACTCACGCACCGCCACGGAGGCAGATTCACTCACATGCCGCCACGCAGGCTTCAATGCATCGGTTTTAGTATATGTATATAGATTTTATAGAAGATATTACCATAATTTATTTACATTATATATTAGATATATTATACTATTATAATAATATGAAAATGATATAGAAAAATAATATAAATTTGGATAAAAAATATAATGCTTATATTATATCAATATACAATATAGGTGGCAAAATGTCAATGTCTCACCTCCCTAGCAGGATCGGGTTTGAGATTTGAAATGCCCGAGACAGGATATAAAAATGTGGCACTCTACTATTATTTTTTGTTGTGTTAATGGATTGGAAAGTAAGACTAAATAATTTGATAGTTCGACTACAAAGTTTAGGTGAATGGAGTTTTAAGAACAGTACGTGAAATGTGGAATACATCAACGGATGAACTGCATGTACAAATGGACGTTGTAAAATGTAAATGTAAATGAATTAAATTAGATGAGTATGCCCCAGTCGGGGTGGCTCACTGGGATGGAGCAAGGGGGGAAGTCAGAAGGTCTCAGGTTCGATCCCTATCTTCGTCCCTTTCCTTGGGTGAGAATCCAAGGTTTGTCTTGCTCCTTATCAGTGGGTCAAGCCAGTCGGCGCAAGCCGGTTTACCTGGTGTGTGGCTCTTGCCGGCTTGGTCACGTGCCCGGGGTAAGGTGGGTTCCTCGTTATCAAAAAGAAAAAAAAAATTGGACGAGTAATGTACTATGGACCACTTTGTAATTTGGATCGGTCTTTCAAGGTTTTGAAAATAAATAAAAAAAAGAAAAAAAAGAGGTGAAAACGATCAAAAGGTAGCACCAGTGCGACGACTCCTTTCTTCCTTCTTTCTCCCAGTTCCAATTCAGTCATCCTCTTCCTTTCAATTTCTATCTGAAAAGTGAAATACACCCTTCCTCAATTTCGATTTGAAATCGATCCTTTCGATATGTCGATCTGAAAAATCAAAGAGAGACAACTCCTTTCTCCCCAGCCCCAATTCAGTCATCATCTTCCTTTTGAAACCCTAAAATCAATTTCTATGGTCTATCCTCCAAAGCTTTCATAAAATCCAGAGATTCGACGTTATTCTTGCAATTAAACTTTGTCAATTTCGATTTGAAAAAGATCCTTCCTCAATTTTGATCGGTCTAAAACCAACATCCCGCAAGCGTACTGTGTCAATTGTAGTAATCAAGTGTCGAATCTCAGGGACTGTGTGAATATCAATTGCAGAACCTCAACTAGATTACTAAGCCAAATAAGAGAAGTGATTTTTGAATGAATAAGAGAATAAGAAGAGGGAAAATAACGAATTGCAAGTGTTTGTGAATATATGATGCGAAACATTCCAGAGTCAGGGTTTACCACAACAATGCATCTTCGATAGACTATATAATTTTCATGCCTGAACAAATTGAAAAGAGATATTTGAAGGTAAACTATCTAAATTCATTATCGCTCAGCTTACGCATCTCGCAATAACTATGTCCGATTCAATCAATTACCACTCAGCTTGCGCTTGTTGTAGATTAATCAATCAAATTGGACTCATCAAGCACTTAGACCCTAGCGAGCAAATCGATCAAACAACTGCGTGCGCGATCCGCATAATCAATTCAAACCTAGGTTGTCTACGATAGTTCAATATCCTCAAGAGAATTAAATAGATTGCTCATAAACAATTCTCAAGTTCAATCCATGTTTTCCAACAACTTTGTCTATGTATCCAATCTCAATTCGCAGCCGGCGCATATTGAACATCAAAAGGATTCCAATCAATCATAGGATTAATCGGATTAAGCACTCATGGATCGAATCAAACAAACAATAGAATTCATTCAGGCAATCATACGCACATGTCTATCTCAGCATCGTTGGGATCACCCTAACCCCAGAACAAGAAAATTAGCCAGACATAGATTCAGACACAATCAAAGAATTCATGATGAAAGAATATAAAACTAGAGTAAAAGAACTTATCTTGAATCTAGCAAAACAAACCTTCAACGAGAAATCTCTGAAAAAGTCTAAAACTCCAATGTCTGCAACTAGCGTTTCTGACGTGAAAAATTTGGACGATCTCTAATCTAACCCTAATTCTCTATATATATTTCTAAAAAAGATCTGAAAATAATCCTAAAATAATAATAAAATATTCCAAAAAGTCGTCCAACAATAGATAAAAGCTGATAAAAAATCCCGAAGTAGTAACGCGGAAAGGAAAGTATCGAGTCGATATTTCAGAGTATCGAGTCGATATGTAGCTACTGTAAAGCAATTTGGCTCGGAATGTGAAGGTATCGAGTCGATACATGTGGGTATCGAGTCCATATGTGAAAGTTCCGGGTCGATACTTTGACTCAGCGTCAACTTCTTGGCTCGATTCCTCCATTTTGCAGGCCGAATTTGCAAAAGTGCTCAACATGAAAGTTGTAGGTATTTGAATCAGCTTTCCAACAAGCTATAGAACGTCTCGATCCGAATTTTGTGGAGCTCAAACGATTCATTTTACTGAGACGTCACCAAGCAGGAATTGTACAAAATATGTCGGTTCGACAATGGGCTCTTCTTAGCTTGATTTCTAGCACTTGAGACCGCTATGCAAGGCTCTTTCGGCGTCCATGAACATCTCAAACTTGGATTCAATGAATCTTATTCCATCTTGATTCCAAATTAACACCGAACAAGCTCCAAATCACCTGAAAACATATGAAAGACAAGTGTAGACATCTATTCTAGAAACTAAACCAAAAATTATATAAAAGACATGCAAACCATATAAAAATGACTTAAAAACGACTAAAAACTATTTCCTATAACACGTAGAATATGATGATATCAAATTTCAATTTGAAAAATTAAAGAGAGACGAAAATTGAACATCGGCATTACTTTCAGAGAATCTGTCCAGCTTTAGGAATAGGAATTGGATGTTGATATGCCCGGGCACTCCAATGATTGATTGTGCAGCTCTATTCTATGGCTGCACTAATCGCCTTACTCCAGCTTGCAAAAGCTAAATTTGCATGATTCCCGTAATATCCTTATATACATATAGGTGGAAAGCTGGAAGCTTCAATAGTTCCCTGCTGAACCCTCTTATAGTGCTATGATTGGGTATTTCAGTCTGTCTCTACTAAAGCGGCTTAGGCCTCAGCCATGATTCTTTCCCCTTACGAAAAATCCTAATTGATCCTATTACTGGAAAAGAACCCTTCCCCTGTCACTCCTATAAAAGCGTAAGAAACTTCCGCCCCCTTGCATAGGTCCTCTTTTTTAGCTTAGCTGTATGCTCATCCAATTGGATCGGAGTCGACTACCCAAAGAATAAAGAATATCAGGTCGAATAAAGGCAACCGGGATCCCAAGAAAGATTATCCAAACCGGAGCCTTATGCAATACAGCTGTTTCCGGCCGACGGTTTTGTGGTCGTCACATTCACTTTAAGCAGTAGAAAGAACAAAAGGCAAAAGGCGAACAGTCCTTGGACTGTTGAACAGAATTCCACCACACTAGAATGGATGGTACAAAGTCCCCCAGCTTTTCATACTTTTGGAGAACTTCCAGCTATCAAGGAGACAGACGAAAAACGAAAATAAAAAGAAAAAAAAAGGAAAGTCTTCGCTCTCCTATTCTAAATGCGATTGCAAAAAGTATAGAAAAAAGAATGATTGATCATAATTTTCCCTTGCCTGACAATTGGACATACATATAGAAAGGAGATTATTGGAGAACCGGCGGGGGATCTAGTGCGTTTATGTGATGTTTTGAAAGACCTGACCATGTATGGATGGCTATGCTAGTGACTATTTCCATCAGGTCTTGCACATTTTACATACTATTACTTATCCTGTGCGATTCCATTTGGTTTGCACAACCAAAAAATTATTCTGAGGGTTTACAAGAAGATCAAAAAATACGGGATTGTATCAAGAATTTTGCTCAACAAAATATGAGAACATCCTCTGGTGTCGAAGGAATTGCACGTATAGAAATTCAAAAAAGAATTGATCTGATCCAGGTCATAATCTATATGGGATTCCCCAAGTTGTGTGGAATAAAATCATCAAATATCTAATAAAAAAGTTTTAAAAATTAACAAAATAAATTTCACGTGACAATCATTCAAAGGAGTTTAGTGAAATTTATTTATTAGTAACATATTGATTTATTATTTTCTGGCTTTAAAAAATCTTCGATAAATAATAATCTGTAAATTTGGAGAAGTTGTTATGATTTGGTCAACAAATTTAAAATATTTTTATTAATAAAAATGATTTTAAGTATATTTATTTTAAATATATATGGGGGTAGGTTAAGCGAATGGCTGCCACGTGGCACTTTCAATGTGAGGCCGCCACGTGTATCATTTGCAGCTGTTTTAGTATTATATTAGATTTTCGTCGTGATATTAATAGAGATTAGCGCATGCTACTTTTACTGCGTAATCCATCTATTCGTCAAAACATTACTATTTATACTCGTTTTTTTAGGAGATAAAAACTATAATAAATATCTAATTTTCTAAATAATTTTTTTTTATCAATTTTATAGTTATTAACTTATTATTAATAAGTACAAACTTGTTAAAAAAAATTTATAAAAGAATGAATATTTAATATAGTTGTTATCATTCTAACGAAGCGTGCGTGAATAGTAAACGATATGTTTTGCCGAACGGATGGAATATTAACTTACGGGTGTTATTCGAGTCGAACGAGCTAAGGTTGGCATGTTCAAGTTTGGTTCGTTTGTAAATGAGCTCGAGCCAAGTTTTTTTTTTTCGAGTTTTAAGTAGTTTTACTTGGTTATAACATGTTAACTTAACGAAAATTTTAGAAATTTCATAGAATTCGAGCTTTGTTCGAACGAGCCGAGCTTTCAACCAAGCTTAAAATTTTGTTCAAGCTCGGCTTGTTTAAATAAGTGAGTGAACTCGAGTCGAGCTTTTTCAAGCCTATCCCGAGCTGAACTCGAGTTATTCAGTTCATATAACTGCCCTACATGCAGTATACCCTCAAAATTTATTAAAATTACTTGCCATCGGTTGCACCATTACTCTCTCTCTCAATCCCCAACCTAAAAAATACCAAGATTCATTGAACCTATGAAATATATTGCTACCTGATGTAAATAGTGTAAATGATGAGCTTGGTTTGTAATAAAGGTAGTCGGTGTTTAGGGGGTTTGTTACAAGCTACTCTGTCTATATAAAGACAGGTCATAAACAGATCTAGACACTTTTGTGAGCTTGTAATCTTCTTGATTTTCTCACTAATGGAAACCGGTGGTTTGATCTTCCTTTAATGGAGATTTACTAATTGCTCACTTTCTCTTGGATCCTCACGATCACAAAATACTTCAAATGGTATCAGAGCGGGAAATTCCATGATTTCCTGATTTTTCCGCAAATTCGATCTTGTTCTTGTGTCGTTCTTGAGTTTTTTTTTTTGTGTTTCTGCGACCGGCTTCTCTGTTTTCGAAGAGATGGCCGATGATTTTGACATACGTAGAGATGGCGTCGTCAACCCGATGACTAATGATCCATTGCAGTTGGCTTCTTCGGACAACCCCAGAGCTCAGTTGATCGGGGTAAAATTCAATGGATCGAATTTTTTCGGATGGTGTAGAGGCGTGCGAATGGCGCTCGGTGCTAAGCACAAATTGGGGTTTATTGATGGATCGGTGCTTAAGCCGCCATTAACGCCGGATCTGTTGCCAAAGGAGGCGATCTTTGAAAGGTATGGTCAAAGCAATGTGCTTCTCCTTTTCCATCTCAAAAGAACGTTGTGTTCTAGTGTTCAAGAATTGTTGTCTATAACTGAGTACTATGGGAAAATGAAAAAGGTTTGGGATGAGATACAATCTCTGGAAGGCATTCTTGAATGTGCTTGTGGTGCGATGAGTAATTGTTCGTGTCAGATATTGAAGAAACTTCTGGATGTGCAGGTTCATGATCGGTTGTTACAATTCCTCATGGGTCTGAATGAGGGGTATGAATCAGTTCGAAATCAGATCTTGTCCATGGACACTTTGCCGGCTGTCAATCGAGCCTTTTACCTGGTTTAGCAGGTTGAGAAACAGAAGGTTTTCACAAGCATGAGTCAATCGACTCAAGAAAGCAGTGCTTTAGCTGTGAACAGGGGTCATAATCAGTATGAGTACAGAAAGGATAGCAAGAAGTATGACAACAAAAACAAAGGAGATAAGGGAGACAGGAAATGCAATTTCTGTAATCAGAAAGGGCATCTTATGGAGCAGTGTTTCAAGCTCCACGGCTACCCTGAATGGTTCATTGAGAGGAAAAAGAAAAAAGGGTCAAGAATGGCTGCAAATGTGGACTCGGGGCAGTTCTTGGATAGTCCGTTTGAGGAGGGATCATCATCCTCCATGAATGAGGTCAAGCTGAGTGCGAATGAATGGATGCAAAATGATGAAGGTTATGAAGGGTAAGGAATCTATATCAGAAAGTGTTGTGAATTTTGCTGCTATGAAGAACAAGGGCAAAGAGCCTATGAGAGACTATGACATGAATTTTGCAGGTATGGCTCGTGTTGTAACTCTTAATTCTACTTCTCTAAATGCTTTAAGTATAAGTTTTTTTAATGAGAACATCAGGTTGAAAGTATGGATAGCTGATTCAGGAGCTACTGATCATATGGTATATGATCCGTGTATTTTACTGAACAAGAAAATGCTTGAACATCATGTTTTTGTTAAGTTGCCTGATGGGAGAATTAATAGTGTCAGTTGCTAGTACTGTTGTGTTGTCTGATACGATTGTATTACATGATGTGCTATTAGTCACCGGGTTCAAACAGAATTTATTATCAATTGGCCAACTCTTGGATGTTGGTGTGCATGTGATTTTTGAGCAAAAGGATGCTTTATGGGAAGGATTAGCAATGGTGAGGTTTTGCACAGGGGCATCAGAACAGGGAATTTGTTTTTCTTTTTTGCTTCTGATTTTAGTAATTCTAAATGCAGAGAAGCCAAAGCATGTACATCTGTTAGACAGAATAAAGAATCCCTTGATGTAATGCATCCTAGATTGGGACATGCTTCGATTTCCAAAATGAAACTCATTAGTGTTTGTAATTGTTCCAGCAATGAGAAGTTTTTTGTGAAACTTGTGTCTCTGCAAAAATGACTAAGTTGCCTTTTGGTAGAAGTCAATCCCTTGCCAAGAGGAATTTTGAATTGATCCATGTGGATCTTTGGGGGCCATACAAACATGTTGCTAGGTCTGATGCTCGATACTTCTTTACTATAGTAGATGACCAAAGTCGAGCTACTTGGACTTTTTTGGTGCAAGACAAACTACGAATTTGTAAGTGATAGGCTCAAAACCTACTCCCACAAGTGTATGGGATCGGTTGTAGTATATCAAGGTGTCGAACTCAGGGACTATAGGAGTATTAATCGAATCTTTGCAACCAGCCGACTAAGCATCTCAATATCAACTGTCACTTTGTAAGGGAGAAGGTTCAAGACGGTCTCATCTACACTCAACACGTCAGTTCCCTCACACAGCTCGCTGATCTTATCACAAAACCATTGGGGGAGCAACAACATGTGAGTTTGTCTTCCAAGTTAGGACTTGTTCGTATTCCTCCAAGTCCAACTTGAGGGGGAAATATGAAATATATTGCTACTTGATGTAAATAGTGTAAAGAATGAGCTTGATTTGTAACAAAGGTAGTCTGTGTTTAGGGGTTTGTTACAAGCTATATAAAGACAGGTCACATATAGATCTAGGCACTTTTGTGAGCTTGTAATCTTCTTGATTTTCTCACTAAGGAAACCGGTGGTTTGATCTCCCTTTAATGGAGATTTACTAATTGCTCACTTTCTCTTGGATCCTCACGATCACAAAATACTTCAAACAACCCAATTTCTTCAACATATAAATTGGTAGATTCTGTTTATCTTTGATTTTAATTTGTCCGGTGCAATTTTATTTTACCTGCCAACAATGAAATTATTGCTGAAAAAAGAGATGATATCTAATTGATCATCACTTGTAGTATTTTACTATATCTCAGTGGATGGTTTCGAAGGCAGTGGAAGATGACGACGAACAGATCTTCGGATTTGATTTGGAACTTGGAAGGTAAACTTGTTTTCTTTTTTCACATAAAGTTTTGCAATTTTTTTATTCTTTGTGTGCGCATTTTGTTAAAATTGTTACACCTTTATAAAATTTACTCCTAAAAGACTAAATTAGGTCAAGGGATTTACATAAATCAAATAAACTTTACATTATCAACAGTTTGCAACTTTATGAAATTTACTCATAAATCACATAAATTAAACACATTCAGATTTTTTTTAAGTGTCAATTTAATATTATCCCACTTCCAATCAATTAGAGTTATAATCAACATCACATTCATCTAATTCTTCTCCAAAATTCCAAAAATCTTAAATCCTATAAATAATAAAGGTTTTTTGTGTGACAAAATTAGATTTACTATACTTTAAGAGAAAATGACACCAAATAGACACAATTTTGGGCCTATTTACAAAAAAAACCCTAGCATGTCCAATAATGTACCAAATAGACCCCTCTACCCCAAGCAAAAAAAAAATTGTCGGTAATTTGGCACTGTGGAGAACCGGGTGTAGTAGGTGGGCATGCGGGAGTTTTAAAATCAAAACGAGGGAGAGAGAACCGTCATTCCAGATTGAAGCGAGAGAGAGAGAGAGAGAGAGAGAGAGAGAGAGAGACGAAAAACCAAAACCAGAGGAGAGGTTGAAGGAAGCGACAGGAGGAAGGAAGCGGTTGAAGAAGGGCGATTTCACCCAGAACGCTACCAAGGAAGAAGGAAGAGGTTGAAGAAGAAGGTAAGCAATTGTGGAGATGTGTTTTGAGTTGCGATTTTGGGGTAATGGGGGTGCGGTTACTAGCGGTTTTGTGAAGAAATTGAGTAAGGGGGGTGCCATTGCAGTTGCCTAGTAGTCGATGAATGAAGTAGGAGGGGTTAGGGGTGCCTTTGAAGAGCCGATTTTGGGGAGTTGGGTGCGATTAGGGTTTGTGGGTGTCGGGAAACGGCTGGGTAAGGGTTACGTTAGGGGATGTTGGGTAAGAAATTGGGGACAAAAGGGCAAGGAGGGGGTCGGATGGGTAGGGAATCCACAAGATTGGGGGTAATCGGTAAGGCATGTCTGCACATCTGGTAGGACATATTATCGAATGTTGTGTCTGAAATTTTGGTAGCAGAATTCGTAGGACTGGGTAAAGAAATTGGCAGGATAAATTTCAACAACTGGTATGCCGAGTGGGGGGTAGGAATTTTTGGTGGATTGGTTATGTAGTGTTGAAACTGTTAGTGCCCACCAAGTGTCTGATGAAAAGCCTATATATATGATTAATATTTGGTGATTTGGTTGTGGTGAATCTCCTTGCCTATATGTTGTGTTGTGAAGGAGGTAAAATGAACCAAACTTGCCTGAAATGCGAAATTGGTAGGACAGAAGAGGATAGCAGCAATGGTAGGATAGGAAAATGAAGTTGGTAGAATAAATTTACACTGTTGGTATGACAGATTAGGTGACCTGAATGTCTGAATTTATGTGTGGTGATTGTGTAGCAGGTACCCCCACTTTAAACATCATATAAAATGACGAAGACATGGAACAAGAAAGCCCGTGCAAGACCAAGCAGCCAGGGGGTAAGGAAACTGAGGTAGTTACCTGGTTGTGGTTGTAAAGGTTGGGAAAAAATGTTTAAATCTAAGATTGTTACATGTTTTGCAGGTTGTACTGGCTGTTCCAGAGACACAACACTTCTCAGAGAGGGCGTTGTCCCATGCAAATTTCGAGCTGTTGGAAGGCATGGACCTCAACATTGACCGGGATGATTACCAAGCCCTGACCAAGAGCCAGTTTGGGGGCGTTGTCAAGATGGGGTCGAGAAACAAATTCTCTGCACAGTTGGTACACTACTGCCTTCTCTGGCAATTGAAGACTCGGAAGACACATGAGACGTGGTACTCCCTCCAGAGGCATCACGTGGGATTCTCTCTTCATGAGTTCGCGCTGATAACGGGGCTCAACTGCTCACCCCCTAGTGATGTCATGGAGGGCGACCACAAGGAGTTCATTTACCAGCTTTTTAAGAAGGAGAGGGTGTCGTTGAAGGATGTCGAAAGAGCGTGGGCCCACGAAAAAGAGACGGACTCGGGGTCCCTGATGAAAAAGTACAAGCTTGCCCTCCTAGTCATAGTGGAGGGCATTCTGTTTGGGTTGGAGAAGAAGACGCAAATAAGGGGGTGGGTTGTGAAGCTGCTGCTGGAGGAAACAAACCGTTTTCTGGAGTTCCCTTGGGGAAGGCTGGTGTAAGAGAGGCTACACGAAAGCCTCAAAGGGACGTTGATGGACATGGTGGTTGCAAAGAGTCACTTGAAAGACAGGCCGACCTATGCGCTCTAAGGGTTCCCCATGGCCTTCCAGGTTAGTGAAGTTTTACAATATGTTATAATTCTTTTCCAATTGTCAATATGTGTTGGTGTGACATGCCAAATGGATATTTATATCCTACCAATGGGGTATTTCTATCATACCAAATGAATATTTATATCCTACCAATGGGGTATTTGTATCCTGGCAAATGGAAAATACAATCTTACCAACTATCTTAATTTGTCGTGCAAATTGTGTTCTAATATGTTACCATATTGTCTTTGCAATTGTGGGTGTATGAGACCTTTCCAGAGATTGGGAATAAGTTCGGGCGTAACATCGACGACACCATCATCCCGAGGTGTCTGAGATGGGAAACCCCAAACAGCCACATCCGATATGAGAACGTGAAGTCCTTCCTGAACCTGGACGCCCCCGCCGACGACTTCATAGATGAACACGTTCGGCTCGTGAAGCCAGAGCCCATCTTGCACCCAACCCACAAGGAGAAAGATGTCCACCCGCATTCCTCGTACAAGAAAGACTCTCCAGACGTCTTCTTTGACCAGATTGTGGTCGAGCACATGAGGGCCCGGAGAGAGAAGCGACGTCAAGAGGATGCCACTACTGGACCCAGTCAGGGAACCAGCCAGTCAGGGTCAGACGCGTCGAGCATCGGTTTGGAGGCCCGGATCGTGGCGAAGGTTGAGGCCATCTGTAGGGGCATGATGGTGGAAATGGGGAGCAGGTTCAAGGTGCTTGAGGAGAGGATAAGTAAGGTTTCCAGAGATTGTAAGAAGGCTTTATCTCAGAGGGGCGACAAGGGCAATGTAAGTGCTTCTTTGGCCATCAGTTCTCTTAGGAAGCAGCAATGGTATGACATATATGTGCAATTGGTAGGATAGTGTTGATGTGTTGGTATACCATAATATGCAAAATGGTATGACATATATGTGCAATTGGTAGGATATTGTTGATGTGTTGGTATACCATAATATGCAAAATGGTATGACATATATGTGCAATTGGTAGGAAATTGTTGATGTGTTGGTATACCATAATATGCGACTGAATGACTGCATCCCCTTGCAGGAGTATTTGTCTTTGGTTGACGATGACGTGGAGAACGATGGTCATAAGGATGACGAGGAGCTGGTGGACAAGAAGACTGACGAGGTGGCGGATAAGGATGTTGACAAGGAGGCTGAGAAGGTTGAGGACAAGGCGGAGGAGAAAGAAGACTTGAACACTAATCACAAGGGGTCGGGCAAGGAGGAAGAGAAGGTTGAGGATAAGACGGAGGATAAAGACGAGATGAACTCTAATCACAAGGGGCAGGGCAAGGGCACTATTGATAAGGTTGAGGAAAAGGTCAACGCGTCTGCAAAAGAAAGAGGTCCAGGACAAGGCTTCCACCGAGGACGACGACGATAATGACAAGGGTGAGAAGGTGGACAAGGCTGCTGAGCAAGGTGTCGAGAAGGGGGACAAGGTTGAGGATGAGTCGAAGAAGGGAGACAAGGGTGGGGACGTCAAGGGCAAGGAGGCTGTCAAACAAGCTGCAGGGGAGGGTTCCAATGGTGAGTCTGATCCAGATGCCGGGGAGGAAAAGGTAAAGCTTACTTGTTGGCAGGATAGGTTAACCCTTTTGGTAGGATAGATGTAGCTATTTGGTAGGATATCAAATTTAGCTTTTTTGGTAGGATATAATTAGCTCTTTTGGTATGATATATTTACCCTTTTGGTAGGATCTATTAAGCTGTTTTTGTAGGATAATGACTGTTGTTTGAAAATAACTCGGGTGTGTGTTTGATTGTTAGGAGACGAAGCCGGAGCTGAGGAGAGGCAAGCGCAATAGGAAGCAACCATCCGGATTAGGGGACTGCGTGGTGACTCAACCCTTTAAGCGGGTCAAGAAGGGTGCAAAAGTCAACGTGTCCAACCACTGACGCGGCTGCAGAGGGGATGGTCACGGATGCGCAGAGAGACGAGTTCTTGGCGTGGCTGGAGAAGTTCCGGCGCAGGTGAAGGGCCCTGATGGGACCCAATTGAACAAGGACTTCTTCAACGCCCTCATCTCACCCGGCGTATGGACATCCACCGAGGTACGCATACATTCCACCAACCACATGTTTCCTTATTCACTTACGTCATGGGATTAACGCTAATGGGAATATGGAACTTACCCCAAAACGCAGCACCTCCAGCAGTCCTTGGTCCTGGTACGGAAGGCATTGGACGCCCGGGATGGTGACAAGAAGTCGGGCATCCGGCATCGTCGTGCTCGACCCCTACTAGCAGGACGCAGTGGTGAAACAGTTGGACGCACTGGACGGGGATGTGAGCCGCGTTACAATTCGCAATGTGTCGAAGGCGTTGCTGAAGTACTTTGCGGGGACACTTCCTGACAACCACGGCAGGACCTGGTCGGTGGCGAACGTCAAAATCTTAGCGCCTTGGAATTACAAGGCCAAGCACTGGATTGGGCTCGTCATCGACCTTGTAAGGTGGAACATTGAAGTGCTGGTCCCGGTGGTGATGCAATTTTCTATGGAGCCGTGCCAGACACACCGTCCATGTCCCCAACGCTCTCACCATATCCCGCACTATCAAGATCCCCCGGAATGAAACCTCATAAGTGTCTCTTCTCTCGTGGTTTATGTAGTTCTAGAGATACTGGTAAGATAGAAGAAACGTAATGGTAGGATATAATCCAACCAATGTTAAGATTAAATGATGAAAATGGTAAGATGTAATGAATTTATGTTGTTTAATAATCCCTTCTTGTGCAGTGGTGACTATGGAACGTACGTGATCAGGACGTTGCAGCTGGTGGGAGAGGGCGTAGATACATTCAAGACCGTCAACGACGAATTTATTGTGCCCTACCGCCAATACTTGGCACTCTCTATACAGCGCAACGCTTTATAGGTCTCTCCCCAAACTGTCGTCGTCCGTCGTATATGGCTTTTGGTTCTGTTAAGACATTATCAACTGGTTTGTGATGTTGTTGTATTGTGATGTTGTTGGTTTGGAAACTTAAGGCGTTTGAAAACTTTGGTGGTGTGGAAACTTATGTTTGTTTTAAAACTTATGTTGTTGGTTGTAATGTCTTTTGTTGACGGTTAAAGTGTTGTGATTGTAATGGTTTGAACTGGTATTTATGCTTCTGTTCAATGTTTTTGGTGTTAAGTTTATGTTTGCATCAATTGTAGCATTGGTAAGATAATACGATCATATTGAGCAGATATCACGAAACCTTTGGTAAGATATAAACAACATATTTGTAACCTTTCAATTTCATAATTTAAAGGAAGGATGACAGTACACTAATGGTAAGACCAGTAGAAACTAATTGGTAGATAAATACATGATATTGGTAGCACGAATAGAGAAATACCTAATATATCCGATAATTCATGACAGTGCCCAAAATATGACATCCATTACAAGTGTCCATTACAATTAGTCCCCTAAATTCCCCATAATATAAGACACATGGCAAAAATACTGTCGCAAATAGAAGGGTCACCAAAATATTGTAGCTTGTATTGATGACTTCCCAAAATAACTCCGTCAGGTGCCCTGAACGTCCACGAAATCACACTACTGTCAACGACGCTTTGACCCCCTACCCTCGCCCTTGGACGGATAGCGCTTGGTCTTCGGCCTTCCCGACGCACGCTTCACCACCAGGGGCAAGCAAATTTTCAGAGCATGCGCGTCAAGCCTCTGCCCTGTATAGAGGATGAAAGAGGGAGTATGGGTCGATCCGACGGACCTTGGCCACGGCGATGGCATTGGCACAAGGAATCTGGTCAATTTCAAAGTGCTTACATGTGCAACTCCGAGCGGACAGATTGACCAGCCATGCGGACAGCCCTTTGCGGACGTCATACTTGTGTTCGCTCAAAGTCTTCACCTGAACAGATATAGACTGCATAGCGTTTTGCCTCATGACGGTCTCCACATGGTTAGTCATAACCTTGTCAGGATTGGAACTTAGCTCCCGGCGCTTCACGAACCACCCACCCACGGTGTTTAGTATGCTGTCCATGAGGGCGGTGATGGGCAGGTCACGAGGTTCAAGGAATACCGAGTTCAGGCACTCGACATGGTTTGTGGTGGTGATGTTGAACCGATTGGCGGGATAGAAAGCCCGAGCCCAGTTGGAGAAATCCGCCATCTTAATGCATTCAGCACCAGTGGGCAACTTCTGTTTGAATGCGTCGAAGTGCCCATTGAACTCCGCAACGGTGTACGCATTTACCATTAAGAAGAAGAGTTTTTGCAGCCTACCCGCCTTGTGATAAGCCTTCACATTCTGAAAGAGATGGAAAGTGCAGCGGCCATGCTTTGCGAAGTCATAACTCGCTCGAAGTCCCTTGGTGATGCTCATGTGCCTGTCGCTGACCCACACCACATGGATCTCATCCGGGACCACGCGTTTCATTTGACAGAAAAAAAACCAAGGATGCATCATTCTCCTCGTCGACAATGGCAAATGCAACGAGGTAAATGTTGTGGTTTGGGTCTTGGGCAGTCGCAAACATCAAGCAACCACGATACTTCCCCTTCAAGAAACTTCCATTCACTGAGAATACCTGCCAATGTCAAGCCATTGGAAACAGTAAGATGTAATTTGTTTATTGGTCGAATCATAGGACACAATTGGTGGGATCATAATAGGTAGGATGTACTGTGACCATTGGTAATAAGTTTAATGGAAGGATACATGTAGACAATTGGTATGATGAAATGTGCCATTGGGTAGGATAATAAAGTTGCGAGGACGTACCTGTCTGAGGTGTGGGATGTTGTCCGCCAAACCCCCAACCTGACGAACGCATACTTGAATTGCTGGTTATCATCACGGACTAAAGTGGTTATGGTCCCAGGGTTTGCTCGCTCAAGCATGTAAAGGTATGAGGCCATACGATCGTAGCTCTCTTCGTGGGTCCCGTATAAGCCGTGAAATACCCCAAATTATTTTTGGGATATTTCTTTAAATAATATTATACTATACTATGTGAATTTGGGAAACCAATAAATTCACATAAGATATATAATATAAATTAGAATAATTATATTATTCTAATTTTATCGTCTAACCATTCTTGCTATTTAATTTATTTAATTTATAAAGTTAAATTAAATAATTTCATTCCGCTAATATATAATATCCGTATATATGTATAATATATAGTCGAAACCATACCTATTTTATTTTCTACAAGAGAAAACCCAATAGAAAAGACCTATTATTTCTAGCCCAAATTAAGGCCCGCTTATTTTTTTTTTACTAAGGTAAAAATAAAAAGAGGGGATCTTTTACCTTTTTCTTCCTTCCTAAGTACGTATCTTCTATCAGATAATTCCAAAGGAAATTATCTCCACTCTCAACCCTCAGCCGAGATCTCAGGGATTGAAACAGATCAACCCTTTTCTCCTTATCTGATTTCAATCCCAGACCTATATATATAGAGGGGAGAGGTTCCGTTGTTTTCATCAATTCAAAGCAAGCACCTCCTCTTCTCTTGAATCCACTGCGAGAGCAGCCCCGTCGCCGACTTCCCTGAGCACCGCCAGCGTCCTGGGCCACCGGAACCGCAGCCACTGCCCCGCCTCGCCGGACGCACGCCCAGGAGCAGAGGTCCGAGCCCACTGCAGTGCACCATCGCCGAGACGCCGACGACCCGAGTCGCGAGCCGCCTCCACAGCCTTCACCACCAAGAACCCCTGCAGTGCAGCCTTGCCGGAGAAGAGCCTCCCGTGACAGCCGGCCATCACCGCCGCTGCCAATCGACGCCGGAGGAAAGCAGTGCCAGCCCGTGTGCCCGCGTCTCGAATTTCCTTGTTCGAGTGCTGTTGCTGCCCATCGTCGAGCCACTGCAGCCGATTGCCGCCGCCAAGCCTTGCCCGATCCGCCGCCGATTGGGGCCCTCGACTTCGCCGCTTCCAATCGCCGCCTGCAATCATCGCCGAAGAAGTCGTCATTGTCCTCGCCTCTGTACGTGATTCGAAGAAGAAACTGATTTGGGTTTTCAATCCCTTTTGTTCTAATTACAAGAATGTCCCCTGTTTTTATTCCAATTTTCGTTTTTGGCCCTTATTTAATTATTTATTAAGTAAAGTGGCCAATATTTCTAATTTATTCAATTCTTGCCCATTTCAGTGACACCAAGAAATCTCGAAGCACTCACGCCGGATTCCGCTCCTAAGGAATTCATATTGGTATATAATATTTAACTTTATAGAATTAATTCAATTTTAAATTGGGTTAAGTAAAGTTAATTTTCTAAAATATCAATATTAAATTTCCTTTTTTCGTTGGATTCGATAGGTGCTAAAATCTCGCCTGGTTGTCATCAGTTGATCATCGGAAATCAAGGCAAGTGATTTCGTTCATCGCCCTTTGCGTGTTTCGTGATTATTTTTGACGTGCCTTTTTAAATTCTTCCGTGTCGAATGCGGCCCTGTGGCCAATTTCCTTGCCAATTTTGATAAATTGCATACCCGTCTGCTTGATGTAATTTATCTTTTTAATCATAAATTGGCATGAGTTAAATTAATGGGCAATTATTAAAGTAATTATAGTGTTATAGTATTAAATGTGATTTGTTTGTTTATAACTCGAGATAAGTAAAGGTTGTCCATTTCTTCTTCCTAAAGTGCATGATATTCCGCTTGTTCTTTCATGCAAACTAGTAGCATGTGATAGTAAGACCCTTTGAATTATCCATGCTTGTCCCTATTTGATTTAATGTCGTTATTATGATCACCTAGTATAAACTGTTTATATATGATAAGATAGGCACCATGTGATGCTTAGTTGTGATATGTTAAAATGCGCACCACGTGATGCGAGTGGCTTTATGCCTTTGGCAAGTTATGCAGTAGACTGACTTGCAGGTTGTGGTTCGTTAAGCCACCGCCTTACAAGGTTTCATGAAACACCATCCCGGAATGCATTCTCTGCGGGATGATAAAACAACGATCTGATGTAGGTCGTGGTCCTTGTTAAAGGCCCGACTGGTACCACGTAGTATTATTATTATCGTTATCTTTATTATTATCGACTGTTAAATAGGTGATCATTTCAGTTATTATACTTATCTGCCTCGAGTATAATTCCATTTCTTATCTTATAATCGATCGATATGATCATCCGAGTCATGTGTGAATTTTTATCCTTTTTATTCAGTTTCTACTATAAATATTCGTGTCATTCCCTTAACCTGAGACATACCGTTTTATGGTCACTGTAAGGTTAAAGTCTGAACATTTTCCTTATCATTTGCTAGTCTTAATTGTACTAACCATCCTATTTATTGGATGGCTGGTGTCCTTCGTTCTCACGAAACACCAGACCATATTCCACAGGTCTAGTGCAAGCAGCGGAGCAGGAGAGAGTTAAAGAGCAGACTGTCATTTATTAAATATTTTCACTACAAGTTTGAACCTCAAAAAGTTTCCGCATCACTACTTTCATTTCAGTTATTTTGGGAAGTTACTCATGCCTTATGTTTTTGGTACTCTTATTATTATTATGATCAGATATTTAAACTAAAGAATTTTATTCACTTCCGCATATTCTATTGTATTTAAATTATCATCTTGTTTATGGGAGCATGGTTGCATGTCCCTATAAGCCTCAGGTGAATTCAAAGACATTAAAGTCTGCGGATTCACTGGCGCTGTAACATCCCCTTGGAATTTAAAAGGGGGTGTTACAAGCCGTCCCTTGCGGCTCCCTTCGCCCTGAGTGCCTTCCAATAGCTGCAGTCCACGTCCGATCGAGACTTCATCATCGTCCTGATCTGACGGGGAACCAGCTCATTTCCTGACCCACCGAAACTACAAAGATGCGAACAACGAGTTACACCAAAAAAATCCACCAACACATAGTACATAGACGAAGAACAAGACGTCGATTTAGGAACTTACTCGGACACCAAACTCTGCCCCATCAGCCTTGGAAGTGTGTGCATCCACGAACTTACGAACCGCCCACTTCTTAGTTTCCCGATACGTTGATGCCCGACAGTACCATGAGCAGTTCGGTTCGGGGCATACAACCACGTACGCCGTTGTTGTCGATCACTTCACTTGGATCGCGAAGCACCCGCTCAAAGCTTCCCACTTCACTCTGGACTGAATGGCAGCCTTTGTATCGAACAACTCCCCCTCACGTAACTCTTTCACACTCCCGAGGGTCTCCGAGTAGAGGAATGAACTGAGCCACGTCCTCTTCCACTTGCTCCAACGTCAGCAAAGGCTGTTTGTGTCCTTGGTACGACCGCTTGTTGTTGCAGGAGGATGGTCAAGTATGAAATATAAATAAAATATAAAGCAAACTGACTCCCTGTGTCAACAAATAAATATAAGACTTCCTCCCGTTGTAGTAGAAGGTAGTCACTAGTCTGGATCGTATCCACGAGGAAGCGTGTCAGCGCCCGCCTTTTCAGTTTCAGAAACAATGCGAATTCGACCAGAAGAGTCATCGACTTCGAGTAAGTTACTCGATTTCGACCACCCTGTCGACTAAAACAGAAAGTAGAAACGAACAGAAAGCGAAAACAAAAGCGAAGTAATCGATCTCGACCAAATCAACTCGACGTCGACCAAACTTTCCTCGACGTCGACCAAAACTTGTCAATCTCGAGTAAAAACAGATACTAAAATCGTAACTCTTCGCAAGACAGAACACGAAATTGATGAAATAAAATCAATAAACTAAAGACTTCCAAGATCAGGGTATCAACACCACAACGATAACCATGTAAAATAACACATAAAGGCATAAAAGATCATGCTTTTCATCAAATAACCTTCGTTATTAACAAATAGAAAGATAGAGGCTTTCACATAAACCCTTATTGTTACTAACCCTTATTCACATAATTAATCCAAGTTGTATTAAGATCACTTTCACTTCAATAACACAAACAAGGATCACCTTCAACTTTCGCAAAAGAATCATGCTCATAGGGATAGAAGACGAAATCGCATCAAAAGATTGTACCTTTACCACATCACCTTACATGGCTACCGTCAGGCTCACCCCGACCCTAGAAGTTGGGTGACTACTCGCTCTTCATCATGAATAAACTCATCAAAGATTTCATGAAAAAAAATTGCATTGAATAAACTAAATAAGACTTACAACCAATCGAAGTCAAATCCGCTCTCGCAAAACTCCACTCCAATCGGCCACAACTCTCTCTCTCCCTACTCGATATCTCTTGAATTGGAACTAAAATTGAATGCCTAGAAAAAAGCCCCTAAGGCTTTGATTATAATGTTCATTCCCTAGCTAATCTAGGAAAGAAATATATATCTATATCTAAACTTTCTATCTAATAACATTAAGATCAAACGTGGAAATAAAATAATTATATCTAAAAGGAAACTAGAACTAGTGTGGATAGATCCTTCTTCTCTTGATAGATCTTGATGTGGATGGATAGAATTCCACATATCTTCTCTTGTAAGCAATTCTATCTTCTCGGACACAACTCGATTTCGGACTCGGACTGCTCGACACGACTACTCGACGTCGACCAAAGTCCTCGAAATCGAGTAGGATTTCTGTCCTCGGATCGCACTCGAGCTCGAGCAACTTTTGGACTCGTCGACTTTGCTCGACATCGAGCAGTTTACTCGACATCGACCAAGACTGGGCTCCTCGAGTGGCTTCTGCTCGACTTCTGGATTTTGACTTTGTTTTACTCGACATCGACCAAAGTTGGTCGACATCGACCAGACTTGTCGAGTTGATCTTTCTTGTTCTTTGCTCGATTTGTCCTGGTTCCGCTGCTCCTTGACCTTGGACTTTCTGTAGTTGACTTCGAGCTTTCCGTCCTCTCTCTGAATCGCTATCAAATGCCTCGATTTCTGCGAAATTAAACAGAAACTAGTGTAGACTCCATAATTTGGCAAATAAGCATAAACTACACAGATTATGTACTATTCTAGCCCAAATGTATTAAATGCATGCAGAAATTGATATAAAAGTAAGTTCAAAACATGGCAAATTAGGCTCACAACACCGCTCTATCTCTCTCAGCGCTGCCTCTGCATCCTCATCCCACGATTCAGAGGTCTCGTTCGGCCTCCCTCCTTCCTCCACTTTAACGGGAAAACCACCGGCAATCATGTCATCGTCGGAGCTTTTTACGTCTATTATGTCCTCCAATCCGTGGGGGGGTAGGACGTCAACATCTTCATCGCTATCGATGATCACCACTTGCTTTCCGCGTCGAATGGCATCAGACCTACTCATGTCGCCACCCTCCTCTGGCGGATGCACTTTGTGAAGCTGTCCCACTTCTTCGCTCTATCCGACCATTATATTGTCATCCATCCTACCAGCTTCGTCATCCTATCCGACCATTACGTTGTACTCCATCCTACCAATACCAGATTGTATACCACTCTCAGCAAGCCCCCCCTGCATCCCACTCACGCTGTCCTTTGCAGTCCTACAACAGTCTCCCTCCCCCGCTACACACTCAGCACACAGGCAGGCCCCTCTAGTGTCACTGCTAAGGTCATCCAACTTCCCTTTCTCCTCGATCGAGCCTCGAACCTTCTCATCCGCCCCTCCGCCTCCATCAAGACCATCTTCCAAGTCTTCTTGCGTGCTGGGAGGCCCGGTTAGGAGTATTTCCCCTGGGGTGGGAGACGAGAGGTCTTCAGCCCCGTCGGAATCTTCCGGCTGATGTTCACTGGAGGGTGTGGAAGGGCTTGTCGTTTTCATCCGTAAGGTGGCGTGCAGTACTATTGGCCATGCTCGTGTGTTGGATTTAGTGTTGTAGAACTTGTAGCCTTCAATATCATCGTCATCCCGGACCCGAATCGGAGTGGCCCGACCCATCGAAGGAGGGAGGTAGGTGAGCTCAATGTCGTACAACACCATGTCCATGTCGAATTTGGAAACTATCTTCTCCTTCAGTTGGTCGTAGAAAATATTCTGTGGCACCACCATTGCTGCAGTACGTGCCTCTCCCTTGAAGACTAAGCTCCCACTCCCGGGAGCCCACCAACCGCCGAACACGACATTGATACATACCCTATCACCTGGGATACATCACGGGAAAAGAGTATCAACCTAGGGGGTAGTTCTGATATAGTAAAGGGGAACAACTACAAAGGAAAGGTACAAGATGACTTACCCATCGCTGCCACTGCCACCAACAAACTTCTTGCACTTTTCCTGGAATGGGAAGACAGTTGAACACTATTGGCAGGCCGTAACTGCACTATTGGTAGGATGACGACTTTATCATTTCCTCGGATGCACCTGTGGCTTTTCCCCCGTCCTTTCCGCTTTTCTCCTGCTCTGCCTCACTTTTTGCAGGGCATGTTGGGGTGTTTCAGATCCTCGTCTCAAGCTTACATATGTGCTTGAGGAACACCTATTAATGCAATGATTGCATTTTCCCCTCATAAATGCCCCCCCTTCCCCCCAATGAAGAACCCCGTTTTGGCGCCAAAATTACACTGACAGCCCGCCAAAACAGCTACGGTCAATCCCCTCCAAACGATCTCCAAAATCTCCCGGTATTGTAGGACATGTTTACCCTATTGGTAATCCAAATATCTTATATTGGTAAGACAAATGTATCATATTGGTATGACAAATGCTCTCTCTTTTCCCCCAATGAAGAACCTTGTTTTGGCGCCAATATTACACTGACAGCCCGCCAAAACCGCTACGGTCAATCCCCTCCATTTTATCTCCAAAATCTCCAGGTATGGTAGGATATGTGTGGCCTATTGGTAAGACAAATGACTTCTATTGGTAAGCCAAAAAGTGTCCAGTTTCCATAAATGAAGGGGATGCTTTCCACTCGTCTCCTATGGTGCCTCTCTTTTTGCAGAGCATTTAATGAGGAATGACACCCATTAATCAAGCTTATAAAAGTGTTGATTGACACCCTTAATTCCAATCATTTCAATTTCCCCTCATAAATGCCCCCCTTTCTTCCCTATTTTCTTGGCGCCACATCCCCAATTCCCCTGAAAGCTACAGTTCCTCCCCCCTCCCAATTTCTGTCTCCCACAGATGGTGCTACAGTGCCGACCCTCCCCTTCACCTGCAACTCCCTCATCCGGTTACCCCTTTTTTTTGCAACACTATCCTACTTTCTACCCTTAGCCAAAGACCAATGTACTAGTCTAGGTTTGCAAACATTTTTTTGTTGGTCTACTTTTGCAAATCGCCCATAGTTTAAATAGATAAATCTAATGAATTATTTTAAAGCTAGATAATTTAAATAAGAGAATTATTTCTAAATTCAATTTCTTAACCTATACCCTCATAAAAACGGAAATAATCATTCACACTCAAAACAAAACACATTATATCTGGTATAATATAATACTCTATCTAGGGGTTGTAGAGAGAAAATCATATTAAGAAAAAAAAAATCTCATTTTAAGTATTTTTCTATCTATTTTCTAAAATAGTCATTGTAATTAGTAAAGTGATGTTAGTTGTATTTTTCGATAAAATGAAAAGTTGAGTAATGATCAGAATAGGTATATTTTTATTTATTTTTAAAATGACATATTATAACTAACGGAGTAGTAAAATATGCATATGAACTTTGGTCAAATTCGAACCTTAAAAAAGTTTCATTTCTCCACCAAAATGAATTTCGACAAGTGAAAATAAGTAAGGCCTATTGGGCCTCCAGTCCTCGATGAAGGCCGACTGAGCTTCAAGCCCCGCGTTAATTGACAAGTGAAAATAACAAGCTCGTGATGTTGGTTGGGCTAAGGAAAAATGGGACAATACATAAGGCCCATTGGGCCTTAATCCGACAACTACGGCCCAGTGAGATTCAAGCCCATCACGTAATGACGTTGAAATCCCGGGGTTTGATTGGATGATGTTGAGGCCAGCGAAGCTTAGCTGTGTGTTGGGCGATCGACAAATTGATTTGGTCAGACAAAAAGCCAAAGAAAGAGTGTTGTTTTATGGAGGATTTGGGGATGGAATTAAAGTAATGACGGAAACAGGGAGATGCGATTTGGGGATCATGTGATTTGGGTTAAACTCACATGTCGATTTGGTGTGTGTGTGTGATTACTCATTTAATTACTATCATTAGTTAGTCAATTTGATTGGATTGACATTTGACGCCCATCACATGATCTATCATGCCTTGTGACTCATGAGAGAGGTTTCTCCATCATCAACTTCCCTACCATTTAATTTGTTTATTAAGCATCCATACATACCCTACTTTTGGACTTCATCCACCACATTTGACTTCATTGGATTACATTATGTATACTTAATGTAATTGAGATCATTTACTATACATAATGTAATTGAGATCTAAAATATATTTGGAACTTTTTGGGGTGCAAATTGTCTCCTTTTTGACGATTTGGCTTCGAGTAAGTAGTTTTTCGGAGTTTATGGTTTTGATATTGTATAGCCTTAAATGAAATAAACATAGATTTTAGTTTAATTAGCTTATGAAACCTAAGATTTTCAACAACTACCCATCCAACCTTTTCGGAGTTTTTGATTTTTTTATTCACACGGGTAAGAGGAAAAATCCCGCCATCATAATGCAGGGGCAGTTCCGTCTTTTATCAATTACCGCTTCTTCTATTGTGATGACCCACATAAATGTCTCGACCGTTTCCTCTATTTAATGTCTCAACCAACATCAATGCGGTAACAGTTTCTTTTATTAAATATCATAACTGTTTCTTTTATTTAAAACTCGACTAGTATAAATAAGAGGAGATAGATTCAGATTAAAAAAATGACAAGGACTGACTTGAGCGTCGGAGGGTCCTCCGGGGGAGACGAGCCCCGCCCCGACCTCGTTTGTTATTGTTTTGCAGGCTACGGTTCGGACTGAGTTGATCAACGAAATCCATCTCCTTCAAACAACGATGATGCAGATTTCATGCATTACAACAAGTTTTCATCAGCTACCCTATCAGCTAGATTTATCAAACACCATAGTAGCTTATTCATCAGCTTAAGTTACCTCGATCATTAGTGTCAACTATTCCATCAGCTACCCTTTTGCCAATCATAACATTCTAATCTTACAAAATAAATCAATGAATATCCCAAGATTATAACATAAAAAGTTATGAATCCAATATAACATCAATTCTTCATCACACACTTTGTAGGGTCAAAGATTGTTGTTGGGTTCCCATTTGTAATCATACAATTCATGCACATAACATACCCATCTGGAAAGGGAGAAAGAGAGCAATCAAGAAGTGTATAGTAGACCACTAAATTGACGTTTGTTACTCTAGTACTAGAGTACCTCATTTATGTGTATAAGAAAATAAGAATAAATCAAGTTGACATGTGTAATGCCCATCTATAAAGTACTCTATATATATATATATAGTACATATGTTTACTTAATAATATATATTCCTATCTTGTCACATAATATATACATATTATAAATCACCCCACTCCTCCAATGGACACATATGCTTGTCTCATAACCAAAAACCTCTTGTTCTTGGAACCTACATTTCCCCCAAACATACATTAAAAGCCACACATAGAGAGGCATAAACCAATTCAAGAACAAGGCCCCAATATACAAGATGATGAGCAGTTGCAAGTTGAGGAGTGTTGTAATCTGTTTGATCATCTCCTTCACCTGTTTTATGTGGCCTGTTTTGGGTGGGAACTTGCATAGGAAGTTGATGGTTGCATCCGAGGTGACGATGAGTCCATTTTCGGAGGACTGGAATGAGTTGAGGAAAGAGCAAGTGAAGTATTTGCCACCGGAGGAGCCTCAGGTAGAGGCTGTGAGCCTCAGGAGGGCCCCGAGGAGCCGATCCAACCCGACCCAGAACAGGTTTCCTTGCCATTGTTGAAGTTCTAGGTCTAATGTATGTTAAGATCTTAGCTAGAACAAGCTCAAAATCAGCTAGCTATAGCTTTGTAGCTATTTTTAATTTTATTACTATATATTTTTTTTAATGTTTTGGTTTTGTTGGACCCTTGTTTTTTTTCCATGAGTAGGCAAGGGGGATTTGGATCTAACTATGCAGAGTAAATAAGAAATGTTTGCTTTGTTATATATATATTTTTTGAAGGTTAATGCTTTGATCTCCTATATAATTTAAGGGTCATTTGGTTAAATACTGGAGGTATAATTTCTGAGAATTTAACTTCCTAGAAACTCGATTATTATAAGTGGTAAATCATAGAAATTGAGAAAATGGGTTTGGTTAGATTTTGGAATACACGAAAAGTAGAAATTTTCAATTAAAAAATAATGGAAGTGAAACTTGCCTAGGGAACTAGGTAAGTAAACTTCCAAATAGGGGGAATTTAATTCTCAAGAATTTAACTTATTGAGTTTTTCCATGACAACAAAATCAACCAAACACCCATATCACCTCTACTTTCTGGGTTTTATAATTGCCAACCGAACGAGCCCTAAGGCTGAATAAAGATATGTTTAGAACTGGTTGAAGATTGTGATCAAAATGGAGAAAATTGTTTAATTATCTCCAACATATTTTGAAAAATATCTTTAAAATGGAGAAATAGATATGATATCTAATCCAAAATGAGCAGCATTTGATGTTTGAGAATAAGTTAAAAAGAGGGTTGTAATATGAGCACCCATGCGTCTTTGCCTTGTGCTAAAGCAACCAACCATGACAGTCTAAATCAAAGGGTATGGCATAGGAGGAATCTCCCATTCTCACTTCATATGGCATGCCTATGTTTTGTCTTGTCAAACATTATATAAATTTATTTAAAATTATAATTGTTTTAAAAGAAAATTAGCGATTTAGTCCACCTCATTGAGTAAACGAATAAGAAGGTGCTCACATCTTTATTTGCCGACTCGAAATTTTATTTATAAGATGTTGTGAGTTGTGGCTACCTTATTGAATACCGATTGTTTGAACACGGTTTTAAAAAGGCTAAAATAATTAAAATTTAGAGAGTTTTTTTCAATTAAAGCTTAAGAAAAATAATTTTATTTTAAGCTATTATGTTAATCAATGGTAGTATCTAAGGAAATTATTCCAAATCTAAAATATCTAGCCTAATACTTGTCCACTCAATTTTATTTTTTACCTTTTTTTTTTGTTGGGAAAGCATTGCTCTCTTCCGATTTTTCTTAACACTTTATGTTTGTGGGCTTTTGGGCCCATTAGTACCGCGTCATAGGTGTTTTGTTTAGGCCCAAAACTCAAATAAAAGTGTTTTTTTAGAAAGTAGGGTCTGCTTAGAAAATGCAATATTATGCCTTATAAGTCATCAGGCCCTTAAGGTTTAGTTTCTTGATATCCTTTGCCATTAAATTAGGGATGATCAAATTTTCCAATAAAATTTTCTACATAATAGTAATATATATCATAAAGATAAAATGGTTTGTTAAAAAATATCTTCAAATGGTTTGTATTTAAATTTTGACCGCTCATGGATGGCTAGTCAGAAGAGCTTTTTTTTTTAATCGATTTTCTGATTAGAGACTCAAAAGGAAATTATCGACTTTGGTAGAATTAAGTTATGTTATCCCGGTAAGGATCTCGTGGAGTTGAACTCCGTAAATTTAAGTGGTTCAAATTTATCCAACTTTACTTAAAGTTATTTTAACAACTTCGTGGGATCTCAAGTGGTTCCCGCTAACCCTAATATGTAAATTGAGACTACTAATTGTATTGGAAAATATGGATTAGCGTCTCATTAGACCTAAATAGATTTTGATATGGAGTATTTTTTTTTGATTATGCAAGTGTATAATGTTGTTAATAAGTTCGTTAGATTTTCAAGTGAGTACATAAACAAACAAAGAATTAATATGATTGACATCGTCCAAAAGAAAAATATCGTTAATAAGTTTATTAAATTTTTACATGAATGCGACCTACGATAAATAACATTGATAAATGATAATAATGTGAATGAGAAGAAGATTATTAATAAGTTCGTTAAACTTTTAGTTCAATGTGTCGAATAAGAACAAAAAAAAAACATTTTAGATGCTATACAATAAAAAGTAATAAGTTCGTTAGATTTTGATATGGAGTATTTTCTTTTTATTATGCAAGTGTATAATGTCGTTAATAAGTTCGTTAGATTTTCAAGTGAGTACATAAACAAACAAAGAATATGATTGATATCGTCCAAAAGAAAAATGTCGTTAATAAGTTTATTAAGTTTTTACATGAATGCGAGCTACGATAAATAACACTGATAAATGATAAGGTGAATGACAAGAAGATTATTAATAAGTTCGTTAAACTTTTAGTTCAATGTGTCGAATAAGAACAAAAAAAAACATCTTAGATACTATACAATAAAAAGTAATAAGTTCGTTAGATTTTGATATGGAGTATTTTCTTTTTCTTATGCAAGTGTATAATGTCGTTAATAAGTTCGTTAGATTTTGATATGGAGTATTTTCTTTTTCTTATGCAAGTGTATAATGTCGTTAATAAGTTCGTTAGATTTTCAAGTGAGTACATAAACAAACAAAGAATATGATTGATATCGTCCAAAAGAAAAATGTCGTTAATAAGTTTATTAATTTTTTACATGAATGCGAGCTACGATAAATAACACTGATAAATGATAAGGTGAATGACAAGAAGATTATTAATAAGTTCGTTAAACTTTTAGTTCAATGTGTCGAATAAGAACAAAAAAAAACATCTTAGATACTATACAATAAAAAGTAATAAGTTCGTTAGATTTTGATATGGAGTATTTTCTTTTTCTTATGCAAGTGTATAATGTCGTTAATAAGTTCGTTAGATTTTGATATGGAGTATTTTCTTTTTCTTATGCAAGTGTATAATGTCGTTAATAAGTTCGTTAGATTTTCAAGTGAGTACATAAACAAACAAAGAATATGATTGATATCGTCCAAAAGAAAAATGTCGTTAATAAGTTTATTAATTTTTTACATGAATGCGAGCTACGATAAATAACACTGATAAATGATAAGGTGAATGACAAGAAGATTATTAATAAGTTCGTTAAACTTTTAGTTCAATGTGTCGAATAAGAACAAAAAAAAACATCTTAGATACTATACAATAAAAAGTAATAAGTTCGTTAGATTTTGATATGGAGTATTTTCTTTTTCTTATGCAAGTGTATATTGTCGTTAATAAGTTCGTTAGATTTTCAAGTGAGTACATAAACAAACAAAGAATATGATTGATATCGTCCAAAAGAAAAATGTCGTTAATAAGTTTATTAAGTTTTTACATGAATGCGAGCTACGATAAATAACACTGATAAATGATAAGGTGAATGACAAGAAGATTATTAATAAGTTCGTTAAACTTTTAGTTCAATGTGTCGAATAAGAACAAAAAAAAAACAGCTTAGATACTATACAATAAAAAGTAATAAGTTCGTTAGATTTTGATATGGAGTATTTTTTTTTCTTATGCAAGTGTATAATGTCGTTAATAAGTTCGTTAGATTTTCAAGTGAGTACAACAAACAAACAAAGAATATGATTGATATCGTCCAAAAGAAAAATGTCGTTAATTAGTTTATTAAATTTTTACATGAATGCGACCTACAATAAATAACACTGATAATGTGAATGACAAGAAGGTTATTAATAAGTTCGTTAAACTTTTAGTTCAATGTGTCGAATAAGAACCAAAAAACATCTTAGATGCTATACAATAAAAAGTAATTTGTGAATGCGGATTTCGAAAATAACACAAAATGCTTATTTATTTTTTCAAACAAAAATGATACATAAAATTTTGGAAATAACACTATGTTTTCACAATGATGCACTTTTTTTAGAAGAAAGAAATTCGAGGGAAAGATTAGGATAAAATTGCCAAACACGTACAAAGTGAAAATTTAGCAAAATACTAATTTTTTTAAGTCATGAAAGAAATTTGATTCTGTAGACACGTCTAGAGTAATCGAAAGACTGGATAAACCAGTAGATAGAGTAACCATCATGTACACACAGAAACAAATGACATAAAGAAAAATATATCAAATGGATGACGTACAAGAAAATGTAAAAAGAAAAGTACATGTCATCCATACTGAAAAATACAAGCCAACGGAATAAATGAATCGACCAGCCAGACGCACACAAAGAAATATGAGAATCATTAGTGAGCACCTCAGATATTGGACTCCATAGTGCTAATTGATAATCCATATTAAAATTTAACAATCAAAATTGACCTCAATTCGCTAGATTTGAAAAGGTTAAAAAACGACCTAATTGATATTATTATTTTTTCCATTAGAACTATTTTGTTTAATTTATAATATTAGAAAAGAGAGCAATACTGAAGTTTTATTAAATTCAAATTAATTTAGAGATTATTGATCCATAATTACTTATATTTTACACTCCAAAGCCAAAACATACCATTGAGAATATCCCAAACTTATCTCATTTCTTTATTAAAATAAATAAATAGAAACTTCACAAAAAATAATTAAAATTGGAGATTTTGATTTGGAAGAAAGCAAACTTAAAGATATGTTTTACACTTTCACATAAATAATGATGTTCATTGCTTCTAAAAATTTGGTAAATATTTTAATAAGAAATAATTAGGTGGCAAATGCATTTATATTTTGGAGCCATTTATATTTTGGAGCCAATTATATAAGCAGGTATTAATTATGAATTAATTGCATACAACTCATGATAAGTAGGAAAGGATAAGAATAAGTGTGAATCTATGTTAGTATAATTCATCCGAATGCATGTACATACAACGAATACAAGGGAGGTGGAGCAATTAGACTATTTTTTCAATTTGCAATAAATTCAATTGATCACTACATACCACACAATTCACACCTTGAATTGTAACAGAAAAAAGAAGAAAACGGCTCCTTGTAACCAGTTTCACTTGTCAGTACTTTTATAGTTCATGGAATCCAATAACCCAGTTGGCAAATACTACGTATTGAAATTCACAACTGAGTTTTTTTTCTTTTAATATATAGAGTAAGAATTTGGTTGGTGTCAGGATTGTCAGTCCTTGTTATACCTTGAGCAAAGGTAAATTAAGCATCTCTATTTTGTTCTTTTTTATATATAAAAAAACATTTGATAGGAAATAGGTTAAGCATCTCTATTTACAAGCATTCTACATATTTTTATTTCGGTTTTTGTGATCAGATCAGGAAAAAAAAATTCAAATTTTATCATTTTATAATTTTTTTGAAAATGGTTTTCCTAGGGTTTATAGATTGAAATATATGCCTTTTAAAACATATGTTAGAAAAACAATTATTGTTTTTTAAATTGTTTTATAGGGTTTTTACCATTTTCTTTTAGGGTAAATCAAGTATATATGCTTAACCTATATACTAAAAAAAAATGTATTTCCAATTGGTACCTTTCTTTATAAATGGGTCACTAGGAAACACCCTCTCGACCTAATTGAGGCAAGGGTGTGTGCAACTCGAACCCCCAGACTCTGCTTTGAACAGGATACATTGGGCTTGTTGTTGTTGTTTTTCTATATAAATGGGAAATAATGTATTTTCACCTCATTCATAATTTGATTCATCATTCATAGGGGAGAAAAAGAGGGAGGAAGGAAGGAAAACCATGGATGTGGCTCAAGTTCAGAGGCAATATATTAGCTTTGGAAACTCCATGTATATAGAGGTCAGTTTATGTTCAAAATATCACTTCTTTCTAATTCTTTTATTAAGAAAAGTAAAATCATTTTGATAGGAAACTTTGCAATGTTTGTGTGGTGAATCTATATTGTTCAATTAACTTGGCTTGTGTATGTTTTCCTTTCCTTGCTCATTATTCTATTGCTGAGATCTTTTTAAAAAAAAATCAATTCTTTGATTGATTGAACCTTTATTATCTTGCTTTGTGTTTTGCGAGCAGGGGTACTTAAGTGACCAATTCACAAAACTCCAAAAATTAGCGGATGAAAATCACCCTGACCTTGTTTCAGAAGTAGTAACGATATTTTTCGATAATTTTGAAAAATATCTCCATAAGTTATCAGAATCTCTGTAAGTGACTTGTTTTTTGTATAACACTTCTTGTTGTTTTTGTATTGTTGATATGTTTACACTATATGTATAATTTCCATTTGATTCTTCTTTTAATCATCTAGTGAGAAGCCAAATATTGATTTCAATGAAATTTCTAGATTGGCTCACATACTCTTGGGCAGTTGCAATAGGTATGTTCTTTTTTCTTTAGTTTTGGTTATTTAATATCAAGGATGTGTTGTTACAACATAATTTGTTGAGATATATTATATTATTCCTTCTAAAGGCAAAATATGTCATTTTTCAAACCTAAAACTACATCATTAATTTGAGCAAAATTGCAAAAAATTAAATAGTTAAGATTTCAAATATTCTTAGGTTTTTATATAGTGATTCAACTCGAATTGATACACACATACACACTATCTAAGTTTCTTTCGTTCTTGATTGGCTTTTGATAGCTTTGGTGCCAAGAAGGTGAAGAAGCTGTGTGTAATTTTTACGAACTATTGTGAAGAGCAAAACTTCGAAAAGTAAGATTTATTTTCTTTGAATATATATATATATATATATATATATATATATATATATATATATATATATATATATATATATATATGTTAATAAGTGTACTTTTTATCATACTCCGTATATGGCTTGTAATCAACATTGAATTGTTGAATACATTCGATGCTTTGGATTTTGGGTTTTGCCTAAATTTCAACACATCTATAATTGTAGATGTGTGAAGTGTTTCCATCAAGTTAAAGAGGAATACAAGATTACGAAGAGCAAGCTAGAAACTCTTTTAGAAGTAAGTGTCTAAGCTCGATCAAAGTATGGATTCGCTATTTTTTATCTTCCATTGGGAAAAAGATCAAATCTATTCTCCTAGATCAAAATTGAATCATTACACGATTATTGTATCAAAATATAATCCGTGTCTTTCATGTTTTGATCTGTATTTCACAGATGCAAGAACAAATCGTGGCAGTTGGTGGGGTGGCTCCAATGGTCGAATAAAGTTGGTGGGGTGGTTCCAGTGGTCGAATAAACCCTATCATTAGTCGAAAGTGTTGAGAAGAGAAGCATGTTTGCATTTGTTAATCTAAGTTGGTCACATAAGTCACATCTTGTCAAGAAGGAACCAAATTTGCTTGCTTGAAAACCATGTTTTGGAACTTCGCCTTAAATGGCATATCTATCGTTCATTTCTATCGTATTGTTTCATTTATTCATCTTAGTTTCATTTCATCATTAACGAGCAAGATATTGTTTTTTTTTTCCTGTCTAATTTTCACTTTATTTCTTGATTTTGGTAAATAGAGAGCGATCATCCGGGATTTGAACCAAAGATCTTTGGGTACTACATGCAAGTCCTTTTCGACTGAACCATTATGAAATGGTTCTAATTTTCACTTTATTGTTATAAGTTAAATGAAAACATAAATTCATTCAATTTTCTAGTGGATACGATGAATAAAAAATAAATTGTATAAATATCAAGCATATATGAAATCTATCCAGCCATAAAAAAAACCTTTAGTTTGTTAAATTTTCATATAAATGTGACCAATAATATCGAATTCAACAGACATTTTTCTCTCATATGGTTAGAAAAAGAATAAAAATATGATATTTGTTGGATGAATTCGACAAAAAATCAACACAGTTGATACCGTTGTAATGTCGCATTAAGTTTGGTAAACTTTTAAAGCTACTTGACCAACAAGAAAGAAATAAAGGGCATACAAGTGGACACGACCATTAGTGAATGATCATATCAATAAGGTAAATTTTTAAATAAGTGTGTGATAAAAAAAATAATGATATCGTCTAATCGGAAGATGAAAGATACCGTTAATCAGCTCATCGAAATTTCAAACAAATGTGCCAAATAACAAATAACGACAAAAGAATGTTAATAAGTTCGTTAAATTTCCAATTCAATATTTCGAACAAACAATGAATAACTTTGATACCGTACAAGAGAATAATATTAAAGTTGTTATATTTATAAATAAATGAGACAAAAAAAAAATGAAATTTATATACAATACTCTATGCTTTTGATATAATGCATTTTTTGCTTCATCATCATTCATGACCCATCCAAAAACTTTCATGCCATTGGAGATGAAAGAATAAAAGGATGATTGGAAGATAACTTTGCCAAATGAAAATTATCCAAATTTAGTAAACTACTTATAGCTAAATGGAGCCTAAACATTTGTTGAATTTAGCCATGTTTAAAGCCTTCCAAAATTACATTAAAATTTTAAATTAATTAGTGGTACATGCACATGTTAAGAACATGATAAGTTTTACTTTTATTAGAATCATGTATGTTGTAGATCTTGGATAAATTTTATAATTAATTAACTTAGAGATTATAAGATCAATTATTTGTATTTTACATTTCAAAACCAAAATATGAAATTGGATGATTCTCTCCCATTATCTCTCTAACATTGTCTGATTAATTGGATTGATGATGCATGAACAAATTGAATTTAAGATATGTTTTATATATACTCAATACAATTGATTGCTTTCTGAAATTTAATATTTAAATTTAAATAGTAAATAAATTAGATGAAAATAGATTTATAATTTAGAGCCAGTTCATTTAGTATTAATTGCATACAACTCATGATAAGTCTTGAAATTAAAGAGAGAAAATGTATACTTTAATTAGTCCAGTTGTTATGAGTTGTAAATGTATGTTGTAATACATCAAATTGTACATATCAAATACAAGTTTATATAAGGCATTTTCAATTTACAACCCCCCTCCCCCCCCCCCCCACCCCGAAAAAAAAACCATTAAAAAACGCCATTTTTCATTAATTTTGTTTCCTAATACTTTTCATTTTATTCATCCTTTTCTGTTACTCATTATAACTTTTTCCAAAGTTCAATCACCTCGAGGACAAATATAGAAATAAAGCATAACAAAGTTGTCACATTTTTTTCATTCATTTCAATAAATTTTTATGTTTTCAAATTTTGATTTTACCCTTTCTATATAAAATGGATTAAATTATGGTATTTTTCTCTTCTCACATCTTCACTCATTGTTCAACACAGAGAAAAGAGAGAGGAAAGAAAAGGAGAAAAACATGGATGTGGCTGAGATCCAAAGACAATATGTTCGCTTTGGAAGTTCCATGTACAGAGAGGTTAGTAATTTCTGTTGAATATCGGATGACTTCTCATTTTCACTTTTTTTTTGTAAGAAGAATAATTTAATTTCGATATCAATGCCATAGATGCTTTGATTGAGGTATTTGAAGAATTAATTCTATTATTTGAATCACTTGTTTGATGTTTTTGTTGCTATGAATGTTTTTTTTTTTTCGTGTAGGATGAGATTTACTCTAGATTTTGTTGCTTTGTGTTGTTTGGATCACTTATTTTTATGTTTATTTCTTTTAAACATAAAAAAAGAATTGCAATTCGCACCACTCTTTTATATCTCTCGTTAAGAGAAAATCTCAAGTAGCCATTGTCGAAGATATGAAGGCTCTATTGGAAAAAAAAATATGTTTGTTCATTGTCTCTGCTAGATTTAAGTTTAGCTTTAATTAGCTTAAAAACTTCTTGCATTGGCTTTAACTTGTAAATTTTTAGGGTTTTGGATTTTAGGAGATTTGCGAGGTTTAAATTGATATTTTTTCAATTTTTGACCTCTCTAAATTTAATTTTAGCCTTAATTAGCTTATAAAAACTAGCTTTATTGATTTTAAATTATAAATTTTTAGGATTTTGGATTTTCAAGGTTTAAAGTATTAAAGTATCCCTCGGCCTTCACCCAAGGACCGGATTGCAAACTCTAGATAATTTAAGGTTTTTAGCATTTTTATGTGTTGCTACTAGTTGGTAGGAGTTACTTACCTTTTACAGTATCAAGTGAAATGTCATCTACTTTAAATAAGATTCTAATATAGTGTCTGTGAAAATTAATTTATGTTCTCGTTTAACTCAAAATTTTGATCACTCTAAACATCGGAATACATAAAGAAATATCGATTAGAAAAAAAATCTTGATTTTACGAATTTTCTAAATTTATTTCTTCATATTTCATACAAAAGCTAGGTTATCTTATCGTCGCTTTCCAGTTCCCATTGACAAATACTATCTTGCTTTGTATTTTGCGCGAAGGGATACCTAGATGAACAGTTCACACAACTCCAGCAATTGGCAGATGAAAGTGACCCTACCTTTGTTGTGGATGTTATAACCGTATTCTTGGATGATTTTGCCAGAATCCTCCAAAATGTGGCAAATGCCTTGTGAGTGATTCAACCCTTGATATGAATATACCTTGACTATGACTTTCTATTATTGTTGCACTATGTAATCTCTATGTGATTGTTTGATTTGTTACTCTAGTGAGGAGGCAGTTATTGATTTCAATCAAGTTACAGAAATGGTTCATACACTCAAGGGTAGTAGTTCCAGGTACATCTAATTCATTTCTCTCTCAATTTGTTGAGATTTTAATCCCAACACTACAATATGTCCTCGTTGAAAGGTGTAAACAACTAATTACATGAGGGGTTTAACTTTTATTTGTAAGAGATTTTATTATTATTGTGCACGTTAATATAGTTGCAATTGAGTTAATATGTATTATATAAGTTTGTATTGATCGGATTATGACAGCGTTGGTGCGAAGAAGATGAAGAATCTTTGTACTACTTTTCGAAACTTCTGCAAGGAAAATATGCACCAAGAGTATGTACCATTTGCCTCAATACATTTGTTATATCATATCCTTTAATCGACACTAAACTATAATTCATCTATTATTGTAGATGCTTTATGTGCATGCATCAAATTAAGGAGGAATACATTGTTATGAAGGGCAAGTTTGAAAGTTTAGTACAAGTAAGAGGATCTAAAATATCACAAATTAATTAAACATACTCTTATTTACCTAGATATATGATACATGCCATGAATCTTATAGATGCAACAACAAATCATATCAGCTGGCGGAGTTGTTCCAGAGCTCGAGTAAACTCTACCATTCACCGAAAGCCCTGTGAGAAAGGAGAATGTCTCTAGAGTTTGTTGTCATCTTATATGGTTATATTAATCGCATCATCCATGCTAAGAAGGAATAAATTTGTTGTATCGGTTCAACTTAGAAACCATATATGCTTTTGATAGTTGGTTGTTTGTTTTTCCTTTTACTATTTTTAGTTTGTTGTTGGACTAGTTTGTGCATTTCACATTTCAATGAATGTTGCAACCCTCTTTGTGACACAATTTTATTTATCGAATCTTTTACATTACTTGGAAGCCTATAGACCTCGCTCGAGTAAGTATAAAGTTTATAAGATTAAAAAAAATTCTCGAAATGACAAAAAAATAGTGATGTGTATTTTTACGCACCATGTGTAAAGATGTAAATTAGTGTAATACTATCCAAATTTTTTTTCTTGTTTAAAAAAAGAATGACATGATCTTGGACTTGTAAACTGGACGGTCTGGACCTATTGAGTGAATTGAAAGCATGAATGCATTTTAAACTCAAGGCATCCCAACCTCATTTTTTCTAATTGGTTCATAGTTGAAAATCTAGGGTTGTTGAAATTAGTGTTCTTAAAAGAATCCACCATTAAATAATTTTTTTTAAATAAGGTAATAATTCAAAATACCAAGCAATACCTTTGCTTGGTAAATTGAGAGACCAAAATGATCGGTTGACAGACTAACTGTTATGACTTATGATATATACAACAAAGAAAACACGAGAATAAGGAAGATGACCCGGACATAAATGCTCCCCAAAAAGGAAAAAAAAAATCAAAGGAGTGTAAGTCGAGGAAGACCAGGAAAGACCGCGAATGTCAAAATATGGGAGAGTCTAGAGACTGACGCGATGTATCGACGCCGGGAGGATGGAAGCAGAAACCCACAAAATGAAAATAGACGTCTCATGTGGAAGTGTGGATCAACAACGTTCCCCTCCCCTCACTACAAAAAAAAAACAATTTAGCATCGGCAATTTACCGTGGCGAAAAGCTGATATGGGGTGGCAAAACCTATTTAGCCACGGACGTAGCCACGGAAAAATAGGGGTGGCCAAGTCTACGGTGGCACAATGTTAATAGCTACAGATGCTTGCCGTGGCGACCAACCTAGCCATGGCATAGCTACGGCTAAGCGACCCCATATGAAAAACACGACACATTTGCGACGGCAGGTTGCCGTAGCTAAGTTATTTATGAAAAATAAAAAAAACCCTACTTTTTAGCCCAAATTCTTCAGACTCGGGCTAAAAAGTCCCATATTTTTTTTAAAAAATAGTAAACGTACAATTTACCTATTAATTTTTTTTTATTAATTTATACAAATTTGCATATACATAATAATATAAATTTACATTAATTATACAAATTTACCTAATCAAGCCTACAAACAACAACAAGTGAATATCCATACAGAAGCCAAATCAAGCGTTAAACTTATAATTATATAAATTTACTCTTTATGGCCTTGTTATCTCTGACGTCATTTTCTTCTCCAGCAAAGGCAAATCAAGCCTTAACTTATGATATTCTGCAACATCAACCGATGAACAACAAAAGCAAATTATACCTCACCTGATGCATCAAGCAACGTAACTTCCTCTTCAAGCTTCTGAATTTTTCTCCGCATAGTTCTTTTCTTCCCCTCCAACCTTGACAACCTCTGCAGTAAAAAACTTCAAAAGCAATTAACTAGTTTGCACCATCCAAGTCATTATTAACTTAAGTGGAAGCATAAGATCTTTCTTTCAATCGGTGGAGCACCATAATAATATTCACAAGTTTGGTACCTGAATTCACCAACTAATCAACCAAAAAAATAAGCCAGCTACTCAATCAATTCAATTTTCGGCTACTATGATGAGGATTCAAAAACAAGGAAAACATTCAGCAAATAAATAACTTAGCAATGAAAGAAGAAATGTCTTCTGAAGAAATTAAGCAAATAAAGAACCAGCCAGCAGCTCTAAAAGACAGCAGTAATTCTAACTCTAAACTTTCTAATAGCAGAATTCTAACTCCAAACTTACTGAAAGGATTAGAGGAGGAGAATATCAGCTTCCATTAGCAGAAAAAGAAAGTGGAAGACATCATGCAAGCAAGCCTTCAATTGGATGAAGTTGAGAAAAACACGCAAAGTCACATATATAATATATAAAGGTACAACCTCCATAAAAAACAGTATACTGAGTTGTCAAGGCAATTCTTATTCTTAATAAAAATTAATCACTACAAGAAAGTAGCCTTAGAAGTATAAACTTTCCAAGAAAGACATAGAGGAAAATTTAGATAAGAGACAAGGCAAAAAGAAGGGCTGAAAAATTCAAATCTAAAACCAAAAATGAAATTCAGAAGGCGCCTAGTTTCTTCATTAACATAAAGTGGAGATAGATTTCTTAAAGTGTAAGATAGTCTGTTGAGAATTTCAAGTTTAAAACTAATATTTCATTAAGATGATATGTACCCTTAGTTGGCACGTGATAACAAAACTATATCAAGAATTTAAAAACAACACAATGAGCATATTGAAACTTGGAAAGGGTACAGACAGTCACTAGAAGCTACTGAAGCTTGTTGAGACTTTAAAATTCATAGCATAAGAGTTTAGCTTCTCAAGTATGAAAAAGTACAAGGTGATCACTGCAATTCTGTGAAACAAACTAACCTCAAAGTGAGTTCACAAAGTGACACCATTGTGAGAGTATGAGAAGACCTTTTCCTACTGTGGATGTACCCAAAGAAGAAAGAAAGAATTATGTTAGATCCAGAAACACATAAACAAAGAACAACTAAAAAACAGAAATGTAGCTGGCATAGACATTTTACTAAAATAAGTAAAATCTCAACACATAAGAACTTGCTCAGCTATTTAATAGTGTACAAGAAGCAATGATGTACTTACGGGAAAAACAAAAACAATGTAGTGTTGGGTAGAAACTTAAGCTTAAATGGATGCTAGCCCAAGTATATATGAACAGAAAATAAAGAAGTGCAAGGACTTGAAATTTTGAACTCAAAACTAAACCTTAACCTGAATCCATAGCTCAAAATAAGTGTAAAGGAACAACCTAATCAATTTCTGTGAGTTCAGCATCACATGAAGAGAACTAGAGGAGCAGTAATGGAGACAACAAGTTTAGCAGATGATTCCATTACCTAGCAATAATTAAGTGAAATCTATGGGACCAAGATATTAAATCTGATAAAGATTGGTCGATTCACAATCCATTTTATCTCAATTAAAGCTCACATGAATAACAACACAAGGCAACAAAACCAGATAAATAAATTTTTCATTTGAAAACAAATATGCATTTCTAAGTTAACTCAGACTTTAATTCGCAACCAAACCAATTTCAACTACCCTAATCAAAATGAATAACTATTGGAATCAGAAACAACTAGACCGAGTAAGGTCCAAAGAGTTATACCCATCTCAATGTTGATCGAAAGGGAGGTTTAGATTCAAGGTTCGAGCTCCGCAGGATCGAGAGAGGACTCCGCACAAAGGCTGCGGGGAGCGCAGGGGCGTCGTCGAGGCCTCTCTGGGCGGCTCTTGACCTCCTGGTTCAGCAGGGCTTCACGGACAGAGAAAGGAGCCGGTGTCGGCGTCGACCTTGGGTCCCCGGCGACGAGGCGAAGGAGCGCGAGGAGGAGCGGCGTGCGTGAGCGCGAGGACTCGGGGGCGTTCAAGGAGGGAGCTGAGGAGCGGGGCTGTTCGAATCGGAGAGTGAGAGAGAGGTGGCCTCAGATCTGGCGTCGAGGGGTCGATTCAGCAAACAGGACGGCTTTAGCCTCCTACAATCCGGTGGCGGGCTGAAGGGAGAGCCATGGGAGGAAGACGGGTGCTATGGGTGCTTGGAGGGAGCTCGAGAGAGCCATCAATGGCTGCGACCAATGAGAGAGACGAGAGGGTGAGGGTTTGGAGACAGACCGGTGAAGGCAGGGTCGCGGGAGGAAGAACCCTGAATGAGGAAAGTAAAGGATGCATAGTGAGGGAGACGAAATGAGGGGAGGGGAGGAGGCGGGAGCCATTGAAGAGGGGGTTGAGAGCTCGAGGGAGCGACGGCGATAGGTGAGGAGAGAAGAAAGAGATGAGAGGGAGGGTTTGTCTGAGTGAACAGGAGGGGAGTATTTATTAGGGTTCGGGTTAGGTCTTTACACATATGGCAAAGTTAGCTTCGGTGCTCTATTACCGTGGCTAAGTCATGAAAAAACCAATTTAATGGCCACGGTAAACCTAACCGGGGTGGCAAAATCGACCCAATAGCCACGACAAACTCACCCCTTTGCTAATATCTTGTTTTTTTTCCAGATGCAATGCTTGCCGTGGCTACTGCCGTGGCAAAAGGGTATAAATTGCCACGACAAACGCTTGCCGAAGCTAGCTGGCGTGGCAATTTTTTTATTTTTTTTGGTAGTGTCTAAATGAGGGATATTCGAAAACCACGAGCACAACCACGATCAACAGGAAGTCTGAGCCTACCATGCGCCCCACTCGAAACTAAACACAGTCGAATTGATGCTACCAAGAACAAGGGACACAAGTCATCAATTTTATTTCTTTTTTCCAACAAAACTCTTTTCTCTATCTAGAGTCGTCAACAGATGTTACCGAGAACAGATGTTACCGAAAATTCTTTTCTCTATCTAGAGTCATCAACAAGGAACACAAGTCATCAATAGATGTTACCGAGAACAAGGGACACAAATCAAACTATCTAGCATGTTCTCGGTAAGGGACACAAATCAAACTATCTAGCATGTTCTCATCTTGGAGTCCGGTGACAATAGCTGTCACATTTCAATTGTGGTGATGCATTAGGAATAAAAATCTGATTATATGTCTTAAGTTTTAATATTTTTCATTTTTCCCATTTACCATTCACTTTAGTATTTTTATTTTTTATTTTTTCAATCACAATTTCTAACAATATATGCTTGCATCGCAAGCACTAAAAGCGTTGGCTTCCATTACAATTTACAAGCACCAAAGCAATGACATTCACTGCAAGCTACCATCACAAGTCCTATGGCAGCAAGGACAAGAGGGAGATTCATGACATTGCCCCTGAACTAGTATAATCATATCTGATATGTGGGATTGGATAATTATTCATATCATATCTATGAATCAAATCATGGGTTACAAGAAGCAGATGCGCGAAGAGATCCGCACAAGTGTATCACTACTAACCGAAAGATAAACACCATTAAAGAGTCGGACCTGTTTTTTTTTTTTTTGAGCAAAAACATCCCCATTCATTAATTAATTCAAATCATCAAATAACAAAGTCTTGATAACTGCAGAAAAGTGAGCATAATGAGACATAAAAACAGGCCTAATCGGCTTCATGTGTGCTAAGAAATCAGCGACCCTATTCACTTGTCTCGGGACGTGTCTCCAACGACATTCTTCAAACTCATGTGACAGTTTTTCAATCTTCCTTAATTGATCACCAAGTTCCCCCCTTGGCCACTGCCTCTTCTGGATCTTCATAATGATTGCTAGACTATCCGATTCAACTCGAATTCGGTTGAGATGCTGATCTTTGCAAAGCTCGAGAGCCCATACAAGCCCCTCCGCTTCCACCAGAATCGGGTTGTCCGAGTCCTGAACCGACTTGGCTGCTGCAAACAGGGCCTCCCCCTTCTCATTCCTTGCAACACATCCCACACCGCACGTTCTGTCCAGGCCAACTGCACCATCACTGTTCACCTTCACCCACCCTTCTTCTGGAGGCTCCCATTTTCGACTTCCTTGCGGTCGTTGCACCACCTCCCGCAGTTCCATGTCCTTAGCTTTGTTAAACTCCTCCACCCTCCTAGCAGCTTGCGCAGCCAGCTCCCCTGGTTGCATCTTTATCGAATCAAATATTCTCTGGTTCCGCATCTGCCATATTGATTCTAGTACATAGACCCAAATCTGTGTTGCAGCATTATCTCTCGTCGCCAGCACCTTTTCAAACACATCCAACACCTCTCTCTCGTGCTTTCCTTGCTTCCCCAAGTTAGGAAAAAGATTCCACACCTGCCTAGCCAAATCGCATCGAAAGAACACATGCATCTCGTCCTCTGGTAGGTTGCAATGGTCACACAAATTTCCCTGCACAATCCTCCTTCGATAAAGATTTTGAAGACAAGGAATCAATCCCCTGTAGATCCTCCATAACAAATTGCGCACCCTTGGTGCAGCATCAACCTGCCACACTTTCTTCCATAACAGTCGGAATTTAGTATCATTTGAGGAGGATGCCTCCGACCCGGAGAGTAGCTTCTCCATTTGCAAGTGATATGCTGATCGAACTGTAAAATTCCCATCTTCCGTGTAATGCCACAACAGCCTATCCTGAGCTTCCGCATCCGCCACTCTCATACTGAGAACCAAACTCGCATCAAGGGGCATAAAGACCTCACTCACTAGATCTCCATTCCAAGTCATTGAGTCCCAATCTATTAAATCAGAAACCCGCAACTCCTCTCCAAATCCCCACGGGTTACCAATAGGCATGAATGTATCTCTCCTTGGCAGCCATTTATCACCAAACACTCTAACATTTGTTCCATTCCCTATGTGCCACCTTAGACCCATGCTCAGCACCTCTCTTCCCTTCAACAAACTCCTCCAAGCAAAGGACGGTTGATGACCCACCACAGCCTCCATAAAAGATGTTCGAGGGTAATATCGCGCCTTCAACATCCTCGCCAGCAGAGAATCCGGCTCTTGAATTAGGCGCCATCCTTGCCTGGCCAATAGAGCCTTATTGAACATCTTCATATCCCTGAATCCCATACCACCCTTATCTTTCGGGAGGCATAGCCTTTTCCAGCTCAGCCAGTGAATCTTTCGATGCTCCGAACCGTCACCCCACCAGAATTTGCTCATTTGTTGCTCAATCTCCTGGCATAAACCATCCGGTAAACTAAAACAAGACATGGTATATGTCGGGATGGCTTGGGCCACAGATTTTAATAATGTTTCCTTCCCCCCCTTCGAGAGAGTCCTTTCCTTCCAGCCACTAATCTTTTTCCATATTCTCTCCTTAAGCTGTCCAAATATTGCCCTCTTTGATCTGCCGATCATAGTTGGTAATCCAAGATATCTTTCATGCTTGTCTACTTCCCTTATCTGGACAATCTGTAGCACAGCTTGCCGAGTTTCCACACCCACATTCTTGCTGAAAGAAATCTCTGACTTTGCAAGGTTCACTTGTTGCCCTGACGCTGCTTCGTAATCACGAAGAATTTTTACAATTTCTCTGCCCTGTTGACAAGTCGTCCTCGCAAACAACACACTGTCATCAGCAAAAAATAAGAGTCGGACCTGTTTATAACAAACCTAGCCGATATTAAATACTCTTACTGATTGATAAACTATACTACAATATTATTTACTATTTTACATAGTTTTTTACTCCATATATTTTACAAAACATGCATGTCATTTGGATTTTTAATATATTTTAAATGAGATAAAAACTCTATATAACTAAAATATCAACTTTTTAAATTATTTTTTTACACAGTACTTTTTAGCACATCTTTTTACTATTCCACATTTTTTTTATAATTTTATTAAACAAAGAAATATACAATGTTTAGTTCCGTGTAAAACACACCGAAAAATCAAACAATAGTACTCTCTCCGTCTCAAAATACATGTTTTTTTAGCCCATAAAATTTTGTCAAAAATACCTGTATTTTTAGATTTAATCATTACACTTAGGGCTCGTTTGTTTGGACAAAGGGAAAGGAAAGTAAAGAAATCATTTTAAGAGAAAGAAAAGGAAAGGGAAATGGTTAAACTCTAATTTTGTTTGGTTGATTTAAAAGATGAATCATCATTACTTTCTTCATTACCTTTTCAAGTGTTTGTTTGATTTAAGGAAAGGAAAGAAGACAATCAATAACTTTGTTTTTTTTTTTTTATCGTTTCATAAAGCTATTGCAAAATCATATAAGAAAGATGGACAAATATAGGAAGAAGATCATATGAAATCATCTATATTGTTCAATTTAAATGGTAAGTTTTACAATTGAAGTAGATATCGTTTCACTCGTCAACCCACATATATGAAATCCAATCGTTTAGAAACACATGGTCACTAGTACAAACCCACATATATGAAATCCGTCGGCTAATATCCATCTAGCAATATCGTCATCCCTGCTTTTCCTGGGTATGTATCCATCTGAATCGTCTCCACCATCTCCGTTGTATGAGCCTCTTCCGCGCCCACGCTTGCGTCCTCGGTAGAGTCTTGGTGGGCCATCATCACGCCCACCACGTCCTGAATGCATCAAGCTCAGACAAAAGAGATCAAATTTCCATCAAATTCATAATGGAAACATCAATACAAAGTAATTGTGGCACTTGATGATAGATGGAAAAAAGAAAGAAACCCCAGATTCATTCTTGAAAACATGTCAATATGGTGTAACCATTTCTCATTCCCGAACAAAATATTATGAAATCTTTTTTATAAAACCACTTGCCAGAGAGAGAAACAAACATAACAGAAATTCACACGGCACAGAAAGAAAATCCACAAGACAAAAGGTATGCTAAGGGACTCACTAGTCATTAGCCTAAGGCAAAGCCTCTAACCCTTATTCAAACTCAAGTACATGATGTGTCAACAAGTGTCTTTTAACCTCACTCTCAGCCACATAAAACCAGCAGAACAGTTGTCCAAACCCCAAATGCAATTCATCTATAATAAGACTTTGAGTTACATTTCAACATTGAAAGGAAGACCATGTATTGTAAGACCATGAATACTTTTTTAAGTGCTTCAAGTTGCAAATACTCTAATCTTTCTTACCAAAGTAAAGTAATAAAACAAAAAGCTGGAGAGACACATATCACCTATACTTATTAAGATAACATAAACTAGCATATGAGAGCACGAGTGCACAACAGTTCTATCAAATATTGAAAGCAAGATGGAAGAAAGGCATGCAACCAATGAAACAAACATTCAGAGTCAGCTAGTGGCTACTAACAACTAGAATTTGGTCCACAAGATCTTTACTTTGAATTATAAGTAAATAGGAAAAACACATATCTTTATTGCTGGTGCTTTGTAACAATTAGCAGCAGCACATGTTTACAATTTTAGATTACGTACAGGTGAATTTGCACAGGTGCTTTGATTCCCGAAAACTTGAATTGTAATTTCATGGTCGGATAGTTACCAATGATAGACACGTCACAAAAACACCATGATCTCATATGTTAATTTCATAAATTTTGTCCTCATATTGCAAATCCACATTTAGCACAAGACCTCAATATTCAAATGACATAGATTGATGAGCACTAAGAGACAGTTGATAGCAAAAAAGAGATCTAATCCAACTTACAAGTATCAATAATGATAAATATTTAACTCACTGATGTGTACCAGAAATAGATCTTATCCATGACATCAGTCAAATCTGAAAAACATTCTAACATCAAAAGAGCAGTTTTGCATTGTAGATCAAACAATTAGCTCACTACTATACTTCCATCGATCAAACAATGAGCTCACTACTATACTTCCATTAACGATTTTCACCCATATCAGCCTGCAAATTCAAGTATAGGTTATTTAGCATATCTTGATTATTACTTACTGCTCATCAATTAATAGACAAGGAATTGCTCATCAATTAGGAGATCTTTAAAACAAGACCAATAACAGATTGATCTAAAAAACAAGTTAGGTATCGGAGTTCTAAAAGTAATCAATGTTACCATCAATTTGCAAATTGCATCTAACAAACTAACTCACTAGCCACAGTACAAATTCATTCTCAATCTGGCAAACAAATTTCACGGATGTACGAAGAATCAGAGTGAATAAAGCATTTGCAGAATCTATAAAATGAATATGAGAGAGAGAGAGAGAGAGAGAGAGAGAGAGACTAACAAGTACGAAATCAGGGAGGCGGCGAAGCAGCTCGAAACGCAGGTGGCTGCTGTGGCCGGAAAACACGAACCCGGAAGGAGAGCTCGTCTGAGGCTTGTAATCAATCCCAAACATAAACTGTTTGAGCAAATTAGGGTTACTCTCTGCAAAAAAAAAAAAACGTCGAGCAAATTAGGCGTTTCGTTTGTGAATTAGTTGAATAGTTGAGCAAATTTCATAGTTTCGTTACAACCAGATGTCCGTGAATTAGGGTTTCGTTCATGGTAGAAGAACTTGTCACAATGGACATCTGACAGTCGAGGAAGACCAAAAGAGATGGTAGAAGAAGAACATACCTCACGGCTGCAAATTCGCCATTGGAGAGAAGAATTTGAGAGATCGAGAGGACGATTGAAAAATCGATCACAATTGTTACAGTTTCGGGGAGAGAGAGTCAGGGCGAGAGCAAACAAAGAAGTGAGGGGGAAATCACCTAATTTAGGAGGGGTAACATATGGGGTAATCCAATTAACCTCCGAAAAGTAATTATTCATTTAACAATGTTAAACAAATAGACCTAAAGGATAAGGGGCTCTATTATTCCTTTGTTGAACTGTTTTTTCTCCAAACAAACAGGCAATTAATCTACTTTTACGTCTAATCATTACTTTAATTTTTATATCACCCATACTCTCCTCCTCACAATTTTTAAAAAAAAAACAAATACTCTAATATCAAAATCTAATCATTACACTTAATTTACTTTTTACATCTAATTATTACACTTAATATACATCTTAATTCCCGTGACCCGTCTTAAAAAAATACCGTATGTATTTTTGAGAGGGAGGGAGTATATTTTAATCAATGGAGCTTATACATTTTCCATTATCTGTTTGGTTCGTGTGGACATGAATCCATCATACAACTACGTCTCCTTTTAGCCTTTCCAAGGGACCCTCGAAGCAGCGAGCACGTGAAAAGGTCACAAGGAAGCCGTTTTCTGCCACGTATCCGTACCCCCCGATGAGCTGTCAATCCCAGTCACTTCCCGAACCTCACCCCCGGGACTAGCCACGTAGGCTCGGACAACCGTTTAACCCTCCCAACCTAAACCTATATTTTACTATTAAAAATATATAATAAAAAAATAAACCCCCCAGACAACAGTGGCGTTGGCTCTGTAATCCACGAAAGCTGCAGATAGTAAACTCTGTATCAGTCATTCCTTTACCTTCCCCCATTACCCCAACATCATCCATCTCTTCCTCCCTCTATCTCTATCTCTCTCTCTCTCTTGATTTCACCTCTCCGCCATTAAAGCTTACACGAGGAGTTTGGTAAACACCTCTGCGTCTCTCACGGGGCTTCCTTTACACAAAATAAAGCTACGAGGGGATAGATAGAAAGATCCACCGCCATTTCAACTATAAGAAATCCCCAAAAATCATCTTCATCTGCACAATCGATTTTTATTGATTTTAGTTTCCGGCAATGGAGAACGCCAGATCGAGGGTCATCTCGCTCCTGGTTCAATTCCATTTCCTAATTTGGCTCCAATGCTGCAGCGTCTCCACCTCTCTGCTGAATCCACTCGATTTCCTTGCGCTCCAAGCCATTCGGAAATCCCTAGATGACGCTCCTGGCTCCCAGTTTTTCCAGTCCTGGGACTTCACCTCTGATCCATGTGGCTTCTCCGGCGTCTTCTGTGATGGCGATAAGGTTGTCGCGCTCAATCTCGGTGACCTCTCCGCTGGCTCCCCAGGCCTCAACGGCCGAATTGACCCCGCCGTCGGGAAGCTCTCCTCGTTGGCCGAATTCACCATCGTTCCAGGTCGGGTGATGGGGCAAATCCCCGATTCAATCTCGGAGCTCACCAATTTACGGTTCTTCGCCGTCAGCCGGAACTTCCTCTCCGGCGAAATCCCCGCCGGCCTCGGCGAGCTGCGAGGCCTCCGAACCCTCGATCTCAGCTACAACCAGCTGACCGGTTCGATCCCCAGACCGCTGGGTTCGCTGCCCGATCTCTCCAACCTAATCCTCTGCCACAACCATCTGACCGGTTCGGTTCCCTCATTTACATCCGGTTCGCTCGCCCGGGTCGACCTGACGCACAACAACCTCACCGGCACCTTATCCCCGGACACCTTCCCGCAGTCGCTTGAGTACCTCTCCCTCTCCTCGAACCAACTCGCCGGTCCAGTAAACCGGGCTCTATCCCAGATGAACAAGCTGAACTACCTCGACCTAAGCATGAACCGGTTCACCGGTCTAATCCCGGCCCAGATATTCCGGTTCCCAATCAACAACCTCCAGCTGCAGCGAAACCTCTTCTTCGGTCCAGTCCAGCCGGACGACCAGGTAACCATCGGGACCGTCGATCTGAGCTACAACCGCCTCTCAGGGGAGATATCGCGGTTCTTCTCAACAGTCCAAAATCTCTACCTGAACAACAACCGGTTCACAGGGAAAGTCCCAGCGGGTCTAGTGGACCGGGTTCTGGACGCCTCAATCCAGACCCTGTACTTGCAACACAACTACCTGACCGGGATCCAGATCAATCCAACGGCTGAGATTCCACTGAGCAGCTCCCTGTGCTTGCAGTACAACTGCATGGTCCCACCAGTCCAGACATCTTGCCCGTTGAAGGCAGGGACTCAGAAGACGAGGCCGACGCCGCAGTGCATCGAATGGCGAGGGTAAAGGGTAAGCCTGTTTTTGCTATTTTCCCGCATCTCTCGGGGCATAACGGTCATTTCATTCATTTTTATAATCATTTTAAAAAAACATATCGGAAAAATAAAACTGGAATTTTTTATTATTTTTTGATCGGAAATGGGAAATTGTTTAGGGATAGTGTACTCACTATTTAGTATTGGGCAAGTTAATAAATTTGGGAAGGTAGTGCTACTGCTACTACTATTGAATCTTTTATTTAATTTTTTGGTATTATTTTATTAATATATGTATAGTTGACTACCCAATAGTAATATGATTTTTTGAACACTTTTTGATTTAATGGTGTTGTAATTTGATTATAAGAACAGTGATGAATGGATGTATTAATTGATTATCGATATGAATTGATACAAATGTTTGTTGATGAAATTTAATGTAAAATTAATTTGTGAATATATAAATGAATCAGTAAACATATATATAGTGTACTGATGGAATATTTTTTTTAATTTAATTAAAGAAAAATGTTTATTGTGGTTGTTGTTGTGTTACTGTTGGTGCATGTTTGTAGGAGTTCATTGCATTTATGTGAAGGAGGGGGGGTCCGTATATAAAAATCTTGGGTGAGTTGTTTGTAGACAAGGATAAAAAGTGGAGAGAGGGAATAAATTCGATCAAGTCAGGAAAATATATTATTCTCATAGAAAAAATCATAACAAAGTATTTGTTTCTTGAATTTATAAATAAAGAGCGGTCATTCCAGATCATAACAAAGTATTTGTTATTCTCATAACAAAGTATTTGTTTCGGCAACAATATAATGACGGATTAAAACCAACTCTATCTACAATTCCTTTGAAAAACCGAGGAGAAGGTTGAGCTTGAATCTCGATAATCTACGATGCTCAAGTCAGAATATTGCCGACGATAGATGAATTGATTAAAAAAAAAAGGATTGATTCTAGGGTTGGCATGGTACGGTAACCACCAAAAAATGGTGATTACCACGTACCAACCACCAACTGGTGGTACACAAATTTTCATACCACATACCAACCACAATTCGTGGTTACCACATATGTGGTAACCACGAATTGTGGTTACCATCGGTACATTACCATGGTTACCATGTTATAATTTCTTCCGGTGACTGTGATTCGGAAGAATGAACTCCGACAAGCCATTGAGAGAGAGCAAGTTAGAAATTGGGGGATCTTGAATGGTCAGAGGGTTTAGGAGGATGGAATCAGCAACTGAACGAGCAACCCTTGAATGGCCGCAACTCGAAAGCCTTGAACGGATAGACTAGAGAGAGGAGACTAGGGTTGCCGCGGACTTGCAGTGCCGCTTGATTCTCCTATGTGTTTGTCGGTTTGAACGAACTAACAAAAGAGATTAGAAACAGTAGAAATGACCAATTTATGTCAACATTAAAACACAAAATATAAAGTAAGTTAAGATTAAAAACTTAAAACTTAAAGGTAAAAACAATAAAATATTAAATAAAAAAATTATATATAGATACTCGGTAACCATGGTAACCATGGTATTCAGATTTCATTACCATTACCGTACCACTTTCACGTGGTTACCACCACGATGGTTACCACAATGTTGGTTACCACAAATGTGGTTACCAACATAGTCGGTTTGTGGTTGGTATGGTAATTTTCGTACCATTTGCCAGCCCTAATTGATTCAATACTAATTATAGAAAATCCCCCATTGGTTTTTACAAAACAGCTTTGAAGTAAAAGTTTAGCATCCCCAATAGATTCTCTAAAAAATATCTAAAATAGATAACAAAATAACAAAATCTCTAAAAAATTTACACAACTCCAACGAATTCTCTGTTATGCAAATTGCTACATTTATTATACAGTATAATAGATGCATAAATTCATAATATATTAAATAAAATTCCAATAACTTCATTAAATCAATTGGCAACAACCCATGAACAAATAGGTAGACATTGAAAGGGGTGAACACATTAAATTTTACAGATTCTAACCCTTCCTCTAAATTTAGAGATTTTTTCCATCTCTCCATCAATTTCTCTATTTTAGATATGAGTATAGAGAAGTGGTTGGGGAGAAAAAATGACTTTTTTTTCTCTAAAATCTCCCATTTTCTCTATTTTAGAGAAGCTGTTGGGCTTGCTCTAAAACCACATATAAATTATTTTTCTTTCAAATAACCAATCATCGCCATTTTTATATTTAAAAAGTGTTTTATACTTGTTAAATCTCCCCAATTTGTTTTATTGAATGTGGCATGATTATATAATAAAATAACTAAAATATTTAAGAAAATATAATTCTTTAAAAGAAAAATAAATTTATGGGTGATTTTATAAAAATCAACCTATTTTAAGGATGGTTTTGTGTAATTTATCCTTTTTTTAATGCTTCAACATAAGGGATATATGCAAGATGGGAAAAGGGCTATTGACAAGACCATTTACACAAAATTGCACACAAGTCCTTGTCATTCTAAAAAAACAATTACAAATCTGCTCGAGAAGAAAATTAAAAACTAACACTCATGCGTCGTTTCACTTGGACAAGCCACGCACGTTAGAGAGAAATCAATCATACCTTGTTCATTGTGGTAGATTTGGTAGGGATTTCAACAGATCTATCAAATTTAAGGTAAGAAGCTTCATTTACAATTGATTTTGAATAGGTTTTTTTTAAAAGAAATTGTGTATTTTATTCATTAAAATTCTTGTGAAGAGACCCCCACAAAAATAAGAAATTATAATTGAAATTGATGAAATTGGTTGTTGCTTGTGTGTTTTATTTTAGTGTTGTTTGAGTTGAATTATAAGCAGCAATTGTAACGAAAACGAAAGAAATTGTTCATTTTGTTGCTATTGGGGCTGGTTACTTTGATGTTTATTCATGGTTTACTGTAGGACATAGGACTCATATAGATTTAGCGAGGTGATGATTTATGCTCGGCTACTGTCTCCGAGCCTCATGTGTACCCTCGACACTTTTTACCGAGGTTCCTCCGTACCCTCAACACTTTTTGCCGAGATTCCTCCGTACCCTCAACAACTGTTGTCGAGCCTCCTTTGTACCCTCGACAACTGTTGCCAAGGTCTTTTATTTAGCTCGTCCTCTCCGAGGTTCGACATATTTTTCAAACAACGACCACAAATAACCGTTGAATGTCATTCGATAATCATCCAAATTGATCGACATACGAAAGTGAGTGTCAATCAATTCGTTACTTGACAAATCTCACTGATTTTAGCCAATTTCGAGCACAAAAATTCATTCAACAGATTTAGGTTTTTCCCATTAGTTCTGATTCGTAGATGGAGTTTTGGACCTTTTTACAATTTGTTTTAAAAAAATTGAAAAGGACCTGCATGAAATTACTTAAAATTGTCTTGACAATAACGGTTTTGAAATCTTGTCTAAAGCCTCGCTCATAGTTCAATTATAGTTTAATGATTTGATTTCCTCCTTGAATTTGTAAATAAAAAGCGGTCATATCCGACCACAAGCATATAGCATATGTTGACTTGATACAATTAAAGGCTAAAGGCTCCACAAAAAATATAAAGGGTTCAATTGGGTCCCCAGTCCAAGCAGCTTATGCTTTACGGATATTACTCACTATAAACTACGAATGGTTAGCTAGACTTGGATATGTGTGAAGGTTGATCGATCCCCTTCTTCAAGCTCTTCGCTTTTCTTGACTTCTTCAATGTGTGTTCCTTTATTTTCAGCACAAAGGAGAGAGTTACTTTTTTCTCATCCTGTTATTGGGCAGTTTGTCCAATAATATATACATATTGAATATGTATTGTGGAGTCTACTAAAGATCTCGTCAATCTTCTCACCCTGTTATTGAACATTTTGTCATTTTGAAGCAAGTTCATATGAACTTTTATGTCCTTCTCTAGTAACTCGGGTTCGTCCTTCAAAAACTTTTTCAAGTGCCTCTCTAGGCTTTTATGTGGTCTTCTCGGACCAATTCCCAAATCGGATAAACTCTTCTATGCATCACCATAAATATTATAACTCATTTCAAACATATTTAACTATCAGTAAAACATTTAGGCAAACACATCATATATTTGAGTTAGCCACCAAAATACACAAGTTTTTGGTGGACCTCTAAGTACTCTAACAAACAAATGCTCCTCCCCGGCATCACGTACCCGTAACTTGATGCACTCGTTTAAAATGAGTAAAGCCAAGTAGAGTAAGAAAGGTAGATGTAGATGCACATTTTGATCAACAGAAATTCCAAGGTGTTGGGGTTTGTGGGTAGTCCCACATTGAAAAATGAGGTGAATACCAAATCAAAATATTGTGTGGGACTTCTCCCTTCCTTATATTTTGGTGGATCCCGACCTTATAACCAAAAACAAAATTAAAAACACGACACGACTTCCGTTTTCATACGACCCAACCGGTTTCTCGGATTCTCACATGGTATCAGAGCAAGGTTCGAGTCCGGTCGGTTTTCCTGGCTTCGGGTAAAGCATCTAAATAATCGCCGATAAATCAAAGGGTATGGTATCAAAATGCTGGTTCACTTTCACAGTACTAGTCCTTTATATATCCGAGTCGAACACTAAACTGTAAAGCATTTAAATAATCGCCGATAAATCAAGCAACACACTGTGTGTGCAAGTTCAAACCCATTGCTATTAATTAGATCGATCGACTTGTATATCTCAATAATTAAGAGGAACGTACATACATATTCATAAGAAAATTAATTGCGACGGATCGACAATAATATGTTATAGTACATAGTTGGTGAAATATTAATTAGTTGGTATAAGCGGGACTTACGTGTGTGTGATCATCACTCTAACTATAACTACATATCCAAGATTATTATATATTGGTGGGTGGCCTCAATTACAAGGTTTGTGATACTCTTTGAGTAGCCTTCAAGACTAAGTCCGTGATCCCCATTATTTCTACCAGTTTGTTTGGAGAATACCATTACCAAACATCCTGCGGGATGTCATTCATATATCGATCGGGTAAAAAATATTATAATATGATGATTTATGATTTATCATTAAACTCATCTCATGCTACATTGCTACCCATCTTAAATATGAAATAAGAGATTTGAACTTGAACCAATTTGTAACGCGGGAGAACGATAAGCAGACAAAGAACAACATAAAGATTTAGCGTGGTTCGATAGCGGTGTATTACACATTCATGGAGAGGGAAATCGGATTCTTTATTATTGAGGGAAAGAAGAAGAAGCTAGTTACAAATTACTATGTTTCATGAGTATTTATAGAGACAAAGAAAAAACAAGATTTTTCAATTACTTCATCAACTACGTTTTTTTTACCAAACATAGTCTTTATAACCAAGCTACAGAACACACGGACCAAATCAAGGGTCCGGTGGAAAACATAGTCTTACAAGTTACAACCAGTCGGTCAGTAAATTAAGATGGCACAATATCAAGGCAATGCAGCGCGCGTGATAAGCATATCTCCAAAGGCATATGTACGTGCCTTGGTCATCATTTATTGAATCACCATAGCCATTGTTACGTATAGTGGGTGTGATTTCAACCCCATTTTGCCGGCCATTTAATGTTACTATATGCACGTACCTTTCATACGGATCTCCCATCATTTATTTTGCATTCACTCCTATATACAACCAGTACAGTACTTCTTCGAATCAAACAGATATCCAAATATTATAAGTATCTCTATAAACCATAATAAAGTGATTAGAGCTAGACATGACCACGGATCTGACCCGCCGGATCGGGAACCCGGGGGCATGACCCGAACCTTAACCCGAGATTCCAACAGGACGGCGAGTTCAGGCCACTCGGCGGGTCGACGGATCGGACCACCGGGTTGGCCGCGTGGCAAGGAACCGGATACCCATTTTTAAAATGTCGATCAAAAGATTTAAGGTTGACATATATATATATACCTTCATTCCACTCCATCATTTCATCACACTTTAGATGTGGGAAAGAAAAAGTTGGATTGTGGGAATGACGAGTAGAGATATGAGAAGATATATATAGAGAAAAATAGAGGTAGATAGCACACTTTCGATGTGGGACAGAAATATGGGATATGAAAGAAATAGTGAGAAATTGATGTTTCGACGAATCGAATTATATGATGTAAAATGTAATGTAATTAAAGTCTTTGGATTATATGGTGGAATATAATGTAATTTAAGTCTTTGGATTATATGGTGGAATATAATGTAATTTAAGTCTTTGAATTATATGATGTAACATATAATATAATTAAAGTGTTTACCTCTTAGGATTAATGAAATGAATAACACATGGTGATGAAACATCGAACATGATACAATATATCAAGTTATGTTGGATTAATCTGTCTATTTAATTCAATTGATAGTGGCGTTGATCTATTAATCAATCATAAGTGTTTTATTTTATTTGCATTATTATTATGTTAATTTCTTGATCAATGATTTAAAATCTAGGTTCATCTTCATATAGATATGTTATCCTTTCTCGTTTAAAGTTTAATTAGCCACATGTTATGTATACACATAATGATGATGTTATTGGAATTACATACTTGGGTTGCTTGTTATGACATTAAAAGACACATTGAAAAAATATTACCCAATATTATATTTCATTCTTGTGCTTGAAAATCCAAAGTTCTATATCATTTTCAAAATAAACGAAAACTCGACATCAAGGATACCATACAGGTGTAACGGCTTTATCAAGAACAATATTTGTATTATTTGAAATTATATCATAAAGACTCCTAACTTAGTATCATATAGAATGATATAGAATGATTTAATAGTGGATCCACCAAATAACACAAATGTTTAAGGTATTGTGTTGAACTTCGATCACACTTTCTTGTTACCCGTTCGTTATTTTAATCTTTCATAATTGATAGGTAAAATATTTTTTTAAAAATAATATTTATATAAAGTGTAGTACTAATGTTTGCATATGATAAAAATTTATAAGTATGGATTGATATGAAAAAACCGAATGATAGAGATTGAAGACATGATGTAGTTTCTACTTGTTCTTGTCCCACATCCCATCCCACATTGAAAACTAGAGGAAAGGGGGAAGGATGCTAAGCCTATAAAAGAAATCAAAGGTTGAGTAGAATTTTCACAATTATGAGTAAATTAAATTCATAATTCATAATAATTGTAATTGTAATATAAATTCTATTTTTTTTAGAAAACATTTTTTTTTTTAAAAAAAAAGATGACCCATTGGGTTGACCCACTTGGTCGACCCATCGGATTGGACCCACTGGGTCGGCCTGCCGGGTCACGGGTTATTTTCTCTCCGACCCTGATCCTCAACCCGAGCCAACCTTTCGACCCTTTCACCCTAACTCGGCGGGTCACGGGTTGACCCGCTCGACCCGTGACTTGTGGCCATGTCTAATTAGAGCCCAAAAAAATAACGCTTAAGATATCATTATAATATCACCATTAGCCCGTCCTTTTTATTACTCCCTCCATTAAGAAAAACACGTCGTTTTAGATATTTTGGTGTTCACTTTCCAAAATTACCCCTGCAATGATTAAGGATTTGTTAATTGTAGTTTTCAATTAAAAAAGTGAAAAAGTAAAGTAATAATTACGGCTATAAATGTATTTTTATTTGCTTTCTTAAAAAATATACAAATATCTAAAACGACATGTTTTAATTAACGGAGGGAGTATTAAATTAAAAATTCTTCAAATCCATTAAAAAAATGACATAAATTAAAAATATCGATTTTTTTTATAGTTTAGTCTAGTTCGATCAACTTAGTTTCTCTATATCTGCGGATCAAGTATTGTTCAACTCTCCTATTCACAAATGACTATATTTCTAACGAAATTTAAACTTCACCCGCTTGTGATTGATAATACCGAATATTTAAAGAAATTGGGCATGGGTCTATGTCATGAAAATGGGCATTTTTTGGTTCCCACAAAACGTTGCAAATATACATCCATACGATACCCAACAAATTACCTTGCACTGCATTATCAATCACCAAAGCACGCCTCCTTTGTCTTGCATTGTTGGTATGCCTTCATTTGTATCGATGTTACTTTTATTGTATATAAGCGTCACTTCTAAATATTTAGCCTATTGTAACAATAAATTTGTCAACGTTGTCACGATTTTTTGAGAGGTTGATTAGAGACTCTCCACTTTTAATCTGAGATTTACAATTTTAATTATGGGATCATTTGAACAATCTCAAACTGAAATTGGAAGGAAAAATGAAGCTGTATTGATTGAAGAACACAAAAATCGTCTTTTTACATGAGGAAGAGAGAGCAAAAGATAAGATCTGTGTTCACACAGCAACTCAGTTTGTTACAACTGAATTTGGCGCCCAAACAACTCTATTTGAGCTTGTGGTCTCGGTTGTGAAACAACCTCACCTGAAGTTACAAAATTGCCCTTCTGTCACTTAGACCATATGGGCTCATAGGCCCCCCTCAAGCTGGACTAGCCATAGGAGAAACTAGACCAAGCTTGGCACGAAGAAAGGTGTGTTGGTGAGCTCCAAGGGCCTTAGTCAGGATATCAACGATTTTCAAAGAAGAGGCCACATGCTTAGTGCAGATGAAGCCTTGAGCAACCATTTCTCTAATGAAATGGGAATCAATCTGGACATGCTTTGTCCTTTCATGGAATACAGGATATATTAAGAGCCAATTGTTGAGCACTCTTGTTGTCACAAAATAAGGAGATAGGAAGAGAGATAGTGATGCCAAGATCAGTTAGTAACCCCTGTACCCAAACAAGCTCACTTGCAGCTATGGACATAGCTCTATACTCATTCTCTGTGGAGGATTTGGAAACCACTTTCTGTTTCTTAGCTTTCCATGAAATCAATGAAGAACCTAGAAACACACAGTACCCTGATAAGGATCTCCCTGTATCAACACAATTCCCCCCGTCAGCATCTGTGTAGGCATGAACTGCAACAGAGGAGGATGCAGGATAGGAGAGGGCTAGATTAAAGGATCCCTTGAGGTATCTGAGTAGATAGATCATTGCATTCCAATGTGGCTGAAGTGGATTGAGGAGAAATCGGCTCAACTGCTGAACAACAAAGGCAATGTCAAGGCGTGTCAAGGTAAGGTACAACAGTCTTCCAACCAACCTCCTGTAATCTTCAGGCTTTGAAATAGGATCACCATCATGAAGAGAAAGCTTGGTGCCATGCTGCATTGGGAAGACAGTGGGCTTGCAGTTTTCCATATTGGCATCTCTAAGGATATCAAGAATGTATTTCCTTTGATTAAGGAGAATACCATGAGAGGATCTAGAGATCTCCATTCCCAAGAAGTACCTTGCAATTCCTAAGTCCTTGATGGTGAATGCCTTGTGCAAAGCAAGCTTTGTGAATGAAATCTCCTCTGCTGAATTGCCCAATAAAAGCATATCATCCACATAAACTAGAGCAATTGTCATATAAGACCCAGTTGTTTTGACAAACAAGGAGTAGTCATGAGAAGACTGAGTGTATCCCAATCTGATCATGAACTTTGTGAGCTCAGAGTTCCACTGTCTGCTAGCTTGCTTGAGGCCATACAAGGATCTGGCGAGCTTACAAACATGGCCATTGGGAACTGAATAACCAGGAGGAGGGAGCATGTACACCTCTTCATCTAGATTTCCATGCAGGAAGGCATTATTTACATCAAGTTGATGGAGAGACCACCCTTTACTAGCTGCAAGAGCAAGAATAATCCTGAATGTAGAGAGCTTGGCTACTGGTGAGAACGTTTGCTTGTAGTCCTTGTCTTTAACTTGATTATATCCTTTGGCCACCAATCTAGCTTTATACCTTTCAATATTCCCATCAGGCTTGTATTTGATTTTGAAGACCCATTTGCACCCTATAGCTTTCTTGCCAACAGGAAGAGGTAGTACTTCCCATGTGTGATTGCTGGTGAGTGCATTGAGTTCCAAAGACATAGCATGTTCCCATTCTGAGACACCCTTGGCTTGACTGTATGAATTAGGTTAAAAAGTACTACACATGTTGACAAATGACTGGATGTAATGTGGAGAAAGATGAGACAAATGAATGAGAGAGAACACTGCAAAGGAATCAGAAGCAGAAGAAGTATCCAGGTGCCCTCTGGATGGGAGTTGTGTGCATATGAAGTCCTGGAGCCTTGCAGGTCTCTGAACATGGCCTCTAAGACCATGAGTAATAATGGGTACAGGTGAGCTATTGACAGAGGAGGAGGAATCCTCAATGGGATTAACTGAGGTAGGAGAGTCTGAGATATGACTGGGCATTGGAACTGAGTCAACAGATGGGGCAAGGGATGGAGGTGTATGGGAGGAGTTAAAAGGATTGGGAGATACTGTAAGGTGAGTGTCATAAAAGGTGGGATAATCATCCTCAATGGTCACCAGGGGAGCATGATCATGCTTGCAGGGTGCCTTATTAGTGACAGAATCCTTAAAAGGGAAGATATGCTCCTCAAATTTCACATGACGACTGATGATTATGGTATGTCTGGCAAGATCATACAATTTGAAAGCCTTTTGACCAACTGGATAGCCAAGAAAGATGCATTTTCTGGCCACTGTACCCATCTTGTCTCTATGATCATTTGGTTGCACTGCATAGCACAGGCAACCAATTACCCTAAGATGATCATATCTGGGAGGAAATCTATAGAGTGCCTCAAAAGGAGATACTTAAGGACAGCAGAAGGCATTTTATTGATAACGTGTGTTGCACTCAACACACATTCCCCCCGGAATTTGATTGGCAATCCAGCATGAATCCTAATTGCTCTAGCAGTTTCAATTAGGTGTCTATGTTTTCTTTCCACACGGCCATTTTGCTCATGAACCCCTGGGGCTGTCCTTTGATGAATAATACCCCTGGAATTGAAGAGATCTGCACATCCTCTCTGAGTGAACTTAGTCCCATTATCATATCTAACAAACTGAACTGAAGTCTGGAAGTGATTGTCAACCATGTTAAGGAAACCAGTTATGTTCCTTAACACCTGCAATTTATCTTGCATCAAGTAGACCCAGGTGGATCTAGTATGATCATCAACTATAGTTAAGAAGTATCTAGCACCACATAAGGCAGGAGTCCTATATGGACCCCAGACATCCATATGTACCAACTCAAAAGGAAATTCAGCTAATGATTCACTCCTATCAAAGCTTAGTTTGTGAGCTTTAGTCAAAGAACAAGTATCACAGTGAACATCCCTGATATCACAATTCTGAATCTCTGGCAAGTGATGTAAATTGGCAAATGACATGTGGCCAATGTTCTAAAAAATGCTCGGCGGATGCTTGACGGCAGGGTACCGCTAAGTGCCAAGACGGTTTGGCGGCCTTATTAGCGGTTCTTGGCGGATAAAACGGTTTTTGATTATTTTGTTATATTTATCCCATAAACTATGTATAAAACATATATTATGTAATAAATTATGTATTAATTTTAAGTTTATAGCATATCAAATAAAAATTCATCATGACCCTTTTTAAAGTTGTCTGAATCAAATATAAAATCATATAAATATACTCAAATAAGTATCATGATCTCATAATAGAGAAATTTGAAAGCATAAAAACTAAATAATCTCAATTTAAAACCGCCAAGACCGCTAAGCCTCCGTCCCGTGACCGCCAAAACTCTTCCCCGCCAAGCCCGATTTGCACCCGTCAAGGCCGCCAAGTCTCCGTATTGCACCCGCCAAGACCGCCAAGGTGCTGTTCCATTCCCGCCAAGGTCCTTCCCCGCCAAGCTACACTACCAAGGCCGAATTCGGGACGGTGTGGGTCCGCCAAACGTCTTGGCGCCGTCTTGGCGGCCGCCAAGGCCGTTTTTTAGAACACTGCATGTGGCCAAGTCTGGCATGAATCAAGTGTGCTTTATCAAGCTTATTACATCCAGAAACAACATGGCTAAGAGAGTGAGAGAAATCCTTACAGCCATCCCGGCAAGCAGCAGCCTTCAACATGTATAAGCCTTTCCTCTCAACCCCTCTAGCCATCACTTTCTTAGTTATAGGGTCCTGTAACCAGCATGATGTATCATCAAATGTCACTCTCAACCTCTGATCAGAAGCAATTTTAGAAACTGAAAACAAATTGTGCCTGAACTGTGGCACCAGCAAAACATTTTTCAAAACAAAACTGGTATTCAATGATACAGTGCCACTCTTGGTGACAGCAATGCTACTTCCATCAGGCAATCCAAGATTTACAGTTGTGTATAAATCATGAATCTCTATGAAAATGCTTGTGTCAAAGGCAATGTGGTCTGTTGCACCAGAATCCACAATCCATGTATCACTATTACCTTTGTTAACACCAATAAGGAAAGAAACACTTAAGGTACCTGCAAAATGGGTCATAGCTTGGTTGACTGAGCTATCTCCTGACTCCAAGGGAGCCTTCCCTTTCATCATCTTCAATATTTCATTGAATACTGCATTGACCATAGCTTGGTCTGGCTTTCCTGCACTCTGACTTGTCTCAAAATGTTGATCAAAAGGGCTGTCTTGCTGGCTACTGTCAAACTGAGCAGCAAACCTTCCACCATACTTAGGCTTATCTTCTTCCTTTGGACCTCTAAACCACTCTGGATACCCAATCAACTTAAAACAGTAATCCTTAGTATGCCCACGCTCACCACAGTGATCACACTTCCTGTCAAGTTTAGCTCTCTTATAATCCCTTCTTGCCTGTTAAAACTGCTTCCCTTGATCACCAAATCTGCTTTGATCCGGAAACCTTTGCTTTGCCAAAGCATTAGCCTCACTATCAAAATATTCATCTCTATTTGTCAGAAGAACATTCCCTTCTCCCTGGACAAGAGAGGTTACACCCTTAGACCTCTCTATTTGAATGGCCATTTGGTAAACTTTGTGTAGACCAGGAGTTGGATCCTTTGATAGCACATTCCCTCGCAAATGCTCAAAAACATCATTCAATCCTAACAGAAACTGCATAACCTTTGCCTTCTCATCTCTCTCAAAAATTCTTTTCGGTAGAGTGCAAGAACACTGATCAATTCCACCACAGCTACATGTGGGAATGGGATCCAGCATCTGCAATTCATCCCAAATCTTCTTAGATTTCATAAAATACGCCCCAACAGACATGTTTTCCTGCTTCAGATTGCTCAATTCTCTTTTCAATTGATACACCAGGGTATCATTTGACTCATAGTACCTATCCTTGATCTCATCCCATAGTTCTTTCGATGACTGCACATATGTGAGGCTCTCCCCAATCTCGCTATTCATTGAATTCACTAACCAACATCTAACCATGTAATCAGCCCTTAACCATTTCTCATAATCCTCTCCATCCTCACTAGGCCGGACGCACACAACTACCAGTAATAGAGCCTAATTTGGCTTTGGCACCCAAAGCCATTCGAACATTTCTACTCCAACTCACGAAATTTGTACCATTGAACAAGGCAGATACCAGATTCATTCCTGGATGATCTGAATTTGATAGAAAATAGGGATTTATGTGCGCATTATTCATACCTGACACAACATCTCCGAACTGCACATTTTGATTTCCAAAGTTCCAGCCACGACCAAATCCCGTGCTCCCAGGTGCAGGAGGAGTAACAGATACGAAGCCTCTGCCAACTCCTTGCTCAAATCCTCTACCAGTTCCTGCGCCTTCACCAGAACCTTGTCCATGCTGCGAATTAGAACCTCTTCCCGCCATTGCAGATAGGAAAGAGGATTGACAAGCTCACAAATTCTCGATTTACTTTCTGAAACAACTGAATAAATCCACACTTGCGACGCAACCAGATCACTTAGATTCCTGGCACTCTGATACCATTTGAACAATCTCAAACCGAAATTGGAAGGAAAAATGAAGTTGTATTGATTGAAGAACACAAAAATCGTCTTTTTACATGAGGAAGAGAGAGCAAAAGATAAGATATGTGTTCACACAGCAACTCAGTTTGTTACAACTGAATTTGGCGCCCAAACAGCTCTATTTGAGCTTGTGGTCTCGGTTGTGAAACAACCTCACCTGAAGTTACAAAATTGCCCTTCTGTCACTTAGACCATATGGGCTCATAGATCAAAGTACTTTTTTTTTTAAATAATGGAGGAATTTAACCCTCCTATTGAATTTATCCAGTGCGAGGTCTACTAAATCATTAGCTGCGACCAAAAAAAATGTCATGATTTTTGGCCGTAGTAGTACAATTTGTATTAGAATTTGATTGCAACGACTTTTCTAATGTGTTGTAATATGTAAGCTATATGATGATTTTTTTTATGCGTTACAATTGATAAGCTATGGTCACACTCCAAAATTATATTGTAGCGTTATTTGATTGCACGTACTCATAGAAGTAAACTTTCAAAAGCAGTGTGAATTTCCAACAATACTGCACCATAAAATTATTTAAGGTATAAAATTATTTCAAACAATTTTTTTTTAAAATGTATTTATATTTCATACAGTTATATTTACATGTTTATAAATTTTTATCATGAAAAATTTTGTTTTTAAAAAAATAAAAAATATATAAACTAAGTATAACTATCATTCTTTTAATTATATATATTTAAAACATATTTTTCATAATAAAATTTTATAGACATGTAATATAAGTGTATGAAATCCAGACATAATTTTTAAAATTTATTCCAAAGTAAAATTATACCCTAAATAATTTTGTATAACAGATCCGCACTGTTTCAAAAGTAGACTTTGAAGAACTCGTTTGGCGCAAAGAGCTTATATATTAAAGTGTATAAGCTTTTATAATATTTTTTTTATGGAAAATCAAAATATAAAAGCTTTAAAAAACCTTAAATTTGTACTTAAAAGTTAAAAATTACCATTTTCTATATCTTTTTTTCAGAAACACTGATAAATTTGGTTGGTGTATGTAGTGGGGGTCCTCCTCCTACAATCATATAGTCTTGCTTCTTAAAAACGTATACTTGTGTACACCTTTTTTTAACAGTTTGACTTGTCTAAGAAGTTACTATTGAGTTGAGTACATAAATTGTTAAACCTAAAAGACATTAAAGCTACCCATCTTTTACATTGCAGTGATTAACTAAGATACCCCTATCTATTTCAGCTGACTTGTCAAATACGGAGTATATACTATAGAATAATTATTTTTAAATAAAAATAAAAATAAGATAAAATTTTAAAATTTGGTTAATGATGCTGAATTATGAATTGAAGAGTGTTTTTGGAAGATAATCTTGATGAAGCCCAATCCAGGAGCTAGCAGCCCAACTAGCCCAATTCCCACATTCACTGGGCCTGTGATTTCAGGGCCCATGCTTCAATTCAAGCAAAGGAAATTCCCTACCGGGAATCAAGATATGTAGCCGTTAGATTTTCTAAATCCCTAAACATAATCTAAATCCTCTTTACCCTAAAATTTCACCCAGAGGAAAACACAACCTAAATGATTGTGATGAATAATCAAAGTAATTTTTTTTTTTCCGGATTTTCTATCATATGCCTCAAGCACTAAGGATTTAGCCATTAAATATACTTGGTTTAGCCATTTTAAAAACGGTTTTTCTATCATATCTCCCAAGGACATAGGATAAGAAGTCAATTTGAGAAATATTTCTCTTAAATACACCCGATTTAACCATTTTTAAATTAGATTATGGAGTTTACTCATTTCATTTAAAATTTTCTTTCCCAATTAAGTATCCTTATCTTATACCCTTAGGGCACACAATAGACAAACCGTTTTAAAAAATAGAGTATAGAGTGCGGTCATTTTCTTTTGGGCTTTTTTTTTCCAGATAGAGCCTCTTTATCCTATCCTTTTCTGACACCCAATACACAAACTATTTTCCCCCTTTTTATTTATAAAGGATTTTAAAAATGTTTTTATTAATAAAAAAAAAGTAAATCATGTCTTTTCAAGTAAACATGCTGAAGATGGAGAAATAAATTCATCAAAATTTGGAGTACGAAGTATATAAACATGCTATAAATAAATATCAAGCACCTATTCTATTTCTATCATATAACAAAGTGTCACTAATAAGTTTGTTATGTTTTCAACTGAATGTATTCGATGATATAATAATTGTTGCAAATATCCCTACTCGACGATAATGTCGCAAAAAGATTGATAAACATTTGAAAGTACCCGATAAACAACAAATCAAATGAATGCCACGAAAGCGGAGAATATCGTTAATAAGTTCGTTAACTTTTATATGAGTATGACAACACACAAATAACGACAATATCTTACAAAGGAAAAAAGTGATTAATAAGTTCGTTAAATTTTAAAAGTGACGTGACAAACATCAAATAACATTGATTTTATATATGTGTTTTGATATAGTTTAATAAGTGAATTTTTTTCTGACAAGTTTAAAGCTTTAAATTCAATGGGATAAACGACAAATAACTCGATGTTGTAGAGATTAATATCGTTAATAAGTTCGTTAAAGTATAAATACCACAAAAGTGGAGAATCTCGTTAATAAGTTTGTTAACTTTTATATCTTGCAAACGAAATACGGTTAGGTTAATAAGTTCGTTCAATCTTAAAAGTGATACGACAAACAACAAATAACATTTATTTGTAACACATATATTGTCATTGGTAGTTTTATTAAATTCCTATTGTATACGATCAACAATGAATAATATATATTTGATACAGTGCAAGAAGCGACGTTTTTTATAAGTTCAAGAAAATTTTCTATTCAATGCGATAAACAACAAATAACTTTGATATTGTACGACAAATGATTATCGTTAATAAGTTCAATAAATTTTAAATATATTTATATATTCTATCAATAAGGCGGAATACTTTTTTTTTACTTCATTATCCTCATCACTCTTCCAATTTTTTAATAAAAATAAAATAAATAAATCACAGTCTTTTGAGAAGAAAGATTGCGAAATAAAATTGCCAATCCAATTATGGCAGACTATAATAAGTTTTGAAATTGCCAGTCCCATTAATTAAATAAAATATTCAAATCAATCATTGGTACATGCATATGTTATGGAATAATTTTTTTTTAATTTGATTATAAATTTATAACTATTATGTTTAGAAATATGTATGATATCATCTTATATATCTGGATTATGTATATTAACTATATCATCTATTTACTTTTTTTTTTAAAGGAACGAATTCGAGATAACAGACAACAGACTGCCTGGTAACTCGAAAGGCCGACAGATCGACAGACGGACTAACCGCCATGATACAAGACACAAAAATGCAAATAAATAATGGACAAATGACAAAATCAACACACATATTTACTTTTTTGATATCATCTATTTACACTATCATGTTAACATGATTTAATTAGAGAATGCATGAAAAAAATTAATAGATTTGATGTTAGATTTCAGACAGGGTAACTAATTACCCTTCAACTTGGTTTTTATTTTATTTTGAACTTATATACGCTAAGGTATGTGTTAAAAGGCCAAATCATGAAAAAAATTTAAATTTCAATAAATTCATCATTTTTTTAAAACGAATTCCTCGAGTTTATAAATTGAAACATATGATTTTTTTTTTTCACGATTTGGTTTTCTAAGAGCATATATATTATACACCAATACTTTATTAGTAAATTAATTCAAAAAAATGTCTTTATATTGTGAATTAACCAATTTATTTTGGTAATCAATACATACAATTCATGATAATCCTTGAAATGAATAGAGAAGATGTATAGTTTAAATGGTTCAAATTAGTTTTAGTTGTAAATTTAATTGTATTTTAGGAGCAATGAATGTTTGTATTAACTGCACATAATATGAGTCCTAAATTAAACAAAGTAAATGTATTTCATAATTCATTCAAATGCATTTGTCTAGAATCCAAGTCTACAGTATGTAAAACATAAAGGTGATAAAATTAGGCAATTTCATGCAATTTGTAATAAATTGACCATTATATCACTAATTATATATGTAACACAATTCACACCTCAAGTTAGATCCAAAGAAAAAGCTCTCTTTAAATAAGTTTATTTTACAAGTACTTTTCATGATTGTTCTTTCATTTTTTGTTACCCGTTATAACTTTTTTGGAATCTAATCACTTATATGGTAATGCATATATGGGCAAAAATTAAGATATAGCTGTCACATTTTCCCTCTCAACCTAATGAATTTGAAGAAAAAAAATTTGCTACACATTCCATATATAAACTGCAATGAATGAAAATTCATTTGCACATAACTTGGTTCATTGTTCAAGGTTTTTTTTCAAAAAAAAAAAAGAGAAGAAGAAGAGAGGGAGGAAAAAAGAGGAGAACAAACATGGATGTTGCTGAAATCCAAAGAAGATATGTTCACTTTGGAAACTCTATGTATAGAGAGGTAAGTCTAACTTCAATTTCTTTTTCTCTTTTATGGTTTTCATAGGAGACTTTAAGGTGTTTGAATGTAATGAAATCCTATTGTTTGAGATGGGGAACTTTTCTAATTGACATATGAAGATGGAGATTTACTCTAGATTTTGTTATATTATTCTTTAAGCCACTTGTTACTTTAAAAAAAATCTCATTGGATTTTGAATTTAGTGTTGTGAAACTCTTTCATGTGAATCACATGCTTCTTGTTAGATAATGAATCAATATTGACTTGTATAGAGAATCTTGATCATAGATTTGTAAATTTTTACATTCATATTTCCTACAAAAAAAAATCTATCTATTATCAATTAACAACAATTTAATAGTTTAATTTGCATTTTGTGAAAAGGGATACTTGGGTGAACAATTTACACAACTCCAACAATTGGCGGATGAAACCCACCCTACCTTTGTAATGGAAGTCGTCACGGGATTTTTAGATGAATCTGACAAAATCTTGGACAATTTGAAAAATGCAATGTAAGTAACTTAACTATTGTGTGTAAATTTCCTTCAATTATGAGCTCTCTAGAATTCTTGTATGTATTAACTTTCGCCTAACCATTTTGTTATACTAGTGTGCATGCCCGTGCGATGCACGGGACATGTTTTAGTCACATTGTTTACTCATTTAGTTAATTAGGTGATATATTTTAGTAAGTATCTGACCCAATGTAATTGTATTTACACAATATTTGAGTTACATGTTGGTTATTTTTAATTAATATTAAACATGATCAAACTTTTATTACACATACACATGCGCTTTGACATTAATTTTTATTGATATTTATATAATAATGTACATTAATACCATTTAATTGATTTAATTTAAAAATCTCTCTTCTTTAATTTAAAGTTAATATATATTTTAAAAAGAATAATTAATTTTGAACGATTAGCTAAAATGACATATATTGATTGATTGATGATTGCTTGATGATTTTAGCTGAGGTAAGTACGTAAAAAGAACACGAAAATACATTTTAGTATCTGTTACAATTGTGTTATATATTTTGCTAATTAATTAATATAGTGACTATGTAATCTACAAAATTCATTTTTGAGAACATGGAATGTAATTATCCAATAATTAATGAGATGTCGGTTACATCTATATCTAAATAAATTAAGGAATGCAATCAGCTAAATGTAAGTCGGTAAAAACTGGCCGGTAAATGAACAATCACATATAATTTAATTTAATTATATAGATTTATATTTATAATAATTTAGAACTAAAAGACAAATTAATTGATTATAGGAAGAAAAAAAAATAGATTGGATACACATTTATGGATAAACATTTATGAAGGTTTGCACACTTTTCTTTTCTTATATTATATTATTATATTATTATATGTAGATATATAGATAATAATAATAATAATATAAAACTAATCTACAACCAATCGGTGGTGAATATTTTAGTTTCGCTCCCTATTATATGTAATGGGGGTAATTTAACTATTTATATATAAAAAGAAAAAAAAAGTTAGAAAAAAAAAAACAAAAATTAGTGTAGCTAATGGGATTTGAACCCTTGATAGTTTGCACCAAAGCTTAGTATACAATCAATAAGCTATAATAATAATAATTTCTTGAATTTTGAATGCTAGATATATATTAGGTTGGTTTTTTTTATAATTTAATGAGTGCAATTAATAGAAAAATTTAATGAGTGCAATTAATAGGGCAAAACCCAAAATTATATATATAGTATAGATATAGATATAGATATAGATACTCATTTTAAAGTGAGATGAATTTTTTTGATGTAGCCATCGAATTGAGTTTCGCACTCAAGGGGAGCAGCTCAAGGTACATATTTTTTCTCCTTAGTATAATATTTAGGTAAAAGCGCGCCAAAAACAAAAGGTCTAAACTAATAAATAGATTAAATATTTTAATTTATTACGATTGTTTTTATATATAGAAGCACTTGGATTAATATGCATTATCTAAATGGATACTCTATTTGTTGATTGAATTGACTTTGACAGCGTTGGCGCAAAACGTTTCAAAGGTCTATTTGTTCTCTTAAAAACACATTGTGACGAGAAAAACCTCCAAGAGTAAGTTTCTTTTGACTCAATATATATACATACAAGTAGTGTTTTGATAAGTAGTACATTAGTATCATCGTAGTATTATTGTATGTATATGTGGTTGGATTTGGTGTTTATTTGAATTTCAATTATCTATCATGGTAGGTGCATGACGTGTATGGATCAAATTAGGGAGGAATATGCTATTATAAAAAGTAAACTCAACACTCTTTTAGAGGTAACTGATCAATCAACCTAAAGTTCACTTATCCGATATTAATCTTACACATACAACAAGATTGTGTGTCTTAACTGTTCTAATATGCATGCATCTTACAGTTACAACAACAGATCATGGCAGTTGGTGGGACGATCCCATTACTCGAATAAACAACATCCTTCACCCGAAGCCTTGAGAGAAGGGGTGTATTTTAATAATTATGATCGAGTTGTCATCTAAGATACATAGGATTTGGAAATAGACTATCTATCTCTACTTAGAATCCATTGGAAATTCGCATTGATTGCTTAATTGTCGTTCTTTTCCATTTTGTTGTATCTTTTGGATTTGATTTTGTAGTTTGATGTTAGATTGTAGTGTGTTTTCTCCTCCGTTTTTGTTTGTAGTGTCTTGGACATTTTGATTTTCAAGAAACATTACAAATCCTTTTTATTTTGTTATTTGTAGTGTGTTTATGTTCAATATCACTTCTTTTTAATTAGTTATTGTTTTTTATTAACAAAAATAAAATGGCGTTGATGGGTGGATTTAAGGTGTTTGAATGTAAAAGCATTTGTAAGATCATGTATGAGGATAATGTCTCAAAAAGGTTGGTAAACAGTTAAAAGTGTATCCAAAAATACAAATGAAATAGATCCCACAAAAGTGGAGAATGTCGTTAATAAGTTCGTTACAAGTACGACAACACAACAAATAACGGAAATATATATTACAAAAGAAAATGTTTTTAATAAGTTCGTTAAATTTTAAAAGTGATACGACAAACAACAAATGATATTGATTTTATAACACATATAAAAGGAGATTTTCATTGGTAAGTTTATTGAATTCCAATTGAACGTGCCTAACAAAGAATAGTATAGTATATATTTGATATAAGAGAATTTTTTCATAAGTTTATCCAAAATTTCAATTCAATGAGATATAAAAAAAATAACTTGATATTTTACAAAAGATTAATATTATTCATAAGTTCAATAAATTTTAATTAATTATACTAAATATTAAATATATATTTTATAAATAATGTCGAATATATTTTTTTACTTTATTATCTATGCCCACCCTCCCTTTTTTAATAAAAATAAAATAAATAAATCACAAGTCTTTCTAGAAGGAATATTGTGAAATAAGATTGCCAAACGGGGACAGTCCTATTTTGGCAACCTACTAAGTTTTGGAGCGTGAACCTTCCATGGAACTGAAAAAAGTTTTAAATCCCATTGATTAAATAAATAAAATGTTCAAATACATCATTGGTACATGCACATGTTATGGAATAAAAAATTTACATTTATTATGAATTTATAACTGACAAAATACCAAATTGGTATTTAAAATGTACAAAACTATGTACATACGAGTATTTAAAAAAAATTGAGGTTGTATAGGTATTTAAAATACCTCCAACGGATATAAAAGTTTTTTTTTTTTTTTTTGCCAAAAGTATGGTTTATGTATTACACTCGGTTTAATCAAGTTGAACTAGTTTGTTTATAATTTATAAAATAAAGATTCATTAATAGATCTAAAAATTAATTTTTTTCAAAAAAATAGAAAATATTACATATTTTTTCCACATATTAATTAAAAGAATCGTTAAGTTGAACCAGTTTATTGGAAATTTGTAGCTAATGACTGAGCAACTTCAATTTACGAGGGTTCGATAGTAAGTCTCAACATATGCAATGTAAGTCTTCTTTCGAACCTGAGTACCTTCAAACTCAATAACGTCGTTCGGACTAGAAAATGATGCCTCGATGTAAAGACCGGAAAATTTTAGAATATTAAATTATTAAAATAGTGATTTATAATCGTCCCGATTTCTAAGATTTGGGAGGTTTGGAATTTCCGTCCATAGGCTATTGGTTTTATTCTAAATATTTTAAAACGAGTTTCGACATTACTTAGTTGGAAATTTAAAATATAATTTATCCCGCTTTCATAGGCAAAAATTTAAAATAATATTTGGAGTTCTTTATTAAATTCGGAATTGGAAATTGAAAATCCTTTTGAGTTGGGTCGGATAAGGTCAGAGAGCAGGTTTCGAGATATTTCGTTTGGATATTCAAAATATCTCTCCAAATTCCATTTTCTTTAATTTTTTTTCTTTTCCTATCCCTCTCTCTTTCCTTTTGGGCTTCGGTGTGGGCCGGATCTGGGTTCCAAATTCCGGGTTATGTGGTTTTGAACCGGGTTGGGCTTTACCTTTCATTCGGGCTTCCTTTCAGATCTGGGCGGGTTAGGGAGTGTGAGATGGGGCGGGTTCGGATCCTTCTGACCGGGTTGGGCTTGAATTCCTTCTTTGGGCTTGGGTTGTTTTATATTAAGAGGGTTGTTTTATGTGTTATGTTATGTTAGAATTTTACGTAATTATTACTTATCCAATTATTATTGTTGTTGTTATTATTATTATTATTATATTATTCTATTTTGGGAAAAATATATTTTCTGAAATTATGATTATCCGTTTTAAAGGACTTTAAAATAATATTATTAAGACATGAATTTTGTGATGTTAAATATGTGTTTTTAGGGATTCTAAAATGATTTATTGGCTCGGATTATAATTATGAATTGTGAAGAGGATTTAATTTTGATATTTTATTTAGTCAAGCATTGTTTGATAAACCATTTAAAAAGAGATCTTAAGTTCGGAAATACTTTTTAAGGATTTGTCGTTTGGAAATCAAAATGCCGGAATTATTTTATAACATGATTTTGAGGTATTGGTTTAAGGTTTAAATGTTTAATGTCCGGATCCTTTGTCTTGGTTTGATGATGTTGGTTTTGAGAAGGAAGTTTGGAAATATTGTTGGTAAGATTTATCGATGGGGTTTGATTGGAAGTAAATGATTTTGGTTGATGTTGATCTTATCGGAAAGACTTTGAAAATGGTTTTACTATCGATGAGTTTTGAGTATGTTGAGAACTTGGTTTTCATATGTATGAATTTCGGTACTGCGGCTTATGGAAATGGCTTGATGATAGGTGTGTATTGCTTTTGGATTGCTTTGGATTTGCATTTGGGCCCTTGCTTGTATTATCCTGCTGTTCTGCATCTTCAGGTAAGTTCCCTAGGGGGCTTACTCAGGTTGGACATTCATGCCTGTTGTTGCATTTTATGTTAGGTGTTGCATATGCATAAAAGCATGTCATGTAGTATCCTGTTTAGGTTGCACTAATTGAATGAGCATCTGCTTATTTTATGCGTTTGAAACAGAACGGCCGTTATCTGTGATAGTCCTAGAGTCTTTGCTAGGGTTATAGGACGACCTAGTCCCATCGGGTCCCGTCCTGAGTCAATCGAGTCATGAAACTTCCTTATATTATGAGATTCCTGCGGGCTTTATTGTGGAGCGGGTTGGGCATGCGTGCCGCCCGATTATAATGGAATGCATTCACGAGCTGGCCAGTCTCCGCCCTATCGGAAGGGGGTGGAGGTAGGAGAGGGATATGCCACTTGGCATTGTCTTGGACCCTTTACAGTATTTTTACACATTATTATGACTAGGAGCATGTTAGTGTGTTTGACTTTCGTACTGCATTAGAGCATCTTTATTAGGTATAACACATACTATGTGGCCTCAGCGAGGACTGTCGGTCCCGCATGAGTGGCTAGATCTGACTCCTTTCCCCGTTCTTTTTTTTAAAGGTATTTTCTACAGATATTGAGTGCTCGATGTCTATATGACGGGGTTATCTTTTGGTGAAACGAAGAATCTGGCTAATATCCTAACTTAGTAAAATGGTAATTACCCACTCATGATTTGGTTTTGACCCGGCTCTGCCGTGGCACTTGTATCTTTACTTTGCTTACGCTTTACTCCCGTTTGAAATAGATTCCGTGACATAGTCTTAAGATATGTTAAGGGTACCCAACGGCCCTTCTAGGTTTTTAGGGTTTGAAATCCCTCTTTCTACTAATCTTAAATGAGTTTGAAACCTCGACCCGTACCTGGATTGCAAGATCCGAACTAGGGGTTTTATCCCTTGAAACGTAACCCGGAAATCATAATTCTGGGCCGTTACACTCGATCTTTTCAATAGCATCATACCTAGAAACACTAAGACACCAACACTCTTGCAGAAGAAGTGTAAAGATTTATTGGTCCTTGGTAATGAGGCAAAAGGACTGTACATTGTGGACATGAGTCTTAAAGTTCTAGCTTCTCATGAAAATTCAAGTTCTGCTATACATCCCCATTCATCACAGTCTAGTCATTTGTGTGCCGATGTTTTTCAAACAAGTAATAAGCATAGATTCGATCCTCACATCTACTTCATACAAATAGCCTTGAATAATGGCATTGTAGATTGGATCATGTACCCTTTGATCAGTTGCATTTTATTGATGATGTAAAGACCTCATTTTTCAATAAATCTCATCTCATATGTCAAGTTTGTCCTCAAGCCAAGTACCATAGAAAACCGTTTCCCAACAGCGCCAGTTTCACTTAACCTTTTGAACTTGTTCACATTGACACATGTGGTCCTTTTAAGCAACCAACTCGAGATGGTTTCAGATACTTCCTAACTATTGTTAATGATTTTAGCAAGTGCAAATGGTCACATCTTATTCCTAATAAGAGCAATACTTTACACATAATCCAGTCTTTTGTCTCCCATGTTGCTACACAATTTCAAACTTCAGTGATGACCATAAGGTCTGATAATGCACAAGAATTTTGTGCCAAATCACCTTCTGATTACTTTCTTGCCAAGGGTATCATCCATCAAACATGTTGTCCCAATACACCACAAAACAAAATGGGGTGGTTGACGCAACTCTAAGGAAGGATCCTTCGAGTCTGGTCAACCATATGACACAAAAATGGCATTTCCAAGACAGTTCTCGATCACTTGATCTTATCACCTGAATTTACTGCTAGTTCTTAATTCAGCCCCACCATTTTCCACTTTCTGAAATAGGATCAACTGTTTGAGCATGTTTCTTAAATGATCATGTAAACATATGTTGACCTTACATTTTATTACAACTTCAATCAATTAGAGGACAAAATTTCCTTCACGTGATGTTCTAATTTCTAAGTAACTTAGCCTGAGATCAGCTATCTTGAGTTTGTAGAATATGAAAGTCAAATTTCTAACTTCATGACATAGTGATAAAATATTCACCATAATAGAAAAGTATGTATACCTTTTTTTCTTGAAAGTGAAAGGGTATTATAGATACCTTGTATTGTACTGTATCACTATTTACTTACACCATCCAATGTTCAGGTGTATGTTTTCATAAATAAATGATTTTTTCAACCTATTAACATAATTCAATAGTATAAAAAGAGGTTCAGATTGATTTTAGGCATCTATCCCTCCACTAATTTCCATCTTAAAGAATCACCAATGTACAGTTAAAGCTCAATTCAAATGTTAAGTAGATGGCAGTGACTAGTAGAGAAACACTAACCAGATGGGAGGGGAAGAATAACATTTATTGCAGTACCAACAGAAGCATTTGTCGTTAAGCTTGTTTGACGAACCCTGCCCTGCACTGATAATTTTGGCCACTTATTCAATGAACAATAATCTCTCAGAACAACTGACTTTGTTTGTGTATCTTGTATGCTGAGCAACGCCGTCAATTATCATATGAAGAAGATCCAAGTTTCCTTATAGCCTTATGACTACCGTCCACCAACCCTTTCAAGACTACCGTCTACCACTTGTGAGCTTGATTCGTACCAAGTTAAGTAAATCTCAGCCCCAAGATGGTGATTCATAAATCAAAACTTCACTGATAAATCAGGAACAACAACTTCATCAAGGGTTTGCATTGGACCAGAAGTAGTCGACAACACTGTAACACATACCATTGTGAACATGAAACGAGACATTTCAAAGCTCAAAATAACAAAAGCATTAAAAGAAATCAATTCCAGGATCTGAAGCAAGCAGGGTCAATCAGCACTATGCATATCTTGGTGCATCTAACATTGGGGCCACAAAACTACAATCATCACATTCAACAAAAGCATATAAAGCAAAAACTGAAATACATTCCAAATAAAAATCAAAGGGAAACTGTGATATGATATGCATTAACATTGTAACAGAAAGCTTATGACAATTGGCTAACCGGGCGCAGTGCCTAATTTGAATTCAATCTCTGCCCATTTAACGAAACTTAGTTATAGTATCAAAGTCATAGCATTAGATACCATTGGTAAATGACATCAATGCGCAAAAAAAAACAAACGAAAAAGATCAAATTTTAGAACTGAATTGGTGATCAAATGTTAGTGCCTGTTAAAACTCCTCATCAATAATCAATGAAGAAGATTGAATCCTGTGAAGAATTTATCATGTCATTAAGAATAATGCGCGAATGGGTAACAAATAGATATGATCAACAATGTATTCAATAATTCAAATCCCATTAACAGTATAAAAAAGATCAGAATGCAGCTCAAATTCGAAGGATCTGTATATTTAAATCCATCCCTTTGAGCTTTTGAATTACCGATGCGATCACCAGATCGCTCTGCATCAACACAAAGGCATTACTAGGTATTAAATCACTCATTTTTGAAGCTTTTTTTTTATAACCAAAAGCAGTATATGTTAAGTCTCTTGGACGGTTTCACTCTGGATTCATTATTTCATTAGCAATAACAGTAACACTAGCTAAGCTCCTCGCGAACTTGAACAAATAACCTTCACAAAAGGGAGCAATTTATCTAAGTCATATGTGAAGAGCTTCAAAGCAAAGTTTTCCCTTTGAAAATTGAACTCTTGTGGATGGACCAAAGCCGCCACAACTGTGGCTTTCTCTATGACATCAAATATGATATTGTTTGAGCCCCTAAAGTAGGCTCTCCACTTACCGAGATCTCCCGAATCCATGGACAACCTGTTCTAATGGAACATTATGCTAAAAGCCTACCTTGTGCAACAAAAAGCTTTTGAACCATCAAAAGGACAGAATGATCTCTCTTAAGTGGAATCATTTTATTATCCGTTTCCAATGGAAAAACATTCTAAGAGATCAAAAAGTCATCACCTTTACATTTAAACATTAAACCTCCCTTTACAACATACAAGATGAGGAACACCATAAAATAAGTGATGAATCCAAGACGGATGAAACAACTAGATTTTCATCTTTCTTCTGAGTTGCGCGCTTCTGAGTTCTGATTATCTTAGCGATTATGTTCCCTAACAGAAAACTCTGAACAAGGTCAAACAAGCAATAGTTGGTTTGGACAACCACATATCCGTAAGAGGTCAGCCATTCTAATAATATAAAAGTATTAAACAATACACAAGTGCTGATGCTATATAAAAGGCATTGTGGTTCATTTGACGCAAGGCACTTGTATAAGAATATTTTGAAGTATCTTATCATTACACAAAATTTTTATTAAAAAAATCAATAAGATGGCGACGCAGGCTGGTTTGACAAGAAACTCATCTCCTTCAGCTATGGTATCGAGTTTGAGCTGCCATAGGATGCCATTGGGGATTACTCTTCTGAAGGCAGCCTCCTTGTAGAAGAAATTAACACGAACTAGTTGTCGATCAGTCTTAAAGATGGAAACTACACAAGTTCCTATATACAAGAAATTCAAGAGTCGGAGGCAGAAAAATTATATAAATACTCTTTGTACTTGTGTGCATGAGAAATTTTAAAAGGTGCAGATTTATGGTTTAAGAAGAAGTAAAAGATATACATGATCACCCTTACTGAGCTGGAGGAGCTTCCTTTAGGATGACTTGATGATCGATGCAGATTCTCGGAATGTGAGAGATGAGATCCCAATCGCTTCCTGCATTTTTCTCACACCTTCGCGTTATCTGAGGACATCCTTCAATAATCAATTCTCGCAGACACTTGAGAGCAAGCATAGTCCTTGGTAGTGCTGCCAAATTAGGACAATGGCTTAGGATTAGCCTCAAAAGTGAAGTGCAATGTTGCATTCTTTGTGGCATTGCCCTCAAACCTTCGCACTTCGAAATTCTAAGATACTGCAAACAACCTGCACTAGAGTTGAGAACATCAGGGATTTCCGACAGTTTAGGGAGCCCGCACTTCGAAGTGCAATGTTGCATTCCTTGGTAATGCTGCCAAATTAGGACAATGGCTCGGCTCGAGCTCGTTGGTAGAGGGAAAATGAGTCGAGCTTGAACATAGTTTTAGGCTCGAACCGAGCCCGAGCCGAGCTCGGAAGCTCAGTACCAAAAATTACTAAAATACCCTTATAGTCTTATTAGATAGAAGGAGTTAGGGTTTCTTCGCCCAGCCGCTCGCGTCTTCATTCCTCTTACATGTCCGTCTTGTGAGAACAGCAGTGTAACAGCTTCCCTCCTTCCGAGCCATCCGTCTCCTTCCCCTTTCTCCTTCATGTTCAGCTTCGTTCCAAGTTGTCCTGCCCAGCTTCGTTCGAAATTTCAAATTGTTTGTCCCTCTTGTTCACACTCTTCCCCTTTCTCCCTCCTTCCGGCAGCGAAGCTCTTCCTCGACGTCCTACAGTCGAACCCGTGACGAACATTGCAGATTTTCTACTGCAGCAACAGCACCTGTCTTCCCGTCCCTCCTTCCTTTTCGTTTTCTCTTAGGGTTGGGTACGTTTTGTAGATTTGTTAATAATTTACTAATTTTTAGGGTCTGTGATTGTAGATTTGTTAGATCTACATTTGGAGCAACACGAATTCGGAGTCTTTAGGATGAATCTTCAACTTCGAGATCCTTTGTTTTGAAATTAGGGCCAGCGAATTTGTTAGATCTACATTTAAAGCAGCCAAAGTGCGCACTTTGTTTTTTTTTTTTTTTGGAAATTAAGATCTATATCTAATATAATACTAAAATTATAATACTAAAGGAGAAGTCGTCTAAGACATGTGGCACCTTCTCCTTTAGTATAGGTTTCTTAACCAATTAAAAATTAATTAATTGTGATTTTATAATCATATTTTCTTTTTAAGTAATTGTTTTTTTTGGTGAAAATCTTAACTAAATGATTTGTTATATCAAATCTGAAAATTCAGAAATTCAATGCTTATCCGACTCAATAAAATCTCAACTAAATGATTTTTTGATGAGATTTCATCCAATCTGACTCGATAAAGTTTTGTGAAAAAAAAAATTCAGAAATTCAATGCTTATCCCTTTTTTATTTGAAATATTGCATATTTATCATAAAATCAATATATTTTAACACTATCTTTCAGCATGTGCAATCCACTCGGATTTTAAATAACCCTCTATAAATTATAAATGAAAGTTACAATTCACTCACATTTTTTCATCCCACTTCCCGTTTTAATCCCTCTGATATATATGCTCGATCTTTATTCATTCATACTTGACATATCTGATTTATATTCTCATTTCAGCCTTTCTTTACTAACGTTTAACATTCATACTTTCAGGTTTTGTGAACAATCTCTCAGTTCTCCGCCTTCAAGTTCCTCTCTCCCTCACCTTCTTCTTTCGTTCACTAATTATGTGGTATAAATGCAGCGACCTGCCATAATACTATCTTTTCTGCAAAATACTATCTTTATTATGGTTGTGTACTTATGAATATATAATTGTTATTGCTTCTGAATATACAATTGCTCTGCCATAATACTATCTTTTCTCCAAAAAAGGAAAAAGGGTGAAAATCTTCATTCGATCACTTGATATATGTAACGCAACAATATTATCTTGCAAAAGAATTAAAATCTTCATCCACTTGATTATATTGTGTGTAATAGAATATTGCTAATGAACGTCTCTTCTTATTAACATGGCTTAATATTAGAATAACGTGGATAATCTATATCTTTATCAATATTCAGTACTATAGTACTAATTAGAGAGAAGTCACGTTATCACGTGACGATTTCTCCTTTAATATAGGGTATTTAAATATTTTTTAGTTATTTAATTTTTTTAAAAAAAACTAGGTCTACTAAATAAAAATCTTATCTTATTATTTATTATAACTAACTAGCTTTTAAATTTGATGATTTTTTATTTTTCAAAACTAATTTGAATTTGAATATTTGATCCTGATTTTATACAAAAATTAAATTATTAATTCACTTAGTTATCACCAATTATTTCAATAATAACTTATAACAAAATCTAACAAAACTAAGATAAGTATCACTTCAATATTTTATTTAAATAAGATAATCATCACTTAGATATTTTTAACCATTTATGCTTTATAGAATTATTCCCTAATTTTTAATTTAGAAATTCAAGTATAAAAAATTTTAATTAAGGATCTATGCTTATATAATTTATGTTACAAGTTACGACCTCAATCTCAAAACTTAACCCATTTACTATTTTGATCCCTTTTTAAAAAGGATCAAAATTATATAAAATATTAATTAGTTTACTTTTTTTTATAATTTCATTCATATTACCATTAACCATGAAATTAAAATAAATAAATAAAATTGATATTCCGGAACCATGCTACAAGTTACAAGCATCGAGATAGCTCTTCTTGAACATTATTAACACTACATTATGAATGAATTAATCATTAATTAATAATCTTTTTTTGGTCAATAATAATGAATAATATAAAATACATGCATATATATAACTAAAAAAACCCGCACAAGGTGCGGGTACTAAACTAATTTACTTGTAAAGGCACGGACCGAGTGGTGGATTGGGATCCGTTTCATCCTAATCCTACTCAAGTTTTTACCATTATTTTATTGATTAAAAAAATAAAGGAAAATTTTCATCAAAAAAAATAAAAATAAAGGAAAATCAATAAAAAAATATTCATTTATTTATTAAATTAAGGATTTTATTAATGAAAATTATACTTATGAGAAAAAATTTAGCCTATCTAACCTATACGAATTATCATTTATGGTTCCAAACATGCTGATTTAACCTAAATCATAATTTTGATATGATCGGATGATGATCAAAATCTGTTACAGGGAGAAAATCAGACTGTTGGTTGGATAAGGGGGCTTGGCTAGTTGGGCTGTCCATGGGCTTGAAGAGGTTTGATTTACTTGGGCCGGCCAAAAGAGGCCCACAGCCAGGTACGACCAATTAGTTACTCTTGATAGTTGATTCATCTTGTTCTTCCATATGAAGTGAAGCACTTGAAAGTTGAAAGAAATTACTACATTAGTTATCAAATTCATTGCAACAGTATGTTTTGATTGCGATGTATGAAACTAGTTGTACAAGTTTTCCAACCAAATTCATCGGCAAAATCCTAAAAATACATGTAACTCAACAGAGGATAGATTAGCTCAAGTGAACTAAAAAAGGGGGCTTTTATGCTTGCAATGCAATAGCATTAGCCTCGCCTCCATCTTGGAAGACTTGTTAACCTTCTTACCAGAAGCAGCCTTGGCAGAATCTTTTGGTTCTTCGATTGCTGGTTGGGTTCGAGGCTCCATCAAATCATAGACTTGCCTATTATTAGGGCGTTATCGAGCAAGAATGTGCTTCTTTCTAGCTTGTCTGTGAATACGGAATGAGCCCTTCAAGGAGTTCCCCAATGCCCTTTTATTATTTGTACAGTTGGAAAAAAAAAAAAAAAAGAGCAATGAATTTTTGATATCTGATGTAACAGTCAATTCCAAAACGAAACGCAATTACATCACTTGACATTGGAACTTAACAATCTGAGTCGGTGAAAGCACAGTGAAAAGCCGAGAAAGCAGCAATTGGGCAACATGACAGAGCTTCGGCTTTGTATTCCATTCTCGAATATATTCAAGGTCTTCAAGGGCTTTAGTCACGACATGATCTTCAGCCTCATTTTTCCTGCAAGAATCAAACACAGTGAAAGAGTCTTTATGATCCAGGAGGGCACATAACATTACCATGAGATACAGAATAGACAAATGCCAAAAGCATAACAACTAAACAAGAAGCAAAAGTCGCCTGCAAATTTCTCAAAGTAATCCAAAAAGTTTATGAGGCCTACACGAACAGTACCAAGTTCAAAGGCCAGTCGGATGGCCTTAATGCCTTATAGAGTAATCATCGGTATGTAGCTTACCTGGAACCAGAACAAACATATTTACCATAGCATTGATATCCTTCTCGATCATATGCTGCTGTAACTTGTTTTTCCTTTACGGCAGCAATCGGGTATTATCAGAGTTCCACAACTTGATTGTACGGTCACTGATCACAAAAGCCAGAGGAGTAGTGAGATTTATCAACAGCCCAAACCATGGTTTTAATAAGACATTTAAGCAAGCTCAGTGACCGTGTTGTGGGAAGTCAGTCTGGCTCTGGTTGATTAAATTATTACAGTAACATTCATTATGCAGCTTTTTACTACTCCCTTTACTGAAAGAACTTCAACTAAGGGGATCTAAAATGCATTATGAAACACAAATCCCCTTTCATGGGGTGACAATTCTGTAACAACGTTAAACGCAATCTAAATTGCAAACTTTGCAACATTAATTGTTAAATTATAAACAACTTCTCAACTAAGGGGAAATAGTTATAATAAGATGACCCAATCAAATGAGCAACAATAAGATTAAGAGCACTTCCAGAATTTGATGTACAAAAATTATCAAGACATAAAACAATCTCAGTATGTGCAGCGAGTACATAAGAACATGACATTCAGACCACCTCATATACCCTAACCTGCAAATATTAGAGGACCAATTATTATCTCAAAAAATTCCATACTAACAACTCATTCTCCTGAATAACAAAAGATTCACACTTGGCCCACTTGGTGGAAATAATAATGGACGACTACCTCATCAATTAAATGAACAATCAAACACCAAATCCATGGACCTAAAAAACCTTAAGCCATTGTTTGGTACCCATATCAAGATATGGGTATGAATATCACCCATATCCATATCCTTGTTTGGCATGTGGGTATATGGATATCAAATTGATATACCCCCATATCCCCATATCCCAATTTCTTTGTAAATATTCCCACTTCCATATACCCCAAAAAATTGGGATATGGGTTTTTTCTATTAGGCAATCAGCCGCTTCTCCTTCCTCATCTTTGTTCTGTATTCTTCACAATCCATGGGAGGGGATCTTCAACCTTGATGCGTTTCTCCTTCCTTGGCTTGGCTCGCTGCTCGGTTTGTAGGGGCTGATTCTTCGGCTGGGTTTCAGGTGGTCTGTGGGTTTCCGGTGACGGTTCAGGTGGTCTGTGGGTTTTCGGTGACGGTTTCAGGGGCTGGTTCTTCGGTTGAAATATACGATGGTGGCTACTGGATTTTTGAAGTGAGGATTTTGGGCATTGTCGGTTAGCGATTGAGTCGCTTTGTGTGATGTGGCTGGAGGAACGGGAAGGGAGAAAGGGGAATTAGGTTTAGGTTGATACCCATATCCTCTCATACCAAACGGGATATTAGATATGAGATATCGGATTTGATACCCATATCTTCGATATCGATATCTAATACCCATATCTGATATCAGTATATGGATACCAAACGGGGGCTAAGTTTATATAGCTTTAGCATTGAGGCACTTAATTACTTACCCTTCAGAATTCCATATCTGTATAATCCCACGATCACCGACCGTCACAAAGTAAATTGATTGGGAACTATTTAAGATGAAATAACTTACCTGATCTCTTCCTGCACTCAGCAAGTATCTTCCGTCCTTCGCTATGGCCAAAGATGACACGGCAGAGAAGTGTTTGTCCATCATAGCAACACACTTCTTTAGAGACAACAGTTGCATCATTGCTTCCTGAGAAAAGCTATTGAAATGGAGCATCCTCAGCTAATGTAGAAAAGTCTCAGTATGTTCTTTTGAACAGAAAATTAATTTCAATATTGCTAGTGAGTTTGTTTGCAAAAAGCTCCTTGGTCTCATCAATCTATTCAATGCAGCACGATTATATTTTAAAAAACACACAAAAACATTGCCCTTTAAACCACAAAATCTTATAAGTGAGAAAATAATTGATGGCATTTCACAATTGGAGGGAATAAGAGAGGTTAGAAGATCAACATTCACTGGTTCACGAGGCGCACTTAACTGCTAAGTGTCTAAGAATCACTTACATACAAAGAGGGAAGCAAAAGCATTGAATGCCAAGAACCAAAACAACCAGCTAAAGCAACAGCCAGCATAAAGTTACATTTCGATCTCTTTCATCCGGAAACCTTAAGGATGGATGAACAGATGGTAAGACTTGAGGAGATGGCCTATCCTTTCCTAGTAGAACCCTTCATAAAGAGCACAATCGAACTGATCTTTCCTAGTGCATTACCTTACCAGCAAATTCTAAACTAAGGGAACCTAATATTTCTGCAGGAACAAGTCTCCACTTTCTAGAGTCAATTACCTTGCTTTGCTGTCCAAAGCATTTGCAGCAATTTTGCCCAGCAACAAATCCAAGCACACCCATAGAGAGTGTGATGATCCATGGTTGTAAGGAAATCTCGAAGAGGTAGAAAAGGTAGAAATTAATATAGAGAAAAAAAATATATGAGGTGTCAAATTAGGATAAGGGAATGAAAATAAAAATATACGAGGTGTCAAATTAGGATAAGGGAATGAAAATTAAAAGAGAGAAGAGGCGATAACGTGCAATCCGAGAAGTTATTCGCGATGAGGTTTGATGAAGTCAGGAGTGCTTTAATTCGTGTTCGTGCTCATCTTACAATCTATTCGTCTTCTTGGGATTTCAGTCCTCGATGATTCTTCTTCTCTAAGAGTTGATTCTTTACCTGTAGGAGACTTGGAAATTCAAATTCTTGTTCTTTAATCGGGAGGTGATTGTAGAGCTTTTCTTTCGTCTCTATTTTTCGATACCGTATTGATATTGCTTCATGTCCATTTTCAGCAAGGAAGAATGCAACTGCCTACCCAGACCTAGATGATGGGTCATTGCACACGCCTTAAGAACACTTGATAATGTAAAGAAGTTCGGATGCACCCCAGAAATTTTCATGTCATCAAAGAGTTCTAAAGCCAAGTCATGATCTTCATGGAGTACACAGCCTGCAATAACAACATTCCAAGAAACTATGTCCGGCTGCACCATCTGTTGAAAGGCGATAAGTGAGCCTTCGAGATCTCCCAGTGTATTCATGATGTTGTAGGGATGGCGCCCCCGAAAAAAACACAAGGGTTGCACCAAACAAACAAAGCAGAAGAAAGAACAAGGATATGTTGGAACAACTATTATTAGGAATGTGCAGTGTACATTTCCATGTAATCTAGCATTCCATCTTTAATACATCTTCATACCGGCCGGTCTAGCTGTAGTTACAAACTACCCAAACCACATCCATGATACATGATCCATGTTCCATGCACATCCCAATCAAGTTTATACAGCACTGTTGTTGCATTATTTGCATATCTTTAAACCAAAAAGAATAGCCTCAACAAGGGTCTGCTCATTTCTCTGAAATCTAGCATCTCAAACAAAACCTGCAAGAAGATTCAATTATCTTTTAATTACTGCTGCACCAATCATACTTAGCGCCACTACTTCAAAATCCATGGTAAAAAAAACTAATCCTCATAACTGCTAAGAATCCAAGAACTCAGGATCATGGCTTTCAGTAACCATCTGATTCATGGCTTCCGTGATGCTTTGCCAAAACCGATTTTAGTTTGAATGCTTTTCAAATATGGGCTTGCAGTCTAATCAAAACCAGCATAGAAATGGTACTCTACCTATAGGGTCGCATTATGCAGGTATCTCTTCTCATACCAGCCTGTAATTTGATCAGCAACAGTCCACATGATGGCTTGTCCAGGCGGGATTCTCATCAACCGGGGGATAAGCCCCCTCCACAGTGCAAGCAACCCTTCTTCAGCAAAGATTGTTCGAATTGCATGAACCATGCCCTTGTATTTTAGGTCACCCCCAACCCGACCCTGAGCCATCAGCCTCGTTTTCACAACATCAAAGGGTCCGGTGCAGATTGGACCAGCTGTGCCAGCAAGGAAGCCTGATACCATTGACTGCCATGGCAATAGAACTGTCCCATCACCCTCTTGCTTTTTCCACAACATCTTGTCGAAACCGTACTTGGCAGTGAACATAGCGGCCTGGTTTGTCCCGTTGCGCATTACTGTTGGAGCTGCTCCTGCCCACAGTCCGAGAATACCTTCTTCACGTATAACCATGCGAGCACAATGTATGGGACCTTTGTACTTGAGAAGCTCAGTGCTTAATCCTCTTTGCTGCTGTAGCCTAATTTTTACAACCTGATCCAATGATAGCAAAGGAAAGAGTTTTATATAACACTACTATCAAACAGAATTGAATTCACAGCTACATGGCAGTAGACTCAACAAATTACTAAAGAGACGTAGACAACAGAAGAAGTTAACATATAATGCATAGTAGTTGCCATCCAGGATCTTAACATTGAACACACATTCAACTGAATTTCAGTAATTTACTGTGTGATTGTATGGCACTTTTGGATCACTCATAAACACCCAATCGACATAGACCCTCCTTTATTACTTGATTAAATCAAATGGTTTCTCAAGGATCAAGGTGAAATCGGTTCCTATATATCCCCAGTCTACTCTTCTCTAGTTAAACCTTTCATTTCCTCCCCTTTTCCTCCAAAACCAATCAGCGGACACAGAGATTAGCGTCATCATGGGTTGGAACACATCAATGCTTTCTTTAAGAATCAGCTGAGCATTGTGCTACTACAAAATCAAGTGTTGCAAGACGTCTTGCACATTGAATCAAGCAACCCTCTTAGAATGCAGTTTCATGAACAGTATCGCAATCAGTTTTAGGCTCGGATACAAGCACATTTTGACACAGGATCTGAACAGCTTCCAATCAAGCTAATTTTCAGTATGGAAATCCAGACTTGGAATTTAATTCATATTTTCATATTATTGGGCTGCCACATTGGACTAGAAATAGTCTAGAATAGAGAGATGCAACCCAGCGCAATATCTATATTGGTTTGACAATGTGAAGGCTCCAGAGTATTGGAGAGGGTGGACCAAAATGAAGAGGCAATTGAGAAGCTCCTAGCATAGAGAGGTGAAGTATTAATTAAGAAGTGGAATATAATCTTAGAATTTGTACTTGAGATTTCGAGGAGAGTTTAATCGAGTGAAGCTACCTGTTTTTCCCTATCACAACAACAACTTCCACCATTTTTGTGCCCTCCTTTAACTAAGGAGAACCTAAAAAATAACTACTGTAACGTGAATCATGTCGGTAAAATACTCTTAAATCTCTATGTTCCGGAGCAATCAAAAGATGTAAAACAAGATGTAAAAGGGATCCAAATTGATTAGTTAAAGCATAACCAGAGTCTCCATAATACAATGCAAAAACAAAGATCCAATTTAGAAGGGGAAGCAAATCAGGGACTGACCTCGAAAGGGGTGACAATAACAAGTGCTTCAAGGACGCCAGCCCCGAAGCCGGATATAAATCGAGCCTGATTGCTAATCTTGCCAGTGTCGTTGTTCTTAAAGGCGCCTTGGAAAAGGGCATTGGAGCCCATACGAAGGGTGTACTTTAAAGTGAGATGGGTAGCGAAAGGGGTAAGGCCCTTCCAGAGAGACCGAACCCCTTCGGTTCGGACCACATTGGAGCCACAATGGAAGATCCCCTTGTAGTTGCCGGACCTGTCAAGCTGGAGACGAGTCTTAATGACGTCGATCGGCTGGAGACAGCACGCCTCCATTACCCCTCCAATGGAGCCAGAGACAGCTTTCATATAGGGTGGAATCGAAGGCCCCGATAGTTTCGCAGTGTGGGTCGGATTCGGATTCTGGTCCGGGCTAGGGTTTTGAGTGGAAGCCATGGATGGGTGGTCGTTTGGTATTGATATCTAGATATCAAGATATCAGTATATCAAATCTAATATATGCTATTTGGAATGAATTCCAGGATATCAAATATCACCCCCTTAGCCCGAGTATGCAGCTGCAAAACCAATCGAAAACCCATAAAAATCAGCAATTAAAGAGACATTTATCAACTGTAAAACCAGCATACAAACTCCAAAAACATAGCAACGAACACATGAAAAATCAGCTGCACAAATCCGTTGAAAAAACAGATGGAGATTGTACCGGGCATATAGCACAACTAGCAAATTCATCGCGATTGAACGAAAGACATCTCAAACAAAGCAAGAGAAATAGAAACCAAACAAAAATCAGCACATATAGCAATCGAATTTCAGATTGTACAGGGCAAACGCACAAGAATTTCATATGGTACAGGGCACACAAATCGCAGCAAACAAACTGTAGCAGTACAAGCCAAAAATCAAATGAAAAATGCACTTGCAATCGAATGACAAATGCAAGCCAAAAATCGCAGCAAATGTCCGCCTGTGTCATTGTAAAATCACAACTTGAATTTGTTAAATTCAATAATTAATCAGTTCAATGAATTTCGCAATTTAACAGTATAGCATTTCAAATTGGCAATGAACTCCTGGTATAGGATTTCAGACTTCTCAAACGGCAATAGAGCATTATAACCACAGGACAGATTACAGATTTCAGATTACTCAAATTCCAGGAATCTCTCAGATTTATCAATGGGAAAAGAGTTAACTCTACAAGCCTTCTCAATCGCCTGTACATGAATGAGAATGAGGAACGACGTGACACGAGATTTCAGATTACCTGTGAGTGAGACAGCCCAACGAGGCAACGACGGTGAACAGAACAGGAGGAGGGTCGCCTACTGCTGCTGCTGTTCACCGGCGCGGCTCGGAAGGAGGGCCAAACTGGAAGCTGTCGTTCTCCTTCCTCATTTTTTCTAGTCGGACAGGGAACTGCTGTTCGGAAGGAGGGCCGAACTGGACCAGAAAGAGTGGAAGGCGGACAGGGAAGAATGAAGACGCCAAGAGCGGCTAGGGCTGGAAATCAGCTGACCGACTCATCCGATCCACCCGACCCGATTATTAGGGTGAAAACCTGAAAAAAAACCGGGTGATGGGCGATATAGTTTCCACCCATTACCCGACCCACTTAACCACCCGTTAGCCCACCCGATTATTATAAAAAAGAGGCTAGTATATAAATAATTCTCCGTATAATTTAACATAACTAACATATTTCTCATTTTCTACCACTGGTTTCTAGGTGTTTTCTTGTCCAAAAAGGTCTTAAAAAAGTATAAATTAAACTTGAATTATTTAACCCCTTGCCTTTTTAAAATTTCTTTTATTTGTTTTGCATATAACGATAGAGTGTAAGTAATTTGACTCTTTTCAACAACTTTGTTAACATATTGCCGTATTAATGCAACCAAATTGTATTTTCCAAATTTGTCATGAGATTTGTAACAATAATCCTCTTCATGCAAAGATATTACAGAAATAAGTAGTCTGTTTTCTAAGGACATAATTTTTCTATATTATTTTATTTTGAGTCTAGTAACCAAGTTAAATTCATCTCAGTTAGATACACCGCAAATGATTATTAAGGATTTGCACGTCCTTATTAACGTGCAAGTGTGGAACTGTGCACGTCGTTAGCAAACTAGGGTTTGCACGTCATTAAGGACGTGCAATCGTGCACGTCTTAAGTGACGTGTACTTAGGGTTTAGCGTTTAGGGTTTAGGGTTCACCGAGGGTTTTGTAGGGTTAATTGAAAGAAATTGAAGGGTTTAGCTAGTGGAGGTTTAGGATTTAGGGTCTAAGTCATTCCGAGCATTAGTGAGTTTAATTGTTAATTGATAATTAAATTGCAAGCAATAATTGTTAAGGTTTTCATTCGGATAATATGCGAATAATGTTACAAAGAACGGAAAAAATGGTTTACATCCATAATTGTAATAAACTGGTGGAATAAAATCTAGGCAAAGTGTAAAGGGCGACCAGATTCAACACGTAAGGCTCGAAATCTGTCAAACCGAGCTTGAAAAGGAGCATCCCATCCTTCGATGCTCGGATGATGATGTGCGACCCATTCTGGCGCAGGCGGCGGAATAGGAGCGTTAGGACGCAACCAGACCTCTGAGGACGGAAAATTAGAGTTAGAGTATTGAGTCTATTGACATATAGATGAAAAGTAAAATAGGTAAAAATATAAGACGTTTGAAGTCGTACCGCTGCAAAATGGTCTTGGTTTCCGATGCAGGCTAAACCAAGGGTTGCGGATTGAGAGTTGTTAGCAGGTGTCGGCGAGGTCATGGGGAGACATCCGATGATGCTAAGCTAGGACGATGAGAGGAATCTAATATACCGTTGCAAATACTAAACCCATGATGGGTAGCTCTATCCACCGTCTCCTATCACCATGCACAGATCCCGCCCATCTCTGGTTGTCGACGAACTGTTGGAATGGGTACCCTCCCATATAACAACCGGCGTAAAGATCGGCGTGATCCTCCAAGTGATTGCATAATAACGTTTTGAGTTCCGGGAAAGCAGACTCGCCGATCAGTGATGTCAATGACGCCAAAGCACGGTAACCACAATGACCATCTTCAATAGTGTCCCTCACACCCTCAATATGTCCGAGCATGAAGGGATCAACGTTGTTTCGACCCCAGTTGAACCCTCCGAACACATCATCACGTCCATGTCGAGCTGAGGTCGCGTGTGGACGATGTCGAGCAGCATTTCGAGTAGCACGTGCTTCTTCTCTCTCAAATCTATCCCTTAACTCCTCGTATGGCAACGTGTTGGTTCTGCAAGCATTCATCGACCCCCGAGGCCTCCCTTTCGATCGGACGCTTGCAGATGAGGGTGGGTGGAGCTCATCGTCGCATAGATTGTTGGAAGCCGTGTATGAAGATGACAGCTCATACGGCAGTGGGGTGTCGTCGATGTCAGTCCATGACAAATCCATCCAGAACGGGTGAATGTCCTCAGCAGGTATCGGAGTACCGGAATTGACGTATGCCTGAATCTCATGGACACAAGGGATCCCGTAACAAACCCTCCAATGTCGATCCGTGCATTCCGGAGGAATGTTTTGGTTTACGACATCCTGCCACAACTTGTACAAATAGTCGAAACACTTTTTGGAGATTAAAGTCTTTACCTCATCAAAAAGGTTGACTTTATACGCCGCCGTTGGCCATTTGAAGTGGTCGATCTCCAAAGTAGTTTGCAGCTCATGCAGTTGACAATCGTTGACTCTATGGATTGCATCAATCACGATGCGAAAGTCACCAGTCGATGAGTGCAGTGCCTCCTTGAGAACCTTGTGTTGACCCTCAACTCTGTAAACAGTGAAGTGCATACCACTAAATGTTTGATGTCATATCATATTGTAATGGGAGATATGAAGTAAGGTGTACCTGTTTGTTGTACGAGTACCGAGATGGAAGACATTATCTATGTAGCATCGTACGATGTTCCTGCTGTACGAAAGCCACACCGCCTCTAAATACGGCACCACACCTGGGAATGGGTGCCATGCAGCGTGTAGCGCCCGACGACGTCGGTTGAATGATTCCTCCGACCTCGATTGGCCTTACAATGGATTCATTCTTGACGGTTTAACTTAGTATGACAGATTGAAATTCAACTGTGTATATACAGTTGGACTTGAGAATCAACCGTCGAAGGCACCTATCGGGCATATATGGCTCCTCCTCCCTGCAGAATGTGATGATGCCCCGGTAGGTGGACTGATGGTACTTGCTGTCGAAGTCCAAATCACGCCCAAAGGGCATCCACTCCACCCATAAATAAAAAAATCAGTCGTAATTCACATTTACGAAATATATGTCATATAAAAAAATCAGTCGAATACATACATCGGCGACGGTAAGGCGGTCGACCTCGTCCCGCATCTTCTTCAGCTTCGCCTGCTTGGCTCTCGAGACGGTAAAAAAATCTCTCTCTCTCTCTCGTTGTCTAGATTGGGGAAAGTGAGGACGAAGGGGCACGTTTTTTCAAATTTTTTTTTAAAAAAAAATTATGTGCGTGCACGTAGGCACACTTTGGGTCTATCCCACCTTGCACGTTAATTACGACGTGCATGCACGTCGTTTTAACCGTGCATGCACGTCGTAATTAACGTGCGGATTTGCGGTGTATATATCCGAAGCGAATATTAAACTTCTAATACTAATTTTGTAAGTTAAGAATAGTGATATAATGTATGAATAAGTGTTTTATTAATTTAGTAAGATTCATACCTTAACATGATTTATAAAATTGTCGAATATGAATGATTTTTAGGTATCTCTTTTGACTCATTTTTTTTATTTTCTTTCACCCGATTAACCACCCGATTCACCCGACGGGTCGGGTGATGGGTGAAACATTAGACGGATGGGTGATGGGTCGGGTGAAATTTTTTTGTGACGGGTCGGGTGAAAAAATGGGTTCACCCATCCATCACCCAACCCATTTCCACCCCTAAGAGCGGTCGAGCCTGAGAAACCCTAAACTACTCCCATCTAATAGCACAAGGGTATTTTAGTAATTTCTAGTACCGAGCTTCCGAGCTCGGGATCGGTTCGAGCCTAAAAATATGTTCAAGCTCGGCTCATATTTCCTCTACGAATGAGCTCGAGCCAAGGTTTCTTGAGCCGAGCTCGAGCAGTTCAGTTTAGATAACAAAGCCCTACCCAAGCCATATCAATTTCGCACAACCCTACATTGATTCCAACAAGCCATAGATGAAGAGAAAAGAAGAGATGAGCGTACCTGTTGAGAGCGCAATTTGGTATCGTTATCTTTCCGTACCAAACACTGGTTGCAATAGTAGCTACTAGCTTTACAATTTGGTAAATGGGAAGGAAGTGTAATATGAGTTGTAGGTTCGAACCCTGTACACCCACATTTTTATTTTTTTCTTCTTCTTCTTTTGGTCAGAAAATTAATTAGTCAAGATAGCTAGTGAGTTTGTTTGCAAAAAGCTCCTTGGTCTCATCAATCTATTCTATGCAGCACGACTGTATTTAAAAAAACAGACAAAAACATTTCCCTTTAAACCACAAAATCTTAAAAGTGAGAAAATAGTTGATGGCATTTCACAATTGGAGGGGATAAGGGAAGTTACAAGATCAACATTCACTGGTTCATGAACCATACTTAACTACTTAGTGCCTAAGAATCACTTAATACAAAGAGGGAAGAAAAGGCATTGAATGTCAAGGACTAGAACAACCAACCAGCTTAAGCGACAGCCAACAGAAAGTTTGTAAATTTATGAGGGTTTGTTTTTGTATGATATATATGATGAAGCCCAATCCAGGAGTTTAGTTCAAAGAAGCCCAATAAGCCTCCATTGGAAGTGTTATTTCGAGCCCATGCTAAACGTTTGATAAAAATATGTTATGTATAATTTATTTATTTATTTTTGTAATGATAAAAATTATATAATATGTAAAATTATTTTATTATTTTTAAAAAATAATTTCATACTTATTGTAGTAATAAGTATGATGTTATTTAAAAAAATAAAAAAAAAAGTTGATATCTTATAGGAGTAGTTTTTATCATCTTAAATAAGTGTATATTTTTCTGAACAGAGTGATACAAAGTTAAAAAAAAACAGTGTAATAAATTAGTGTAAAAAAGTATATCTATTGATTTTTCTTAAAAATTATCCACAAAATTAAAATGACATATTTTAGCTACTGAAGTGAATACTATTTTTAGAGTTTCGGATTTTTTGTAATATGAGGCAAAATGGGATAATTTTGATATTAATTATAACATTGGTTGATCGAAAATCATGCAGACTAAATACACCACAAATCCTGCACGTCGGAAATGACGTGCAAGGTTGAAGTGTGTTAATTAATTTTTTTAGCGTCCTAATTAATTGGAAAGGCCTGCATGTTAATTATGACATGCACTTTTGATGAGGGATTCACGGTGTATCTAACAACACTCATCGAAAATGGGTTACTAATGTAAAAATTGGTATTAGTTATAACATTGGTTGATCGAAAATGTATTACTGATGTTAAAATTTTACTTTATTTAATATGAATCTATATAGGCAAATTTGCTAAAATGACCCTCTTGGGGGAAATCTTGGCAGGGCTAACCCAATCCGAATTTTATTTGCATAAAACCGGATCGGGGTCCACTCTCATGGTAACTGGTACAGCAGGTAGCCCGTAGCCAGGAAAGAGAGAAAGGGAAAAAAGAAAGAAAGTTGGAGCGCAATCTGACGGAGCGAAGGGAGAAGGAAGGGGATCCAGGCGCTGGTGGTGGAGCTGCAGGCTGGCGACTCGGACTCGCCTGGATTCAGTCTCGAGATGCACGACACTAGGCGACAGGCATCCGGTCTCAGCGGGAGGGCTCGAGCGCAGTCCACAAGAAGGGAGAAGGAAGGGGGTCGGGGTTGCGGCTAGGGTTAAGGAAGGGGATGGCTCCGATCGGCAACCCTCTCTCTCCTTCACCACCGTCGCCAAGCATCGGACCACGCCATCGAGATTGATCGCCTGTTGCGTCGCTTTGAAGTCCAATTCCGATGTCGGCCCGTCGTCTGCGGGCTACATTTAACCGAGAGAAAGGGCTGAAAGTATGCCTCAGGATCCCTTAAATATATCAGTTGCTGTTCTCCACCAATACAACATCCTGCATGAAATGTACCAAGTTGGCTACAGAAAATTTTATTTCCGGACAGCACAGGTGACTTTTCGAACTAATTCCTTTCCTTCTTTTTACCCAAGATTGGCGCTATTTCTAGTTTTATTGGAAACAGGATGATGTTTTAGTGATCTGCAAATATTTATCCTTTGTAAAATGCTCAACTTAAGAGAACACTTCAACAGGTTGTTATCTAGAAACTAAGGCATCCGATTTTTCATTAACAGCATCATGCTCCATATTTACACAGATGCAAGATAAATATGTATACACTGACAGCTGCTTATGAACAAAGTTGAACTGTTCGATGTTCATGTGCATAGTTCCTTCTTTAGAAAAGCTTATTTTCGTTTGATGATAAGCATGTGAGTGCTGTTATCTTTTCATTGACCCGGTCTCAATTATGGTAAAATAAAATTGAATAGTGCAACTGCAGTGCTTGATCATTGACAAATATCTGGCTAATGTGTCAAGGAAGGAGATTATTTATGGATGTATAAATAAAAGTATAATCTCAAAAGGCATTGATTTTTGGAAGTGATTTTCATCTCCTAATATTTCAGGGCATTATAAACCTTGTTCACATGATTGGCTATTCAGTTGATTCGTATCATATACTGATGACAACTGTGGCAGCTGCATTGCAGGAGATTGGCTATTCAGTTGAGGTAATTTGCTGAACTATGTTGCAAGAGATTGGGAACTTGTGAGAATTGTGTTCTGTGACAATTTGATACTATTACTAAGCTTTTCTGGGATTGATTCTTTTGAAAGGAATTTTATTGCCTTTCAGTTGCATCAGTCAGTGCACCTTAAGCCCAATAGTTACTTTCATGCTTGCTTTACTTTGTGTTGTTTTTCAACACTTGAAACTTTAGGATAAACACCAAAGCAGCCAGAGGCAGAACTCTTTGATTGCGGAAAATGTTGTGTCAAGAGATTGTTTAGAGCTAAAACTTGAAACCACAACCTGCCAGAAACAAGTGTATTAAAATTCTTATGTTTCTTGAAGAAACGGAATTTAAGTGGATAAAATTATTTTATGATAATAGACCAGTAATTTCAGGTAGAAGTCAGTAATACTCTTAGTGGTTTACTGTAGACCTTAAATCATATTGACATTGTTGATGTGCTCAAAAGATTCACTATACTATTTCATGAATTGTGCACGAGAAGCTTTTACCTCTTTCCCTATGTAAATAACATGTTTTCTGCTCAGACTAACAGTCCACGATGATCCTCGTAGCTCAAAGTAACTAGTAAAAAGTACTGAGTGCATCATGTTCAAATTGCCTTAGATATGTTCGGTGACTTTGGGCAAGTCTGAAACATGCGTATCGATGGTAAAAACTGTCCAGTATTTAGAGAAAAGATGGTAAACGCAAGTCGACCTCACTTTCTACAGGGCTTCTACCCCAATGTTTGCTCTGATCAACTGGTAATCGTTCCCATACTTTATATGAATTCATCTGATTTATTCTACTTTTTATTCAAGCGATGTGATCTTGCTGCAAATCTGTGTTTCTTTTCAGACTTACTCCGGCTACTTGATATATCTTATGGGTGTTGTATTCTTTCTTTTAGAAATTGATTAGCATTTTATATAGAACACTAGAAGAGGACAGAGGCTCAAATTTTATATGTTTGATGTTTCCTATGACATTGAACAGAAGGGGTAAAAAGATATGACAGTTCTGTCTACACAAAATTCCCTAGACTGGAAAAATCTGTCATTGATGAGTGGCAAAGGAGAAAAGTTGGTGAAAGTATACCATATATGAGATCTGAAGCCACAAAATTTTCGGAGCTGAGCTGGTTTGCGCCAGAAACGACCAGGTATTGACAATCAGCATTAGAATCCATAGTGATAGCATCACTCTGTAAATTTTGAAAGTAAACTGACAGATTAAATATGTAACGGTTTTGTCGGTGAAATTTCCTGAATTTTGTCTCCAATTTTGCATCTGTTCAACTGAATTATCAGGGAAAGCCCTACTAGATAGGCAACTGGAGTTGATTAAGAGTGATCAAGCAGGCGTCCAACTGCAAACGAATCGTGCTTTGGCTGTTTACTGTAGTTCTGCCATTTAGTTTGCCCTTTTTTGTCTTTGCGATCATGGAGGTCCTCAAGTTCATGTCATAGATTTTTTGTGAGATTCGTGTAGTTTTCCTTGTTAAAAAATGCTCATGTAGCCTATTAGCTCAATGGAAGAGCATTGTGGTCATACACAAAGACGTGGGTTCAATTCCCACATAGGCTTATTATTCATGAATCAATGCCGACTATTTTAAGTTCGGTTTTCAGTTTGATTTTTTAGAATTTTGGTTTTCGGTTCGGTTTGATCCAACCGATACGATTCGGTTTTAGGCCAATGAACCATCCTAATTTCTGCTCCAACCGATACATTCTCTAATCTCTCTTCAAAACAATTTTCAATTCATTTGCAACATATATTATGCCATCTTAAATTACCACCTGTCAGTCTGTGACAGTGATAACAACATAAATGGTTAGTGCATGGGTAGAGCTTGATCTTGATCACTTATTCCATAAGTTGCTGTCGTCATGACATACAAAGATGAGGTGACATACAAATTCCCACATAGGCTTATTTATTATTTACATGACACCTGGATTGTTTTACATGACACGTCATTTGTTTTACATGACATTTGAATTGTTTTGCATGACACGTCAAGTATACTAGATTTGATTCGAGAAAATATTTTAGAAACTAGCATGACTCAAGTGTGATTGCAATATTCTAAGCTCTTAAACAATAAAACCCATTCAGCAAGAGCGCTCTGAGCTCAGACAAACCGGAAATGGACTCTGGTAGGCTTCAGAATTCCTTCTGCTAAACTCCTTTTTCTTTGTGTGTGATGCTATTAATGCAAGAAAATAACATGACAGGTAATGTTATTAACATGACAGGTTATACCCTTTAACATGACAGGTTAAAACCTTTAACATGACAGGTAATGCGAATCGATCCTCTTCTCCTTAATGAAATAAAATAACATGACATGCAATGCTATTAACATGACAGGTTATACCATTTAACATGACAGGTTATAACCTTTAACATGACAGGTAACGCGAATTGATCGTCTTCTCCTTAATGAAAGAACATAACATGACACGTAATGCTATTAACATGACAGTTCATACCCTTTAACATGACAGATAATGCGAATCGATCCTCTTTTCCTTACTGAAAGAAAATAACATGACATGTAATGCTATTAACATGACAGTTTATACCCTTTAACATGACAGGTTATAACCTTTAACATGACAGGGGATATGTTTGACATGTCACCTACGTCACTTCACATGACCGTCAGAGTGAGTGGACTTACCCCAGAAATCATCCAAGGCTGAATTTGAAACCAAGTTAAAAAAAAAAGAAGTCTAGCAAAAGAAATTATGAATAATATAGAATATGTCTCAAATTCAGGTGTCAAGTAAACAAATTCATATGTCAAGTAAAATACATTATATGTCATGTAAATCCGATATGGGTGACATGTAAATTCAGTATGGGTTATGGGTTATTTTTGGTGCTGCTATCACATAATGTAGTGGCATAAGTGCTTGGATTAGCATGTTTCTTTGTTTGTTTTTTCGTAAACGGAACTCTTTGTAGACACGGGAATTGCTTTAACATGACGGTTATACCCTTTAACATGACCGGTTATAACCTTTAACATGACAGGTAATGCTATTAACATGACAGGTTATACCCGAACACTTTTTACTCTCTTTTATATGACAGCAGCCCCCCCAAAAAAAGCATACCTCATTTTGGCCAAATTTCCATGAAGAAAAAGGTTGGTTATATCTCTAGAAAGCTATAGGAAGTTACATAACTCAATTTGGTGCTCTGTGGACAAATTTACACAATTTTCTATTGAAATCGAGCATTTTTTACCCTCTTTTATATGACAGCAGCCCCCCCAAAAAAAGCATCCCTCATTTTGGCCAAATTTCCATGAAGAAAAAGGTTAGTTATATCTCTAGAAAGCTATAGGAAGTTACAGAACTCAATTTGGTGCTCTGTGGACAAATTTACACAATTTTCTATTGAAACCGAGCATTTTTTCCTCTCTTTTCTATGACAGCAGCACCAAAAACAATCCATACCTCATTTTTGGCCAAATTTTCATGAAGAAAAAGGTTGATTACATCTTTAGAAAGCTATAGGAAGTTACAGAACTCAATTTGGTGCTATGTGGACAAATTTACACAATTTAGAAAGCATACCTTATTTTGACATGTCACTCATTCCGGATTTACATGACACATAATGTATTTTACTTGACACGTGAATTGTTTTATTTAACACGTGAATCGTTTACTTGACACGTGAATTGTTTTACATGACATGTAAAGTAAACTCTAAATGAATATTGGCAGCAACCGTATGCAAAACCTTAACCATCTTCCATTGTGGCCAAAATCAGTAGCTTAACCACTTTCTGCCTATTAACCTTGGGCACCTTCAATTCATTTTGATTAGTCATTGCCTAATCAAACCAAAATAAAATCTAACACAAGAGCTCCATCTAACTAGCTCATTTCCAAATACGCAACAGCTTTCATTTTAGTCTGTCATCTTTTTTGGACTCCATAATTTAATTGATTTGTTCAAAAAGTCTAACTAGCATTACATTCAAAATTTAGTACCAAACTTCAACAAATCATTTAAATAGTCTACGTGGGATTCGAACCCACTTTTTTGTGCCAAACACATTGCTCTCCCAAGTGAGCTAATAGACTAGAAAATTAATTCAAACAAATGAAAAACTAAAAGAAAAAGGACAATTGTATAATTGCAAGCATTTTGATATTCAAAGCAAGAAATGCAATTCAGGAATCTTAATAGTTGCATAATTGGATTTTACACTTAGTTGAAAAGCACACATTCGATCAAACAAAAACCAATTCAAATAAAAGAATCTGATAAGATACAAAAGGCGGTGAAAAAATGAGAAAGCCTCTCCCATCCCAAATCTTCACAAATCTACAAAACCAATACCTTGTAAATTAACATGTCATATACAGTTCTTATGCTCTTAATCACGGATGAAGTAACTAGACGATATCATCTCTAACAAAAAACAATTTCAATTTAGTCCTTCAACACATTAATGAGTAAAAAATTGCAACAGTAACTAAATGTAAAAATCAGTAACTCAATTTAGTCCTTCAACATATCTGTCATGTATTGATTTCAATGTAAGCTATTGTTGTTGTCATGTATTGATTTTTGCTTCCTATTTCGATGTAAGCACAGACGTCCCAGATTTTCTGTAACAAACTGCAACAGCAGTAACTGTAAAATACAGATTTTTGACAGCAAGCAAATGTTTGGTCCAGCGTTCACAGTCATTCGAATTACTTTGCACAGCCAGCACAGGTAACCCACCATTAGAAATTAGGTTTCTACTTCCTAAGTGTTTCTTTCTACATGACGCTTACTTTAGGTTTACATGACACTTACTTTAATTTTACATGACGCCCAAATCTCCTTTGATCTCCTTTCACATCTAAGTAGAGTCATGACAACATACTAAATCCTAATCTATCAACATCTGAATTATCACCTAAATTCTATCAAGCAATCCAAGAACTAAGGCATAAGCATCAATACTAAATACTATGTATGTTTATCACAAAAAGATATTTGTTTATGCAAGCTATGTAAAGTATATAGATACTGATTGTTTGTTACCTGCTTCAGTTCATGTTTTAGCTCTTGCCTCACTCGCTCCATGTCTCTGAAGTCTGAACTATTCCAAGGTTTTTGATTCAATATTACAAACACTCCACTTCAGGAACAACTCCCTTCACTCCTTCCATTTCCAAAATATCATACCAGCACCGCCAACTGGACCAAAAGCCCTTTAATTGAACTCAAATTTTGGAATTATCTCTCGTCTAATGACCAAAACCTAAAATCAGAAAAATTTCGAAGGGAACCGGAGAGGAAGAAATTAGTAAAAGAACCGAGAGAAAGGGCTGAGAGTGTACCTTACAAGCTATAACCACTCAAATGTACCAAGTTGGCCGCCCCCGAAGCCCTTCCCGGCCTCCCTCCTCTCGGCCTCCCTTTCCTCTCTGTTCGTTATCAGAGGTCAATGGAGAGGCGGAGCCATCCCCTTCCTTCAAATCGGAACCCTAGCCGCCGCCCCCGACCCCCTTCCCGGCATCTAGCTCCGACGGCAGGCCGGAATCGGAATCGGAATTGAAGAGAGAGAGGGCAGAAATTGGGATTGACGGATTCCTTCACCTGAATCTTCATCGTCGTCAAAATCGAACGAGGCTTTCTCTTCTGTCGAGCATCTCGAGGAGGAGCGAAGGGGTTTTCCGGTGGAAGCCAACGGACAACCTTCACTGACTCTCTTTGTCTTCTCCGACCTCTCCCTCGACCACAACAACCCCTTCGGCCTCCCTCTTCCCGGCCTCCCTTTCCTCTGTTCGTTTTGGTTTAACCGGTTAGCAGGTTTTGTTTTAACAGGCTAACCTGCAATTTTTTGTAAAGGGTGGGTTAACCTCTGCAAATATATTCGGATAGTGGGTTAGGCGTGCAAACCAAACCGGGGCAAAGGTCATTTATTTCAATTCCCTCATCTATATATCTATATACTAAAACAGAGGTCCGAAACTGGTTCTGGTGCAATTCTTATACGTGTCATATTCTGGGGTAATATGGTGTTATCTTTTTTTAGTCACGTCACTTAATAAGTCAATATAATTTTGTCATCTCAAATAATGGTCTCGCTTATAAATTTATAATTTTTACAAATATTCAACCTTATATCTTAATTAATTAGAAAACTTATCTTTTTAGATTAAATAATCTATTCAATATTTGGTCAATTATTCTGCATTTTATATCAAATTGGATATAATATATTTATATATAAATACGAACCCTGTTGTCAAGATTCTAAAAGATGAAAAAGAAATATTTGGTCCATTATTAAACTTTTTAGATCAAATTAAATATAATATATTTATATATAATTTTATATTTGTGAGCTACGCCAATTTAGTTATACTTTTCTGAGCCATGTCAATTAAAAATCTAATATAATAAAATATATTTTATTAACAAATTGCACAATAGTAAAAGTAATGAATACTAGTTTGTATAAATTTGGTGTGTTTGGCATGAAAATTCCGGGGCTTATCATTGAGCTTAGTTTAGACTCATTTGACATGTGGCATATTTATTGAATATTATATACATGTGTCCTATTTAGATACAACCACGCTTTCAAAGTTCCAAATATAAATGAACAGTGTTAATTCCAATTATCTTTTTTTTATTAGGAAAAAATTCGGGAGAAACCAAACTCTAGTCGAAGAGGCATTTTTTCGGATGAGGTCAAGAAGACCAGAATCATTATGAATATTAATTCCAATTATCAGTATATCCTGCACATTGTATTGGTCTCTTTTTACAAAAATAATTTTATATTTATTAATAACTATTAGAAAAATCAATTATCTAAAGTATTGCTAAATAAATTTTACTATAACTATAGATAATATAATGTCGAATAAAAAAAATTATTGTTGATAAAACAAAAATATTTTATCAAATATTTTTATTTGAAAATTCAAATTCCTAAAAAATTATCATAAATAAAATGGTGTATTCGAGCGTGTACTAATCAAACTTTCTGAGGTGGTAAAGTTTTTGATAAAATTAACAAATAAGAAGGATTAATGAAATTAATTAATAAAGTGAAAGAAATGTTCAATTCATATTATCTTCGAATCCTATATTGAAACAATCCGATAATTACTTAAATCGGTCAAATAATATAAATGGTAAATTTTAATTATTGATCCTTTTCAGTTCAAGTGGGCTAAGCCCACTCTACATCTGGATCGGATTACTGTAGGTCCATTTAAGGGGTTGACCCTCCCACTCACAAGCGTCTCCATGTTTCCACGGGGATTCGAACTTCGAATCTAAAGGCATGGGATGTAGCCCCATAACCACTACACCAACTTGTGATTAATTAGTTTAGGCTTTTTAGCTTTTTTTTTAATTAGATTTCTAGGGTCGTTTATTTTTTGAGAAAATTACAGAAAATCACCCCTTAAATATAGCGCTTTGCAGAAAACCACCCCTTAAAATTGAAATTATAGAAAACCACCCCTTAAACCCATTATGTTTGTAAATTGCCACCCACGACCTTTTTTTCTGTTAGCTTGCCGTTAAAAACAGTGAAAAATCATTTTTACCCCTCCCTTTTAATGTTATTTTAATGAGAGAAAAATGTATGAATTGAAATAAATTAATAAAATCTATTTATCTATCCATTTTAATGTTATTTTAATAGAGTAACATATCTTTTTCTCTTATTAAAAGGGATGAATAAATAAATTTTATTAATTTCTTCCAATTCATACATTTTTCTCTCATTCAAATAATATTAAAAGAGAGGGGTAAAAATGACTTTTTACCGTTTTTAATGGCAAGCTAAGACAAAATGGGTTTAAGGGGTGGTTTTCTGCAATTTCAATTTTAAGGGGCGGTTTTCTGCCATTTTTTCTTTTTTTTTTGGTAGGGAATCTTTATCAATTTAGGGTCTTATCCTATGCCCTGAATGTTATTCTATTCAATTTTATAATCCATTCAAAAATAGATGTCATTTGAAATTTTAGCACATTTTTCTTAAAAAAAAAATTTAAAAACTATATAAAATCTTAATTTTTTTTATAAGTTAAGACTTGATTAAAAATTAATATTTTATATAATTGTTTAAAAAACGTCTGAAAATAAAAAAAACTACAAAGTACTCCGTATGTTTTAAGACCACTTCACACAACAATCATAAATTTCATCATTATTTGGTGCAAATTTTGCTATCCACAAAGACAAACTGCCAAATTACCTTCTTCCAGCAGGTTACCCATTCCAGCTAAATTATAGGCTCAACATGCCAAACACACTAGCCTCCCAACTTACTGTATACATGCAAAAGTCCAAATACAGTTGGGTGCACCCACTCCTTTACAATCAATGACAATTGCCAACCATAAAATTTATCAAAAGTTTTTTTTTTTTTTTTTTTGTTCATCAAATGGGTAACTTTTTGTAATATATTCATGTCATGTGTGTGTTCAAGTTAGAGTAGAGAAAATGAAGAGAAAAACTAAGAGGATATATGCTCAAATGTGCACTGCACATGGTTTTCTATATTTACACATTGTTTGCATTTTGGGCTTAGCTGTGAAATGAAACTTTTATCTCTTTTTAGAAGAGATTGAATGGAAGTTTGAATGGGGCATCAGATGCTCCCAAACCCATGTTCTCATTGTCTTCATTTTCCTTTCCTCATGCCTAATTGCCTTTTTATCCCCTCTTTTATATGCCCAATTACACATATTTTTTTATATTTAATATAGACACATAGATACCATTTGAATGTCTTATAAAAAATAAAAACTATTTGGTATTTCCTATCTTGAAATATGAAATGAGCATTTTCATTAATTTTATATTTCCATTAAAGAAAAATTGCATAAAGTGAATATTGTAAGTGATAGATGTGATGTAATGGATGTTATTAGATACACTGCAAATTCGGATTAAGCAAATGCACGTCCTTGTAAACGTGTTATCACCTCCCTTCCAACATGCAAGTAGACACTGAAAATCGAAGGCAAATCAGGATTTAGGGCACCACGTTCATATCGACGTGGTGCCCTAAACCTAATTTGCGGTGTATTTAGTTTTAGTGGGATGTAATATATGATTAAAAAAAATCTCACTGAAATCCTAGAATGGGCCAGCATAATACACCTAATCATGATTATGATGTCATCAATATGAGCGTAGTATATATGTGGCATTAAACTTGCACATGCCAACCAATGTTTTCTTTGTTAATTGGCAAATAATTTGGGCACTACCTCTCTTAAAAATTAGTGGATTCCATTCCATGGTTTAGCAAACAAATACAACTAATAAGCCCCTAATTAACCATTTTTAACAAGGGGAGACCCATGCCCTTGTCTTTAGGCACTATTGTCTCCTCTTAAACTATATACAAATGTCACCATCATTACATGACCCCATTTTTTTATATAGGCCATTATTACTCCCTTAACCCCATGATACATCTTTATTTATGAGTTTTATTTATACAATTTAAAGATTTTTTTTAATAAAAAAAACAATTCATATTCTAGTATTAAAAAAAAAAAACTAGGAGATGAAGTGTGAACAAGGCATGTAAAGGAAGAAAGGAATACTTCAGTTTTCACCTATGAACAAGGACAAAAAACAGTAGGCTTCTTCTGTAACCCTAATTAACCAATTTGTCTCAATTTTGGTGATAAGAAGACACAAGAAAAAGGAGAGCAATTGAGGAAGAAAAATCATGTGACAATGACCTCAATGAGTGTCTTATTATTAGAAAAACAAAATTCAAAGAAAGCAACCCAGCTAATCCACAATCAGACAAACTCCACTACAAGACAAATAGAAAGAGAAAAAATGTGTGTAAACACAAAATTTTTAAAATTAAAAAAACAAAAACAAAGGCAGTTTCAAAAGCAAATTTGAACAAGAAAACAACAACATTACCCCTTAGGCCATTACCCATTACCCATTAGTTCATTACCCCACTACCCACCATAGTTAAATCAACTACCTACATGAACCCACTACTTGCTCCTCTATTGGGTTAAAAAGGAAGTGACAAATGCAGATTTTTATTTTTATACAAAAGTTAATTGTGTGAATGCATGTTGATGTTAGCTAACAAGTCAATTTAGTGTAAACCCTAAAATGGTTTTCTTGCATTGTCCTTTTCTTGGCTGAAATTTAGTTGCTAACTTGTTATTCATCACCTAAAATTAGGTGACAGTACTAATCCCTGCCTGAAACTGAAAGAGGTGTGTATGTAACGTTAAACGCAGTGAGCGCAAAACGAACTATTCTAATGGAAGGCCGATGATGACGGCTGGCGGTGGTGGTGGTGGCCGGGGAGAAAACAGTGGTCCAGGATTGTGTAAACACCATAGGCCATGATCCAAATTTTTTTTAGAAACAGCCAAATTTTTTGGGTCTGGAATTAGTTTTGCAGGTTGCAGGCATGCCAAGATCAAGATTGACATGATAAGGATGGATCAAGAAGCCTCACAGTGAAGTTCACCAGAGATGGTCTCAACTCTCAAAAGCCAAAAATCCAGTGGGTTAAGACTAGTGCCAAATCTGGGTAGAAGACAATTTTCTTGTAGGTGGAAATGCAGTTCAAACTGCACAGTACAAATGCATGATGAATGAGGCACCAATGTTAAGTGATGTATCATTATCAGTATGTTTTTTTTGCTTCTAAGTATAAATTTAAATGGACACATGGCCTTGGATTGAGAAGAAGCTTTCAAGTTACATCTTTAAGCCACAGTTTTCATCTTCTGAGTTTCTGAGGAATAGTTACAACAACAAGGGTAAGTGGCCAAGTGGGTAACTCATTGATGGCTTCAGCAGGAGTACCTTTGTACTTATTTATCTTACATGGGAGAAGTTACAGTGGCTTGGCTGTTGCAGTAACAGGAATTGAACAAGAGAGAAGTAAACAAACAAAGAAGGAGAAAATGGGAGAAATCTCTAGCTGTGATTAATCCTAGTAACATAGTATATATAACATACCACCAAAGCCATGGATACAGCTTTGATCTAGAACCCATGTTCTAAAATTAGCACTTACAACAAGTTACAGCTAGGCCAGAGTTTACTAAATAGCCCCAATTGACCACCACCACCCAACACAAGAGACAAGAAAAGAAACCCCACCAAAAACCAGTGGTAAGTAGATCAATTCCACACATTACATTGCCTTTGGTCCTTTGCCATGCCCAGGAATCAAAAACTGCTACAAAAGCTTCAAACTTTCCCTGTGTGGGAATGAAGGATCTGTCAAATCTGATGCTGGACTTTTTTGAGTACCCAACAACTCTGCACTGCCCATATGAAACTGACCATCATCATCACAGTTTTCACAAGCAAGCTTATGCAGGAAACCAGCTCCAAGCAACTGCAGAAACTCCATTCAAAACATTCACCAACCTCTCTTTTCTTTATAGGGTCACAGCCCTCTTCATAATATTTAACTGCAACAAACCTTAAACAACCAAACTGAACAAAAGGAAGAAAACCCAAGTGAAAAGGGTCAATCTTTTTACTTCTTTTCCTTGTTAATGACTCAAAAGGTATATAGATCTAATGTAGGTAAGTAGTAGTAGCAGTTATGGCAGCAACAGCAGTAGTAGTTGAAACCTATTAACAAACTTGACAGTATCATCAAATTCACAAGGCCCCTTCTTCATCATCCAGGCATGGTCTCACAAAGTTCTTGATCTCCCTCTTTAAGATCTCAAAATGCTCATTGTTCGCCAAGAAGTAGAACCCGATTGTCGCCTGCTTGAGGTAAAGGAGGCTAACGGGATGCCCCGAGTTCCTAAGCCCCTCGGCGTACTCCAATTGCCAGTCTTGGCAAAGATCCAATCCAGCCACAACCACCAAGCTCTTGGGGAAGTCTAACCCTTGTATACTCCTACTCCTAGGACCGAATATGTTACACGCAGGGTGATCGCGATCCTCGCCTTCCGGGAGATAGGCCCTCCAATACCAATCGCGATCCTGGACCGTCATGAAGTATTTGCCATCCAATGTCTGCTCATTCTCAGTCCTTTTCTGGCCACCAAACATAGGATGAAGAAGTACATTTCCCAGAATCTTGACACCGGATTCGGCTGCTCGAACAGCGACGTGGTGGGCGATGTTCCCGCCGGAGCTATCCCCAGCCAAGTACATATGGACCTTCAAATCCCGGCCACTCTGCAGCCATTTCCGAGTGCTAACCCACTGAACAGCTGACCACCCATCATCATAGGCACAAGGGTACCTGTGCTCCGGCGACCGCCTGTAATTCACCGATACCACGACAGCCCCACAGATTTGAACTAGCCGGCGACACCACAGGTCGTAAATGGAGCTGTTGACGGAGGAGTGGGTGAAGCTGCCCCCATGGAAATAGACGATCACCGGCACTGGCTCCTCGGTGCTCAAGGGTTTCTCGAGCTCGATGAACCCGGTGTGTTCTTCGTTCTCGGAGGCGGGTCTGTACACCCGGTTGACGATATTGGAGGACTTGTCAATGATGTCAAATGAGAAGACCCCATCAACCGGGTTGATGTTGGCGGGGACTTTCCTCTCCAGAAACTCAGCTAAGTACCGGTTGAAGGTGCCGTCCGGCCGCCGGAGGAGACTGTAAGATAGCTTGAAGTTTGAGATCAGGATGAATGTGTTCAATGGCATAATTTTCTGCACAAAATCAACAAACCAAAGTGAGAAAGAGGTTTGAAATTTCAAATGAAAGACCTTTTTTTTCTCTCTAAATGGAACAAAAATGGAACACAAAAACGCCAAATTTCATAAGGTGAAAGGGGAAATGGGGGAATTTCCCAAATATGAAAACCTAATTTTGACTTTCACTTTGAAGTTGATTTCGCCACAAACAAATCAAAAGGCCAAATTAAACACCATCTTTGTTGTTGCAGGCCAGCAAATCCAACCCAGAAAGATAATCAGAGATCAAAAACAAAAACAAAAAACAGAGCTTTAAATTCCAACAGCGTCTTTAAACCCGGAAAGTAAAGACTTAAGCGTGAACCAGAAAAATAAAGAACCAATCTTTCACATTAGCCCTCAAAACTGATACAGAAATTTCAAAAAATAAAACCCAAAAAACAGAGAAATGGGGACAAACTACGAAGGGGCCTGTGTGGGGGAGAGAGAGTGGGGGTATAAAGTCCAAACCTTGCATTCATTGAGGCTGATTTCATTAGTATTACTACCCGCCATTAGAACTTCGCGCACACGCCCTCCCACAAGCAACCGAAGCAATCAGAATGAAAAAACAACAAACGCCACCACTAAATCAAACAACACGAGGCAAATTGCGGAAGTTTGATCTTCTCTTGAGCCCTCCTGATTCAAACCAACAGATCATAATACCATGGGAAGATCAACAAGCAACGCACCAGGAAAACCCCCCAAAACAATCTGAGCTACGAAATCCCCCCCTTTTAAGCTTCAAAGCTGGGGTTTTTATGGTACACTGGGTCTGAAACAGAACAGAAGCAGCTAAGCCTATGGATTATATGAAGCCCAAACCGAGACCCCAAATCTCGCTTTTTATAGGCGAAAGAGGGGAAAAGATGCCTAAGAAAGCAATCGGAGTTGGAGAAAAAAGAGAGGGGTAGAAGAAACAAAGAAATAGACGGGTGTGCAGAGGACGAAAAAGAGAGAGAGTCAAACGCAACGGTGGGGAATAGAAAGGAACGGAGAGACGGTGAACGGAACGGAGTGTTAAAAGGGAGGAAGACGACAAACGGGGACGGCTCGAAATAAACTGTTGCCGAGGTGGGCCCCGCTTGTGGCTATACTCCGTATTTATAAGTTTTTCCACATGATAAACATTAGTGTCTGTTTGGATTCCAATATTATAAAATATAAACTTTCTTTATAATGTATTTTAAATAATAAAATATTTAATAGGTTGCGTTAAATTTATAAATAATTATGTTATAAATTTATAATTGATTACAATGTATTTTATTTAAATTTATACTCCATCCTTCTCACAAAACTTATTGTTTTATTTTTTGACATATTTTTTAAGAAGCTAAAAACTCTATAAAATTTTAAATAGTTTTTTAAAAAAAATTCATAGATAATTGTATTAAGTGTGAATTTTTTTTAAATTAATAAAATCATTGATTTTTTATATAATTTTTATCATTCTTAAAAATATATCAAAAGTAAAACAACAACTATTTTAAAATGGATGGAGTATTATTTTAAATATATTACTCCATCCGTCCTAAAATACATGGGTTTTTAGTCTTTTGCCAAGTTTTAATAAAACACTTTACTTTTAAAAAATCATCAACATTGCACTAACTTTTTCATAAATTTTATTATTTTTTAACACCTACTACACATTTTAACCAATCAAATTATTTTAAAAAGTCAACAACAACAACTATTTTAAAATGGATGGAGTATTATTTTAAATATATTACGCCATCCGTCCTAAAATACATGGGTTTTTAGTCTTTTGCCAAGTTTTAATAAAACACTTTACTTTTAAAAAATCATCAACATTGCACTAACTTTTTCATAAATTTTATTATTTTTTAACACCTACTACACATTTTAACCAATCCAATTATTTTAAAAAGTCAACAACACATAAACCAATACAAATCATTATAACGTCCTACCTAGAAAACATAAAAGTCCATCTATAGTTGGACAAAAATTTACCTCTAAAAACTCATGTATTATTGGACGGTGGGAGTATAAAATATATTAACCAAATAAAATTTAAATATTTATAATTATAATTGCATTATAATTATACTCGTAATGTATTGAAATCCAAGCACCCTTAGTATAGATTTATATAGCCCATGTTAAATACACCCACATTTTTTACTATTGGCACCTACACGGAGTATTAAATAAACGGTTCGGCTATATACACCCCAAATCATGCACGTCCTTAAGGACGTGCATGATTAAAAGGGGTTAAATTTTTTTTTAAAAATTTTAATTAGTCACAAGGTTTGCACGTCCTTAAGGACGTGTAATTTTAACCTTGTGATTTGTGGTGTATATAGCAACACCCTAAATAAATCATGATAAATAAATAAAATCATAAAGAAAAAGGCAAAATGAAGTTAATGAACCAATTGAAGCAAACATTTAGTGCACACAAAAGAGATGAATCAAGGTTAAGCACTAAAAAACAATGAAGAGCACTTGTTTTTAATTAAAAATGCATACATTTAAATATATGAGAATATGAAATGAATCAAAAAGAAAGTGATGCTTAGAATCTTCTTATAGTTTATTTATAACTTTGATTAATTATTAATTAAGGCTGATTAGCAATTTATGGTTTTATTTTGGTGTAAATTAAAGGTTTGGGTGGTTTAGGCTTTGCTCATCACTTAGGATTATTTATATCCTCAGAAAGAAAGTGGAAAAAAAAAAAACAATTTCAATATTTTTTTACAATATATATATAAAAAAAAGTAACGATGCCCCTTTCTCCTTGCACGATAATAACATTATTATTCATCACCATAAAGTAATTAATTGTTCATGTTACAATTTTTAGTATTATATCATTATGAGTGGTGTATCTTTTCAATAACATATAGTTGTTCACTCGTGAAGTAAGGTTCCATTAGTTATATATTTATATGTGTTGGTATGATGTAATTATATATAGTTCAACACAACCTTACATATTTATACATGTGATACTCCATTACTCTGTTTTTTAACATAAAATTGATTACTATGTGTGCCGTTGTAATGTCCTTAACAAATAGGAATTAAGGGCTTGTTTGGTAAGCTAAAAAATAACCAATCAAACACTTTGTTAGACCCCTGCTCTTAAAATTTTATTTGGTTGAACTCCTCAAAGTAATCATTACGTTATGGGGTTCAAATGGATCGACCCATTTGTTACCCTCCTAGCTGAATAAGTAGGGCACACACCTTTCAGCCCCAACGCTCCCCAGTCCCTAAGCCTCGTCAATTCATCTCTCTCTGAAGACTAGTCGATCGCATTTGTAATGACTGGGCGACAACCTCTTCAGTCCGATCTATCTCATATCCTCTTTTATGCTCACCATGGTAGGCGTCCGCTGATCTCTCTCACACTTGCCGTGGAGATCGTTCTTTGATGGTGAAAAGCAAGTCAACACCCCATTTGATTTGGATCCCTTATTTTTTTTCCTTTTTGTGGGAAGAAACGAGGTGATTCACCTCTTCGTTCTTTGATTTGGACCTCTTTGTATATGCTATTTCATATACAAAGAGGTGATTCACCTTCGTTGCTTCCTCTTCACCTCTCTCTCACCCTAAAGCACCAACCTTTACCTGATCGTCTTCCTCCTCCTTTTAGTTGCTCGTTAGGGGGGTCCAAGGAGAAACATTTGCATAGAAAAACGACAAATTGACAGATTTTGAGACGTTTTCGCAATGGCGAGAGGATCGTTTGATTTGGACGTGGTGAAAGGGACGGAGAATTTTGGGAAGTTGAGAGAGAAAAAATGGTGGAGGATTGAAGTTGTGGTTCTAAGTCAATCGATGTTGGAAAAATCAAGGGATCCAGATTACTCACATTGGCTTCTTTGATAGTTTCTTTGTGGTTCTATTGAAAACAAAATTTTAGAGTAAAGCGTTTTTTTTCCTTGTGTGGAAATGAGAACAAGTCTAAATCAAAGTTAGGAATTTGAAGGTCAGAGGAAAGGCAACTTTGATAATTTTTAAACCAACCAAACAAAAATACAACCAAACACTAATACTTTCCTTTCCCGTCCAATAAACGTAATGAATCCCTTTACTTAACCTATCTCCAACCAAACGGCCCCTAAGGGGGTATTAGGGTATTCATAGAATAATTAAGATTTAAGGGTGATGTTACATGGACGACGAATTTTTCTCCATCGGCACGGTGCCGGAGCTAGCATTCTAAGTCGCTGAGAAAAGTGTCGAAACCAACTCCTTGAAGCGGCATAGTGTCCTAATTGTCAAAAGCTAGTTAACCTACAAGCTCTGCAACCTATCCAATCGAACTGACTCGGTGGCGACTTCCTAGGTCGGCAGCTTGAAAAGCTGCAAGATTCCCGCGAGCGCTGCAAGATTTATGAGATGTTGTATTATATTGCATATCTCGAACGGAATGCCGACCTATGATCTATGAAGTAGGCATTTGCACTCTACATGTCGACCTAAGAAGTAGACATTTGCACTCTGCATGTCGACCCAGGAAGTCGGCATCGGTACCGTGCGATTGACGAGATTTTACTGTGCGAATAGCATAACCGATAATCAAACCTTTTACCTATCTCTCTCCTACTTTCTTTTTTGGTCCTTTCTCTCTCCTACTTTCTATCCTCTCTCTCCGCCTACTTTCATCTTCTTCTTCGTAACCTTTCTAAACTCTATCTCCCAATCCCCTACCTTTTTCAAATCCAACCTTAAATCTATAACAATCATCTTGGGACATAAGCGTTGTAATCCACTCTAAAACATTCTTATAAATGAAAACTTAAACTTAATCATCAGGAAAAAAAAGTAATAAGAAATGAATGACTTAAAATAGTCAAACGGTTATAGTTAATTTCTCTATTCCTTAACATGTGTACAACATAATTAAAAAAAAAAAATGGCGACCACCACTTATCTATTACGGAAATGTGATAAACCGAAAGAATAGAGAAGAGAGACGCAGAGAAGAGAGGAGAACTGATGATGTTATTGGGGGTCTTCAGGACCCTTTATATAGGAGTTCACATAGGGTTTCTAGTGTTTATCCATCACAATATAATAATATTATAACACTCCCCCTTGGATAAACATCCTTAAATACTACCTCATTACAAATCTCGCCTAGAAAACCCAATGGGACAAAACTAGGATCCAGGGAACAAATACATATGACATTCGATACGCTTTGGTGATCTGCCTCGTTAAAAACCTTGTTAGGAAAACCCAGTGGGACAAAACCTGATCGAAGGGAAAAAGAGTGCAGTACGTATATACTCCCCCTGAATTCAACGCCCTTCTTACGGTCTTCTCATTCGGGTAAGCTCTTTGAACTTCTTGATGGTGTTGACAGTATGAGCTACATAGCCGAGTCTCAACATTTCCTTTGACGTGTATAAGTTGAGATGTCTTCATACATTACAATTGACTTCGAATGCTTGACTTTCATTTGCTGGCGTTGAGCTTCTTTCAATGCACAAACATAAGGTACTTCAGGACCCAGTATGTCATTTGATCATGGGGGGTCTGGTGTATTTAAATGGTGCCTATGTTGCCTCGTTAAAAACCTTAACTTGGAAAAACCCAATGGGATAAAAACCAAGATCAAGGAAAAGAGTACAACATTGTATGGTACTTCGGGACCTAATGCAATATCACCATTTTCACAATTATAGGTACTTCAGGTACTCTTATAAGGATCTTTAACCAATTGCATGTGACGGGATTTTGATATTGATGCTTCAGGCATTTTCAATCGATCTTTTTCATTTATATGCGTATGCAAGTAACACGTTCGTCATTTACATTTAGATCCAAATTATATTCACTTCTGGTGAATACATTCTCCATATAACCTTTGATAGGTATTTGTGCAATCAACTTGGCTTTATATTTTATTTTGTATGAACACCCACTTAAAACCAATTGATGTTGCACTTTTCGGTGTTGGAACTACAGGTCCAATGTTATCATGCTTAAAGAACTCATTCTTGCATGAATTTCCTTTTTTCTAGCTCTTTACTATCATTTCGATGTCGACATCCATTTGTTTGATGATCATCATATTCTCATAGGCTCTTTCCACTTCTGGGGAATCGTATACCAAGAGCCTAATGATCTCCAACACTTCTGATGTACTTGAGAATCATTTGATATTCATTGAGTTTGAGTTACTTCTGGAACTTCCAAATGAGCTAGTATCTGTGACTTTGTCACTTTCTTGGCCTATAGTAAATGCTTTCGATGACATATTTGCTAAATCTTATAATCATTTCATTTATTGAACTTCTAGTTCACTTGTATTTATCCGTGGATATGAAATGATAGAGAAGTTGCTTCCGTGCAATCTCTTTCTTAATATTTAGTCTCATTTCCTCTCCCCGTAAATACCGAGCATTTGATCACCATTATAAAGCTCTAGGTATTTGATATCGATAGGGACTCAAACCCCATGTATCATCCAACTTCTTTGTGGTCTCATTGTAGTTCATTTGGGGGAGGTACTTCTCGGAACATATGCTGCTTATTCAAAACCTTTGAATGACATGCTCTCTTCTGGAGATAATTAGGGAGATGTTATTGTGTCAAATTCGAAATACAAACATGCATGGTCCCATTTGACCAACGACTCTTCTGGGTCGTCGTGAGCTACCTTATGCTCAACAATGTTTTTGGTAACATTCTCTACCTGATTTTTCATATGACCAAAGTGTTGAGGCATCTGTAATCTTGGAATTACACTGGTCTATATGATAGTGTTCCGTAGCATGTCACCCTTATAGAGGATCTTCGGGTCCTAGGATCTTCTGGTCCCTTTTAGTGGGTGTGTATGTGAATGTCAATAATCCCGCCCATCATCGTTTCACATGAATGACCGAATGCCACAAAGAAAAAATATTTTATCATTAACTAACTTTTGGTTAGTGATAAGTTTCAATGGGATAAGTGAGTGTCAAATAAACCATATATATATATCTATATATATATATATATATATATCTATATATATATATATATATATATATATATATATATATATATATATATATATATATATATATATATATATATATATATATATATATATATATATATATATACATTCTCAATTCTGTAAGACTTGCTTCTGGCTAGTCATCTGAGATATTGGTGTTCAGTACCATGTCAATTCATACATATGTGTCATTGTTACTTCAGGTAACAAGATAAATGCTCTTCTGGAGCTATATGGTATTCATCTTGGTTTTCCATTCAAGATTGTTTGAGAAAACTTCAGGTTTTCAAAATTGTTTGACATTTATAAAACCATAATATTCAACCATTGAACTTTGTATATGGTGATGAATTTATTTCAGATGCCATTGAATGAGTATTGTCAGAACTTTCGTTGGTGTCATACTTCAGGTATGAGTCATTTATAATGTTCTTCAAGACATTTAAAATTAACCGATAACAGACCTAGCTATAAGCCACAACAATAACTTTGGTCGAGCGCTTAACCATAATCTCTTTGACACCCTCTACCGGAGGGGCATGCTTCAGGCAATGCTTAGAAGATAGTCAGGAAGTGGCCTTTTTAACCGGATCGTGTTATGTGGTTACTTCTATTTGTTGTATCAACCAAACAAAAAATAGTTCTGAATATGATAAAACCCAAATTCCATGTACTTCTTCAGGAGTACAAATGATAAAATTAGGAACATATACTCTTCTGGAGTTTGTGAAATCCTTTACTCTTCTAGAGTTCATAAAATATTCTTTACTCTTCAGGAGTTAATAAAAATCCACCAGTAGAGTCTTCAGGCTCTTAGGTTGGTGTTGAAAAACTTCACAATCTACGGGATGGTGGTAAACCTTTCTCCTAAATGTTCATTTGCCAAACAAAACTCCGCATTAGACACTCATGATAAGTAGTTTCTTCGGGAAACACTTTGAGCTTTGAATTACAATAAGTAAAATCATAATAATTTTATTCAATATAAAGCAATGAATAAAAAACAAATAAATAAATAAAATAAAATTGTATTTGTCCACTCTAGGTGGAGCCATGAGAAAAACTTGTCGATTTATCATTTTTTTCAAGAAATGATTTTTTTCATAAAATGATTCATTTGTCAACTTCGAGTGACAATTAGTCTCTATTATGTATATTTCGATCATATACTCCAAAAGATGATAAGTTGCAATTCAAAAATATAGTCAATTGTCATATAAATATTGTCCATATTCTTCAAGAAATGACATGATCGATTATTACTCACTCAGGGAGAAGACAACTTGTATACATTCACTTTAATTTCTACACTTCTGGGTATTTGTGCAACATTAAAATAAAACTCATACACTTCTGGGTATGATTTTAAATAATCTTTATGAGGATATACAATATATCTCTTATCATTCATTTACTTCAGGAAATGAATATTGTCACTTCAGGGACAAATTTATATTGATGAGAAAGAGACATTTTATGAATTTCTTGTTCGTATACAACTCTTCAGGAGATGATTGTCGTTACTACAGGAACGATTTATGATTATGTGTCCATCCACTTCAGGAGATGCCTTTATATATTTCAAGAGATAATGATAAATAAATAAATAAATAGTTGATAAAATTGATAAAACTATAAAAACACAAATAAATAAAATCAAATTGGCATATTGTCAACTTCTGGTGACAAGAAAATGAACATCTACAAATACATGTTTGTCTACTTCTGGAGACTGGTGGAGAAATCATAATTCGGGGATGAGATCAATTTAACATTCATCTACTTCGGGAGATGATTTCGTTCATCCACTTCTTGAGATGATATATGGATTTAACAATTTTATCTACTTCATGAGATAATTCATCTACTTCGGGAGATGAAAAATAATTAAAAAATATAAAAATAAGATAAATAAATAAATAAATAATTCATCACTATATGGATAAAATTCAATCGTTTATCACTTCAGGGATATAATAAAATAACATCCACTTCAGGGGATACGACCGATTGATCCAATCGCTTCTGGGATTGAGATTAAATTACTTCAGGGATATAATAAAATAACATCCACTTCAGGGGATAAGACCGATTGATCCAATCACTTCAGGATTGAGATTACTTTATCAATCGCTTCAAGGATTGAGATTTTTCTATGTCTTAGGTGTTTAAAACAAAAGGGAGGAGTAAACTTAGCTTTTGATTCTTTGCCCGTGTAAGCGATATTCTTTGCCGACGTTTCAGTCTCATTGTAGGATCCTTGGCTAATGTGCAACATCAATCGAAAACTCTAGCTGTAGAGGGACTGGAGTATGCGTTGGAGCCATGACTACAAGAGATCATATAGGATTTTAATCGTTAGTTATGTACATAAGACAAAAATTTCATAGCACACCAATTATCATATAACAATGAACTAATAACTTACTATAATATTTAATTTTCCTCCTTTCAATTTACTAAGAAGATAACAATAAGCTAATAAATTAAAACTTAATACTTATCTTCAAAAAAACCGCAACCATCTCACACTCGAGAGAAGATCCGCAACTCTCCTGAGGCTCAGAAATTTCTTTTTCTTTCTATAATTACTATAAAAGTGTGGATAAATATCGCAATTTTTGAGAATCCTGGGCTGGTTTTGTAATTGTTCCAAATTTGGAATAATCACAATCCATCGTCTTCATCGTCTTCACAACGGCGGCGCAGGACAAGGGCTTCCTCGACTTTGATTGATGGTTGGCGATGACGATCGTGAGTCGATGGTTGCGAGGACTCGAGATGCGCTGGCCACTGCTCGCAGCACCCGGGTCTGCCTTCGCCATCAAATAGACACGCTTCCACGACGGCGCGTGGCAAATCGGGCAGCGGCGACATTCGTGAGGCCTGATCGGAGGAACCTCGTGTGCTAAATCATCGCCGGTTTGTACGCCGCCGTGCCTCCGGCTGTTCTACGTCGTCGTCTTTGTTCATCGGCACCTCGTGAAACACACGCGCGCCGGGGCTCAGCGACTCCGCCTCCTCCATACGCGCCGTGGGATCGGAGGGAGATCGGCATGCGAAAATCATCGCCATCAGAGGGAGATCGCCTCTAGCTTTGATCGTCTTTCTCCGCCGTTGCGAAAATCAGTCCCATGGATGCTTGATGAATACGATTGCTGGCGCGGTGGTAGAGGAGGTGGCTTTCATGGTTTTGAAATGGTAAAAATTAGGGTTTTAGCTCTTAGAAACTATCGTGTTGATAACGTGTGATAAACCGAAAGAATAGAGAAGAGAGACACAGAGAAGAGAGGAGAACTGATGATGTTATTGGGGGTCTTCAGAACCCTTTATATAGGAGTTTACATAGGGTTTCTAGTGTTTATCCATCACAATATAATAATATTATAACAGGAAAGAGATTATTTACTTGCTTGTATATTGTTATTTGTTTCCTTGTATCTAGTCGTATCTTTATTTTACCTAGTTGATAAGATTGTATTCTTGTATATATATTTGGGTCAAGAGGCTATAATAAAATCATCACAAAATTTCCAAACTCTCTGCTTTCATGGTATCGGAGCAAGATCCACAAAAAGAACCCTAATTTTTTTCCCTCCTCGCTTCTCTTCCACCTTGTTAGGTCGGTCTCGACTCCTTGCTAGCCATGTCTGACTCTGAGTCATTGACAATGACTCCACTGTTAATCCTACTGCCAACGATCAGCCTCCAAAACGGGCCGCTCTTGACCCGACAAACCCCTTTTACCTTCATCCTTCTAATCATCCGGGCTTGACCATCTGTCCGGTGGTTTTGAAGGGTGACAATTATCAAGAATGGAGCATTTCTATGAAGAATGCCTTCTGCGCCAAGCGCAAGATGGGTTTTCTTGATGGTCGTATTGTCAAACCCGATGATCAATCCGCTGAAATCGACGATTGGTGGAGTGTTAACTCCATGTTGATCGGTTGGATTGTGCAGTCTATCGATCCTACGCTTCGCTAGCCCTCTTCAATCACCTATTTCGAGACTGTTCGTTAACTCTGGGATGATCTTCGTCAACGTTTTTCAGTTGGCAACGGTCCGCGCATTCTTCAACTGCGTGCGGATATCTCTCGCTACACTAAAAAAGGGAAATATGTGGCCACTTATTTCGGCACCCTCAAGAAACTTTGGGATGAACTCACCACCTAAATTCCTCCTAAAACATGTTCTTGTGGGCTCTGTATGTGCAACATCTCGACTCATCTTTCCAAGGAACGCGAAGTCAAGCGCACTCACCAATTCTTAATCGGCCTAGATGATGTCAATTTCACGTCACTTCGCTCCCAAGTGCTGGCGCAGGACTCGATTCCTTCTCTCAATCGGGTTTACTCCCTCTCCATTCCAGAGGAATGCCACCACACAGTCATCAAGGATCCCGAACTCAAAGGTGACTCCTTGGCTCTCACTATGCAGCGTTCTACGACCGGCGACACCACTGTGCAGCCGGAACTCCCAACCTGTTCTCACTGCGGGAATCTTGGGCACGAAAAATCCAAGTGCTATCGCATCATCGGATTCCCAGACGGTTTTGTCTTCAAAAACGCCGGTCGTGGAACTCCTGGCAAACAGCAAGGGTCCTCTTCATCGTCGGGTACTGGTCGCGGTCGTGGCAAGGGCTCGACCGGTACTGTCAATGCAGGCTAGCCATCAGGCACCGGATCCAATGATCATTCCTCCCTCACGGCTGCCGATCACGCAACCCTTGGTAAGGTCATCACTCCTCAATAGTGGACCACGATTCTTAATGTGTTCAGTTCCTTAAATTCCAATTCGGGTTCTTCAGACGTCAATTCTGATATGTACTCTTGGATACTTGATACCGGCGCCTCTTTTCATATGACTGGAAATCGCTCTGTGCTGACGGATATTGTGCCCGTCACTCCTATTACGATTAAACTGTCTGATGATCGCTTTGTTCAGGCTCTACATGATGGGTGTCTTGTTTTATCTCCTTCTGTTCATTTATTTCATGTTTTATTAGTTCCGTCACTTGGCTGCAATTTGATTTCTGCCGGACAGCTTGCTATTTCTACTCGTTGTGTGATGACGTTAACAGACAAATTGTTCATCATACATGATCGAAATTCGAGGACGCTGATTGGTGTGGGTGAGCAAAAAGGGGGGTCTACTGGCTGCGTACCACTGCATCAGCTGCTCGCGTCTCTCTGGCATCATCTTCTTAAAATTTAGGTCCGTTATGGCATCAATGAATGGGGCACCCGTCTCCTGCAGTTTTGTCTAAGCTATCTATTTTCGATAATTTGTATGTTAAACTTGATAGTTCTAGTCCTTTCACTTCTTGTTTCAAAGCCAAACAGTCTCGTCAAACTTTTCCTCTTAGTCATAATAAAGCAGCTGATTTGTTTAATCGTTACATTGCGACATTTAGGGCCCTTATAGTGTTCCTTCATCCTCTGGGCATCCTATTTTTTAACAATCGTTGATGATTTCTCAAGGGCTACCTGGGTATTTCTTATGAAATCCAAGTCCGAAGTTGGTCCATTGATCAAGACTTTTTGTTCCATGGCGCTCACTCATTTTCATAAATCAGTCCAACGAGTTCGCTCGGATAATGGGGCTGAATTTCTTGCTTTGAATCCGTTCTTCTTATCACAGAGCATCCTTTCTGAGACCTCATGTGTCTATACTCATCAACAGAACGACCGGGTTGAGCGCAAGCATCGACACATTCTTAACGTCGCTCGTGCCCTTCGCTTTACTGCTGACCTACCTATTGATTTTTAGGGAGAATGTGTCTTAACAACATGCTATCTTATTAATCATACACCGTCTGTTCTTCTTGCAAACAAAACTCCATATGAAATATTGCATGGGCATGTCCCTTCTTATGCTCATATTAAGGTTTTTGGTTGCTTATGTTTTGCCTCTAGCAATCCTAAACCCAAAGACAAGTTTGCTTCTCGTAGTCATAACTCATAAGTGCATTTTTCTCAGGTATTCGACTAGGAAACGAGGCTGGCGGGTTTATGATCTTGAAACCGGCCAGACATTCATATCTAGGGATGTTGTGTTTTACGAAACCATCTTCCCCTATTCAGCACCGTTGGTCTCTACAAGTACACCGCCCGAATCTGCCCGGCATTCTTCTAGTTTTGACAGTCTGCCTACATACGATAGGGGGAGTGTTTCATCTCCATCCTCCACGCAATCGTCGTCACCTGCTTCCGCTGATTTTTCACCATCACCGTCACCAGAACTTCAGCAACCATCACCCACAGCAGCTCCGCATGATCCTGATAGTATTGATCCTCTTGTCTTGCGCCACAGCTCTCGTCCGAGACAGAAGTCGGTTCAGCTCAACGATTATGTCTGACATCCCGTCTCTCAACCTGACCCCCCTCTAGCTCGCTCTTCACCTACACCATCAGCGCCCTCAGGTTCCCTCTATCCTATAACTTCTTACGTTTCGACGGTTCAATTTTCGGATAACTATACTCGTTTTCTAGCATCAGTCACTGCAGGGCAGGAACCGAAATCCTTTCGAGAGGCTAATGCTTCTCCATCCTGGCGTGAGGCCATGAAGAATGAACTGGTTGCACTTGAGCAAAATTGCACTTGGTCTGTCACGTCCCTGTTGCCGGGTAAGAAGCCTATTGGGTGCAAATGGATCTATCGCATCAAATATAAATCTACCGGTGAAATTGAATGTTACAAGGCTCGATTAATCATCCTTGGTAATTGTCAAATTGAAAGTATTGATTATCATGAAACCTTTGCACCCGTTGCTAAGATGGTGTATGTTCGTGTTTTCTTGTCTATTGTTGTCATTCAAAATTGGGAATTACATCAAATGGATGTCAATAATGCTTTTCTCCACGGAGATTTGGATGAAGAGGTCTACATGACACCTCCTTTGGGTTATTCTGGTGCTCTACAATCTCTTTATGGTCTTCGTCAAGCACCTCGGAATTGGTTTTCTAAACTGGCTGCTTCTTTACGGGCTTTTGGTTTTGCTCAGATTCGTGCTGATTATTCATTGTTCTCTCTATCTCGCAATGATCATGTCCTCCATATCCTTGTGTATGTTGATGATCTTATTATTGCGGGAAATAGTTCATCAGCCATCACTTCGTTTAAGGAGTATTTGAGTGCTTGTTTCCACATGAAGGATCTTGGGGTTTTGAAATATTTTCTAGGCCACGTGATCGCTCGTAGCCCTGCTGGTATTTTTCTCCCCCAACGGAAATATGCTCTTAAGATTCTGTCTCACTCCGGCTTATTAGGGTCAAAACCTTGTGACTTTCCTATGGACCCGAATCATCGTTTGGCTGAGACTTCTAGCACCGACTATGAGGATCCTGAAAGCTACAGGCGACTCATTGGTAGACTAATCTACTTGACAATCACTAGGCCTGATCTCTCATATTCTGTCCACGTGCTATCCTAGTTTATGCAGCATCCAAAGGTTGATCACTGGCATGCTGCGACGAGGGTCCTTCGTTATCTTAAGTCACATCCCGGGCAAGGTCTCCGCCTCTCATCTGGCAGTGTCCTTCGTTTGACAGCATTTTGTGACTCCGATTGGGCCGCTTGTTCTTTAACGAGAAGATCTGTCTTCAGTTTCTTTATTATGCTCAGTTCTTCTCTTGTGTCTTGGAACTTTGGAAGGCCAAGAAACAACACACGATCTCTCGTTCATCAGCCGAAGCTGAGTATCGCTCCATGGCGTTGACTTGTTGTGAGTTAATTTGGTTAAAAGCCTTGCTACGCTCACTTGGGGTTTCTCATTCTACTCCTATTCGTCTCTATTGTGATAGACAGGCCGCTTTGCATATTTCCTCCAATCATGTCTTCCATGAACGGACAAAGCACATAGAGATTGATTGTCATTTCATTCGTGATTTGGTTCTCAACGGAACGGTTCATATGTCACATATTTCGACTACTCATCAGCCCGCCGACCCGGGTTGAGGGTTGAGGGTCGACCTGGCGGGTCATGACCCGTCGCGTTGCCGGGTTGAAATATGCTTGACCCTAACCCGGACCCGTAACCCGCCAAAGACCCGCGACCCGCTTGACCCGAACCCGCCGGGTCGTCGACCCGCCAAACCCGTCGGGTCACGGATTGACCCGTGACCCGTTGACAGGCCTAAGTGGTGGTACAATAGGGGTTGACGCCATCCAAAATCTCCCCTTGTATAAAAAAAAATGGAGCACAGGGAAAAAATCAAAATATATACAACACAGGAATAAAGATTTAAAAATAAAGAGGGTATTTGACATGTATTGGAAGGAGAGGGTATTTGACAACTACTACATTTTCGTTGATGTGTTGATACCTATCTCGGTGTTTCATCCTATAAAATTTTACTTTATTTTAAAATAAAATACTCCATCCGCTTTAAAATAGTTGTTTTAGTTTTTGACACGTTTTTTAAAAACAATAAAAACTATATAATTTCATACTTAATATAATTATCTATGAAATTATTCAAAAAATTGATATTTTATGGAGTTTTTAACTACTTGGAAAACGTGTCAAAAAAAGTCAAACAATAAGTTTTGTGAGGCGGATCGATGTAGTAATATATTTTCCTTCCTTCTTTATCATAATTTTAACCATCTATTAGTTCACAATCTTTTGGTTTTTCAACCGATTAACTTAATCTACATCAATTTTAATTAATAAAAAAATTACATATTTTTTAACCATTTCTCCATATTTATAACTAATATTGAATGAGAAACATTTTTGCCTGGGTTAGAACCATCTTAATTTTTAAAATTTTATACATTTTTTATTTTATCAACTATACTTTTCTCCCCAAATGTAAGCACTTATGTCATTGCAATAGGAGAAAGGGGAATTCGAACTCGATGGTGTCTGCTAAGATATTATTATTATGACAACATTTGAGGTGATCCTGATTTGGGATATTTGTATATACGTGTAAATCAAGGTTGTTATCCTTGATCATAGTTTTTAGTTTCCTTGACTATAGCTTACAATTTTGTATTCCTCTGTATAAATTAACTCTCAAATGGAATGAGAAAATTAACCTAAACCACAAACATTACTTCTTTATATGGTATCAGAGCAGCCTTCAATCATTAACCATCTTTTCCAATGGCCAATCAACCAACGCTTCCGCAACTCAATTCCTATTCACCGCTACTAGTGGTGCCTAAGCAAACCTCTAATTCTCGACGCTTGCCGCTCGTCTTAATAGAACTAACTATTTGTTTTGGATCTTACAGTTCACTTCTTAACAACTAAGCTAGTAAAACTTGTCATCAACTACCCCTTTCTTATTTATCTTAACTTTTATTCAGTTTTATAATAATAATTCTCACCATAAGACAGAGATCTATATACTACTCCCTCCGTTTCTTTTTAATTGACTTATTACTATTTATGCACGTTTTTTAAGGTATGAAAAACCATATAAAATAAAAAAATTTAAATATTTTTTTCAATAATTTCATACTTATTGGTGATAAGTATAATATTATTAAAAAAATTATTAAAATATTAATATTTAATATAGGTTTTACCATTCTAAAACTACGTGTTTGACTTGAAAAAAGTCACTTAAAATAAAACGATGGGAGCAATTAATTAATTCTATAACTAATAATCCCTCCGATCCAAAATACATGTATGTCATTTGACTTTTTAACACGTATTTTAAGCAGCTAAAAACTATATAATATATATTAACATTTTTAATATTTTTTATAATTTAATACTTATTACCAACAAATATTAAGTTGTAAAAAAATATTTTTAAAAAAATTGATATTTTATATAGTTTTTACCTTCTTAAAATACGTGTTGAAAAGTCAAACGAGATATACTTTGGATCGGAGGTAATACAAATATGTATGAAACGATGGGAGCAATTAATTAATATATTCTATAACTAATACAAATATGCATGATTCATTCTCATCAATCTCAATAGTAAATGACTTGGATAATCTGATGTCCTTTAGTTAGAGTTTTTGTTCACATAATAATTGTCTAGTATTCACAATAATATCATTAAACAAATAATTGTTTTGTCCAACACATATTTTATATATATATATACGTGTTTAAATACCAACCTTAAAAGTTAAAAAACGATCTGAATGTAGTGTGGGACTCATAATTCATAAACCACCGTTGGTACACCAACCACCGCCCCTGCACCACTCAAACTCTCGCGACTACCTTCACTAATTCCGGCATCGTCACCCTCAATTTCCGCTTCAATAATAGTGTTGCAATTCGTTGATCCGCAAAGATCACATGCATCAACTGTTCCACGTTGAGACCTTGATTATTAGTATCTAGATCCGGATTGTAATTTATAAGTCCGGTGAGATTTCATATGTACGATATGAGAGGCGGGTCTGGTCTAGATTGTGTGGTAGTATTCGTGTTACGCCGTCAGGATCGTGTAGGATCGGTTGAAGCATACAAACTAGAACTATTAATCGAGCTATTTGGGATAGATTTGGATTCGAGTCATTCAGATCTGGAATAAATCGAGTTTAGGATTAGTCGAGTAATGAGTCGTTCCTGATCGAGTGAAATCGGAATTGCCTAATTGGTCAAAAGCTCTAACTTTCTAAAGATTTTAAAATTAAATTATAATATCAATACACTAGATTAAGCTAAATAATACTGTAATATTATAGTTAAATATATACTATATAATAACAATAATATTATTATTTAAATATTTTAAACATATATATATATAATGCACCATCTCCGTCTCACAATGAATATAATAAAGATATTGTGATTGATTTATAATTGATTCAAACAAATGATTCAAGCACATTATAATAATAAAAACATATATTATTATTTCATTTACGAGTGTTATTAAACAACCCAACTATATTACCCATTTGTGTAGTGTTTTATATGGTTCTTGTGTGGTGTTTATATGACTCATTAGGTTGATTTTGATCCAACGAGACATCGAGTCTTAAATTATTTGAGTTAATGTTGTTTTCAAGACGCGAGTTTAAAATAAAAAAATCGGGATTTCGATCAGATTTTTCGAGTCTAATTACATTTTGACAGGTATAATACAAACCATTTCCCAATTGCTTCACCCTTTTTATAAAAATTTGGATTTTCTTAGAATTTAAAACTTCTTTTTTTTAAAAGGGAGTTTTCTGCGTGCGGCCAACGGAAAAACACGTGGCAAGAAATGGGACTCCCCCGTAGGAGCTTCAGTGGGCGCCCACCGGAGGAGATAATTGTTGACGAAAGTAGCCCTTACAAAAGGCAAAACGGAGGACAAAATCGTAAATTCGGAAAAGAAAAGACACGTGTCAGGTAGTCCTACACTCCAGTGGGAAAGCGCGTGACGGCATGGGTTTTGTCAGAACGTGAAGAAGCGTTTTTAGGTACTCCGCTCCTCCGTAGAGTGCGTGCAAGAGAGAGAGCAGCTTATATATTCCTGTTTTTGTCGTTTTGTTTTTGCCCCAAACGCCAACGAGGTTCTCTTCCTCAAACCACCGCCGGACACGTGGCAATCTATGACCGCTCATGTCCCGTGGGTCCCACCCGTCATTTCCCACTTTATAGTACGGAGTATACTATTTCATCTATATCTATACTCCCTATAATTTATATAACTCCGTAATTAATTTACAAGGCTTTGTTTGGTTAGTCGGTTAAAAATATACTTTCTATATATATATATCTATATTTGGTTGATAGAAACACAAAAGAATTCAACTTCTCATAAATTTCATTTTTTCGAAATTATAGGAAATTCACTTACCTAAAAGGAACTAGGTAAAGTTCAACTTTCACATTTTAATGTAATTTTCTTTATTTTTCTATTTATATTTCTAAAAACCAAAATTCAACCGCAAACAACTATTTTTTTTAATTCATGGGAAGTACATTTCACGGGAATTCAATTTATGAGAAGTAAGTTCCCGGGAATTGTACTTCCCGCATTCAACCAAACGAGCCCTAAAACATAAGCTTTAAACAGGTTCTGGTGCAATTCGCATAAGTGTCATATTTTGGATTAAAATAGTGTTATTTTGTCATATGTGTCATATTCTGAATTAAAATGGTGTTATCTTTTTTATTATTTGATCAACCTTATATATATATCCAATATTTGGTTCATTATTAATAACCCAATGTAATTTTATCATCTCAAATAATGGCTTAGAAGACTTATCTTTTTAGATCAAATAGTCTATCCAATATTTGTTCAATTATTCTACCTTTTAGATCAAATTGAATATAATATATTTATATATGGTTTTATTCCGATAAAATTAACCAATAATTGATAATTCCAACTATAATATATTCTCCAAAATGTCAACTTTAGAGTATAAATTACATACTCTAATAGTGAAATTAATTTACATATTCAACTTTAAAAATAAAGCCCTTATTTTCAAATTACACTTTCCGGCCCCTTTATAAAAAAATGTCTAGTGTATTGAGAGACTGATAAGTGAGTTCAGTAGGTAGACAAATCATCATGAGAAGCAATCATACAACTAAGGTAAGACAAACAATCACCACGAAGCAACATCGAGAAACCGAAGAGGAAAATAATGAGCATATTTGAAAGTGGTCATCAACGGGAGAAACAACACAGAAGTGACTTCTGAACAATTAATGCAAACGCCTCAAATTTTTTAAGTATCTTCTAAATATGAAGGGAGAGTGGGAGTTTGCCCAACTAGTCTTAAAAATAAGATTGGATGGTCCCAAATTCCTATTTCTAACTTTGGTTTTTATGTTTTTTTTTTTCCCTCCCAAACACCAACTAAGATAGAATCCATATACATACTCAATGCCAAAACAAAATGCACCTAACCCTATATATTTCCAAATATATACATTTACGTCCATTTTAAATTAATTAATATTTTATGCTAGCATCATGCCATCATCTAATACAGAACTCAGTTGAAAAACAATTAACAAATAGAAAAACGTTTATCATAATATTTTTTTTAAATAAACTTGTATTTTACTGAAAAACAAAGTATCAGCTATCATTATACATCGTATAGAATTTCATTCTAAAATTAATTGTCAATAGGAGAAGCAGTTCATCAACTTATATATAGAAACCCCCGTAAGTGCAATAAGGATTGACTTATCAAGGTGATATTTGGATAAACGGTAACTCATATCATAATTGAAAGACGTATCATTAAACTAACCGCTCTGATATCATATTAAAGTCTATTAGCACTCGTGATTGGACATGTGGGCTCTAAGCCCAAAATATAAGTAATATGAGGTTTCATTCTAAAATCAAGTCCACTTATTTATACACAATACTTATTTATTTAATATTTTCTATGTAAGACATTTAGGGGTCGTTTGGTATTGATATCTAGATATCAGGTATCAGCTTCCGATATCTAATATCTAGTGTTTGTTATAAGTAGACATCGATATCACTTAATCTGATACTTGTGTTGGTATAGACAGATATTGATATTACTTGATATCTAGATAACAAATTTGAATCTATTTGATATAGTGGTTTTGAGAAAGGTATCACTTATATCCCTCGGTATTGATATCTTGATACCGATACCGATACTGATATCTTGGTATCAAAATACCAACCGATATCGATATCTATCTATCTAGATATCGATACCAGACGACCCCTTATAATTTCACAATTAGGTTCATTAGGATTGGAAAATCCAGTTTTATTGACAACTGCCAACCACTTCATATATTGAAGTAACAATAATATGACAAAAAAAAAACACAATTGAAAGTATAAAATTAATACTCCATCCGTTCGGCAAAACTTGTCGTTTTAGCTTATTTCACAAGTTTTAAGGCAATTAACAAATGTACTAATTTACTCTCAATTATTACCCTTCTTTTTGACTTTATGAAAAATTACAACTAATAAACCATCAATTATGTCAAGAGCATTTTTGTAAAGTTAAATGCAAAATACCTATAGTAACAAGTTTTTTTTAACAAAAATAACACCCTAAAATGACATATTTTGTCGAACTGAATACGTACTTGAAGACGTGGAGTAAATAGGTCTTCATAACTCACAAGTGAAAGGATATTACTTGAAAGAAGGACGTAACAAAAAAGAGGTTACTTGCAAGTTGCTTTGCTTTAGGGAAAAGGTCCCACTTACTAAAGGTTCCAAGAAAAATCAAAGTCCAATCAATCAATAAAGGACAAAATATGACAAATTCGGATGTTTTTTTTTTTTGTAAATAAAACAAATGCATTTTTTTTTTTTTTAAAAAAAAAGCATTAATTTGCTATATGATCGATTACACTACATTTTGGATTCAACGTTTCAATTCATGAAAATTGGGTCCGACCAAAAAAAATAATACTCCTTAATTCATGAATATTGGGCTTGGGTGGGAGGTGGAGGAGCCCTCCATCTTCCACCTTCTCCACACACATTCAATATGGGATTATTCCATGTGAAATATTATAAAATAAGCAAAATTAATTACTAAAATAATATAACATTTGGAAATATGTTAAAAATAATATCTCTATATTTCAACGGTTATAAAAATAACTCAATTTTAAGATGCAGTAACAATGTGTCCTGATTATTTTTTCTAACTATAAATCCGGACAACAGCAATGACATATAATTGACGAAATTAAAATTTTGGTGAATTTTGTGAAAAGCGGATTGAAGAGAGAGAGTTCAAACATCGAAAACGAAAGACGAACTTGTATTAAATGTTTGAAGACAAATTTACAATCGATTCAAAACACAAAACAAGTAGAGAAAAGACAAGAACGATTAGACTCAACTAGGAACCAGCCACCAATAATAGAACTGAATGGCAATCGAGCTTCAAATCTTACAAGCTCTCAGAATCTTAGTGTTTGGATGTGAAGGGAGCTCTACGACTCTGCCTATGCTCAAGTTAGAGCACAAAGGGAAGGTAAACCCTATAAACCGAGTCGAGTGAGACGACATCGTTGTGCTCCACGGTTGGAAATTCGAGTGCAAGTGAGTTGGGCTGAACGAGCAGGCCGACTGAGCAATACAATAAGCTAGTTACACCCTTATATATAACATACAAATACAAACACATAAAATTACATAGGCTAAGTGAGATGAGCCTAACATTTTGGATGATATTGATTTTTCAAATGAGAATGATATCGTTTAACAATTTCACGTCAATGTTTTGACCTAATTTATGATTGAAAAAATGAGTTGGAATACTTTGTGACCAACTTCCCAAATGTTGGATTATTTTTTTTATTGTTGAAAGAGAGAACTATTTTTTAAAGACTCCTATAAAAATTAATTTATTTTAATTAGTTTCGTCTATAAAAATATTTATTGAATAATTTATAAGTTTAACAGATTAATTATTTCAATTGATTTTGAGATAAAATTTTGACCCATAATATTTGGATTCACATATGATCATTCTTTAGTACTCGTATTATAAATCAACAGAATCTAATCCACTTTTGCATACAAATAAGATGAGCCTTTGAGGTAGATTTTGAAGTGAATTTATTTATAGCATTTAATGTTTTAACAAAGGGTGTGAAATATTATTTTGTAAATTACATGTTTTCAAAAGTGTTTTTATTACATTTATATTTATATATAGTTGCTTACATTAATTTATAATTAATCATATAGTGAATCTGTGATAGATATACATACAAGTCTTTGTTAAGCTATGTGATCAAGCCTAACCGAATCCGAATAGAAAGAGAGAAGTAACAACCAAGAAAGTGTATTGTTTGATTGATGATCGAATGAAGACTTTGGTATACAATTTGCCTTATATACACTCTCCTAGCATCACTCCCTCCCTTATAAAACCTTGCCCTCAAGGTTCAATATAAAGAAAAATTTAGGTTGCCTTATCTGAAGGTAAGTTGACCCACTTGATCAGCCACTCTGTAACTGGTTCACCATTAGACAAGTACTGTACCCTCGAATCTAAAAATGTCTCTGGGGCCATAAGAAAGGAACCAGAGTCGTCAGTTTCTGGTAAGTTGGATTGAACTGCAATAGCTGGACCAACCCTTTTCTTCAACTGAGATATGTGGAACACTGGATGCAGCCTCGAAGAGGGTGGCAATGCCAATTGATAAGCAGTCTCCCCAATTCTCTTAGTAACCTCAAAAGGTCCATAGAATTTGGCACTCAACTTTAAACATTTGCGTAAGGCTAATGAAGTTTGTCTGTATGGTTGCAGCTTGAGGTAAACCATATCTCCCACCTACAAAATTCTCTCAGAATGTTTGGCATCAGCAAAATACTTCATACGCTCTTGTGCCACTCCAAGACCAACCTTTAGGTTGTTCAATGCCATGTCCCTTTCCTGGAATCAGTCATCCACATATGCAGTAGTGGCAGAACTAGACCTGATGCCTAGTTGTGGAGGTTGATACCCATACAGAGCTTGGAATGGGGACATCTTCAAGGCAGTGTGATAGGTTGTGTTGTACCACCATTCAGCTAATGAAATCCACTTAGCCCAATGCTTAGGCATAACTGATGCCATACAACGAAGGTAAGACTCTAAACACTTATTCACCCTCTCCGTTTGACCATCTGTCTTTGGGTGGTAGGCAGTAGATAACTTGAGGGATGTTCCCATACTGGTAAAAAGTTCCTTCCATAAATGGCTTGTAAAGATTTTGTCCCTATCTGAGACAATGTCACATGGTAGGCCATGGAGTTTATACACATTATCCATAAACAATTGAGCTACCTGGCTTGCAGAGAATGGATGAGTGAGCAATAAGAAATGAGCATACTTAGTCAGGCGATCCACCACTACCAAGATCACATCAAAGCCCCTTGATTTAGGCAGTCCTTCTACAAAATCCATGCCTATTGAATGCCAAGAACTCTTTGGAATATGCAATGGTTGAAGCAAACCTGGGTATGTAATTGTCTCATGCTTGTGCCTTTGACACACATCACATTCCTTGATTAATTATTCTACAAATTGCTTCAACTGTGGCCAGTAAAATAAAGCTTTAACTCTCTGATAGGTGGCTCTCATCCTTGAGTGTCCCCCCACTGCCTCAGCATGAAAAGCAAGAACAATTCTTTTTCTTAGCTCTACATTGTTGCCTATCACCAACTTGCTTTTGTACCTCAGAATATCCCCTTGCCATTTGAATGAAGAGTTTGCATCAATGGTTGTAGCAAGCCTCAATCTGTCAATATCTGGATCACCCACATAGTTGTCAATCACTTCTTGCATCCACACAGGCTTGACGTGTACTAAAGCATGGCAGGAGCTCTCCTCTATCTGCTCAACTGATAGTCCACGCCTTGATAGAGCATCAGCAATTGAGTTGCATTTGCCCATCCTGTACTGTATAGAGTAAGAGAGACCAAGTAATTTTCTAATTGCCTTCTTCTGCAGATGTGTGGTCACTTGCTGATCCAAGAGATGCCTCAAGCTCTGATGATCAGTGATGATAATAAAGTGACTTGGCTCTAGATAATGTCTCCATTTATCTACAACATACAAAATGGCAAGAAGCTCATTTTCATAAGTGGACAACAATAGGTGTTGCCCATGGAGGGCTTTGCTAATAAATGCCAGATGTTTCCCTTGTTGCATAAGCACTGCCCCAATACCAGTGTCACATGCATCTGTCTCAATCTGAAACTGAATTGAGAAATCAGGGAGAGCAAGTACATGTGGACAAGATAACAAATTCCTCACCTGTAGAAAAGCTTTCATACTCCCTTCACTCCACTGAAAAGCTTCTTTTTTTAATAAATCAGTCAAAGGTCTACGGATGATTTCAAAATTCCTTATAAACCTCTTGTAATACCCTGCCAAACCCAAGAAACTCCTTAACTCCCTCTCATTCTTAGGTGTAGGCCATTTGGTAATGGCTTCAATCTTTGACTGATCAGTAGCTACTCCTTCCTTAGAAATCACATGACCCAAGTATTCCACCTTAGTAACAGCAAAGCTACGCTTAGATCTCTTGGCATACAACTGATGCTTCATCATACACACTAACACATTCTCAAGGTGCTCAACTTGCTCCTTTAAACATGTATTGTATACTAAGATATCATCAAAGAATACCAACACATACTTTCTCAGATGAGCAACAAACACCATATTCATCAGAGGTTGAAAAGTTGCAGGTGCATTTGTCTATCCAAATGGCATTACATTGAATTCATAATGACCATTATGAATCCTAAAGGCTGTCTTTGGAATATCATTCTCAGAAACACGTACCTGATGGTACCCAACCCTTAAATCTAACTTTGAAAATACAGCTACCCCATGCAATTCATCCAGAAGCTCCTCTATATTTGGGATTGGAAACTTGTCCTTGATGGTAGCCTCATTGAGCTTTCTGTAGTCCACACAGAATCTCCAAGATCCATCTTTCTTTTTGACCAACTGTAACGGCCCGGGATAATGATTCCCGAGTTACGTTTCGAGGGATAAAACCCCTCGTTAGGATCTTGCGCCCCGAGTACAGGTTGAAGGTTTGAAATTCCATCCTAAGATTTTAAAGTGGGATTTCATACCCAAAATTCGAAGGGATCGTTGGAATCCCCGGGGAAGTCCCCTGTACCTGTCATAAGTCTAAGCGTGGAAAACAACAGTCATGCAAATAATAGAATCAAGGTGTAATACAAAAGGGTGACACGGCAGAGCCGAGTCAAAATCAAATCAATAAGCGTATTTACCGAAATTTAATATACAATGTTAGTGGAGTTAACTATTTCTTTGAGATCGCCCAAGAGAGTTCCCACGTCATGGAAGCAAGGAATAATCATGTTGCAAAACAAACCTAAAAAAATATGTATGCGGGGCGGTGTCAGATCGAAGCCCTACGCAAAGTAATCCCAAACCAGCAGACACATACACACGCTAGTCCTAATAAAGATGCTTCTAGAGATGCAAGGCGAAATATTAACACACTAACATGCTCCTAAGATCAAGTGCATAAATATAATAAGGCCTTAGCACCGAATACCAAGTGGTATATCCCTCTCCTACCTCCACCCCCTTCCGATAGGGCGGAGACTGGCCAGCTCGTGAATGCATTCCATTATAATCGGGAGGCACGCATGCTCAACCCGCTCCACAATAAAGCCCGCAGGCATCTCATAATATAAGGAAGTTTCATGACTCGATTGACTCAGGACGGGACCCGATGGGACTAGGTCGTCCTATAACCCTAGCAATGACTCTAGTTACTTCACAGATAACGGTCGTTCTGTTTACAAAAGCAATGAGTAAACGAATGCTCAATCATGAGTGCAATCCTAGCAGGATACTACATGGCATGCTTTATTATGAATGCAGCACCTAGTATGCACATGGCTACAAGCAGGGATATCTCTTTTCGAATCTGAGTGAGCTCATATAGGAACTCACCTGGCTATGCAGAACAGCATAATAGAAGATTCGGCATACACCAATCATAATCACAATTTATCACCTAGATACATATCAGAACACATATATAAGTCTACATCTAGCCACTCAATCACATAAACACACGTCATTCAATAAGTATAACCACATCATAATCATCATCTCATCAAGTTCAACCACTCATCATGTTGCCACATTCCATGAGACCACATCATGTATTCGCCACAGTATATCCGCAATAATAATCCGCATATCACATATATCAAGTTCATCATTTTCATCATATCTCGAAAGCATAAATTAACGATACACAAGTCTAACACTTCATCATGCCATTAGTCAATCACAAATCATGATATTAGTCAACCATTCACATCAACCATGCTAGTTAGAAATTCCGATCCTTGAAAACGCTCATCAAATTCCTTTTTCAATTTAATCCCGAGAATATACTTTTAAATCTCCAAGTCTCAATAATAATATTATTATATAATATTTTAAATACCATTTTCTTTTAAACACTCTCATAAAATATTTCCAAATCCCTTAAAAATCCCAACCATTTTTATCTCATAAAATCAGCCCCTTTGAAATTGACAAAACCGACCCCCTTTATTTATAAAATCCAAAATCGACCCTCCTTATTCTATTAATTACCAAACCGAGCTCTCATTTTCTTAAACCCCAACCAAATCCCCCATTTCCCAATTTTTCTTAATACTTCTAGGAATATGTTAGAGCAAGGATTGAACATAAAAAAATCGAGGTTTGAACGGATTCCTCACCCAAGTTCCTTCTTTTCCTTCGATTTGCTCGTGAAGCTTCATCCGGGCTCCGATTGGACTCGTTCTTGCGCGAGGGTGCCTAGGATTGTTAAATGGTGTTAAAGGTGTGAACTTTGAGTTAGTATGAGGTGGAAGGAGGGAAAAACGAGCTGTTACCTTCTTGAATCCGAAAATAGCGAGTTTGAGTCTCCTAGGGCTTCTCGGGGCTTCTCCGGCTTCTCCGGGCTGTTGGGGCTTCTTCTTCCACTTTGAGGACCTCATAGGGAGGCTAAGGGAGATGTTGTTGCTGCTCATGGAGGGAGGAAGAGAAAAGGATCTTGCTTTGGCTTGCTTTGAGCTCAAGAGGTGGAATGGAGCTCTTTTGGCATGTAATGGAGGAGGGAGTTGAAGGGGATGATGAAGTAGGAATGTTGTGGGGAGGAGTTGAGCACGAAATGGTGTGTTAGGGCTGCTGGAATTCTCAGCAATGGAGGAGGAAAAAGGTGAAAGAAAGAAGGAGAAAGGATAAGGTTCCTTGGGAGCTTTTTTGGATAAGGCTTGTGTTTGATTTTTGTGTGGTGTGTTGGTTGAGCCAAATCTGATTTTTGAAGAGAAAAAGGAGGCATGGGAGAGGGCTGAAATGGATGGGGCTAAAAGGAGGGACATGGAGCTTGTCTCCTTGGCTACTTTGGGTATGGTCAAAGATGGGAGATGGAAAAGCAAAATGGGGGTGTTTGGCTTCTTTGGGTAAGGAGGAAGCTTCCTTTGTATTTCAAATTGGCTCCATGGGGACCATTGTAGGGCTGAGATTTCGGATCCCCATGGGAGAATGAGACAAGATGTGGTCCCGAAAGCGATAGTTTGAATTTCCGATGCTAGATCCCGATGTTAGTTTCCCAAATCCCGCTCTTTCCTTCGCGAAATTAGAATTTAAAATCTGAGAATCGAGGTTGCCATGTTAGTTCTCAAAATTTTATTTAGGTCAAAAATCCTCTTTGAGAGTTCTAAAATCCAAATTAGCGAGTTTTCCGTTCAATTCCGCTTTTAAATTCATTTTGTTTTTCCTTTTTCCGAAAAACTAAGATTTAAAAATCCGAGCCTTTACACCAACAATGTAGGTGAGGCAAATGGGCTCTGACTGTGCCTAATGAGACTTGTAGATAACATCTCCCTGACTTGCCTCTCGATCTCATCCTTCTGCCCATGTGGGTATCTGTATGGCTTTGAACAAATAGCATGAGTGTCTGGCTTCAATGGAATTGTATGCTCACATCCTCTCTCAGGAGGAAGACTTGTAGCTAGGCTATGCAAACACATCACTGAAGGACTCCAATAATCCTTCCACACTCTCAGGAATAGCCTTCTCCTTGGCACTTAATTGCAAGGTTTGAGCTATCTCAGCAACACTCTCTAGCTCATGTCCATCCACCAACTTCTGTAACTCCTTACAAGTAATGTGCCTGACCACATACCTTTTATTATGCTCCACAATCCCTTGCAACTCCACTCTTTTGCCATCCTTAGTGAAAGCAATGGTGATCTTATTATAATCGAACTGCACTGGACTTTACTTCTTCATCCAGTTTACCCCCAATAGCAATTCAAATTCACCAATTTTTAATGCTCAGATATCAAATGCATAGCAACCTCCTTGCATTGTCCATTTGAATCCTTTGCATTCCTGCCTATATAATAGTTTTCCCTTGTTCAATCCTTCAACAATCATCAGATTTGCATTCGAGAGCTTGAACCCAGTTTCCTTAGCCACCATTGGGTCCACAAAGCTATGAGTCGAACCACTGCCAATCAAGACATTGATGAGTCTGTCTCCAATGAAACCCTTGACCATGATTGATGTATCCGATCCGTTCCCCGTAAGAGCCCTCACAAATCCTTCCTGATTCTCTTCTTCCCCAGAATTTTCTAAGATCACCCCGTTTGGCAATTCATCCTCTTCCTCAAGATCCACATCTTGAGCTAAAACATGCTTGACTGAAGATGTCTTACATCTGTGGCCCACGAAATATTTTTCCCCAGATCTAAAGCAAAGACCCGGGGTTCTCTTGAATTCCCCCGGTCCCTTAGAACCTTGAATTCCACTTCTGTTAGAATCTTGATTCACAACTGTCGCTGGCTTCTATGGATTCTTGATTTTGATAATAGCTTGCACTGCATTCCACTGCAATCTTGCCAATTCCAAGCTCTTCGCAAGATCTCTCGGTCTCCCCAGTTTCACCAGTGGTTTGATCTCCGGCTTGAGACCGCTGATGTGGCTGGTGACGAAGTAATTCTCCGAGAGGTGGGGATTGTAGGATAACATTCCAGCATGAAGCTCTTCGAATTTCTCATTATACTCCTCCAATTCGCCGGACTGACATAATTTGTTGAATTCTTCAACAATATCCACCCCTTGCTTTTCCCCAAATCGCTTGCATAACACCTCACTCATCTCCTTCCACCGGACTCCCCGTCTCTGCATCAGGTAACCTTGAATCCATGTATCTGCGCGATCTTGCATATACATGGCAGCCAATTCAACCTTTTGATGATCCTGGATTCCGAAGAGGGAGAAATACTTTTCGCATTTGCGAACCCAACTCCGGGGTTTCTTCCCGTCGAATTGAGGAAAGTCCACATTGGGAAAGCGATTCTGACCTGCAAGGAAGCCGTCATTCCTCATCGAAGGCGGCCTGTACGCATTTGTTTCCTCCGGAATTTCACGATTACCCACCGGTGGTGTCTTTTCTTGATGCTCAAAAGCTGCTCCCCCGACATTGAATTGCATATCGACTTTCTGCGACAAAGCTCGCATCCATTCCCCAATCTGTGCAACCGTCGGATCCATCCGGGTCTGCAATTCGTCCGACGATCTCTTCATGTCCGGGATCGTCTGTTTCTGTTCTTTGAGAATTTTACATTGTTCCTCCTGCTTTTGAATTGTCTCCACCAATTGCTCATGTGTTGTCGTCGTGAATTGATGAAGCTTTTGTAGCTGCAGTTCGACCTTTTCCATCATCTTGAAGCGAGTTTCTTCCGCCATTGTCAAAGACCTTCAAGCATCTTGATACCACTTGTTAAGCTATGTGATCAAGCCTAACCGAATAGAAAGAGAGAAGTAACAACCAAGGAAGTGTACTGTTTGATTGATGATTGAATGAAGAGTTTGGTATACAATTTGCCTTATATACACTATTTGGTAAAGTTTCCCTTAAATTCTACCGGATCGGGAACCCTCTCTTGAGGAGTATTATAAGCAGTTAATTACCGTTCCATGTTTTTAGGAGAACATCATTACATCACAGTCACAATTGACTTTAATAGAAATTAAACAAATATTAATACTTTTTAAACCCCATTAGATCCTAATTATCTTAATAATCAACGTCATTTATTGACAGCTTGATGTAATTGACCAAGTTATTATATAAGGACATTGAAGATTCCAAGTACAATTACAATACTAGTGATGATAATAAATTAATAATAAAACAAGAAAGACTCATTAAGAATAATTAATGAAAATCAAATGGGAAAATGAAATAAAAAACCAGAAAACAAAATAGTTGAGTAAGACATTCAACCAATTTGTCCTTTGTGCGCCTAATTAGTGTCGTCTATAAACTAATGACTTGAAGGCCAGGGTTGTACTATATATATTGATAAGAAATTTAAATTTATTATCACCAAAAAAAAAAGAAATTTAAATTTATAAATCCAATGAGATTTGATTAATTATAAAATCAGTTTATGATAAAAGAGATAGTAAATCACTTTTATCTATCTATAATTTTTTTTAATGTTAAAATTGAGTCAAATCGATATATACACACGTTATCCATAACTCTGTATTATACCAAATGTAACCTAACTTTTCAACATGTTTTAAGGATTCTAATTTTTTATTATAAAATATCAGTTTTTTTTTTATAATTTCATATTTATTACTACTACTAATGAGTATGAAATTATTAAAAAATAAATCTTTTATAAATCTTTTAACATCTTAATTCAAAAACATATAAAAAAAATTAGGTTGCATTTATTTTTGGAGGTCAATTCTAAGCTTTTGTCCAACATTTGAATTGAAAATTTGACTCAAATTATTTTCAATCTATATATATAATATATGTTAGTAGTATTGTTTTTAGAGAATAGGGCCATAATTAAAAAACATATTAAAAAATTAGGTTGCATTTATTTTATGTGTCCGTTTGATTCTAAAAATAAAAATATTGTAAAAACCGAGGTAAAACCGTAATTTAATCAAATAATCACATAAATTGAGATAAAATAAATCGCATTATAATTAATACACCGTGAAATCCAAAAACATCATAATTTAAACACCTTAAAAATTGGGTCAACCAAACACTACCTTATCATTTTCCATTATAAACATAATGCATTTGGAATCCAAACACACCCTTATCCTTGTGAATACTGAATAATACCCCGTTCGTTGCATTGCATACTCCGTATTCCGTAACATTTAGGGTCCGTTTGGTAATGCAAGTAGCTTTTTGGAGCTTTTGGTTTTAATATTTTATAGTTTTAAATAAGTTAAATATAAGATTTTAATTTAATTAGCTTTTGAAATTGGATTTTCAACAACTAATCACCCCAAGCTTTTCATAATTTTTTTCATTTTCTTCTATCTGATCAGCTAGTTTGCATCAGCTACTCTATCAGCTGAGTTGTCAAACACCTTACTAGCTTCTGAAAACTCTAATTTAACGTATATTTAACACACTTAATCTATCAGCTTCAGCTACTCAATAGCTCTGTTTTACCAAACTGACCCTAATATTTACCGGTTAAAAGTAGGTGACAAAGTAGTGAGTGAGGGGTTTGGAAACGAATCCAAAACAGACAAATATATTCTTTGTGAGTTTAAATTCTAAAATTCCCCGATCGATCTTGTATAAAGCAAGAGCTTTATCCAATTTATTTACTATTTTTATAAGTATGGATCGAAATTTACCTTCTAATAATACTAAAGTTTAATTAAGCATCATATCCTTACATATATTTTGTGGTGTTTTATTGCGCTCTACCGATCTTTCTCTCTTTCAATGGGTATCTCTTATTCTCTCTTATCACATATATGGGTAACTTTAACCTGTTTTAGTGTTTTTCTTCTTCTTCAAACTCTCTAAAACTGGGTGTATTTGGCAAAAGCAAGTAGCTTTTCGAAGCTTATGATTTTGATATTCTATAGTTTTAAATGAAATAAATAGAAGATTTTAGTTTAATTAGCTTTTAAAAGCTTTTGAAATCTAAGCTTTTCAACAGCTATTCACCCAAGTTTTTCAGAGCTTTTGGTTTTTTATTCACAAGTTTTCAACAACTACCCTAACATCTAGGTTTACCAAACACTATACTAGCTTTTATATATATATATATATATATATATATATATATATATATATATATATATATATATATATATATATATATATATATATATATGCCTTTTTTCACATTGAAGCATTACCTATAATTATTTAACAACTCCTAAACCACGAAATCCTAAACCTAATATGATAAGAAAATTAAATGTCCCAGCAAATATGATTTTACAAAATAATAAAGATAGAATTAATAAGATAAACACTATATTAATTAAGTAACAATAAAATATACTCTAATTGATCTTATCCAATCATTTATTCCTAAGGAATGTATTTCAACATCTTCTTCTTCTGTTAAGATATCTGTATCACTTGATCAGCTCACTTGTTACCACACATCAAATTTTACCATGTTTAGATTTTGCCACATGAACCTTCACTTAATTTTACCATGTTTAGACATGTCCCTTCATTAGGATGTCTTATGTGGTTAACAATTTTGTTTTACTTCCCTTTGTATTAGACGGTGATCCCAACCTTATAATGTAAAAATAAAATAAACATGACACGACTCTCATTTCATGTAGGGTGAGCAAAAATTTTCAGAATCTAAAATGATACTAGATCTTATCCGAGTTGGCCGGCCGGCTTTGACTTTATGCTAGCTATTAAGAGACTGAGATGTTAAACTCATTTTTGAATAAGCTAGATATAATGAGATTGAGATGTTTGATTGAATAAGCTACAAATAAATGAAAAATTGTTGTAATGTTATTGGCAAGATGCTATTGATACTACAAATAAAATAGAGGTGTGTTTGTAAATCGTATAATAGAAATAACTGATGGAGAAGGGTATATTTGCAAATTTAATTATAGAAGAAGATGAGTTATTTGAATATTTCTTTTCCGATATATGAGACTTATATATTTTGTTTAAATAATCCTTTTTGAAGGACCATAACAACAAGGGGATGTAGCTCAAATGGTAGAGCGCTCGCTTTGCATGCGAGAGGCACGGGGTTCGATCCCCCGCATCTCCACTTTTTATTCTCTTTTCTTTTCCACTTGTTCGTCTGGACATATGTGTTTGCAGACAATTAAGGTACACACACATAACACATTGTCTTGATCAGATTAATAATCTCCTTAAATAATTACCTAGGATGCAGTGTTTGGACAGGTTTTAGTTGCTCCTAATCCAGCAACAGCTCCCCATCTTTTGGGGTCCATTTGTTTGTTCTCTGTTCATCACCTCACATGGGTTTCATATTTTTACATTCAGATGTTGTATTTGCTGTCTCATTGCTGGTAGCTTATATATGTTTTTTTTTTTTTTTTTTGATATAAGGAAAGAAATTCGATTCTCTAGACAGGCCTAGAGAAACCGAGAGCCCAGACAAACTGGGAGATGGACTAACCATCATGTACAACTGAAGCAAATAACATAAGCAAATGACTGAAATGAAATAACAAGAAGTAAATGACGGAATTGAAAAAGCAAAAATAAAGTACAAGCCATCAACACTGTAACCAACAAGCTAGCAGAACCAACGACTGACTAGCAAAACGGAAGACGCTCACAGAGAACTCTGGGGATCACTAGCTGACACCTCAACATGGACTCTAAACAGAATCAACAGGCATCATCGCATTTCCACGACGTCTACAAACTCGACAAACCAGTCACCGTTCACATGAAACCTGTACCACAGCATGAAAGGCAAAGTACACCAACCCGCAGACCAAAACTCTAGCCAAACTATTGCCAAAATAAATCCCAAAAACCCATCTCACATCCTCAAGGACGATAACAAGACCGTAAAGGCAACCACAAGGGAAACCAAAATAGAGGAAACATATAAGACGGGATAGGAATAAATAAACAACAACAGTAAAACAGACTAGGAGACCAGAGAGCGGTTAGAAAACGAGCTAATAAGGCTCACAAATCCCACTTTTTTTTTTGTTACAACAACGCTTAACGGAGTGGTGCAACTCCGTCATCACCACTCCGTCAAGCACACACAGGGCACGTCGGCGGTGGTTGAGGACGGATCTAGGCCACCGGAGGGAGGCATGACAACGGAGTATCACCGTAGTAGCCGCAAGAGGGCGGCGACAGTAGGGCAAGGGGGATCTTGGCTGCGGCGAGGCAAGGCGCCATAGCGACGTAGCCGGAGCGGAGAGCCAAGGAGGCGTTGGGTTGCGGGGCGAAGACGCCCTGTAGAAGAAGGGATGCTACGGGACTAGGGGGTGAAGGCCCTGAAGATGGGATAAGGAATCGACGGAGGCCGATGAGAGGCGACGGAGTTCGGTGTGAGACGGTGGTGAGTCGAGGGGGACGAAACCCATGGTGGTTCCACCACTCGGACCCCCGACGGAAGAGCCGAGGGAGGGCAAGGAGTAGAAGAAGACGTTTGGAGTCCTAGACTCTGGTGGGAGGCTAAGGTGGCGGTGAGGTGCCGGCGTATCCACTGGAGGAGACGAAGAGGCTACCGAGGGGTGGAGTTAGTGGTTGGTGGCTAAAGCTTTCACCGGTGGGGGAACAAAGGAGGCGGTGGCAAGGTGGCAAGGAGGCCATGGCGGCGGCGCGGCCAAAAGGGATGAAGAAGACCTAGGCGGTGGCTCACCCAAAAGCCCTGTAAAAGAGAGTAAAAGAGAGTGTTTTTTTTTAGGTTTTTTGCTCTTTTACGAGTTAGCACTTCTTAGCTTATATATGTTGTGTGTGTCTGCTGTGGCCTCATGTTTTCCATTTCAATATATGTTGTTTTAAGAAGCGTTTTTCTTTTATAGAAAATCAACACATCAAACGAACCTCGAAATTCATATAGTTCATACAAAATTGACTCTTGACATGAAGGAAACTTCCATACACGTCAGGATGGAGAATTTGACATAATTTCTTTTTCTACTTTTTCTACAAAGCAAAAAGGAGAGGATGGAGAATTTGTATGTTAGTAGTTTGGTCTTTGTCAAATTCATAAGGTTTTCGTTCCACAGATAACAAATGTGTTCGCATTGTAAAACCGTATAAAATTTGATGGGGTAAATAATTTACTTGGTTGTTGTTTAATATGTACCTGACTACAATTTTGGTATAAAATTTTGATTTATTTTGGGACATTGTTATCGAAATGGTCTAATTAGACGTTCATATGTCAAATGAACACTCCATCTTGATTTTGGTTAATAGAGAGTGGTTATATCCGGAAACGTTTGGAACTACTCTGACATGGTTAAATGCATGAACACTCCATCACATTATGTGATGGAGTGTTCATGCATTTAACCATGTCAGAGTAGTATGTGATTCACATACAACATGAAAACGGTATAAAACTGAATTTTGAAGTAATGTTATGTAAATCTTTAAATAAACCCTAAATTAAGTGTTATGTTAAGAACTTAAGAGAGAGAAACAAAAGAGCTCACGTCGGACGTATAAATTAAAATAAGTTTAGTGTATAAACCGGTATTTGCCAAATGGTATTTAACATGAAACCCACTTAGACTTACGTGATAATATTAAGAGATCGAAGTCAGTGGCGGATCTAGTAATTTAAAGCTAGGTGAGCGAAAAAATAATCACAACAAAGAGATAAAATTTTGCCTAGTTAGAATAAAATTTCTAATTATATAGTATTTCATTAAGAATTTAAAAGAGATTTAAAATCGTCGATTTTAAAATAATGGATTATATAAAGTATAAACAATAGACGGTTTAAAACCCACTCATTTCATTTTCTACAATCAAACCATAAAACAATTTTAAACCCTACCAAATTTAAAATTCTATAGCCATAATGATAAGACTCATAGATGAATACTAAAAACATAATTAAGAGCCAAATTAAACAATAGTTGAAAGAAGTTGGTAGAGATTCTAGACACACGCATGATACTATGATAGGGAGAATTCGGAGAAAGATTAAGATGAAAAGTTTCTATTATATTTTAATTTAATGTAAATCTATATAGACTTGATTTTGGCTTAATAAATTAAGAATGCTAAAAAAAAATTACCCAATACTATTTTTTTTTATGTTGCTCCCAAAATTTTACCCAGCAATGGCTGGGTTTGCTTACCGCACGGTCCGCCTCTGATCGAAGTAAAAGAACACGTTGAACTACATTATATCGTTAATAAATTGTTCGTATTTTTTTTAGAATGATAAAAAAAACATCTTATTTATTATTTATGCATATTTTTTTTAAAATGATAAAAACTGTATTTATACATATTTACTAGATCAGACAAACCTAAAACTTATAAGCCAAGTCATCAAACGTACTACAAAAAACCAAAAAAAGGAGCAATACGGACAATACACCCTCAACATCAGGACTTATCTAAGCAAACTTAAAACTCGCAAGTTGAAAACGTAGATTAAGAACGAAGTCAATCACAATCATGAAGTAGCACCAACGATACATATTTTACTAGACTTTTTGGTAAATGCATCACAATATACATCATTTTTTTTTTTTAAGGCAATCAAAATTGTTAATCTCTCCGATCCTATAAAATTGCGAAATATGGAATTGGAAATATGAATTGATTGAAGAGGGAGTGTTAATTTGTGTGTAATGCTATTTATAGTTTCCAATTTGATTGGGAACTTGAAATGCGCTCTCTCCCTCCTCTTTCTCTTCTTCACTTGTTCTTCCTTCCCCAATTTCCTATCTTCCAATCTCCATTTCTGAACCATTCCCTCCCACCCAATTCAATCATCACTCTCTTTGCTTTCCGGGCGTTCATGGAGGAGTCCTATCCCCAATACGGCACCGCTTTCACAGTTTCCGATTCGGAGTGGCAATCAATTTCGGTTCTTGTGATTTTCTGATTCGATTTTGATCCCAAAAAGATTTGATTTTTAAAACTGGTGGCTCTTCCATGGGTTCCAAGTCATGGCTTCAGCCGCCTCCTTCGTATACCCCGTTGGAATCGTTCTGGGACTCCGATGACGACGCTCCTGGCCCTCGCTGTGGCCACACGCTCACCGCCATCGCCCCCACCAAGTCCCACGGCCCCCGCCTCATCCTCTTCGGCGGCGCCACTGCCATTGAGGGCGGTGCCACTTCCTCCGCTCCTGGCATCCGTACATTTCTTCTCCTTCCTCGTCGCGTTTAAAGATGCCGCCTTTTTTTGGTTGATTTTGTCTTTTTTAATTTTTCGCATGATTGATGTTTGCTTTCAAGGGTTGGCTGGTGTCACCAATTCCGTCCATGCCTATGAGGTTCTCACTAGAAAATGGATCAGGTGAATTAATGTTTTCGCATTAACAATTTGTGCTAATGTGTTGCGTTATTGATCCATTGAACTTTCACATTGTCATGATCATTGAATGGAGGCTAACCTATTGAATGGGAACTGATCAATGTTCATTTGTATGTGTATAACTTGTTCAGAATCAGACCAGCTGGTGACCCGCCATCGCCCAGGGCAGCACATGCTGCATCTGCGGTTGGGACAATGGTTGTGTTCCAGGTTAGTGATTGATAGAGATGAAGGGAATCTGTCATTTATAAGATGTTTTGGATTTTGTGTTCCACTTTGTATCTTTTCCTTCATGGTGTGAGTTCATTGTTGGTAGGGCGGCATTGGGCCTGCCGGGCATTCCACAGATGATCTCTATGTGCTGGACATGACAAATGACAAATACAAGTGGCACAGGTCTCTTAGCAATGACACAAGTGCCACATACATTTTTTTTGTTCTATGTGATTCGGAGCAATGTCCATTGAAGTTTATGATGTATTAGCAATTTTTTTGGACGAAATGGAAGCAGTTTTTATTGAGATATCTGATATGGTTGCAGAGTGGTTGTTCAAGGACAGGGCCCCGGGCCAAGATATGGCCATGTTATGGATCTGGTTTCTCAAAGATACCTGGTTACTGTTAGTGGGAATGATGGTGAGCGGATTTACTGATAATTTTTCCAATGTTGTTACTCCGTATTGTTTATTGAAAACTCCTTGTGTGTTTAGCTTTGCATCCCTTAGTTCTTATGTTGGAATGTGTAATTGATATCCTCTTTAATGATATTTCCTTTTCCGAGCTTCCCATATATGACAATTGTAAGATTACATGGTTGTTTTCTATTAACATATAAGAAACTCATGAGTGAGACAGTGTAAACTATCTCCAACATGATCATTAAAGAGATGTTTTGTTAACTAGGTGTTTTTTGGGTGTGAGGTTGTATCTTGACCTTATGCAAATTTCAAAGGTGAGAGAGTAAGAGTATTAGGTGCCAAAGCATAGGAAATGAAGAACTTTTTTCATATTCAATTATTCATGCCCCGTGCTTTTCTTGACAGCAATTTTCCAGTCTTGGAATTGGAATTCCCTCCACATCTAGTTCATGTATGTTTTACGGGAAGAATTGCTACCTGAGTTGCATCTTAAAGCAGTTATATTGGTTTAATGACTCAGACCAGACTTTTGAGTGTAGCTTGTATCTCAACACTTGCTTTCTTTTACTCGTGATGATTCACAAGCCTTACCAAATGATCAACATAACAATTCATTGCTGGGTTTTGCTTATTAATGAATCTCACATGCTGTTCAAACTTAGATCATGAAATTTTTCATAGAGTCCATAAAAAGGGATAAACAATCTTTTAATCCTACTGAAAAAGTCACCCTTTCCTATATGGTATGCTTTACTGCACCTTTTTAAATATTTTGCAGAACGGTAGCTCATGCATTTTATGTTATTTCATGCTTTTTCAGGGAGAAGAGTACTTTCAGATGCTTGGGCATTGGATACTGCTCAGAAACCTTATGCATGGCAGAAACTAAATCCAGAAGGTGATAGACCTTCTGCTAGAATGTGAGTTTATTCTATTTAAGCTGTTTCACCACTATCATGGATACTTTCTTCTGTAACAATGTAATTTTGACTTGCTACATTTCCTTTTTTATTCAACTAGATGAAAAAAAAAATCATAGATCACATACGCATACCCTTTCTTTATTTGTTCTGTTGTAACTTGTAAGGCAACCCTTTCTTTGTATGGAAAGTGAAATTTAAGCCGGTCTATTCTTGGTAGCCAATGCAACTGCATGGTTCATCACAAATGGACTGAATAGAAGTTGCTGGTTTGATCCATGACCAGTCAAATTTTAATTCCTTGTCAATTTAAGGTAACTTAATGAAATATTGCTCCTCTATAGGCGAGGTTTAAAGCAACAGTCTTTTTTCTCTCTCTTTTTTCAATTGACACTTTTTTCATCCTTGTTGAAATTGCTTCATAATTGATTTTGATGATAGCGAACCCATATTAAATGAATTGCTAGTGTTTGCTGCACCGTGTTCTTTAGTTCATTAATCTTGTTAGCTAATTGCTCTTCAAGAGTTACTGAGTTCCTTAGACAACTAACCCACAGATCCAGCAGTGATGCGTCATGTAACGACTTGTAATTGTACAAAGAAAATAGACTAAGTAGATGGAAAATTTATCTTACATATTGCACTGATTTTACATTTGTGCTACTATATGCATAATTATATGAAATTTTAATGGATTGACAAGAGAGTTCTCTCTTACATAATTCTTTAGGTATGCAACTGCAAGTGCCCGCTCAGACGGCATGCTTCTACTTTGTGGCGGAAGAGACACATCAGGCACGGTATGTTGTCTACTCGGCATAATTGCATAATTTGGGCGAACCATTGTGTTTCAATATCTTAGAATTTGTAATTTGATGATTCGGTTTTTATATTAACTTCTCCATCCTTACCATATACTGCAATTCAATGTCATGGAAATCCTTTGTTGATGTAGAATACACAGTCTAATATTGAAAAAGCAAAAGCTAAGATTTATCTAGTTATTCATTGACTTCAAATTTCAAGATAAAATATTAGAGAAAACTTTCTCCAACTGTTGATGAATCACTGACTGAATTTTGACTAATATCCACATTTTTAGCCTCCCTTTATACTCTTACCTGTGTAACTTGCTCATTTGAATAAGTGTTATTTATATAATTCAGTTTAGCAAGTATGCCTGATGCTTTACACCAAAAAAAAACCTTTTTAACATAATTTTGGTTATACTATGTATTAATTGAGCCATGGACCTTGTTAAGAATGTACTTTTTTTTCCTGCAAATACAAAGTTCAACTAGAGGCAAATTTGAAACCCTCGTTAATGATTTACATTGTGATACTTCATTCACAGCCATTGGCCGATGCTTATGGGCTTCTGATGCATAGAAATTTCCAATGGGAATGGACTCTTGCACCTGGTGTATGTCCTTCACATAGGTATCAACATGCTACGGTAAGTAATACATTTTCTGCAAGACCTATTTCCCTGTGAGGATATTTTCTTTTTCAAAGAAACTTTGGTTTAGCTACATTATCTTTTTCCTCAAATGTCTTAAAATGCATTTCTAGTTGTTGTACTGCATGTCATTTTATTGAGAAAACTTTCTTCAGGTGTTTGTAGGTGCTAGATTGCATGTTACAGGAGGTGCTCTTCGCGGAGGACGCACAATTGAAGGCGAAGCAGCTGTAGCAGGTACTCTGGATGGAATCATAAATACCATGGTCCATGGTTGCTTATGGTCTTAAAAAATTGGATAATCAATTTTCTTTTTATGGAAGATAATCATTTTGATTTTTCTCTTCTGAAGTTCTGGACACCGCTTCTGGAGTATGGCTGGACAGAAATGGACTAGTGACTTCTAAAAGTAACAAGGGGCAGAGTGAACAAGATATTACTACAGAGCTGATGCGGCGTTGTCGGCATGCATCAGCGGCAATAGGTGTCCACATATTTGTTTATGGTGGTCTTAAAGGGGGTAAGTTATAAAGATTATTTACATTTTTCTGCACGAAAAAGAAGAGGCATGATGCTATTAGCAGCTCTGAGTTCTGGATGGCTTCAAAGTTCTCTTTTATTTCTTCTTTTATAATCTTAGCCTTTATAATTTTTCATTGAAGCTTTTATAGTTTCAAGTGAAGATGCTTGCTATTTGTCCTGAAATGGAGGTGCTGTTGTGAATAGATTAAAAATAAACCTCATGAGAAATGTCTGTGAAACTGACTTCAAGTCTGGTCTGATTTTTTGGGATAGAAGCACCAAGGGCTGCCATTTCTTATTCACACTTTCTTACTGTATCACCCATTGTTTCTTGCATTTAAATTCCTGGTTCCTCTGATTGAGATTATTTTTGGAGTGCAAAAGAAGATCTTAGAAGTGGAAAACTCTATATTAGAAGGCTCAAGCACCAAATGACTATCCCATCAAAATCGTTTCATATAACTTATTGATCTCATTTTAAGATACATGAGGTTACACTGCCAAAGATTTATATAGAGTAAAAGATGGAAGATTTATATAGAAGATCGTATATCCTTACATCAGTTTCAGATCCTTACATCAGTTTCAGATCGTTTCTCAACAGCACTCAGAGCATCTGTTTCAGTTCAGTTCTCAACAGCACCAAGCTTTTATAGTTTCAAGTTCTTGATATTTTACTTGATAGTCTGAAGTCTGAACATATTACCGTATATCCTTACATCAGTTTCAGATCCTAGTTGAGAAAACACTTCATCTGTTTTTTGTTCAAGAGCATGTTTCTGCGCAGATGTGCTGCTTGGTGATCTTCTAGTAGCAGATGCTACTCTAGTAGTTTCTAAACCCAATGAATCTAATGTGCATCCTCAAGCTTCAAAACAAGCTTCAGATGTAGTGTCAGAAGGCTCTTCATCTAGTAGCTCAAGGTGATGTTATTTCCACTGTTCTTGCTTCGCCGTACGGATTAAGAAATTTTGTTACATTGCCCTCTTTTGTCTAATAATAATGTGATCTACTTTTGCCAGTCTTGAGAAGAAACCATCCAGCAAGCTAGTTGAGCTGTCTGCAGCTGAAATTGAAGCAGTCCGTCCTGTCTGGCAAGCTGTTCAGTCTTCATCAACTCCTTCTGACGGATCATCTGCATCTGATGACAAGGCACAAGCTGCCAATAGTGCTTCAGATGGATCTAGTATTGAGCCTGATGTTCATCTGCACCCAAGAGCAGTATGTTATTTCAACCTTTACATGTTTCATATCGCATTCTTTATGAAAAATATCTGTTGAGATGTAAATTATTCCATATTGCTTGCAATCATAGCCAAATGTTTATGTGAACCTTACCCATCTTGGTAAAGCTTGATGCTGATTTTCTTCAATTGGCACTACTAAGAATCTTACTAAAATTGCACTTTCAGTTCGTAATCATTCATGCACATCCACACCAACTATTGATCTTAATCTTGTCTTTTTTGCTGTTACTCCTGTTAGTGTTGTCTGATGAGAATTCCCTTTTTCAGGCATTTGTTACGACTTCCAATCTCACATAATCCCTATTTTGTTGATATAGGTTGTAATTGCTAAAGAAGCTGTGGGCAACTTAGGTGGGATGGTAAGGCAGCTATCACTGGATCAATTCGAAAATGAAAGCAGACGAATGATGCCAATGCAAAGTGATCCTTCATTTTCCTCCAAAAAGTTCACAAGACAGAAGTCTCCTGAGGGCTTGCATAAAAAGGCAGGAGCTCATGATTATTCTTCCTGATATTCTCGACGGTATGAAAAACTGAGGTAGGTTTTTTCTTTTTTGCAGGTCATCTCTCATTTGCTCCGGCCACGTAATTGGAAGGCTCCAGGAAATAGGAATTTTTTCTTAGACTCATATGAGGTTGGTGAGCTCTGTCATGCAGCAGAACAAATATTTATGAATGAATCCACTGTTCTCCAGTTGAAAGCTCCAATCAAGGTCTTTGGAGATCTCCATGGACAATTTGGTGACTTGATGCGGTTGTTTGACGAATATGGATTTCCTTCTACAGCTGGTGACATAACGTAAGTCATTTCTTCTTTTGGGGCCAAATGTAGATATCTTTTTGTTCTCCAATCAACTTCAATAAACGGTGACATAATAGCTAGCTACTAAGTTCTTAGATTCTTGTGTGATGGCTATGGTTTAATTGGTATTGTATTTTGGCTTTAGGTATATTGATTACTTGTTCTTGGGCGACTATGTTGATCGAGGGCAGCATAGTTTGGAGACCATCACTTTACTTCTTGCTCTCAAGGTAAGCTTTATACCTTTGAATGTTATTTATGATCTGTGGTTCTCAGTTGATCATATTCTGTCATTTATGTATCAGATTGAGTATCCAGATAATTTCCACCTGATACGAGGGAACCATGAAGCCGCTGACATAAACGCTCTCTTTGGATTCCGTCTTGAATGTATTGAGAGAATGGTAATTGAGGCTTTCCTTTCAGTATATATGATGTTCTCTCAAGTTACAAGAAGTGCTAAGAGCAGTATATTTTCAGGGTGAGAATGATGGGATATGGGCGTGGACGCGTTTCAACCAACTTTTCAATTTCCTCCCACTTTCAGCTCTTATTGACAAGAAAATCATCTGTATGCATGGTGGCATAGGAAGGTCTATCAATTCAGTTGAACAGATAGAGAAGCTTGAGAGGCCTATTACAATGGATGCCGGATCTATAGTCCTCATGGACCTTCTATGGTAGGCTGAATGTGATTTTTATGATCTGTCATTGATATATTGTCTCACTTCATTTTCTCTTGCAGGTCTGATCCTACAGAAAATGACAGTGTCGAAGGATTGAGACCGAATGCTAGAGGGCCTGGTTTGGTCACATTCGGGGTATGAATTGTGTTTCAGTTCAACATGCCACATTGAGTCAATCCAATTCTATCTCCAAATCTTCAAGTTTGCTATTGAATGAGAAACTGCTGTCTTTTTCAGCCTGATAGAGTTGCAGATTTCTGTAGCAGAAACAAATTGCAGCTCATAATAAGAGCTCATGAATGCGTGATGGATGGTTTTGAGCGATTCGCTCATGGGCAGTTGATCACTCTTTTTTCTGCTACAAACTATTGCGGTAAGCAAAACCCCTGTGCTTTTCTCTTAGGTTGTGCTGAGCTGCTGAGGTATCGATTATGGCATTATGTAACTGATTAGATTTGCTACAGGAAGTGCAAACAATGCTGGAGCAATACTGGTGATCGGAAGAGGTCTGGTAGTCGTTCCCAAACTGATCCATCCCTTGCCACCTAATGCGCACTCACCTGAGGCTTCTCCTGAACGCGTCATTGATGACACATGGATGCAGGTAAGATCTATCTGAGTACTTGCATTAGTCACTAGATCCTACAATGCAAGTCTAAGAACCGTTCAGTCGTCTACCACGCTAATCCTGTGCTCTCCTTCGGCTCTTGCAGGAGCTCAATAATCAGAGACCGCCCACACCCACTCGTGGTCGGCCACAAAGTGATCATGATCGGAGCTCGCTTGCATACATATGAAACATCCCTGGCTTACCTCTTTGGTGGGGGAAAAAGGTCACATTTTTGCTGCTGTCAGCAGGTTTTGTCACTGACATTGCATGATCCAGCTCAGCAGCTTCGTCATGACAAGAAACCCATCACGTCGTAACGTTCAAGACACTGAAGCATCGTCGATCTGTACATTCAAGTTTTGATCGTATAGGAGGCTAGCACCTAATAGGCCATCGGCCAATGGTTTGTAGTCACAATACAACTCATAATGCACACTTTTTGCCTGTATAAACTGAATAGTAAAATTAAGTTCTTGCCAAAAGGACATCATGTAAACCACTATTTTTCTCCATGGAATGAGGAATGTCAGTATTTATGAGTGGAACATAGACAAATTCATTATTATGTATGAATCTGATGTGCAACTGAGTTCAATCCTAAGGAATAGAGAAACTTTATAACATGTGAGGAAGTGTTTTACACCTTATTGAGTTCAACACTGCAGGCAAGGTTTCAACCAAAAGATGTTCAGTAAAAATGTGTGAAATGGTAAAATAAGGGTTAAGGTCAAATGATAATTCGGTATCACATTTTGTGCCTGCAGAGAACTTTCATCAGTTCTTTGATGCCTGACATGATGAAACGTTGAAGACAAACTGGCAATGTAATGCTTGACACAAAAAAGGGGATTTTACAGAGCCCTCAATTAGGGCAGAGCGAGAAAAAGGAAGGTCTACAAATATCATGTAACGTTTCCTACAATTGAGATATCAGATGAGAGTTTCCTAATCTTACTTACACTGTCGTCTTTGAGAGTCTATGGAGTTTTTCTAGGCGCTCAAAGTGCGAGCAGAAGTCTTTCTCCGAGGGTATAGAGTGCTTGCATTCTTTGTATCAGTTAGGCCGGGGCATCAGTATCCTGCTCGACTCCCATAGCACCCTTGTCCTCCCCATTGTGACATCATTGTCGTCGAATGAAGGACCTGCTTCAGGTGTCGGATGCAAAACTCCCAAGTATCTTTCAGGGAAATATTCGATGATATCAACCACGCAGGTCTTGGTTTCCTCCAAGTTTATTCCATCCCATTTGTCTTTCACCTGGTGAACCCTTGCACGGGCTATCTGGGCGCCTTGATCATCTATGAGCAAGACGTGTTGACCAGGCTCCAACCTGACAAGGTTTGACGGTGGGCAGATGTTTTGAACTTGAGGCCTTGTAGGAGGGACAATAGCAGGAGCGACTGAGGGTTGGCCGGGATTGGTGTTTGTAGAGGTTCCAAAGGCATGATTTTGCACGGTGGCTCCCACTGGAGTCGACAGGATTTGTACGTCATAATCATGAATTGCTGGTGTGGTTAAGATATGACCATCTACTGATGTGAAGGGCTTGGCCAATGAAGACTTATCTGCGTCTGGCCCTGGCCGAAAATCTTTGGCTAAACGAGCCAGTCTTGCCTTCCGATTATTTAACCTATTCAAGGTAAGAAGTAGAGAAGTTGATTACAAAAACAAGGTAATAAAAATGCAACAATCAGCAACCCATGTAAGCATGATTCAGAAATCAAAAAGATTCCAGGAAAGAGAGTTTGAAGAAAGTATGGATACTAAACTATGAATACTTGAATGAGTCATTTTCTGTATCATAAGTCAACAACAATTACGCCTACACAGGAGTGTTCATTATTGTAAAACTAAGTTTGGCATTGTTCAGTTATTTATCATCAAGTTTTGGAAACAAAAATTTATCCACAACCAATTTGCATAAAACCTGGAACATATGTTTGCAATTTCATTCCTAACTTATCACCCCGCATAAAGCACATTTTCTTGCCCTCCCATGAGGTCTGCAGGTACCTCCAGCAGAAAGGAGTGGGAAAAGAAACAACAATTTGTTAGAACACAGAAATCATCCTATATAGTTGTCTACCATAGGATAGATAATGTGCTCAGCTCAATTACATGGAATCGGAGAAATCTTACCAATTCTTTATCTGTGAGCATGTAATATCAGGTCCCTGGAATCAACAAAAATGAATTTTCAGATGAAAAGGCAAATAATACATACCATCAAGATAATGTAGATTGTAAAAAAAATAAAGAACATGATGTAGATTTTGCTTGTCATTGAGCACCAAAACCACATAACAAGAAGGCCAGATCGTAACAGAACTTGCATAAACTTCAAAATATGGTCATGTTAACTTTATTAATTTTCCAAACTGGTTATAAGAGGAACCTACTTGATATTCTAAACCAACTTGAAGCAAAAATATTCAATCCAAAATCTCCAGGAGTTTAATTTTGAAGGGAGAGTAAATATAACAGTGAAACATAAGGAAGATGAAGTCCTTTTGTTCTCCAACCTTAATCCAAAATTTAGAAGTAATCTACAAAAGAATTTCACAGAGTTCCCTCAGCTCCTTCACAAATAACTTGAACTCCAACTTGTTCAATGCTTCACGAGGAAGCTATAACTTAAATGGATTAATGTGCTGACAAGTTTTAGCACTGATAACACATGTGCAATAGAATTCATGCAGCTTCATGACTCCAACATACAACATAATTATCCGTGATTTGAAAAGGATTAGATAAGCTTTTGCGATATCATGTCAAACAGATGAAAATATAATATCAGCATTAATTAACTTTTCCTTAACTTACATAAGAACACAATCTTTCAGCCCATGCATTTAACGAAGCTGCATTTTTCTGCATATCAGGTTCGTCCAAGAGTGCTTTTTCAAGCATTGATGTCTGTTTTTCATTCATTATAGTACGTTTACGCTTCCTTGGCAGTTTCCCATCATGGTGAACAGTTTCAACCTTGTCTTTCTCTTGAACCCCAGCAATTCCTTCCCCAGGAAATGCACCTGATTTGGGATTTTTTTCATTATGTGCATGCTCAATGGAGACCTTTCCTCTTGTGGAGCTTGAATCGGATCCACTACTTTCGACATTATGAATATATTTCTCCATCTCTGCAGAACCACACCTAGATGTGGCTTTAGTGCATCTACTGTTATATATCCTCCCATCATCAGTAGTAATGATTTCTACTTCCTCCACCTGATCAGACCGGACATATGAATGATCCACGTCATGGAAAGCTGAATTTTCTGACATTCCTTCTCTTAAGTTACCATTTTGGATTTTGGGATCTGGATCCATATTACCAAGTAGCACAGATGAACATGCTCTTCCACATTGATCTTCCTACCGAAAATGGAACTCATTATCATAATAAATCAAGCAAATGGTACTAAAAAAACCATAAGAAACATTTTAAAAAACTGCACATCAAACTGTCACCAGACCCAGGATGTAGATTACCTGAGCTCGATTTACTTCAATGTCATTTGGACCAACTAATGATCGCAATTGTGTGACGAAAACCCTGCGATAAAAGGCAGTGGCATTGCTAAATCTACTTTTCAATAATTTCTTTTCCACGTCAATTAAGAGGCCACATAGGAATTCCAACAAACCTAGACAGTAGTTGCTATTATGAAAAGATTATAAGGCTTCAAATTTGCATAAAATAATTGATGGATGTCACATGTCAAGTACTTTGAACCATTTAAAAAACAAACAGAATTGAGTATATTATACAAGAATGATCTTGGGGTAGAGGTGGAGGCTGGTCTTTCTGCCAGTTTTCAGTGCTCATTGCAGGAGGCATTGGGTCCTGAAGTGAAGTACCTAGGCAGAAACTGTTTTGGAACAATGCATTGTGGGTGTAGCTGTGCTTAGAGAATTTGGTGGTTAAATTGAGATAGTCATCTCAGCTAATCAGAGATGCCAATGCCGCCCATATACCTGAGTTGGTAAGGCGTCGAAGTGAGAGATCAGAATTATCATATGGATTATGGGATTCTACCCCCAATGATCCTTAATAACTGATGGAATTCTGTGAACCTTTAAACCCTGCTTCAATGAGCCAAGGCACATAAAAAAAATTAGGCCCGCCGCATGGGCTGATACCTATCACCCTAGAGGATGCACATGATTTGGGAATTGGGATCTTTGGCTTCTCTTTGATAAAATAGCCTAGAAAAGTAATTCTTAAATAAATCCCTTCATTCAGAGCTTTACTAAAGAAGAAAGAAACAACATCAGTTTACTTTATTCGTTAGCAAAAGATTATATGCCAAACTAATCACATATAAGGATTTCCAAGTTCCTTATTCTCTTCTCCATGTAGTCCTCATGGGATACAAAATCCTATTCTACTTGTTTTTTTTTACATAACCTATTCCACTTGTACATATTAACACATCCTTAGCCATTTTATTCTTTATCTAACATATTATTTAAGGATATTATGTAATATGTGTGATTTACAAGACTGTCACAAAGAAAAAGACCATACAGATGAATCACATACAAAAGAAAATAATGCAGAAAAAGATTGGACATGAAGGCTTTAATACCTGAAAAGCTGCACATCCTCATCATTTAGATATGCCGGAATTAAAGATTCTGCATGGCCCGACAATAAACCTACACCAACAGTGAAGCATCAATGGAGTTACTTCTAGTTTACAATTAGGATCCAGAACTGACCGTAGTTCTAGTCCTTCAAACTTTTAAATGCTATAGACAATTTGCTTCTTTTTTTTTCCACTTTTTGCCCATAAAAGACATTGCAAGTCCCTGATTACCAACGCCTCAGTGACACTAAAGTGCAGTATGTCACTTATTTACGTACACAATGTGAACCAAAGTAATGATGCTAAAAAATAAAAAAGATTCACTATTGTAGGACAAATAATTCTGTCTTTCAGGCAATCAGCATACAGAAAATATAATTCCGTTTCTCTCACTCAAAATGAACAGCTTAAAGTCCATCATGGCAGCTGTCATGCATCGCCTTAATATCAGAAAAGAGTATTAATGGCCTTAACGGGCAATGGGTACCAAAAAGAGGTATAACTAGAATATTAGAGTGGATTTTCATCCTCTTTTTATGGCAGTTAAAAGTCAATGAGAGTTGAAGGGCCTAAGGATAAATCAGAAAAGCTTTCAGAAAGACAGGAACATTACGAAGGTTTTTGCTAACTGTTGTAGCTATTTGAGCATCTGCAACAAATGCAAACCCTGTGCCAGAGTGTGGAAATTGCATCTGTAAACTCTCGAGGAACTTGTGAAGAAAGAAATTGCGTTCCTGTTCTGTGATTGCAATAGAAGGCAAGTCAAATTTTATTTTAGAAAAAAAAAAAGATAATTTTTACAGCATATCACACTGACTTTTATTAGAAATTGACCTTCACAAATCTTTGGAATAAAACAGTGTAGATTGGCAATAATTTTAACCAGCAATGAAGTTCTCTGATGTGCATATGCCTGGGGAACATTAGTAGGTTGGAAGCTAGATTCTGAATATTCTATATTTTCCATATCAAGCGATGATAATGAATTGATAATCCATCCAGATGCAGCAAATGGATCATAATTCAATGTAGCATCCACTTCTTCTGTAGGGAGATCAGATGAGCACCAGTTGGATAAGAACTCTTGATATGGGAGGGCGAGGATTATTGCCAATACTTCAGCCTGGAAAAACATATAGCCATTTCATACATTTTGCAGATTTTGTATTTATACTTGGATGAAAACTGGATAGCTTTTAGATAACAGAACTAACTGAAACTACTAATTAATTAGCAAGGTGCTAGATAAGGGGGGCTACAATCTGCATCAAATATTGCTAACAAGCATAAGATTTAAAATACAAAAATACGAAAAACATTTTCCATAACAAACCGGCAGGAGACCAGATAAAAGAGAGAATCTTACAAAGTAAGCTGTAATGTAAGATCTGAAATTTGAATCATCGGAAAAAACATCAGTCAGACGAAGTGCATTGAGTTGCAAAAGCCCTGTTGGATATGTCTTGCCAGATTGACTGGAATATTGTAAATGACCTTTTCCAGCCATGTTCTTCAATACAGAAATAACCTATTTCACCATAAAATTTAATAAGCCACGCACACAGTGAGTTATGGATCATGGCAGGCCATCGAACAGTAAAGCGCTTGAATAAGTTGAATTGCCAATCACTAGCATAATGATGATCTGCAATAGTCAGAACGAGACAGCAGGAAACCAAGCTAAAGTCTATGATATAATCCACTGGAGATCATCATCCTTGAAGAAAATGTCATTTTATGAACAAAACAAAGGGCCTAAGCCTACCCACTCCTTGTTAGATGAGTGCTCCTTGTACATGTTCTTAGATGGAATTTTACTGTGTGTTGTAAATAACTATGTTCCAGTGCACATTACAGTCAAAATTTCAAACCAGACAACAAACACACAGATCTAGCAGAAAGCTCTAATATATATACTGATTTCCTACAAGCTTAGAATAGATTGAAGCAACTTCCTTCCCGTGCACATTAGATTACAAGGCTCCACTAATGCGTTGCAATAAGAGGCAATATCCTCACTCAAGACTCCGCGATTTTTTTTATCATTGAATAATTTGAATCGCTAAAATGTCATGAGACAACACTCTATGGCCAGTATTGTATGAGCAAACGGGGGATATTCAGTAGACCGCCTATTTTTCAGTATTGGAGGGCACTTTATTTGGCTCATTTCTCAAGTTCTCTTGTCATAAATAAGTAATTCAGGCAGTATCTGGAAATATCAAAGCTTGGAAGAGAAGTTCGACTATGAACATCATTACTATGATTTTTAACAAATAAAGAAATTATAGGCATACAATCACTTATTTTTCCTATATGCTGTCAAGACTGAAGCATGAACATTACTTGCTCATCAAGTACATACAGACCAGATTCCTGGAGGTCATAATTAGAGAAATTGATCAAGTTCTACAATGAAAGCTGAAACTGCCAAGAAGTCCAGCAAGACGAAGCAAAACTTAACAAAGTAGCCAGGATTCAGAATAGCATTTCGGGAAATCATAAACAGAACTATAGTTATCAGCTTATCATCATGTGTGAGAAAAATGCTTGGGCAAGCTCAAATGCAGATCTTTAGAAGGCAAACCTCAAATGCTACAGATTTTGCCAAATGCAGGCTCCCGGGTACACCTGCAACCTCATCCAGAAAGGAGACGCTTTCTGTTTCACAAAGCTGCAACAGCTGCATCAGGGAGACACTTTTTTCGTCAATACAGAGTCAATTTTGCCTAAATCTGGAAAATAGAGTGCTTCACAAAAGGCGCTCTATAAGATGACGATAAATGAGTTAAACTTACCATTGATAATGATCTTGATTTTAGTCTGCAGACTGCAGCAACAATTGCTGGGCAATCATCAAATCGTGGCGGAGTGTTCAATTTTAAGATGGTTAAAGCAAGCCGGAGAATACCGCCTTTTCCACATAATTCCTACAAAAGTGAGCAAACAAAACTATGGAACTGTATGACAAAATATCAAATTTTATCTGTGAAAGCATCTGCGTAAAGGAACTGTCAGCGCCATTGCCATCATTGCTTAATCCTTCATAACATTCATGAAAGATAACTTCTTGAATAATTTTCAGTGGCATTGACAAAAACATCTACCAAATTATACATACATACATACATAATTACATACATTCATATATATACTCCCTTCGTTAATTAAAACATGTCGTTTTAAGAAGTAAATCTTGTTAAGAAAAACATGTCATTTTAGGTATTCTACCACCCACTTTACAAAATTGCCCTTGTAGTGATCGAATAGATGTTAGTTGTAGCTTTCGAGAACGTAAAAAAGTAGAGTAATAATTAGAGGTATAAGTGTATTTTTATTTGTTTTCTTAAAAAGTGTGCAAAACTCTAAAATGACAAGTTATAATTAATGGAGGGAGTATATATATTAGAACTAAAATCCATACAGCATTAGAGCACCTTAAACTCAAAAGCAAAAGCTTCATCTTCTATCCGGTCAGAAATCAGTAAGGAATTTCATGAACAGTACCTTATTTCTAAGGAGCCGTTCGCGAAATGACTTCTGCTGGCAAAGTGACTGAATAAACTGCAAAGAAGCCTCACATTGTAGGGAAAGATGTGAAATTGAATGTGTAACAGTGCTTGAATTAGCAGAGCTCTCATTTTGCTGGGCTGAAAAACTGGTCCGAAGAGAGCTGATATTTCGATAGACAGATCTAAATGATGAGTCCATAAATATGTCAACCTGTCAATAAAAAATCGAGAGTCAGCTCTTTGAACAGACGCAGTCACTACAATGAGAATTGGGAAGATGCAGAGCACACGTTTTCTATCCTTCTAATTCCTTTTTCCGCACAGCTCAAAGGAAAGAAACTGAACAGGAGAGCAAAAGATGCAGCCCTGCTAATAAGATATGATTGGAAAATGGAAAAGGGCAATGCAGATAAAATCAAGCATCAGGGAGAGCTTGTATATAAAGCACAATAAGTTGTGAATTTGTCAGCAAGATTTCTAATATATGCAGCAATGTAAGAGCAATTATCCTATAAAATATCTGCAAAATCATACCTTGGGATGTGCTACTAAAACACAAGCAAGTTCATTCCAGTGTGTAGAAATACAGGCTGTTAGTAGATACATACTGCAAGCAACTGCCGTTGAGTAAAGGAGCACATGGCCTGCAACATGATTCTCCTATATTGCAAAAGACGTGTCTTAATATTCACCATTCTTACTTTATCTTAAACATAAAATAGGTCAATAAATGTGTGGAACAAGTTAAATAATTTTCTTTAAGCACTAGAAAAGAGAGAACCTGCTTGTAGTCGCTGAAAACAATAAGTAAATAGAACACCAAATCAAGAAGTTGCTCTGACATTTTGGCATCATCCAGCAAAATCTGTGAGTTATATACACAGATAAGGAGAGAACATGAAGTAGAGAGAGACAGGAAATGAAGGAAAGGAATCAAGTGAGATCAGTCCTGCCAAATGTTTCAAATATAGAGAAATACCATATTCATATACCAGACAGCACACCAGGATTTTTCCTTCCAACTTTATTAAGTTATTCAGACATTGTACCCAGTATTGTGTAACTTTAGATTGGTATGAAACAATTTAACCAGTCAAATATATCTCACCCACTGGATTCTAACATGCAGGGCAATTTTCCCTAAAGAGTATCTTACAGGCTGTCAATTGCAGAATAAAACTTATAAGGTCCCTCACTTGAATAAAGGTTGTCAATTGCAGTAAACAATGGAAATAAAGTTCGAGTTTCTTTATGCCTTATGCTAGCAACTCTAAATATCATATGCATGTAACTCTGAATATTTTAAATGGACAAAAAATGACGCAGATAAATCAATGGAATTTAAACCAATATAATAATAAATTACATTATTACAATAAATCATGAGAGCAAGGAATGGGCTTGCACAAGTTTCCAAATAAAATAACAAAATCCTACTGAAACTAATATACTCTTCAATTTTTTACCAGCATCTTGTGATGGATGAAAGAACTACCTCATAAGAAGAAAAAGCAAAAGGCTAATAATACAGGAATTCGGACCTGTTCAATCTTAGGAAATCGAGAAGCTATCTCACAGAGAGAGTGCAACAGTCTCAATCCACGCAAAAGATAACCTAACAAGGCTTCATCTCTTTGGGATGACAAAAGCACAGCAATTAGATGCAATGGGAGCAATCTTGCAAGTTTTTCCACATCAATCTGAAAACAGTGAAAAGAATATCAGTTTAAATGTACTGGACAGGGATCAGCAAAAAAGACTTTTGAATGATCATCATTGGACTTTTATATGACCTGTAAGATCGATCCATTTTCTGTTATTCGCATAAAAGAAAAATCTTCAGAGTCCTTTAGCAACTTAAAGAGATCCTGAGGTCCAAGTCCATGTGTTCCTTTAATTTGTGCAACCAAATCAATGGCCTGTTTGTAAGAGAAACATGGATTCAAATGTGAGTAAGATTATAGGACAAAGAAGCATGAAGGGGTGATAAAAGAAGCAACCATTGTACAAGCACTATTAAGATCCTAGTCCAAAAAGAAAGATCACTTAAACAGAAGTAAACACATGCAGATGTAACCAAATAATAAGGTAACTCTTCACAGACAGATGCAAAAGTCTCAGTAGCAGCATGCTTGCATTCACAGTTGCCTTACACAAAAAGGAGGACCATTTAAACAGAAAAAGTAACAATTATAAAAAATGAACTTGCAAACAGGAACTTGTAAAATGTCTACTCATCCACCAGTTTACCCACTGATCACTGTGATTTTTATGGTGTAAGACTTGCCTTTAAATCCAGTACAAGCCCAGGTCAATTCCATGAACTGATATAAAATTAGAGCCATTAGGCAGCACATAAGATATTGACAGTATTCACTAATCTTGGCACCCAAGTAATTGCAATTTGAAGATTAATGAGACAGAACTTGGTGCAAACAACAATACTTTATCAATGACCATGTTCTAATTAATAGTCGAATAGGTTAAGTACTTGTATGACTTACTTGATACAAACTAGATGATGAACCTTCCCTTGAATTTCTCATTTTCGAGGATCTGAAGCTAAAAATTCAAGAAAGTATTGTCAATTTATCTCATCAATTAAGAAAAGATCTATGCTATTATCCACATTATGCAATTGTAGCCAAGCATGCATGTCATTCTAAAGATATTTAACATATGTTATTTATCCATCACAAAGAATTATCTCAAAATTGAAATAAACAGGGTGAAAATCAACGGAGCAAAACGTAAAAAGATTTTATATTGCAAGATATAACCCTGAGTCCTTAAAGTTAACCTCAGTTGCTTTCTCAAGTTATTTGAAGCCTTAGCTTACGAAATCAATTTTATCCACAGAGGTCTATTTCATAGATATCTCAATCACTATAAAGAGCAAACATCAATGCACCACACCAAGGGGGAAAAGCTAATCTGCTGCCACATAACCACAATATAAAGAATGATAAGCATGACATTTGACAACAACATAATGCTTAACAATAAGATTAAATCATCCACACGTCACTATGTCAGTATGCGGTAACAGTGGAGTTGAGCCTGACATCCGACCCATAATAACTTCAATTCCAGTTCTAATTATAAGCCTCAGGATACAATTTTTAAACAATTGGGCTAAGTATAGCAATTTGAAAGAATCCCCTTTTAACCTGTTAAACAAAAATCAGAAACACCATGCATACATATCCACTCTGTAAGTGCTAACCGACGCGTACTCGTATCTCTCGGGGCTGATATGCCGCCGCCCTAGACAACGTGTAACACGAGTGACTGACGAGCACGAAAGCTCCAATCAGAGAAAGGAACTTCACTTTCACTCATCGGTAAGCAAGATTCACTCACATTCCCGACTTCTCGCCAATTTCAGAAAATCCGAATCAACCAAAAAGCACGCACGCACGCCACAAGTTCACAACTCACAACCTATCCGCCATCTTAAAAAAATTCCAATCGCGCATTCAAGTCAGCACATCTAAGCAAGCAAAATCAAAAGAACGCCAACTCCGAATGATTCGCTGCTGAATCAGAGTTAAAAAAACGAAAGCGGAGGAGGAAGAGGAGAGGAGAAAAACCTAACCTCGTCGGGAAACACTGGGGGGCGAGGGGGAGAGGAGAGGAGTTCGACAACATGAGAAGAGAGAGGGAGGGAATCAGAGGTGGCGGCGGGGGTGTTGCATGCGGCGGGAGTGGGGGAGGAGGCGGAGGATCGAGGGTATGGAAGCCATGGGAGTCGCAGCGGAAGAAGAAACCTGGTTTTTTTTCCCCTTCTCTCTCACATTTCTGTACTCTCCGTCCTTCCTATCTGTTTTATTTTTATTTATTTTTAATAAATAAAATTAATCATTTTTGGTTTATGTAACCTGGGACCCACCGCCAACGTCCAAAATTATATCCTTTCCCATGAATAAATATTTGTATATTTATTTTTTATATAAATATATATACTCCGTGGGTGAGCTGTCAAAGTGGTAGGGGGAATTGGTCAAACTTTGATGCTTTTTGGGGGGTAAACTTTACAAACCACCTCTTATATACAAAATGGATTGTTATTGAAATATTGGTATTGATAAAGGATTGAACATCAGTTCATCAGCAACTGCCTCGAGGCAATGGTCAAAGATTTTCAGCCTTATTGAGCGCTTCAAAATGGGTCTTATCTAGTCTATTGGCAATGACAAATCCGTCAAATTTTGATCTGACAACTGGATATCCAATGTTGTAATTTGAAAAGGGATGGAATGTCATACGCAATATAATAAGGAAGAATGACCAAAAATAATACGAGCTATCAACGGTGAACCAAAAATAATATGAACTTTCAAAACTACCAATTCATATACAAACTATAACACATTAAACCAAAATTGATATAGGGTCCAAAATTCACAAACTCTATATTCATTTGGACTCAATATATAATTAATCATAATTGTGGTAAAAATTGTAAAATTCATAATTTAATTCTCCTTCCCCAATCAGCCAATCTGTAGAACAAGTCTAGAACAGTTGGCGGCGACAATGGTGGACCCTGCAAGTTTGCAACACCAACCATGAGGTCGGCGGCGACCGGCAGCGAGACCACAAGAGCGACCGGACCTCCACCAATCGCACAGCCCCCAAGCGACGAGCGAAAAGAAACCCCACGGACGGACTGGGTCGTCCTGACCAGAGTCGCCATGAATACTGTAAGAAAACTATAAGAAAATTTTATAGATGAATATTGTATAATTTTTCTTTTAATTTTATAAAATTTTCCCAAATTTTCTAAATAATTATAATTTGAGTCTAAAATAATTTATAGTTTTTGAATTTTGGACCTTGTATCGATTTTGGTTTAAATGTGTAATAGTTTGTATATGAATTAGTAGTTTTCAAAGTTCGTATTATTTTTTATTCACCGTTGATAGTTCGTATTATTATCGGTCATTTTTCCAATATAATAATGATGAAATAGTCGGCGACTACATAATCAGGAGACAATGGTAGCAAGATAAGCTATACAATTATGTACCCCTCCTCTTATGGAGGAGATTCTCCCCATTCTCCTGCCGATTTCTGTCTTGGATGACAGATTATACTCGTGGTCTGATAAGAATGGTTGGTTTACAACATCATCAGCATACAAACTCATTACGAATGCCACCATTGAGATTGAGAGAGTGGATGATATTGCCTGGATTTGAAACCTGAGTATTCCTCCAAAAATCAAGAATTTTTTGTGGAAAATCGGTCAGTCTGGTCTTCCAACCAAGACTAGATTGGCTTGTCATGGAGTTCCCATGCCTACTAAATGCCAGATCTGTCAAGATTGTAGTGAGGATGATATTCATATCCTTATTGAATGTCACCCTGCTTTTACTACGAAGCATCTTACTACAAGTGAGATTCAGGCTCTACAACAAATCATTGCCAACAGACGTGACATTGTGTTGGTGATGGCATTGATGAAAACTTTGTCTAAGGAAAAGATACAAAAGATTGCTACCAGCTAGAGATTGGAATCTTGGAGGCGGGCATGCCTTTTTAAGAACAACTAGAGATGGGAAAACAGTGCACAACCCATGACAAGGGTCCCCACAAACAGCGAAAGGTGTAATAAAAAAAGTGGTCAAAACCTCTGTATAGGGTGCACACATTAAATTCCGATGTCTCTTCATTACTATCAAGGGCAAGTAGTGCTGGAATCATTATTCGAGATTGGGTTGGAAAACCATGTAAAATTGCTTGTGCCAGATTAGAAAACATGTCACCGCTAATGGCTGAAGCTTTAGCATTAAGATTGGGCATCAACGAAGCCAATAAACTTAATTTACATAACCTAATTATTGAGGGGGAATCAAAAATCATTATTGACTACCTACAGAACAAAATAAAATGTCCATGAGAAATTGAACTGATTTTGTAGGATATTCAATTCATGATAAAAAGCATGAGGAAGGTTGCCTTCTCTCGTTTCCCCCGTGCTGACAACAGAGTGGTTAACAAGGTTGCACAATACACACCTTGATCATTCTGCCCTGGGGGTTAGTCTAACATCTAACCCAGAGTTGCAGGGTCTCATCCGACATGATGCTCTTGGATATGTTTCATATCCAAATTATTTCTTAATAAAAAAAATAATTAGTTCATCAACAACTAGTGCTTGAGTAGTCTTGTCGACTTCTGTTGTCGGTATCGACACCCCATACCACCAATTGAATACACAAGCACTCAAGAAGACTTTATGACTCCTTTTGAACCACTATGTTCCTATATGCATAACCACTATGTGTTATATCAGGTGAACCACTATGTGTTATATATGTTGAACCATTAGTTACATATTTGTACAGCTTAATAACAGAAGTCGTCTTTCTTCTACTAGGATTTGTAACTCTATCTTAATATGGGCTTCTCATGTCCTATAAAGGTAAATATATAGATGGGTGGTGAAAACCACAAGTACAAAAATATAAGACCATACCAAAGGGTCAACGGGAACTATGCACAAATGGTCCCCTCTATACTCTCCAAAAGTATACCAAAAAACCCCTTACTACTCCATACGCACACCACGACTCAAGATCGGCTTCTCATGTCTTTTGAAGGCAAAACATCACTTGATGGGTTCACTCTTTTTTCAGAGTTGCCCTTTACTTTCTTGTCATCCTAAAAAAAATATTGATCAAACATTTATGAATAAATAAACAGATATATAAAACAACTCTAATAATATTAATTCAAACCTTTTTTTCTCTTCAAAAATTCTTTTTTAATAGAATTAGAATTTCCATTATCAGGAATACTACTTTCACATTTCTTTTGAATGACATTATATGGTGAAATCCACATTGTCTCATACTTTAATAACATTCCAAACAATTTCGTCTTCGTTCTTCTATAAAAAAAAAAACAATTTTCATATCAAAAATTTTTCTTTTTCTACAAACCTTCGGGACTGGAATCCTCACGATTGTTTTCTTCTTCGGATCTTCAAACACAATCTGTGGAGGGAATAAAACAATATTTTATTGAAAGATAATGCAATTCAATATTTACTATAAATAAAGAGTAATTCGATATTAAAATTAAAGAATTTAATTATACATATTAAAAATATACCTTTGAAGAATCAGCTTCCAGTGGTACAGTAGAAACTGGCGGTTTTTGTAATGGTTGATTCTCATAAACAACACCTACAGATTCCTGCAAAATTAAAAAAAAAAACAGATGTTAAACCTTTTTTTATTAAAAAACATAAAACAATTAAAATAAATTTACAAATAAACAAAAACAAACAAAACTTTAAAAAGATAAATAATATTAATGAATTACAGGATTATCTAAAGTTTGAAGTGCAGCAGCAGCAACATGAGCTAAAATTTGAAGAGGAGTTTTAAGGACATGGTCCTCTGCAACAACAGGTTGCTCCTCTGGAAAAGACTGAAAAAAAGGTGGTACTTCTTCGGAAGGAACCTCGGGGATAGTTTTCTCAATTGTTCGAAATGCATCAGAAACTGTCACTTCTGTCACTTCTTTTTCGGGTGGGGAGAGACCGATACTCCATGATGGATTAGCAAGGAGTAACCTATTCATTTGTTCTTTCTTGGCAATAACAGCATCCACAATACGCATGAGCCTAACAATTTCGGGATTGTTGGCAAACTCATCAGGAATTGAATTAATTTCAGGAGAGCTTGAAGGGTGACCAATAATACGTATGGCAGCATGATTCAAGTAATTGAGCTCAGGATCAACATATTTCTCAGACACCGACTCAATCATCAAATCCACTATATTTTCGATCGATTTAGCAAATAAGTACAACGCAGCCTTGTACCTCTCTTTCAGACTCTGCAATACAAGTAAAAATGCAGTTAAAAACTAAAATAATATTGTATCATAAACACAATTCATTTATTATTAAATTAAAATAATACTTACTTTTTTAGTAGAACCTTCAAACAACTTAGCATGTTCACTTCTTGGTTCCTCACCGATGGGTTGATCATCTTTAGACACCTACATATACAAAACTTGTCATTACACATGTTATATATATGTGTGTGTGTGTGTGTGTGTGTGTGTGTGTGTGTGTGTGTTTGTTTATTAATGAACCACTTAATCAAAATATGCCGAACCATTGTATATAAATTATATGAGCCACTCGTTGTTGCATATGCTGAACTAGTTGCTTTACATTTCATTAACTACTACTATTTATTCCGTAAACCACTCTCTATTATTCCCCGATGAACTACTCCTCTATTATTTAATGAAATATTTTGTTTAAAATACTTACTTTTTTAGTAGGACCTTCAATAAATCCACTTATGACTGGCCTCGTCAAAATAGGTTGTTCAAATGTAGAGGCTATTTGAGAAACTGACTGCAACTCTAGCCTTGGCATTATCCGACCACACCCAAACCCACTACCATTCATCTCATCAGCTTCCCTTGTCTTAATTGATGCATTTGTCCAGTTAGCAAGCGTGAGCACTGATCTCGGTTTCTCTTGACTCTCTAATCGTACCCGATCAAGATAAAAGAGCTGCGATAAAAACAAATACTAGAATATTTAAATGATATACACACAGAAAAAAAATTCATTTTTTAAGTCACTTACCACGAGAAATGGGAGAGAACCTGTGAAAATAGAACATTTGTTACGTGCCCATGCTGTTTTTGTTTCAACAAGACGATCCAACAGAAACCCGCACCAATTAATGTTTTTAATGTTATCTACATTTTCAGCTACATTAAAGTAACTAAAATTCACAGTGCCATTAGAGTTGCTTTCAATCAGAGATGAAATTACAAGCATTACAAAACAAGTCTTGAAAAATTTGCCTCCATCTTTAGCAGCTACCATCTTCTTCACAACATCAGCTACAAAAATCCTCTTACTTCCAGATACAACTGACTTCTTCCACAAAGATAACGATTCATTAGTCCTTGTATTAAACGTGTGATCAAAAGGCATTGGAACTTGGCCTTGTGGCAACCCCAACGTAATAGCCACATCAACATCGTCAATCAAAATTGAATCACCGCTAGCAGTTGTCAATGCAACTCGATCAGCATTGAAGTTGTCCACAAGCCAATAACCCAGAAACAACGGAAGATTCTTCAGTTGTAAATGAAGGAGACTACCAAATCCAAGCTCTTGTATGCCTTTCTTCTGAGAATCATTGAGATCTTCAAATGATTCAACCAAACTGTAACAAACAATGTGTACGGGAATCTATACGAAAGTATGTAATTCTTCCCTTAGACGACAAAACATTTTTGTATTGAAGTTTTGACTCTTCTTTGAGTACAACATCATCACTATCAGACCCTGATTTTTTAGCAACCCTCCTCTTCTTTTGACCTTCCCTCTTCCCTTCCTGATTTTTCCTTTTGAATTTCTCAAAAACATTTGACAATGGCGTTTCATCTACATAACAAACAAAAAAGATAAAATATAAAACATATTATTTAACTCAATGAACAAATAAAACATATATATACCTTACCCATAATGATTTATATCGCTGAACCACACTCAGTTATATTCCAGAACCACACCCGGTTAAATACCGGAACTACACTCAGTTAATTCCCAGAACTACACTTAGTTCCTCCCTTGCCCCACATTGATTAATACCGCTGAATCCCACTCAGTTAAATAATTGAAGCACTTGTGTTAAATGCTTCAACCACACTCAGTCACTGTCGCTGGTTTTCTTCCATGAATTGCCGACTTTCTTCTTGGAGGCGTTTGTACTAGGGGTGGGCACGGGACGGGACGGGACTCGTCCCGCGAAATTTTTACGGGACGGGATCGGGACGGGATGGTGTCTGGACGGGACGGGATCGGGACGGGACGGGCCTTGTCCCGCAAATAAAAATAATAAAATATTATATAAATTTGCAAAGTGAAAAATGTTTTCATAATTCATTAATTTGTATAATATGTTGAATACGGTATTCTTCTCAACTATATTATTCAATAATATTATTATTATTATTAATAATATTAATATTATAATACTATTATTAATCCATACAATGATTGTATAATTAATTATAATGCTCAACATATTTGGCTACATTATCTTACTAGATTAGGACGGAAAGGGATTGAGACGAGATTCACCAGATACTCTCTCATTATCGATTGATAGTTGGGAAGAATACCGTATTTAGCTATTTGCCTCTTGTAGCTCTAAATGGGTATAATAATAATAATAATGATAATGATAATGATAATGATAATGATAATGATAATGATAATGATAATGATAATGATAATGATAATGATAATAATGATAATGATAATGATAATAATAATAATGATAATGACACAACAAAGATATCCTGCTTGACAGATTTTTTACCTGATAAAGTTCCTGTAATTTCTTCCATAACTTTATGGAGGTATCACAGTCAACTACCTGTCTAGCTACCTCATCAGAGATACGGATCATGATCTCACTGTGAGCAACAAGATCCAGATCCTTTTTAGCATCTGCAGACATATCTATGGGATATTCATTATTGACAGCCTTCCAACATTTTTCTTTGATCAAAATAGCCTTCATTTTGACTAGCCACATAGTAAAGTCTGTTGTCCCATCAAAGGGTTTGATACAATAAGAGTTATCACCCATGAGTTTGAATCAGGTACCTAAGAAAACAAGTGAACAAATCAGTAGATATCTAAACACCGTGAGCACTCAAACCCTACAACTCCTTGGCTAAGGGTTTGAATCTCTTAAACAGATATCTAAACAAGAGTGAGTACTCAAATCCTATAGCTTCTTAGCTAAGGATTTGAATCTCAAATATGCCCCTGACAATCTAAACCAAAACAGAAACTAAGCTGCTAGTTTAGATTTATCAAACGTCACAGTAGGGAGCCAAAGGGAACTGTAAGGGGAGTTGTCAGAAGAAGAGATTCTTTGACAACTTCTTGCTATGCCTCTTATTTGTTTAGATCTAGGCCACAAAGGCTCAAATCCAAGCAAACAAACTCGAGACTTTTGTGTTTCTTGAAAACCCTAGATCCAGAGTCCTCAGACAGCCTCAAGATCTACAGATCTGAGCAAGAGGAGAGCAAAGCTCCAGAAGACTTTGATGGAAACAAGAGATTTTCAAAGAAAACCCTAATGCCTTTGCAGATCTGGAGTCGCCGAGGATGAAGATCCTTGAAAACTACTACAGACGCAAAGGGTTTTCGGAATCGGAGCCTAAGGAGATGGGAAACTCCAAAAGCTTCAACGAATCCGAAAAACTCGTAAACCCTAACCCAAGCTCTGATACCAAATTGTAATGCGGAATGAAGTAGAGAGATTCAAACACAAAACTCAAAGACAGAGCTTATTTTAATCGATCAAACAAAGTTTACAATCAGATTAGAATAGAGAAGTGAAGAAAACGATAACCTCAACTAGGAACCAGTCACCAAGGATAGAACCTAAGGGCAATCGAGCTTCAAGTCTCACAAGCTCTTAGGATCTCAGTGTTTGGATGTGAAGGGAGCTCAACCTACGCTCAAGAGCACAAGGGAAAGGAAACCCTAGCTAAGCTTAGGAGACAAGGGAGGAAACCATTAGCTGCTCTCAGCTTTCTCTCTCTCTCTTACCCGACAATTAGGGTTTTGGAACCCTTATAAAGCCGAGCACCATATGAAACGTCGTCACTTAACCTCCAACTGTCAGAAGTCCGAGTTCATGGACTGAGATAGCAGCTTGGGCTGGACTGAGATCAGATTGGGATCAAGCACAATCCAATTCCATCAGATCCTGTGTACATATTATACATACATACACATTTCTCCCTAAGTACCAAAAACATAAGAATTACATAAGAGGCTTATAGTGAGACGAGCCTAACACATTCGCTAGGCCCGAACTATCCATTTAACATCACAAGCAATCAAGCGGCTTTAGTGAAGAATTTGACAAGCAAATATACCTAGGATTCAACAACAAGTGTGAAATCATGCAATTTATTGGTTCGACGGAAACCATCGCCCAATTTCATAATTCAGACATACAAATCTGTACCTGACTTTGAGAATCTGAGCTGCTCCCGCCTTGTCATCATCGACTTAAAACCGCCCTCATAAAGCCTAAATTCATCGGAAGAAAGGGCTTAAAATCCTACACCAGGCACAACGAGCGAATTGAAAACGATAATAACAAAATCAAGTGAAATCACATTAAAGGCTTGCCTTTTAGGATGAATCCACCAAAAGCTGTTGTGCGTTGTGGAAACACTGCATCGCGGGGAAGTTAGGGCAACTGGAGGAGCATTAACAAAAGCATTTTATGAACACGGAGACAGTAGAGAAATAGAGACGAAGAAAGTCCAGAAAGGAAGCGTTGCAAGAGGAAGATGAAATGACCATGGTGACTACAAAATAGCTATTGGGATTTGATTTAAATAGTGGTGTACAACTGCAATTAATTTTGGATTTGTTGGGTCTGAATATGGGCCAAGGCCCAGAATAGTTAACTAATGAGTTTGTTATTTTGTAAGAAATTGAGGGCAAAATGGGAATAAAAAGTGATTGTTCATAAGCCAGCTCCCATTTTTAATACTCCCTCCGTTCAAAATTATAAGTCATTTTAGGTGTTTGCACACATATTAAGAAAAACAAAAAAGTGTTACTTTTATACCCCTCATTAATCATCCACAACCACTAACAACCAATAACATTTCATAAAAAAAAGTCAAAAAGTTACTTTTCTCTTAACCCAATGCATAGAAAAACTAAAAGGACTTATATTTCTAAACAAAATTTTAAGCCTAAAAAGACTTATATTTTTGAACGGAGGGAGTATATAGAGATAAATAAAATTAATCATTCTGGGTTTATGTAAACTGGGACTTTTTTTTAAGGAAAGATTTTGGGTAAGAAAACTTTACCGAGGCGGATGAGGTCCTGCAGATCTGAATCAATTATTTGAGATGTCGGTAACCCGGGCAGAGTGGCCAAGATGTGCAGTTTTGTCAGCCACTCTATTGCTCATGCGGGAAATGTGAAAGAAACATACTTCTTTAATAGCCGACAATAAAATTTTGATATCAGTCATGATCAATTTAATTTACCAAGGCATTTATGCTGGTTTTTCAAATGACAGCCAACGTCCAAAATTATATCCTTATATTTATGGAAAAATGGCCCCAAAATACAAAATATCGGCCGTGAACCGAAAATAATACGAATTTCGAAAATCACCATTGGTATACAAACTATTGCTTATTAAACCGATTTGGATACGAAACCATTTCCGACCAAATTTCCGATGACCTGTATAACGTGGCAACTAGACTTTAACTTTTTTTAATGATATGGCATGTCATGTCATGTGATTATACTTTTTTAAATGAAAAAAAATGAAATTGTATGAGTTTGGGAAATTGCTAGAACCTTAAATTCACGATCGATGAACGTTGAGCAGAGAAGAAGCTCTGTTCGACCAAATTGAAGACGAGGAGACGACAAGGGCGACCTGGTCGGGGAGTCAAGACGATTGACTTGCAAATCGTGGTAGAGATGGTTGGGCACTTGGGCAGACAAGTAGGAACTCCTCTTAGTCTTAAGAGTACAAATTCGCGGAGAACTGGATTTTATCATTTGCCCATTCAGAATTGCTTTCATGTCTATACTTCGACGATTCAAACTTGTAAGAAATGAGAAAATATCGGTAGACAATTTTATGGGTGTCCATTGTGGCAGTTATGTTGAGAATGAACCTAAAATCTAAGGGATGTGTTTTCTTTATCTTGATTTGAAATATTGATTTTATAGGATGCCTTTTTTGTTATCGAATTTTTTTTGTTGTGTAAGGAGATCAAAATGGATGCTGAATATATAGATTAGGGGTGGGCACAAATCCCGCAAATTCCGAACTCGTCCCGGGTCCGTCCTGATCCCGGTGGGATTTGGAAAAAAAAAATAGTGAATCCCGTCCCGGTCTCGTCCCACAAAAATTATGTGGGACGGAACGCGGGAAAAGGATTCCTTATCACGCAAATCTCGTCCCGTCCCCCATATATATATTACAGTGTATATATATATACACACTGGATATAACACTGTAAAAGGGTGTGTATATTGTTGATCAATTTTTACATTGAACAAGGGAGAGGTGACCCTTGCAAGAGGTCAGGGGTTCAAATCCCACTCCTTACACAATTTGTGTAATTAGTGGGTGCTCAAACCTTCATTGGCTTAGGTGAGCCTTCCTGGTGGCTTGCCGCCTGGCTTAACCAGTTCGCGTCCTTTGCAGGCTAGGGCCCGGACCCGTGGGAGACTAGTCGATAACCTCGGAACCCCCACGTCACAAAAAAAATACCTTGAACACTTTTACAGTGTGTATATATGTATTTCGTATACATTGTATTAAATTCTCGATCTTATAATATATATATATATATATATATATATATATATATATATATATATATTGTGTAATTATATGTATATAATATATAAGTCGTAAAATTAGATAAAAATATTATAAATTTATTTATCTTATGCCTTTGAAAACCGCAAAATATATAGGAATTGTAGAATTTTTTATAATATTTTTTATTGGAGGGACAAGGCCCGTCCTGTCCCGTCCCGTGAGGGACAAGTCTCGCGCGGGATTGAAAAAAAATAGCGAATCCCGTCTCGGTCCCGTCCCGCAAAAATTACGCAGGACGGGACGCTGGACGACCCTCATCCCGTCCCGTCCCGCACCCACCCCTAATAGATGATGATACATGCTTTGAATGACCATGTGAATGGTGCTAATGAGGATGGATAAATGGCCTTTGAAGAATCTGTTGAATGTAACATAAACTGGGAAACACTTTTTGTTGAGGGTGTTGTTGATAGATCATCCGATGAATCTAATTATCAACCTTCTGATAGATCATCCGATGAATTTGTTAGAGCATATAACAAGATTGATTTTGAAGAGGCGGTGGAAGAGCTGAAAAGGACATCTAGTAAAGCTGCTGAAGATTTCTTAAATCAAAATCCAAAAGTAAAGTAAATTGATGTGGTTATGAACAACACGGGAGAGACCTTCAATGGATACATCTTAAAGGCTAGGGAGAAACACATCATTGATACGTTTGACACAATAAGGTCAATACTCGTGGAAAGGTTGGTGACTAAAAAAACTTAATGGAGATAATAAGCTTAATGGATACATATTAAAGGCTAGGGAGAAACACATCATTGATATGTTTGACACAATAAGGTCAATGCTCAGGGAAAGAACGGTGACTAAAAAAAGCTTAATGGATAAGTAAGGAGATAATGCTATTTGCCCAAGAATCAAACTGAAACTAGAGGATGAGAAGGTCAAAGCATGGGAGCTGCCGGTAATTCCTTCAACAATAACATTTTTCAAGTGAGAGAATTTGTAGATGTCTTCAAGATGGATGTTCAAGAACGGACCAGAGTTGCACCAGTAGAAAATGGGATGTAACAGGCATACCATGCCATCATGGGGTGTTGTTTCTATAAAGGTTGCACCATAAAATTACGTCGATAATTACTACATGAAGGATAGTTACATGAGGGCATATCAAGGAAATTCGAGTCAATGTGTCAATGAAAAGTTTTGGCCGAAGATGAACTTTCCATCAAAGCCACCCCCTATCAGAATCCTCCTTGGACGCCCCAAAAAAATAGAAGGAAGGATCCACATGAAGATCCAAAAAAACGAGGAAAGCTTACCAAACAAGGGGTTTTAATGACTTATAGCGTGTGCAAGTCAACTGAGCACAACAAGAGAGTGTCCAAACAGCAATAATAGCGGCTTACCTTCTGAGAAAAGGTCTCGAGGCAGACCTAGGAAGCATCCAAAAGCGCAACCAGAAGAGATTTTAACACCGTAAAAATTGAGCTTGAAATTACCTTCCGCGGGTTTACGCCATCTAATGGTATTTCTTTGGCTATGGTTATTAATCTTTGGTTTGATTGTTCCTGTGATTACATCTTTTTCATCTGGGTTTTCTTGTTTGGATTTTTTTCTATCACTTCGTCTGTTGTTTTTATGCTTTGGTTTACAAGTATGATCTTGTTTCTCATAGTCAAATACTCCACCAAGAGAAAGAAATAGTGACTTTTTGTTCAGAGTTAAGTTGTCGGAAAAGTTCGTTGGTGATAGTTTTTATACTTTTATTGCTTTTGTCGGTATTCTAGTTAGTCGCTCAATGTTCTTATCCAATGAGCCTATCATTCTTAATGTTATTGGATACTCCATCAAAAGGTGAATAACGTTAATACTTAGCCGAATGAAAAGATTAATTTTAAATGAAACTACATTGTAGTATATTAATACCAAAAAATAAATAAAAAATCATTTGTTTAATAACACCTAGGAAGGACCTATCACTCAAAACATGGACTTCTCTTTAAGAGTGTTGTTGCTTGTATCTGCACCATATTTATATTTTCTGTTTGTTTAGACGTTTTTTCGTCTGTCGACTTGTTGGTCTTCAACGTTCAGTTTTATCTTACCTTGAATTTTTACCTTATAAAAAAAAGGACTTCTCTTTTAGATAGATAGATAAGATAGATTTTTTTAAAACTTTCATTAGATAATTTTTAGAAAAAATTTGCAAAACTGGCGCTTTTTTTGGACGATTTTGCAAAATGCCCACGTTTTTGGACAATTTAGCAAAATGCCCACTATATATACTAATTCTCAATTTTTTTTAATTTTTTTTCTGATCGTTGCCCTCAATCCCGTCTCATCAATCTCTCTCTCCGCTCCCCATTGAAGGCGATGGAGCGAGAGGCTGGATCTGGAGATCTGGAACGAGCGCCAAGATCTGGAGATCTGGAGCGTCGATCTCCGCATCCTGGATCCGAATCCGCTCTTCCCCGGTCGAAAATCAGATCCGCCGCCTCCCGGTGGATGTTGAGCGAACAATGTCGACGTCGAGCGAGCGGAGCGGAGCGGAGCGAGGTCGAGGTAACGGCTCTTCTTCATTACCTCCGTCGATTCCTTTGATTTAGCCTACTGTTTTTAGGAGACGGATGATTGAGGACAAGTGTTGAGATTTGGTTGTTGTGATGCCTGAATTAGCTTCTGTTTAGTATTGTTGAATGCTATCGACAATGAGGATTTTGAGATGCTCTGATATAATTATATTTATCTTTAATCGACTTGTTTTTTGCACAATTAACAACTATCAATTTCAGTGTGTATGTGAACAAAGTTAGTGATAAGATATGGAATTTGCTATATAGATTGTTGAGATGATGAGTATGTGATTTGGGAATCAGCTATCCTTTAGACATATTTGGTGCAATTGGGTTGCAATGGGTCTCTGCTGGTGCGATAGACATATTTAGTGCAATTGTGTTGATTTTAGACAAGGGCTTTGCAGGCTTTGTGGTTTGTTGCTCATCCAAGAATGGAATATAACTTGTTCTGATGTTTTATTTGCTTCAGGTTGTTTGTCTAATTGTGATTTTTTATGGTACGCTTTAGCGACTTCATTTTTGAATTGGTTTGTATTTTGGTGAGCATTTGCTTGGTAGGGCTGTTTGCATAAGTGAAGATTTATTTCATTTGTTGTTTTAGGGTTAATTTGATATATAAGCGTGTAGAAGCAGTGTGCACAACATAGATTCATTTCGTTTTCTTGTTTACTATTTTCTTGGAAATTTTGATCAAATACTTTGGCTTCTGTTTTTTTTTGGATCGTTCCTTTGGTTTTGGATATTTGGTATCAACTTAAGTATATCAGTATTAATTTAGCATGTATTGAACTCTTGTTGATTGAAGGAAAATGAGGGACTCTCATATTGACATATTGAATGTGTCTTCATCTGTTTTTATTTTGACAAAGATGATTTTGCCAATTTAATGGTGATGACTGGGATAACATCTTTAAGAATGAATGTCTTCACTTTTATATCATTTGGGCTGCTAGTTTACTTGTCTGTTTGGTACTGCAGCTACGGAGTATTACATCCAAACAAGTTGGACCAAATGAGCAGTATACTCTTTATAGCCCAGGCTCTATGTCACCACTACAACTTTGTTAGTTGGGGGATAAGTTGTAGGCATAGGAATATTACTATTTTTTTATTTTTGCAAAAAATGCATTTAGGTTTCTTTTGAAATGAACACAAGCATTTTTAATCCTCAGTATAGTTCATCCTATCATTTGCACTTTGATGAGGAAGATATGCCAAATAGGTCTAGTAATTATTGAGCTTTAAAAGCCTATTAGCTCAATGGTAGAGCGATGTGCTTATGCGCAAATACGTGGGTTCGACTCCCGCATAGGCTAAAGTTTATATAATTCTAGTAATTTACAAAATTCTCTAATAAATGTTCAATAATAAGGCATATTAGTGCAAGATTTTTAGTGTTGACATCGTTTGTTCACATGACACCAGACTTCTAGTCCTATGCTGTTTACCATCATTTCTTGATGAGGATACTGGATATCCATACGCACTCAATTGTTGCAGGCCCCGAAAGAATTTGATATTCTGGCCATACCATTGACAGCAGAAGCAATTCAGATGCTAAGGTGGAAGGGCACCCCAATTGAGTGGCGACAATACCTGCCAATGTGAGCCCTGGATTCTTGATGTGCAGTTTCAGCCAGTAGGTTATTTGTTGTACAGCAACTTGATCTATATGCCTAACTGATCTCTTGAAGTCGTTTTGCTGGCGAGTGAAAAATCACGTCTACAGCCTTTTACGCCCCTGTAGTGCTCCAGCGCACGAACTGATGTCATGAATCCTACTTTGACCTCATTGGAATGATATGTTCATGTTTATAATCCATGTGGTACAACATTTTGTTTATCCGATAGCATGCCTTTCTTCCTGCCTTTGTAAGCCTTAAATCTGCATGTTCTTGTGTCAGATGATTCCTTCTCAGATTTAAAGGGCGTTTCATGTGAAATCTGGCTAGATTCCCACATTTGACACATTGCTATCTGGTGAGTCATGATTTATTATTGAGGGTGAAACACCCGACTTGGGCTGATTACACACTGCAAATCCCTTTTTTGTGTGTTTTTCATATGAAAATTCCTACTGGAATTCAAAATGGACATGAAAATCATTTTCAAAAAAAAGGGGGGGTTTGAATTGCAATGAAAGCAACAGTTAAGAAAACACTATACAACCATGCCATGGTCTTAAAACTTGAACCACACATGAATTTTCTGCATTTTCTGAATGTACATTTAAAAAAGAAAAAATTTGCAAAACAGACACTTTTTTAATAGATTATTGTAAATTGCCCCTAACATAATACGTCAAAGAAAGCAAAAGACTACAAGTATTAATGACAATAAGCCTAGTTTCATAAAATTAATACTTAGTAATATATATTCATTATTAATTTCCCAAAATATAACAAATATTGGAATCGAGATGACATCCCTTAAATTCGTAAGAGATTGCACGACTCTCTTGTAAGAGTTGCACGACTCTGTTATAAGAGTTGCACGACTCTTGTTTTAAGAGTTGCACGACTCTCTTGTAAGAGTTGCACGACTCTCTTGTAAGAGTTGCACGACTCTGTTGTAAGAGTTGCACGACTCTTATTTTAAGAGTTGCACGACTCTCTTATAAGAGTTGCACAACTCTGTTTTAAGAGTTGCACGACTCTGTTGTAAGAGTTGCACGACTCTTGTTTTAAGAGTTGCATGACTCGCGAGACTATAGATTATTTTTGCTCAACTATAGATTATTTTTGCACAACAATCGAGACTTGTGAATTTGTTCTCAACATGATTTTATTTTCTCTCAATATGATTTCATACTTTCTCAATAAATTATTGCACAACATGCACTGATTTTTGCTCATCAATACTTTATTTTTGCACAACATTTGAGACTTGTGAAATCGTGTCTCAACATGATCTTACTTTTTGTAAATATAATTTTATACTTTTTTACTAGATCATTGCACAACATGATCTTATTTTTGCTCATAAATAGATAATAATTGCACAACATGGAGGATTGGTGAAATTTTGCTCAACATCATCTTATTTTTGCTCAATAATAGGTTATTTTTGCACAACAATCGAGACTTGTGAAATTGTGCTCAACATGATTTTATTTTCTCTCAATATAATTTCATACTTTCTCAATAAATTATTGCACAACATCATCTTATTTTTGCTCAACAATAAGTTATTTTTGCACAACAATCGAGACTTCGAGAATTTGTTCTCAATATGATTTTATTTTCTCTCAATATAATTTCATACTTTCTCAATAAATTATTGCACAACATGCTCTTATTTTTGCTCATCAATACTTTATTTTTGCACAACTAGTGGTGAAAATTAGTGCTGACACTGATATTAGTTACAAACTAGTGGTGAAAATTAGTGCTGACACTGATATTAGTTACAATTAGTGCTGACACTGATTTACACAACTGTATTTCATTTGTGTCAGCACCTCCAAGAAACACCTTTCATTCTATTTGTCTCCAATTCAAGTGGCTCAATGCTTCAACCAAAGTTTACACAACCAACAACACGATAGCCTATACGGGATTTGAACCCGTATCTTTGTGTTTGTACACAACGCTCTACCGATTTGAGCTAATAGGCTTCACAAAATAATAAAATAATAGTCAGATTGCTATGCATTTAAAGTGAATGACCTGACATCGGTAATGACTTTGCCTTGATACATTCAGATTATTAGTCATGAATATACTAAATTGGTTGCATTTTTCTTCAAGTGCCATGAAATCATTTTACAATCAGGGGTGCTTTATTTCCCAACCAATCTACCCATCCTTTCTTCTGTGTAGTTACCCTCCATAAAGGAGCTCAGGAAACTACTGAAAATCCGGGCACTGCGCTGCCATGCTATATATTGCGAAAATGTTTTTTCTTATCAATCGATCGAAGATCGATTGATAAGAAAAACAATTGGAAGCAAAGATCGATTGATAAGAAAAACAATTGGAAGCAAAGATCGATTGATAAGTAAAACAGTCGGAATCAAAATTCAAGTTCCTTATCAATCGATCAAACAGTCGGAATCAAAATTCAAGTTCCTTATCAATCGATCTTTGATCGATTGATAAGGAAACCTCGGCTCGTAAAAATACAGCCGCTCGGCCTATTGGGGCATTTCGTCAAACAGGTTATGTGCAAAACATAAAACAACCTATCAATCACAAATATAAGTGCAATCAACGCGCCTCACAAGTCACAACTGATGCAGCAATGAGACTGTAATCTTAAGAGCTTCAAAGTTATATTTACATTATGACAAAATTCATAGCACTTGAGGGAAAAATTCCTATTTGAAATTTACCATCTCCTTGTGTAACTGGAGTAATCCCTGTAAGACAGTTTATGATAGTAGTTTTTCCAGCTCCATTAGGCCCTAAAAGGCAAAACAACTGATCTTTGGCGAAATTCAGCCATATTCCCTGAAATTGCAAAACAAAGATGGTTTTAATCGAATTGTCTGAATAAAATGTTGTTCGATTTCAGGTGAAAGATGAAGACTGATGTACCTTGAGAGCATGATAAGGTGGATTTCTCTTGCAGTTACAGCACCCTCCCTTTCTTGACCTGCTCGCTCCCGTCGCTCGCTCGATCTCGCCGGAGAGGGAGTTACAGATCCGCCATGGCACCGATTGAACACAAAATCATCGAAATCGGAATTATGCTCAACAATCAAGAAGCGCCGATCTGAAGCCCTAGATCTGAGAAACGTCAAAAATCGAAGAAAATTTGCACCGAAGGCGCAAATTTTCCATGATTCTATTGAAGAAACGTTGAAATCCGCGGCTTTGGTGCGATTGGAGAGTTGATCGGGATTGAATCGCTATGATCGGCGAAGGGCAGCATAGAGAGAGCGCGGTGAGGGAGAGCGCGGAGGAGAGAGAAAGACCCGTAAAACAAAGGGAATGGGTTTATATTTAGGACATTTTATAAAATTGTCCCAAAACGCGGGCATTTCGCAAATTAAGCCCATTTTGGTGGCTATTTTGCAAATCCCCCTAATTTTTATCTAATTACGTTTTATCTATTTTTATTTAGATAAAGATATCACCATATTAAAAGTTAAAACATTCATTAGTAGTATTTATTAGTGATAAAATTGAATCAAATAATCTACGGATACCTTTTAATTGAAGCTCGGCAATCTGACTTGGGAAGCAAACCAAAGCCTCTCTCAAAAAGAAACCCCCTTTGGTTTCTCAACTCCACGCCGAACAATCAAATCCCTAACTTCCACTCCCAATCTCTTCAATCCAAATTCCCAAACCTATCTCGTCCGCCATAGCCAAAAGCTTCCACCTTTCACTCCAATTCCCCCCCTGCGAAGATGATGATCAGACTCCGAAGCCGCGACGGGCTCGAAAGAGTCTCAATCGACAACCCTAACATCACGATCGCCCACCTCAAATCCTTAATCGAATCCCAGCTCGGCGTTCCGGTCACCAGCCAGACTCTCTCTACCAACCAAAACCTCCTGCTCGCCAAAACCCCGCCGGAGATCGCGCAATTCACCGACATGTCCAATCCGAACACGCCGATCGCATCCATCGGCATCGCGCACGGCTCTATCGTCTACCTCTCCTACGCCGGCAGCCGCGAGGTCGCCGGGCCCCGCCCCGTTATCTCCCCCGCTGGCTCCTTCGGCCGTAAGATGACCATGGACGACCTAATCGCCCGCCAGATGCGCGTCACCCGCCAGGAGAACCCGCATTGCTCGCAGGTCTCCTTCGACCGCGACGCCGCCAATGTGTTCCAGCACTACGTGAACGAGGCGCTCGCCTTCGCCGTCAAGCGCGGCGGGTTCATGTACGGCACGGTCGGTGAGGATGGACGTGTTGAGGTGGACTTCATCTACGAGCCGCCCCAGGCTGGGACGGAGGAGAAGCTGATTCTGTTGAGGGATGCTTCGGAGGAGAAGATTGTGGATGCGATCGCCTCCGGCTTGGGGATGAGGAAGGTAGGGTTTATCTTTTCGCAGGCAGTGGGTAGGGAGAACAAGGGGGAGTATACTATGTCAGCGAATGAGGTGGCACAGGCGGCGGAGTTGCACGCCGAAGGGGACTTGAAAGAGTGGGTGACAGCGTTGGTGAAGCTGGAGGTGAACGAAGATGGAGGAGCTGATGTGCACTTTGAGGCGTTTCAGATGAGTGATATGTGTGTGAGGTTGTTTAAGGAGGAGTGGTTTGATTTGGAGGAGAAGGAAGGGCAGGAGGTGGATCCCAAGGTGTCGAGGATGAAGAAGGAGGTGGTAGTTGGCGGTAAGGATGTCAAGGAGGTCGACAATGACTTCTTCTTGGTTGTTGTTAAGATTTTCGATCACCAGGTTAGCTTGCTATTTCATTGCTTTTTGGTTAAGATGTGTTTTGATCTTGATTTCAGTATATGGCTTTTTATGGTATATGATCTCTGCTGTTTGAAGTTGATTAATTTGATATAGAACTTGACCAGAGGAGTGATTACATGGGAAAATATATTGGAATTGGGGTAATTTGGTGCCTGCAAAGTAAATCATCCATCATGAACTTATTAATCAAACTAATTGGGGCTAGAACAAGTGATACAGTATTACCTTTTTTTTTCAGAAGTATTTTTAAATTTAGTACCTAATGATATACTCCATCTGTTCAACAATGCAACTTATTCACAACCAAAGAGAGTAGAATTGAATAAAGGATTTGTATTTTTGGACAGCGGGAATATTTCAATGCACACGTTAATGTGAAGTGTCTGTGCTTATTGATTTGAATGGATCCCACTTGTGCACATTGAGATGCGGAGTTAAATTTGGGGTCTTTGAGCTTCTGATTTAGTTGAGCAAATAAACTATGGAATTGAGTAGATCTTTGCTGGTGTTACATGTATTGGGCAATGGCATAACTTCTGCATCTGCAAGTTGCCACTTTCTTGGTGAATTAATATCTTCTGTATTTGTTATGGGTTAAGGAATGAGTGGCCAATATTGTAGTAAGGAACATGATCAAGATGCATATCGGCAAAAGAATACATAATTCATAGCCTAGAGGTGGTATGTTGTTATCAAGAATAGCCTCTTGTTAAGTACGGAGTATTATGTATTAATGCTTCTGGCCCTACAGAGTAGGGATCTTCCAGGAATAGTATGGTAGAGAGTGGTTTAAAATTTTAATGGTGGAATAGATGATGGCCAGTAGATAGACACTATTGTATGAGGTTGGCTGCATATAAATCAAACTCCGGTCTTGTCCTTCTGGTATGTTGTTATCAAGAATTATACGAGTGGATGTCATAAGTGATTGCAGCTACTGCTATATTTTGATTGAGTGCAAGGGTGACGGTCTTAGTGTTGAAATAGGGTTGTTCAGATTGGCAAATGGAGACCTTCTTTGCCCAACAATTTTTTTTTGTGTGTGTTCAGGAACTAGGATCTGCTTCACTGCTTGCCTTTACAAGTTTACATGTTGTAATTTCTAAGTTTTCGGGTTGCTTGCAGTGCATCTACTAACTCTCCCTCCATTATTAATTGCAGGGTCCACTCTCAACCTCATTTCCTGTCAAGAACAGGAACATTCCAGTGACAATGAAGGCACTAAAGAGCCATCTGGACCGAGCCAAGTCTCTCCCTTTCGTAAAGCGGATTTCAGATTTCCACCTTCTGCTCACCTTGGCCAGGTTTCTAGACCTCAATGCTGATGTGCCTGCCTTGACTGAATGTGTGAGGACAGAGATGGCTGTTCCAGAAGGCTACCAGCTCCTGATCGAGTCCATGGCCAATGCTTCTTAAAACCCCCCGCTACTCACACATTTGCCTCAAAAGAGTCTGTTTACCATGAGCAATGACGGGTTGTGCTTGAGCAGTCGAGCATCTTCGTTCTTTTGACTTGCTGATACCGCCAACTATCTTTTCTGGCATCTGCGACACATGGAAGATATGAGAACATGAACTAATCAATCACCTTGCTGTGGGAATCATTGTATTTATACTCTTTTGAACTGATCAGGATATGAAGTAAAAAGCATGGTGAAAGAAGTGGCTGTGGATTCGTTCCTTCATTAGTTAAAAAGACGTTGATTAAGGTTGTGTATGTTCTTGGTAAGTTAAAAAAACACGTCGAAGGAATCTTATTTCACCATATTTCCTGAATCCCCTATTTCAAATTTCTTTACCCAAGTGATTGTTTGATTGCATTACTATTTTATCTTGGTTTTTCACAAATTGTAATGTGATTAATGTATAAGTTAAGAGACCCTAAAAATATAGGCCAGTTCACAAAGGCGGGGACCAAAGATACAGCTGACCCATTTTAAAAAAACAAGTGTTAGTTAATAATCAACTTGATGATTGTTTAGCACTGTATGACTTCAAATTTGAATAGTTAATTGATTCCACCAATTTGGACTTCTTTTGGTAGTTGATTTGGCTCAATTTCACTTGAATCTTTTCCGGTTTTCATGTTTCATCAAATTGCTACATAAACTCGATCGTCGACCTCTAAAAATCGAAAAGTTCATCCCTTGAACAGAAAAGGAGAAAGTGATTCCATGAAAAGGTATGTAAGAAAACTGTGAAAAAGGAAAAGGTAAGATATATTGCAAGAGAAGAGATTACATTCCATCAATTGACAATTGCAGATGAATATGATTACAAGCAAAGTATATATAAGTATGTATGTACATTTGTGAATATGGAAAGAAAACAATCTCAATGAAGCATAAAAAGCTAAACCAAACAAATTAACCAACTCTGAAGCAATTAAGATGCCAAACAAGCTTCCCAGAAAAGCCTATTTTTCTCCATCTCACTCAACTCTTTGCTGGTTGAATGCACATTACACTTCCTTGAGCTGTAGCTGTTTGCTGTTGATGCAACTTCTGACACCATCCCCTCTTCGTCTTCTTCTTCCTCTTCATCTTCGAATGCGCTACTCTTTCTATGATGATGATGAGCAATGCCGCCATCTTCATCATCATCATCATCAGAAGGGGTTTCATCCTGATCAACACCTCTAGATTGAAAAGAAGCATGAAAGCCCTCATCACAGACGCAAGATTCAGCATCATCCTCATCATCACCGCCATCATCTGACAGAAATGAGGGGTTATTCCATTGATCATCAGCTGCAGCACCCCCAAGATCAGCCAATTCGGAATCACCCGCCGCCTCGAACCTCAGGAACCTTGACAAATCCACAACCTTTTTGTCACTCATCCCCCAATTTCTGATCGTAACAACACTAATAGCAAGAAACAGACAGCAGCACTCTCTCAGCTCATCAACACATATATATACGCATGTACTCCTCAACTGGATGAGAATAAACCGTGTGACAGAGATTGATCGAGGTGATGTAATGAATGAGGCTGGATCAAATCCAGTTGTACACTTGTTGCTGTTGGCCACAAAAGGGGTAAATCCAATTGCTTTTATACGGACAGATAAATATGAAGGGGGGGAGAGGAGGAGGAAGCAGGAGGGGGAGGAACCCAATCAACCCATGTGCTGTAAGGAAGGGGGAAACGCAGTGGCCTTCTAGAAAAGGAGTTGCAAGACGGTAGGTGGGTCCCACCCTCTCTTCTAGAAGCAAAACTGTACCTTTTTCCTTTTTCTTGTTTTTTTGGGTTTGATAGAAAAGAAAAAGAAAAAACAATAAAGGGTTTTGACGAAATGTCAACTATCCACCTACACCTAGACTTGGTATTAATGGCACTAATTCACATTTTTACGCTACTACCGTCTCCGGCTATCATCTTCTTACCACGAGCTGCACAGTAGTTAAGTTTAGATGAATTCGGCTCCAGAAATGGTAAATATTTTAACAAAAATATGAATAATTAGAAAAAAATGAGTAAAAAATGGATAATGGATAAGAGGGTCATAAAACGAATTGAGTGTAGCTAGATAGATGAAATTTTTTTTCACTCCATTTGACCCGCCCGGTCTTTGTGCCACCACTTATTTATGATATAATATATATAGTATTTGTTTATTTAATTATAATTTATGAATAGGGGAAAAATATTTTGTAACCCTAATTCATAATGGTACAATGCAATGTGATATCGAGTGAAATAATATTTATAATTTAGCGGTCTTTGAGTCCGTCGGTTTGTAATGTTTAACATATATTTATATATCTTCCGTTGGAAATTGGGATATGAGGGATTAAAATTCTAAATAATAGAAAGTGGGATATTGTGATATAAATACCTATAGGTTGTGAAGTGCAAATTATTAGGATACTAAGGGCATATTGTGTACCCTAGAAAACTAGGGGTTATTTTATGTAAATAAGGAGACTTCACGTTTATAAATATTGAACTCCTCTCCCAACTCCACACTTGATTATGTTACGTTGTACATTCATCTTTTCCAGTAATAATAGCTCCTATGGAGATTGCTCATGGTATCAGAGCCAAAGGAAAATTCCGCGCATGTTGAGTTTTTTGTCTCATGTTTTCTCTAAGTTGTGTTTCATGTTTTCTGCTTACATCTTCGTTTTTGTTTTCTGTTCTTTGGCGTTTACATGGATTCCGTAGAGTTTGGATCTTTGAATCACTCTAATGAAGGGCAAGTCAGCTCGAATGTTCCCCTGGCCTTGTCGAATTCAGACAATCCGGGGTCTCAACTTATTCCTGTAAAGTTTGGTGGTAACAATTTTATGGGTGGAGTCTAGGAGTTCGGCTTGTGCTTCGTGCTAAGAACAAATTAGGGTTCATTGACGGTAGTTGTTCCAAGAACTCCGTCGAACCTGCGAATCTGCAAAAGTGGGTTCGTGCGGACTATATGGTCTAGTGATGGTTGTTGAATTCAATGGAGAGTTTGATTTCTTCAAGTTTCTTGTATGTTGAATCTACGAAGCAGCTATGAGATGAGTTGGCCGAGAGATATGGACAAACAAATAATCCATTGATCTTTCAGTTGAAGTGTGAGTTGTGTTCCATTACAAAGGGTAACAGTTCTGTTGTTGGTTACTTTAATAAGATTAAGACTATTTGGGACGAGCTGCATGATGCATTTACAATCAAAGATGGTTCATCAAAGGAAATATATATATTCTGGATTTGTTGAAGGATACTAATATGCTTGACTGTAAGTCTGCAGTAGCTCCCCTTCCCAAAGGTATCAAATTATTCATAGATGAAGGAGATCCTTAGGAAGATCCGGAAAACTACAGACGACTAGTTGGGAGGTTATTGTTCCTACATCTTACAAGGCTTGATCTTTCTTATGCAGTGCATCATTTATCTCAATTTATAAGTGCTCCTAAAACTCCTCATTCTCAAGCTATTAATCATAGGTATTGAGATATTTGAAAGGGATTGTTGGTGCTGACTTATTTTATTCTGCTTCATCTGCACTTCACTTGTCTGGTTTTAGTGATGTAGATTGGGCATCCCATGCTTTCACTGGAAGATCACTTTCATGATATTGTGTGCTCTTGGGTAATTCACTAATTTGATGGAGGACAAAAAAGCAATCAACTGTTTCAAAGTCGTCATCAGCTGAATCAGAATATCGAGTTTTGTCCTATGCATCCAGTGAGCTAGTTTGGTTGGAAGTTAAGGGTTGTTCCATGACTTGAGAATTGTAGTTCCTCTACCAATTTCATTAAATTGCGACAATAAGGCGGCTCAACACCTCATATCCAACCCCGTGTTCCAAGAAAGGACAAGCATATATCTACGAATAGATTTCCATTTTGTCCATGAGAAACAACAAGAAGGTTTTCTATCTTCTTACACATCATGTCCCTACAAGGCTCCAACTAACCGGCATCATGACTAAACCCCTAGGAGAGACACAACACAAGTTTCTGGCTTCCAAGTTAGGTGTGGTGTACGTTTCAATCCTTGGACCCAACTTTTTTTTTTTTTGGGGGGGGGGGGTTATATTAGGGTGTGCTATAAGAAACTAGGGGTTATATGTAAATAAGAAGATTTCAGGTTTATAAATGTTGAACTCCTCTCCCAGCTCCACACTTGATTCCATTGTGACAAACTCACTCTGTACATTCATCTTATTCGGTAATAATAGCTCCTATGAAGATTGTTCACATATCATCAATGAAAATACAATTTTCCTTTTCTCCTCCTACCTTCTTCTTTCCTGACCCCTCTCTTTGAACTCTCTTTCTCCTTTTCTTCCTACCTCAATCTTCCATATATATAAGCTTAGCTTCCACTTATATATACGACCTTCAAGTCTTAACATCTTCTAGGTACATGCAATTTTGATTTTATAATTATGTTGTAAGACATAGTACTCCATCCGTTCGGCAAAACTTGTCATTTTAGCTTCTTTCACAAGTTTTAAGGCAATTAACAATTGTACTAATTTATCCTCAATTATTACCCTCCTTTTTTACCTTATCGAAAACTACAACTAACAAACCATCAATCATATCAAGGGCATTTCTGTAAAGTGAAGGGCAAAATACCTACAATGACAAGTTTTTTTGAACAAAAATAACACCCTAAAATGACAAGTTTTGCCGAACGGAGGGAGTATTATTTTAACACTTGTCATTTTATGAAATTTTTTCTATATATATATATATATATATATATATATATATATATATATATATATATATATATATATATATATATATATAGTTGTACGTTGTATGACCGTTTATATATATCTTTCGCCAAAAATATATACCCAAAATTAAATGGGTGAAAAATCATCCATATTTTACCCATCTCACCCAATCGATCGCTCATCAAATAGTAGGTAAAAGTGATATAGGTGATTGTTAAGATGTCTTGAATCTAACTGGTTTAGATTGAAGCTTTGTTGATAGACATAGACCTAATTTAGATAGAATTAAGTTTATCTATTTGTGCCTTATTGATAGATTTATCTAGTAGGATAAGATTTATTTTAGGCTATATAATATCATATAGGCAAAACCCTAGAAGTATTCAACTCAATCCAACACAATTAAGTTGAGTCCTGACTGAGTGTCCGGTAACCGCCGGGGGTTCGGGGGCAGGGCTCCCGACCAGTGAAGGGTGCAAAGGGGCTAGTGGTGGTTCAGTAACGGTATTCTATGTTTCCAGGTTCATAGGTTTATCGTTTATCAGTCAGTGTGGGTGACACATCTTGTAATCATCGTCTGATTTTGGAAAACTCCTTAATGAAATCACTCAGCGTGGATGTAGCCAATTTGGTTAACCACGATAAATTGTGTGTGTCGATCTTTGTATGTTTGAATATCTGTTCTTTTGTCACAACAGTGATTAAAGTGAAATGAATGTACCAACCACAAGTCGTGGTTACCGCACATATGGTAACCACGAGTGATTACCATCGTACATTACCATGGTTACCAAGCTGTAATTTTGTTTGTATTCTTTTGAAACCCCTTGGCTACCTTCCAGTGGTCATCAAAGTTATCGAACGAAAAAATATGGTTACCAAAAATAATATGGTTACCGTTTGCTAAAAGTTCAAATAAATCAAGTTCACAACCTAAAGTACAAACCAATTCAAACCAATCAAGTTCAAAGTTTTGAAGAAACAAATCAAGTTCAATTGTTCAAACATTCAAAATGTTTCTGCAATTTAAAAAAAAACAAACTTCAAAGTCTTCAAACATTCAAAATGGTCCTACTGTTTCTATTAGAAAAAGTAGAAAGGACCAATTTAGGTTAAAATCAAAACACAAAATCTAAATTTAAAACTTAAAATTAAAAACTTACAACTCAAAGTTAATAACAATAAAACATTAAATACATAAAAATTAATATATATATATACTCGGTAACCATGGTATTTAGAATTCATTACCATTACCTTATCACCTTCACGTGGTTACCACAAGTGTGGTTATCAATATAGTCGATTTATGGTTGGTACGTGATTTGATATGGTAATTTCTGTACCATTTGCCATCCCTAATACCATCTAGCTCGCCATACCATCTCTTTTGATGAACAAGCAGTTACATTACATATAATTCATCAATACTTTCATTTACCTTAAATTGAACTTATCAAAACCATTAACCTCTAATTAATCAATTAATTAATTGAGGGCTAGTTGGATTAGGCAATGTGCATTTGAAATGGCCAAGTTTTGCAGATATAATTAAACTTTCACGTGTCACGCTAATCCAATCACAACTCTTAGTGGAAAAGTTGGTGACATATTTTATTTTATTTTTTTTAAAAAAAGGCTTTACATTCACTCCTTTTAATTTTCACAAGAGTTGTTTGAATTTGATTAAAGTGGTCGGATTTGTTAATTATGTTACCACGGAAAGGGTACGGTGGTTTGATTTTTTGGTCAATAAGTTTCTTCTGCAATTAGTGTTAGTGTGTTAGATGCGTGTGGTACTTATTCAACCAATTATCTATCCATCCGATGACGCTTTCAATGTCAAGGAACGTAACATTCAAAGACATACTATATGCCAAACACTCCCTTAATTAGTTTTAAAATATATATTTTTCATTAATTTCTATTTTATATACAGGTATATATACATCAAATTATATCTAATCTTGTCATTTTGGGACTCACTGAGAAGATGACACGGTATAGGGTGCATTGGAAGAGTGTGATTCGAGTACACGAGGGGTAACCGTGATAGGCATATTATTCATCGGCCTTACCTAACCTACAAACCTTACTATCGCTTACTACTTTCACTTTCACTTTTATTTTTCATTTGCATTGTATTCTATTCTAGCAATTTTACTTTATTATTCTGTTATTTTGTTACCCATTGGTCGTTTCTCGGGTCACTCGAAAACATCCTCTCAACCTAAGGGTTTTGTTATGAAAATTATGTATATATGTAAAATTTAGCATATCCAACGTAACCTACTTAGATTTAAATTTCTAGTTCCGTGTATGAGGGTGGTATTCGGAAAAGAATAAACTAATAGAACAAGTTGTAATCTAATGCTGAATTTCATAAATTCAGGAAAAAATATTATTTGAAATATTAGATTGATGTGAAATTCAACATGAGCAAGCCAAAATGATATTTGGATTAATTGAGTCTTTGGGTTATATAGTCAACATAGTGGCACATTAGCCGGTTTAGTATCAAAGTCAAGTATATTAAAATGCTACAAACGGAAAAAAAAAAAAAAAAAAGTGTTTGAAACTGTCAATATTTGCAACTGCCAACAGTATTGTTAATCCAAAATGGGCCCAAAATCCTTTGATCGGCCTGCTTTTCCTTTTGGGCTTTTTTTTTTGAGAGAATTTTTTAGACGGGTACAAATCCTATGTTCCTGGATTTGTTCTCTAACCCTATTCAGAGTTTGTGCCTTTGGGGGGACGGGGACGGGGACGGGGACGGGGGGCAGAGGATTTCACTCCACTGTAGACGACTATGTATGTTAGAGGAAGGTAGTTGAAACTTGAAACTGATGGATTATTTGTGTTAAATATATACGGAGTATATTAATAAGCTAGTATGATATTTGAGAAATTTAGTTGTTAGGGTAATCGATGGAAACTTGTGAATAAAAAATCAAAAGCTCCGAAAAGCTTGGCTCCGTTTGGCAATGCATGCAGCTTTTCAGAGTTTTTGATTTTAATATTTTATAGTTTTAAACGAGTTAAATGTAAATTTTTGTTTAATTAGCTTTTGAAATTGGATTTTTAACAGCTACTTATCCCAAGTTTTTTCACAAATATATTCACTTTCTCCTATATAGTCAGCTAGTACTCTATCAGCTGGGTTACCAAACACCTTACTAGTTTATGAACACTCTAATTTAACATATATTTTAACACACTTAATCTGTCAGTTTCAGCTACCATACCAGCTTTAGCTATCCCATAGGCTACGTGTTACCAAACAGACCTTGGGTGAGTAACGTTTGAAAGATTTTGATTTCAAAAGCTAATTAAACTAAAATCTTATATTTATTTTATTTAAACAATATAATATCAACACCAAACGCTTCGAAAAACTACTTATTATGCCAAACAGAATCCAGGACGCAAGAGAGCTAAATTTGTTCATGGTCTACCAACAAACCATACTTGAAAAACATGAATTTGTTCATTACTAGGCTAAGAAGAATCAATAGCCCGGTAAAATCGAATTTTTTCCTAATTAAAAAAAAAAAAGCCTGGTAAAATGGGTATCCAACATATCTTGCTCTTAAAATGGATATCCAACATGTCCTTCAACTACATATTGACAAAATCACATCGAAGGCGACTATAGTATAATCATTGACCACTTAAACAGAAAAACTAAATGTCTTTGGGAAATTGAACTAATTTTATCTGATATACAACTCCTATCGACTTTGAAAGAAGTCTCTTTCTTTCATGTGCCCCGTTTGGGTAATAGAGTGACTGATAAGGTTGCACATCTTTGCCACTCGGCCCGGGGAATCGATATTCACAACGGTTCAGTTCTTCTAGACCTCATCCGTAAGGATGCTGCCGGGTAGAGCCTCCTTGTCTGAATCCTTTCCTAATCAAAAAAATAATAATAATATCCCGGTAAAATATTGAGAATTAAGAATTTGAAACATATTCAATTCCAAATAACATATTCGACTCTAAACATAAGTTGCAATAGAAATTTACGAGTATACTTTGACAGTTCGTGGTGAAGTGCTCTATCACATATTTGATGTTATAGGCTTCTCTTCAAGAGGGGGTATAACTTATATGATGGTCTAAAATAGAATAATTCAACAAAACTTGGTAAAAGAAGTGCTAATTTTCCCCATTAAATCCGCACATTAGCCTTGAACAAAATAAAATTAAACGATTTCCACATAAAATTTCCGAAGACCCTCACAAAAAAAAAAAAGGATTTTTTTTCCTACTATGGAGTATCATGAAAAATTAATTAGGTCAATTAAATCAAAGTTGACATTTTATATTTATTCCAAAGATTTAGACATGTGTTAAGTGTTAAAAAAATGTTAAAAATAAGATAAAAAAAACAATAAATCTGAATTACAATATGAAAATTAAACTGATAATGATTAAAATGTGTAAAAAATATAAAATAAAAATTAATTTAGATATAAATAATTCATTGAGTTGAAATACACTTGTATCTTGAAGATCTAAAACAAAGTCATCTGGAGAGAGTCTAGCTAGGTTGCAATGACACACCCAAAGGTGACCTCCTTTTGCATTTGTGTGAAGGTGTGAGAAGTTGGGACTAAATAATGTTTGGCGTGATAGATGCAGAACCAAATACTCCATTCGTCTCGCAATAATTGTTGTTTTAGAGTAGTAAATTTGTATCAAAAAACTTGTTGTTTTAACTATAGTTATAATCTCTATAGGTAATGGTTTCTCTTTTTATAGGTAATAATTAGAGGAAATGGTAGTAAATACCACAATTTCTAAAATCGTTGCAAAAATGCCACCATTTTGGGAAAATTTGCAAGAATGTCATTTTTTCCCAAAATTTGCAAAAATGTCAAGGTAACCCCCCCCCAAAAAAAAACCCGGCTATCCTATGTTATTATGGCCAAAAAAAAAAAATTAAATTACAGTCATCATTGCCTAGTGAATAGAGAGAGAGGGCGGGAAGGAGAAATAGGGGGAGGGTTAGTAAATGTCAAACCAATCACATATCTCTCTCCCATTTCAAAACACACCGATAGCAAAGAGAGAGAGAGAGAGAGAGAGGGCTTCTTCATCTTCATCGGCAGTTGCAGCGACGCATAGAAAGAGAGAGAGAGAGAGAGAGAGAGAGAGAGAGAGAGAGAGAGAGAGAGGGCGGTTTCTTCTTCGGCAGTTGCAGAGAAGGCGCTTCGAGAGAGGAACAACAAAGGAGAGAGAGCGGGCAGTTCCACCGTCGCCAGAAAGTACACACCAGACACGACAGATATCAGGTACGCCCTTTTACTCTTCTCCCTTTGGTGGTACTGTGCGCGGGTGTGGGTCGGGGAAGCAATGGGTGAAGGGGTTAGGGCAATGGTGGCCTGAATGGTGGATCGGGGTGGTGGTTTTCGTGTTTGGAGAATGGTGGGTGGTGGCGGCATGGGTGGTTTTCGGGTATGGAAAGGGAAAATCGGTGGTTAGGGTTTCCAATTGGGTGACAATGGTTTTCGGAATGGGTTAGGGTAACGGTCGGGGAAATATGGATAGGGGAAATTGGTGGTTTGAGGTTCGAATTGGGTGATAGGGGTTTGACATTGGGTGACAGGGGTTTCCAATTTGGAGAGAAGGGTTTCTAAATTTGTTGTGGTAGGCGGAATAGGGGAATTGACGAGGTGTGGAATTGGGATATGTGGATGTCGTAGGTGGCCTATTGAAGGAGGTTTGAGGTATTGGTTATAGGCTTCCGATTCATAATGGGTGACATGGGTTTCACCCTGAGTGACAAGGGTATAGTGACATGGGTTAGTCTGTTAGGTGACAGAGGGAGATGAATATAATTTGTAAACTGACTTTGTTCGTCTGATGGCAATTGCAAGAAAGAAATGGTGAGGACGAAGAATGTGAGCTCGAAGAACAAAGAGCCTGAATACGTAGTCCCCGAAGCTAGGCACTTCCGGGCCCGGGTGAACCAGGGCTCAAGACTGTCGATGCTGAACAACATCGATGATTATGTTGACGCTAGCGACTGGCAGAAGCTGCTTGACTCCCAGCTGAGTGGGGTTGTGCAGCTGGCGCACCGCGTGAAATTTTCTTCACAAATGGTGCATTATGCACTCCAGCGCCAGCTTGCGAGCGATAAGGAGTGGGAGACCTGGTACCGGATTAAGGGGAAGCTCCGGAGGTTCTCCCTCAAGGAGTTTGCCTTAGTAACCGGGCTGCGGTGCAGTCAACCAACAGCTAGTGACATGGAGGACGACGAGAAAGCTATCAAGGAGTTTTTTGGAAACGAGAAGATGACGGTCGGTGACCTGGAGACCGAGCTGAAGAACTCAATGTTGGTGGTGCGGAGCCCGCGAAGACGATTTAAGCTAGTGCTTCTGTACATTGTGGAAGGCGTTTTGTTAGGGGAGGAGCAGAGGAAGGGGCTGCGGAGCTGGATCGTCCGGTTGGTGGAGAATGTCGATCGGTTTTTGGCATTCCCATGGGGGAGGGTCATCTATGCTGCAACACACGTCTCGCTGAACGGCGCCGTAAAGTGCCGGGAGGCTGAGTTGAAGGCAGAAGATCGAAAGAAGCGCAATGGTTATGGCCTGATGGGTTATCCGTTATCCTTTCAGGTAACCTTCTCGACGACACCCATGATCATTTTATAATTCATATGCTGAAAATGTATTAATTTGAGTGGGGATGCGGTGCAGATTTGGTTGTTGGAATCCATGCCAAAATGGGGGGTCCGGTTTGCGTCGAAGGTGTCGACGACGGCATTCCCTCGTTGCATGAGATGGACCCTCAAGGACGAGAACCTAGCTTATGCTGATATAGCCAACCGCACCGAAGCTGAGGGAGAGGAGGCCATAGAGATTGATGATAACCCAATACTCATACCAGAGGAGGCTGAGCTGGAGCTGATGGATGGCTGTGTCTACGATGATGAGAAGTCCGACCCCCTCTTCGACGACCTAGTTGCACCCTTCCTGACACATTTCGAAGCCCCTGGTGGGAGGTCCCCAAAGACGGGAAGAGGAGGCAATGAGAATGATGGCTGAGTGGGGGACGTGGCCAAGACTTTGGAACAAGTTATGGACAAGCTTGAGACAATGTCAACAGGGACGGAGAAGATGGATGAAAAGGTACGCAATTAATTCCCAATTATTCGTTTTGTGGAGACGTGAAATTGGACAAGTGACACGTAGTGTAGATAATGAACGAATCTGGTATGAAATTGAGGGGGGTCTAGTCTGATATGTGTTTGTTTAGAACTGAATTAGGTGACCTTAGTCTGATATGAAGTGTGAATTTGCAATTGTTGGGTGTTCATTACTCATGGTGATATGAAGTGTGAATTGTGTTGAATTTTGTCACCTTATGTTGATATGAAGTACAAATTTTTTCACCTGCAGTTGAAATTATTGGAGGTGGCCGTGACTGAGCTGCGGGATGGTCAATGTAAGGGGACGGCCTGGCAAGAAGCAACCGATAAAGAACAAGCTGGTGATGAGAAAAAACGGGATGAGTTTGTAAGTTTGTTTTTGCGTGACATGCGTTTCGATGTTTAGTCCTGCTTGAAATCGGGGATTCAATATCAAATGTTAATATGTTTTTTACAGGTCGAACTTGATGACTTGATAAAGTCAATTGCGGCTGAAGGCGGTGAGGGTGGACAAGGTGGTAAGGTAAGTTGTTGGTAAACATCATAAGATTTGTTATGTTAAGCGACACTGGAAGAATCTGACAGGAAGAATGTAGCTGTGTGACATGATTTGGTATGTTAAGTGACACTGGAAAGTTTGAGGCCTAATTGAATGTTGATTTCATTTGCAGTTAGGAGCAGATGTTGAGAAGGGAACTGAAGTGGATGATGGCGGGGATAAGCACACAGAAGTTGAAACTGTGAAGGCAAGGGATGAGATATCAGGAGAGAGCAAGCTAGTTGGTGATGATGTCGGGGACAAGCATGATGAAGCTGAATCTGTCAAGGCAGGGGATGGGGGGATGGAAAGACCAAGGAGGTCAGGTTTATTTATGAAAAAAAGGTGACAAGGAAAATTATATCTGTGACATGAAAGTTTATGGCAACTGACACGAAATTTTTTCAGACCAAGGCAGGGGACAAGCAATCTGATGTCGGGGATAAGGTAGCTGAATGTGAATCCCTCAAGGCAGGGGATGGGACGGCAAGAGAGAGCAAGGATGTAAGTTTTTTCTATCAGTTATTGGTGACAGGGACAATGTAGTTGCACGACATGAGTATATCTGTTATGTGACAAGGGATAGTGTCAATCTTAGCTGAAGTTTGATATGTTTATAGTTGGGAGAGGTTGGTTTAAAGGGGTCTGGTCCTGATGAAGGGGGAAAGAAAATTGAAGGTGATGAGAGGGCGAAGCCCCGGGTAGCGCAGGTGTATGCATCTAAGGGGGCGAAGAAGATGAGGAAGGGTGTTGGAGAGGAGCTGGCTCCCCCGGCCAAGAAACCGCGAGCCCAGAAGGTAGCCAGTGTTCCCGCTGATGCTGTTGAGCTAGGAATGGTGTCAGCGACGGACAACGACGCCATGACAAGATGGGTGGCAAGGTACGTAGCTTATGTGTCTTACTCTCGAATAGACGACGAAGGTAGATAGTTGAACGTCCACAATACCTGACAGAAACTTACCGTGCAGTGGGGACGTGGAGGTGCGCACGTCACCTTGCGGTGTGGATGTGACGAAGGAGTTACTCAACCGCCTGAAGAAACCCCAAGATTGGTTTGGAACAGTGGTATGAACACTTGTCACCTATCAAATTTCCCGTGTCAGGATTTTGGATTGTAATTGCGATTCACTTCATGCGGGAGATGGAGGAGTGTTGCTACCTTCTGCGCAAAGCGGTCGCAGACAGAGCGGGTGACATTGGCAGTGGAGCCATCGTTGTGGATACGTGCTTGGTGGGAATTTATCTACCTCGGGAATGGAAGGAGTACAGCGCCAGCCCCGAAGCGTACGACCCTAGTGATGCATTGATGGCGTACTTAGATGGCCGGTCTCCGAAGCCGTTGGGGCGACCGTGGCCAGGTACGGACCTCATCCTCCTCCCCTTCAACGTCAGGAACAAACATTGGGTTGCCCTTGCAATCGATCTGAAGGAGTGGGAGGTCAGGGTGTATGACTGCGACGTCCACATCGTGACAGAACGCCAGCTCCAGCCCCTCTTAATGCCTGTGACAAGCCTCATCCCTGTCGTCATGCGGGCACACCCCGATCTGAAGGTCAAGTATGCGGATAAGGTCCCCACATCGTTTGCCATTCGCCGGGACAAGAGCCTTCCACAGAACAAGCAAAGGTAAGTTGGATGACATGGTTCAATTTCGTTTGATTGGATGTGGAATCGGTGTCCGCATTCTGACCGATTCTTCCCCATTGCAGCGGTGATTGTGGCCCGTACACCATTAGATTCATGCAGCTCCTGCTGGAGACCGCCCCGACCTTCGATCGATTGGACAACACGTACATTGAGGCATACCGCCAGATGCTAGCTGTTGGGGTATTCCATGGTCGACTCGGATGCTAGACTTTGGAGTAGAACACTTGCTTCCAATCATAACACCCTCATGTAATAGTTGAAGTAAAACATTTGGATATTTTGCGAAACTTGCTAGTTGTCGAATGTGAACATTTGTATATTTTAGTAGGTATGCGGACATGTTAAACTTGGCAGTGTAGGTACATGTATCTATCCAATTTGGTAACAAGGTATATGCTGTTAGATGACACGAGGATTAAAAGGGGTGACATGGGTCATTTAGACTATACGTAGGAATATGAGACAGTGAATAGTGACACGAAAAAACCTGTCAGGTGACACGTGCATGCAAAGACGGGACCCGATACTGGGACAAAAGAACAAAACGACAATAGAAAAGGAATCTATCAGGGTGGCAGTTGGTTGCACAGTTCATTTCACCTACTTACAAACAAAAAAAAATACTGTGTCTCTCAAAAATAAAAGGTAAAGAAAAGAAAAGTAAAAGTAACTTGCATTCATTGCAGTTGGGGAATAAAACCACCACCTACACAAGGGAAGGAGAGAGAGAGAGAGAGACCGAATATTAATAGAGGGCAACAAGGGAGGCGGTTGTGAAGTGAAGGGGAAGAGGAGAGCCCGTACCGGAGAGGGAGGAAGACGCCGGAGAAGGGAGGAAGACGCCGGAGAAGCCCGTACCGGAGAGGAAGGCGCAGGAAAACAGGTACAACTCAATTGGTTATTGAAATCCGTCCTCACCCATCTCTACTACTCTGAATCTTCACTTAATTTGCAATCTTCCCCACTTCATTTGCATTCTTCCATTGTTTCGTACCAGAGAGGGAGGAAGTCGCCGGAGAAGGGAGCAAGACGCCGAAGAAGCCCGTACCGGAGAGAAAGGCGCAGGAATACAGGTACAACTCAATTGATTATTGAAATCCGTCCTCACCCATCTCTACTACTCTGAATCTTCACTTAATTTGCAATCTTCCCCACTTCATTTGCATTCTTTCATTGTTTTGTTCAAAGGCATGCAAATTGGGAATGGAGAAAAATCGGAAATTGGGGAATTGGGTTAACGGTCATGTGGGGAATTGGGGATACGGGGAAATACAGATCTGGGGTAAAAGGGGTATGGGGATCTAAGGAATTGATAGAGAAGAGCGAGGGAGGTTGAAGATGAGCGTGGGAGGGTTGCGGGTCCTTTAACCCAGATTGTGAGGGTGGAGAATACCCCCTGTCATAAACGGGTACTGTAGGAGAATTGGGAGAAGCCAATTGACATTCATGACATGAGTTATTCTGTCGGGTGACAAGGGTTACCCCATTAGGTGACATGGGCCTTTTCTCGTGAAACACTCGCAGACAGATTTAATAAGTTGGGGGGTGACTTTGTGTGGATATTGATTTTGTTCATGTCCACCTAATTGCAGGAAGAACATGGTTCGGTCCCAGAATTTGAGGAGGAAGGGTGTCCGGCCACCGAAGAAGGTGGAGCCCCGACTCGCAGTGCCAGAGGAGAAGCATTTCCGAGGGCGGGTCAACCAGTGTTCCAAAGTGTCTCTGCTCGTCAACTTGGACGACTGGGTCGACCCCGTCGATTGGGAGAAGCTGCTGCGAAGCCAATTTGGGTATATTGTGCAAATGGCAAACCGGGTTCAATTCTCGTCGCAACTACTGCATTACGTGTTACAATGGTAGCTTGTGACAGAAAAGAAGTGGGAGACTTGGTACATGCTTCAAGACAAGCTCCAGCGATTATCTATCAAGGAGTTTACGCTCGTTACTCGGCTGCGGTGTGGTCGAGTTCGGGGGGAAGACACAGAGACGGAGGATGACAAGAAGACAAAAAAGGCTCTGAAGGACTTATTCGGAATGGACAACATGAAGGTGGGTGAGCTAGAGAACGCCTTCAAGAACTCCATCTTGAAGGAGCCGAGTGCGAGAAGGCGTTTTAAGATCGCTTTCCTCCTCATCGTCGAAGGAGTTCTGCTGGGGGGAGAACCCAGGAAAGCCATACGAGGGTGGATTGTGAAGCTTGTGGAGAACGTTGATCGATTTCTGGATTACCCCTGGGGCAGGATTGTGTACGAGGCCACCCACGAGTCCCTGTCGGGCGTCATAGAACGACGTGTCGCTGACTTGAAGCCGAAGGCGAACGACAAGGACGAACGATATGGATATGGGCTTATGGGTTTTCCGTATGCGTTCCAGGTTAGCTACTTGACTTAAGTTATGCTTGAACTATTACGTGCGATTGATGCACTCGAGTGACATGTGTGGTTGTTTTAGATTTGGCTGTACGAAGCAGTCTTGGGGATTGGGGAGGCATTTGCGAACCGGGTGTCGAAGACGGCGTTGCCTCACATGCTGAGGTGGACAGCCGATGACGACAATCTAATGTATGAGACGATCCAGTCCCGCATGGACCCTGAAAAATCGGATAGCATCAAGGTCGAAGACAACCCGATACTAGTACCGAAGGCCGGCGAGTATGAATTGATGCTCGGGTGTTTCTACCAGCATGAGGAGTCTGACCTCTACTTTGATGACATTGAGGCTGCGTTGGCATCGAGTTATTACGGTGAAGGCTCTAGCAAGTTCGGCCCGAGTTCGGAGCAACGAGATGGGACAAGGGAATCCTGGGAAGATAAGTTAGGGAAGTCAGTAGAACTAATCTTGGAGAGGCTGGGAACCATGGCAACATGGATGCGGAGCATGGATGACAAGGTACGTGTAACGTTTCTGCCATTTGTGACACGGGTATATTCTATATGTGACACGGGTATTTTTCAAAGGTGACATGGGTTACTTATCTCCCAATGCCGAATAACATTCGCGAACCACCCCTCATTTATGTACTTTGTGTATCAGATGAAGGTCTTGGAAGGTCTTGTGAATGGGATGTGAGATGGCCAGTCGAATGCAGGAGGTGAGCAGAAACCAATGGGCGATGTCCGTCGAGAGGATAACGACCAAAACATCGGCGGGACAGAGGGACCCACTAAGGTGGAAGACCAGCCACCAGAAGGACAAGAGGAGGTAAATTGGTTGTTACTTGACATGATATTTTCTGAATCCATGGTGAAGGGGTAATAAAATCAACATTTTTTAATAATTCAATATATTTTAGACAACTGACACGGTTGTTAGTGTGAAGAGACACGTTTTAATATGTTAAGTGACAAGGGAACAAATAAATTATCTGAATGACAGTTGAAATAACCATAACCAATTGCCAGATCTCAGAGGCTGTGAAAGACGAGATCGTTGGAGGAACTGGGACAGATGTCAGTGGAGAGAATGATGGGAAACATAGGGATGCTGAGGAGAACAACCTTCAGGCCGGTTCAACGGAGGTACCACCTACAGTGAACTACCAGGCAACGCCGGAAGGACAGGATGAGAAGGTAAATTGGTTGTTACTTCACATTGTCATTTGAATCTATAGTAGTACGTACGTGACAAGTGTATCAGTGTTTGCCGACACGGGTAAAGTTTTGGGTGACACGGGGGAAAAAAACATTTTTGCCCTGACCGTTGAAACTGTCTAAACATATTGGCAGATCCCAGAGGCCGCAAGAGCAGAGCCCGTTCGAGCCAGGAAGAGTAAGAGAGGTGTAGGAGGTGAAGGAGAAGTGAAGTCCCTGCCTCAGAAGAAAACGCGGGCCCGAAAAGGGAAGAACGTTGTCGAAGGCGCGGCCGCGATTAAGCTGGGTCTTGTTTCCGTGTCCGACAACGATGGCTTCCTCCGCTGGATGGATAGGTGACACTCATTAGTAGACGTACCCAAGTGATTGCATACATGAGTCCATTCTCCTAACATTGTGGTTGTGGTTGTTGTTGTTCAGCGAGGATGAGGACAACTGGAAGACTGCGTACGGCACGGCGCTGACTAAAGATTTCTTCACCGCACTAAAAACGCCCACAGTTTGGCTAAACTCTGAGGTACGAAACCCGCCTACGTGACTACCTTTGTTTAGTGAATGACACGGTATCTTCTGTAATAGGTACTGTAATAGTTTTGGATTTTTACTAGGGTTGTAATCGATGTAGCACATGGAACAAGCATGCTATCTTCTTCGTAAAGGGGTAACGGAGAGGGCCGGTGACGTTGGCGGTCGAGTTGTTGTTGTGGACACATATTTCGGTCGCTATCTGCAGACCGAGTGGGTGAAATACAAGAGCGATGCGGATAGCTACGAAGCCGACGAGAAGCTGATTGCCTACTTCGACGGGCGCTCCCCGGCAATGATAGGCCGGGCCTGGGAAGGGGCGGAACTCATGCTCCTACCATTGAACGTGGACAATATTCACTGGATCGCCGTAGCCATAGATCTGATCGGGTGGCAGGTAAGGGTTTATGATTCGGATGTTTACATCGTGAGAGACCGCCATCTGCCGGCACACTTAAGCTGCATCACCCACCTTATCCCGGTACTGATGAATGCCCACCCCGCGTTGATGGCCACCTATGCCAACAAGTTGCCAAAGCCGTTCACCCTTAGTCGCGAGAAAAGGATTCCGCAGAACAAGCAGAGGTAATTTCTGTGGAACACTTAAATATCTCTTCGTCTCATAGTGGCATCCGGCTGTAATGAATCTGACTCCGGCGATTCTCTATTGCAGTGGAGACTGCGGTCCATACACGATCAGGTTCATGCAACTCCTGACGAAGGACGCCCCCACCTACGAGTCGTGGCCACGGGTCGGACCCGGCGGGTCGACGGGTTCGACCCGCCGGGTCAAGGGTCGGGGAAGGGCGACCCGAACCCTAACCCGGGAATTCCACGGGTTGGCGGGTTCAGGTCGACCCGTTGACCCGCCGGATTCCCAAATTAAAAAAAAATAATTATTTTTTTTAATATTTTTTACTAAAAATTTTTTTAAAAAAATGATAGGTAAAGACTTTTTCTAGATATCACTTTTTATATCCATTTCATTTTAATATGAAGTGGAAAAAAACATGAGAAATTTTATATTTTTATAAAACTTCCTTCATCCACTACAATATAAATGTAGGGATATAAAACTTCTCAAACTTTACTTCATTTCATTATAAGAAATATAAGAAATAAAGCTTAAAGTGAAGAGTGAGGGTTAAGGGAGGATGGAGTACACATATATATACATCCATCCCTTCTCATTCTAACTCTCAACTTTCAGTGTTTGTCCCACATTGAAATTTGAGAGAATAGGGGATGTCTTCCAAATCTATAAAAAGGGAAGGGTGATAGTGCTTTTGACCCACATTGCACATTGCAAACTAGTTTATGTTTATATATTATGAATTATTCTAAGAATAATATACATAATAATTATTATAAACATAAAAAAAATATTATTTTTTTTAAAAAAAATTGGGATGGCGGGTTGACCCGCCGGGTCATCGGGTTCAAAACCCCTGACCCTAACCCTAACCCGCAACCCGCCCCCACCCGTTGACCTGTTGACCCGGACCCGCCGGGTCATTGACCCGTACGACCCATCGGGTCACGGGTCGACCCGTAACCCGTGGCCACCCCTAGCCACGCCTACCTACGACGGTCTTGACGACGCATTCATCGGGGCGTACAGGCACATGCTCGCTGTTGGCATCTTCAATGATAGACGGTTATGATTGCAGTTGTGATCACCATTGCCCAGTGTTATGAAATTTGATGTTATGGTAGAAGCTTCTTATGAACATCTTTTTTATTGTGTTGGATATTTATGAACATGGTTGCTGGTTCTCACATCTAGTTGTGGACGGTAGTTCACTAGGTTGGTATTTTAGTACGTTGCTATGAACTATTTCGCATTCTTTATCTTCAGTCGGTGGTTATGTGTTGTATACTGTTACTTTATTTTTATGATATTTTGTAAGCAGTGATTGACGATGTTGGCATGGTGGAAACATTGGTAATAATGAGTAAGGAAATCACCCGTGTCACCAAACTTGGAATCCCGTGTCAACTTACGTAATTATCCGTGTCACTGATGTCAATATGGTGAGTAGGGTGATTTTCTAACCTAGTTTATGTATTGATAGGTTGATATAAGAATTGTTACGTGTCAATCATAGGAACCACATAAGTGTACATTTTGTCATGGATGATTGAATGTCATGTGGCAAGAAAATTACTCGGTTGAAATGCATAACACCAACAAGTGGAAATGTAATAGACATGCATAATATAGGAGGGACATTGCCCTATACATACCATATCCGATCATACAGGCACCATTCATAACGGTGCAACCACACTCAGCGTTCCAAAAAACGACAACTAACCGAGCGTGGGTGAGACATTGTTTCTAACTACCCTTATATAGGCCCCTAACTGCACAAAATGGGGGCCATCCGCCACATACAGAGTTGTTCCAAGTCCAAAAAACCACATCTGGTTGACATCACATCAGTTTATGGCAACTACTACAACAACATGACAAGTTTTGGCAAAAAACAAACAGAACTGACTTCGGAGGTCCTAAGCCCTGGTGACCAGGCGCACCATTACTCCCATCATCAGCACGAGAATCCACCCCATGAGCCTGTTCCAGTGGGTGAGCTGTCGGGTGCGGAGCTGCTTGCTAGCGTGCCCGACCCACTGCCCACAGAGGAAGGAGCCCACCTCGGCCACCCGCTGCCCCAGGTGGTTGTTGCTAGCCTCGCTCCTCACCAACTTGTTGGCGAGGACCATGTTCTCTTCCCTTGTGGCCTGCAGCGTGGTCTGGGTAACCTGCAACTCAGTAGTGGTGGCCTGCAGCGTGGCCTGGGTAGCCTGCAGCTCAATAGTGGTGGTCTGGACCTGCGTGTTGGCGGCCTGCAGCTGAGTGCGCTGGGCGGCCATAGCTTCCTCCCTCGCAACATCCCGGTTCAGCAGCGACTGAACTCGCTGGCGGAGGTCAGTGAGCTCTTCGGCGGCGTAGTTCCAGAGCGCATTGTCCTCAGCCACCTGCTCTGGGTATCTCCTGTCTGACTGATCATCATCCTCCTCCTCCCCTCCACGGTCCCGACGGCTCCGGCCGTAGTCGTAGTCCGAACGCAGCCAGAAGTACCTCCAATCGTCACCGCTCTGATAGCTCCGATCGCTGTCGGAGTCCGTGTCAATGTCGCTGTCGGAGTAAGGCCACATGATTCCTACCAGTACAAGGGAAAATAAATGTGAGATGGCTGAAGAAAACCAAACACAAGAACATACATATGAAAAATATCTACGCATGTTTTATAATGGAGACAAGTACATATATATGAAAAATATGAATGGGAAAGTGAGATGATATGTCACCAAACAACTAAAGGAGAATGTAATATATAAGCTACATTAATGTCTGGACCTTATAATGTTGAGAAGGAGAGATTTATGTGCAAGCAAAGTTGGAAATGGTAAATACAAGTGTGAATATGAAACTCATATGAATGAAATTTTTGGAAGATGCCATTTTTAAGATGCATGTGACCACGGAGTCCACAAATCTGATAACAAACTCATATCAATGAAATAAAGTTTTCACAAAGTTATATAACAAATGGGAAGAAATAACCCGTGTCACCAAATTTGGAATCCCATGTCACCAACTATATATACTTGACTGACTTCCCTACCAAGAACATTCACATACAAAGAGAAAGGTTGCAACTTTCATAGGCTTAATCATATTTATGCTTTAGATTCACAAAAAAAGGATCCAAAATATTCTATTTCTTTTTCAAGCCTAACAAGTACATATATATGATGAAGATGAATGGGAGAGTGAGATGATATGTCACCAAACAACTAAAGGAGAATGTAATATATAAGCTAAATTACTGTAAGCACCTTATAATTTTGATAAGGAGAGATTTATGTGCAAGCAAAGACCAATTACAAAAAGGTGGTTAGAAGACCCATCATCACAAATCTGATAACAAACTCATATCAATGAAATCAAGTTTTCGCTAAGATATATAAAAAATGGGAAGAAATCACCCGTGTCACCAAAGTTGTAATCTCGTGTCACCCACTATATATACTTGACTGGCTGCATTATCACCCCCAATTCAGCAAATTCCACCAAGTAGTTGCATATATGAAGCCTAAACCAATAAACACATATAGGAACTTCAAGCAACTACTCAACATAAGTATGTAATAAGAACATGTAAGATAAGAGACTAATGGATGTTTTAAACAGGGAACTACACAAGGCACAAGCCATAAAACAGTGAGCCATGGACATATTCACCCAAAATCTGCAGCATACACAGGCATACCCACAAATGGAAGTCACATAAACCCTAGCCCCTAATCGGAAAGCTTTCGATGTCCTTAATTAGTACTCTATGTCGAAAACCCTATTAACAACTCAGATTTCATTAAAAAGAAACTCCTAATCGATGAAAACCCTAAAATCCAAACAGTTTTTTTCAACACAGATGCCAATCGGGGTTGTACTTACTTGGAATTGAAAGCTTTTTGATGAAGATGAGCACCACTGGTGAACCAAACCCGATCGCGTCGCTTCTTCTTCAGGAATTTTTTTGTGGCGTGCAAGAGAAGAGTGGAAGTGGAAAGGACCGATCGAGTTGTATTTATGAAGAGAGAGGGGCAAATCGGGGGGGGGGGGGGGTTCACCAAATTTGGAATCCCGTGTCAACTAACATAATAACCCCTTCAACTTGTCACTTGATTATTCACGCACGCTTTTTTTATGAGATACAACTATATAAAATATCTAGTTTTTTAATAATTTTTTTAAACAATTTCATACCTATTATTAATAAGTACAAACTTGTTACAAAAATTTTATGACAAAAATATATTTTATATAGTTTTTATCATTCCAAAAAAGCGTGCGTGAATAGTCAACGACAAGTTTTGCCGAACGGAGGGAGTATTTCGATTTCTTTATCTTCAGTCGGTGGTTATGTGTTATAGACTTTGTAGCACGGAAACGGAAACGGACACAGGACACGGACACGGGAGACACGGGGAAACGGCATTTTCAACAAAATATAGGACACGGACACGCCAAAGATATATGATATATATATCATTTTAAAGGTCTTGCAAAGATGTATACATTTATAGTAATAATAGCCACGTAGATGTTAAGACCAATGAGATCAAAATAAATAATTATATAACATTTTAAATAAAAATATATACAAATAAACAATGTTGAGTCTAAAAATTAATCAAAGTATAGAGAGGAGGTGTCCACCATCATGTCTTGTTACGCTCCTCCCGCTGTTCTGCCAACTTTGGTTATAAGTTGTAAGGATGTGTCCACCATCATGTCTTGTTATTTTTGTGATATTTTTTAGGCAGTGATTGACGATGTTGGCATGGTGGAAACTTTGGTTATAAGTTGTTTTGAAATCACCCGTGTCACCAAAGTTGGAATCCCGTGTCAACGTACATAATTATCGTGTCACTGAGGAGAATATGGTGACTACCGTGACAACATGTACACGAGTAGCACAAACACTCAGGAATTTAAACATGAGCTGAAACAAGTGCCAGTGCATGGGTGATTTCATTATCAAAGTGTCACCTCCGGATCGATAAACATGAAATTCAAACCAGTGACATGATAACCTCTTCAACCTGACACGGTAATACAAAGAGGGTGACAGGGGTTATTTACTGAATCCATCCCCAAAAGTAATACGAAGTTCTTTACCACGTACCAGTAGAGTGTAACCCGTTGCCAAAAGTAAATGTATCCAAACAATCAAAGGACAAGATTAAGAGCAACGTTGTTCGCAACAAAAGACAACAATTCACTTTCATAACTACACCCAAATGACAATCAGATTATGCGTCCACCGAGCCGACCATTGAAGATGGCAGCCGCTAGCATCTGTTTGTACGCCCCAATAAGCGTGTCGTCCAGCCCATCGAAAGTGGGATCGGTCTCCATGAGGAGCTCCATGAATCTGATCGTGTAAGGGTCACAGTCACCACTACAATGACGGAGATTTTGTCAAAACAGATGCGGGGATATCATCAAGTAAAATGAAATACAGGGGTCGGACCAATCATACCTGAGCTTGTTTTGTGGAACGTGCTTGTCGCGGATTATGCGAAACAGGCCTGGCAGCTTCGATGCATACTTCACCTTCAACTCAGCGTGTGCATCCATGATGATGGGGAGGAGGTGGGTAACATGCATCAGCAGGAGTGGGAGTTGGGCGTCTATCACGCAGTGCACATCGCAGTCATACAGCTTCAACTGCCACTCCTTCAGATCAAAAGCAACGGCAACCCAATGTCTTCCCCTAAGGTTGAGGGGTAGGAGGACGAGGTCCACGCCAGCCCACGGACGGGCCATGGGCGCCGGGGCCCGGCCGTCGAAGTATGAGAGGAGTATGCCACTCGCCTCATACCCCCCGACGTCTGAGTTGTACTCCTTCCACTCCCTCTCCAGTTAGCTGGAGAAGTAGGAGTCCAAGACAATGACTCGACGCCCAATGTCGTAACCCCTCTCCGCGCTTTATTTCCGTAGCAGGAAGCATGACTGCTCGAAGTGCTGCGTCAAGTTAACCCCCATTACAACCCATAACATAGTCCAACAGCAACCAAAATGCGTATGCAAGGCCAATCATAATAAAATGTGATAAATACAATAGCGGGGCGTCTGGAGGGTGGTAAAAAACTCCTTCGGCAGGTCCTTGCCGCAAGCCGTTGACCGGTTCTCACCGTCGGCACTGGACCGTACAATGGAGTGGAATCAATGAAAGGGTAACTGTGTCGTATAATGAAGACTGAAATGAGACGATGGGTTACCTTGCGAGCCACCCCTGTAGGGCCTCATAGTCGGCCGCAGAAACTAGTCCCATGGCAACGGCTTCACCGGGAACGACGTCGTCCTTCCCTTTAGAAGCCCGCGGTTTCGTATTCTTCGACGCCTTGCTCTCAAATTCCTGGTCGACGAACAACCTCTGAATTCAAAAAAACATTTCCCATGTCACATAACAAAACGACCCCTGTCGCCTTCCTAACATCCCCATGCCAAATATTGAAAACATAAAGGATGAATGGCACGGGCCACAAGGAGCGTACCTTAGCAACTTGTCGGGGCTTCTCCACAGCTTCAGTACGAGTCCCCTTTGGTACATCAACATCAACAACCTGCAAAACCGATCTACAACTTACATGGATTCCAACATGTACAAACTCGTTTTCACTATCACTTACTCTTTGTTTCTTGCCTCTTCTAATCAATTTTCCATCCCGCATTTCATGGACCTTCTCCTCCAACACTTTTATCTGCACACAAGAAGTTGTTACAATAAATCCACCATCTCCTCCAACAGTTTTATATCTCGTGTCACATACTGTATGTCCCATGTCATTACTCTATTTACCTTAGTCACTGAACTTAATAAGAATATGAGAGTGAATAATGCGAAAGACTGAAGTACCTTATCATCCATCTTCTCCAAGGTATCCATAATCTTCTCGAGTGTCTTCACCACGATATCCCTAGCGGCGTCCGTCTCCTCGACGTAGTTGGCGATGTTGGCAAGCATCGCCACCCTCGACCCTTCGTTTACCCGTGCGCGGAAGCGCTGTTTGTGTGGCTGTGTAAATTTTGTCCGAACCATTTGTTTCCTGCAGTTTAAGAGCAATAATACGTTATCGAGAAATTTTATATTCAATGTCACTAGCTTTGTAAACCCATGTCACTCAATTTGTAAACCCATGTCACAAATGTCAGAACGTTCCTAAACCGCTGACGACATACATTCCACATCAACTCCCCAAATCTGAATTTCAAATTAATGGAACCCCAAATCTTCCCCATTCCCAATCAAACCCCTAATCTACCCCATTCCCTATTTCGACCCCCACCATAGCCATCCTCTTCGGGCTTACTAAACCCTAACCGCGGGTTTTCCCTATCCAATCCCCAAAACCCGGCTCCTTATCCTTCATTCGCAACAACCTCCACAATCCCCAAAACCGCGCTCCTTAACGTTCAATCCCTTACCACCATAGCAGGTTCTTTCATCCACCCACCCCGAACCCCAGATTCGAAGATAACGTACAACAGAGATAGGGGGCGTACCTTCTGACTTTCCTGCCGGCGTTCTTCTCTTATCCGACAGTTCCCGGCCGTCTCTTCTTCGACCCGTTGTTCCTCGTCGCCGGCGTCTCTTCTTCCTCCCTCTTTCGAACGGTTTTGAGTTATGGAAATTTAGAGATGGAGTCCCAATGAATACAGACAGAGAGTGTGTGGTGATATCTGGGACGCGTGTCAACTCACCCGAAAATATTCTTTTTTTTTTAGTTTTTCTTTTGAGTTACGGGCAATTTTTTCCAAGTAAATGGGAAAGGGTCAATTTTTCCAAATTATCCCCCATTGTGCTATTTTTGCAAGTTTGGCCAAAATTTGGTCTATCTTTGACCACTGGTTAACTATGTTCTTATTGTCGAAACTTTGGTTATAAGTTGTCAGGAAATCACCCGTGTCAACTTACATAATAACCCCTTCAACATTGTCATAATGGTGATTTCAATATGGTCACAAGGGTGATTTCCTAACACCACTAACACAAACACTCAGGAATGTAAACATGATGTCAAATAAGTGCCAATGCATTGGTGAATTCATTATCATAGCGTCAACAACCGAAATGTCTACCATCAAATTGAAAGCTGTGACATGATAACCCCTTTTACCTGACACGGGAATACAAATAGGGTGACAGGGGTTTTTTCTGAATCCATCCCCAAAAGTACTACGAAGTTGTTCACCACTTAACTGTAGTATGTAACCCGTTCCCAAAAGTACAGCAGCCTACTTAGAGTTTGTCATATGTACAAACAACCTAATTACACTACCAAATACATAGCCCGTTCACAAAATAACATAGACGGAGAATGGTCCAACCACTGACCCGAATCGGCAAATGCAAAAGAATACCCAGCTGCTGAGGTAAGGCGTTGGACCACCAATGGAGGAACACATCTAAGAACGACGGCGCTTGAAACGGGTAAATTCTCCCCGAGATGGGTATCGACAAGTCTTAGGGCGACCAGGACGCCGCTTCACGTCCGGGGGGAGACACACCGCGCTGGACATGGCTGGGGAGATTCGCCAATCTGCTCTTGGAGGAACCGGATATAGCACATTCTCGTAACACGCCTTCCATGCTGCGACTTTGTAGAAGTCATTCACGAGAGAGAAGAAATTGCTACCTCGAAACCTTGCAGCCGCTATGGCGTACTGGCACGGAAACTGGTCAATGTCGAACCGCTTGCATGTGCAGGTCCGGGCACACAGGTTCACAACCCAGGTGGAGGACCCTCTGCGGACAGTGTACTCGTGTGCGCTGAGGGCTCTGACATCCATGAATATTGCCAACGCATAGCTCGTTTGCAGCTCACCTTGAACATAATCGCTGACCGTCGACGCCGATTTGGTGCTTTTTTCCCGTCGCTCGTAAAACCACTTGGATACTGTTTCGATGACAGCATCAATCAGGGGCTGTGATGGGTAGGTCGCGGGGCTCCTTGAACACGGAATTCAGACACTTGGAGTTGTTCGTTGTCAATATGTTGTAGCGCATCCCCAAGAAGTATGCTCGGGCCCAGTTCTGGAATCCAACCTCTTTCAGGTATTAGCCCGCAGGGGGTGACTGAGCGCAGAAATCAGCAAAGTGCTTCTCGAACTCTGCCCTCGTGTACGCCTTCGCCACCTTTAAGTACAACGTGTGCAGGACCGTCACCCCCTTGTACTTAACCCTGGCATTCTGAAATAAATGTCATTGGCAGGCCCCTTGCTTGGCAAACACATAGTGGTCCCTCAAACCTTTGACGATACTAAGATGTCGATCAGAGACAAACATTAAGTCCGGTGTATCCTCGACGACATGTAGCATGTTCTTGAAGAAGAAGCCTCATGACCCGTGATTCTCACCATCGACAATCGCAAACGCGATCGGGTATACATTGTGGTCTGCATCTTGGGCTGTGGCAAATAGAAGTGTGCCCCTGAACTTCCCTTTCAGGAAACTTCCATCAACTGAAATCACCTGGACATAGATATCGACACCAGCTGGTTAGGTGACATGGTTATGTATGTTAGGTGACATGCAATATTATAGTACCGACATGGGGTATTACCTTTCGAAGGTAGGGAATCGCCTTGCGCCATACCCCGAAGCTAACAAAGGCGTACTTGAATCTTTGGGATGCGTCCAGCTCTAACTTAGTATATGTCCCGGGGTTAGTCTGCTCCAACATGTGCAGGTATGGAATAATATCTCGGTAGCTGTCTTCTTCGGTCCCATGCTTCACCTCCCTCGCTGTCAGTCGTGCCCTTCGTGCCTTCCAGTAGCTACACGATACTCCATGCTCAGACTTCGTCATTTTCTGCACTTGCTCGGGAACGAGGTCCTTTCGAGTCCCGGTGAACCTGCATATAATGGTGTCATGGTGAGTTACATTATGTGACATGGGGAATAATGTTGTGTGACATAAATAGTTATTCGCAACTAAAGTAACACTTACGTGGTCACGAGGTTGCGTCCAATCATGTTCGACGTAGCATGTCGGCTATGGTTGTGCATCATGCTCAGGTCACATGTATGCTCCTGGACATACTGTCGGATGGACCACATAGTTGTGCGCCGGTAAGTCGACGCCCTTAACATCCACGTGCACTTGTTGTCCAAACAACCAACTAAATAGGTTTTGTTACACGACCTCTTCACTACAAACTCGAAGCACTTCTGCACTGCAATCCACTTAAGAGAAGTCTGCAATTCTACCTTCGAGGCGAAAATTTGTCCCTCCGAAATTTCTGTCAGGTTTCGTCGTGGATCCTGGGTCCGAGGCGTTGCTTTGTCCACCATAGCTTCTACGTTCTCCACCGTAGGTGGGGATGTGCTGGACCTAGGAACCCGATCTTCAAGTTCCCTCATCACCTCATCCTCAACTTCGTCCCCCTCCGTCGACACCCTCATACCCGGGTCTTCCTCATAATCCTCCCAGTCAAAATCATCCCAATCTTCTTGCTTCTTCACTCCGGAATCGAAGTCCTCCTCCTCCTCCTCCTCACTGCTAATGGCTATGACATCCACCCCCTTATACTTGTCACCTTGACATTTTACAGTGTCATCTGGGGAGGAGTCCGTGTCACCCAAGTAGATAACATCTAAACCATCACACCTGTCACCCTCAAGAATATCCATGTCACCAGTTCCAAACCCCTTATCAGCTGCGTGCTCCTGCCTCTTCCCTATCACCCCACCCAACTGGATCAATTCCGGACCTTTACCCTTGTCACCTACACTCTTAAGCTTTTCACCAGTTCCAAACCCGCTGTCAGTAGCGTCCTCCTGTCTCTTCCCTATCACCTCACCCATGTGGTTCGACTCTGAACATTTACCCTTGTCACCTTCAAAAATACGTCTGTCACCAGTTCCAAAACCCATTTCAGCAACGTGATCCTGCCTCTTCCCTATGACCTCAGCCAAGAGGATCACCTCCAGACCCTTACCTTTGTCACCTCCACATATATCTTTGTCACCCCTTCCAAACCCCGTGTCAACATTGTTTTTCACCCTTATATCATTGCTCTTCCCTATTGACTCACTAACCCCTCCTCCACCATATAACCCCACATCTACAACCATAGGGTTTGGTTGTGGCTTACCTTCTGCCTCCAGATCGTCCACCTTTTGAGAGTTACGAGGCCCACTCAAGCATTCTTCCCCGACGCCGGGTTGTGGTACTTGAAGGCTCTCTTTCACCACTAGACCAACATATATCGCCATGGGGCATGGATGTTCCCCAGACTTCGAGTTCAGAAACTTATAAGCCTCAAGATCGTCATCATCACCCATTGTTATCGGATGACCCGCTTCTTCCCCCTTTGGCATGTAAGACAACCGCCAATCTTCATATGAACAATCATGGCCGACCTTGAGCCTCAACACTTGAGTCAGAGAGGCGAAGTCGATGCCCTCTTCAATTATCACATTCTTCCGCTCGGTTTCACCAGAATACACCCACCTGACACAGACTTTAGCGTTTTGCCCTGCAATTGAAAACTCGGATCAGCGCCATTGTTAATGGGTATCTACTCTTCACGAAACATGACGAGAAATAGGAGAGACGCCTACCCATTGCAACTGAGAATTAGGGTTTCTCAGATACCTCTGTGACACGGAAGTTTACAAACACTGACACGAACAAATAAAGAGCCCGACACGTGCTCAGCAACTGGACCTTAATGCGGATGGGTTATTCTCCAATGGTGGCTTTCTTCTCCAGCTCTCTTGTCCATGGGAAGACCGAAACTGATGGCCTCTCTCCTCCTCTCCTATTAGACTTTAAAAATGGAGGGAAAGTCTTTCCCATCAGCTTTACAAATATGTCAATGATGACCTATGCTCTCTCCAATTTTAGCGCCAAAATCCCCCACCAAAACCGATGTCCTCTCTCTCTCTCTCTCTCTCTCTCTCTCTCTCTCTCTATCTCTCTATCTCCTTGTGACAACCTGCAACCGGCTTAGCACTTTGCTCATTTTATTTGCACTAATACCACATATGATAGTTTTGCAAATTTTCCAAAAAGGTGGTATTTTTGCAAACCCACAAAAAAAGATGTATATTTGTGCAAATTGCCCTAATAATTATGCTTTTAAGTATGTTATCCTATAAAAGTAAAGGAAATATATGTTTTATTAATCAGTGTGTATAAAGCTAAAACAACAAGTTTTGCGAGACGGATGGAGTAAGAGAGATGAAAGTTATTCGTTAAGATTTTTCAACGCTGGTTCATATATAAAGGTTGAAACATCCCAAGATGTGTTATATTATATGACAGAAGAGCAGATCCCACTACTTGTTTTGTTTCTCCCTCCACTGCCTTGTGTTACTTCTCTGCCCAACTCCACTCCTCACTCCCTACTCCAACTACATCCACCAATCCCCACTCACAACATCCTCACCCTCCCCTCTACACCTTCACCTCACCATTCACCAATCCCATCTCCACCTCAAGCTGAACCCATCCATTCCCAATCCCAACCAGAACCAGTGAATCACCAGGCACCAAAATGAGAGCCCCCTCAAACCTCTTCTGTCATGCATTTCTACAAACACTTGTCCTGCATCTAATGATCTTCACATCGTCATCATGGAGCCTGAATCTGTCAACAAAGTCACCCTCCCCAGCTCTCTCCCCTGACATCTCTCCCCTCTTCCCAACCCCATCTCGCTCAATGCCCACACCTTCTCCCGTCCAACCCTTACCCTCCCTCCCTATCATATCCTCCAGCCCAAGCCCACCGGACCCGGATGGCTCGGTCTCCTCTACTGTGCTTGGGACTGCCGCTTCGCCAACTGGGTCTTTGCCTGAATCATCAGCTGTGGCTGTTACCCCATCTGGGTCTTCAATGACTGTCTTGCTCCTCTTGCTTGCTGCTTACATTGCTCCCAATCTCATTGCCATTGTATTATAGTTTGATTTTTGTATCACTGAGGTGTTTTTTTTGGCATTTTCATTACGTAGTAGTCATGTCATGTTTTTTATGTTTACATTGAAGATCCCAATAAACCATGAGAATGTCTTTTTTCCTCTTTTGTCCAGTAACAACTTAACTTTTTACATTTTCAGATGGATCCATGGAATTTTAGTTTAATTCTTTTATCAAATAAAGAAAAAAATGCTTTGCAAGAGACAGAGAGCATGCATAGGAGAGCAGCAACTTTGGAAGATTGAAAGAGACAGGCCACTGGATTTATGTCCATTTCTTCAAAATTCAAAAAAAAATAGTAGCAAATATTATATAAAGAAATGAGTTATAAAAATATAAACTAGAAATAATAACTGAGTCATCCAAAACTACAAATCACAAATGTCTACATTACACAAAGTTATATACTACTATAGTAGTTCATATTAGATTGCTGCACTGCAAATTATGTATCATCTTGTATTACTACAACAAAATTAATACTAACATGCTACACATCTCATGCCTATTATATATTCTGGCATTCATATTGACGTACCTGTGTTTGTTCATCGCATCTAGAGCGGAACAACGCTGGGTTGGGATGAGATGATGGAGCAGTTGAAAAGCTTTCCGAATCCCTTCAGCAGTTGACACTCAAAGGGGTTCCATCTCTTGTTGCACTCATTGGCAAGCGCCTTCTTAAGAAGCCGATTCTCACCCTTCAGCATCTCTATGGCTACACTCAACTGCCTTATTGCCTCTCGCTTCTCCTCGTCTTTCCCCTCCAGCATTTCTCTCTGTTCCTGGATCTCCTTTCGGAGGGCTCCAAGTTCTCCTTCGAGCTTCTTTGTCTTGTCGAGTTTTACTTTCATCTCATTGTCGTTCTGCAGTAGTAGGTTGGTTAAAGTTGTATTGGCAACAGTAAGCTGCTCCTTTTCTTCCATCTTGTGGAGATACATCTCTACGTTTTCCACTCTCAGCTTCTCGGTTTCTTCCTTGAGCTCCATTACCTCAGCGACAGTTTCAGATAGTTTCCGCTTCAGCTCTTCTATTGCCTTCTCCTTCTCCATCAGTTGTTTCTTCTGAATCATGTTCTCTTCAATGAGTCTGTCAAATTCAGCCATTATGTCATGATTTGTTTCAGCAGATGATGACTCCGCTCCCAAGTCTACATCTTCGTAGCTGACTTCTAGTACAGGATCATCAACTTCCGAGTCAATAGACTCATCAGAGTCATATGCCAAGTCAGTATAGCGTCCACTGAAGGGTTTAAGAAGGTCCAATGACTTCTCAGGTGAATCCTTTGTTAAGGGGGATGAGAACATGTCTTCTGAATCAGGGGCCAGCTTAGTAAAGCAGCAATCATAAGATTTGCGTGGATCTATCGCCTTGTCTGGTTGACTGATCGTGAGGGAAAATGAGCGTGCAAGAGGTGATGTACGGCGAGTGCCAGGATCATGCCTCAGGTGATCAAATTGTTCAGCTAAAGAACGGTGGGCACGATAGAAGTCCTCAACCATGCCAACAAGTTGTGGCCTCTTCTTGTAGTACATCTCTGCACGCTGAGAAAATGAATCTGCATCTTCCTCAATAATCCTCAGCATTGCCTTTGTCTTCTCATCAAGGGCTGCCACAGTAGCAAACAAGTAAACATACCATCAACTAGACTGAATGGCTAACACTGCATATGTGTTTTTTGATCTGAGCATGAAGAAGTTAAGTGGTCAATTGCTTATGGCAAACTATATATGAATCCCATTCTGTGTCCACATGTCGGACCACAGAAATCAAGTCCCTTGAGTTCGAAACAGAGCTGCCAAAATTGCTAATATTTTTAACATACGGACATAGTTAACTTATCATTTATAAATTACCATGATGATACATCTTCAGCAACAAGGCTTGGGGCCATTTTATACATTCAAGAACATGTTCTTTGGCAGAAATTTAAACATTTAAGTAGGTCATCTAATAGACAATATAGGCTATAGCATAGCTGAGACTTGAAATGAAATAAGATGTGGCCAATCATCTCCCCCCACCAACAACCAGATTCAAAGAAAGTGGGGCCTCCTTTACCCACAATATCTTTCTACAATAAAAATATAGCAAGTGAAATAAAGATACAAAAAGAGGCATTGCATTGGTGTAATTGTCTAAATCAAGTGGGCCAATTCTCCTGACTAGTTCATAATTTTACTTTGCGTACATACCAGAATCCAAAATTCATTAAAACAATTCAAAAAGGTTCAAAAATATTCAAAAAGTGGGCAAGCAAATAACTCCAACGGTCGAGAATCAGATTCAAAGATAAACTGGCGTTTGTATGTTCAGTTTTACCCATCTTGTTGGTAAAAACGAAAACTCAGTAGATTCAGTCAGCAGACAGAACAAAAGTTTCTTTAAAACAATACTCGGGAGTATTGATGTGTTGTTGTACAGATAAGGCTCCAGTAATCAGTTTATTAAGCAAGATCAAAGATGATGATCACAACCATTTAACGAGAACTATTACACAGTATTAGATCCCCAGTAGGTAAAATCTGATACGTAACATCTAGATCAGTATCAGATAAAGATGTTTTTACAATCAATTCATAAGTCTAATCAATCCAATAGTTTAAACTGTAAAGCTCAGCACATAACAAGATTTAGGAATGGTTGAAAATTTTCAATTTCTCCCCTCTCCATCTAAAGCTGAAAGAAAACGGAATTGAAAGCGTCATAGAAGAGGTGAAACCTGAAAGAGTGGATTGAAGCCATTGAGAACGACCGGGGTTGGAGGTGTGGCTGTCAAGCCACCACCAGTGCGATTGTCTCTTCATCGTCTCCATCTAAGCTGCACTGCTCAACAAAATTCCAATTTTCAATAATCATCGAACGGCTAAAGAGGAGTTCGAAGTAAACGCTACAATTAGGCTTTTTACATAATTTATTTCAAAATTTCGACCTAGTAAACATCAATGCGCATTAAATTAATTGAAGAAATTGAATGCTTTCAGAAAGTAGGGAAAGAAATTAAGAACGGAAGACGAACGCCTGGTACTACTCCTAAACGGCAGTCAAGGACCACTCTAAACCGAGTAAATGACTGATTTGCCCTAACCTAATCGATCTCATACCTAAATCTTCATGCTTAATGAAAACCTAAATTCGAAAATTCAACCGTCCAACGAAGAAGCGCGAAAATCAGATCCACCGGAAACCTAATCTTCAACGAGAACAAAGAAACAGTACCTATAGTTGCTCAAGAACAACGAAGAATTGAAACTCCTACTTGGCAAACAAATTCAAACAAGCAAACATGAACAAGAACAAGAAGAAAGATTGAAGCAATGTAGTGAGAAATCGTACCGGAACTTCCTCTGCCTCTCTTTCTCTCTCACACGCTCTCTCTTTGGGGTCTCTGTAACTGGACTGGTGTCACAGAGCATTTAAATAGAGAGAGAGGCACTCAAGGTTCACGAATCACGCACGCCCCGCAGTGCCCGCACTCTGCATCTCTCTCGCATCCAATCAAAAACAGACAGGTCATCAAACCCGTAACCCGCAAAATTCAAACTGGAACCCGAACCGGATTTTTCCGCCAACTGGAGGGGTGAAAATTTGGCAAAAAAAAAAGTAATTTAATTACACATGGTTAATACAGCAATGGTTAATTGACTAATTGTGGTAGTAGATATCAATGTTAATATTACTCCGTAATATTAATATAAATATAATACCGTAACGTTTTTGTTAAGTTAAAACCGTAATTGTGGAGCTGTTCAGGAGCGTCCATGTGATCACACAACCTAACGGTCGAAATTCATACATAATATTTTTTTTATTAAAAAAATCAAATCCGAAATTTATACTCCATCCATCACTTTCATTGAGACATCACATTTACAAAAATTGATCATATATAAAAAGTCATAGGACGATTGGGGAGAGCGGTACATAAGGACGTCATTTCGAATTTTAAACATTACTCGTATTATTTATCAGGTGATAAATATTTTTGTGGAATTTGAGATGAATGAGAAGCCTTTGATAGCTTTTATCTATTCAATCTGAACTTCATTACATTGAGTGCATACCCTATTTATAGGGGAGGATGCGTGCATACATTGTGTATGTATTTGAGCATGAAATCCGGGGGGAAATTCAGAAGGTGGTTCATTCACCTTGGTTAAACAGTACACAACACTCCCCCTTGAATAATCACCTTCTGTCGTGACTCTTAGGGGTCAGATACAAATTTGCTATTGTCATACGCATTTGGTAATGCTGCCTCATTAAAAATCTTGTAAAAAAAAAACCCAGTGGGATAAAAACATGATCGAAGGAAAAAAGAGTGCAGCGCGTATGATTCTCCCCCTGAGTTTGACATGCTTAATGAGCTTCTCGAAGACGACACATTCCAATCTTGCGCACTAGTTGTTCGAACCTCTTTGGTGGCAAGGACTTTGTGAACAAATCAGCGAGGTTCTCATCTGATCGGATTTGTTGGACTTTAATTTTACCTTTCTTCTCAAGTTCGTGAGTAGAGAAGAATTTTGGCGATATGTGCTTGGTCCAATCTCCTTTGATATAGCCTTCTTTCACTTGCGTAACACAGGCCGAATTGTCTTCGTATATCACAGTTGGTTTGCCTTTGATTGTCTTGATTCCAGACTCTCTCTGTATGTACTTTATCACCTTTTTTAGCCATATAGATTCTCTACCGGCTTCGTATAATGCTATCAATTCGTCATGGTTTGATGATGTCGCGGTCAAAGTCTGCTTTGTGGATCTCCATGATATGGCCGTCTCTCCAAAGGTGAAGACATATCCATTTTGGGATTTGGCCTTGTGTGGGTTTGAGAGGTATCCTGCATCTGCATAACCAATAAGAGTTGCATTTGGACAGTTTTGATAACACTGGCCAAGATCATGTGTGCCTCTAAGGTAACGGAACAAGTGTTTGATTCCGTTCCAATGCCTCCTTGTAGGAGATGAGTTGTATCTCGATAGTAAATTTACAGCGAAGGCGATGTCAGGCCTTGTATTGTTGGCTAGGTACATCAAGGCACCAATAGCACATAGATATGGTGTTTCTGGGCCAAGTATTTCTTCGTCATCTTCTCGAGGTCTGAATGGGTCATCGTGTATATTAGGGAGCGAACAACCATAGGTGAATTCAAAGGGTGAGCTTTGTCCATGTGAAATCTTTTCAGAATTTTCTCGGTATAATTTGATTGATGGACAAAGATTCCATCTTTTACGTGTTCAATTTGCAGACCGAGACAGAACTTGGTTTTCCCAAGATCCTTCATTTCAGATTCCTTCATCAAGTACCTAGCTGTACTTGCCATCTCATTCGGGGTTCCAACAATGTTTAGATCATCAACATATACTGCAATGATGGAAAATCTCGATTTATATCTTTTGATAAAGATGCATGGACATCTCGAGTCGTTCTTGTATCCTTTCTTCAAAAGGTACTCACTAAGACGATTGTACCACATTCGCCCAGATTGTTTCAATCCATATAATGATCTCCTCAACTTGATGGAGAACATTTCTCGAGGTTTTGATTTGCAAAATTCAGGCAATTTTAGTCCTTCAGGGACTTTCATATAGATGTCGGTGTCAAGTGACCCATACAGATATGCAGTCACGACATCCATTAATCGCATCTGTAGCTTCTCAGCCACTGCCAAGCTAATCAGAAATCTTAAGGTAGTTGCATCAACTACCGGTGAATACGTATCTTCGTAATCAATTCCTGGCAGTTGTGAAAAACCTTGTGCTACAAGCCTTGCCTTATATCTTGCTACCTCATTTTTCTCATTTCTTTTCCTCACAAAGACCCACTTATAGCCCACTAACCTTACCCCCTTTGGTGTCTGAGTTACATGACTGAAAACTTCACGCTTCTCAAGTGATTTTAATTCAGCCTGAATTGCTTCTCGCCATTTAGGCAAATCTTTCCTACGACGACACTCTTTAACTTTTTTTGGTTCAGTATCGTCGTCTTCAGCCATCATTTCAACTGCTACTGAATAGGCAAAGATTTCAGCGACAACCACATCTTTCCTGTTCCACTGTGTTCCTGTGGATACATAGTTTATGGAAGTTTCATAATTGTCGATTGTTCTGTCTTCTTTAAAAAGACTCTCTTTTTCATCTTGTTCAAAAAGATTCTCTTCTTCCGAGAAATTTGCTTTGTCTTTCAAGATATCCTCGTTATTGACCTCTTTGCCCTCGTTATTTGGCTGGACTATTATGGGATTACCAATCATGCTCTTTTGCCTCCTCGGTTGTCTGGGTTTCAAATCCTTTGAACCAAGTGGTCTACCTCGCCTTTTACGTACAACAGATTCATTAGCGATTGTCTTATTTGGTAGATCCATAGGTACTTCAATTCTTGCAGGGGCATTTACAGCGGGTATATGTGACTTTGTCACTTTTGCTATATCAGTAAATGCATCAGGCAACTGATTAGCCACTCCCTGCAAATGAATTATCTTTTGTACCTCTTGTTCACACACTTTTGTTCGAGGATCAAGATATGACAATGACATGGCATCCCAGGTGACCTCACCTTTACTAGGATTAACTTTGTTCTTTTCTCTCCCTAGAGTTAGGAATGTATATTCATCAAAATGGCAATCAACAAATCTTGTTGTAAATAGGTCACCTGTTGTTGGCTCAAAATATTTAATAATTGAAGGGGATTCAAAACCAACATATATTCCCAGTCTCCTTTGAGGACTCATCTTTGTCCGTTGCGGTGATGCAATTGGGACATAGACTGCACATCCAAACACCTTTAGGTGCAACACATTTGGCTCCTTTCTAGACACAAGTTGCACCGGGGAATATTTATGATATGCAGTTGGCCTAAGTCGAACCAAGGCTGCAACATGTAATACTGCATGTCCCCATGCTGATGATGGTAGCTTGGATTTCATCAGCAATGATCTAGCAATCAGTTGTAATCGTTTGATTACAACTGATTTAGTTGAAAGGGGTGGGTGGATGTTCGCGCGCAATTTGCGCCCATCCGCTTCTTTCTACTCTCCCTCCCAACCCAAACAAACAACTCTTCCAATCACCCAATTCAATGCCATTCCCGTTGCTTTTGGGAGATCGTTGATGATCATCGATTCGCGCAATCAATCCGAAAGAGGCACATAAGAAAGTAAACAAGACGGAGATCGAACAAGGTAACGGCTAGGGAGATCAATCAATAGCAATCAGTTGTAATTCTGCAAGACCATTTTGAGTATGTACATGTGCTACTGGATGCTCAACTATAATCCCAATGGACATGCAATAGTCATTAAATGCTTGGGAAGTGAATTTTCCTGCATTATCCATACGGATTTTCTTTATTGTATAATCTGGGAATTGTGCTCTTAATCGTATGATTTGAGCAAGGAGTTTAGCAAACACAACATTTCTTGTCGACAATAAACTCACATGTGACCATCGTGTAGATGCATCTATTAGCACCAAGAAGTAACGAAATGGTCCACACGGTGGGGCAATTGGCCCACATATATCCCCTTGAATTCGTTCTAAGAATGCAGGAGCCTCAACTGCTATTTTATTTTTCGAGGGCCTAGTGATCAGTTTGCTCAATGAGCAAGCAGTACAATTGAGATCACTTGTCTGGATAGCCCTCTTGTTCTTTAACGTATGACCAAGTGAATTCTCAATGATTCTGTGCATCATCACTGTACCTGGATGGCCCAATCCGTCATGCCAGAGGGTAAACATCTTATGGTCATCCAGACTTGGTCTATTTACCATATTAACCTCAAATGGACTAATGTAGGTATAATATAGCCCAGAGGAATAAGCTGGTAGTCTTTCTACCACTTTCCTTTTGTTAGATGCATGTGCTATCAGGCACAAGTATTCCCTTTCATTTTCATTCATGGTTTCAATATGAAAACCATTCTGATGCACATCTTTAAAGCTCAATAAATTTATTTGAGACTTGCTTGAGTATAATGCGTCTTTTATTACCAATTTTGTCCCTTTCGGAAGCAAAAGGCAAGCCTTTCCAGATCCTTCTATCATCTTTTCCACGTCTGATATCGTGTTGACATTTCCTTCAAAGATTGTCAACTGAGTGAAGTATTCCTTGTTTTTCAGGATGGTGTGGGGTGTTGCACTGTCCACTAGACATTGGTGCTTATAATCATCCTTACATCACATGGAAGACAAGGAAGCATATATTACAGTCATCCTTAATTTATTTCATGCATAGAAATTTAAAAGCTAGTGCCTTCATCTTGGCCAAATCCATCACCAAGCTCATTATCCATGTAGTCATTGATAGTCAGGTCACCCGACATTAGTGGGGTATTAGTGGCAACAAAGTTTGTTTCCATATCCTTCCCCTTTTCCTTGAGATAGGCCTGATACAACTCACACAAGTGTCTTGCTGTGCGACATACTTTGGCCCAATGACCAGTCATCCGGTAACATTGTGACTTTGGTTTGTTTGGGGTTTTTGTTGAACCCCTCTGGACCTTTGGCTTCATCCCCTTGGGGAATGATTCTCCATGGTTGCCTTTCTTATGGAAGAAGCGGTTTCTCTCATAGCTTTGTTTGCGATTGTTGCCACGATACTTCCCCCTTTTGTAGCCTCGTGAGCCTTTAGGGTCATTACCCCCTTTTGGGTTGGCATTCATAGCATCTGCAACATTAGCTTCGGGGTATGGTGCTGCGCCAGGGGGCCTCATGTTGTGGTTTCTCATCAGGAGCTCATTGTTTTTCTCTGCCACTAGCATTACATCTATTAGTTCAGAGTGCTTCTTAAAGTCACTTTGTCTGTATTGTTGTTGTAACAGCACATTAGATGCATGCATTGTGGAGAATGTCTTCTCCATCTTTTGCCCATCTGTGATCTCATGACCACATAGCATTAGCTGCGATGTGATTCGCTGCACAGCGGAGCTATACTCCCTGATATTTTTGAAATCTTGAACCCTTAAAGAGTTCCATTCATATAAGGCCATTGGGAGTAAGATATTCTTCTGATTGCCATATCTTTCATTCAGATTCTCCCATAGTTCCTTAGGATCTTCCACCAATAAATATTCTGATTTCAGGCTTTCAAGAATATGGTGGCGAATGAACACAATGGCTTGTGCCTTTTCTTGTGGAGTGGTGGTATTGTTAGCCTCAATAGTCTTTTCAAGACCTCTAGCCTTAAGGTGTGTTAAGGCATCCACCCTCCACTCATGGAACTTCTCTCCTGAGAGATCTAGGATATCAAATTCTCTCTTGGTGATGTTTGCCATACTAGTAAGCACTACAAAAAAAATTACAAGGCATATATGTGAGTGTAAATATCATGGAAATAATTTACTAACTATAATTTCAATTAGTGGGATATAAATGATATGTTTGCAAATTAATATACTAACCTACCGTTATTTTCTACCATGTACATATAATCATGCATGTCTACAATAACATTAATTAATGCACTAATATAATAGTAATTATGTATATGTACAAACGGGTGTGATATTTCATTCAAACATTCACATGACACCATGCATTTATATTTAGATATGAATTAAGTATGACATCATGCATGCAGGATGTAAAATATTTTATATTTGCATGCATTTGACCATGAAGTAGGTAGGAGTTTGCCTAAATTTGCAAGAAAAGGCTAGGTTAGGTACGTAGCACTAGTTTGTACATGAAACCATATATATTTAATATGTGCATGCAATGACTAAAAAAATGACATAAATGTCAGTTCATCACACTTTCAATATTCACTGACTTAAGAAGAAGGGAAAATGTATGATTTCATGCATTGAAAAATCAATTTGGAGGAAAAACGGTAGTCTAGCTAGCTAGTTTTGGGGATATATATATCATATTCCCCCTTTCCCCTTTACTTTTCCCAACTTAAAGCTCCACTACTACCGCCCTTCAACTTCACACCTCCCTCCTTTTTCATCATCATCATCCTCCACCTCTCTCATTCTCTCGCCGTCGTTCGCTCAAGCAAAAAAATGACCGAGACCGATCGTGTTTTGCTAAGAATGTTCGTTTGTGGAGTGACAATAGCGGTTATGGTGGTTTCCTTCGTTGTGTGGGTCACCAAGAATTGCAAGTGCAACTAGGCTTTCCAATGGGGGTTCCGACAAGGCAAGTTTCGAAAAATGCAGTTAAAAAAGGTATTGTATTATGTAGTATTTTGCAAATATCTTGTAATGGCTCTAGATCTATTAATCTTGTTTTGGAGTGAAGGATTTTCGAAAAACCCTATGATGAAATTCCCGTATTTTTGGCTTTGAAATTTTCGTTTTCGTATGAAAACTCATGAAGATGTGTTGAGCCTCTTTCTGTGTTCCATTCTTTGTGAGTTTTGAAAACGGATCTAAACAAGGATGATGTAAAACGGGGAGATCTGAGGGTTTTATGAGTTTCTGATGTAGAAGATCCCAAATTATGGGCAACTACAGAGCATACTCTTCTAAAAATCGATTTTGGTAAAAACGTTTTTCGAATTGAAGAGCTGAGATTCGAGGTTTTTACCTTGAGATCTCAAAAACTCAGTTGATTTTAGATCTCGTGCTGATAACGTGATATATATTTTTGTGGAATTTGAGATGAATGAGAAGCTTTTGATAGCTTTTATCTATTCAATCTGATCTTCATTACATTGAGTGCATACCCTATGTATTTGAGCATGGAATCCGGGGGAAATTCAGAAGGTGGTTCATTCACCTTGGTTAAATAGTACACAACATCAGGTTGTTTTTAAGAATCAATTTTTGTTGAATTAAATCGTTTTAGATTAAGGTTAATATTAGATCGGGTTATTTTTATTGGGTTTATTTAGGTTTTTTTTATATGGACATATAAAAAAAACCTAAATAAACCATGAATGAAACTCTGGGTGTTCGGAATTTCTTTATACCATAAAGAGAAATTATTCTGAAAAAAATTGAATGAAAATAGATAAATATATTGATGAAATTGATAAAATTAGATTTATTATCTCGTATATAATTTATTGGGTACATATTAAAAAATTATTGTGATAGTTTTTTAACAAAATAGATATATAGTTAGAATTATATGAACATATTATTGACAAAAGAAAAAAAAATGCATTGAAATCAGCTGTCAAAGAGGGAATTGAATCATGTGTCACTGGGTTTACAATACAAGGCCCAAACCAACTGGACGATTCCAACTTTGTGTCACATATTTCAACTATATTCAACATATTTGATGAGCCCACCCCTCCTTCCGTGTCTGCATATGCCTATTTCATATTTCAAGCCAATGGAAGCTAGATCATAATCTGTTTTCATTTGGAGTTTTTAGTCTAGTTTGCTAAAGAATGCCATGTTGTGGTTGCTTTGAGTTTGAGTCAATTTGAGTTTTATTAATTAATTAGCTTAAATAGATTTGGAAAATCGACTATACTTTATATGTTTTTTATTCTTATACCATGGGAATGTCCGTCTAGATTTTCAAATATATACTTTCTTATAATTGTTTGTCGTTTTAAAACTAACACAATAAAATACTTGTATAATTATTCATGCATATTAAAGAATATCTAGGAATATAGCACGAAGAGTCTGTCTCTCATTCAACCAAATAAATAAACAAATAAATCTATGAACACCGTAGTATGCAATTTGAGTATTTATGAGCAAAATATTTAACTCCCATCAAACGTAACAGACATTTGATGCATTTTATGATTCGACACATTTTTGAGAAAGCATAGGGCTAACTCTCTGTTCCTCTTGATTGAAATGAGTTTTTGGATGCGAACGACCATGGGTTTACGGGCTCTCGTTTAGTTTCGATTTCTTATAGTAATGATTAAACTTCGGAATAATTTAGTTGTGGGGAGTATGACCCCCACACTTCGACTGAAATATGCAAAAGTATTAAGTATACATTATGTTGTTTTTGTATAAACAACAACAACAAATTATCCAATGCGATTTCAGGTATCATAATATGGTTCCATTGTTCAAACATATGCATCCTACCCACCCGGATAGAAAAAGTACATTTCAGTAGTCCACCCCGAGAAGAGGATATGTTTGAGACCCGATAAAAATCCTATCACATAATAAGGCTGTGTTTTCCATCAGACGAGGATTAAAGGGGTGGAGATTATTTTTAAGGGATGGAAATGATGGAGATATATTTAACGAGGTGGGAAGGGTGGAAATTAATAACGAAAAGTATCTCGTATGGTGTTTGGTTGTTTCGGGATTATTTATGGATGAAAAGGGGTAAAATCACCTAGTAAAAACTAGTACTCCGTATATCATTTAACTTTTCTACTTCATTCTTGATTTGAACAGCTCGAGTTCAGTTTGTGATCGGCTCGAAAAAAGCTTGACTCGAGCTTGTTCACCTACCTAAACAAGCCTAACCCGAACATGATTTTAAGCTCGGTTGAAAGCTCGACTCGTTCGATTTAGTCTCGAATAACTCAAAATTTATGGAATTTCTAAAATTTTCTTTAAATTAATACGTTATGACTAAATAAAGTTCGAAAAAAGCTCGGCTCGAACTCGTTTATTTATTAAAACAAGTCAAACTTGAACAAAAAAGAAAGCTCGTTTAAAAATTGGGTTCGGCTCGACTCGAACTCATTTAACAAATAAATCAAATTTAAACATGCCAAATTCGGCTAGTTCCACTCGAATAACACCCTTACTTGATTGACAAACACATTCTTCACAATGGTTCCAACTTCCAATAACATCGAAAAGACGAGCCTGAGCGTGTTGGTTGTCGCCCAAATCCACCGCCCCAATCTCTTGGATCTTGGTTAAGCAACCCGACCCAAATCCAAAGTCCACTCCTGAATCAAATCCGGGCCAGCCCATCAATTCAGATTGCTGTCTGTCTGACTGTCTCTACCCCAAACCGAGCACCCACACAGAACACCACCTCTCGCACAGTCCCACGTCCTACTGCGTCATACCCAGCCACAAACTCGTCTTCAATGTAAGCAAAGGCAAAACCCTAATTTCCGGGTAATTCTCCTCATATTCCCACTCTCAATTGCTTCTCTCCCCAGCACCCACTCATGCTTGTTCCCTTTTTACAGTTTGCAAGTAGAATTACAAGTATTGAATTTGCAGATTCTCTGCTAACCCTAGGCTCAGCTGTTTCTAACTTTCTATGCAGCAAATTTGTGTTTTTATAGTGGTTTATGATGGGTTGTAATTCAACTTCTGGGTGATGTTTCAATTTTGCAGATCCCGGGGTCCAGGGCTCACATTTGGTGTACATGCTAATGCCAAGGTTTGGAATTTGGGGTTTAGGGCAGCTCTGCTTTGTTGCTAATTTTGGGGGAGTGAGATGGGGGCCAGGTTGCAATTCAAAATTAAAAGAAAATGAGAAATTGTATTTTGGCCGTGAGAGGTTGAGCTTCAATGGTTTTGCTTGTATTTGTGAATAAAATGGTGTATGGATTTGGAAATTCATAGCATCTGATGCTGATTTGGGGGAGCTTGAGCCATTATTAGCTTCTGGGTGTTTTGTATGCTTATCACAGAAGATAAAATGTATCTGTAATATATCAAGTTGGATTGGAATTGAGGTGATTTTGCGGGGAAAAAAACACGTGATTATGAAGAGCATTTTTCAAGACATGAAGGAGGAGATTGGGAGTATATCTAGGAGAGGGTTTGAGGTGAGGTTAGGGAATGGGTTTAGGTCAAGGTCTCACCGGGTTGTGCAGGATAGCTCGGCAGTGCCTGTCGATGCTCTGATGCAAAGCTGTTGGGCTAACATGCCCACGGAGCTCCTCAGGGATGTGCTTATGAGAATCGAGGATTCCGAGAATATCTGGCCTCCTAGGAAGCATGTGGCGGCTTGTGCTGGGGTTTGCAGAAGTTGGAGGGAGATCATGAAGGAGATTGTTAAAACTCCTGAGATTTCAAGCAAGTTAACCTTTCCCATCTCTTTGAAACAGGTTAGATAGCTTACCATGCCATAACCTTACTGTTGTGGGCTGCTGCTGTTTAGCATATCGTTTTTGTCTCTTCGTGATTCATCATCAGTTCATCAGTAGATATATGTGAAGAAAAATTTGTTTGGAAGCTGAGTTTGGAGGCAATAAGTATCTATGTTGTTTTCATTAATTTTGATGTTATTTGGTGGTTAGTAAGAACATACTGACACAAATACGGGTTCGGTTATATAAAAAAAAAGGAGGAAGAATGAGAATACAACTTCCATAGAGTGCTTGTTGGTTGAAAACGTGTCTTGATATTACATGTTTTAAATGTTAAGATATAGTAAGAAGTAGTGGTTATTTGTTACTGTATTATCTAAGTGACTAGTCTTTTACATTTTTATTTCATAGGATTATTATGAACATGTTCATGCTCTCTCCAACCAATGCGATTGTATCACTCTTATAATTGGCATCAAATGGTTTTGGGCCTCTGTCATGTACCCCTTTTATTCTCAACACAGTGCTTCGAGGACCCTAATCGTTTTGGTCTCAAAACCAGAAATAAAATCTTAGGAATAAGACAATTTTATGTTAGAACTGCTGGAAAGTGGAAACTTCAAACTAAATTCCACACAATAAGATCTCTATTTTCTTGTAGCATCCTATCTCATTCCTTACTATCCGTATATTTTTTCCAGTCTGTTCATCAGTGATTTGGTTATATGAGAAATGATTTTTGAGTAAAAATTATAGCATTTCATGTATTTGAAGATAAGTTTGTGCTTCCCGTTTCCTCTTCCGAGTGTTCAATAGCAATATGCCCAGCAAGCGAAAGTTTTAATTTTCATATATGTGGATTTTCTAGCTGAAGAATGCAAAGAGTTCTCTTAGACTACAGCTTTGGTCAGCACTATATTTTATGAGCCGATAGCAACTCTTTGGGAAAATTTTTTTTTTTTTTTTAGTTTCCTAACGGGCATGATGCATAGAACAATAGTTGAAATGAGCTATGAACAGTAAGCACTTGTTTTTAGTACATCTGTATTTCCTAAACAAAGCAAGATTCGTTAGAATGTATAGGAACTGTATAGATCTTTGATTTGCTGTTCTCGCCATATCCAAACACAAAAAGCTACCAACTTGTAACACTTGAATTATATACGTCATTGTTTGAGTGCACAAAAGCCTTAATGTTTTGGAGAATAAAGTATGCAACTTGGGGGTTACTATGGACGTGTAAACTGAAAAGAACGACTTTTGTTGATGACTTACATGGCATGTCTGGTAGATGCTGCTTTCTTTCTAGCTGAATCTTGTTATCACATCTTCACGCAGCCCGGCCCTAGGAATTCCCTCATTCAGTGTTACATAAAACGAAGCAGTAGCGGTCAAACTTATTATCTTTATCTTGGCAAAGACTCTGGTATGTCAATTCCACATCTGCCTTTCTTTCTGAACTATTTCCGTCTTCCAATCAGTTAAAAGCACTTTGCTGATTTATACGTTTGCCCTATTTTAAGTCTCATATGAGGATGGCAAATTTCTTCTTGCGGCACGGAAATGTAGACACCCGACTTGCACAGATTACATCATTACTTTGAATCCTGGTTGTTTTAAGAAAGGAAGCAGCGCCTACATTGGAAAATTAAGGCACGTCAGGCTCATCTGATGCCTCTGATTTATGATTTTGTTTGCTTATGTAACAATTGAAGTTATCCTTTTTCAGATCAAACTTCCTTGGGACCAAGTTCACAATCTATGATTCACGACCTTCAGGTGCTGGGCCTAGAATCCTCATGAGCCATTCATCTAGGCTCGCGAGCTTGAAACAAGCTCCCAGGGTTCCTTCTGGCAACTACCCAATAGCACGCCTTTCTTATGAGTTGAATGTTCTTGGTTCCAGGTTAGAACAAACCTACAAATTCTAATACTTCTTTTATGAATGGTTGTCGATTTCTTTGTTTGTCATCTAAGAGATAGTTGATACCTGCGTTCCAGGGGGCCACGTAGAGTGCAGTGCATGATGGATACGATTTCAGCCTCTTCTATAGAAGTAGGAGGACAGGCCCCGACACCAACTGAATTCTTGCCCTCTAGTGTGGAATCTTTTCCTTCCATCCTCTCTGGATCAAAATCAACTCGCTTGGACAACATCGCGTCTGAGACTGTTCCGAATTGCAGTGACAGAAACTTAGTTCTGAGGAACAAGACACCAAGGTGGCATGAACAACTTCAGTGCTGGTGCCTGAACTTCAACGGCCGTGTAACTTTCGCTTCAGTTAAGAACTTTCAGCTGGTCGCTTCAGCAGAGGATGGTTCTGAGCACGAAAATGTTATTCTTCAATTCGGAAAAGTGGGAAAGGATGTTTTCACCATGGACTATGGTTACCCTATTTCGGCATTTCAGGCCTTCGCTATCTCCCTTAGCAGCTTCGACACCAAAATTGCGTGTGAATGAAGCACAATCAGGTACACCTCTCCGAATTCCTAAATAAACAACCTTTAAATTGCTTTGTTCAATACTCTAGGTTTCTGAACTACCAATTCAATCAAGACCCAATCTATCATTCTAGGAATCAAGAATCAAATTAATTTATACGCGTGCATTTTAGGTGATTGCGGTTGCAACATGGTTTCACTGACAGCCCTCAAGGGCCAGGGTGAGAACAGACTCGACTGTATGTAAGATCTCCCATGGATTTCTGACTTTGTTTTCCCCATTTCACCGCCGTCTTGAGATTTTTACGACTTGAATGGACTCGATTCGAGCGAGTTGTGACAGCATGTAATTGATGTTTTCTTATGTGAACTTGAGATGCCCATTCAAAACATTGCATTGTTTTCAACTGTGACAATCACTGACATTGATTTATGAATTAGGTATATACAGAATGTGACATTTGGGGAAAAAATTGCCCACCAAATAGTCTTAACAGATGAATATCTGAGATTCAATTAATATCAATTTTAGAGATCTCTATAGACAGCAAAACCTGTCTGCATTCACATATCATCACATTCATGTTCTTCATCACTAAGAGACCCAGACAGGATTTGAAGTTCAATCAACACAGCAGTTTGCAGTAACAACTCCGAGTTTTTTGAGGATAACGACACGATAACGAGTGCGACATTTTGTCGATATGTACAATCGACGATGGTGTTTAACACATTGCAACATAGGAGGGTATGAAGTTGGGATTAGGTACAAAACAACCAGATGATAGGCAGATTACCCAACTGATGGGAACAAACAAGGAATTTAAGACACTCGATGTATACAGGAGTGGACAGGAGAGCTCTTCTACGCGATGGATCAATACCCGCCAGGGCCTCCGAATCCCCCGGGACCTCCAAACCCGCCAGGGCCGCCTGGCGGTCCCCACTGGTGCGGCCCTCCAAAGCAGTCCTGCAGCAGCCAGCAGCAGCAGAGGAACGAGCAACTGCGAATCGCACCAAGAACCGAAAAACAAAGGATGTTACTACTCATAGCCTATCAAATCGAAAAAAATCTTCGTATACAAACTCGATCAACAGGGAACCCGAGAACTTACCAAGAGAGAACAATGTCACATATTCCATTGAAGAAGCCACCAAAGAAGCCCGGACCCATGAAGCCTTGGCCCGGTCCAAAGAAGCCCGGGCCCATGAAGCCTTGGCCTGGTCCGAAGAAGCCAGGACCACCGAAGCCAGGGCCTCCGAAGCCAGGACCACCACCGAAGCCAGAACCACCAAAATCGAAGCCACCACCGAAGCCACCGCCAGGGCCACCATCACCGGGACCCATTGTTTTCGAGGAAACTGCGGAGTTAGAGAGGGAGGATAAGAGGTGTAGTTTATAAGATGGGATAGTATGACATGTGAGGTGGGATCGGAGAACTCGTCCTCGTGAAGATGATCAGATCAACTACGTGCCTTCACATACACAAAGCTTGAAGCCACTCAATCTGCAAGTCAAGCCAAAACCAAGTGTTCAATACCCACCATTACATTACCTAACTAACAGTCCATCACTTAATCATATGCTTTCACCAGTTCACAATGATTTTCTTCCCTTTGTTATTTTTTGAAAAATATATGTTTATCTCTATATAAATTAATTAGAGTCTAACGTGTCAACAGATATAATTCCGATGAGATTAACTTAGGCTCTTTTTGGCATGAGAGCTTATTGGTTAGCTGAATAAGGTAGCAGTTGAGATGAGCGATTGATTTTTTTATAAGCTTGATAGTTGTTTGGCAAAATTAATTAGCTGATAGGATAGTTGAATAAGGGTAAAATGACCATAATAGACATTTATTTATAAAATATACATTAAAAAAACAGTAAGGGTAAAAATGGATTAGAGGAGCGGATGGAATCTCATAAGCTCCATAAGGTTGGGGGTGGAGCTTATGGAATCCCCTTCCAGTTGCTCCCAAACGTATAGAATCTCCAAACGCTAGCCAAACCGCAACCCCGTGCCAGACATTGAGATTGTAGCATTTTAGTCCCCATTCCGCTCCGAAATGCTTCTGCTTGCCCTGGCGCTCCTGTGCTAAACAGAGACTTAGATTAAGTTGGCGATTATGATAGTAGTCCAATCCTAATATTCTGTCATGTCACGAGATCAATTAGGGATGAATCCGGGTTGATTTGAGAGAAGAAGATGAAGGGGATCGATGAGATGTTAGAGTTCAGAGATGAGAGGAGATGAGGAAGAAGCCATAGACGGGAGAGATAGAGTTTAGATGAGAAAGGAGTAATTGGATTATTATCATTCAAAGTATCCCCAATATTACAATGTGTATAGTATTTATACTAATACCCTCCTATAATCCCTATACATGACATATTCTAGGATCCATATCATTAAAAAAAAACCTCTAATACCATATTAAAGTATGGTGGGTCAATAAATTGAGGCATTTCGGGCAATAAGCCCAACATACAAGTCTGATGATATATCATCTCAAAACGAAGTGGAAATGAGAAAGTACATCATCAAATTCCAAAGTTCTTAATCCTCACTTACTTTCGAAAACATAGATCCAATTCTTTTCCAGATGTTCCAAGCGGTCAAGTGGCCTTAAGTTTAAAATGCTTTGTGTATCCTTACTTTGCCCCCGAAATAGCAGCAACAACAACAACAACAACAACAACTATTCAATGAAATCTTGCTCGAAGCAAGGTTTGAAGGGTCAAGACGTACGCACGATAACCACTTTAAAAAACAAGTCTCATTACCCTATAAGTCTATAATACCTCTTAACACCATGGTGTCCATATAATGTGAAATGAACTAAATGTAGCGTATGTAAGTGAACAATATAAGAAGATATGGCAAAGTAAAAGTGGATACATCAAAAGTGTGAAATGTCATAAGAAAAGAGCAAAAAAAGAGGCAAGAGGCCCTATCTATATATATCTATAGGGTGCAGCTGCTATGTATCAAATCTGAAGATGCCAACTCATTCTAATTTATTGGTACCCTCTTAATAATTTCCCTGCTACATACATTACATATATATACAAATACTACATATACTACACCTACATTCAATCATATATTATAATTAATATATGATATGATGTGATATGAAATGTGAAGGTTAAATGATGCACCATCTATTCATCAGGGTACACATTACAAACCATTACACTGTTGCAGCTGCAAGGACAGTTCTCCTTGTATAATTCATACCATTATTCCTTACCTTGTACAGTTTTGCCTGGCCCCCAACTTCCATCCGTCGGTTTAATGAGTTGTTCTTCGTCGAGAATGTGATATATATATATATATATATATATATATATATATATATATATATATATATATATATATATATATATATATATATATATATATATATATATATATATATATATATATATCGGGTACTAACTAACTCTGTAGAATCTACTTCACGTAGTGTAGGATACACTAGGTTGTTGTTCATCGATATCTAAAATGATCTAAAATGAGCGAGTGTTGGTTATGAAGCATGTTGTGGATATGAGCGAAAAGATTGTGCCCGAGTTGTTATTATACTCTATACGTACAACGGATTATAAAATTCATACATAATACTACGTTCGATCCAAAATATATGTCTTTTGACTTTTTAAGACGTTTTTCAAGGAGCTAAAAACTATATAATATATTAACTTTTTTATTATTATTTTTTACAATTTAATATTTATTACCAACAAATATTAAGTTGTAAAATAATAATTTAAAAAAAGTTAATATGTATAACCAAACTATTCAAGTATCCCATCCTGTGCCACACCTAATAATATGTATAACCAAACTATTCAAGTATTTATAATTATAATTGCATTATAATCATATCATAATACATTGGAACAGAGGCGGAGCTAGGGGTCACATGACCCCCTCTTCATCCGACAAATTACCTAGGTGTATTCTCCTCGTTGATAGCTTCGTTTTGATATATAATACGCCATAATCCAACATCTGAGTAAAAAGTTATGAATGTTTGAAAATTACAGCAGTATTAATCATTTTAGTTTTATTTCAATATACTATAATACTTTGATATTTTATTTAAATTGACATTCACATGTTGTAATTCATCTCGAGAGCTTCAAAACCATAAGTTATATTACTTATTTTGAGAATATGGTAAGAAGTTACGCAAGTTTAAATTTTTTATATCTAATTATACATTATTACATGTTAATAATGCAATATTTATTTATTGCGTTTTATATCTTTATTTTTCGTTTTTTATCCTTATTTTCGTTTTATATATTTGTAGTATTTTCGAAACCATAGGTTGACACTAGCTAGTTTGTACTATCGATCACGTTGTGCTTTGCGATTTTTTTCTCGATCTTATTGTCGACTACTATGGTGACCCCCCGCTCAAAACTTTATGGCTCCGCCCCTGCATTGGAATCAAATATGTATAACTAGCTAGTTGTTGAGATGTTTGGTATGCGAGAGTATCCTTCCCATACATGCCGATTATAAATGAAAGACTAAAACTGAAACTCTACTTAATTTATCGTGTTAAATGATAGATTCTGGCCTTATAACTATATAAATAACATTAATAAATTAATATAACTCAAAATAAATTGATCTATGATTCCATATTAACGACCCATCAGATATTTCCCACCAGTTATAATGCCTTAATGGTGTTTCCTTAGGAAAAGAGACATATGAATGAATGGGTCGGTATCAACCCAAATGCAAAAAACTCTCTTCACACCTTCAATTAAAGATAACCCTCACTGTACTACTATGGTGTGCCCACATGACATCAACTCACCAATATTCACCTTCAATTCTCGTTATAGCCCTTTGAAAGGGTACTCCCTCCTTTTTATTTTTTTGTTATGTATAAACGTTTTCTTATAATAATAAAAACTATATAAATTATTTATTTTTATTTATTTTTATATTTATTATTTTATAAAATTATTTTCAAAAAAATATATTTAAATTTTTATAAAAATTTTATTATTATAAAAAAAACTTATATAAATAATTTAAGAATGGAGGAATATAAGTTTACTTTTAAAAAAACGGGAAAGTTAGATTATACCTGAGCCGTTGGTTAAGGGTAGAGTAGTCCAATCAGGAGTCATCCACACGGAGGGTGATACACATACACTTAGTGTATGTGTAACTTTCTACACCTCCAATCAAAGTTTGCCATTTGTTTTAGTTTTTTTTAATTATAAATTAAAAAATTTTTAATTTAATTTTAAATAGGTAGTGGGATTTAAATTGGAAATTTTAACTCACTAATCACTAACCGTTTAATTTTGTTTTAAACTAAATTTGTTTAGCATTCATTAAAAAATGTAATTTACGTGGGTTGGTTTAATAAAATTTTAAGCTCAGGTTGAATAAAATTATCAATTTTTTTTATAAACAGTGATAAACATGATATACATATATATGCATGGTACATCATGAATACACAGTATTATTGTATTAAAAGGGGGAAATTTGACATCAAGACAAGTACCAGTTGAAAATATTTTTTTGTTACGATTAATTTAATATTTATTTCAAACCAAGTCATTATGATTTGTGGCACATATATTTTTAACTTAACCTATATCATGTATTTCACATAAAATTGTCAATATTTTATACTTAAAATTTTATAAAAATACATTCTAATTATAAAATAGTGACAATTTTATTTAACCAACTCTTTTTAAATTCATAAATCCAACAGCTAAACAAAAAATATGACATTAAATAATAAGTACAGTACGTGTAATCGTAATAAACATTGATATACTAATTATATTTAAACAATTACACTTGGTTTGAAATTAGAAATAAAAATAAATGAAAATTCATCCATTCTGTTGAAAGCATGATTACTTTAAAAAAAAATGAAAATACGGTTAATTTTTTTATACAATGAAAATACGGTTATTTATTTCAAACCCCACTATATTTTTTTTAAAAAAAAATATTTTTTTCTTTTAACAACACATGGCAAGTTTTAATTCGTAGTGTAGAAGTACAAACATACACTAGGTGTATGTGTACATTTGTCCCATCCACACCGGTCCAGTAAGAAAACAGATGATGAGGACGTTGCCCTATCCTGGATTTACACGTGTCATTTTTATTTTTTATTTTAATTTTTGGTTACTGGAATTAATTGCTGCTTATGACTAATGAGTGCTCCCACGTTGCTGCATGTGTAACCTCTATATATCGCCATCGTTGCAAGCGACGTCGTTTGGGGGTGAGGTGAGGGTTATACTGTATATATTTTCATTGTCACAAAATATTCAAATATTATATCCCGATTTATCTTCTTTAACTATGTCTGTAATTTCTTCGTATCAATTTAAAGGTTGGATAAAGTAATTATTTTGAGGTAGTACGAGGAATGTTGTTAAGATCATGATTTTGGATTAGATTGATAAAAAATGGAAGGATTGGATCATACAATCGAATTGTATAATCATAAGATCCCACTGTATTGATAAATTTTTAAAAATTAAAGTTAATAGGTTTCATATTAGGTAAATATTATGTTAAATTATATATAAAAAAAACTCATGAAATTTTAAAAATAAACTAAATATAATATAGACTAACAATATATATTGAAAATTTCTTAGATTTTAAAGTGTAAATATTAGAAATTTCTTAAAATAGACATTTTATAGGATCGGAACCGTTTGAATGAGATGTTATAGACACATTTGTCCAAGTGTCAATTAGTTTTGTTCCCCTAATTGCACTAATTAGGGAAGCGTGTTGAGAAGTGACATGACAAGTCCCCTACACCAGTACTACAAAACTTACTTATTATCGATTGATTTTAGGATAAAACTCATTAATATTAATCTGATGTGTTTAGTGTATAGTGTCCTCGTACATGTTTTTTTATACAAGTGATGATTTGAAAGTGGTTAGAGCCTACTAGACCACCAACCAATGTCATCTTTATGAATACAGATGCGTAGATTCGTGTCCTAGAGTACTGGCAACGTCGAGCAATTCGTATAGAAGAGGTGTGCAATGTGGTTCGTGCAATGGTTGATCTCCCAAAAGATATGAGAAACACTAATCACCTCAAACTGCTGGATCGAGGATATGATCGAAGGATGTCGGTGATGAGGATTTCAAATCTCCCAATGGCACGATATGTTGTCTTTGAGAGCTTTGAACACCACCAAATTATCACCCTCGATCATAATATGTGAAAGCCCTAACTCCTTCACCTTCTCTAGACCGAGCTTAATTAAGATTCATTGCTTTTGACGTCAGGGCATTCGTTGCACCAAATTGAGCACCTCCCGTGGCAACCGACGCTTCTAAGTGATCGCGGATGATGAAGCCTGGAGATGCAATCCCTGAAGGATTGCGACTCATATCAAAATTAATTTTGTGTGTTCCCTCTGAGATTTTTTCCATATCAGATCTCTTTTCTTTTTTTTTTTCTTTTTTGTTTGATTAGGTAAAATTTCAGGTAGACCGAGTCTACCCGATGGCATCCTTTCGGATGAGGTACTTTAGACCTGGATCATTGAAAACCTCTCGCCCCTTGACAAAGCGGCTAAGGTGTGAAGTCTTATCAGCCACTTTATTACCATCACGGGACACATGAGAGAAATATATATTTTCAACTCCTTGAAGGAACAATTTAATATCTGACATGCGCATTTCAATCTCCCATGGGCAGCGAGAATTATCTCACAGGTGTTTGATTAGTCTCCTTTAATTTGGAGATTTGAAATATGAAGATGTTTAACTTTCTGCACCTCAAGCAATAATACAAGAGCTTCTGCCTTAATAGGACTCTGTTTTCCCACATTCCGACACCCATAGCAATTAAATGCCCCACCCAATCTCTGATGATGTAGCTGTAGGAGCTGTCTTAGTTAGATATCATCGACCCATCAAATTTTAATTTGACGAAGCCAACATGTGATTTCTTTCATTTTCTTATCATTTTGTTATCACGCGTATTTGACCAATGGTAATTCTTGATATTTTCCCTTATTTATTTATTTATTGATTATCATATCATATTGACCATCGATATAAAGAGGAAAGTAGGATGAAATAGAGAGGTTATAGATGTGAGGTTCATGGATCAACACCCGTAACCTCATCAAATCAAAACATAAAGCATTTATTCGAGTTTATTAAGTCGAACACGTAACGGCCAATAGTACGTCTTTTAATTCAACGCATAAGATCAATTAAGATATCGGCTATGTCGTGATTTGTCCCAATTTCCCATCCATTTACAAATCTAACGAGTGACACGTTTTTCTTTTTTGAAAATTAAAAAAAAAAACACGAAATCGTGAGTGAACTCATAAAAGTGGTTTGGGAGACAACCTGTTGTAAGGTTTGTAGAAGTAGGGGTTATTTTCTGTAATTAGTGAAATAAGAGGGTAGGTTGTTACAACCTTCTTCCTCATTGTAAGACTGTTTTGCAATGTCATGAAATTCTGAATTTTGAGAGGTTAGTTTTCTTTATCTTTCTTGAATTTGAGTGTTCTTGAGTGAATTGAATCATCACAAACCGCACTTGAAAAAAATTTAAAAATGAACACTTTTTTTTTGGGATTAAATCAAGAATTTGAGATATCAGATAATAAACTATATAATAACTTAATATACCGATGAATTGGCAGATGGATTAACCGTCAACCTACAATAGACTAGTTAATATATTGTATTTTAGACCTGAGTCCTATTAAGGCAGATCTAAAATACAATATGTTTAATTTTATAATGTGTATTTTAAATAGTTAAAAACTATATAAATATTGATACGGGGTATTTTTTAAAACTAAATACTTATTATGAATAAATATTAAATTTGTTTTCTAAAAAATAATATAATATTTGATATGGTTTTATAGCTTCTCAAAGTACATTGAAATTTTTTTAAAAAAAATTATATTTTAAATCGGAGTATTATATTTCGAAGAGGTGTTTTTTTTATATAATTTGAAGTTGTCAACCTCATCTTCCACGTACAAAACCCCATGTTAAATACGGAGTACCATTGAGAGATTCACTACAAGACAAAATTACATGCATTATTATTTAATTAATATTCTACACTGGCCTAGTTGGCTTACAAATTTGAAACCTTAAACAATGTATATTTACGGAGAGATTCAACAAGTTAGGTGAGGTGAAGTTGGCCCTTTTTTCCCTTTAGAAAAAGAGGTGTAATCTAAAGTATCTAACAAAGTATTATTTGAGAAATCATAAAGTCGAAAAAAAACAACAAACAAAGTCATATCTACTGCTAGGGACATAATAGGTCAATGGTTCAAATTCCACTGGGAGCAATTTGTGCTATAGTGGGTACTCATATCTTGGTTTACCTTGGCATGGGTGATGGGTGAGCCTGTCTTGCGACTTGTCGCTTGGCTTTCCCAGCTCGAGTGCTTCCCCAGCTCGAGTGCTTTGCAGGCTAGTGCTCGGCCCGTGGAGGATTAGTCAATAACCTCGGAACCTCAGCGTTATAAAAAAAACACTAAAATGACTATCCACAAGATAATTTTTTTAAAAAGTCACTTTAAATCCTTTTTCATCCCTCTTAGCGTGTGTTTACTGGTAGCTTTGTGGGGATTTTTGTGTATTAGTAACAGTACCCATCTCCCTTGTCATGTGTTTGGTGGGGTGAGCTTGGTGAAAAGATGTAGATGAAGCTTTGTATTTATGGAGATTTAGAAAGGAAAAAGCTTCATCTTACTTTGGCAAGATTTGTGAAATTCCTAGGTAGATTACTTACTATAATACCCTTCTTTCATTCATTCTTCCATTACCCATATGCACTTTCCTCTTTATTTTCAAAGCCCAATTTGGTAATTTCTTCGTTCACATCTATCCGTAAATCTTCAAATACCAAACACCTAATAAGATTTTTTACCCAAATTAAATCTATCTTATCAACTACTCAACCCTCTATCGATAAATATCCATATATCAATATATATGCCCATACATCTACACATAAATATTCTGCAAGCAAACACAACCTTAATCACAAAACCATAATTTTCCCAAATTGCTCGTCTTTTGAGGTCGACAAATTGTGAAAGGCTTCGATTTTATTGCATAAGGACTTTGTTGTGAAATGTTACGGAAATTGCCTTGTTTATAGTCATTTCGACATCTTTGCAATAACCTCACTTATGGAAAAAATGTAGCATGTGAGTAATTTTATGGTTCAATTTTGGGAAACTTTCGATTAATATCCTGATTTTTTTTTTCAAAATATTCAAAGAAAAATAAAATTTTACAAAAAAATTCACAAGTTGAAAATAATTACAAAAATATTCAAAATTTGCAGGGGAATCAGAAAAACGCGGTCTTAGACCGCGTTTCATTCACAAAAAGTAAACTCTGGAGGGTCAAAAAAAATAAATGAAAGAAACGCGGTTTAAAACCGCATTTTATAATTAATTTAAGGTAAAACACGGGTTCAAACCGCGTTTTTACCGGCTTTTATTTTTAAATTAAAAAAAAAGAAAAAGGACTGAAACGCGGCATCAAGCCGCGTTTCATTTGCTACATCGCCAAACCAGAAAGAAAGGGAAGAGGGAAGCTCCGTCTCCTCCGGCCGGCAGCCATGCGACCGGTGGTGGGGATCTCGGGGGAGCGGTGACCGCCTGCGACATCATCGGCAGCAGGTCTGTCCGATTTGCAGCTCCGTCTCCTCTCACCCACAACCCCCAACCCTAATTCCCCCGATTTGGAGCTCCGTCTCGTCCGACCGGCAGCCACGCATTCACTCCGCCTTCGATTCGGCCTTCGATTCGGCTTTCTGGGAGGTTCAATTGCGTGTTCCGACGGGTTTTGAGGCGGAATGGGGAAGACCTTCGATTCGGCCTTCATTTACATCGTCGGATAAACGATCCGAATGAAGAAGACGATGGTGACGAAGAAGACGATATAAATGAAAAAGACGATGGCGATGGGCCGATGGCCAGCCTACAAATCAAGAAGAAGACGATGATGGCGGAATGAAGATTGAAGAAGACACTGCGTTTTTTTTTGGGGGGGGGGGGGGGGAGAAGAAGGGTTTACAAGTGAAACGCGGCCTGATGCCGCGTTTCAGTTCTTTTTCTTTTTTTTTAATTTAAAAATAAAAGTCGGTAAAAACGCGGTTTGAACCCGCGTTTTACCCTAAATTAATTATAAAACGCGGTTTTAAACCGCGTTTCTTTCGTTTATTTTTTTTCACCCTCCAGATTTTACATTTTGTGAATGAAACGCGGTCTTATACCGCGTTTTTCTGATTCCCCTGCAAATTTTGAATATTTTTGTAATTATTTTCAACTTGTGAATTTTTTTGTAAAATTTTATTTTTTTTTGAATATTTTGAAAAAAAATTCTAATATCCTTAGGGTTTATATTATTCTAGTTGATATTTCATGATTTTTTTTCATGGTGCCATTAGTTTTTGTAAAAGTTTAGCAGGGTTCAAAACACATGCTGATTTTTCAATTAAAAAAATTCGCACTTTATTTTTTCAATATTGCACAAAATTGCACTTTACTTTTAAAGTTGCACATAACTATCAAAACTCAACACGAAATCACACTTATTTTTAAAATTAAACAAAATCACTAGTTATTTGGAACAAAACCACCCTTAATTTATTTTTAGAATCACATAAAATACCCATTATTTAACAAACCTGTCACAAAAGAACTTGTAATTTCGCAAACTTTGCACACACACTTGTTATTCATCAAACTTTGTACAAAAATTGCTTATAATAATGGATGGAAATAGATCGAGATATGGGCAGATGTTTCAACTACATCCCCAATCCACCAAATATTACGTGCAAGCACCAGATCAAGCTGCCACCCATTAACCTTTTCACTCATATACAATCCACCTTCCATACCATATAATTGGATGGATCGGGTGAAATAAGCAAGTGGATAAATCATCCACTTAATTTCCCTCTTAACCTTTAAAATGCAATTATAATGCATGAAAAAACAGTTTAGTGTTTATATTTAATACGAAGTAAATGAATTCATAAACCAAAGTTTGATTTGAAAGGAAAAAAGTAGCATGTTTGATTCTATACAAAAAATAAGCCTAAAGAGTACTTATGTGTTGGGTTTTTTTTTTTTGGCAAAAAAGAAGGTAGTTATATATGTGCAATTTAAATGTAAAGGATGATTTTGTGAAATTTTACAAAAATTCAAGAGCACTATTTGGGAAAAAAAGGACATAAGACAACAATCAAAGTAACCCAACTTTAGGGTGACAGAAATTTAGGTATAACTTGGTAGATCATTTTCAAACTTATTTATTATTTCCTCGTTCGTTCACCTCACTTTTTACTAATTTTATTTTCACTTTTCTAAGTTCATTCTTTTCACTCTATATAATAATCAGCTTCTCAATAATCTCATGTCATCATTTTTCCCATCTCATCTCCAATTAAAAAAAAAAGAAGAAATGATTTACTACATGGATTCCTGATATTATTTGATTGATTTCGGATTTAGAAATTTTTTAAATATATTAAGGCACCCCCAAGGCGAGAAAGTTACCCAAAATAGTCAAATTACCTAAATAGGATGAAAAAACAAAATCAGAGAGAAAATGGTGTTGGGTATGAGTTTATTTAAATGTGTTGTAATCCAAATCATATACTAAAAAATGTCAATTTTGGGATCCAATCCAAACACACCCTCCTGTCCACAACTCCACATACTCCAATTTAAGTATATACATATATATGAACAACAATTAATTACATATTGGAAATATATATGAGGAGAGAAAAAATGGAAATTAAAGATGAGAGGAACACAACAAAGGAAGAGAGACAAAGACCCTTGTGGGTTGCTGTCGAAAAGGACACAACCAAAGGGAACAACCAACGGCCAGGATCTGTCCCTCTTACGGGCTTCAAATCTCAGCCGTTGATCTGCACATTTTAAATTCCTTTTTAAATGAATAAATAAAAAGGGCTAAAAGGGAAGAGAAAGGGACAAGTCGAAGGGGTAGCCCATACGGGACAGTGAAACACCCACAACACCCTGTCCTTTTCACTTCACTGACACTTTTACCCCTCACTTACACTTAGCCGCCTCCCCCTTTTTTAACCTGGTAAATTAACTGCAGTAATAATATATACTCCCTCCGTATCGCAATACTTGTTGTTTTAACTCTATGCACACTTATTAATAGAACCTATATTTACTTTACTTTTTTAGGCTAAAATACCTAAAAGCAGTAATTATTACCTATAAAAAGAGTCATCATTACCTATAAAGATAATAATTATAGCTAAAACAACAAGTTTTTTGATACAACTTTACTACTCTAAAACAACAAGTATTGCGATACGGAGGGAGTAAATATTATTACTCCTGAATTGCTAACCGAACGGTTAAAATCTCGCTAAACACATGATTATTGTTACAGTTTTTAAAGAGAAAATCTGCTTGCATAGTTTTTATTCTTTTGAATGTTATAAGAAATAATCCGGTTATGGTGAAAATCTCACAAAACACACGATGACTGTTACAGTTTTCAAAATTGTGAAAAACTCATTGCATTGGAATGAGGTAAGTTTCTCATGATTTTCTAAATCATGACCGCCTAGCTAGTTTTCTACGGTTTTCAAAACCTTAACAGGTCACATTAAATTTGTACGTTTTTGAACAATGTAAATTATGTAATAAGCTAGGATTCTGACTACTTTTAGAACCATAATCGGTATCGTGCATATGGAGAAATTTTAACTGTGCATTTAAGTTTAGAATCTTAGATAGCCCCATATTATATAATAATGTAACTGGTAATTTAAATATATTTTTACTCTTTGGGATGGAATACTTTTGGATGTGTTTGGATTCCTATTTACTACAAATATAATTCAATTACTGCACATCAACGCGATCTATGTTTAGGTTGTGTTTGAAGTAACATGAATTTAATTTCCAATATCTTATAAATCAAGTCAACCATTGTACTTATTATTGTATTAAATAACTATAATCTTACTACAATTAATTAACATGATTTAAATTTATAATTATTGTTAGAGATGTGAATGAGACCAAAGTGTCCCACATCGGAAAGTTAAACATATCAAGCTCTAGTATATGAGTCGGTGGGCTACTCCTTCTATTGCCAATTGGTTTTAGAATGGAACCTCACTCGGCTTGTGTGCTAGGCTACTAGCGCATGTGTGCCCATGCACACGACCCCCAGTCATCGGTCCAAGTCGGACTTTGATATGGTATCAGAGCGGAAAAGCCAAACGGCCCGACTCTCGATCCTGGGCTAGCTAAAAAGAGAATGAGATGCTAGACCCGTTGTCCAAGTGTCAACTAGAGGCGAAATACGACCCTAGCTGCACTTGCGATTATATAAACAAAGAAGCCTTAGTATATATGCTAGTGGGCTACCCCACCTATTGCCAATTGGTTTTGAGACGGAACCCCGTTCGGGTTTATGTGTTGTTCGAGTCTCCCGTATGTGGGCCCGCACACACGATCTCTCCCTCCAGCGTCTTGACCCCACCGAGCCCAGCCAAGTTAACATGGTATCAGAGTGGTTAGCCTAGCGGCCCGTGTCGATCCTGATCTGGGTTACCCAGTTGTCCAAGTCTCAACTAGATGGTCATTACTAGTTGGACTTGCGGGGGTGTGTTAGAGATGTGAATGAGACCAAAGTGTCCCACATCGGAAAGTTAAACATATCAAGCTCTAGTATATGAGTCGGTGGGCTACTCCTTCTATTGCCAATTGGTTTTAGAATGGAACCTCACTCGGCTTGTGTGCTAGGCTACTAGCGCATGTGCGCCCATGCACACGACCCCCAGTCATCGGTCCAAGTCGGACTTTGATATTTATAACACAAGAAATCTTTATAGTATTAGTGTAATTTATTTTCTTACAACAGCAAAACCAAAACAAAATTTCCTTATTTACTTTTCAATCTTTTCTTCTTTTTAAAATTTTTATCCCGGGTAAAAGGTGACGATAAATATTTTTTAAGGGGAAGGATAAACATAGTAAAAAAAAAAAAGTTTGGCTTTTTAACTGAGTTTTTTTTTTTTGAATTTTTTAACTGAGTTTTGGATTCTAGAATACCCATAAAAAAAATTATTGGTGATACTCTTACGTAAGGACCACTTACATTTCTACATTTATTTTTTATTTTGTTTTTTGTAATGGTCGGTTTCACCTCAAAATTAGCATAGTCCACTATGAGACGTTTATTTAAATAAAGGTTTGCTTATTTAAACCAATAATTTCACTAATATTTGTAAAGAATCTATAGTGAAGTGTGTCAAAGCATATTTTATAGCAACATTTATACAGTAGTAATATTAAGGAGAATGATATTTGCATTGGTAAAATTCAAAAAAAAAAAAACCGTGGGAGGAAATACCCCACAAAAAAAATTGCACATTTATACAGTAATACTGTAGTAGTAATTAAGTACTACAATTAAAAAAAAAAAGATTGGTACAGTAGATTAGTTGCACACTTGCACCCAATTGGCCCTTCACCGCCTCGGAGGGTTGTACGGTCACATTGATGATGTAACTCAAGGAAATGCTCCAAAATGCCAAAATTCTTTATTATAGGACATTCCAACTTGCAATGCACAAAAAAGTTGTGGTATTAATTTTGATTTTTTTAATTTATAGATTTAATATATCAAACAACTATGTTTGATTGTCTAATGTGTATTGGAAGACTGGAAAAAGGGGTAGATAAGAAGATCATATGAGAAGTATCAGACAATAAAAGAAAAAGCAAGCTACTGCGGTACACAAAGTACCATCGGGAAGCCGTAGAAGAGACACAAATAGCGTGTTTGGTAACAGGATGGGGTAGGTGGATGAGGATGGATTTTTGGGGTGGAAGGGATGGAGATGGATTTTTGTGGTGGACAGGGTGGAGATTTGAAGTCAGTTTAATCCTGTTTGTGTTTGATTGTATTTTGATTGTTAGGAGGATGGAGAAGTGAACAAAATCCAAATTTCTTCCACTAACTCACATAAGATGACGAAAATGCCTCCAATACCCTAAAAGTGATTTCTTCATCTTCTTCAATCGTCTCTGCAAATTCCTTTTGAGTCCACCATCTTTAACACGTTTAATCATTTACAATTGAGCATTCTAGATGCGGTGAGAGGAGTAATTGAGTTCAAATTGATGGAATATGGAGTGATTAGAGGAGCACCTATGCATTAGCTGAAATCCTCTCTCGGTAAAGAGCCAGATATGGCGAGCTTGTCGAACCGGGATTCAGACGTCGGCAAATTCGCTCTTGGGAAGCACGTTCAATCGGCGGCGGTGGTGGTCGGCGGTCGTGGTGGTCGGCCGGCAAGGGCGTCAGAGGAGGACTTAGGTGAGGGTTAGTGGTGGTATACGTAGTAGGGGGGAGAGAGGGAGGAAGGTTGAAGATGATGAGGGCAAATTTGGGACATTCTCGTCCCGGACCATCCCCTCCACCCTTCTTTTTCTAGGTTTCATTCCCATCTCCATCCTCTTCCATCTACGTACCTTCATCCCGTTGCCAAACATACGGGCACAGTTCCCAAAGCCCACCCCCACCTCTTCCATCCCCTTCCACCCCCAACCAAACACGCCCAAAGATATAAAAAGTAGTCACCAATGGGAGAAACAACCCATGAAATATTCCTGGAGCACAACCGTGGACGTCTTAGATTTGGACTCCCTCACGAGCCATCACGTGTTGATCGCATATCCAATATTTGTTTCAAGCAACGACAAATACGATAAAATATTCAAGCACCTTCACATAAACTTCTTCTTCTTCTTTTCTATAGGTAACAGATTCAAGCCGATTTGGGGCCCAAATCCAATTCCAATCTTCTTCCACTCTTTTCCACTCTTCACTCTTCAGGATAACATACTAATAGCTCATGAGGTTTTCCACTCTTTTCATAACAAAAAAGGTAAACTTAGGTGGATGACTTTAAAGCTAGATATGGAGAAAGCTTATGACAAAATAAGCTGGAGTTTTATTCGTATTATTCTAAACAAATTTGGTTTTGATTCTAGATGGATTAATTGGGTTATGACATGTCTAACTAAAACTAGTTTCTCGGTTTTAGTTAATAATTTGTCGGACCGTACATTTCATACTTATAGGGGAATTCGACAAGGAGATCATCTTGCTCCATATATTTTTGTATTGGTTATGGAACTATTAGGGATAATGTTGCAACATGAATCTTTGGAATGTGACCCTTTGATTGGAATCAAACTTACAAATAACAATGATCCTATTTTATTCCTTTCCTTTGTAGATGACACTCTAATTTTTGGACGAGCTGATGATTTAAGTCTTCATACGATTAGAAATCTTCTGAATACTTTCTCCAATATGTCTGGATTAACTATAAGTTATAATAAAATTTCTCTACAAGTTTCTAAAAATATTTCTTTCAGTAAAGCCCAGTCAGTCCCTTGCTCAACAGCTAAATATTCCTGTTACAAAATCAATGGAAAAATACCTTGGTATACCACTTATTAGTGGTAGGGTTTGTGACGTCTTGTTTGATGAGGCGATAAGTAGCCTTAAAAAGCAGTTGTCAAAGTGGAAATCTAATACTCTCTCTCAAGCTGGTAGATCGGTTCTAATTTAGGCAAACCTAAATTCTAAAACAAATTATTTAATGCAGTCATTTCTTCTTCCAAAAGGAGTTCTACAAAAGATTGATCAGATCAACAAAAATTTCTTTTGGAATAAAATTCAATCGGATAACTATCATCCTCTAATTAGCTGGGAACATCTGTGTACTCCTAAAAAAGATGTCGGGTTAGGTTTTAAATCAGCTGAGTAAATTAATATTGGTATGCAAATGAAACTTCTTTGGATAATTATGGCTAATCCTGATAATATTTGGTCGAAGGTTATTACGGATAAATATCTCTCGACAAAATCTCTAATGGAAAGAGACAGTTTCAAAACTTCTTGGCAGTTTGGCAGACTTCTTAATGTCAGAGATCTTTTCTCTAAAGGTCGTAGGTAATGGGAAAATCATAAATGTATGGTCTGACATTTGGGTAAATGCACAATATCTTCAAAACTTTCGAAATGATCGTAATCCTAACTTAAAAGTTTGTGATTTATTTACAAATACCAACTCTTGGGATATTGATAAATTAAATAGTATATTCCCCTCTCATATTGTTCACGCTATTACTAATATCCATATTCCAAAATTGATATTCCAGACAGGTTAATTTGGATTTATAGCAGTAATGGAAAATTCTCTGTTAAATCCATATCTTCTATTTGTAATACAGGGAATACTAAGAAAATTCCAGCAGACTGGATTTGGAAACTTAATATTCCTCCGAATATTAAAAATTTTATTTGGAAAATTATTTAGATATCTTACCTACCACGGCCCGTCTAAATAGATATATAAATAGAGTTTCTAGTACTTGCTCTCTTTGTAATTCTGATACAGAAGATACAAATCATTTATTGTTTAATTTTCGGATCACAAGATCCCTTATTCAAAATCTGGGTGTTAAGTTGGAAAAATGTTATAATATTCCAAATTTAACAAGTAATGTTTCGGAAAATATTTTAAATACTAGGGCTCTTAATATAGATTTTACAGACTTATGTCATTTATGGCATTCTGTTTGGGAGCTTAGAAATAAAAATATTTTTCACAATACTTCGGATACATGTATTATCTATGCTCTAACTCAAACTATAGGCAAAATCTCATGTTGGAATAAACAGCAGGTGAAAACGAAGTTACCTAAACGTGTTAGACCACCTGATAAATTGATTTGGAAATGCCCTCTAATAAATGTCATTAAGATCAAATGATCAATGTAGATGCTTCGGTGAAAATTGATACTCAACCGTAGGTTGGTTGTATTGTTAGGAATAATGACGGTTTAGTTCTTTGGATTCATAAATGTAACGTTAAGATGAGTTCGATCATTCTAGCATAAGCTTTTGCAGTTTATACATGTATAAGACTGGCAGCGGAGATGGTGATTTGAAGAGTAATAGTTGAAAGTGATTGTGCAATCATCGTCAATGTCATCAATCAAGTGAAATATACCATGGGAGGTCGCTCAAATAATCCAAGAGATCCATTCGCTAAGCAAAGATTTTGAGAGCGTCGCAATTCAGCACTGTTACAGAGAGGCAAATGGTGCAACTGATTTTCTTGCTAAATCTCAGTTGAATTGTAATTTTATTTTGAGTTCCAGTTGTTATGAGTTTCAGAACATCATATTGCGAGATGATCATGGATGACGTTAGTACATCCAATTTATTGCCTACTGTTAAAAAAAAATTCCAATCTTCTTCATTTTGATAATTTCCCATCGGTATGGTAAAGTTCAACATTCATCTTCTTTTTCTTTTTGGGTGGGTATAGTATTTAGGGTGTGTTTGGATTCCATATAATTATAATTATAATATATACTTATAATTATAAATACGTAATTAGTATTTGAGTATACTATATTTTATAATGTATTTAAAATGATGTAAATTTGAAATAAAATATCTTATAAGTTATTTCAATCAATTATATTAAGTTTATAATATAATTATAAACTTTATGCAATAGTGAGTGTTTAGTTGATACCGTTTTGGTTTTTGAAGGTGTTTTATTTAAAACTTACATTATTCTAAACATGTTATAAAAACATTTAGCAAACACGATTTAAATATTTACATTTGCATTATAATTCTAATTACGAGGACTCCAAACACAACCTTAGGGAGAATTATATTGTAGATATAGTATAAAAGAGAGTCATTAGTGTCAAGCCTTACTAGCATAGCTGATTACCCGGTAAGGATGACATGTAGTGACCAATAGATCACGACTTCGAATCCCCCCTTCCCCAATATTATAATGGCCTAAGTGCCTACCTTTGAACCCCAAAAAAAAAAAGAAAAAAAAGAGCCATTAGTGGAAATGAGAATTTAAAATTTATTATTAGCGAAAAATATTTGTAATTGAATTATAAGGATGAGTCAATTAATCATGCAATTAATTTTTATAGAAATATGACAAATTTGGGTATTAGAGATTTTAAGGAAGTTAATATAGTATCTTAAATGATTAATTATACAATTATTTTTGTATTTAATTTCCCTCTTTATCACATTATTTTAACATCTCATTTATATATTCTTTTCATTTTATCAATAACATCTCAATAATACAAAGTATATCATAACTTCATAACACATCTTCTCCTATCATTAAATTTACAAATATACCCGACCTCTCTATCAAATCTTTACATTTTATGATTACATTATTATGTTCCTTTGAATTAATCAAATATTATTATAACATTTTGTACATTAAAAATGACTAAAGTCTGTGAATAGTTAATGAAATAGATTTATAAAAACAGTCAATTCATTTATTAAAAGCATGAAAAAAAATACACATTAATATTAATAATTATCATCACTTATTAATTTTTGGGCATTAGTTTACAGATATTGTATCCAACGATTTGTTTTCAAAATATGGTAAAACATACTGTATTAAAAACTAATGTCTACGTGTAGAGAAAAATTGGTCGTCCAATCCATTTCAGCGGTTAATTACCATCTGATTCAACTTTACCACAAAACAACAATTAACGCATGGCCTGCCTTGCAGAGTGTAGAGTTTTGCATCATTTGCTTCTGCTCACAAAGCGTCGTGTTTAACGTCTCCGTCCCTCTATACAACGTCGTTTATGCCATTTTCATATGAAAAAAAACACAACAACGAAATACAACTACCATAAAATTTATTACATCGATTCCAACACTGATATACCATGTTTAACATCCAAAATATCAATGCTCCCTTATTTTTCAATATTTTAACTTTTTTCTTACCCATCGTCAATGGTATATGTCAAGCGATAAACATGCTCTTAAAAGCAAACAAGTAACTTCATTGAGTTCATTCACATCTTTTTTTTTCCTTTTCTTTTAAAAGGAAATAATTTGAAATTCCAGATGACAAATGGAAATCTGGGAAATCGAGAGGCCGAGTGAACGGTAGACGGACTAATCGTCATGATACAACTAGGAAAAAACAAATACAAAGTAAAACCCGAATACAACATATCAAAGCAAAGAAGGCCTACAGAGAGACAACCGAAGAACATGTTATGATCTTAGTCATTAGATTGCTAAGCCTTGAGGCAATGTATAGGGTGGTTGAATATGTTTTGGCTAAGCATTGAGGTCTATAAATAGACCATTGTAAACTTGAGGATAGGTATGACCGAAAACAAACCATATATTCCCTCTCAAATTCTTCTTCTACTCTCTTTATCTCTTTCTCTTCTCATCCAGTTTGTATTCTTCTTCTTCTCACCTTATTCTGGTTCACTGTGCAAGAGAGTCGAGCTCCTCTGTAAGGCCTAACAACTAAGGGCCACTACATATTTGGTATTAGAGCCTATCATGGCCAAAGACACGACGTCGTTGCAGAGGGTACAAGATCGAAGATATTGGAGTTACAATTCCAGGAGTTCAAGGAGGACACGAAGGCGTTCGTGGCTTCTACACTGAAATTCATGGCGGATTCTCAGCAATACCTTGAAGATTAGGCAAGGCAGTTTGAAGAATTCAAGAAGCTGAATGACTAGCGAATTGAGCAGTTGGCGGATTTCGTTCGTCATCCTCCAAATCAGGAAAATCGTCACGAGCAACCGTCAGAGTCAGGTCGAGGATTTAGCTCCCATGGAGGTGCAACTAGTGCCATGAATGATCAAAGACGTGACTCGCTGATGGGAAATGGTCCGGCCGATCAAGAAATTCCGGGATCAAGATGACACCAGAGTTTAAACAACGACCAAGCAATTTACGATGCCGGAGGGTCAGATAATAGATTTCATCGTCTCTCTGAGTTTGATTTTCTGGGATTTGATGGCAAGAAACCAATAAATTGGATTCGAAAGTGTGAAAAATACTTCAGTATTTTCACGATCCCGGCGAATCAACATGTAGAGATCGCTGCAATGTATCTCACCGACAAAGCAGATACCTGGTTGCAGGGATATCTGATGCAGAATTCGCGTGTTTCTTGGTCCGAGTTTTTGTGATTCCATTTGTATGAGATTCGGAGATCGTCGGGAAGCTGAGATCGTCGGAGAATTCAACAAACTCGAACAACAAGATGATTTGGAGGAATACAATGAAAGATTTGAAGAATTACGCGCGGGTATGCTCTCATTCAATCCCCATCTCACAAAATCTTACTTTGTCTCAAGCTACATTAGTGGTCTCAAGACTGAGATTCAATCTCTCATCAAATTGGGGTGACCTTCTTCAATGGCGGAGGTTCTTGAGGAGGCCAGACTCCATTTCAAAGCAGTGCAAGCTCTAATTCGAGTATCACGGAATCCATGGAAATCACCGTCAGTAGGATCGCAATTTAGTGGATCCAAGGTGACTTCATGGAATCGAGGTTCTTGGATTAAAGGGGATTCGGGAAATTCGAGCAATCCAAGATTCCAAGTAGTAACAGTGACAATGGCAAGGGAAATTCTCCTTCATCTCAAGAGACCAGTACAGGGCGTACAAATGATGCAAGAAAGGGGCTCTGCTACAGCCTACAAGTGTGGGGAAAGGGGCCACTGCAGAACACCAAGTGAAGACTGCGAATGTTGAGAAATAGGAAAGTCGAAGGACTGACACGACATCTCGACGATGGGGGAGGCAGAAGCGAAAACCCATCAGCAGAAAAGGCGTCTCCTGAGAAAGTGTAGATCAACGACGTTTCCCCCATGTAGATGATAGATCTTCGAGGATCGCGAACACTGTCACAATCAACTCGGAACAGCAGGACATTCGAGACCGAAACTTCATCCACTTCAGTCACATCTAAGTGATGTACAAATCACCCCCATTGAATTTCATTTTGTTTTGGAATATTCAAGCTTTCACTTTAAAATATTCAGTTAATTTGGAGTAAAAATAATTTTAAAAAAAAACAATGTACTGAATATAATAAAGGGGTAATAATTTTTTTAATACAATAATATTAATATACGGAGTAATACGGAGGGAGTATAAGCATTCCCATGTAGGGGCCCACAGCACCACCGAACCAATCAGATCCAACCGTGCATCTCTCCACCGTTTCCGCTCACTGCACCACCCCTCCGCCGCTCCACCTCCTCCCGCACCCCAAACGGCCAAACCCCAACCCCAACTCAATTTCTCATTTTCTCGTTCTCCCCTCACGATACACGATACGATATTATCCCCCACCCTTCAATATCTCCTCCAAAATTAATCGCTTCGGCACTGTCATATCTTCCATCTTCGCCTCCTCCAACGCCCTCCCCCCTCCCCACCTCTCTCTCTCTCCCCGTTTTCTGCGGTGCCGCTTCTCCGAACCAGATAAGCGTCGCTCCTCATCCAACGGTCCCCACTCCTCCCTCTCTCCTCCACCGTCAGATCCTCCGAGCTCGCCTCATAAAAGGACCTTATCTACTCTCTCTACCTCTCTCAGAGCTCAAAGCTTCGGTAATGTCGTCTCAGATCTGAGTTTCTTCCAGCACTCCTCCAACTCCATTCCTTACTCCTCCTCCCGGCCGTCGATTAAGCCTGAAACGCTGGCTAAACAGCAGAGATTTGCGACAATGGCGAGCTCGTTCCCCGACGAGGTGCTGGAGCACGTCTTTTCCTTCCTCGATTCGGACGCAGACAGGAACGCCGTCTCGCTGGCGTGCAAGGCCTGGTACGAGATCGAGCGCCTCTGCCGTCGCCGCGTCTTCATCGGCAACTGCTACGCCGTCTGCCCTAGGATCCTGATTCGGAGGTTTCCGGAGGTGAGATCTCTGGAGATTAAGGGGAAGCCGCACTTTGCTGACTTTAATATGATCCCTGAGGGCTGGGGCGGTTACCTCTACCCGTGGATCGAGGCAATGTCGGTGGCTTACCCGTGGTTGGAGGAGCTCCGCCTTAAGCGGATGGTCGTCACTGATGATGGCTTGGAGTTGATTGCTAAGTCTTTTAAGAATTTCAAGGCGTTGGTGCTGAGCTCGTGTGAGGGATTCAGTACTCATGGCTTGGCCGCCATAGCTGCCAATTGCAGGTTGTCTGAACTTTTTTTTTTTTAAAAAAAACTTCTTCCAATTAATGATTGATTATTTCTCTTTCTTGTGTTTATTTTTCAAGGGGTTGAGAATTATGAAGCTTTATGGGTTGGTGGTCTTGTAGTTTGACTTTGTTTGATTGATATTGTTGAACTTGAACTATATTTCCTTGCTATGTTGATGCTAATTGTTGTAAGTTTCACATCCTGGGTAGAAACGCGGTTGAATTGAGGGCTGGAAGAGAAAGCAAGTTTTGATCTTCAGTGGTGTTTTGTCTTTGTTTGAGAAATGGGTTTGGGTGATAATGAACTCCAGTTGTAACAAATCACTGTTGACTGATTATGAGCTTTTCCCTGACAAAGTAGAAATAATTACATCTTCATGGTTTACCATTTTCTTGTTTATACTGTTTTTTTCCCACATTGATGATAATGCTTGAAAATAAAGGGATGTTAATTTTGGAAGTGTTTACACTTGCATTTTTATTTTCTGATTGGGAGGCTAATGATTCATTATAGTACAACAAAGTTCACACCTTTATTCTTTTTTATTGTAGCACAGTGCAAAGTTGTGCCCTTAATTTGCTAACATATGGTTCATATTTTTGGCTCTTTGAATTTGAGACTACTCTGATTGATGTATATGTCAAATGCTAAATTATTGCTTACTGGTTTAGTGTTAAGACAAGCTTAAACACATTCGGCTGTTTGATGTTATGTTGATTTTGGAAGTATTTGAAGCTGTTTGAATTTTAGTAGTAAGTACAGCACTCTTTAGACAAGCTTAAACGCGGTTTTGATTTCTCCTTATTGCCTTATGGTTGTTTGTTTTAGCCAGTCATTTTATATCTTTCATTGGGATTACTATTTATTAATCCATGAATTAGTTGATGTCATTATTGTTTGTTTCATGATTTTGAAGTCTTATTTTCTGTTTAATGCTATTCAGGAATCTGAGAGAACTTGATTTACGGGAAAGTGACGTGGATGATCTTGGTGGACATTGGCTGAACCTCTTTCCTGAGAACTGTACATCTTTGGTATCCTTGAATATTGCTTGCCTGGGCTCTGAGGTTAGCTTTCCTTCATTGGAGCGCTTGGTGAGTAGGTGCCCGAATCTGAAGAGCCTGCGTCTCAATCGTGCTGTGCCTCTTGATAGCCTTCACAATATTCTTCGTCGGGCTCCTCAGCTGGAAGAGCTTGGTACAGGTGCTTATGGTGACGATCGTTCTGAAGTCTTGTCCGTCCTATCTGGGGCTTTCTCTGGGTGCAAGCAGCTAAAGAGTCTCTCTGGATTCTGGGATGCAACACCTTCTTCCCTTCCCGCAATATATCCCGTCTGCTCAGGGCTTACCACCTTAAATCTAAGTTATGCTACAATCCTGAGCCCAGATCTCGTCAAGCTCATCACTGCGTGCCCAAATTTGATGCGCCTATGGGTATGTTCCTGATGACTTCAAGTAGTTTGGTTTTAGAGGATATTTTCTCTCCTACTTTGTGCTTTTAGCCTGCAGATTCTTTTACTTCTAGCTGCTATTGCATCTAGAACTGTTTGCATTAATCTCCCGTGAACTAATGAAAAACATGAACCAGGTGCTTGACTTGATCGAGGACGGTGGGCTTCAGGCTCTTTCTGCATCTTGCAAAGGCCTGCAAGAATTGAGAGTCTTTCCTTCTGATCCATTCAATGCTGATCCAAATTTGATCTTGACAGAGCGTGGTCTTGTTTCTGTCTCTGAAGGTTGCCCTAAGCTCAATTCAGTTCTATACTTTTGCCGTCAAATGACAAATGATGCCCTAGTTACCATAGCGGGGAATTGTCCTAATATGGTCCGCTTCCGTCTATGCATTATTGATCCATTCACTCGCGACTACTCAACTCAGCAACCCCTTGATACTGGTTTTGGTGCTATTGTTCAACATTGCAAAAAACTTCGGCGTCTTTCCCTCTCCGGTCTCCTCACTGATCGTGTATTCGAATACATTGGGACTTACGCCAAGAAATTGGAGATGCTATCGGTTGCCTTTGCTGGGGACAGTGACTTGGGTCTTCATCATGTGTTGTCTGGCTGTGCAAGCCTTCGCAAACTAGAGATTAGAGATAGTCCTTTTGGTGACAAAGCTCTATTGGCCAATGCTGCAAAGCTGGAGACAATGCGATCCCTTTGGATGTCTTCCTGCGCAGTGAGCTTTGAAGCATGTAAGCTCCTCAGCAACAAGATGCGGAACCTTAATGTTGAGATCATCGATGAGAGGGGGGACCCCCTAGGAGGAAAAACTGAGAACACATTTGTGGAGAAGCTCTACATATACAGGACTGTTGCTGGGCCAAGGTTTGACATGCCTCCTTTTGTTTACAACGTGGATGGAAACTTAGCAGACAGGACCTCCTGATGGATATTTCCGGATGCTTCGATGATGCAATGTGATGGGAGTTGATCAGGTACATATCCACTCACTAAGTTGCCTTGCATTTTTTTGTTTTTAACTCTGCAACTTGTTTTTCAAACTAGTGATAGGAGTTAACTATGGGTGATTGAGAGCATATAGAGGATCAAGAGCTTGGGAGCCGATTATTTTTATACTTGGCTGTCAGTCGCGGTTAGGACATAGCTGATCAATAAGTGTAAGGCAGTATATGTCAATGTAGTGACCTCGTTGTATCCTAGTTAGATTAAGCTTTGGCCGGAGCTCCTGCTCTTGACCCTTTCTGAACTTCAGTTTATTTACTTTTCTTTGCTTAATTGTATCATTGTCATTAAATCCTCAAATTTATCAACCTTGCTTCACCTCATGATACATGAGAATTATTTCATTTCATCTCCTTTCTTATGTTTGGTTTTGTGGCTTGAACTTCTCATTCCTGTACATTCTACTGAGTATGAACTTACCTTTCAACTAGTACTCTAATATTTTTGGCTGATGGCAATATTCAATCCTGAATTGGGGATTAGGGTAATGTTTGAATTGGAGTACATATTCTGTCTTCAGGTCTTTTTTTTTACTGCTTCTGGAGACTTTAAACCACACTGTATACAAGTAAAAAGCTGTTTCCAATTGGCTTTTCTACCTGGGAATCTCCTCATTGCTAGTTGCAGACTTATATAATGTATACTCATCATAATCATAAGCCTGAGAAATCTGTTTAGTGTTACTGATATTTACAATGATTGCCCAGGAATGATATGATTACAGTTCACAAAACCAATCCTCATCAACAAAGTTTTAGGATGAATTATTGCAACTGTTAATCATTTGGGATCCAAAATCCAAATCATATACACACTGTAACACTGGGTTTGATCATCCATGCCCTAATTCTAAATGTGCTGTGTCATTGTCCGGACAAAATGCAAAGCTGGTAAAGGTGGTCTAGAGAGAACTCATGAGTTAAAGTCAGAGGGAAAATTCAAACCAAACGAATGAATAGAGGGTTAAAAAAAAAGCTTCACCTCCCCATTATTTGTCAAATGTCAGATTGCAGATTGTAAAGCAAACATCTTTTTAAGTATTTTGATTTAAAAAAAAAAATGCTTTTCAGAGCATCTCTTGCCATCTTGCACTTGTATCTGTGTGTGGTTTTGTGGTCTCCCTCCATCTCAAAGCATGGGTAAAAAAGCCTCGACTGCTGTGCTCTGTAATAAATTTGTGGTAGATTCTATCAATTTGAACTCTTTGAGAGTTTGAGATGCCCACACAGCTTTATTTACTGCCTTTTCTTTTACCACATTGGCTTCCACGCTTACCCTTGGATATTTTTCTTCAATCTCCATTGCAGAACTTCTCATATATCTTTGATTGAACCCTTATTTGTCTACTGGGTAAATGGAAGGTGAGATGTTGGATCAATGGGTAGTTAAGTAGTTGTTGTGGGGGGTTGCAACAGTTTGAATGATGGGTAAAGTTGTGTTTGGTGTAAGTCTCTTTTTTTAGGGGGTCCCCAAATGGGTGATTGGTGCCCATTTACAAACATGTTTAGTGGGAAACTGTGATGGATTACCATTTTATTTTACTGATAAGATATCAGAGTCAAAACCTCTTTTCTAGGAAGCCCAGAAAGGGATCTGACCAGTTCAACCCTAAACCCATTTTTTGAAAGATTGAAGCTTTGAATTCATGTGATTGTTACATGACCTGGGCTTTGCTCCCTTCAGGTCCTCCATACACATTTGTTTTATTTTTTGTTTTTTTTAATGCACCATTGGCCCATGATGTAATCTTGGTCATTTTTTTAGTTCTCAAGTTTTGGTATTTTCAGTGGAGGAGAGGTTTTCTTTTTATATCTTGTATAGTTGGATTGATAGGAGTGTCTCTGTCATTGATTAGTCTCCACAAATGAAGATAGAAAAAAAAAATGAAGGGGAAATGTCAAGAAAGTGGTGGGTACTAGAATTATAAGTTTTGGACACTTGGACCCATTTTCACAAAGTAATGATATTCCATGAATTTGACAATTAACTCTATTTATAAGTTAAGAAAATCCTAATCACTGAATTTTAATTACAGGTGAGAATGAGATTTAAAATATTTTCAACTATTTTTAAAAATTTTATATTTGTGATCATTCTCACCAGTAATTTTAAATTTTTTATAGAGTTAATTTTTACAGTATTATGGTTGCAGTTTCATGGATCTAAACCCAAATATAAATGTTTGGAATTGAGTGAACCACATTCAAAGTTAAATTACCAATCATATTCTAGTGTTATGGTTATATTACATCTCATGTAAAGATGTTCGAAGTTTAAATCTTTGAATCATCTTAAAAACATAGAGTCGTCTATTAGTAGGAAAATTAATTTCTTTAACGACTCACACCTATAAAACAGTTGAGTCCAATCGAACTAGACTAAAACTAAAAAAATAAGAGTCAAGTATAGCTTTTTTTTTTTTAAAAAAAAACTATATTGATAACATTTTCATGGATTTGAACCCAAATATGAATGACCCGATTATTTTTTTTACTTCCTCTGATCCAAAATATATGTCGTTTGACTTTTCAACACGTATTTTAAGAAGCTAAAAACTATATAAAATATCAAAAAATTTTAAATTATTTTTTTACACCTTACTATTTTTTGGTAATAAGTATTAAATTACAAAAAAATAATAATAAAAAAGTTAATATATTATATAGTTTTTAGCTCCTTAAAATACGTGTTAAAAAGTCAAACGACATATATTTTGGATCGGATGTAATATTAAGTAAAGATTCGAGATAGGACAAACTCGATTCTTGAGAAGTCGATGAAATCGACAGACGGAAAGTCCGTCAAACATACAAACTTGAATCCTATTGGATTTCCTCAGCTCCCTTTATTGTTTTCTCTCTTTTTAAAAAAAATCAAACATACATTTTCACTTATATCCTACAAGGAATTTAAATCCCTTATTACACAATATGGATCCCTATATACTATATATGTATAGCATCCTCATGATTCAATCAATCAAAATTATATTGCAGAAAAGTGTTACACTTATTTGCTACAGACAAATTGGATTAACTAGATTCTCCATTTTGGGAATTTTAAAATTTTTAGAGAACTTTAAACAATTTTTTAGTTGTTATAATATTATTATTATGTGGATGTACAAGATATACACTTTACTTAGATAGAATTTTATCTATAGATAGATTTACTATTACTTGGCTCCTAAGGAGCTAATCTCTATATATTGTACCGTGGTAACACCAAGAGATGGATCAATAGAATACACTCCATTTTTCCTCCTCCTCTCTTCTCTTTGTCTCTCTTTTATATTATTTGGTTATTTACGATGTTACAACACGTTATCAGCACGAATCGCTCGTATTGATCGGAGATAGTGAAGAAGTTTGCTTGTGCCTGTCCGAATTTAAAATCTCACCAAAGATGAGTTTTCTATTACTTTTATTTGAATTGTTTTAAAGCTCTTATCGTGTTATTTGTTTTGATCGCTTATTGTATTTATATCAATACTATAACAATTAAACCATAAAGAACGGAGGAAAGAGTATTCAATCGCGTTTCATAATTCATATAATTGATTGATTATAAAGTTATGGTTTTTAATTGAATTTAACTCTTAATCTTGGTCGATCGCAGAAAAGAGATTAATTGCCCCGGGTGGTCCTCTCGATACTGCCTCTCCTTCCTTCGTTCTGACGCCGACAGCCTTGGACGAGCCTATCCCCGTCCCGGATCTGTCGATCGAGACGTTGTTGCTGTCCACAGTCGGAGCATTCATCTGAATGAAAGAGCACACGGGCAACACCGGGAACCTTCTTCACCCCGGACACCGCCGATCTCCACGCAAGCCCCGAGGTTGAACCTCGGCCTAGTCGGAACTAGGGCGACGACCTGCATCCCCTCAACTGTAGCATCGGCACCGCCGAGTCCTGACTTGAATAGAATCGCGAAGGGAGCTCAATCGGCGTCTGCGAATTGAAATCGAAGAAGACGATCAAATTTACTAATTTAGGACAAATTTGGATTAACTACAAAACCGGCCTTAGAATTTCTAAAAATTGCGGCTTGGGTTTACTTTTCTGATAATTACAGAAAAGAACCAAACTTCTAGGGTTGCAACTTATGTCCCTAGTGAGGGTTCCATTCTTCATCCCCGAAGTGATGAGATTTAGATCATGAAATAGATAAAAACATCCCCGAAGAAGATGTGTATACATAAATTATATCAATCCCTGAAGTGATGCGCCTATTCAATTAGGTTAGAATTACAAACCAATTTATTAGCCCGGGAGTTCTGCGCCGTCGTGGAGGTAAGTAGAGGTAAGTGAAATTTGATTTTTCTAATTTATTATTTTGTTTTTAAATAATTTAATTGGTCTCCTGAAGTAGAAAATATTAAATCCCTTGAAGAAGATGAAAGTAAAGAAATTGATATTACAAATCACTTGATGTGATCGATAAAATTTATCCCTTTAGCGATGAAACAACAAATATCATCCATGTAGCGATGATCAATGATTATTATACTGTTTGTTTGTTTGTATATTATATTTTTATCATCATCTCCTGAAGTAGATGAAAAGTCATATCTCTCGAAGCAGATAGTGAATAAAATAGATTATCGCCAATTGGAAAGTTAATCAAAATAAGGCATTTTGATAATATTGTAAATCTGTTTCGGAATGTGATTATCTATGTGTTGCTCACACAAGAGGTACGTTGACTTTCATTGCTTGATTAATTAGAATTTCAAAAGGTTTAAGGCGTTATACATAAGGATAGATAGAATTATGTTATATGATATATGTTTTAAATAAATCATTATTATAATTTATTAATATTTTGATTTGGTGATGGATGGTGTCATGTGAGTGTTTTGTGCACGGATCCACACTAGGATATCATGGTAAAAGGAGGCTAATCCTAGAAGATTGAACTCTACTTGGGAGTGAGCCTATCTGTGTTACACTCGACTTTAAGACTCGTGATGGAGTTGGACTGAATTCTCAATACTGGTATATGCGATCGAGCTTGCGGTTAGGTAAGCCTAAACATCATATATTTGAGTTATGATTTGTACCTCTTGCTAATTGCAATATGGCGTTATTGATTGCACATATAGATTTTATATCATAAAGCATGCCATAGTGCTAATATACTTTGATATATAAGAATTTAGAGTATTGATAAATCATGTACGATTGGGGATTGATGATGCATATTGATATGGTTATTGGGGAAATTGACCATATATTCGATGGATACAGGATAAATGATATCTAAATGAATTGATACATTTGATAAGTTGATAAATAAATAACGGCATCATGCATCGATTAAAATATTAGCCTCATCTTTGTAGTAATGAGCTAAGATGATATTGTTGATTCCATCTTGCACTTGTAAATTATTTCATATATGATTTGTTTCATAGAAGGTGAAATATAAACTCCTGAAGTGGTTAAAACTTATTTGTTTTCTGGTCACCACAAGTTGACATTATTTATGTATCATGAAGTTGATTTGTATTATATCCCCCAAAGTAATTGCATGCAAATAAGAAAAGACATTTTCTCTTATAGATGATGATGAAATTATTGAAATTGAAATTTGAGATAGTTATTGAAACTACAGTATTTGTGAATGATAGCGTTTATTGAAACAAGTGATCAATATCTGAATTGATATCCACCTGAAGTGGCCGAATAAATTTTAATTATTTGTAGTGCATTTATTTTAATTTACTGAGATTGCTTTTATTATTTGCTTGTGAGGTGTATATATTTGAATTTACTTTTGCACAAAACTCAAAATGTTTCAAGAAGAACAACTTGTTAAGAGTTAGTATGTCGTAAACATATGTGATTTTATATTATATATATTGTTTGTGTTAATAAAAGTTATCTCTTGAAGTAGATAAACTTATCTCCACATATGAAAGATTATCAACGAAAGAGCCTAAATGATCCAGCACATTTGATATTCTGCAAACTTGGTCGTACTTGGTTTGTTATTAGTATAATTTGGCTATTTGAAGCTACATGGAATCTATGTTTTATTTATCTATTTGATTTGATTTGCATTTTATGTATATGTATATGCATTGAAAATGTTTCTTGAAGAAACCATTATGGGTAGATGATGCCAATTTTATTCAACCAATGATGATTTGGGAGAAGAGTTTGAAGCAAATCCTTGTTAAATTGTGTGAAATCGATAAATTTATTCTTGAGAGCCCGAAGACTCTTTATTTTGGGATCTTGTTCTTAATCTACTTGGGTATGGTAGAACTCAAATAAATAGCTAGCTAAATGACCTATGGTTCATAACAACCTCTTTTATTGCCAGTTGCAATATATATTGTTACCTCTAGCAGAGGACATAAAGAGGATACGGTGCGCGCGACCGTTGTTAGGATACTGGTCATAATTTTTTGAAAATGATTATAGATAATCATGTATGAGTCGACTCCCACATCAAGGAGAATGTGGAAGAACAAGTCAAAGATGATGGTTTACCTATTGGATTTGTAATCTCCCAAACTGTGAATGAATCATCGCATGAAAATGTTAGAATGGTTTAGAGCTTGGTACTTAATGATATGGAAAACCTGAAGGTTTCAGGATGAAATAACTAATGAGTATTTGTATAAAGTCTATACTTGGCATAATTAAACATTATACATATCTCTAGAAGAGCATCAAAATTAGTCCTCGAAGGCATGTTGATATAATCAATCAGTACACTCATATGAGAAGATGACTCTAGAAGAGCATCAAAACACTCTAAAGAGAAGGAGTTATGAAAGATAAATTTGGGATCGTGAAAGCCGATAATTGCTAGAAGCAGTGGTTTTCCTCTAGTCGAGGTTGTCAAAAGAAGATCCAACACATAATAAATAGATTACCCATATTGGAAATATGGATGTAATATGGAAACGATATCAATAAAATTGATGTGTTGGATAAATGAGCATTGAGAAGCTGACGATTAAATCGACCAAGTGAAGTCGTTACTTATGAGATTATCATTTAGAATAATGCTAACACATGGAATGACCCAATAGAGTCATCAATAATAGCTAACAAGCATACATGAATATCAAGAGATTGATTCGATTTTGGTCAACAATAAAATAAATTCTCTTTCTTGTAATTTATCTCCAGTAGATTACACAAAGTTGTGGTAAATCAAGAATGTTTATGTATATGGAGGATTGAGTCCCCATAGATGATCAAATACCTAGAGTTTATCAGAGATGATAAAATACTCGGTATTTAGGGGGAGAGAAAAAGGAGATCAAGAAGTAATATGTTGCATGGAAGAGAAGTGAACTGGAAGTTCAATGAACTATATAGCAAACATGCTAGTAAAGACATTAGTAAATGCAAAAGATAGTGACAAAAGTCATATTTATAACAAATAATGCACTAGCATGATTTAGATCGAGGTTCTAGTAGTAACTTCAAACATTGGTGATATGTTCACTAGTATAAAACTCCTGAAGAGATTTCATGAACGTTGACAGTATTAAAATTGATTATGAGTTGTCTTTAAATTACCAAATCTTTGATTATCGTTGATAGCATATATCTAAGTTTGCACTTGAAGTGCTTGATAAGAATAATTAGAGCATACAAAACGCTAAGAGCGTAATGCGGTCGATTTATTGAACAATTCATAAGATATCCAATAAACAGATGATTAGTTGGAAATTAGTTGAAAGCTCTAAAAATATCTCGACCTGTAGCTCGAGTGTACAAAGAGAGAGTTATTACGATATGACGACAAACGATCTTTTCATCTTTGATTAGATTGAGAAATGATATTAAGTCCAGATGTATCATGTCTTTATAAAATTGGTGATTTATATGCTAAATTGAGGGGGAGAAAAGTTGTATTCTTTTCCTTAACTTTGGTTTTTGTCCCACTTGGGTTTTTCCAAAGCAAGGTTTTTTAACGAGACAACTCCCCTCACAAAGATACATAGTATATCCCAAATTATAGAAAGAAATAATTCATGCAAAGATGGATTATTTAAGCATGAAGTTTTTGGACCTGTAGCTCCAACATTTAAAAGTGTAGTATCAATTGGTTTTAAGTGGGTGTTTGTACAAAGGAAAATATAAAGCCAAATTGATTGGACAAAAGCCTATTAAAGGTTACATTAGAATGTATTCACCATGAGTGGATATAATTTTGGCTCCAAATGTAAATGACGAACGTTGTAAGTGCATACCCATATAAATGGAAAGGATCGATTAAAAATGTCTGAAGCATTATTGTCAAAGTCCTGTCACATGCAGTTGGTTAAAGATCCTTATTAGGGTACATGAATTACCTATATTTGTGAAAGCGGTGACATTTTATTAAGTCCCGAAGTACCATACAAAGTTGTATTCTTTTCCTTAATCTTGGTTTTTATCCCACTGGGTTTTTCCAAGGTAAGGTTTTTAACGAGGCAACTTCAGCACCATTTAATACATCAGATCCCCCAGATCAGCAATGAAAAGCACACTAGGTCCTGAAGTACCTTATTCTTGTGCATCCTAAGCAGCTCAACACTCACACATGGAAGTCAAGCGCGTCCAAGTCAATCATGAAGACATTCCAGCTTATACACATCAAAGATAATGTTGAGATTCGACCATAAGCTCATGAAGACGGCGACTTTAAGAAGAATGAGAAGACTTCGAGAAGGATGTTGAATTCAGGGGGGAGTATACACGCACTGCACTCTTTTTCCCTTCGATCAGGTTTTATCCCACTGGGTTTTCCTGACAAGGTTTTTAATGAGGCAGAACAACAAGAGCGTCCATAGAAGGCTGCACTCTTTTTCCCTAAGCTATGGTTTTGTCCCATTGGGTTTTCCTAGCTAGGTTTTTAACGAGGCAGCTGGAGGAATAAGGAATGTACATCTAAGGGGGAGTGTTATAATATTATTATTATGTGGATGTACAAGATATACACTTTACTTAGATAGAATTTTATCTATAGATAGATTTACTATTACTTGGCTCCTAAGGGCATATTTATCGGTCTATCACTGTATACCGATACTTGGGTTTTTATTAATAAAATATTGAAACAGTGCGTTTTGCGATACCAGGGGAATACTCCACTAGGATCGATACTTCGGTTGATTTTATACAGTGTGTCAGGAGAGAGTTGCCCCACATTAATTTTTTTTTGGGATCAATTGATATAAAACGGCACCGTATGGACAAAATGAAGCATTTGATATACTGCAAAATCTGGCACAAATCAGAAAAGGGCAGCCATGTGTCAAGTTTTCATTGGTGGCCGGATTGGGCGGTTCTGATTCCGCCACATGGACGACCGAGATCAAATCTGGGTTGATGAAAATTATATACATAATATGTAATTTTTGGTATTAAAAATATAAAAAATAAAAATAAAAAAATTACCACCATACTAGATTTATTTTTCTCTACGTATAGACATTAATTTTGAATATGTTTAACCATGTTTTTAAAAAATAATTTTTCTTTGAATACAATTATAAAAAAAGAATACCGAAAAAATTAATTTTAAATATTTTTAAATAGTAAGAATAAATAATGCAAGAAGTTATTTTACTAAATAAAGTTTGGCTTTTAAAAAAATGACGTATTGGGTTATATATAGTTAGCCTTATTTAGTTTATAAATAATATTAATTTAATTTTAATATTTTAATAATAATAAATGAATATAATAATATAATTAATAATGAAAAAAATTGTTGGGGAGGGGTATATTTGTAAATTGATTGAGTATGAAAAGATGTGTTTTGGGATACTAGAGATGTTATTGATAAAGTGGGAAAAATGAGAATGGGATGCTAGAGTGATGTGGCGGAGAGAGAAGAATAAAATATTAGTATTTCTAGTATCCCTAGTATCTCTTGATAAATATGGCCTAAGGAGCTAATCTCTATATATTGTACCGTGGTAACACCAAGAGATGGATCAATAGAATACACTCCATTTGTCCTCCTCCTCTCTTCTCTTTGTCTCTCTTTTATATTATCTGGTTATTTACGATGTTACAACATTAGTCCAATAAATTCTTTATATCATTCTTCAAAATTGGAAACCAGTAAAAAAAAACAAGGTTCTTTGAATTTGCAACATTCTCTAAAATTAAATGATTCTCCAAATATTTGAAGTAGGGAAATTATTGAAGTTTGAGAAAATTAATTTAGAGAATATGTATTTTGTTTTTCCATTTTTGGAGAAACTAGTTCATACCCGTGCTTTATACGATTGGTTGATTACAAAAATATTATATAAGTTTTGGCTAAGAAATAAAATGCACTAATTTTTATCATCCTATTTTTCATAGCAAAAAATAAAAAAATTAAATCCATGGCCAAATTTGTAATTGGAAAGTAAAATTTATACAAATTTAATTTTCATCATACTTAACCCCTAGACAATAATAATTATATCTTATATTAAATTATTCTAAATTGATCTAAAATCCAATAACCCGATAAAAGGAACTGCTAAACTCGACAAATGTCAAATCTAGACGTATCAACAACCACCATAAGTCGGTCCAAATTTTCATTGCTTAAAGATTCATAGTTTCATCAAACAACTTCTAGTACACACTTGTTTAAAATTTTTAAGTTATTGTAATGAAAAATCAAGTAAGTTACTCATTAAGTTAAAGATAAAGATATTATATATATATAGAGGATAGATCCTATGTAAGCAGCCCCTACGGTGTAATTTGTGAGAAAATCTGGAGCGTCGGATTAAGAAGATAACACGGCCGAGATTAAAAGTAACTTTGAATAGTGACATTATTCGTAGGTACCATGTAATTATTCGTATGCACATACATATGAATAATCTTTTGGTACCCTTAACTTTTTCCAAAGCAAGATAATTTAATTATGCTAATTATAGTGGTGCGTAATTTAGAACATATCATAAGAGCATCCGCACCCATCAGTTAAACCTATCTCCATATTGTACTCTCTCTCCGTATAATATTTTGACATCTCATTTTCCACTAATTCTACCTCATTCTTTAAGGTTTTCTAATTTTCACCCCGCATCCATAAGTTTAACCCATTACTATTTTTTTTAACTTTATTTATACCCCACCACATAATTTTAACCTATCAAAACTTAATCCACTTAATAACAAAGCATTAAAAATAAAAAAGGATCCACTTTTATTCTTATTTTAAAACAAAAAAGAGATGGGAAAAGGAATGGGGTTGACCCTTCCCACTAAGGTTTCCCCTTCCCCTCTCTATGATAGGGTTGATCCCACATCAATAAGAGAGGTGTAAGACTGACTCTAATGATTAAGTGTGCAAATGTACATATATGCACAAGGTGTTTAAAAATGCACATCACTTTTTGATGTTTTACTCCATTGGTTAAATGTGCATTTTATACACACCTATCTCTAAGTAAATATGATTAAATTAAAAAGGAAAAGAAAAAACTTAAAAACAACCAATAGAAATGATCTTACTTTATTAAAAAGTGATAAAAAGTTTTTGCACATGAGGGAGGTGATGTGCTTATATTTGAGCACTTAGGCCATGCACATCCGTGTGCACTTCTCCCCTGTACTTCACCCACTTTTTATTCGTCACATCAGCATAAGAACACTTTTCACATTTTTATCAATTACACTCTACATCCGTGTACTCTACTTTTTGAACCTTCACTTGATTTTAATCATTGAAGTTTTATCTTCGAACTTGACATTATAAATTCAATTAATTTTTAAATTATTATGCAAATGATTTTTTTAATAATTATTAATATTATTAAAATAATACTACCACTTTAAAAACCACAAATACATTATTAAATTAATTTTAACAAATTTTTTTCTCTCAAACATATAAAAAATGGGTGTCTATGGATAGACAAACTAAGACCAGTTCAAAAATAATTTTTTTACCATCAAAATCAGGTTAATAGAGGTTTCATTTTCAAAACAAAATTGTTTTAATTGTTAATAACCTTGAGTGGCGTGCCCATGTACACCCACCAAAGTGTTCTTATTCAAGGCCTGTACGTGAGTGGACTTCAACATTTCCATTTTTTTTTAATTATTTTTAATGCTAAGAACACCCCAAATGTACAGCATTGTACATGCTCTTAGTGTGCAAATGTGCACATTTTAAACACTCAAAAGTAACCATTGGAGCACAATTTGCATCAAAATGTGCATATTTAAGCATTTGCACCATACCATTGGAGTTAGTCTGAGGGAGTTAAGATGGAAGGGGAACTGATGGATGCTGATGCTCTAACCAAACCAGTAGATCTAACCACTGCAGATTTAACCTTAATTTTTTAGAGTAATTTATTGTTAACCTCAATCCTCTTTCCTCTAGCAGATCCAACTACAGGCTATATTTCATTTTGCACCTTTTGGAGATTTTAACAAGCACATCTCGGTTGTCCAGCTCGTCCAAACCCTAAGGAGTTCAATTAATCGACATCCAAAACAATGCTGGTCTTATGGACCTCATACGAAAGGATGCTGCAAGTTGACTAGTTCACCTCATTATTTTCTAATAAAAAAATCGAATTCAATTAAGATTTCAGTACTATGACCAATGTTTTATAACACGTTTGGCGGGTTTTCAGCGGTAATCGGTAAGGTTAAGGGTTTAGACTGGTTGCTTGATGGATCTCGACAACCTTGATAACTTTAATGGTGAGGTAAAGTCATGGATTTGGGTCTAAGTGACCTTGATGAGGTTTTTTAGAACCATGACTATGAGATTGTTGATGCAATACTATTTTATAGGATTGATTACTCATCCAAATATATTAAAATTGTTTAAAATGGAAGGAGAGAGTATATATGTAGGCGAGTGACAAGAGGAAAACATGTCGTTGTTCTTGCCAAAGAATATTCAAACTCACAACTAGTATAGTGTGTAAGAAAGAGGTCGATCCACAGGGAAATCTATTCAATTCAAGTATATGTCTAATCGCTAATAGAGAATATAGGGGTTTTCGGTGTGAAAAGATCCGCCTTTTATCAAAGCGGAAGCAAGCAAACAAAGTAAATTGGTTTTAGAATGCAGTGGAGAGAAATAGGTTCACCTACAATTTATCACTTCGATTGATGAATTCGATCCTTGTTTCAGCCTCTAGTTCTTGTCTTTTCCTATCAATGTCCTTGTCCAGATCTTAGGTAAATTACTAGTCCTACGAGTCATAGCAACCCTTATCTCTAAATAACCCTAACACCGTTAAGATTTAACCTAGAGATAGCATTAAGAATATGAATTAACCAAGGTACATGCAATATCAAGCTATGAGTCGATATTTAACATCATAAGAGGTGTTAACATATGATCAATACTATATATATATTACCATGGTAGGGACAACGGTGCACTCTTGTTCTATAATCTTTGCATATATCGACATATATAATAATCGCAATCCACATTGTTTATTTGCTTAGGACACTTCATAAGAATAACCCAAGTTAAGCAAAATCTTGATACTAATTGAATGCATACAAACACATAATGCTAAACTTACTGAAATTTCAACTCAATCTGTCTTTTTCGTTGAGGACGGTATATCCAAATAGCACTCAAAAGTATAAAAGTATATCATTTTAAACTTGTAGATAATAACATATAAGTAACTAATTCAATCAAGATCCAAAATATATAAATGACTTACGGTTCAACCATAACTTTCAAAATTTGTCTCAAATTCCTTCTTTTTGGATCTAGCCAATATACAATATTGTCAAATAGATTTATAACAACCAACCTCCAATGAAAACTACAAAAAATTCAAACGTTAGCCACTAATATTAAAATTAAGATATATGTGAAACTATAGTTTATGATAAATAAATAATAATAACAACGCATCCTTCATGATAAGCTGCAAACCATATACGATTTTCCATCCCTTTTTTTCCTATTGAATTTGCCATGTACTGTTGTTTTTTCTCCACTTCAACATTTACACATGAGTTATGTATGTGGGGCAAAAAATGCATACTTTTTAGAAAAGCGATTTTCATACAAATACCTATCATTAATTATGTAATATAGATGCAATAGATTAATCAACACTATGCCATATTAACTTTATGGGATAAGCTATAAAAATAATTTGACTAAAATATCAATTTACTTCATGTAAAAAGCAATATGAGTTTGATCTATTTGTTCATTCTCAAGCTACTGATTGATTTGATCTTTCCTGACATACAAATCTTGATTCAAATGAAAAACATTATCTCCCACACCTATCTTAATCAAAAAGTCGGTACCTAGATACTGGGATAGTATGCGATACTTGTCTAATGCGCTGAAATTTGGGGGATGTGACTGATTTTTTACCATTTCCATACTTGCAGGAGTTGAAGATATATCCTTACCCTTTGATGCTTTAACCACATTCTAAAGCTATAAAGATATTCATCAAAATAGTACAAGTTGGTTAAAAACCTAGACACATTAATTTAGATTTAAAGTTTTGTGGTGTACAACTTATAGAAACTGCAACTCATAAGCCTGAAGTAACATTACACAAAAAATCGCCTAATGAGCTCATAAACTAGCATCAACATTGATGAGATGAAAACACCAAGAATTGATCAAGAACAAAACATTGTTCATGATCAACAATTGCGGAAAGAAGAAAAGAAAAGATGAATTGAGAGAGAGAGAGAGAATAAGAGTGAATCAGATCTTCATTCATTGTGTACTCTCTACGTGTTTGCATGTGTAACACCCCCGTCCCACATCGGATATAATAAGGATGTACGGAGTGATTTATAAGTGATTCAAGTCCTACCCATGTTTGTTTGAGAAAGCTTTGCCTCCATTTCCTTAGCATTCTTCTCCAAGACCTCAATCTTCTTAATCAACACCACATCTGATTTCTTACTCTATTTCTCGAACTCCATATTTAACTTGGAAACCCATACTGGATATCTTTTATGGCCTTTTCTAATGCCCCAATGCTCTTCACAAGCTCCAGATTATTGGCCTCAACCTCCTCCGATCTCTTTTTCTCTGCTTCTAGAGCTTTCTTCGCATTAAAACTCTTCTCAACTTCCTCACTCTTTTCCTTCTCAAGCTTTCTTTTGAATCAGTTTCGAATTCTCGACCTCCTCCATTTTCCTCATCTTGGTCGCCATGACTATCCTGTCTTCAAAATCCCTCTTCAATCTATTATTCTGGCTATCCAAAACTTCAATCTTCCTCAAATCTACCTTTAGATCAATGGCAATCAAACACTTCTCCACATTACTCTTGTAATCTTCCTCCATCCACAAACGTTTTTCTTAATCGAATTTCTTTTTCATTTCCGCATACCTTCCCTTCCATTTCAGTTACTTCGCCTTCATTATTTGCTCCTTGTCTTCCACCTCCATCACTCGTCTCTCCAGATTGACTTTTTCCTCAAACAACAACTCGCATTCTAGCTCCAAGTTTCTAATCCATGTGACCCTAACTTCTTCGTTTTCCTTAATCTCCATCTAACCGAAATACAACATGAACTCTAAAGTCGCTCTCTCCTTCTCCCTCTCTTCTTCTTTTCTCTCTTTCACCTAGGGTTTATCGTCGTCGTTGAGCTCAAAATGAGGTAACCCTAATCTAGCCCAACGTATTAAATGAGCCCAATATCCAAAATAGGCCCATAAGCTGCTCCACATGTCTCGAAATTCTTTGCAAGCAAAATCATAGCTAGTGTAAAACATCCACAAAGGCAACACCCAAATGGGTGTCTAAATTTTAAATAAAAAGGAAAATGAAATTAGAGTATGTTATGTCAGACATACTTTGCATTGAAAAGTGGGAGAGTTTCTCTTCAAAGAAACAACCTACAAAATTAAGACACCCACAACCTGTAAAATCTGAAATTTTTAAGAATAAAATTTATTTATTTTTTATTTAAAATTAAGACACCCACAAAATAATAGCCTTTGTGGATGCTTTAAGGCCCGTACCTAAGACACGAGTATGAAATCTTTTGATTGTATTTTTTTTATACAAAGCAAGATTTTGAAAGGAGTCAGATCCTGCTGACGCACCTCCCAATGACGTCCTGTCGAACGAGGGATAGGAACTCCGGATGAGATGTGAGAGCTCCATGATCATGAAGTGTCTGAGATGAGCAATCTTGTCCGCAACTCGGTTGATTTCACGGAAAATGTGGGAGCAAGATGCCCAGTCAAATTGTTGTAGGAGAAACTGAATGTCCGTGACAATCATCTGAATCTCCCAAGGGCAGTGTTAGACACTGGAAATTGTCTTGATAACGGTGAGATTGTCATCCTCAACCTCAATACATCGCAAGCCCAAATCTCTAGCAGCCACAAGCCCCGAGTGGAGCGCCAAGGCTTCGGCCATCAGTGCAGAGACAGAACCGCACTGCGAAGAGCCATAAGACACGACCAACCCGTTGTGATCACGACTAACTAACCCAGTTAAGGCCAAACCGTCGGTTGTTGTTGAGTCATTGTAGTTTTCATGTCTTCCCAAAATAATGTTTTTGAGTCTTCTACTGAAAATGACTATTTTAATCACAAGTTTAAGATTTTTTCTAATATATTAAACAAAAAAATATTTTTTATGTATGAAAAAAAAAATCTCCAAATTTTTTTAGCCCCCTAAAATAAATTATGGATCCGCATTAGTTTGCATTGTTTGCAGACTTTAGTTATTTCGTCTTCACTTATCTTAGATGATTGAGACAAATTTATTCTTATACGTTTTGGATACACAAGGTCGACTTATTGATAATTTTTTTCACATTACTAACTTGGACATCTTGTATATGCAAGGATATGATCGTGTTTGATAAGGTTTTGGGTGGTGTCAGATCTTACTGGTCTACCACTCAATAGTGTCCCTGAAAATAAGTGTCTGGATCTCTGAATGAGAAGTCAAAGAGTCAAAATCCAAGTGTTGGTGCCAATGTGCCACATTGTCCGCAATCCGGTTAACTTCGCAGAAGATATGATAGCAACAAGCTGACTTAAAGGATATGAGTTTGATATAATGTGTCATTCCATACCGAAAACAACAAGAGAAAAAAATAATATAGTACAGAGTCGTATATAGTTCGAGTTGAGTAGGGTAATCAAAGCCTCTACCCATTGATTGACCTAAATTTTTGTGTTAAAAAATGAATTCCACCGTCCTCATTCTTTGCAAACTATTGTAAAAATAAATTGATGTAACCCCAACACATAATTTTTCTCTTGTTAATAAACCATCGAGTAAGGAATTTCTCATAGTATCAAAGATTCAGATCTTTTATTAGGAGAAACAAACCGGTTAAGCTAAACAAAAAGGATTCAATATACGCGTAGGAGTCACGCGCATGAAAACCGAAATTCCGACAAAAAAAAAATACAAATTCGTCAATTGGTGCAGTTTTAAATACCAATTTGACACCGGTGTCTTTTTAAATACTCAAATGTCCAACCTGTCAATTTTAAATACCAATTTGGTATTTTGGCCGGCTCTTTGTTGGTACTTTAAATATCCTTAGATACGATTAAATTGTGATGTTTTCAAACATCTACCTAAGCTGCTTTACTAAACCTTTATTTTGGTAAATAGAGAGCGATCATTCGAGGATCGAACCAGAGATTTTTAGGTACTACCCGCAAGTCCTTTTCGGTCGATTTATTCCAGAATGGTTGTTACTTTACTAAATCGACAACTGAACCTCTACCTTACATTTTGGTATCAATTTATCTCACATTTATAACCCCTTTGTGACTTTGTCATTGAATTTACTTTATGCTATAACGGAGAAGGAGGTTCAAATCATAGACTACCGGCCCCCATCTAACTTGCCTAATAATCATCGATCGAGTGTTTAGGAATTAAAAGACCTATTGGAACATAATTCGAAACGACGTAATCGAAATCGCATTCCTCAAAATACATTTCGACCCCCAAATCCCGCCCTAAATTCGCACAAGATGGTTTTTGGGGTTCAATGAATGTAACATTTGAGGATTGAAGGTGACATCTTAAAGAAGACGCCCATTCAGTAAATGGCGTCAATTTAGAATAAAATTCATTTTTGAATCCCAACTAATCTCACACACATGGGTTCGTATGGAGCGGAGTTAATAAACTAATTAAAATTATAAACAGATCAAAATTGAAAAACGGTTGGTAAAAGTAGTTAAAAATTTAAACAACAAAATAATCTCCGTGTTTTAATTGTGATAAATAAATAAACAATGCAAAAAGAGTGTTTTGATTTTTGTAGTTAAAAATTTAAACATCAAAAAAGCTGCTTCCATTAGCTTATTTTTTAACTCAAATTTATAACAACAACCGGCTTAATTTGGGTGTCCATACATAGGTAAAACTTAATTAAAATTTTAAAAACCCAATTCTACTTCTTTTGACGAGGCTATTTGGTAACCTGCTTCCGGTCGATCGGGTGGTCTCGGTATCCTTTGGAAGTCCTTCCAATTAGCAAATGAAATCATTACAGTAGAAATTCACCTCCCCCGAATCATAGGGCTTAAATACGAGAATATTAATGATAGATTCATGACTCTACTGTTGTTTGTATACGCGCCGCCAGTTCCTCAAGAGAAAGACTCGTTTTGGGAAACCTTATCATCCATTGTGAGGGATTCGTCTATTCCTTGCATTGTTCTGGGTGACTTGAATGAAATTCTATGTAGTGAAGACAAGCTGGGTGGTGCTAACCTTCGTTCGGCTCGATTCACTAGACTCCTACAATTTAAAGATGACTGCGCTATGCTGGATTTACCTATTCACTTGGAGAAAGAGCCCTGACGACGAAAACACCATTCGCGAAAAACTTGACCGTGTGCTTGTTCATCACCAGATCATTCAGACATTCCCTAACCTAATTACTCATAACGGAGCCTTCTCATCATCTGACCACTGCCCCATTTCAATATCTCTTGAGTGTAGCTCGATTTTCAAAGCGCCTCCGTTCAAGTTTGAGAATGCTTGGCTTCAGCGGAAGGATTTTAGAAACATAGTTAAACAATCTTGGCGAGCAAATTGTCCGGGCTCGACTATGTATCAGCTCATGTTCAAACATAGAATTCTAAAGAAGAAAGCTAAGGAATGGAATAAACGAACCTGCGGAAATATTTTCCGCCAATTAAATGAGGTGGAAACTGAACTTCTCAAGATTCAAACTTCGGTTTCGGGAGGTAACAATAGAGAAAAGCTTCTCATTACAAAAAAGGAAAAACTACTTCTTTACCAAAAAACTTTTTGGAACCAAAGAGCCAAGACAAAGCATCTTAAACTTTCTGATTCGAACACAACTTACTTTCATCGGGTTGCTTCGGGTCGGAGACATAGGAAACAAATCCGCAATATAACTTCTGCTGAAGGAACCTTGATAATAGGAGAAGAAAATATTAGAAATGAAATTAAGAGTGATTTTGAAAAAAGATTCAAAAAGGAGCCGATTGATGATAAACTCCTACAAGAAATGTTAAATCTAATCCATCCTTCAATTACCCCTGACGAAAATAATTACCTTATTCAACACCCATCTAATAATGAAATTAAGGCAGCTGTTTTTAGCCTTGGCAATAACAAATCACCAGGCCCAGACGGCTTTACAGCCGAATTCTATAAGAAATACTGGGACATTGTTGGCTTATCTGTCATTAGAGCTGTAAAAAGTTTTTTCCACTCTGGAAAAATTCTCAAACAAATAAACCATACGTTCATATCACTACTGCCAAAACGGGATAACCCTACCAATACCAGTCACTACCGCCCAATCAGTTTATGTTCTATTTTATACAAAATCATTTCAAAAATTCTGACAGAAAGAATCAAAACAATTATCGGTAAACTAATTCACCCACTGCAAGGTGCTTTTGTGTCGGACAGAGCCATCCAAGACAATGTTCTAATAGCACACGAAATCTTCCACTCCTTCAGATCGCGCAAGGGTCGGGAGGGATGGTTGGCAATAAAACTTGACATGGAGAAAGCTTACGATAGAGTTGATTGGAACTTCATAAGAAAGGTTTTAGAAAAATTCGGGTTCCACCCTACTTTCATTACGTGGATTATGGAATGCGTAACGACTGTGTCCTTCTCTGTACTAGTCAACAACGGTCCTACTGACATGTTCTTCCCATCTCGTGGCCTGCGTCAAGGGGATCCTCTATCCCCTTTCTTGTTTATCTTAGGGGCAGAAATTTTAGCTCGAAAACTCTCAGCAGAAACAAATTTGGAAAACAGTCCAATTGGATTTTCCTTCGGTAGGAGTGGACCTAGGGTCCCCTTCCTATCATTTGCCGATGACATCATTATTTTTACAAAAGGCAGTGCTGCCGCGGGACAGAAAGTTAGGGATATAATAGATTCATACTGTAAAGTTTCTGGACAAAAAGTCAATTACCATAAATCTAGCTTCCAAGCTACAAAGGGCATTGCAAACTCTAGGATCTCAGAACTTAGCAGTTGCTTAAGTATTACACATGAAAACTCATTAGAAAAATATCTTGGATGTCCGATTATTAACGGCAGAGTAAACAAACACACTTTTGAAGACATCATATGTAAATCTAAAGAGCAACTAAGTAAATGGCGAGCTAATGCTCTATCACAACAGGGACGTGCAATCCTCATTAATACAAACTTATCGGCCAAACCGTTGTATACAATGCAAAACTTTTTGTTACCCTCATCAATACATAAAGAGCTTGACCAGATTAAGAGAATGTTCTTTTGGAATAAAGACCTACAACACCGCCCGCTTATTAGCTGGGATAAGATTTGCAGACCGAAAAAATATGGGGGAATTGGGCTTAGGAAATCGAAAGAGATGAATGAAGCCCTTCAAATGAAACTACTCTGGAAAATATTGGCTGAACCAGAAAATGTCTGGGTGTCTCTCATTAAACACAAGTATCTTCGTTCAGCTAACATCCTTGAATACGTAAAAAGTGGAGATTCTTCATGGCAATGGGCCAAATTGACAACTCTTATAGATAAATTTAAGACTGGCCTTATTTGGTCGGTAGGAAATGGTTCATCTATCAAATTTTGGACGGATAATTGGATTACAACAAGTTCTCTGCTATCTAGGGAGGATTGCCCCCAAATTACCAACATAGAAGAAACTGTTAGTGACTATATTTTAGGTGGTAGATGGTGGACGGAAAAACTTAGCAATACATTACCAAATGACGTAGTCAAAGAAATTCTGGATATTCCACTTCCCGTTTCCCCCTTTGAGGATCGATTGTACTGGTGGCCTGATAGGGCTGGTTGGTTCACCACGTCAAGTGCATATAAGCTAATCACAGCTCAATCCTCAATGAGCATAGACAATAATGCTTGGATATGGAATTTGGACATTCCGCCTAAGATCAAAAATTTTCTATGGAAAATTTGTCAGAATGGCCTCCCTACTGCCTTTAGGCTGGCTCAACGTGGGACTTCTGTACCTTCCACCTGTCAACTGTGCAACTGTGCAGTTGAAGATGACGTTCACTTCTTACTAGAATGCCCATATGTGCGCCCACTCTTTCGCTTACCTACACACGTAAACTCAACTATATCCAATATGATAAGTCATTCACGGGAGATAAAACCTATCTTTTCATTCATCGGAAACAAGCTTACATCCGTTGCCAAGGTGGAGCTTGCCTTTTCTTGGTGGACGGCTTGGTACATTCGAAACCAATTTGTTTTTAGACAGGTCCCCATACCTCATAGAGAAAGTTCATTAAGTATCATTAAAACACATAAGGAAAATTGGAGTAAAACAGCTCACTTTGAGCATAGCTTGGATGAGGACTTCCCCTTACGCACACGAATCTCCAAGCATCCGAGGACGAAAAGAAAGCATGGTAACATTACTTGGCGAAAACCCCCTAGGGGAACTTTCAAGTTAAATTTTGATGGATCTACAATTTCAAACAATGATAGCACGGCCGGTGCCGTACTCCGGGACTGGGAAGGACATCCGATACACATCTGCTATAAAAAACTGGGCAAGCAAAGTCCGTTGAAAGCGGAAGCGCTTGCTCTTAAACTGGGAATCCAAAAGGCTCTACAACTCCGTATCAATAAACTCCACATTGAAGGTGACTCCATGATAATCATAAACCACCTAAATAAAACATTTACCTGCCCTTGGGAAATCGAACTGATTCTATCAGATGTCAAATTTCTACTATCGACTTTGAAAGAAGTTTCCTTCTTTCATGTTCCCCGGTTAGGCAATAGAGTGGCTGATAAGGTTGCACACCTTTGCCACTCTGCCTGGGGTGTCGATATTAACAACGATTCTGGTCTTCTAGACCTCATCCGTAAGGATGCCATCGGGTAGAGCTCGCTCGTCCGAATTCTTTCCTAAAAAAAAAAAAAAAAAAAAGACAAAAAGAAAAAACAAGGCCACAACTCAACATTCCATATTTTAAACTTGTTAAAGACGAAAATTTGGATTTTTCACACATGTTGAAAAGTAAACTTAAAGTCAACCTTGACTTTGACCTAATGACCTTCCATATTATATGAATCAAGATCATTCCTTCCAATGGTGTATTCTCCCAAACAACCTTAAACCTATACCTAAGTAGTTTGAAGATCGTCGTCGTTCCCAACGAATCCGAAGAACATGGGAAACGGGAAGTTAGTTTGCTCGGAGATAAGCACAGGAGTTGGCTTGGATCTCGGAGGCTTCTTGATGGTCATCGTCCTAGCTTTGGCATTCATGGCCGTTTGCAACCAACCTCCGCGAAGGAGAGCTTTAGTCCTCGTAAGACGCTCCTTTTACGCATGAGAAATGATCGAGGTGTTACTCGTTTGTTATTATTACTTGTATTCATATACTCGAGTTTTGATTTTATGTTAAACGAGCCATGGATTTAATCTCATCATATGATATCGGAAAGTTATTTAACGTGTAATTTGAGTTGATGAATCATTTAAATACCGTTGCTTATTGTTGTTTTGAACCCCAAGCAATTGCCTTTTTTTTTAATGGATGCAGATACAATTCAATAAAATAGCACAAACATTTTTTTTTAAAAAAAAAAATCAGTGATAAAAATGCTAAAGATAACTCAATTTAAAGTTTTTCAAGGGGTAAAATCGATCCAAATTTTTACCTATTTGACTCGGATCGATCCGATTCTACGGTTTCGATCCTTTGATAATTTATGGAGAAATTGTGTGATTTTGGTGTTGATTATATTATTGATTCGTCGAAAATGTTGGTGTTTGATTTGCAATTGATTTGAATGTAAAAAATATGTCTTTTTAGGGATCTATTCAATGATGCAAACTTTCTCCCTTGAATTACACAAACTGCATTGTCTAATGAAATAGACATAGAACTAGAAGTCAACCATTTTAGACTTTAGTTGCCATTATATAAATGGGCCTGAAGGCCCACATCTCAAAGCAATGAGTTTAGTTTGGTCATGTTCATATCTAGCCTTTATAAGAATTCTGGACCTAATCTAAAAAAAACACCTTAAGACACAAGTGTAGAAGCCCATATCAAGCCCATATCTTTTTTTTTTTTGGGTGAAAACAAGCCCATATCTTATTAATAATCTTTTTTTTTTTAAAAAAAAGAGACTGAAAATAGAACAATAAATAATATGAGCTTTCAAAATAACAAATTAAAGGCTTGTTTGGGATGAGTATATAGATATAGTCTTTGTGTATAGAAGGTCCAATATCTATATATCATGTTTTGTATATTTCTCTAAATTAGTATATAGATATTAATCTCGTATACTAAGGTTGTGTTTTCTCACCCCCCACTTCCACCTTCATTTAGATCCTCCACCTCCTCCATCTCCCCTACCTCCTCTCACAAAGTAGGAGATTTTCACCCACCTCCACCCCATTTTCACCCACCTCCACCCCCTCCACCTCTTAATAAAGAGGTGAGGAAAACACAACCTAATTCTAGGGTATTATTTGCTTTTGGATATCTGTCAAAATCGGGGGCTATAGAAAAATACTACGAGCCACTGAGCAGATACTTCTCCTCCTCCTTCTTCTTCTTTGAGATTTGCTCGCCATTGCCTCTTTGTTCAAACTTGCATTTGCTGGATTCTTCACGAAATCGATGTTCGTCCCTTACATTTGCTGTTCAAATTTTTTTATGTCACGAAATTGCATCTGCCCAAAATTATGTTCAAACTTCTATTCACGATCCAAGTCCTCTGCATAATCAAAATATGTATTCTTTGTAATTTCATCCAAGAAATCAAGCATTCCCATTACCTAATTGGAATCTAGCATTAATTACATCCAAAACCCTTCATTTGAAGTCAGGTCAACCATACAATACCACTTCATCCCTCTCCAAAGACGAACTTGTATTTGAAATAGAACACCAGCAAAAACATGTTCTCTTCTATAATCAAACATTGTTGTTTGAAATAATTCACGAAATTGAGGATTTTGTTCGAAATTGCAGTTGTTCGGAATTTGTATTCATCTGTTCAAAATTGAAGAACCCTAAAATGTATCGGTTCGATTTGAAAGTTATAAGTGTAAGATCACGAGATTGATGTAAAGTCCTCCCTTGAGGGTTTCATTCATTGATTAATCATATATATAGGTTACAATGGATTGGACCTTTAGGCCCACTATACAATATGAAGTCTATGTAATCTATCAATAAGGTTTTGGTTCATTTTTATTACATTTTGTTTTTATTTATTTATTTATTTTGATATCTATATATCCTTTCCAAACAACAGATATAAGATATAGATATCAATCCCATACCCAATACCCATAGCTTAATATCTATATCTCATACCCATAGCCTATATCCTATATCTATATACCCTTTCCAAACGGGCCCTATATCCTTGTGGGATAGGATAAGACCCTAAATTTGGAATATTTTTTTAACTTATAATTAGTTTAGCCTTTTTTTAATTAGATTTTTAGGGTCGCTTGCCTTTTTTTGTAGAGAATCTTTCCCAATTTAGTGTCTTATCATATGCCACTGGGGCATAAGATAGAAAAACCGATTTTACAAATACCTATATATATATATTTTTTGAACCGAAAAGAATTTAGAAGATTGGCGAAGCAATCTAACTAAGAGCATCCTTGAGGATAATACTATGGAAAACAACATCAGAAGGTGGAATAGAGCAGAAGTAGGAAGATCCTAGATGAGATAGACGGTCCGCTGCCCGATTACCTTCCCTAAAGATGTGAGAGATCTCAAGTCCCAAAAAGAGATGGAGAGATAAAAGAGAGTCAGATATGAGCATCTCAATCTTGCCAGAAACACGAAACCCCAGCCTTAAGATTATTAATAATGCTAAGGTTGTCGCATTGAATACAGATGTTTTTTATTTTAAGTTCGACGACCTTTGAAATGCCTTTCCACACGTTGTATCCTTCTGCACCAATAATGGAGGGAGAGGTGAATTTCCGACTTCTGAAAAATGGATAGAACCGTTGTCATTGCGAATGAGGAAGGCATAAGATCCGATGTTAGTGTTGGAGATTGCACCATCGAAATTCAATTTGCACCATTTTGAGCTAGGCTTAGACCATTTACAGCGCCGACGAGATGCCTTGCAGGGTGCTATACACGGTTTTGGTGGCTCTGAGTCTAGATCCTTATCTATTTCTTTGGTTTTCTTCCAGTTACATATTTGTTCGTTGATGAAGGATACTAAGACTCTTGGATCTGGATTAATGTTGTCAAAGAGAGTTTTGTTACGGAAATACCAGATGCTCCACCATGCGAACACAAGGGTGGAAAATGCCTGAATTCCTAGGTCAGATCAAAGGTTAATCAATGTTTTAGTTATAGTGGTTGAGGCGGCGTAGGTTAAGTTAACTCTGTTAGCTATTTGTGGTGAAAGTAGTTGGATCGTGGCTTTTGATATTGGACAGTTAAATAAGAGATGCTCAATGTCCTCATAATTCATGTTACAGAGTGGAGAGTTAGTTGGGATACCGAACTCCCAGTAGGCCAGTTTGGTGGAAGTAGGGAGACCATCTTTAGTGACGCACAAGTTGAAATCTTTGATCTTAGGTAAAGTGTCTAATTTCTATATCCAATGGAAGTCAGATCGCGTGTGATTCTTAGCATTATGGGTGATTACTGATTTCAATGGCAGAGGTCGTGGACAACCATCCATTTTTACTCCAGCTTGAGTATAGTTTGTCTTGATTAATGAATTTACATATACCTATATGTGCTATTTATCATGTGTTTTATTTTTCAGAAATTTCTTAATTAATTTACAAACATGTCATTTTTTTTGCTTTACCTTCTACTTGTCATCTTCGATGGACTGCTCACACCGGAAAGATTTTATCTTTCTCTGTTCAATATGAGGTTGACAAATTTGAGGGTATTTTGGCTTGAATTCAGAAAGATCAAAGCAAAAATTGCCTTGTTGATGGATTGATGATATGTGATGTGTTTATTACAATTTGTTACTTTCAAGTAGTTTTAATTTTTATAGATGCAAGTATGCAACCAAATGATCGACCGAACCCTATACATGAAATTGTGAGTTTTGTTGCTCAAATTGGGCATGGTCTGGATGTCATGGATAAAAGAATGTAATCCTAGAATCTATGACAATTTCATCTTTATTTAATTTTTCGATCGAAGTTTGAGATTTTCTTGGGATTTCCCCTGAAGATCGAAGTTTGGATCAGTTCAATGGTTGAAGATCGAAGTTTGGATCTGTTTAATTTCATTCAATTCTTTGTTTTGGCTGCTTATTGACTTGATCAAATTGAAAAATTCAGTTTAGAAAAGTTAATAAAGGGGGGAAAGAACCACAAACATGAAGTAGTCTATCTCTACTACTAAAGAACTAGATCAGATCAACAGATTGTTCTTCTGGAACAAAGATCTTCAACACCGCCCGCTTATTAGCTGGGATCGTATTTGCAGAACGAAAAAATATGGGGGAGTATGCCTTAGGAAATCAAAAGAGATGAATGAAGGCCTTCAAATGAAACTACTATGAAAAATATTGGCTGAACCAGATAATGTCTGGGTCACTCTAATCAAACATAAGTATCTTCGCTCAGCTAACATCCTTGAATATGAAAAAAGAGGAGACTCCTTTTGGCAATGGGCCAAACTGACAACTCTCATTGATAATTTAAGTTAGGACTAATTTGGTCAGTTGGAAATGGGAATTCGATCAAATTTTGGACAGATAATTGGATAACAACTTCTTCTCTACATGCGATGGAAGACTGTCTCCAAATTAATAACATAGAGAAAACCGTTAGGGATTACATTTTGGGTTGGAGATGGTGGATTGAAAAACTTAATAACGTGTTGCCAAATGACATAGTCAAAGAAATTCTAGAGATTTCTCTCCCTGTTTCTTCCTTTGTGGATAGATTGTATTAGTGGTCTGGCAGAGAGGGAACTTCAAGCGCATACAAATTAATCACTTCCCAATCTTCGTTAAACCTAGACAATAACACTTGGATCTGGAATTTGGATGTTCCACCAAAGATAAAAAATTTCTTATGAAAAGTCTGCCAGAACGGTCTCCTGACAGCCTCTAAGCTTGCCCAACGTGGGGCCTCTGTTCCCTCCTCTTGATGCTTATGCAACGACATGGTTGAAGATGACGTTCTTTCTGTTGGAATGTCAATATGTTCGCTCTCTCCTCCATCTCCCTACACACGTACATAAACTCAACAATATCCAGACTCATAAATCAATCACGAGATATAAGACCTATCATTTTCTTCTTGGGAAACAAACTTACTTATGGGGATGATGGACGGGTTTTAATCGCGTAAACCGTATCAAAATAAAACTCAAACCTACAAACTAGTATAGCAAGTAAGTAAGAGGTCGATCCCACAGAGAATCAAGTATTTCTCATCAATGTGTATTTACCAATTAGTAGAAAGGGGGGTTTTGGTTGATTGAGATTGGAAAGAGAACAAAATAAAATAAAAACAAATTGATACAAAACAATTTAGAGAGAATCGCTCTACCTACAATTATCCACTTTATTTGGTTGAATTGATATTGTAACTTTCTCCCGTCCTTTTAAGTTTCCTATGAATGTCCTTGTCCCGACCTAATATAGTTACTAGTCCAACCAGTCCTAGAAACCCTTATCAATCGAACAGTCCCTAAAGAAGGATTTAACCCAATTGATAGCTTTAAGTTCAGAGATTAGCCAAGGTATTTGCAGTCCCTAAAGAGGGATTTAACAATACATTCAACTTCCTACTCATTCAATTAGTTCAACCAGCCCTAAAGGAACAAGTTTGCCACTTTGGTTAAGGTTCGCAACCAGGAATCTACAAAACCCTAGCAATTGAATTGATTCTACCAAGTTGATCAGGCAAGATAGAATAAAACAATCAATAATAAAGCACAAAGAAGTCAAAACATTCAATACAGGAAATAAGAAACAAGATTCAGAAACTCAGAATCAATCCAAAAAAAGCTTCAAATTGCAAGTAGAACGAAAAGAGTTAAGCCACCCATGGCGAACATCGCTCTCTCTCTAATTGTATGATAGAACGTGGAATAGAATAGAAGTGTATGAAAACTAATAATAATCGGCCTTAAAAAGTTCAAGTCGGCCAAAACAAATCAAACAACTAGGGTTCCACTTAACAATACGCGCCGTTTCGCTGATGAACAATGCGGCGGCCGTGGTATATGGCTGCTACTTAGACATCTCTTGCTGGGGGAATGAGGCGGCCGCGGCATACATGCGGCGGTAGCTGCATCAGCCTTTCATGGAAAATCTGTCCCGAATTTGATCTTCTTGTCAACAAGAAAGTTGTAGTTCTCTGAAAGAGCTTTCCAACACATGGTCATAATAGTCGATCGAACAACCGAGGCCTCCAAAAAGTGCAAAAAAAGTTCAGCATGTCTGGCGACAACTTCTGCAGACTTGTTCTTCGTTTAGGTTCGCTTCTTCTTCTCAGGACCTCTTGAGATCTTCATGTAAGCTTCTTGGATCAACTAGACATTCTCATCCAATGCGTTATCAACCCATGCCTCCTCCTCGGATCCACCATTACCTGAAATAATCAATAAAAACGTGTAGATTCCGAATCCACCAACAAAGAGAGCAAATATGCAAATTATACTTAACCCATGCATGATATGCATCATAACTAAGCTAAATGCAACCCATTATGCCTATCTAAATGCATGATATCAGGGGACAAGGTGGAGCTTGCTTTCTCATGGTGGACAACTTGGTACATTCGGAACCAACATTTGTTTAGGCAGGTTCCCATCCCTCACATAGACTGCTCTTTACGTATTATTAATACCCATAAAGAAAATTGGAAAAAAAAACCTCTCTCTTTGAAGATAGTCTTGATGTGGGCCCTCTCTCACACAAACAAAACCCAAAACACCCAAGGAGGAAAAAGAAGAAAGGTGAGGTTATATGGCGCAAACCCCCTAAGAGTTTCCTCAAGTTAAATTTTGATGGCTCAACAATCGTAAACAATGACAGCTCGGCGGGAACCATAATTCGAGACTGGGAAGGATGGTCGATATAAATATGTTATAAAAAACTTGGAAAACAAAGTCCCCTGAAAGCGGAAGCTCTTGCGCTTAAGTTGGGAATCCAACACGCACTACAACTCCGTATCAACAAAATTCATATTGAAGGTGATTCCAGTATAGTCATGAACCACTTGAACAATAAAACGAAATGTCCATGGGAAATTGAGCTCATTTTGTTAGATGTCGCACTATTACTATCGACTATGAAAGTAGTCTCCTTCTTTCATGTTCCCCGCTTAGGCAATAAAGTGACAGTAAGGTTGTACACATTTGCCACTCTGTCTGGGGTGTTGATATTTATAACGATTCCGGTCTTCTTAACCTCATCCGAAAGGATGCTGTCGGGTAGGTAGAGCTCGCTCGTCCGAATTCTTTCCTAATAAAAAAATAGTTTTTATTTTACATTGTATTTTTGACGGTTCGCCGTCTGTCGACATTGTCGGCCTCTTGAGGAGCTAAATTTGTCTGGTTCTTGAATGATTACTTAATCAAAATAAAATAAAATAAAATACAGTATTAAAATAAATATTAAAAAAGGAAAACGTTGATTCGTACATCCTATATGTCATCCTTTATGATTGTGGGTTATTGCTATTCGTTTCCCTGACAGCAAGGCATTGTGTGATATCTTCTTAGCACTTTCTTGTCTTCTCGACATTCACACTCCTCCTTAGATCTTTCACGACTTCCGGGCAGGTTGACATTGCTTGGCGTCTTGATGAGCTCTGAGTCATTGGTCTTGTTTAATTTGCCTTTTTTTTGTGACATGGGGGTTCCGAGGTTATCGACTAGTCCCCCACGTGTCCGGGCCCTAGTCTGCAAAGGACGCGAACAGGTTAAACCAGGCGGCAAGCCACCAGGCAGGCTCACCCAAGCCAATGAAGACTTGAGCACCCACTAATTACACAAATTGTGTAAGAAGTGGGATTTGAACCCTTGACCTCTTGCAAGGGCCACCTCTCCCTTACCACTAGGGCAAGGGGGCATTGGTTGGTCTTGTTTAATTTGCCTTGTTTTGGTGTTGTAATAGGACAGTTAGGGTATGTTTGGATTCTTTAAAAGTGTTTGGCTCAAAAAATTATAACATATTTAAAATAATGGAATTTTAAAATAAAACACCTTATAAATTGTTTCAATTAATTATATTAAGTTTATAAGGTAATTACAAACTTAACACAATATTTAGTATTTTATTTATACAATCTATGTAATATTTTATTTTAAAATTATGTTATTTTAAATACTTTATAATTTTTTAAACCAAACACTTTAAAAGTGATTATGCTTATAATTAACATAATACATTGGGAATCCAAACACACCCAATATAATTAATTTTTTTATACGGGTAATAATTTGGGTGGGGCTAGTCCCTACTAGACCACCACCCAAGAGCTTCTTTGCGGATGAGAATACAAAGGTGTCTATCAGCCCGAGCATTTGGAGATGCGTCCGTTTGGAAGAGTTGAGAGATGTGGTCGGCACATCTGTTCATCTCCCGGAAGCAATGTGAGAGGCTGACATGCTCGAAGGACCAACATCCCTTGATAGCATTGATTATATTGAGGCAGTCACCTTCAATGTGGATGCTAGACAAACCCAACTCCTTCGCCATCTGGATGCCCAGAAGAAGACCCATTGCTTCTGTCTTGAGCGGCGACCCGAGTGTAATCTGCTTGCCTCTGCAGCCAACCAGTGAACCCCTGTGGTCGCGAATGATGAAACCTGCGCCAGACGAACCAGAGTGATTGAAACTACCATCGAAATTTAGTTTGAATATTCCTTCGGGTGGTTTATTCCATCATAGATGCCGTTTCTTTCGGATTCCTGGTCCTTTTGGGGTACCATTAGTGTTTGGTTTATCCATGTGTTTCGTTTTTTCACAGTTTATGATTGTTTGTCTTATCATATTTTCCATATTTTTTATTGTCACATTGTTTTCATTGTCGAAGATTTTCTTATTTCTAGATGTCCAAAGGCACCACCAAGCAGTCTCCAATTTCTTTCTTTGCTCTGGAATTGTTGTTTCAAAAATTGTTGACATAATTCTCTTTATATCTTGTTCATTTCTGTCTAATTCGTCCAGCCGTTTTTCTATTTCAGGGTCGATTTTTCGTATGAGATTTCTACTAATGTAACACTGAGTGAATAAATGGAGTTGAGTTTCGTCACACACATCACATAGTTCACATGCGGAGGGGAGGGCCACTCCTTTATCATTTAGTCTAGTCTTTGTTGAGACTCCATTGTTATACAATTTCCATAGAAAATTCTTTATTTTCGGAGCTATGTCTATTGCCCAGATCCATGCCGTTTTGGGTGTTGTGATTCTGTTATTTTCTGTAATATGTCGGAGCGCACTGGCTGTGCTGAACTATCCAAATTTTTCTTTTCTCCAATATAGTCTATCCTCTATTTGGTTTTCCGGAATGAATGTTGCTTTGATCTTTTCAATGATCGGTGTCGGTAGCATGTCCTGAAGTTCGCTAGTGTTCCAACATCTATTTTCATTTATGTATTTGTCTACCTTATCACTTATGTTGATTCTATATGGTACAAGACATCTATTTTCTAGCGTTTCATCATCCAACCATCTATCCGTCCAAAAGTTGATCGTTTTCCCATTTCCTATATGCCATATAAGGCCTTTACAGAATTCTGCTTTTATCTCCATTAGTTTTGTCCATTGCCAAGACACTTTTCCTTTCCTTTCGTAGCTTAGAATATGTTCACCTTTCAAGTACCTATGGGATATGGTTTGAACCCATATATTTTCTGGCTCCGCAAGTATTTTCCATAGTAGTTTCATTTGTAATGTTGAATTCATGTCTTTTGTTTTATAGATTCCAGCTCCACCGTTTTCTTTCCTTCTGCATACTTTGTCCCACCCTATTAGCGATTTATATGACATATCTTTGTTCCAGAAGAAAGTTCTATTTATTTGATCAAGTTCTTTGTGCATCGAGTTTGGGAGCATGAAGTTTTGCATGACAAAACTTGGTTTTTCCGCTAAGTTTGTTCTGATGAGAGTGGCTCTTCCTTCTTGGATTAGCGCATTAGCGCGCCACTTTGATAGTTGTGATTTTGTCTTGTAGATCGTTTCTACAAAGGTTATTCTATTGACTCAGCCATTTGTGATTGGACACCCAAGGTATTTGTCCAATTTGTTTTGGTATGTGATGTTTGTTAGTTGTTGGATTTGTTGTTTCTGAATTTCCGGTACTTTTGGTGTCGTTTGGAAAGCCGACTTGTGAAAGTTAACAAGTTGACCCGAGATCGAGCAATATTCATCAATAATTCTTTTAATTTTAATCGCAGAGGAACTGACTACTTTGGCAAATATCATCATGTCATCTGCAAAGGATAGAAATGGAATCCGAGGACCCAGTCTGGTAATATTGAATCATATTTCTTGGTCTGCTTGATTGCTTTCTGTTTGTAGTTTTTGGGCTAGTATTTCTGCTCCTAAAATAAAAAGGAGTGGGGATAGCGGGTCGCCTTGTCGTATGCCTCTTTCTGGGTTGAAAGGTTCCGAGGGTCCGTCATTGACTAGGATTGAAAAGGAAACAGTTTTGACGTATTGCTCGATCCAATTACAGAATCTGGCGGAAAGACCGAATTTCTTTAGAACTAGAAAGAGGAAGTTCCATTCAACTCTGTCGTAGACTTTTTCCATGTCTAGTTTTATTGCCATCCAACCATTCATTCCTTTTTTATGTCGGAATGAGTGGAAGATTTCATGGGCAATAAGGATATTGTCCTGAATAGCTCGGTCTGATATGAATGCTCCTTGCAGGGGGTGAATGAGCTTATCCATTACCCTTTTTAGTCTATCAGCTAGGATTTTTGCGATTTTCTTGTATACCGTAGAGCATAAACTTATAGGTCTATAATGAGAAGTCGTTGTCAGGTTTTCTATTTTCGGTATTAAAGTAATGAATGTCTGGTTAATTTGTTTCAAGATTTTGCCGGAGTGGAAGAAACCTTTTATGGCCTTTGTAACAGTTGGTCCCACTATATCCCAGTAGCACTGGTAGAACTCAGCTGTCATTCCGTCTGAACCTGGTGATTTGTCTTTTCCAATGTTGAAAATGACATTTTTGATCTCTGAGTTTGTGACTTCTTTTTATCAATTCCTGGTTATCCGAGTCATTTATTTCCCTGTTTATGAGGTCTAAATAGAGTTCAAGTGTTGTATTGTTGACTTCCTGTTTTTTGAAACGTTGGATGAAATCTTCTCTGATTTCTGCTCTAATGTTTGATTCTCTTGATATCAGTTGTCCTTCCGCACTCGATATTTCATTGATATTTTTCATGTTCCTTCTTCCTGTTGCTACTTTGTGAAAATATCCAGAGTTTGTGTCCGGTAGTTTAAGATGTCTGGTTTTTGCTCTTTGACTCCAGTATTGTTTGTGAAAGTTAAGTAGTTCTTCTTTTCTTTTTATGATTCTATTCTGTTTTTGAATGTCGGCTCGTGATTGCTGAAGTGGTCTGTTGTTTTGTATTTCTATCAGTTGTTCATCTATTTCTTTTCATTGTCTGAATATGTTTCCAAATGTCTTTTTGTTCCACTCTTTTGTTAGTCTTTTCAAGTTTTGAGTTTTCTTGACTAGGTTATACATGTGTCAGTGAGCCAGGGAATTGGGCCCGCCATGCTTGTGTTACAATATTCCTATAGTCTTGTCTTTCTAACCACATCTTTTCAAATTTAAATGGTTGAGTTTTGTGTTGTTCTAGATTGTATAAATCAGTCACAATAGGGTAGTGATTTGATGACGTAAATGCATGGTTTTTCGTGTGAATATCAGGGAACCAGTTTAAGATTGGTTCTTGTATAAGTGTCATGTCCATTTTTTCAAGGATGTTATTAGTTTCAGATTTATTTTTCCTCCAGGTGAACACATTTCCAATTGCGGGTACTTCTTGTAGGAAGCAATTATCTTTGAATTTTGTAAGAGTTCTATATCCATTCGGATGAGGTTCCACCCCACCTTCCTTTTCCGAGCTATTTCTAATTTCATTTAGATCTCCCATGACCATGCATGGGCAGTCCATACTTAGGACATGCTGTTGTACAAGTGTCCAGAAATCGGGTTTGTCGACCTCATGAGGAGGACCGTAGACAAAGTAGATTGCCATTTTAATATTTCTTTGTATATTTTCATATCTTATCACTATGAATCTTTGGTTTGTGTGTATCATTTCCAATGTTTCGCCTCGTAGGTTCTGACTTTTCCATAGTACACAAAAACCTCCTGCTCTTCCCATGGTTGGTGCCCATATCATTTGATCAAATCCAGCTTTTTTCCACACCGATTCGTGTGGTTGTTTTTGAGTTTTTGTTTCAAGTAGTGCAATTAATTTAATCTTCTTAATTTTACAGAAGGATTCTATTTCTGTCCATAGGTTTTTGCGGCCTATTCCACATATGTTCCATGAGCATATCTTCATATTAACTTCTTTTGCTTGGGGGATTCATTTATGTTATCTGTTCTTGTTTGTCGTCTTAATTTAGTTGAGTTTTCTTTTGGCATTGTCTTGATGACTATGCGCTTCGATGTTTGTGAATTTCTTTTTGTGTTGTTCATGGCTTCGATATTCGTTTCCCATATCTTATATATCAAGTCTACTTCCACTTCCCTTCTAATCAAACATGGCTGAATTCTATTCAAGACATTAAGGCAGAGCAATTGGGATTCAATTCTTTGGACATGCTTCAACCGATAGGAGCCTTTGCTTCCCATTATTTGTATTCCAAGATCCATTCATTGATTATACCGATCATAATTTCATTTCCAAATTCAAGGAGCTTAGAAGGGCTACTCCCCGAGCCACAACCAAGGATAGCCAAATCGGCTGAATAGAGCATTGGTTCATGACATTGCAGTCACAGTGTTTCATTTCATTTCCGATTGTGTAATGTCTCTTAAGCATGACATATGCGCGTTCTGCATATTTATCATAGCAACTATGGTCACACAAAACATCTCTCAAGCATAAGCAAAAATAAAAGATAGGTAATTCTTGCATGTTACATCTAGTCTCATCCTGTTCGGGAAACGTGACTTCCTGGATCATTTCAGTTTGCAATAGACACTCGGTTTTTGTCTGTTCAAGGAATTTCCCAAGGGCAAAATTCCACCCAAAGAGCAAGTATAACCAGAGCTAGTCAAGTGTGCCTGAGTTCAGCTCATTATAGGTGCATGAGTAAGTTACATTTAGGGTCATATCGTACCTCATAGTAATAGTATATAGGCATAACAACCAGCTAACGTTGTCATATCGTACCCAATATAATTAATTGACACAATTTATAAGATATTTTATTTTAATCCTGAATTCTGGTATATCGAATTTTTTTCTTTATATAAAAAAAATAAAAGAAAAGAAAGTATTTATTTTGAAACCCTAAAACAGTAAAACGTGAGTTATCTCGAATTCCCTGCGGCTCTCGCTGGTCAGTTCTAACCTCCTCCTCTTCCACTCTCATCGCCGCTCACGAATTTCTTCTCCTCTCCACCGTCGACGGCGACCGCGAAAGCACCGGCGACGGCTACCAGTTATCAGCCGGCCACAAGAGTCACAAGTCTGCCCGAGGCCTCTAACTGTCTGTGCAGATTGGTACCTCCAAGATGAAGAGCTCAAAATCGAAAACTGGCGATCAGTCCCATGGTTCCAACAGATTTAAGAAGCCTACGAGTAAGGTCAACAAGGCAAAGAACTCGCAGAGATTGGGTGGTGGAGGTCTCTCCCTCGAGGCTTTCGCTAATGCCAAGACCAAGAGGAACACCAACAGCAACCACTACAATCCTTCTGAGATAAGTATGAAAATATTGCCTCGCTTTCTCTCTATTTGTCCGACCTTATTAGGAATTTGTGTTTGCTGATTTTCGAAAGCTCCCAATTTTAGCTTTATATCTTGCGTAATTGATTGGATTTGGTTAGATTAGATTCCTAGCGGGTTGTAGTTGTGTGATATTGGTTCAATTTCCACAATCCACACTTCGAAATTGAACGAGCAATTATCCTATTGATATGAAATTATGCAAGATTGGAAGGATTTTAGAATTTTGGATGCACTTATTAGTTATTTGAGCCACCTCTGTGATGGTGATTAATAGTTCCTTATTGTGAAAACCTAAAGGTGAAGTTTTGTATTGCTTATTATGATGATACTTCTTTTCTGCTGGAGGGGGATTGTGTTGATTATTTCTTTGTGGTGATGGAAACTGAACTGTGTTACAAAATGTATTGTGATACTATTTGAGGTGTGAAGTTGTGGATCCATCTATGTAGTTGGGAATTTGAATTTCTGGATCCTTGGAATCCCAATCAAATTAAGAAGTTTCATAATGATACAAACCTAAGCTACAAATTTTAATAGTTTTAATTCCTATTATTCTATTTATCATTTTCCACTCCCCAGTTTGTAGTCCACCAGTCTAGGTTGAATTCATTTATTGTAATTCCTAGTTGTTAGGCACTTTTTAGTTTTCAACTGATTTTGAGTTGATTGAGTCGGTTATCAATGGCTCTCTTGGTGAGCCAAATCTAACTTTCAGAAGAAGAGATTGTTCTCCTGAAGGTAGAGCTTCTTCCACTGTCCCTCATTTCGGCCTTGGTCTCCTCCCTCAGAAGCTTGGCATTCAATCCCATGTCAATGCACCGCTTTATCAATGCATTTGAACTGTTTCTTCTCTTTGAATCTCCGAATAGATCAGGTTAGTCTAGTCAACATCATCTGGGGAGTGCTTGCCTTCCCCAAAACTTACTCTGACGGATCAAAAGTGCATTGCCATGGCCCAAGAAAGTCTCTTCCCAAGTCCCTTGAAGTACTTCTTTGGCTTGCCGTGGAAGCATTCTTCTTCCCTAGAGATCAATGCTTGTAGGTTGAATAAGAAGTACCTAGACAACGGATTCATATGAATTATGAACAATGCACATTTGGTCAGTTGGTTAGGCTTTGGAGAAACGTAAGCATTGTTACAACGAGAATGGACATGGGATTGAATGCCGAGCTGTTTAGTGAGGACACCAAGGCCGAAATGGAGCTACTGAAAGCAATCTCTTCTTCAGAGAATTAGGTTTGGTTCGCCAAGTAGCTAAATCAATCAAATGAGCATCAGTTGAAAACTATGAGGAAGTTCAGTCCAGTAGTTTATGCTTCAAAGTCCTTACAAGTTTATGAAGAGTTGCAAACGTCTTGGATATATGCTTCCTCTCTTTTACTGGCTTTCCTTAACTCCCTGAATTAGAGAAGAAGAAGGAATTTTACAAGAATGCAAAGTATTTGAAGAAGTTCAAAAAGCAAGTCAAACCAGAAAGCCATGAGGTTCGAATACTTGTTAGTTCATGCTTGTACCAATAACCATCTGAGTAGCCTTATGAACATTTATATGGTTTGCACTTGTTGCAGGCGGATGAGAATAAATCCGGGGACACCAAGAAGATCACCCAGGAAGACAGGAAAAGCAAGAAGGGATCTTACAATTTGGAAGCAGTGTATGCAAAGAAACATGAGGAGGTGGAAAAAGAAAGACTGGAAAGAGAAGCCGCTATGAAAGTGAGAAAGGAAGAGCGAGAGAAAGCTGAAGCTCGGAGGAAAGAGTTGAGGGAAAAGATGTTCAAGAAGACAAAGAAAGGTCAGCCCGTTATGAAGTACAGGATTGAACACCTTTTGGAGACCATACAACGGTCTGCAAAATAGCTTGCTGTTTCAGGGTAAACCCACCCGTTCCTTTGGTGCAAGCCTCCGGCGGCTTTGGGAATGGCAGTCTGTTTAAGCACACAATTTAAGTTGACTCAGCCAGTTTCGGTGCAACTAGAGGAGTGAAGTTCAATCAGATGAAGCTACAGTTAACTCGGCTGGCATCTCTGGTATGACATTTAGTCCAGGTTTGTGATACTTCAAAACCGGGCTTGCAATCGCCTTTTATAGTACTAAACTACTAATCTTGTATTATTGTAGTTTGTTCTTTGACTACTCAATGTCAAAATCGTCTTCCTTCTTATCCTTACCCGCTCCATTTTTGAGGTCCGTCGCAACCGCCATCAGAAAATTATGTATGCAAATATGCACCTGGTAAGTGGTAACCCAGGACGATGTACAACTTATTCAGTTCATCTTATCGCATATCAAAATGCAACTAACTTGAGTCAAGCTTGACTAATGGCCACTTGTACTTATCCAATTCACATGGAAATTTTCGTTGTTATTACATATTTTATTTAGCAACCAACCATATAGATATAGATGAATAAACAGATCTCCCAAATTTTGAGGTCCGTGAAACGTCAAATACGAATACTAAAATTTGATGATGATGTGATTTTACTAAAGTGAGTGTAAATTTTAAGTGAGCTTCAAAGTTGTTAAATTTTAGGTTGGGTGTTTTTTGGAATTTTATAGAAAAAACGTAGGCTGCTTTCTCCAATGAAAAAAAAACCAATTATTTAAGTCTGTTTTAGGGTGATTGATCTTTCACTCAGCTGCCGATTCGATTGCAAATTGAGCCTTAATTTTAGTGAATGGCATCACCACCTATTTCAAAACTGCTTGTCCTTTGAATGTCCCTTCTCACCACCAAATTTATCCGGTTAAGAGTGGGAGATTATGGGCGTGTTTGGCTGGGGGAAATTTGTTAGGGGGTGGAGATACTTTTTGAGGGTGGAGGGGATGGAAATACTTTTTGGGGTGGATGAGATGGAGATACTTTTTGGAAAAAAAGCTCCTGTGTGTTTGGTAGGTCGGGGATGGGCGGGGATATGGGCATATTGCAAATTACAAGAATGGCCTTACTGTTCGATGGTAAAAGACCATTTTGCCCCTCAATTTACCCTTGGCCTTCTTTTTACTTCGACCTAACAACCAGGAGCGGCCCCAACATCCATCCCAGTGTCGAGAGGAGGAAGAACAGCGGCGACTTGGACTCCAACTGTCGGTGAAGACGGCCGTGGTATCCGCCGGCGTTTGAAAGGGAAGATCAGCCGCAAGCAAGCAAGCTCCCCCCGGAGGCCGCAAACCCACATCGTCTTCTCACCATGTGAGTTCCCGTACTTGTATCTCCTTTTTGTGGTCGGTCTTCGTGTGGTTGAAATTGCTTACTTTGTTCCAATTGTTTGTTGAACGGAATCCTAATTTCGGTTCTCCGATGCCTGAATTGAGTGTTTCATTCGTATGTTTGTTGCCCAAACTTGTTGTTCGCACGGCTAGGGTTTTGGCTTCCTCCCGTCGGCTTCTATTGGGACCAAATTTTTGAACATTTTGACAATTACTCTCTATTCGAACTTCTAATTTGTGACTGAATTTGTTTTTCGCGGGTGTGTGGGATGACAATGCATTCGTGTCGTCGTTGTTAGCCCACAAGTGCGTATGGCTTCGAACGGAAACGGCAACGCAAACGGAAATGGAAGGGGTAAGGGTAGGGGGAAGGCTAAGGGGAAGGGGAAGGGGAAGCAGACGCAAGGAGGCGATGATGAGCCAACGCCCCCTCCCTTTTACTGGTCATATGAGCATACGAAATTGTTTGTTGAGGTTCTCCTTCGCCACCAGCGGGTTGTCGGGAGAGACCAGCCTTTCCCCTGGGGTGTGCTCACCCCAGAATTCCAGGAGCTGTCGGGGAAGAAGCCGAACATGTACACATTGAAGAACCGCAATCGTGACATAGAGAAATACTACAACGAGTGGAAATCGTTAAAGAATTCTGAGACTGGATTGGGATGGGATGCCGAGAAGGGCACGATCAAGGCATCCGATGAGTGGTGGGAGAAGAAGATCGCGGTTAGTGCCCTCATCTACCTGTTGGTTTTTGACATTTATTCGCGTCTTCAATTTTACATAACTTGGGGTCATATGTTTAGGAGAACTCCGACTTCAGGAAGTATAGGAAGAAAGGTATTCAGCCCGAGTTGGAGGACCTTTGGGATCAACTGTATGGGGGAACTGTGGCAACCGGGAAGTACTGTGTTGCCCCCTCGATGGAGCCCAGCCAACGGGAAACAGCTCCCCAGGTGGCTGTAGCTGAAGGCGACGATCATAATGAGATGGACTATATCAACCTCGATGGAGGCAACGACGATGGCCGAGGTGGTGTGCGAACACAAGAGACCGAATACGGGACACTCGACATGGAGCTAGACGAGCTGTTCGCGAGCCAACTGCAATCTGGGCAGCCTCCTTCAATGCAGGAGGTTCTCAATGGGATTTGCGGGGGTGTGCCCAGCACCAACGGGGCTGCAGCAACAGGTTTGTCATCACCTCCCGTTGACATGAACAAGCGAAGAATGGCTAACTCCGCTTCTGCATTGGGACAACCACCAGCGAAGAGGTCCTCCAGGAAGTCAGAGGCGTCACGGCTGTACCATGAACACCTTGACGCGGTGAAGGAGACAAGCGGTGCGCTCAAGGCTTATCTCGCCCGGGAGGAGGTCTCCACTAGCAAGCCAGTGAACACAACCAACCAAGCTCTGGACATTGTTGAGGAGCTCGTCCAACAAGGTTTGATTGATGTCGCTGACCCTCTCTGGTGCTTCACTGTCGAGCTGATGCGGGACCCTGAGCGCAGAGACCTGTTCGTCGGTATCAAGCACAACGACAGGAGAGTGAGGTGGTTGCAGTGGTTGTATGATCTCAATGGCGGCCGTCCTTATGTCCATTCCGCTCCCTGGTGGAGGATTTCCAACTACGTCGAAGCCTACATTTGCATTTCATTTTCCTGTCCTCATAAGTGCATTAGTGCGTATGCGTTGTTGTTTACTTTCTATTTCCAACTGTATGTGACAAATGACAAAACTTGTTGCTACTTTATGCTTGGTTGTGTATGTGACAAATGGATACTTTGTATTTCCAACAGGTTTGTGCATGCTACTTATGCTTCGTTGTTTATGCTACTTATGCTTGGTTGAAATTGCTTCTTGTTGCTACATGTTTGTAACTGATAACGTTGTTTGTGCACGATAACATAAACTCGGTACTTGTGGTTAATTCCTATCATGGGGATCCTCCACAGGGCCACTTCCAATGGGGACACGATGATGATGCGTCGACGGGGTATCATACTCGTCATCGCCATGCTCCACATATTACAGAGGTCTATCCCGGTGGTCCATCACTACTTCACCAGAGTGTACAAGATCCCTTGCTATATCTCCGAGTACACAGGCCGACGATGGGTGCATGACATACTGCAATCCGATGGGGAGGTCCGTAGTATTAACGCCTTTCGAATGGAGAAGCGTGTGTTTCTTAAGCTATGTGGGGTCCTAGAACATAAATACGAACTTCGAGGATCCAGTCAGATATCGGTGATGGAGAAGATCGCAATATTTGTGAACACAATGGCTTGGGGCCAAAGCCAGCGAAACGCTTGTGAACGCTTCCAACGTTCCACTTACACCATCTCAGAGTCGATACGGGACGTTTGCGATGCAATCGATGGGGCCCCGGCCAACGGCTTCAATGGCCTCGCCAGGGAGCTGATCAAGCCACGAGACCCCGAGTTCCGCCGGGTACCCGAGCAAATCGTTAACGACAACCGTTATTGGCCGTACTTCAAGGTAACAATTTGACATGGGACCGTTTCCTACATGTATGGATGGCGTTACGGTTGTAACGCCTTACTTCTCCAACGCAGGGTGCAATAGGTGCCATCGATGGAACTCATATCCAAGCCACCATCCCTGTCGACGAGCAGATTCCATTCCGAGGCCGGAAAGGGATTTGCACCTTCAACGTCATGGTTGTATGCGACTTCGACCTCGTCTTCACCTTCATCTCTAACGGATGGGATGGGAGTGCACACGATGCACGTGTGTTTGACCACGCCCATCGGACACCAGGGTTTAACCCCCCCCCCCCCACCCCCTGGTGGTCGCTACTACCTATGTGACAAGGGCTACCCGGACCGAGATGGGTACATGGTGCCATACTCGCGGACAAAGTACCACCGCCCAACCTTCCAAGCGGCACAACCTAAAAACCTCAAGGAAGCATTCAACAAGGTGCATTCGTCACTTCGCGGAGCTATTGAGCGAGCATTCGGTGTTCTCAAGGGTCAGTGGAAGATCCTCCGGTGGATGCCCAAGTACTTAGTCGCACGACAAGTGTCGCTCATAAACTGTTGCTTCGCCCTTCACAACCTTCTACGTCTTTGGAGAGACGATGTGAATGACGAGGACGAGTCGAGGTTTCAAGAGCCGGATGATGCAATGGACGAAGACGAGGACGATGCGTACGACCACCCAGAAGGTGCAGATGAGATGGATGTGGACGGCCTGTTCGAGCCAGAAGAGGAGCCACCAGCCATTGGAATCAAGGCTCTTCGTGACACTATTGCTCAGCAGATATGGAATGACCGACGACCCCGGAGATGATGCCGGTGGGCAACGTAGTAGGGTGCAACTCCTTTTTGTGGTTGATGGTGTCACTCTATGTACTAGGGACCTACGGCAGGTGGTTTGTGATTGCATTTACGTAGTAGGATGGAACCACATTTTGGACATGACGGGTGCAGCCATGATGCTATGACAGGTTCAGCTAGGGACATATGACCTTATGTGTTCGACGAATGCGCGAAACTATTAGGATGCAACCTTTTTTTGTACATGATGGGTGCAAGCATGAAACTAGTAGGATGCAATTTGGTTTTGTACATGATAGGTGCTTAGCAGATGTGACTCTTATGGTTTGTTAAATGTATTGTGTGATCAAGCTTTTGTTTAAGTTTAAAGTCAAGTGAAATGTTAGTTAAGTTGGTTGCATTCAGCACATGTTGCTGGCCTGTTTTCAATGGGAGAGTGGACGATAGTGGCGTCGAGAAGTTGCTCATGTGTTTCGAGTACGTGAGTGTGGTTCAATTCAGTAATGAAGTGTGTGTGTGTGTGTGATCCTCCAATGTTCAGACAACATGGTTGTCATTGCTGTTCATCGACTCTATTTGAAGTTATAACACAAACAAATGATAATTAAAAACACGCATCATGCACATTGATAGATGCAATACAAGCTTAGAGTCTTCTACCTGCACCCGAGTAGTGGATGCTACATACAAGGGGTGCTTGATAGCACCATTGTCAGGGTCCAACAACGATTACATAAACATGGTTCAACGGAACACCTGACAACCCAAAAAAACAACCTATACTGCCCAGGTGCTCGATGGGGATCATAATGCAGTAATATATATAGTCGTGTCACCACACCACGCAAAATACAAAATGGGGCGCACGATAACAGTTTCGTCAACCAAGCAACAAGTCTAGAAGAACAAGGGTTACAACCACACGTGCCTACTTACCTCCAGCGAGCCTGGCAATGACACCCATGAGGAGGACGATGATCCAACGATTGATGCCTCTCTCGCGCAGCAGCTGCTTGATGCGAACGGTGTCGGAAGCATGATTAGCCCACGTCCCGCACAGGAAGGCAGCAAGTTCTGACACCCTCTGAGCAAGGTCCTTCTTGGACGTCTCAGAGATGGCCAACTCGGCCTCAGCCCTGGTCAGCTTCTCAGCAAGCTCGAGCTTGGACGCCTCGGTGATGGCTAACTCCTCATCAGCCCTGTGGAGTTCCTGCTGGTGGATATGGAGAAGAGCCTCTCGGGCAATGTCACGCTCCCGGAGTGTGGCAACCTGTGCGCGGAGCTCCACAATATCAGCTTCGAGATCGTTGACAAGCTCGCGGTACTCGTCCACCTCTTCATTCAGATTAGGGACTACTTGGGCGTCAGACTGCACCTCATCCTCGTCAGTGACTTCCGCCTCGTAGTCTGCCCACGGGTCTCCATAAGGGTAATCCCCCCTTATCCACCAATATTTGTCGGGGTCGCCCGACTGATAGCTGGCATCAGAGTCCTCGTCCGTGTCGGAGTAAGGGTACATGCTTTGAGGGAAAAGAAACGTGTTAGAGACAATATTAATATGAAAAGGATGAGACAAACAACAACATATTCCCACCATATCCGAGGATCACCAAGTACATGAGAAAGTCGATAGCAATCGAAAAGGATGAGAAGGTGAACATGATCGAACATATGAATTTCAAATGAAGAACATGAAAGCAAAGACAAGTGGGGAGACGTGAACATGATGCCTACAACTATGAAGAAACCAAACACAAATTTCATTGTATGTGCTATCAAGAATATGAATTTCAAATGAACAACATCAAAGCAAAGACAAGTGGGGAGACATGAACATATAGGTGGTGCCTACAACACACCAAACACAAATTTCAGTCTATGTGCTATCCAATAATAAGGACAGATAGGTGGTGTTTGTGAACAATAGTATAGATTTCATTCGAAAATTGGTCTTTTTCATGTTCAACAGAAGGTGCATAAACAAAGAGGAGAGTTAATGCATGATTTTCAATGCTAAGTTTGATCATAATATATCTTGTAGATGATTATAGAATTTGAAATGAACAACATCAAAACAATCATTGTACAATGCAGTGATGAAAAAAACATGAGACGTGAATGCATATGATAAGGAAGCTGCAAGACAGAAGTACAAACTATACTAACAAATCACAACATAATGGTGGTGTAATGCAGGAGAAGCTGATTTTGAAGCATAACTTTTGATGGGTAATTTTATGACCAAGATTTGGTTGTTAATGAAGTCATCTTTGGTTCTTATTGGAACCCATTTACAACCTTATTTGTCTGCATTGATCAAATGTTGTATAAATGGTAGTATGAAGAGTTTTTTTTTCTCTCTTTTTGGTTAAACAACCTTAATTTAGTGACTTGTGCTTGTATCCTGCATTGCTATCAGAGAATGAAAATGTAACTTCATTTCTTTTTTTCTAAACTCCTCATGTAATTTTTCAGTTGTTCTAATCTAAATAGAACACTTGATAAGAAAGTTAAATCCTTTTTCTTTTGACATCTATGTTTTCATTTTAAATGTTGTTAATAAGAACTCTATTGATGAAGAGCTATAATTATACAGTAAATGAGAGAAAAAGTCAGTTTTGAGGAGAACTAATCCTTGAACAAATCATTGTTTGAGAGAAAAAGTCATTAGACAAAACTAATCATTGAACAAACTATATTTGGAAAGGTAAAGTATTAAAGGACTCATATACTCATATTAACACATTTTTTTGCAATAAACTACTTATTTAAAAGTGAAAAGATTCACTAAGGTGGTGTAATGCAGGAGAAAAGAGTAATGATAAGCTAACCCCGCTTACAATACAAACCAATGCAGAAGAAGACAATGAGAAAAACAAAACCATAAACAAAACCATGAAAAAGAAAACCATAAACAAAACCATAAACAAAACCATGAAAAAGAAAAGCAGAAGACTACAAACCCTTGCATACAGACAAAGCATAAACAAAAGCATGTGATATACGGACAACCTGGACACAAAAGCACACAAAATCGGCAATGAAAACTATGACAAAACCAGTATGACAGTTGCAAACAATTCCATATCAGAGCAGAAGAAGACAAAACCCACATCATATATGGTCTGACATTCGCATAGCAACAAGAAAACCAAGAGACCACCTTTCATTATTCCATTTTCATTTTTTAATTTGAACATGGAGTCTCCGATTTTGGGGTTTTAGGGGAAGAGGGAGCTCTCAAATATTGGGGATTAGGGTTACATTGGCGGGGTTTTTGAGTCAACAGAAGGAGAAGAGCAGAGAGAAGTACTTACATTGAGTGGTGGATGAAAGGCTCGACCTTGTTCCAGAGAAAGATGAACACTTGCGATTCCGACAACCTGTGATTCCAAAGAACAAGAAGAGAGAAATAATTAGGGTGTTGCCGTCGATGGAGGACTGCAAGGGAGGACAAAGGGAGGAAGGAAGAGCGAAGAGGGTTTTACCTGGCGAGTTCCTTGGAGAGCGACAATGGAGAAGTGAGAGAGGCGATGAAGAATGATGATATATATCCTGAGAAGCCGAAGCGTCGGATCCAGGGGCGAAAATGGGTGTTACGGGGTACCAAATTTCTTCCACCCCCGCCCACTCCAAAATCGAAGGTACCAAAATCTGGGCAAAATCCACCCTCGCCATCCCCTCCACCTCCATTTCCGCCACCCCCACCACCTCCCGCCAAACACTCCGGCTCGCTTCCCTAGGCGAATTTTCGTATCTCCCCCACCCTTCCCACCCCGAGCCAAACACGCCCTATGTGAGGGGATAGGTCGAAGATAGGGAGATTGGGGACAACCTATCCTCACAGTATTTTTAGCTAGTTCTTATGAGGAATACTTTTTAATACCAACATGTTTGGATAACATGTTAGATTTTGTACTCGTTCACGGGAATTCCCTACCTTATAATAATATGGGCAATTTGTACAACTATACAAGTTTTTTTGTGGGTTTGCAAAAATGTCACTTTTTTGTATTATTTGCAAAAGTAACATGGGTGGTATTAGTTCAAATAAAAATAGGGAAGGGCAATGCCGGTTGTAGGTTCTCACAAGGAGAGAGAGAGAGAGAGAGGACATGAGTTTTGGTGGGGAATTTTGGCGCCAAAAAGAGGAGAGAGAGAGAGAGAGAGAGAGAGGAGGGTAATGATTGCCTATGGGAAAAGGTGATGGGAAAGGGGTTTCCCTCTATTTGCAAAGTATAATAGGAGAGGAGGAGGGTTGATTTCAGTTTCTTCCTCCCATGGACAAGAGAGCTGGAGAAGAAGGCCACCATTGGAGAACAACCCATCGGCATCAAGGCCCAGTTGCAGAACACGTGTCGGGCGCATTCTTTGTTCGTGTCAGTGTTAGTTAACTTCCGTGTCACCGAGGTTTCTGAGAAACCCCAATTCTCAGGTGCAATGGGTAGGCTTCTCTCCTGTTTCTCCCCATGTTTCGCGAAGAGTAGATACCCATTAACAATGGTGCTGATCCGACTTTTCCTTTGCAGGGGAAAACGCCAAAGTATGTGTCACTCTCATCTTCAACGGTCGTTGGTTGTTCGATGGTGTCGGATGGGTGTATTCTAGTGAAATCGAGCGGAAGAATGTGATCATTGAAGAGGGCATCGACTTCGCCTCTCTGAATCAACTGATGAGGCTCAAGGTCGGCCATGATTGTTCATATGAAGATTGGCGGTTGTCTTACATACCAAAGGCGGAAGAAGCGGGTCATCCGATAACGATAGGTGATGATGACGACCTTGAGGCTTTTAAGTTTCTGAACTCGAAGTCTGGGGAATATCCATGGCCCTTGGCGATATATGTTGGTCCAGTGGTGAAAGAGAGCCTTCAAGTACCACAACCCGGCGTCGGGAAAGAATGCTTGAGTGGGCCTCGTAACTCCCAAAAGGTGGACGACCTGGAGGCAGAAGGTAAGGCACAACCAAACCCTATGTTTGTAGATGTGCGGTTATATGGTGGAGGAGGGGTTAGCGAGTCCACAAGGAAGAGCAACGAAATAAGGGTGAAAAACAAGGTTGACACGGGGTTTTGAAGGGGTGACAAGGATATATGTGCAGGTGACAAAGTTAAGGGTCCGGAGGTGATCCTCTTGGGTGAGGTGATAGGGAAGATCCAGGAGCACGCAAGTGACAGGGAGTTTGGAACTGGTGACAAGCATATGTGTGGAGGTGACAAGGTTGAAGGTCCGGAGTTGATCCACTTGGGTGAGGTGATAGGGAAGAGCCAGGATCACGCTACTGACATGGGTTTTGAAACTGGTGACAGGCTTATGTGTGCAGGTGACAAGGGTAAATGTCCGGAGTTGATCCACTTGGGTAAGGTGATAGGGAAGAGACAGGAGGACGCTACTGACATGGGGTTTGGAACTGGTGACAAACTTATGCGTGTAGGTGACAAGGGTAAAGATCCGGAATTGATCCAGTTGGGTGGGGTGACAGGGAAGAGCCAGGAGCACGCAACTGACAAAGGGTTTGGAACTGGTGACAGGAACATTCATGGGGGTGACAGGTGTGAGGGTCTAGATGTTATCCACTTGGGTGACACAGACTCCTCCTCCGATGACACGGTAAAATGTCAAGGTGACATGTATAAGGGGTTGGATGTCATATCCATAAGCAGTCAGGAGGAGGATGAGGACTTCGATGCCGGAGTGAAGAGGGAAGAAGTTTGGGATGATTTTGACTGGCAGGATTTTGAGGAAGACCCGGGTATGAGGGTGTCGACGGAGGGGGACGAAGTTGAGGATGAGGTGATGAGGGAATTTTAAGATTGGGTTCCTAGGTCCAGCACATCCCCACATACGATGGAGAACGTTGAAGCTATGGTGGACAAAGCAACGCCTCGGACCCAGGATCCACGACGCAACCTGACAGAACTTTCGGAGGGACAATTGTTCGCCTCGAAGGCTGAATTGCAGAGTCTCCTTAAGTGGAATACAGTGGAGAAGTGCTTCGAGTTTGTAGTGAAAAGGTCGTGTAAAGCGACGTATTTAGTTGGTTGTGTGGACAACAAGTGCACGTGGATGTTAAGGGCGTCGACTTACCGGCGCACGACTATGTGGTTCATCCGACAGTATGTCCAGGAGCATACATGTGACATGAGCATGATGCACAACCATAGCCGACATGCTACGTCGAACATGATTGGACACAACCTCGTGACCAAGTAAGTAATACTTACTTTAGTTGCGAACAGCTATTTATGTCACACAACATTATTTCACATGTCACATAATGTAAATCACCATGACACCATTATATGCAGGTTCACCGGGACTCGAAAGGACCTCGTTCCCGAGCAAGTGCAGAAAATGACGAAGTCCGAGTATGGAGTATCGTGTAGCTACTGGAAGTCCGAGTATGGAGTATCGATATCCATGTCTAGGTGATTTCAGTTGATGAGAGTTTCCTGAAAGGGAAGTTCAGGGGCACGCTTCTATTTGCCACATCCCAAGATGCAGACCACAGTTTATACCCGATCGCGTTTGCGATTGTCGATGGTGAGAATCACGGGTCATGGGGCTTATTCTTCAAGAACATGCTACATGTCGTCGAGGATGCACCGGACGTAATGTTTGTCTCTGATCGGCATCTTAGTATCGTCAAAGGTTTGACGACGAACAACTCCGAGTGTCTGAATTTCGTGTTCAAGGAGCCCCGCGACCTACCCATCACAGCCCTGATTGATGCTGTCATCGAAACAGTATCCAAGTGGTTTTACGAGCGGCGGGAAAAAAGCACCAAATGGGGTTGTCGGTGAGCGATTATGTTCAAGGTGAACTCAAAACGAGCTCACCAAATCCTGTCCCGGCGAATGGAAAATGACGTGGGGACCTTATCCGCATACTTCACCTTCAGATCGGGGTGTGCCCGCATGACGACATGGATGAGGCTTGTCACAGGCATTAAGAGGGGCTGGAGCTGGCGTTCCGTCGCGATGTGGACGTCGCAGTCATACACCCTGACCTCCCACTCCTTCAGATCGATTGCAAGCGCAACCCAATGTTTGTTCCTCACGTTCAAGGGGAGGAGGATGAGGTCCGTACCTGACCACGGTCGCCCCAACGACTTCGGGGACCGGCCATCTAAGTACGCAAGCAATGCATCACTGGGCTCGTACGCTTCGGGGCTGGTGCTGTACTCCTTCCATTCCCGCGGTAGATAAATTCTCGTCAAGCACGTATCCACAACGATGGCTCGACTGCCACTGTCAGCCGCCCTGTCTGCAACCGCTTTGCGCAGAAGGTAGCAACACTCCTCCATCTCCTACATGAAGTGAACCGCAATTACAATCCAAAATCCTGACACGTGAAATTTGATAGGTGACACGTGTTCATACCACTGTGCCAAACCAAGCTTGGGGTTTCTTCAAGCAGTTGAGTAACTCCTTCGTCACATCCACACCGCAAGGTGACTTGCGCACCTCCACGTTCCCACTGCACGGTAAGTTTGTGTCAGCTATAATGGACGTTCAACTATCTACCTTAGTCGTCTATTCGAGACTAATAAACATAAGTTACGTACCTTGCGAGCCAACTTGTCATGGCGTCCTTGTCCGTCGCGGACACAATTCCTAGCTCAACAGCATCAGCGGGAACACTGGCTACCTTCTGGGCTCGCGGTTTCTTGGCCAGGGGAGCCAGCTCCTCTCCATCACCCTTCCTCATCTTCTTCGCCCCCTTAGATGCATACACCTGCGCTACCCGGGGCTTCGCCCTATCATCACCTTCAATTTTCTTTCCCCCGTCATCAGAACCAGACCCCTTGACACCAGTCTCTCCCAACTGCAAAGATATCAAACTTCAGCTAAGGTTGACACTATCCCTTGTCACAAAACAGATATACTCATGTCGTACAACTACATTGTCCCTGTCACCATTAATTGATAGAAAAAACTTACATCCTTGCTCTCTCCTGCCGCCCCATCCCCTGCCTTGAGGGATTCACCTTCAGCTAGCTTGTCCCCGTCATCAGCTTGCTTGTCCCCTGCCTTGGTCTGAAAATTTTTCGTGTCACTTGCCATAAACGTTCATGTCAGAGAGTAAATTTTCCTTGTCACCTTTATTTGATAAATAAACCTTACCTCCTTGGTCTTTCCTTCCCCCCCATCCCCTGCCTTGACAGATTCAACTTCATCTTGCTTGTCCCCGACATCATCACCTACCTCCTTGCTCTCTCCTGGCCCCCATCCCTTGCCTTCACAGTTTGAACTTCAACGTGCTTATCCCCGCCATCATCCACTTCAGTTCCCTTCTCAACAACAGCTCCAAACTGCAAATGAAATCAACATTCAATTAGGCCCCAAACTTTCCACTGTCACTTAACATAACAAATCATGTCACACAGCTACAATCTTCCTGTCACACTGAATCGATAAATTCTTGTGATGTTTATCCACGACTTACCTTACCACCTTGTCCACCAAGGGTCTTCTCACCGCCTTCAGGCGCAATTGACTTAATCAAATCATCAAGTTCGACCTGAAAAAACCAAATTAACGTTTGTTATTGGATCCCCGATTTCAAGCAGGACTCAACATCGAAACGCATGTCACGCAAAAACAAATTTACATTCTCATAACTTTCAGCAAACTTATCCCGTTCCTTCTCATCGGCAGCATGTTCTTTATGGGTTGTTTCTTGCCCGGCCGTCCCCTTACCTTTACCATCCCGCAGCTCAGTCACGGCCACCTCCAACAATTTCAGCTGCAGGTCAACAAATTCGTACTTCATATCACCATAATGTGACAAAATTCAACACAAGCATTTTATTACGTGACACCTGTGATGAGTAATCAATACCCAACAAATGCAAATTCACACTTCATATCAGACTAAGGTCACCTAATTCACTTCAAAACAAACACATATCAGACTAGGCCCCCCTCAATTTCATAGCAGATTCGTTCAATATCTACACTACGTGTCACCTGTCCAATTTTACGTGTCAGGAGTCCATTTACCCTTGTCACCACAGTTCTCCAAAGTCTCCACAAAACGAATATATGGGAATTAATTGCGTACCTTTTCATCCATCTTCTCCATCCTTGTTGACATTGTCTCAAGCTTGTCCATAACTGCTTCTAGAGTCTTGGCCACGTCCTCAACCCAACCGTCCTTCTCATTGCCTCCTCTTCGCGTCTTTGGGGAGCTCCCACCAGGGGCTTCGAAATGGCTCAGGAAGGGTGCCACTACGTCGTCAAATAGGGGGTCGGACTTCTCATCCTCGTAGACACATCCATCCATCAACTCCAGCTCAGCCTCCTCTGGTATGAGTATTGGGTTATCATCAATCTCAATTGCCGCCTCTCCCTCAGCTTCAGTGCGGCTGGATATATCAGCATAAGCTAGGTTCTCGTCTTTGAGGGTCCATCTCATGCAACGAGGGAAAGCCGTGGTCGATACATTCGACGCAAACCGGACCCCCTATTTTGGCATGGATTCCAACAACCAAATCTGCACCGCATCCCCACTCAAATTAATACATTTTCAACATATGAATTACAAAATGATCATGGGTGTGGTCGAGAAGGTTACCTGAAAGGATAGCGGATAACCCATCAGCCCATAACCATTGCGCTTCTTGCGATCTTCTGCCTTCAACTCAGCCTCCCGGCGCTTTACGGCGCCGTCTAGCGAGACGTGTGTTGCAGCATAAATGACCCGCCCCCATGGGAATGCCAAAAACCGATCCACATTTTCCACCAACCTGACGATCCAGCTCCGCAGCTACTTCCTCTATTCCTCCCCTAGCAACACGCCTTCCACAATGTACAGAAGCACTAGCTTGAATCGTCTTCGCGGGCTCCGCACGACCAACAATGAGTTCTTCAGTTCGCTCTCCAGGTCACCCACCGTCATCCTCTCGTTTCCAAAAAACTCCTTGATAGCTTTCTCGTCGTCCTCCATCTCACTCGCTCTTGGTTGACTGCACCGCAGCCCGGTAACTAAAGCAAACTCCTTGAGGGAGAACCTCCGGAGCTTCCCCTTTATCCTGTACCAGGTCTCCCACTCCTTATCGGTCTCAAGCTGGCGCTGGAGTGCATAATGCACCATTTGCGAAGAAAATTTGACGCGGTGCGCCAACTCCAAAACCCCACCCAGCCGGGAGTCAAGGAGCTTCTGCCAGTCACCAGCGTCGACATAGTCATCGATGTTGTTGAGCATCGACAGTCTTGAGCCCTAGTTCACCTGGGCCCGGAAGTGCCTCTCTTCCGGGACTAGGTATTCGGGCTCCTGCTTCTTCGACCTCAGATTCTTCGTCCTCACCATTTGTTTCCTACAATTTCGATCAGACGAACAAAGTCAGTTTACAAATTATATTCACCTCCCTCTGTCACCTAACAGATAAACCCATGTCACTATACCCCTGTCACTCAAGGTGAAACCCATGTCACCCCTTATGAATCGGAAGCCTATAACCAATACCTCAAACCTCCTTCAATCGGCCACCTACGACATCCACATATCCCAATTTCCACACCTCGTCATTTCCTCTTTTCCGCCTACCACAACAAATTTCGGAACCCTTCTCTCCAAAATGGAAACCTCTGTCACCCAATTTCAAACCCCTGTCACCCAATTCGAACCTCAAACCACCAATTTCCCCTATCCATAGTTCCCCGACCGTTGCCCTAACCCATTTCGAAAACCATTGTCACCCAATTGGAAACCCTAACCACCGATTTCCCCTTTCCATACCCGAAAACCACCCATGCCACCACCACCCACCATTCTCCAAACACGAAAACCACCACCCCGACCCACCATTCAGGCCACCATTGCCCTAACCCCTTCACCCACTGCTTCACCGACTCACACCCGCGCACAGACCACCAAAGTGAGAAGAGTAATAGGGCGTACCTGTTCTCTATTTCGTCGGCGGTCGTGGCTGGTGTGTACTTTCCGACGACGGTGGACTTGCCCGCTCTCTCTCCTTTGCTGTTCCTCTCTCGAACCGGCGTCTCTGCAACTGCCGATGAAGAAACCGCCCTCTCTCTCTCTCTTAGCGTCTCTGCAATTGCCGATGAAAAACCACCCTCTCTCTCTCTCTTTGCTATTGTATTGGTTTGAAACGGGAGAGAGATGTGTGATTGGATTGCCATTTACTAACCCCCCATTTCTCCTTCCCGCCCTGTCTCTCTCCTACTAGGCAATGATGCCTCTAATTTATTTTTCCTTTTTTTTGGCCAAAAACACTTGGGATAGCCGGTATTGGGGGGGGGGGGGGGGTGGGGGTTTACCGTGACATTTTTGCAATTTTGGGGGAAAATGGCATTTTTGCAAATTTTCCCAAAAAGCCGGCATTTTTGCAAAGTTTTTTGGAATTTTGGTATTTAGTACCATTTCCTCTAATAATATTTAAGGGCGCTAACCCTATTGGTTGGCATAAAAAAAAAAGAATATCGGGAATTTTTTCAAAAATAAAGCAACATGGATTCTGTTTAGCGCATTTTTTTCTCCTTTAGTTTAGAACATGGTCGCAATGACCTTCGTTACAATGACTAGAGTGTCAAGTGATCGCAACAACTATATATTAATCCTTCTTATCTATCGTTTTTCAACCTCTCAGTTTTTCGACCACACGTTATAAATATTTAATTTTCAAATATTCATAACGTTTCGCTTACCACTAGCTTCGCCATTGCTAGTCTGCCCATGCATCTACGTTGATAGATCTTCACTCTCTCGATGTCTTTAGTCTCAAACCCTTTATTCCAAATCCTATGACACTTTTTCCAAGTAGCCGTTGATCAATACTTTCTTTAATTATTATATTTCCTTTCATTTTCATTACAAAAGCATGAAAAGTTAGATCGTGAAATATGTTGCGTCGACAAATCATTGTTCACCTTTATTAATTACTAAATTAGACTAATTAAATCGCTTTTGAATTGATTCGCTCCTTATGAAAGAACCAACAATATATAATTAGGTGCCTTTCATCTGAAAAACACAAGTAGAGCCATTTGTTACTCCCTCGTAACAAAAATATATTGTTTATTATTATTATATATATATATATAATAATTTCATATGGAATTAAAAATAATAATATAAAACTTAATATTTTTATATAGTTTTTATTTAACATATATTTATTTAATGAAGAGAGTATTTATTTTCGGTTTTAAATTATCTTATGATGTACTTAGATAATTATGCTAACCCTAATCCTACGAATTCGGTTTTAAAATTTAGCATTAATGATTTATCTAAACTACGCTCTAAAAATATTGGATAAGAAATCAAATTAAAAAAATGTTTTCCTAAATAAAAATGAATAAATCCTAATATTTATTTAAAAAATCATTAAATAATTGTATTGAGAAAGTTTTTTTTTTTTTTGCAAACTATACCATTAATTCATTCATTAAATGTAAGAACTGGACTTAAAATTAAATATGAAAAAGGGGAAAAAAAGTCGTCCATCGAATATATTTGGGCTCTAATTCTGGACCATTATTTGGTCCACGCTTTAGGACGGTCAAGCGGAAAGTATTACTGCATCTATTTTTAAAGCTGAAAATAAAAGATTCGTCAGACGATAAAAAAATGATTCCATTTTGAAATGTATGTTTAGTAAATAACTTACATTTAATTATTTCGTCAAATTAACCGGGAAAATAGAATCTGTTGGTAGCCAACCAATTAATAAGTGGTTCCGTTTTATGGGTCTTGAAAATGGCACCCAAAGTGTGTGTCACGTCTCGTGCACGAGAATATATTAATACGATATTATAAAATTATATCTATTATCATTAACATATAATGTTGTTCAAGTATTCTCTATATAACCGATGTGGGACAACGGCATTCCAACAATATCATGTATTAATATTGGAGCCTCGTGTGTTATCCATATGTATATATTGAGCGAAAGGTCACATCGATTGGTTTACCACACGAAATTTACAAAAGTTGGTGTACACGGACCGACCGACCGGGAGGAAATTCCCTTGCATTTATAAAAATATGAAAAGGTATTTTGCAGTGGTGAGTGAGGACGCTCGATATCGATCTCCATGGAAATGGATGGCACTTGGCAGGCAGCTGCTATCGACTGATCGATCACCACTTACTTAAAGGACTTTTATTCCTTTTGCCTCTTTCGTTATTTGACTGATTTAATATATATATATATATGAGTGATTCTGACGATCAAAGCTATGCCATGGGAAATGGGATGGCAGTCATCAGATCACTACCAGTGCTTGCTTTACCACTGATTTTGTTCGCTCTACACTTAATTAATACTCAGATTATGTATTTACCTTGAAATCAAAACTCCTGTGTACGTATAAACTGTGGAAAGATGTGAAATATGACACATCTCATTTTGATTAAATAATGAATTTAAACATTGCATATAAGTCGGTGGATTACTCCACCTATCATCAATTGGTTTTAAGATTAAACCTCACTCGGCTTGTGTGCTTGACTTAATTAGTGCGAATGCACTTGGAAGTGTACCGACCCCCACCTCGTATGACCCACCATGGAGAACAAGTTCTTACAACAAATTAACTAGTATTTTTTTTAAAAAAGTTTGTTTAATAATAATAAATATAATATATTCTTTTATTATACTTTTATTATTCTGATGTTTTTTTTTTCAAAAACTATAACTAATAATATTTTATTAATGAATTACAAAGACAACTGTGTAAATGCGAAAATCTATCTAAAATGAATTCTTTTATTAATAATTAATTAATATTTTATAAAATTTCATCTTATAATTTTTCTAAAGTTTGTATGAGCAAGAGTTGTGTATATATGACTATATGAGCAATCTTAACTTGCAACTGTCTCAAAGATGGTGAATACTCCGTCTCACAATTGTTATTAAAAAAATTAATATTTTATAGAGTTTTTAACTTTTTAAAAAACATGTCAAAAAGTAAAGTGATAAATATTATGAAATGGAGGTAATATTTTAGTTTGTGAAAACTCGTGTCATCGGTCGCGACCATCCTCGTATTATTCTGTGGAATTTGCCCTCTTAAGTCTTAACATTAATCAAGTTTGATAAAATAAACTTTTAAGCTGTAAAGATCCATAGTATAATAAATAAAATAAGATAAAAAGAAGAATATTAATTACATTATTTTAACTCAAAAAAACCTTTTTTTTGGGGGGGGGGGGGGGGGGGGGGGGGGAATGGGAACATTTGTACCTACCTAGCTGCTCTTTTTTTTTTTTGGAAAAAGAAATAGAGGAATTAAGAAGCCAAAGAAAATGGAGTACATCGAATTAGTTCAAAATATAATTAATATATTTGTTGAAATGAAGAATATAAAATTTATACAATAACCTAATTTTGTTAAATCCTCACTCTCCTTGATTGAAAGAGAGAAATGCGGCGGCCATCATTCCATTATATTTTGAGGCCTTATGGCCAAGATTACCTATCGAAATTCTGGAAGTTGAAGACAATTGCAATAGTTGAATACAGATTGTTGTGTAAAAGGGGTTGTTGTAGCAGTAATGGTTTCTCGAAATAAAAGGCTAGATTGTTGGCAGGGAGATTCAAACTCGAATCAATTCAGTATACCTTTACCAATTGATCTACCGCATTAACTTGTTACTTCTTCGAATTTATATATGTATACATATATACACACATATACACATATACATATACATATATACGCTCTTCGTCTTTATAACCGTCCTCTACGTTTTTCACAAGGATATTAGACGACAACGATAGGTAGGTTATATGATTTGAATTGATTTGTATGTTGAATATGGTAAGAGGCTTACGATGACACTGAGAGGAGAAGCGAAGAAGCAAAGGGGAGCAGATAGCGCAAATCCATTCGATCATTGCCTCTCGTTGAGCTCCATGAGTGAGGAGTGAGGATAGGAGGACGATGAGGCCGAGGAACCCCACATTGAACGTTAACAACATTTTGGTAGTCTACTAGTCTTCCACTGTTAAATAAAAAAGATTTGAAATTAAGTATTTGGTTGTATCATGAAAGACTGGGACATCTAGCTAGGGTTAAATATTTGACCTTGGCTGATTTGGTGGCGAAGACCATGAAGATGATAAGATAGACAGATTCAATAAGGATCCCAGTCAAGTTGATGGTGATAAGTAGAGTGCCATTGGCTTGCTTGATGAGGTCGTAGTACAATGTGAGAATGGAGCTGAAGAGGGCCACCGCGTAGGGCAGGGAATCGAACCCTTGGATCGACTTCATCTTGTATATTTTGTAAAATGTTGGTCTATATGGGTGTGTATGGCTTGCAAATAAGCAAGCTAAAAGGCGTGAAATTATTAGCTGTTAAAAAAATAAACGAGTTTAAATGGTGTATGGGAATAACAAATAAGCTTTAGTCAGTTAAAAAAGAGTTTATAAATAAGCTTCCGATTGAAGCTTATTTTGAGGTTTATATTTCATAATTACTATTTTACCCCTTCTCTTTTATCTTATTTGGTTTGAAAGTACTACAATACCCCTAATAAAAACCAAATAAACTCCACTTTTTACAAATAAACTGTTTTTCGCCCCATACGGAGTTTATATTTTTTCATAAATTTTTAACTACTTTTACCAACAGTTTATAAATTTTTACCCTGTTTATAATTTTAGTCAGTTTATTAACCCCGTCCCATACGAACCCTATATGTATATGTTTAGTAAGTAAAACATGTTACAGTCAAGTAGATGTATACATACATATATATATGTATGCATACACACACATACATACACATGTATATATGCATATGTATATGTATATAATGTATGTATACATATATACACATATGTATGTATGTGTGTGTGAAGAGATTGATCGAATTGACATACATGTATGTGTGTATGTATGTTTTGTAGAATGATGAAATTAACACGGAGTAGATCGAAATTGATAAATTAATCCATTCAAATTATAATTAACAAGTTACAAAGTAGGAGGAATTGAAGGAATACATTAAACTAATACCTTATTATAATGAGTAGATTAATGACAATCACTCATTCGGCCACCATCCTAATTATCCCCCTAATCAATTGATCGACTCCACCCATTCCCAATTAGAAGACTCCTACCCTAGCTTAGCTTCCGATCTTCATCCAGATCCGACCCGATTAATTTCATGTCAACAAATTAATTGCATTTAACCAATTATTTTCACTTAAAATTTGACACATAATTAATCCCCTAATATAAAATGCGCGTGCATCGATCGATCCCCCTTTCACACGGCGACGCATTCAACCGCCGCAATAGCAACAACGCTGCCACATCCACCGGCGTTGTTGACCTCTATCGTGATGATCTCCGGTGCCTTGATTGCTTTCTCTTCCACTTTGTAGGCCGTGGGCAGCACAACTCCTTGGACGGTGACGCTTGCCTTGTTTTTGTTGTCGTCGTCGTCGTTGTCGTTGTTGTTGTCAATCTTCTTGCTTGGATCAGCCGACTGAGGGTTGACCTCTATTGCGACGAGCTCGGTCACCTTGACCTCGCCCTCGGCCTTAAAATCCGCGGTGGTGGGCAACAGCTGTTGGGTCTTCTTGGACGAGTTTTTGTAGATGAAGAAGAGCGTCATTTGAGTTAT